>CM066728.1:161521172-162836172 GCA_033961575.1 Aselliscus stoliczkanus
CTCAGGGTAAGAAATGCTATCTCTTCACCATCATTTTAAATCTGTCACCACTGTCTGAGAGACGCAGTCCCATTAATCCAAACTATATCTTCAGTGTCTTGACAACCTCATATCTCCAAATGTGCTGAGATTGTAAATGCCAAGGTATCCTGAAATATTGGCATTAGCTTTAAATATGTACAGATTGTACGTGGAGGGAGTCCATTAAGTTAAATACCAATAAAGGAGCTGTCATGGGGATTGGTGTTCATGGGAAAAGATATTTAAGAGAGTCATATTATTTTTACTCTTACCAAGTCCTAAAATGGATTGGACATTTATACCTTGGGAAGTCCCAACCTCACGGAAAGACCCCAGCCCTCTTTCAAGGAATTTCTTCCCCATTCGAGAATCATAAGTATCTAATGAGAAGCATCTCACTATGGTTTTACTTTGCTTAATAGTGGGTATGGCGTTTTATATTTCCAAATGCTTCCCTAAGTATCAATTTAAGTGCGGAATTATAGTGGCAAAAAAAAAAGTGTAGTAATAATGACACACATCATTTCTTTGCACTGGGTCTGGCATTCCCAACTTAGTATATCATCAAGACTCTCTAAAAGATATTTGGGTTTATTACCCATTTCCAAGGTCAGACACATTCCAGTTATGGTTCTGTTGTCTTGAATAGATGATGTATCCTACCTCTAAAACATGGAGGCGATATCCAAAACAACTGCTTCTGTAGAAGACTAAAGAAACATTCTAGTTAAAATGAGATACATTTTTTTATATTATCCCTAGATATTTTCTTGGGCTCCCCCTGTCCCTTAGAAGCTCAAGGATTTTCAATCACATTTTCTTATGCAAAATAGAGCATAGTAAAAAGTTCTTTCTGTAAAATAGTATTCTGCAGTTGTACCTGAATATCCATGCACTGGGAATCTTTCTAATTGTAAGAAGCACCTTAAAATGAATAAACAAGAATAGTTTTGTTTTGTTTTTTTAAAGATTTTATTGGGGAATTGGGGGAAGGGAACAGACAAGTTGCTCTCTTTTTGTTCTTCAGTCTAGTCGCAGAGGACGTTGCCTCACTGGCCCATGTTGGTATTGTCATTGCACTCTTCCCGGATGAGGCAGATCGGTCGCCGGCCTCTGGATGGTCGTTCACCGTGGCTATTGGCAGCTCACGCTGGCTGCCGGCCACTCACTGTAGCCTATGGCAGCCCACTGCAGCAGGGGCTGCAGCCTACACCCTCGCTGGGGCTCGCACAGCCCAGCTCCTGGTGGAGCTGTTGTTAGCTGTAGAGGGCAGTGTCACTGGCCCTCATATGTGGGATCTGAACTGGGGCCACTGGCGTCCCAAGCCAGCTCTTAAACAATGCGCCACTCGGCCAGCCCAACAAGAATAGTTTTGAATGTTGTTAGTTAAACACAACTGATTACCAGTTTTACGTAGTTTTCATGCATCCATCCCCAAATTACTAGAACACGGAGAGATGCACTACAAGTTAAGGGCATCAAAGATCTAACTCTGAAACTATTTGTGGAAAGCTTTGGTATTATGTAAACTTGGGCCCTTATTTTTCAAAAAGGCAGTAAATTGGTGCCCATTAAAATGAGACAAATAATTTCACTGCTGCTCTTCCCATCATTATAGTGATTGCTAATGTCCCCCAAGTCTGTGTAAGTTCTGTTTGAAAAATGCAAGATCTTAGGCTGCATTTTTATGGCCCCATTATATAGTCCAAATACAAGAAATGGTAATCAGTGTTCAGTTGGTCAAGTCAACCACTGAATCAAAGACCAGGCCATTCAAGTAAGAATTTGCTTGAAGGCAACACATTTAATGCTTTTCAAATTTTATGCAAAATTTAAGTATGCAATTTTCAAATGGTGCAACATAAAACATTTTGATAAAGTCTCACTGTATGCATAATTTCAAAGCATGTGAATTCTCCACACAAACTTCTAAATCAAGAATCACATAATTCCAGAGCTGATAAGGCCAGTGTATTAACTGTGTCCATGTTATTGTCACATGGCTTTAGCTGTTCAACAGGAATGTCCAACTACCACTGACAGCCTCAATCTTGAATCACTCAGGATCTTCCAGAAGTTATCTCTTATGTATAGTCAGAACATCCTTTCTCAATGGCCCATACTGTAATAATCACATGCTCTGTGGCCTTGGTCATTAAGATTTAGCTAAAGATCAATCTCATACAGTCTATCTCCATGTAAATATGAACCCTTTTCCAACAGCAAATACATTATTCTTTAGGCCCACAGCGTTTTAGATCCCATATGGTGATGTTGACATGAAACCAAAGTGTTAATTAAATTTGATCAAAATTCTGTTATCTAGGCATTTCACTACAACACATTTCACAAGTGACTGAACTGAGCATAGACTGTGGTCTCATGGGGGGGTGAAAGGAGTAGAGAGAGAGAGGGAAGGAGAGAGACAGAGACTGAGAGAGGGAGAGAGAGAGACAGAGAGAGGGAGAGACAGAGAGAGGGAGAGACAGAGAGGGAGAGAGAGACAGAGAGAGAGAGAGAAAGACAGAGAGAAAGACAGAGAGAGACAGAGAGAGGGAGAGAGAGAGAGACAGAGAGAGAGGGGGGAGAGAGAGAGAGATTCAGAGAGAGAGAGAGAGAGGGAGAGAGAGAGATACAGACAGAGAGAGAGGGGGAGAGAGAGGGAGATTCAGAGAGAGAGAGAGAGAGGCAGGCTTTGGAATTTTGAGACATTCTTCTATTCCTGCTACCTCCCTTCCTTACAAAACCCAACCCAGTCTTTGTTTAAGCCAGTTTTGATACTTTCTGCCTTATTGGAAGCCCAGGCTGAACAGCATAGCAGTCACAACAGAATGTGACAAAAGTCCAAGAGGTTATCTTCTGCAAAGAACAATTGATTGGGGTTCAGTTTGTAAGTTCAAAGGCCTAGGTCAACCCTGAATGCTGTAGAATGTAGCTACTAAGTCTATTCCTCAAGCTCACATTTTTGTAGGTTCTAATGCTCCCAGTTCCAAAATTGCAAAAGCTCAAGTGTGGCAAGAATCTTACCTCTTCCTTCTTAAACAAACCTACATTGCTCTGAAATTAATTCTAATGGAAATCTCTGAGAACTACTACAAGTCTTTGGTTATGAAAGAAAATGAAAAAAATTATTGCAATCAACTAAGGAATTAACCTACTTTTCCCCAAAACCAAAAGTACAAGTATTCACACACATAAAAAAAGGTCCCTGAGGGATCTAGATAAAATGAAAACATTTTCCTGAATAATAGAGATTATATGTATTTAAAATTGTAAGTCTAAACAGCTATTTTTTATGAACAGTCAGTGGGTTTAGTTGAGCAAGACATATATTTGTGAGGATCTTCAAAGGAATTTATATTAGTTTTTTATTAGCTTAAAGAAAGTGGTAGAGAGCCCTATTCATTAAGCTGGATCTGCAATAGATTCCCAAAATGTTTTATTTATGTCACTAATAGAAATATATACCATTCTTGATATTTTAAAGTTTTTTTCTTTCACTAATGAAGTTATATACTACAGGTTTTACTTTATAAATTTATGAATTGCTCTGAAGATTTCTTTTTAATATTCTAAGTCAAAAATGTAATTTAGAAATGAAAGTATGAACAGGAGAGACAAAGAAAAACAGAGAGAGGGGCCGGCTGAGTGGTGTGTTGGTTAAGAGCTGGCTTAGGACACCAGCGGCCCCAGTTTGGATCCCACATATGAGGGCCAGTGACTCTGCCCTCTACAGCTAAGATGGTGAACAACAGCTCCAGCTGGAGCTGAGCTGCTGTGATTCCCCTGGATGGCATAGCTGCAGCCTCTGCTTCAGTGGGCTGCCATAGGCTACAGTGAGTGGCCGCCAGCCAGCATGAGCGGCTGGCAGCCAGTGTGAGCTGCCAAGAGCCACTGTGAGTGGCCGTCCAGAGGCCGGCGACCCATCTGCCTCACCCGAGAAGAGCACAATGATGATACCAACATGGGCCAGTGAAGCAATGTCTTCCACAGTTAGATTGAAGAACAAAAAGAGAGCAACTTGTCTGTTCCCCTCCCCCAATTCTCCAATAAAATCTTAAAAAAGAAAAAAAAAGAAAAACAGAGAGAGGAATGAAGAGAGCGAGATATCCTATAGATAGTGCTTCACCCTGGAGAGGTTAGCCAATAAATACAACAGGGCAGCAATAACATCATATAATTTCCTTGGGCATAGGGTTTTACTTAAAAACCCATTCTGGAACTTGTCTCAGAGGCTGCAGTCAGCTTCATAAAAGAACATAAACTAATGCTCTTTGCAGATGTCACAGTGCTTAATTTAGGGTGGGGTTTTATCGGGGTCCATCAGCAGGTGTTTCATGAATAGGCTTTAAGAATGCGTGAATCCCTTGAAACTGTATAGAAATATTTTTGTGACTGTCCATATATGCAGTTATTTTTCTCGAGCAAGTGTCACTAGCTTTCATCAGATTCATGAAAGTATTCCAAGATCCTTGTCTCTGAAAGTTAAGAACCATTGCTTCAGGTCATTAATAATTATTTGATATCATTTTCTTTTCTCAGAAACAAAGGCAATGTGTGTGTGTGTGTGTGTGTGTGTGTGTGTGTGTGTGTGTGTTGACAGAAAGACTAAATATTATGATGTATTAGCAAGTTTAATGTATATAAAGCATATTTTTAGGCCTAGCCTGATTCTCTACCACCCATAACTAGGAAATCAAAAGTGCTTCTGTTTTAGGCTATTGAGGCTTTTATTCTCTCTGGAACAAATTTCCATGTATTATCACTGAATGAAATGGGAGAATTTGGAGTCAGATATATTATTAGATATAGTCAATATTTATGAAAAAGATAATATTTTGATGGTTTGCTCCATCCAATTTTTAGCACTGAAATATATACATATATATGAATTAATATAGTTTTTTTCATCACTTTAATTGATAACACTTCCATCCAAATGTAAGAAATCTGATTATCTAAAATGCTTCTGTACTTCTAGAGGTTAACAATTTGATTCCTTGAGAAATACGTTGGCTGGAAAGCAGCTGTCAGTTTATTGCTCTCAAATCTTCCTGTGAAAAATGATCCGTTGCATCTATGTATCTTCTCAAAGAGAAGACTGTTTTCCAGCCATCTTGCCTATTGTCTGGTAGACTCTAGATCACTGGAACATTCTAGAAGTTCTATTCTAGGACTTCTCCATGAGACCACTGAGTGAATCACAGTTGGTCTGTGAATTGGAGTAAAGATCTCCCTGACAGAATCAGTGCTCAAGAGTCAGAATTTGGCAAAGGCCTCTCTTAGAAGACCCTAGAATGAGTCTAAATATATCACTTGGTATAACAAACACATCAGGTATAGCACATTGTTCCTTGATATGAAGCAATATGCGAGCATGTGCTAAAACAAAGCAAAGGGGGAAATTAAATAGTATAGTTTTTTGAGAAATACCTCATAAAATAACTGTAAACATTGGAAATGAGACTCTTTTCCAAGACACATTAAAATACAAATCTATATAGGTGTGGGTTTTTTTTTTTGTCAGCAAATTCTCCTCCAAAAGAAGTTTGCTGTATTAACATTTCAAATTAGCTGTTAATCTTCAAAGTGCCTTTCAACAGAATTTGACTTAATCCCCATAATCAGCAGCAATGGGAAAAGGGTCTTCTTCATAGACATCCAAACAGAGCTTTAAAGTGACCTTTTGTGTGAGTCATTAGGGGCTTTTGGTTCAAAGGGGAGCAGTGCAGCCTTCCATTTCCTTCTCCTTGGATTTGAGGGAGTAATTCTCAAAACTTATCAATGCACAGAAAATTCTGATTGAATCCCAAGTCATATCTCTCTCCTAATTCCCTCTAGGGAACAAAAAATAAATCTTGGCACCTTGCCTAGGTCCACAATTGTCATTTTCTTACATTTTTAAAATGCAGATTTAAAACAACACCCATTTTGGTATAACTGGCTTTTTGGACTACTCCTTTAAGATAAAAATCAAGCCGTGAAAAACACTGACTTAGAAGAGAGAAAGCCCTTGAAGACAGATGCACTTTAGAAGTAAAACAGGTTGTACAAGTCAAATAAAATCTTTTATTAATGGAGTGAGAAGCCAAACCCCAACTATTATTTCTCACAGGGAATCGGTGTCTTGATATAAGATAAAACCAAAGAGGAAAGGGGAAAGAGAGAGAACTGAGATGACTAAGGTGTGTTTTAGTTCATGTTTATAGAAGTGGTACAGAATCTTAATTAATTCTTTTTTAAGGTAACTACTTTGTGTACCCTCCAAAACCATCTCATTTTTATGGTACTGCTCAATTCCCTAACTATCCTGAGAAGGTAGAGTGAGAATATGCAGTGTGATACCAAATTGAGCAAAAGGAAGTCGTTCAATGAGCAATGATGATACTTGAAAATGAATTCATTTCTTTCTTATCATGTCTCTCATAGACGCTCGTTTTTAATATTTCTCTTTAATATGTTCAGTTGAACAATATGTAAGTGCTGATGTTAGGGCAGTTGTTACTTGAAAACAGCAGTGTCTTATGACTCAGCATAAATAGCTTAAATACTTTAGGAAAAGTCTGGGAAACCCCTGAATTCAATTGAATTTCACAAATACAGAAGGTGCAAAAATAAATGTATACACATTTTAAGAATGGAAAACTGTATTAAAATTGTAATACTCAATATATACCAATAAAAAAAAAGATGAATACAAGTCACATTTGACTTCTGCAATTACAAGAGGTGCTCAAAGTGGTTACCATCAGCATCCAGACACTTCTAATTACGGCGAACTACTGTTTGAGCAACATTGACCAAAGTGTCCACCTGTATACATTTTTTTGGCACCTCCGGTATTTACTGACCAGCCCTCATGTGCCTGGCACCTTGCTCAGTAGTAAAGATGCAATAATGGCCAATTGCAGATGCCACATCTCCTGGTACCTTCTTATGACTACTAAGCTCTTAAGACTCAATAATCAAGCTCATCACTTATGGTCAGAAATAAACCCATAATTTAGCGAAAATTGACTCAACAAGTTAAAATGTCCCCAGCTAATTTTGATAGTCTTTAATAAAAAGAACCATTTAGGCATTTTCTTACCACTGTGATGACTTCAGCAAGGTGGCATTTTTTAACTTCCCATTTTTCATATAAGAAACTAAACCATTAGATACATACAAGACTTGCTTAAAATCCCCTTTGTCTTCCAATATTTTTGCTGCTGGCCCAGCGCTTCATCTACTAATCGGCCCCTTTCTCGCCTCCTCCCCCTATGCCCTCCCCTATAAAGTATGGTAATTGGCACCTTAACTGACCCCAGCATCCTGGAAATTCTTGGGAAAGGGCAAAGTAAAATAGACCGGGGGGGGGGGGGCTGACAGTCTCCTAAAGGATTTTCTTTAAGTTTTGCTCAGTATTTTATCACCTCATATGTTATTACTTCCCCCTGTGCTCAGTAATTTTAGTTTGTGCTTTTTGTTTCTCTTTTTTTATTTCTTTGGTTTGCTGGCTTTGTGTTTTTTTCTCTTTTTTCCTTTTCTTTTCCTTTTTTAATGCAGGAATCGGTCAAGGCGTTCCAGTGGTGGCGCTTATTGTGGAAGGAGGCCCCAATGTGATCTCGATTGTCTTGGAGTACCTTCGAGACACCCCTCCGGTGCCGGTTGTTGTCTGTGATGGAAGTGGACGGGCTTCCGACATCCTGGCATTTGGACATAAATATTCAGAAGAAGGCGGGTAGGTAATTCGCCAGACCGCACGGGGGAGCTATGAGTGCAAAGCCTGTGTTCCAATCTTGGGAGAGAGGATATTAGTTCATTAAGATATTTGGCATGGGAGGATAGTGGGGATGAGGAGGGGAACTTATTCTAAATGTTTTATGAAGTAGGAAATTGCGTGAATGCTATACCAGACCACACTAATGATAAACAGGACGAGAGGAAGACAGAGGCCACAGACGTGGTCTCCTTTCTCTTTACTTCATTTCTCTTTCCTTCTTTTCTTCCTCCCAATAAGGAGAAGAAGGAATTGGGTTAACACATGAAACACAGCTAGTCTGGACCATATAGTGCAGGTTAGTAACTTGGGAGAAGCTGAAATGTACAGCTTCCAGGCTTGGCCATCAAACACCAACATCACCAAGCGCCTACGTGTTTACAAATGCTAAATATTTACAAAAACAATTGGCAGATCCCTCTAAATCGGCTTGGCAAGGGGAATCTCTGTAAAGGTAACCACTCTGGCACTGTATAAATTCCCCCTGAACACCTCATGCCCTTTCCTTGGTCTATCAGTTCCCCCCAATGCTGTTTTTAGCAGTCCAAAGCCCCCAGCTCCATGGAGGGTTCCCCTCCAACCTGAGGTACTACTCAGTGAATTGGGAAACCCCGGGCACTCACAGATCAGAGTAATTCATTTCAAGGTGTGAATGAGTGAGTTGAAGGAGAAAAACTCAAGGGAGCCATTAAGCTTTAAATAAGGAGCTTCCTAACCTAATCAATTCTCCTAACACATGAAACTCCTGGGAAAAGGGAGCCCCAGAGAAGGTAGGGGTCTTTTATTCATCCCTCCTGTCAATATGCAGCAAGTGTTTACTGTGGGCCATACACTGAGAAGTGAAGAATAACATACTCTTCCTACCTTCATAGAACTCATGGTATGTCTAATAAGTACACAAGCTTGTAATTATAATAACAAAAGTGACAGGTGAGCTCGCCTATTTCAAGGAACCGCCCACTGCTCCTCTCTCTCCCCCAGAGCCTGACTTGAAGTAAAGGTTCGGCATGACAGCTCAGTACCATCTTTTCTCTCCCGTTCTTTTCTTCTCTTGGCCTGCAGTCCAGCACTGCAGGTGAGCCATTAAGTCAGCATCCTTTACTAGTAAGTTCACGGACCTAAGTATGTGAAAGAAGGAATAATGAACAGCATAGGGCCTCCAGCTTAACACTGCAAACGTTGACAGTGATTTTAGGCTCTGTTAAATAAAGTTTTGATTTTCTTTCGTTAAAGAAACCTAAGTTTTGTAAGCACAAAGTTGAGTTTGTTTACTGGCAAATTTAATTAAATTACTTTTATCACCTTCTTTGATAGTGAATATTGGTCCTTTTATAGCTAAGGAGATAAAAAATAGAACATTCATCCAAATGCCTCCATGTCTATTACAGACCAGAATTCAAGATCCTCAACTGTGCTTTGCTTTTGTTAAAAATGTACCCATAATTCTCATTGATTTCAGTATAGCAATTTGTTTCTTTTTCTGAAATAACTAAAGTATATATATATATTACCTTTGGCTTGGTTTTTTTTTGTTTTTGTTTTTTTGCTTCCTAGTGCTCGTAGCTACTTTATTGCATTCCTATAAAGTAGATACAAGTTTGTATTCAGAATGCACGTTTTCTTTACAGAAAACTAATGAAAAAGGAAGCTGTTCACCTCAACATTTCAGATTTTCTAGGTCTATACACAAAGAAAGTCTGGACCTAGTGACTACTTTTTGTCTTTATCTGGGGTTGTGTACCTTGAAAACATTAAAATCTTTGCCAAGTTGCCCTTCCTGATTCTGTTTTAATAACAGAGAAATGTTATACATTTTGGACCTGGGTGGGACTATATATTATTTAACCTGTGAGATAGAGACACAGAGAAATTAAGTGCTTTGCCAAGACCACATAGCCCATAATCCCAGGTCACGATTTTTTCTGGTATATTATAAAAATTTACTGAAATGTGTTTTGTGGTATGTGCCTTAGTGTTTCTGGTATAGTAGTACTTCAGTGATACTGTCTTTTAAATATATAAATGGACTTAAGTTGCCTTCAGCTTCCATTTTGCATTATAATTTCTTATTTTTTTTTATTGTTCCGTGTATTCCAAAAAGATAGATAAAAATCAGTGCATTCCTGGTTGTAAACCAGTGTCCAAGCTGATTCACCCTACCGCATGTGGATTCTTTGCCCTCCCCTACCCTGACCATTAGACCCCCACCTGAAAATTAAGAGTCAGAAATCCCATGCCTCTTTAACTTTAATTGGCACGTTTAGCTTTAAAACTAAAGTTTAACTTTAGCTCTAATTATTCTATGGCCAAAATATGCAATCATGACTGATTATCAAAGAATGTGAAGCCATGCACTGACTAGGGTGGAGATAATGAATTAAGATATAATTTCATATAGTGGGAATTATTTAAAATTAAAACTTTAAAATTGTAAAGAAATGTTTATAAATAGTTACTAAGGAGATAGAACCTTAAAGAGAAGTTTTGTATTTACATATTATATATATATATATATATATATATATATATATATATATATATTATATATATATATATATATATAATATATATATGGTTAAAAGTATACTCCAGGAAAGGAATTATAAATGTATCATGATAAAATGAATTCAGAATGTTTCTGTGTGCTGTCTGAATAACTGCCAGATTAATCATGTTTATTTAGCTTGAAATGAAATTAGCCATACATGGGCAGCTAATTTAGGAAATTATTGCCAAAGAAAATTATTTTGCAGTAGTGTGCTTTCTTTACACTAAAAAAATAAAATAAAAAATAAAGAATTAGCCCACCTAGACCTGATTCATCAAGAAGGATTTCTTCTCTGATTTCCAATGAAGTCCAACAGAGTTTGGACATGTTTCACTACAAATAAATATAAATGCTTATTATTTGTTCATATGAACAAATATATAAGTGTGTATGATTGTACACATAAAATTGACTATAGGAAACATACCCTGTTTATAAAATTTGAATTGGGATTTGAAATCATTCATTTTTACTTTCAGTTACTTTGGTAATTTAAATATGATTAAAAATTTTAAAGTTCATTTATAGGTTGTTAAATAATACAGGCCCAAGGACTATAAATGTGTAGATTCAGCTATGTAGCTGTCATTTTATAACCTTAAAGAAATGAATAAAACCTTCACACCTCTATTTTAACCTTTGTGAACTTGATAGCCTGCCTTTAAATTCTCTGTTATTAACCACCTTCCAAGAATATGAATTTGAGAGGGATTTGTTTTGGAAGCAAATTACAATTGGCAAAACTAATTAACTTTTGTACATGAGATTACTTGAGGTAGAAAAAGACATGACTGTATCTATCACAACACAAAGGGGTTTGGATAAACTAGGAGACAATTATAATTAAATTCTTATTTCTTTTTCTCTCCATCTCTGCTCTGTGGCATATACCACCTGAAAGAAATGGTCAAACTCTTTATTCCTTATTGTTGTACAGCATTTTCTATTTCCCATCTGTCATAGTTTAGGATGAGTCACAAGTCACTTTCCCTAACTAATATCATTGCTTTAAAAATATTATCAAATTTTATTTCTGAATCACAAATGACTAAACACTGCAAACATAAATACATTAATGTTACCTAAGTAACATTAGATTCAAATACCCAGATTTTCAAACACCTGGATTCCACTTTATGCTGTGTCTGACTAAGTAAGGTACCCACAGGCAGGAAGGCCTCTCAGGTTGCAGGTGCCTGATGTTGAAGTCAGATATTACTTTGCCTGATAATTGTCAACCTGAGTCTCAGATTACAAAGAAATGTGATCCATTCTCTCATGTATCATGCAGTGAGCAAGTATTGCACAAATGAAAAATGTCAGCGTGAAAAGGCACCTGAATGTGTGTTCTGGGATGATGCCCCTCATTAATCCAGATTTTATGACTGATGCTTTTTTTGAATGTTTGTCCCAAAATAATCATCTAGATTTCCCATGTTTAAACACCCAAGGACAAGAAGTAGAACTCGCAGTAGAAGAATGCCTTAGAGCTTTTAAGTATTCTGTTCATAACTTTTGGGAAATTATCAATAGGGCAATTACTAAAACTGTTCATTCTTTTTTAATTGAGTATGTTTGATATGTGATGTTGTATAAATTTAACATGTACAGTGTGTGAATTTGATACATTTATATACTGTCATATGATTGCCGTGGTAAGGATATTTAGCTCTTATTTTACATAATTGTCCTTTCTTTTTAGTGGATGGGATAATTAAGTTTTACTTGTTTATATTCTTATGTGCCAGCATAATTTGAATTAGCTATTGTGAAGAAAAAAATGAGCAATAATATATTCCAAATAAAAATCTGATTTTCCTGTTTAAAGGGAGCTTAATAAGGGTCCCTACATTTTTTAGATTAGCTGAGGCAAACATAAATAGAACACAAAGTGGAGATGAAAAAGGGAAAATATGTTGTATAGCTTCAAGTTATAAAACTATATCCTAGCAGAGTAATGACAAAAGTTTGCTTCTCTCCAAATACATATCAAAATGACCAAAGACAGGGAAAGTCTCTGGAAAATTAGTCATTTTAGAAACCCGGTGTAGTCTGTATTCCCTAGAGCATATCATTCTAGTCAGTGGTCACTAATATTTTCTTCTGCTGCTCAAGAGATTTTCATCTAAAGCTGAAGGATGTCACAGCCCTATCATTTGTCTCTATAAGATGTGCTGAAAAAAAGTAATTGATAGTGATGGTTTGTATTCCAGCATGATTTAGACATAATTGGAATGTCAAGTGAGAAGGAAAAAAGCAGATACCAAGCATGCTGACTTCAAGTGTCCATTTTATTTGTTGTCAATTTCATCTTACTGTCTTTTTTCTAGAATTTTCTATAAGAAGGCATGTCAAAACCTGGTCCTGTTTTTTTTTGTTTGTTTGTTTGTTTTTTTAACTCTCTGAGAGGGAAGTAAGGGAAGTTGGAAACATCTGGTACAGACAAAGGATACTGGTGGCTTTATACAAGTTTGTTTTTTTCTTTTTTATTGTAAACTGTTTCCAAGTAAGCATTTATTGAGTGCTTACTATATTCATGGAACTGTCAGAGAATGAGAAAGATTTGGCCTTAACTGTCAGGGACTTTATGATGGAGATTAGAACATAGACATGAATACAGATATGAATAACTAGGTCACATGGGCTATAATAAATGTATAAAGTGTTACAAAAGCACAGAGAACAAAGTACTTGAGTGTAGTATTCCTCACTAGAATCCATTCAATGGAATCATGTATGTTAATTATCCACAAAATGACTATATAGTGACGCTATTTTTCCTCCTCTCCTTTTCCATCAAAAACTATATCTAGGGCCGGTTGAGTGGCTCAGTTGGTTAAGAGCTCCCAAGAGTGCGAGCTGAGCTCTGAGCAACAGCAGTTCGATGCCCAGCCCAAGCTGAGCTGCTGCTGAGCTGCCAACAGGTGGCAGGATGGCTCAGCTTAAAAAAAAAAAAAAACTATATCTAAATTGAGGCTCAGCATGAATAACCAAGAAACGGCTAATATTTTTCTGTCTTATAAAACTCAGCACATAAAAAAGATTCAATATGAATAGGATTGACGGAAATTTGGTAACAAGTTGTATGAGTATTGTGATGGTGTTTTGTATGGTGGTGTGTGTTTGTGTGTGTGTATATATATTATAAAGTTGAATGATATAGACTAAAATTTAATGTAAATAAATTTAATTGATAAATTAATTTAATCTGATAAAATTTAATTATATATAATTATACATATACTAATGCCTATAATTATATATGTATGTATGTATATATATACACATATATGTATATGTGTGAGTGAATGTGTGTGTGTGTGTGTATTTAAAATATAAGTGAAAACTTAAAGATAGGGCTAATAACAAGTCTTTTCAAATCAATCAATCACTAGGTATTTTTTGAATGCTTGTTTTAGGCAAGAAATATGACTTTCCTTGAAACTTATAATCTCATCTGAAGTAATACAATAACAGATAATTTCCCATTAGATGTGAGTTACTGAGTTCTAAGAAGGCAGAAGGAGTCATAGGTTGGAGTAGATGATGAAATTTTTATGGAGAGATTATTACTGCAATTTTTCCCTCTGTGGAATGTACAAAGATATAGTTATATAGATACCTGTATCATCATATCCAAGTTCCACAAAGCTAGGATAGCTCCATTTATTTAGGAAAGTGAAACATAAAATAAATAATTTTATGTTACAGTTTGCTATTTGATCCCTCCATACTTGTCAACATGGGGAGAATTCAGCATTGTCCTTAAAAAAGTTATCTAGAGTTCATGAGGTAAAGTACTAGTGAGGGAGAGTTTTATTGATCTAAATTGACCAATCAGGTCTATATCTTGATTAAATTTACTGTAGAATTATTCAACTCCAAGTTGGGAAAATGTGGCCTTGAACATAAACAGCAAACATCAGAAAAACACAGAGCTGGGTAATCCTTTATGACGAGGAAATCCTCTTTAGGGAACCACTGCCCACAACTTGAGCCCACAGAACCCAAGTGAAAATTTCAAAAGTGTCAGTTATGTTCCTATTCTCTGAGATTTGCTTAGCTAACTTTTGGCTGCTTGTTATATAGAAAAATTTCAACCTAAGCATGTGATTATTACACTTTAACCTGCTTGAACATCACCTGGAAAGTGGTAAAAGATACAAATTCCCCTAAATATCCTGGTTCAGTGAACTTGGGCTGGGGTGCCAGAAAAAGTATTTGAGACAAAAACTACAGGTGATTCCAAGAGTGGTCCATTGCGTCTTCACTTCCTGTGCCTCATGTGCATTCTCCTTACACAAGTCATTGCATTGTTACCACAAGCACTTGGTGCCCTCTGCCAAATTTTGTCTTTAGAACCTAGCTGACTTGAAAAATTTATTTAGCATGTATCGCCTTATTTCATTCTTTATCACAGCTGCTCTTGCTTCCAAACATCTGTCAGACTCGAAATTTCCTCCTTTGTAAAGAAAGCTCTACCACAAAAATATTTGACAGAATTGGTCAACGCCTCTCTGTTAGTATTTGTATTTACATGGATTTCTTGCGGGCATACAGTTCACTATCTTGTTTCTTTCTAATATTATTTTATGACTGGTTCAAAATATATGACTGATTAGAAAGAGAAAGAAAAAAAAGGATAAGAAAAGCAAAAGTATTTAAAAGAGAGCTGGCGCTAATTGATTATGAGTGATGGCTCATAATTGATTATGAGTATTTGAGAGGCCACTGGCAGTCATTAGGGTCAGCGAGTTCAGCATTAGAAGGTCCTTCCTCACTTTCCTTTGACTTTACAATTGCAATGGGCAATTGTTTAAGAGTCCCAAATTTCCCACTTGCCTATAGTATTGATTTTTCACTTGTTTAACACACTTGGACCCCTTCTCAACTGCAATCTCAGGTAGAAGTACAATCTATGAAACAGACAAGATAAAGGTTTATTCTGTGGAAGCTGGAGTGGAAGGCCTAGACCACTTTTTTCAATTTTTATCTTGCATGAGAATTACCTAGAGGGCTTATTAAAAATCAAATTGCTGGGACCCATCTCAAATTTTCTTATTCAGTGAACCTGATTGGGGCTGGTGATTTTCATTTCAAAGAAGCACCCAGGAGATGCTGATGCGGTTGGTCCAGGGACCATGATTTGAGAACCATGGCCTAGGGCCACCCTCTCCCTCCCTGGCTCTTACCCACTAAGGCAGCTCTGAGGCAACTCTGGGGCTACTCCTCAGAATTACAGGGGCTTTGTTGTAGAACCCAGTTGAAGACCATAAATCTACAAGTCAAGCTGTGCATATTCCTCTGCTTAGACTCAAGACTCTGTGTTCTGGCCCTGACCTCTCTCTAGGGCCATCTCAGGGAAGCTTCCAGTCACCCAACAAACCAGCCAACCTGTCCTCCCCTCTGCTTCCAAGAACAAAGCACAGCCATAGGCCTCTCTGCCTTAGCATGATATGTACATATACATTTCTGTTTGTTGTTACTGTCATTTTTTTAAATTTAGGTTTCTTTGATGTATAACATTCTATGAGTCTCAGGTGTACAATATAATGACAGCATTTGTTTACATTGAGAAATGATCACCATAGTAAGTCTAGTAATATTCGTCATCTTACATGGGTACAACAAAATTTTTGTCTTATGAGGACTTTTGAGATCTACTTTTTTAGCAACTTTGAAATATGCAATATAGCAGATGTATTTCTTTACCCACTTAATTTCTAGGACTTTTTCTCTGAAATTCTATGACATAGCCTCTCTCTCATGAAGGGTAGTGAGGGCTTTAAAATCCAGGAATACATTTAAAACATATCTAAGTGAGTCACAGATAATAAAATGTTCTTATATTGAATTCCTCTACCTTGGAGGAAATGAATTCTGCATCAACCTGGCTGACATTAGAATCTGCTGCAGCTGCTAGAAATATAGTGGATTAACATCTCACCCAATGATATCATTAGTAATAGGTAATGTTCATAATGTACATAAAGGGTTTCCTCCAGTTTCCCCATGTTATTCTCATATGTTGATCATGGACCACAGGATTTACAAAAAGTAAATACATTAGTGGCCACCTTCTCTAAAAGCTAATCAACCAGAGAAATACTAAAAATGCATTAAAGTGGCCTTGCAAGGTCAACTCAGGTCTGGATTACTGCTGTCTAGAAAAGTCTCCATCTAGTTTCAATAAAGTCTTTATTGTCCTAATTGTTGGATAACTGTCCTAGAGTTCATATACACATTTCTTGTATTTTTGGGGGGATGTTCAGTGCAAATCAAGTGTCCATCCCAGAGCAGTGACTCCTAAAGGCCTTGAACAAGCAGTAAAGAATCAGTTCCTCTAAATTCATGGAAGCTGCAGTTTAGTGTCTTGGAGACAGACCTAAATTTTGGAGTTCTTTAACCCTCTGATCTCCCTGGTTTTCACCATTTGATAGTATGTTTGAGATTTTATTATCTCTAGTACAGGGATAACAAAGAGTTTTCATCTTGAGTGTTCACAATAATCAACTGGTACAGGCTTCCTGGAATGATGTGTTGAGAATTAGCCACGTCTGGGCTCAGAGGAAAGATTACTATGATAGATTAGTAATGATGCAAAGAAAGAAATTTACAGTGAATATGTCATGGAGGTCTACTCTTGCTCTAGAATGAAGATAAAATTTTATAGATAGCCATATATTTCACTGCCATGTTATCCTCAAATATCATACTGAACTATGAAGCCAAGAGAAAAATAAGAAACTTATCCACCTAAAATACTACTCCTCTGAATAAATGTTGGACTAACTTTTAAAGCATATCAGTTGATGAGCTGCCAGTGTTTTTGCATGCCCAAGGAGCCTATACATCTCAGCCAGCCCCGATTCAATCTTTTATGCAGGGTCTAAGAAAACAATAAAAAGTTTGACTATTCTTTTTGCCTGGCTCTCTGCACAATAGTTGCTGATGGGATTTCATTTGGAATGAACTCTGAGGATGTTTTCCTTACAATTTTGGCAGCAAAAAATCTGACAATGTGGCAGTCCCTGTATCCTTTGGCAACAATTCAATTTCTACTCTTGGGCACATTTATAACCAAAGGGAAAAGAAAGAAGAGAAATTGCAGAGACACTGTTCAGGATGTTTCAGCTAAATGTCCTTCTAGTCCTTGCCTTATGTGAAGTTTGGCTGCTCTGCCTGCCTCAAGAGCAGTGCTCTCCAGGAGAATTTTCTGTGATGATGGAAATGTTCTATATCTCTGCTATCCAATCAGATAAGCACTGAGCACTTGAATTGTGGCTATAGAGTAACTCAGGAATTGAATTCTAATTTTTATTTAATTGTAATAAATTTAAGTTTGAATTGCTTCATGACTAATGGTCACCATATATAATAGAATTTCATAGCTCTAACATTCCTGCAGCTGGGTTCCACAAACCTGGGAACCGTTGAATGCCTGGCAGATTTCCATTGTTCCCTTTATTTTTTAATTACATTCTTTCATCCAAGCAATAGTATGTATTCATTCAACCAATATTTTTTGAACACCTGCTATGTTCCAGGCACTGTTCTAGGCACTGACAAAAAACATACGTGTGAACTAAAAAGACAAAAATCCCTGCTGTTGTGGAGCTTACATTTTGACAGGGTTAAATAGATAGTAAGTAATAAACATAGTAAATAAACATGTATAATATTTAAAAGGATATGCTATGAGGAAAAGGAGAAGAATGAGGGGAATCAAGGTCAGAAGGATGTGAAAAAGCCTGTCTTTAGCACTTGCATGAGCACTGAGAGAAGAGGATATATAAGTAATATAATGTATAGTCCCTGCATCCAAGTTATAGTCTAGTTAGGGTTTTCTTATATTAATTGTCTTTATGAAATGCCAGATATAAAGTACATGGTACAAAACTTCTCTTACTATAGGTATTAGGTATTAAGTGCCTTTCTTACCAGCCTTGACCCCACTATACAACCCACCTTCTTTTTCCTTTTGTATATGTTATCTGTGCCTTCTGTTTTACTGTATCTGGCTCGGGATTCTAGAGTAGGTTAAAAAAAGTAAAACAAAAGAAAGTGAAGAAAAGTAAGAAATGCTTACTCTATAGATAGTGGTAAATGAAATTTATTGAACAGATTGCACCATCAAAGTGTGTGCAATCTGCCCAATTATAACAAACTTTTCTAAGATCGTTCCAACTACTTCATATTGCTAGGTAAGAACCCTCAGGAAAACCCCAGGTGAACAACTTCTCGAGGCTAGATACCAAAGCAAATCAGAGGTCCTATTTCTCGCAGGCCTTAGCTGATAGAAGCCATTTGTATCTGAAGCTGATCTTCAGCACAAAACAAAAACAGACTCATAGAAACAGAGACCAAATGAATAGTTACCAGAGGGGAGGGGGTTGGTAGATGAGTGAAAATGGTGAAGGGCAATATAGTCAGTAATACTGTGATAAGTTTGCACAGTGACAGATAATTACTAAAATTAGTGGGGTGATTACATTGTAAGGTATAAAAATGTCAAATCACTGCATTATATACCTGAAGTTAATATAACTAATATAATATTATATACCAACTATACTTAAATGGTTTTAAAAAAATGTAAAGTTGGGCAAACTAATCTACTCATCCCACCCCATCTATTGGCCACTTTTGTGTGTTCCATTCATATCTTACCCAACTTTCTATTCAACTGGCTGATTAGCATCAGTCAGTTATAGCTAAGTGTAAGTTTAACATGAAGCATCAATTATTCCAAGTTGCTCCTAGGACATCTAATTGTTGAACAAAATATTTATTTGCCTTTTAATTAACTATAAGGAACTTTGGGCATCTGATAAGCTACAAGAGTAATTCTAGGGAAATAGTGGATCCTTGAAATCACATGACTCAGTCTTTTTACACATAGGACATATAACATCCTATTCCAGGGATGAAACAAGAAATCT
Organism: Aselliscus stoliczkanus; assembly: GCA_033961575.1. NCBI lineage: Eukaryota > Metazoa > Chordata > Mammalia > Chiroptera > Hipposideridae > Aselliscus > Aselliscus stoliczkanus. The sequence goes on from CM066728.1 coordinate 161,540,446, forward strand.
CCACTTGTATGCAGTCATTTAAACAGCAAATCACTAACTTTACTACACTGAGTTGAACCTATATATTTAGGTTCATATAATTCATTATCAGAGATTTTTCGTCTCTGACTTTCTTGTCCTCGAAGCCCAGCTCTGATGCTTTCAGCTGTAATATAATCTTTCCTAAATTAGTTTGCCTCTGCAGGCTTCACGTTCTTCATCTGTAAAATGCTTGCTCTAAAGTTGTGTCATTCCTTTATCCTTAAGATCCAGTCCCCTAGCAGAATTTTCAGGTTAGCATTTTCACTGAAACACCCAGACTCCAGAATTATCAAAAGGTGACATGTTATCTTGCTAGCGATGGGGAACTGTTGCAGGGTTTTAAGAAGGATGTGATCGGATCATGTTCGCTTTGTACAAGAACCATTAGATCAACACTGTGGGGAATGGATTAGAGGAGTCCAGAAAAGAAACCAATAGTGGTCTGTTGACACCATCTAAGCGAGATATGATGAGGGCCCAAACCAAGGTAGGCAGAGAAGGAGGTAGACTGGAACAATAGTTTAAGAAGTCAGATTTCTCTGTATTTAGTTTCCAGTAGGTACTGTTGTTGCATTTCCTCTCCACACAGACACCAACGTGAGATGAGGGCACCAAGAAACTACCTCAATGTTTTTATAGGTGACTTAACCTGGGCATTTCAGGTTGACCCAAGCACACACACATTTTGCAAAAGATGCCCTTTACAGACAGCATTTAACAGAGACAAGGAATGATAATAGTATCCATGGAAAAAAGTCTCCCTCCAGGTAACCAAGGCCTCAAAGAAATACCTGGTATGTAGTAGGTAGGTATTAAATAAATGGAAATAGGCCACTGGATGAACAGAAAATATTTGCAGGTTCTATGCTTTGGATCAGTAATAACATTTTGAAAATATTTGAGTGGTTAGGCTGTCACGTTTAAGGAAAATTCTGGTTCTCATTATAATCAGCTGTTAAAAGAAGGAATTTAAAGTTAAAAATCTGAAGCTGTTTATCACTGAAAAGTGGAAAAGTTCAAAGCTTTACAATGTCTCATCTGAATGGAATCACTCAATGGAGTTATCTCCAAAACGATAACCAGTAATATTCCTTCTGTATATATTCACAATTTTCTTCCATCAACATGAGTCTATTCCTTCCCTCTTCTTGAATCTGGGCTGCTCATAGTGACTTGATTAATTGAATGTAAGGAAATCACATTCTGGTACTTTTGAGGTTAAGTCAGAGAAGGTTTGCAGTTTCTGTCTGGGCCTCTTTGAACATTCTTTTCGGAATCCTCACCTTGAGAGAAGCCATCTGACATGTAAGAAGTCCATCTAATCTGCAACCATCAGAGACAGCAATGCCAACCAGTCCTCAGTTCACTCAGCCATCCCAGACAAGATACCAGACATATGGCACTTGTTGGGCCTTTATAGCTACCTTCAGCCATTCCAGCCTCTTTAGCTGAGACCCCAGATATCATGAAGCAGGTTTCAGTCATCCCCACTATGCTCTGCCTGAATTCCTGACCCCAAAATCATGAACACAATAAATAAACACCATTTCACATCACTAAATGTGGGGTATCTTACCAATTAATAGATTATCAGAATATATGGCATATAGCCCTGTGAGTCCTTTGAGGCTAGGATTGAATATTATTCATCTGTCTACTCCTAGCATAGTGCCTGGCACATAGTAGGGCTAATATTGTTTGTTGAATGAATAAATAAGTAGATGTGCAGATGTCTACATGGAGCGTTTACAAGGTTCCACTCTAATTAAGCCTCCTAAATATGCTTAGAACCTCTATTTCCCAAAGGTGAGAAAGAAATGGTGATCCCTAAGCTCTCTGAAATGGGAAAGTTACTTCTCCAGCCTGGATTGGCGTGGCCTTACACCACCGGGCTCACCAGGTATGCAGAGCACTGGTCATCCCAGGACAGAGGTCTGCGTTTCCCAGAGGTCCCAGCCACTGGTCGTCTACTTCACAAGATGCAACACTTCAGTGACTCTTTCCTAAGGAGCTGTAGGACAGTGTTTGGGTAATAGCAAATTCTCACATAAAATTTGTTATATGTTAGACACTTAAATAAGCCCTTTACAAAGATTAATTCTTTTAATATTCACAAGGGTATAAAGTAGTATAATTCTCATTTTACATATATGAAAAGTATGACATGGAAAGGCAACTTGCACAAGATCACACAGCCAGCAAGTGACAGCATCCCTCCAGACAACTTGGCCCTGGTGGCCATGATGCTTTTGTTCACAGTGTCGCCCTGCCTCTCTGGGAGAGAATCATGCTGTTACTTAATGACTGAGTCATGACATTTGGAAGGAAGTGGTGACTTTTACTAAAGAAGAATAAGGAGAAGAATACAAGAAAAGTACAATTCTCTGTGACCTTAGGCAAGACATGTAATTTTCCTGTGCCCTTAATGTTACGTTTAATAGTTTGTTTTGGCTTCAGGGAAATTATAAAATTTCATTTTTCTTTAGCGCATTAGAAATTCAGTGGGAAGTGATATCTTCTAAATACCAGATTGTATTATTAACAGTCTTTTTTATTTGTATAAGGAACATTTTCTCAAATTGTAGCTGAATACATTAATAGAGAATGTCTATGGAGGACATTAGAAGGGCTCCGCTCCTTGAAAGTCGTTAACTCAAGTCTAGCTCTTCAAGTCCCATTGAATTTTAAATGCGTTTCCTAACTTTTGAATCTAGGAACAAAACTCTGATATTGCAGGTAACTAAGTTCATTTCGAGAAAACTGTGTGCATGGGGTGGTTGGTATTCCTAGCATTTGAACAGAATACTAATAGCAAACTGTGGGCAGTTGTGTTGGTTACTCTGAGCACTGGATGAACATTGACCTATTTCAAATAACTCTGTGACTCATCTGATCACAAGTACAGCATTTAAATGGAGACACACATGCCATAGTATAAAGATTTTCCTCACTTCAATGACTACACTTCCCAAATCATAAAGCCTTCTAATTTGAGTTATACCAAAAATAGCATTGGTATACAGAGCCCCAGATGAACAGTTTCCATAAATAGGCACCACTTTGTCAAAGACCCAATTCTAGAACTAAAACTTGACCTAATACTAGGACCACGTTTTGATGTCAAGAAATTTCCAATCACTATGCTAATGCCATAAAAAGAAAGCTAAAATGGACTTATTTCTATTTTTGCTGGTGATTAATTATCACAGTGAAGATTGTTAAATCATTCCAGCATTTTGCAGAAAAAATGGGAAGAGGTAGGAAAGCAATAATTTCAAGAAAACAAGCTTCCCAGTATCTGATGGAACATGGCCACAAAATAAGAAAGGGTCCTAGAGAAGACAGAGGAAGCTTTTTGCCAAATACAAAACAACTGGTTCAGCACAGCAAATACTTGCAAAAAATTAGAAACAAATATAATCTTTAAGGTACTAAATGCACTTTGCCATGGTCCTCACTGATCAGTTTTCCCTTATATTCTCCAAATTTGTCTGATTTCTTTCAGATGTTACCTATATCCTAGAAGTAAAGTCTATTTCCTACAACAAATACACTTACATTTCTACCTCCAGTACAGATGGTTAGGAAACTGCAAGATGTAATTATAGATTCCAATCTGGAAAGGCATCATGGAGGGAAGGCTGAAATCAGTTGACTCAACTCAAACATTGAGATTACTAAACTATGGGACTTTGTACAAATCATTTAACCTATCAGAGCCAAAAGGGAAAACCTGCTTGACTCACAGATTGTTTTGACGATAAAATGAGATTTTCTCCATGGCCCACTGAGTGTCATAAACTATGACATGCTATGAACATGTCAAATGTTATACAGGGTATTTTCCAAACAATATTATTGAACTCATCCTGTCAAAGGCATGGGACCTAATATATGTTATTTCTTTGCCAAAAGGGTGATATTGGCAAGTGTCAGGGAGTTGATAAAGGCAAAGAAGCATCAAATATGAGATTTTCCTCTTGATGCAATGAGGTGGGAAAAGAACTAAACCAGGATTAACAGTTACTTAACGTTTCATGAGTATAAGTTAGTGCTTTAGAAGGACCAAATCACCTCTGTTCCACCTAAACCTTCTCTGCTTTATCAGTGACAGGCATCCCACAATCTGGAAAACAACCAACCTAGAGAATCCTTCTACTTCTGGAATTTCATGATTCTTGTTGCTTAATGATTTAACCAAACCCACAACTTCAGTCAGCTGCAAAGTTGAGCTAAAGAATATAAGATTTTTAGTGTCTTTCATCTTTCCAAACCACTGAAGTCCCTAGTCAGCTAAGGTGCACATCATTCTTCAAGTTTTACAAAGTGACAGGCTGCATGCAAGTGACAGGCGGATTCCTCACACAGTTAATGACCTCAGGGAACTGGGATTTTATTATAGTTAACAATGGAAAACAAATTAGGAGTTGTTATCAAAATTAAGCACCTGCAGACAAATGGTTGGATCTATCAAGTGGCTAATCAGGAGAGTCTGTTCTATCATTAATCATGTACAGCATCTAAGTACACCTGATAATGCAGAACTCTAGACCCATCCACATGTGTTACCTGTCAAGTCAACACATGACCAGGTACGAGTGTCCATGTCCTGAGTCTTCAAGAACATTAATTGGCATGTAATCCTGTCCCTCTCCAACTGAAATTCTGCAATGGCTTCACATTACCTGGGAGATAAAACCCAAAATCTCTAACATTATCTCAAAAGTTCCCTGTGATCTTTCTCTTGCTCACCCCTTCTGCAGCTCCATCTTGTTCCACTCTTCCTTTTGCTCTCTGTGCTCTGGCAATACTGACCTGGTTTTATTTTCTCCAAAGAAGGCCTGTTCATTTTGTTTTGTCTGCCAAGAATGCTGTTACGCAACCCCACCTCCCCCCGTCGATGTTAATGTTCATTCATTCATTCTTCAAGTCTCAGATAAAAAGCTCTTCCTCAAAGGCGTCATCCCAGAATTCTCTAGATTTTTTATATTTAACTATCACAAGCTTCTCTACTTCTCTACCACTCTCAGGCACAGTTGAATTACTGGTTCATGTCTTTCCTCTCCATGGGTGTGAAGGCTCATTGCAGGCTGAGAGTGTATATATCTCCTCTATCCCTATTGCCCTGGCATACACCACAGGGCCAAGCACTAAATAGACATCACTAAGCAATTGTTGAGTGAATGGATGAATGAATGAATGAATGAATGAATGATGATGAATGAATGGCTTTTGACTGGTCCACAGTGAAGGCCACAGAGTCCTCCCAATCAGAGGCTCTTGTATCATTTTTCAACTTTACCTGGACTGTCTTTTTTTTCCAAATGTATATTCATGATATAAATCTTCCTGAGGGGCACAGGGGTAACCCAATCCACCACTGAGCTGAGTGGCATTCCTTTGTATAATCATGTCATGGAGAGTGCACCCTCCTCAAAGTTGGGCCACCATAATATACAACCAGATGGGCCCAGGTGAATCCTCACACAATCCTGAGGCAAGCAGGCCACTGATAGGAAGATATTCTCAAGCCACACATCTTGCTTTCTTTCAAGCAACAAAATTTGTCATGCTTTCATGTTAAAGAAAATTTCATAATTTCCTGCTCAAATAGCCACAGTGATGAAAAGAGGCACTGGTGTAGTGCACTTGGCAGTAAGAGGCAACATAGTATTGTGGAAAGAGCACTAGACAAGGAACCAGAAGAACTGGTTCTGGTTCCGGCCCAGCGGCTTATTTGCTGAGTGATCTTAAGCATCTGGCTCTTTCTGGAAAAAAATGTTCTTTCCTTTTAAATATAAATCTTTTGCCTATAGGCTCCAGTGAGCACCAAATGAGATAGTAATTATATTTAGTATTGTATATAGGAGTTGATGGTACTTCAATTATAAAAAAAAATGTAAACTTTAAAATACTAGGCAAATTATGAGAATTTTGTCACTGGTTCTTGAGAGCAGTTTTATCTTCCTGTCTTGGGCAGTATCTGTTAATAATAAAGTGAATTTTTATTCCCTGCCATTTGATGGCTGGTAGAGATAACCCAGTTCTCATCAGGCTAGTTAGAGAGGAGTTAAAAGTTAGTTATAATTGCTCCATATTTAAGAGATAATAGAGGATTGATTGGATATGATGCCCCCTTCAGGGTCAGACTCTTGTTGGTTGTAATATAGCAAAAGTTTGACATAAATAATAATGACCTGAATCATAGGCCAGATAAGCTACCACCAATATGAAATGATTTTAGAGGAAGAATAAGTCTTATTTATTCTCATTGAGCTAAAAAATCCATTACCGAGATATAACCTTTCCATAGTTAGAGATGAAGTTGAAATTTCAATCTTTAGATAACACTACATTTTTACCATGATGCTAATGATTAATTGAAGGCATCTTTTAATGGCAACACTTGAGAAAGAAAGTATTAGATACATGCCATATGAAAGAAAGATAAAGAGAGACAAAAAGAATGAAATCAATCTTCTTACTTTACACTTTTAGGTTCTGAGACGTTAAAATGGATTTATTTTTAAAGGCACTGGTTTGTTTGTTTCTTAATTACCCCAGTCAAAATAACTTTCATGAAAAAAATACAAGAAGAAGTAACTCCTGTTTAAAAGTAAATCATAATGTTTTCTTGTGTTTTATAATATTTCTCAGGAACAAGTACTGAATGGGAGCTGGGCTGACCTGTGTGGACCTTGCTTTTAATTACAGACTCATAAATGAATCCTTGAGAGACCAGCTGTTGGTGACCATCCAGAAGACTTTCACATACACTCGAACCCAAGCTCAGCATCTGTTCATCATCCTCATGGAATGCATGAAGAAGAAGGAACTGGTACGTACACAATGTCCCCGTGAGTTGCAGAGCTCTTTCCACATTCTCTCTGTCCATTTAACCGTTTTCTTCAGCCATGCACTGTTCTTTTTTCTTTCTGGTCAAGCTTACAACCTTCCTCAGGCCCCACTGGCTCCTGTAGTTTCCACCGTTCAGTAACTAAGACACTGTTTTTCCTGCCCAGACTTAATGAAGTACATGCAACACGGTTTTTAGCATTATTTCCTACTGCTGCTCACCCCAATGCTTCCGACTGCCTTAAGCAAATGAAATGAAGAGATTCAATAGGTTTCCTGCTGGAAAATGTTTCAGTTGATCCTCTCTTAGGTTTGGGATTTCACTTTGCTTGTGAGTAATGAATCGCTGATGTGTTTATTGTCACATATCTTAGTGACACAGAGTCCAGGCTAATATGCTGATCTATGCAGGTAGAAAATGGAGAAACCTACCCAAGGAATGCTGGAAACTTCTGTCAGTTCTGAAGCATCCTCGAATAGCTACTAAACATTTCCTACATCTGGGAGAAGTGTCTTACAAATGTGATGTAATCTCAGAGGCTATCTGTTAAGGTGAACAGAAATTTTAAAATGAGCTAACATTTAATGAGCACTTGCTATGTGCCATCCAGGGTACTAAATCTTTACATGTATTAACTACTGTGATGTTTGCAACTGTCCCAGTGATAGAGGTATGGTTACTGTTTACACCTTACAGATGAGGAGATTTAAAATCCCTTGATTAGTAAATGAGGAACTAGGACTCAAAACCAGTGGTGTTTAATTTCTATGGAAAATATTTTTATTCAGAAATTATCTCATTGAAGCAAATGTACTGGATTGCCCACTTTAGATAGATTCTCAGTAGGTATCAGCAAGCAGGGATGCTTCTCAGAGGTCATTTGAGGTCACCTGCTGACATGAGAGGCAAAGGAGCTGTTTAAACCTGAGCAGTGATTTCACTCAGGTTTTGGAGCACCTCGATTCTGCATTGGCATCCTGGAACGATTATCTCTGGGAACGTTGTGTGTTGGGGGGAGATGGGGAGCAGGGTGGCACTTCTCCAGAGGGGCACCAGGGCCAGACCCTAAAAGGCTCAACCACAGGGTGACAGGTAGAATAGAGAGGAGCTGGAGCTAGCTGCCTTCTACCAGTTCCCCCACTAGACTGCGAGCTCCTTAAGACATGGGCTAGAATTGTCTTATTTATCATGGTGTCCCTATGCCTAAGACAGTGGCTGGCATACACAGGGGCTCACCGAGACTGCCATGAGAGAGGGAGGGAAGGAGGGAGGCAATGCCTGAGTTTGAGAAGACAACCATTTAGAAAAAGAGGGTATGGTTCAAGTAAGCTAGTGCCATCTCTGGAAAAGAGCCACACGACCTTCATGAGAAGCCTTTCGGCAGCTTCCAGATTTGAGCTGAAAGTAGTGGAGGTGAGGAAAATGGGAAAACACCTCTAAATCTTGAATATCCAGAGACCTCAATTGTCTGTTCCCGCCTGGTAGAGAAGCCAACGTGCATAGGGTTCACAGTCGTGGCTGCTGGTGTCTCAGGAGAGCCTTCTGTCAACCCAGAGAGTGCCACCTGCATGCTCCCATATAGGTTGCATTTCCTCACAGCACTTCCGCTTCCATTCAGCTCTGTGCTTTCTCTGCCCCTAGGGAGGTGCATGAAACCCTGAGCTTCCGCATGGCATGCCCTGCAGTATGGACTTTCTTCTGACTAAGTTCTGATTTGCCAATGCTAATACCAGTGCTGGTTGTGAAGCCTTATCAGAACTATACATTACAGCGGTCCTGCAAATTTCCTAGAAAGGCAGTTAAGATTAAAATTCTAGGAACCAATTGGAAATCATAAAACCAAATGAGGCTGAAAGTATTTCTCCGGGATTTTCATAGGACTGTTCCCTGGGATTCTGCCTGATAATTGTCATGTCATTTAATCATGGCCCCTGTTGAAAGGTCAACTACATTTTAATGTGATATTTATCACAAGATTTGTGAGGTACCTCTAGCTGTCAGCTAAGGCAATGTGATCATCGCAAGGAATGAATTGTTCTCATTTCCACATCTGGGCAGAAATTCGGATTTTTTTGAATCATAAATGCAATTATACTCATTTCCATATTTGAGGGACTATTTATGTGCATGGACAGTTACCTGATATATAAGTTTTTATAAGGAGGTGTACATGAGGTAGGCATTGTTTTTCTCCTTTTGAAGGGAGTGAGGGAGGGAACTGAGGCTGGGAGAAGATACAGGATGTGTGCACAGCAGGAAGCGCCACACTTGCTGCAGAACCCAACTAGCTTCTGTTTAACATGTTGTACTCGTCCTATAGCTTAGCACACAAAACAAGGAAGCAGTGCAGAGTGGAGTTCCTCTTCACTCTTACATCCTTCAAGTTTCTTTTGATTCCCTTTACAGACTAAGTGGGACATAATATTCTGAGGTCAGTCTAACCATTGCCAAGTTCGGCTAAGGGATTTGGTTCTGGAGCAAATCTGACATCTTTCTCACCCCAGCATCCTAGTAAAGAATGTAATAAAGAACTGCATTATGAGTGCATATTTAACTTGTGAGACATGGGCCTCTGGGTCATGTGGCCTCATGGAAAATATGCATTCATGGGCCTTTTATATGAGTACATTCTACTCACTTTATATTGTTCTTGAAAAACTTCGTGTCTCTGCTTATTTCCCACCTTGGGTTAAAACAACATCACAAAACCTGTCAACTTCTGAGAACATATATCCCCCTAGAAACCAATCCGTGAGCTAAGTTCTATCATTGTTATTGAGGAAAAAATAAAAATTAAAGAGATAAAGGGCCGGCCGCGTGGCTCGGTTAAGAGCTCACTCAAGACTGCAAACTGAGCTCTGAGCAACAGCAGTTCAATGCCCAGCCCGAGCTGAGCAGCCGTTGAGCTGCCAACAGGTAGCAGGATGGCTCAGCTAAAAAACAAAAAACAAAAAAAAAAAAATTAAAGATAAAAACTATCTACAGCAGCGTATTAGTGTATTAGTGTGGGGGCAAATATAAGGAATTAGGAGTGAGTGTCCCTCTACCCCCTTCCTTTTTAGGAGAGGACTGGTCATAAAGCATATCAGGACCAAGAAACGATACCCCAAGTGGCCAACACACTATGAAGCTGATTGTGTGTGTGAGAAACCACAAGTCTCTGTATGTAGAGCCTTTCAGTTTCAGGAGACAATGTCAGTTCCTGCCTTCTACTGCTTCCTGGAGCTCCTATCCACCCTCCATGCCCCTGCACACACCTTAGCCCATCTCCACTAGTTCCACACTTAAATTCCATTGTTTGTTGTTTGTTGGTTGGTTTGTTTGTGGACCATTAACATTAACCAAACTAATCTCCTTGCATTTATTTTTAAATTTCCTCCTTCCCTATATTTATTCAAGCTTAGAGCACTCTCTGTCACCACAGCCAATTGTCAAACACATGCACATACATGCCCACGTGTGCACATACACACCCTACATACCCACACATCTACACCTGGAATACTCTTCACCCATCTATTTGTAATTCTATTGTGGTACTTATCTTTTACACCTTATTATGTACATCTCTAACTTCCCATGTAAGCTCTAGAGAGCAGAATCAGTGTATAATTACTTATTCAGTTTCCCCTGTACTCACTCACCCCTAATTGTGCTTAGTAGCATAGCATATCCATAACAGACACTCAACAAATCTAAGTCTCCAGAGCTGATGAACCACCATAATTACTAGGGAAGGCACCAGAAGGGTGTTGTCTGTGCCTTACGGATGAGTCTTTGGAGACCCAACTCTGCTACCTTCCAGTGCAGGAACATTGATTTATTTCTTTATGAAGACATATATAAATTGTATGTTGATATTATGTCACAACTCTCTTACCACATTTGAGAAACCGAGGAATAATTTTCTTCTACCTATCCTTGCATAGGTTCTTTAAAAAGCCAAGCAAGCAGGGCTTCTGAAGAGAGGTTTTCTCTCTCTTTTTTTTTTCCGAGGGCAGTGTCACTGACCCTCATATGTGGGATCTGAACCAGGGCTGCTGGCATCTCAAGCCAGCTCTTAACCACTGCGCCACTCAACCGGCCCGAGGTTTTCTCTCTTTGGAAATAGGCATCCTATCAAGATATTCCTTATTTAGAAAAATAGATGTTTGCAAGACTCAAGACCATGGGCAGGGGCCATTCATGTTACTTGGTGGGTTAGGGTCTCAACACCTTGTAGGAGATATTCCTGATGATCCCAGTTCCCCCACTGCCCTGAATTGCTGGAAAAAATTAAGCATTTCGGCATACAAGTATGTAAAGAACAATTGACTCCTAGGAAGCACTCAATAATGTTAGCTACCATTGTAGTTATTCTATAAGGAACTACAGGTAATAAGTAGAATATAAGCACAGATGTCTACTCTGACCCTCGTTTTTTCCCCCAGTCCTAGCTAAAATTGTCCATGAGGCAGTTTGCCTTCAGTGACCTGCCAGGTGATAGGAAAGAAGCAAGCCAGTGCTTTCCCTATTTAACACCAATGACCAAATAAGCTCAGTAGACCTCCTATTGTCATGAGGGAAAGAAACCTCTTATAGCTTTTGGCCTAAAATAATGGCTTTTTAGGCAAAATAGTTGAAAATCATAGAATCATATTTCAAGTTTAGAAAACAGTTGTCTCCAACACAGTGTTTCAGGGAAAATAGAATTTCTCTTTCAGATCAAGGCCAAAGTGTACCTAGCTCCTTTTAAGTTTATTTGAATATCATCTTAATGTAATTTGTAAAGTCCAAACATTTTAAGTGATATAGTAGAAAGAGGATACATAAGAAGTATTGTTCCATTAAATTTTCCATGTTAGTTTCCAACACACAGTGGGTTACAAATTAATTTTTGGAAGTTCTGAAACTCTTTTAGATAATTAGAATATCACTGTTCTAGGAAGGATGATGCAGCCTGGGAGTCAATTTGCCTGGTTTCAAATCGCAGATCTGCCATTTAATACATAACAATAGGCAAGTTATTTAATTTCTAGAGGCCTTCGTTTTCTCCTCCAGAAAGTTGAGATAATAATAGTATCTATATTATGTGGTTAATTATAAGAATTAAACAAGTTAATATAGGAAAAGAATATAATAAGCACTCAATAAATACTTTGATTGTGATGATGATGATGATATCTATATAGCACTTTATATTTAACAAAGATCATTTTTATGTCATCTTATTTGATACTATAACCAACTTTGCAAAGGTCAGTATTAGGATCACCATTTTGTAGAGGGAAACCATGACTCAAAGGCTTAAGTGACATGCCCAAGGTCATGCAGCTAGTTAGTGGCAACCCCAAGACTTGAACCAAGAGCATCTTTCTGCGAGTCCTGGACTCTTTGTACCATATCTCAACTGATTCCATATTCTAAATATTAGACATGACCAAGTTAAAAATGACCGTAAGGTAGAAGCCCATTTTCTCTTTTATTCCTAGAATAATCAGAATAAATATTCATTAGACGTTGAGATTCTTAGGAACAAAAAAAAACAACACATTGTTGGTTGGCATTCCTGGAATGCCCTCTGCCTCTATGGAGTAGTTATTATATTTCTACAAGGACAATGTAAGCACAGAGACCAGATCACTTGATATTTCTACATAAAGGGCAAACTAAAATTATTATCTTCCAGCATAACATTTTAATCAGGCTAACTAGAAGCCCAAAATTAGACATCAACTTACCCTATGTCCTTCTCACATAATATTTATTGAAATAAAAAAGGAATTAGAAGGAAATATCGTTTATATAATTCCTTGCCGAGACAGCTAATAATACCACCTGTCATCTTATGATGTATAAGTTATAATAATAATGCCTTATATAGACAAAGTTCTATTGCACTCCTTGTGTCTTTTGAGTTAGACAGCAATGAGACAAGAATATGTCTATTTTTCAGCTAACCAGAAAAATTGAATGACAAAAAAAAAAATTGGGGAAGACCAGAGAAGTATGCAGAAAATGCCCATTTCATTTTAAACCTCATTATCTAGATCTCAAATTCTCTCTCATAAACAACAAAAAAGCATATCCTGTTAATGCTCCTTACCTTTTTCAGCCATAGTCATCAAAAATATCAGTAGACTAGAGGCAACAGAAAAAAGATAAAAAGTTCTCTCTTTTATTGGGAAAAATAATACAATAAACAAAATGTAAATAATACCCAAAATAAATGTATTTTGTATTATTTTATTCACTTTAAGAGCTTAATTACACTATAATTTACATGACAATTAGTTTGAGTGCCAACTCTAGGAAGATATTCCTACAGACTGGTGTAATTCAGAAACAGTACATCTTGTCCCCACTCTGTTTCTTGAGTCCAGAGTCTTATTATGCCTACCTAGTCCATTGGTTTCTTTGTGGAGTCACAGCCCCCATTCTCTTCATTCTAACTAACAAACAATCACCAAATGACTCGTTTTAAAGAGCAGCTCTCATAATGTAACCATCCACCCAATTAGAAACCCTAATTGTCCTCACTAGTGTTTCCCAAAGTGAGGAATCCTGATTGCATATGAGATCATTTCAGACGAAATGCAAATTAATATTTTTATTTTAAGAGGTATGTTTTCTTTGGCATATATATTAAAAATAATTATAATAATATAAAATCAAGGATATTAAGCCTAAATAAATATAAATTTTAAAAGGGAGTCAATTTGAAGAAAAAAATCTAATTGTAGTGTTGGTATATAGATACGGAATAGGAAAAAGATGAAGATTGTACAAGAATGAGTGTAGGTTGGGACATACTGGCTTGTAGAGTTAGGTTTCACTTCCTTAGCCTGGCATTCAAGATCCTCCATGATCCAGATCTAGTCTACCTTTTCAGCCACAACTCTTGTCTTTTATACTCTAGTCTAACCAAACCTAATTTTCCTTGAGGAAAAAAACCATGCCTTATACATTTTTTTTCTGTATTTTGTGCCAGGTCTTGAATCCTCACTCAAATGCTAAATGCACTAGGTCTGACAAGCACCAAGATAGATTCTCCACCGCTACCCTTCAGCCTAGTCCCAAATATGATTTTTTTTCTATTCCAAATAGGAATACATGGACCAGTGTTTTCCCTGAATTCAATAGAGCAAGAATTCTTAGACTAGTGTCTGACAACAACTAGAAGTCTTTAGAGAGGTCTCTGAATCCCTTGAAAATATAGGCAAGATTTTGAAAGTATAAGCATATTAATGGAAGAATACATTCAATTTTCACATTCCCCAAGGTCTGAATAACTCCAAAGGGTTAAGAACCATTGTATTGGAGGCCTTTCCATGGCAGCAACCAAGTTAGAATCACAGGAGCCATACATATTGCCTTACATTCCTTCTAGTCCCTTGGAGATACCACATCTGGATACACATTTAACTTCTGAGCAATTTTTAAACGTGCAAACCTCCATGTTTCTCATTAGCACTTTTTTGCACAGGTACTTTCTTGCACGCTAAATAGTCAGTCATGCATTTCAGGAAGTCATCAGCTTATGAACAGGCTATGATCCAAGGATCGATCCCAGAATCAATTTTCTCATAAAGCAATATAAATAATTTAGCAAAATTCTACTTTGCTCTAAAGATACTGAGAACAAAAAAACAAGAAGTGTAGTAGGAAATAAGAAAAAGGTTCTAATCTTCTTCTTTGGGACAGGATTGACCCTAGACAAAGTTGTTAATGTATTAACATTTTACTGCTCCCTCCTTCTCTGCAACATTGCTCCCAGAGGCTCCCCAAACGCTCTTTAACACCCTAATAGGACTTCCCCCATCTTCTTCCTCCAGCGTTGCCCATGTCTCACCTCTTACAAGTAATTCCACATCCTCACCAAAAAGAAGCTAGCCTAGGAGTCTGAAGGCCAGCAGTAATATAGAATTCACATTCATGAATGTGAGACTGATAGCTCTTTGACCTCCATAACATACTTGAACTTCCAATACAGGACACATATTGAATCAGACGAATTATTGATTAAGGGATTTTAGAGTACTGTAACAAGTGAAGGAGAAAATACAGGTGGGAAGGGTGAGAACAGGGTAGGCTACCACAGATTTTGTTGAGTCTTGTTTAGAAATCTCCTTCTAATGTCAACTCTCATATTCAAAGCATTTCCAAACTCTGCTTCCTACAGCATCTTCATAATGGATAAAGATAAGAAGAAAGAGAATGCTGAGCATAACAGACACTGTACCACCCTTTCTCGGTTTTAAATTTATCTTAGTTCTGTAACCTATTCCCAGTAACAATTCATTGACCAAAAGTTGTAGGACTAAATGTTTCATAGCTTATTCCCTTCCTCTACTTCTGATTTCACTAAATTTACTCAAAGCTGTAAGTGTGTTGTATTTTTGACCAATAGTATTTGCAGGAGGAAGAAGGGATTGGAGAGTTGAGGGGAAAATAAAGGGGAAGGAACTAAAAAGGCTATTAATGCACGTAAGTTATTTCTAAACCTGGTGTCTGAAAACCAGGTACTTTCTGCTTTCTCTTCCATGCTAATCAATGTGTATAAAATACCTCCCATCACTTAAAGACATTTACCCACACTTCCTTCTATATTAGTATTAATGCTTCTTATTAGATGTGAAGCTCAGTAAATGAATACATTCATCAAATTCCAAGGTTTCAGCCAGGGCCATTAGCTTGCTGTTGATTACATGTTGCCCACTCTATTATTCTCCCAGTTTATTATCTGCATTCAGCAAACCCAAACCTTGACCTGAGAAAATTATCCTAGTCAAGGAAGATAAACATGCACTGCATAAAAGATTGTCACTGCTACTATTATCTCTATTGTTGATATTGGGTTTTATCTGCTTTACCATCTTCTCCCTCAAAGGAAATTTCAATGTTTTGCCTGCTAATCTTCCTTATTTGAAATATTATTTTCCTTCTTTTCCTACCTTGTCTGGCCTTTTCTCTCATATTTTTTTTTATTCTACTGCCCAATTTCACTGTTTGTTACCTGCTCACAGATATCAGTTATCGGATCCAGTGCTCAGGCATCGCTCTGGGGCTGGTCTATCATCTTCCTTTCTATAACAATATGACTAACACTTGATTCACCCCTATCTTTGTGGGCTGTAGCATTCGGCCTGTGATGGTCATATGATTGTAGTCGTCTCCTTCTCCTCCTCCTCCTCCTCCACCTCTTCTTTCTCCTTTTCCTCCTTCTTTTTAATCCATAGAAACATAGCCACATGATCCATAGAAGCATAGAGGTTTGGGGTGTTAAGAAACCACACAGCAGTGGTTTTCAAACTTGGCTGCACATTAGAATTACCTGGGGAGCCTTAAAAACTACTGATGCCTGTATCCCACCCCTAGAGATTCCAATGTAATTGCACTCTGGAGTGTGAAAGATGTCAAAAGCTCTCTAGGTGGGACTTCCTAATATAAGGAACGTCTTGCTTCTGCACCATTACCACTTACACATTCTGTTTCCTTCTGTGCCTTTGGCCCTAGAGAGGGTCTGGCATAATTTGCTACAAGGAGATGGGCTTCAGTTTTCTGGAAAATAAAATTTCATTTATATGAAACTCCTTATTTTCTAAAGATGCCAACAAAGGAAGCATCATTATACATTGAAAGCATGGCTGGAGCTGAGAAAGAGCATCATTAAGTAAAATTGGCCCCAACCAACTTGATTTTAAATATTATGATCACATTCTTGTCCAAGTAGTTGGCCACGACTTTTAACAAGTGGTGAGAATGATGGTTGAGGCTTTACTACCACAGCATGGGCTCTTGGCACCTGTCAGTGATGATCCATTTATCTTTTTTTTTTTTTTTTTCCTGAGGGCAGTGTCACTGGCCCTCCTATGTGGGACCCAAACCGCGGCCGCTGGCTTCCCAAGCCAGCGCTTAAGAACCGCGCCACTCAGCCGGACCAAATTCTGATGTTGTTTGTTTGTTTGTTTGTTTGTTTGTTTGTTTGTTTTGAGGGCAGTGTCACTGGCCCTCATATGTGAGACCGAACCGGGGCTGCTGGCTTCCCAAGCCAGCGCTTAACCAATGCGCCACTCGGCTAGCCCTGATGATCCATCTATTGATAAAAGACAGACGAGAAAGAGAAGGTATCCCTGACTGGTGGGGAAGGGAAGAGAGAAAGGGAAGTGGAAGAGGAGGAGAGAAGAAAGATGAAGTTCATGCCTAGCTTGCCAGTAGCTTTTTAAAGTTTTTTTTGTTTTTTTTTAGGGCAGTGTCACTGGCCCTCATATGTGGGACCCGAACTGGGACCACTGACCTCCCAAGCCAGCGCCCAACCACCGCACCACTCGGCTGGCCCACTTTTTAAAGTTTTATCTTCCCACAACACTAAAAGATAATATCATCTATGTTTTTACAGACAAAAAAAAAAAAGTATGTTAAGAAAAGGTAAATCATTTTTACAGGCAGAAAGTGTGTCAGAGAAGGGAAATGATTTGCTCGAGGTCACTCCACTAGCACATGGTGTGACCAGGCCTCTTCCTACCACTCCCACCTCATGTCATCATCCACTCAAAGACTGGTTTTGTAAAGCAGGAACATAGACTCGTCAGGTGTAAGTGAAATACACTTCCTCTATGCTTCCCTCCCACGTGCTTCCAGGTGTGAGGAAGAGCAGGTCCCACCCAGGGGAGAGGAGGCTTACAGCTCTCAGCCCTCACGGTGGGGACAGTCTGACTTGGGACCCAAGAAATGGAGCTTGAGTTTTTCTGACAGCATGCTGTCCTCCTAGGGGACCTAGGTCAGGGGAAAAACAGAACTTTCACAGCAGGGTCAGCAGGTGTTGTATGTGAGTCCTGACACTAGACTTCCCAGGAAAGAGGCTGGAGGATTTCTGCTGTGGAGCCAATGAGGAGACCAACTTGGTTCTCCTTGGGGAATGGCAGAACATTTCCAAAAACCCACCATCCTCTCATCTAACAACGCGAAGAAACAATTAGCAATTACATGCTAATGATTCAAATATACTGTGTGGGCAAACTATTGCACTTCAAAAAAAAAAAATGACATCCTTTTGTTTCCAAAATTGTAGATGACAGAATGGTAACCAAAGAGAGAAGTCTTGTACAAGGTAGCATTTTCTTGGGATTGCACCAGGCTCAGCCCCTGCCTTTTCAGAGAGATGCCCCTGGAGTGGCCGAGTGCTCTAGAGAAAGGGTACAGTGGCCAGGTAACACACCTACCAGCATCCTTAAAATGCAGGGCTCACAAGCACCAACTTGCAAATTCCATTATGGACAAAAAATGGGGGCAGGGTGATGAAGAGAGGACCCCAATCTTGACACAGATAGAGCTTGAGATTGCCAGGACTTGTCACTGGCCTCTCTGTGGCTTTAGAGGCCCATGTTCCAACTCTGCCTAAGACAAAATGTTTCTCGACAACCCTCTGATTTCTAACCAGACCTCAGCCATCTGCCATCCATGAGCCCTAATCACTTTGTCTTCCTCTTTCATTGGTCCTCAGAAGCTCTCCATCCCCACTGCAGCTGTTTTATTTCCTTGTGTGGGTTGATTTTGTCATTCTGCCAGCTTAGCAATACTTGGTAGCTTTCTCAGCCCCAGTAGGATAAGCCACGGGGCTCAGAGAGGAGAATTTTCTAAACCTCCTTATAACATGCCAACAAACTCCCAGACACCCCATGGGCACGGCCACAGAGAGGGGCGGGAGGCAGAGCAGATGTCAGGCACAGCACACATGATCACGAATAAACATGGGCATATGCGACCAAAGCTCACGGCAGAAAAACCCAAATGGGAAATAAAAGCCAACTCATCATACACGCCAACAAATGATAAGCTTGGAACAGAAGTCTAGGAGCTGCTAGTGGCATCCATTGTGTGGGCCCTGGCTTAGAACATATATTCACATTCCACTTAGAGTCCACTTCTAAATCACACAGGGCAAGGTAAAGTCTGTTACCTAAAATAGTCTTTTGCTCACCAAACTACTTTTGCAGCCATTCATTCCACAAACATTTATTGACTGCCTGCTATATGGCCAGGCTCTATTCTAGGGAGTAGGGACATAACAGTTCCTGCCCTCATTCAACCTACATCTCCGTGGGGAAGAGATAGTAAAGAAATAATAAAATAGATATGTTGAAGGTAGGATACAATGATCTTTTGCTAATAAATCAAGGACTACAAGGATTAAATTTTTGCCACCAGATTTAGCAAGATGGCATTCATTGGTGACCTTGAGAAGTGCAATTTCAGTGGTGTTGTGGGAGAAAATCCTGAATGGAGTACATTCAACAGAGAATGACACTGCAAAGAGAGGAGACACTGAAATGAAAAAATGCTTTTAAGAAATTATGCAATAAGGAAAATTAAAAATGGAGAAGAAGGTGGAGGAGGCCAGCAATCAAGAGATGATATCACAATAACTTTATATATATATATATATATATATATATATGTCATGACCTTAATATATTTATCCTATCCTATACTGGGAAACACAGAAATGGAGATATCAGTAGCTATCTTCATTCTCTTCTAAATCCCAGAGAAATTGCATAAAAATACTTGAGGCTTGGGCCAGCCGAGTGGCGCACTGGTTAAGAGCTGGTTTGGGACGCCAGCGGCCCCAGTTCGGGTCCCACATATGAGGACCAGTGACACTGCCCTCAAAAAAAAAAAAAAATACTTGAGGCCTGGTCCCACTGAGGAATCAAAAAGGCTCAAATATTAATGATAATGTTAAAAAGCTCCATCTATTGGGCACCTTTAGGTACTAGGCAAAGCTATCTATCTATCTATCTATCTATCTATCTATCTATCTATCTATCTATCTATTCCCCTCTCTCGTTTAAATCTGAAAACCACCTTAAGAAGTAGGTATTATGGTCAACTTTCCTCTCTAAAGCTTAGAGAGGTTAAGCAATTCTAAGAAATTTGCCCAAGGGAAACAGAGCTATGGGGCAACATTAAGATTTGAATGAAGACTTGTTTAAAAAAATCTTGTGTTCTTTCCTCTTCTCTCTTCTAATGTGAGGACAGGCTTTTAACCCTCCAGCCTGAAAACCTCACCTTCAAATGACCTGATTAGGTGGAATGCACAGTCTAAATAATCTTAGGTCCCACTTGGCACCGCTTTTCTTGGATTCTGTGACTCATTTACACAAAAAGTTTTTCATATTTCTAATTTTTTTTATATGTTTTACAAATTAATTTCACATCTCTTAGTGAACAATCATCTCGAACTTGATTTTTAATGTAACTTTGATCCAGTTCATTTTCCCATGTAAAAGTGATTTAGGCTGATTAAAAATGTTTATTATAAAAAATTTAGAGACCACCAAAAAATAAAAGGAGGAGAAATATTACTCACAGCCCCATAAATACCAGAGACTTCTGTTGAATTTCCTTTTAAGGTATTTTTATTCTGTATGTAAGGTTTTAGATTTATTTTAAACACAGTCGTAATCATAAAAATGTTTATACATTGAAATTTTTCGTTTAGCCTTAAAACACTTACATTTTTCATACTATTTATAAACATACATTTTTTTAGGATTTTATCACTCACTATTTCATAATGGGATTCCCCCACTGAAATGATTAAGGTTGAGTTTTAAGGTCAGGAAAAGATAGGAATAGAGCCCCTAAGCCCTCGCAGCAGCCATGCCTTAAGAAAAGAGTAGGTGTATGACTATAGGAATACCTGTCATGCTACTAACAACTTCCTCCACCATTTATACCATAGTTCTCAAAACAACATTCTATAAGGGAGCTGCATTGACATGTGTACCCTTTGAGGTCATCTGATGATCAATTTTATGACCCTATTCAGGACAATTGAAAAAACTTTGAATTTAGAAGCATGCCAACCTCACACTTGCCTAACAAAGCCCTCTCTAACCATTAAAATGGCACGTGAATGTTGTTTATAGGCCCCTAATGAGGACAGCATAATATTCTACTATTTGAACAGAGGATGATTGCTAAATACTATAATGCAGAGATGCCCCTTACTACTTGACCCTTTTCACTCATGAAGTTTATATAATACAATTAGCTTGAATTCATTCAATGTCCGAACATTTTGTTGGGCAACTTGCTGAGTTACTGAGTGTCCTGGATTCTTAGGCATCATGAAATTTGAGGGAGTCAAAGCCTACTAGAGAACCTTTTTCCCCTGAATACATAGCTCATGTGAAGGGGCCACAAGATAAGAAGAAATTGCATAACAAAAAGAAATATAGGGCCGGCCGAGTGGTGAGGTGGTTGGGCACTGGCTTGGGAGGCCAGCGGCCCCGGTTCAGGTCCCACATATGTGGGCGAGTGATACTGCCCTCAAAAAAGAAATATAAAGGCCCAGCTTTCACTTGACATCTGTGTTGAGTGCAGCCTTTCTCTCATGTACCTCCCGCCAGTACTTCCTTCTTTGAATTTGCCTTCTCCATGAACGTGGCTAAAATGCTGGCCCTGGTAAAAGTCCCATTGTAAATCTCCTGTTTTCTGGGTCTAATAAAACCAGCAAGTTTACTTACATACCAGCTATTGACTAACAAAATGGTGATGTATTATTCAAGAGTCTTGGGTCATAGTACAGCATTTTCTTCCCATGCAACAAAAGCTATGTCAGGGACAATGTTAGAAACAAATTGGAACCACTGAAGAGAATTGCCTTTCATTCTTTTCCCCATGCAGTCTCTATTTCTCCTTTTGTCTTTCTGTCCCTTCTGAATTGTTTTGGAAGTGGTATTACCAGTAAATCTATGTCTGATAAGATGTAGTTCATTTTGTAAAATGTCATTGAAATTGAACTACTGATGAATAATATATTTTTTTCTATTGTTCCCTAGAAAAATCATATTTTCTTGACTGCTTTGTCTCTCACCAGTATTTTTTTTTAAATACTTTTCTTATGTACTTGGGAGCAAGAAACATAGCTCTTGGATTTGGTGGAGCCAAAACACAGGGAAATGTAAGGAAAAACATGTTTATTTCAAGAAAGCACATACTGACTAGCTAAAAGCCTAATTTTAAGCAGTTTACTGCCCCCATGACAAGACTATATTCTGCATCAGAAGATATTTGAGAAAGAGAGCAACTATTTGGAGGGTGAAGGATTTGCAGTAGCAGTTGCTGGAACAACTGGCTCTCAGCCTGTCCAAACATTTTCCCAGATTTATAACATAAAATTACTGTATCAGAATGAGCCTCCAGGGAGCTAAAACAACCAGTTGACAAACTGTTCTGCTCCCTGCTAAGGTTGAACTGGGTCCCTCACCTTCTGGATCCCAAAACATTCAAAATGAGGCCAAGTTTTCAAGTCCCTAGGGGAATTAGCTGCTTATTATCATTTCATCCTCCTGGCATTATAAAATTAAAAAAAAAAAAAAGCACACACAGAGAAGTTTTACATGTAGCAAGACAAAACAGTTATTCTTCTGCTTCTATTTGCTTCCATGGGTTCTTAAGGCTGCAGGGTAAATTTTCATTCGTGTTAAATGTTAACTTGACCCACTCATCACTTCATAGAAAGTTAAATGGCAGAGCAGCAGAGGGTCCCCAGGAGAAAGAAATGGTAGCGATCATCAAGATTAAATTCACCTCTTCAGTTTAGAGTTGAGGAAACTAGGACTTCAAATAATAACCATCATAGCAACAGCATTTACTGAACACCTGTATTTTCCAGGTAGCTTGATTTTTTGAGCTTATCTCTGTCCAGCTAGTTAAATTTCTCTAAGAATATGTTCAGGTCTTCTCTGAGTGTTTCACACATGTTAATTCACTCATAACAACTCATGAGGGGGATAAGTGTTGCTATGCTTGTCTGTAAAACAGACAGATGGCTTATTGATGTCCACAGAGCCAGTTAAGTGGTCTAATACATATATTATATGGTTAGGCATTGTTATGTTATCTATAACATTTATTTATGTGGTAATACATCATATATTATAATAAAATTATTTTATATAACACTAAATACTATGATTATATTGAAAATTATAAAACTCCATTTTTCTAAAAGCTTCTATGCATCCAGTATTTCCTTCAAGAGTGTTGTAATAAGTCCATCATATCTTGGTAAGGAAAACCAGGAAAAAATAATATGCCATATCCCATATAATAAAAGTTCTCTCACTTCACTAGATATTGAATTAAAACACCAACCTTACATCTGGAGAAGATGTTCAGAAAATACCTATTGAACCAAAATCAGAAGCTCACTCTTAGAGTCAAAACAGTGGCTCATATGGGTCCAAAGACCACATATTCAAACTTAAAATTTAGACTAGATGGCCTTGGATGTTTGCTGACAACTGGAGAGAATATTTGATATAGGGATGATTTTGAAAAATTCTGTTTATACAGTCAGTGTATGTGTTTAATGTGTGTATGTAATATGTATATTTGGTGTATGTCTATGTAAAATATAGAATGACTTTTTTTAACTTCTTTTGTTTGATACTTTAATCAAACATTTATAAAATGTTAAAAAAAAAAAGTAGCCAATTTAAGAACTGTCTGAAAAGCCCAAGAAAAATTTGAATTAGAGAGCCGAGCATCCAATATTCTTTCAGGGGTCAGCATAAATAACTCACCAGTGACAAGGAGGATGTCTCATCCCTGGATTTCATCCTAATTCCAGAAATGGCTCCTTTCCTGTCCATATAACAAATACCAGATCATTCACTACAAAAAGGTGTGATTAGGACACTTGATTCCAAAAGCTGCTAAAATGTACTTTTCCTTTAAGGGACTTTCAAGTTCTTTCCCAGCCTTTATCACTTTGGCTTGGGTGGGTCTATGATTACTGAGTGTGCTTGAAGGCAATTGAAGCTTGATTGGGCCTATAATAGTAGTCAGCCTACTTGAAATTACAAACTGGACTCCTTGAAATGAAACTTGTCATACCCAGCAAAGCTGTTGACTGCCTGTCACATCTGGGAATTCTTGGAGAAACTGAACTAGCCTGACAGACTCAAAATACCAAGCAACCTGGAAAACATTCCTGAGTCTTTTCCTCCCTTGAACATCAGGGATGCTGGTGGCCACAGGCTGTCTTCCTCACTAGTTCCCGAAGGACTGGTGGTCATGCTTTAGGTGGCCTTTTTTAGAAAGATGTTGAGATTCTTGAAAAGATATTGTCTTGAATAATTAAAGAATTTGTCATTCACATGATATTTCTTCTTTTGAAAAAAAAAAATCTTCCATTGCCCAATTTATTTTAGGGACTACTTCATTTCTGTCAAGTTTTAGGACCTTGGAGTTACAGTATGTTTGAACTTGGCCTTACCTGCTCTTTCAGATTGATGATATAATTACAAAGAGCCACTAATGGTGAGGCCAAACAGACTCCACTACCTAATAAAAAGTAGGTTTTTCTTTTCCAAATGATGAATAAAAATAAAACCTGATTTCTTTTTAAGGAATTAGAATTGTCCATTGTACTTGGTATAAACCCACTAATTTTCTTTTCATTCAGAATTTCAGGAACCCACTGAGTAGTACATAATTTTGTAATTCCTCCCCATGGCTAAATTTAGTTTCATTTAGCTGCTTATATATTCTATTGTTTCTTATTTTAAACAACTTTTTCTTTAAAAAAATTCTCTTAGGCACATTTTTCTCATCATGTAAAAACTGTATTTGCTCTTTTAACTAATAAAATTGCTCTTGTGATGCAGTTTTTAAGATTATAAATTCTGAACTGAACTTCACCTAGTTATAGTTCCTATTCAAGGGAAACAAATATCTAGAATCATAGTATCGCTAAAGGTTAGTAAAGAGTTGATTACATTATATCTACCAAATTATCCGAAACATGAGATGAAGGGCAAGCGATACTAAAGGGAGGCACAGTACATAAATATAAATAATACAGATATAGATGATATATATATATATATTCCTTTCTGTATGTATACTATCTAATATACATATTAACTAGGAGACTTTAAATTGTTCACTGTGTAAGGACTGCTCTGCCACTTTAAAGGCATCTAGTTAAAATTTTAACTAAAGGATCCTGGTTAATATAAAGACTCCTAGTCATTTTATATATATATATATATATATATATATATATATATATATATATAGAGAGAGAGAGAGAGAGAGAGAGAGAGAGAAATTCTCTTAGTTAATATGTGTGTATATATACATATGGTCTGACATAAACTAGGAGCTTTTAAATATATATGTATAAATATATAAATATACAAATATACAAATACATATATTCTAGGTTCTTGTATAGTGTCTGCCACTTTAAAAGCTCCTAGGTAATATTTTTGAAAGGTAAGAAAGAATGAAGAGGGAAAGAGAAGGGGAGATTGAAAATGTAACCAAAAAAAATGCAAGATTTATATGAGAGAGACTCAACATTTGAATGTTTCTTGAATATTCCCATGCCGCTATCCATACATAAATTCTCAAGCTAAGGGATGTTTTGCTGCAGTCGACTGATAAGGGAGAGGTGAAAAAGGAAAGAAACATCTCTCACTGATGTCCAGAAATGAATAACAAAGTGACAGGCTCAAAGACACGTGCTGGGCAGAAAATAATTGTGTCCTACTTTTTGCCACTGTTACCGCAATTAAATGCAGTAGCTTTATAATTGTTAGTTAAAAATATGCACATTTTCATGTCATTCTGCCATGCCTGTTTTGTTGGAATTTGACTTTCTTTAGCAGCTTACTTTATTCATGCCAGTTCTGCTTCGGGGCATCGAGGGAATTCTCTACTTAAAAAGCAAAGTCCAAAGGCTGATGATCAATGATAAAATCTGTTTGAATAATCTGACCAATCAGTAGGTCTTCATGCCAATACAATAATGAGGAAATTCAAGATTGGCTGATAACCCTGTGTCTTTCTTCGTATCCAGGCTATTTTAAACGTCCCCTGTAAGTTGATGGTTTTATAGGAAGTAAGAGGAAATGAATTCTGAACTTTAGAGAACAAAAGGAAGAATAACTAACATCCGCGATTCTTCTCTTCTAGTGGACTTTGCTTTTCCTTTGAATCCATTGAGTAGAGGTATGCACTGTACAAAATAAGGGGAAGTGAGGTTTCGGTGACAGAGCAGCCAGTCAGCGTGGCATGAGAGCTGTCCAGTCTCTAATGTGACCAGCCGGGCTCTCTGCTGCCCCACCTGTTCTCTCAGCAGGCTCTTGAAAACAGTGACCATCAACATCAAACATGACACTGCCTCTAACCACAGTGTGGCTTCCATTCATGTTCCTTCCGCCTCTCCTAGAATCCAGGAACTCTGACGAGTCAACCAGCAGAATGAGTGGGAGGCCCGCAGCTGTGTAGTGTTTGAGAGTGCAACATGGGAATTCCTGCTATGGGGCTTTGAATAAGTTACTTTACCTTTTCAACTTTAGGTATCTCTACTGGAGAATAAGAATAAGAATACTGAGGGTCATTGGAAAGACTGAGTGAAAGTTATGCATGTACAATGTTTAGAGGGGTGCTTGCATGCCACAGATGCTATTATTATTATTCTTACTTTAGACAGACATGTTTATTTCACTAAACATCTGCTCTCCCTAAGAGTTTAGAGATCTTCAATGCTTAACTCTTTAGAAGCAGAAACAGCTCAAATAAAATTCATTAGAAAAGTTTCCTGCCTAAACTATGATTATATTTAATTTATCTAAAGATCTCTTATATAGAAACTTCAAACACTCAGGACCAGGAAGTAAGAAAAAAAAACTTATTTGAATGCCAACTCTGATATCAGACAATCTGTACACTAAATTCCACGTAGTCATTGGCATTAGAAGTCATAGAAACCACTGCTGTTCTGCTCGATTTGGGTCTGGTATTCCTGCTCATTGCAGTTAGAAAGCAGGGACGCATAATGAATGCGGGTCATGAGAAGAGTTAGTCAAACTGTAGTCAGAAACCTATAAATAGCAGATCCATGAACTCTAAACATGATCCATCTAGGCTAGGGTCATTTAGATAGAGCCAAATGGTCCTGCTTTTCTTGAAAGTTTTTGAGAACATCACTAGGTCACACCAGAAGAAAGCAATGGATTGTCATTTTCTTTAATGTTGTCTCAGATGACAAATGAGCCTGTTACATTTTAGAAAAATTTCCATCCAAGAAAATTCATTTGCTTTTAATTGGCATTCAGGGATAACCCATACTTAACTAGAAAATTCACTTCTATAGCACAGTTCATTCTTTAATATCTCCAGATAAATGGACATCATTGTGTAACTGCACAACTGAGGCAATAGGGATATGTGGAAAAATGCTGGCATTTGACTGAAGGGGTAAAAGTCAAACATTTTTCTGGTGGTTCTTTGTGAGAAAAGCAATGCTGGTTGAAAGGTACATTCTGCCCTCCAAGAGAATCACACTCAAATTGTGTAGAGTTGCTTTCTGGAACAATGGTTAACATATTTAACAGTCACATGACTCATAAGACCACTGTATGTAGGATATGTGTGCACACAGGCTTGTCTCTTATTGTGACAGGCAAATGGATGTGTGTAAAACCTCCCTCCACTCCTGTTCTTCACAGAGAGCAATTTGATGAGAGGTTCTCTCCTTAGTCTTGGGATTCTGCCACATTGCTCTGTGGCAGCTATAACCTAAAAAGTTGTTGACAGCCTCAAAGTTTCATCATATTTCCCTTTCCCCACTTTCAGAATCTTCTCTGGCGCTATGGTATAGCTCAGTTCAAAGGCATTTTAATGAAGACCTTGTTCTTCTTTTTCAGAGTGCAAAGGTTTTGAGGGCATGTGGGCAGCAGAGACTATTCACTGTCTGAATCACCCCCTACCCTGTAGGGTTCTGTCCTGGGCCTACGCTCCAACTTTGGAGTCAAAAAATGAAAGTTATGGATAAGTTATCACCTTCCCCCAAATCACCCTGGCTTGCTGGTGATTGTCAAGAGGAGCCCTATGTTCTCAATACTGAGGCTGAAAACCTAAGTGTCATCTTGGATTATTCCCTGTCGCTTGACCCCTGAAAATCAACCCACCTTGTGATTCTTCTTAAAGTCCCTCATACAGCTCCCTCTGTCCATCACACAGCCACCTCCTAATGCAGGTCCTTTTCATTTCATCTCAAGCCTGCTACACCAGCCTTGAAGCTGAGCCCAACCTCCAGGCCCCACCTCAAGATTAATTTTCCTCCAACAGCTTTTGACTTTAGCAAGATAGCCTAGAGAGGATGGGAGAATAGTTTTTAGAGCTACAAAGATCTGAGATCCAATTTTGTCTGTCATTTACCAGCTAAGTGCTCTTGGGTAACTAATTTAATTTCAAAGCTTCATAGGGTTAATGTGAGGATTAATAAGGATATATTTATAATATATTATGCTTCATACAAGGCCTAGTATATAGTGAATTGTGTCCAAATTCCTTAACACTGAAGATCATTCATAGCTTGGCCCCAACCTTCCTTCATAAGTCACCTCCCCTTCACCCAGTGCTCCAGTCAAGTTGAATATTTGTATGTAATGTTTTTCATGTTCACTTTTCTCTTATTTGCTCTTCCCATTGTCTTCTTCCCACTCCTCCTCACCACCATACTTCCCTATTGAAATTCTCACTACCTCACAAATGCCAGATCTAATCCTGGCCTTCTCCATAGCCTTCTTGTGTCACACCACCTGGAAATGACATTTGTCTCTTTAGTTCCTATATTCTTTCCCCAGTTAGAATTTTCATGTGGCCTTCATCACAGCTTCCTCATTTTGATGTTTGAATCTCTGTTTCTCCCCAAATGCTTTTACATGTGACATATGTACATATGACATGGAATGTATGACATGGAAGCAATCCTAAGAAAGAGAGAAAAAAAATTACTGTTTGGGAGAAAAACAATCCCTCCTAATCATTAATCATTCTGAAAAGAAAAAGTTAATAATCCCCAAATTTTAGCTTGAAAATTTTTGCAAAGAGTATTGACCCTGGAGCAGTTAGCAAATTATGGCTTGTATAATGTGCAACAACAAAAGTAAACTCAGCTATTCAATGGGAGGATACAAGGCTGTGTTTCTGAAATGGCCCAAGGATGAGAGAGGGATTACTTGGCTTTAGAGAGAAACAACAGAGCTGACAAACTACATTGTCCTTTCTTTGAATCTGAGCTTGGAAAGAATAGGAAACTTTTCAGAATAAGGTTCACTGTAGGTTGATATAATATGACAGTCAGGCTGTAGACTAATGCTCCCTTTTACCATTTAACAAATGTCATGCTTTCCCATTGTCAGGTCAGAAAATGCAGTTTCATTTTTAATTTGCCAGACTGGTCTAGGGAAGAAATTGGCTACAGGGAAAACTACTGGGGATGCTTTTTTTTTCCCTTTGTGTTTCCATTTTATCACATGACAAAGGGGCCTCTTGCTTCTTATTCTTCTCGAGTGACCCTAGTAAAGAGTTAGGGAGAAAGTACAAATTGAAATCAAAAACTGAAAATGTAGAAATAAAGGCTGCATCTCCACGAAGGGCATTGTGTAAATACAAAAGGGATGTTTCTCTGTCCAAGGGAAGATAGCCAGGCACACAAGAAGAAGAACAGGAGAGCAGCCCTGGCAGGCAGCAAACTTAAAGTCAGAGGAGGATTTAGGAAGATCTGACTTCCAATTAATGATCTTTTTGATTTTCTCTTTTATTCGTGATTGTTTAAGACAAAAATGCAATTGTGCATCTCATTTGCAAATACTTTCAAATATATAACTCAAACACACACACAAAAAAAATCAGGATTATCTTGGGTCAGACACATACCCCAGGATGTCCTGACCTTCAAACATGGGTTTGGCCATACT
Source organism: Aselliscus stoliczkanus (assembly GCA_033961575.1). Lineage (NCBI taxonomy): Eukaryota > Metazoa > Chordata > Mammalia > Chiroptera > Hipposideridae > Aselliscus > Aselliscus stoliczkanus. Next base: position 161,570,095 of record CM066728.1, read on the forward strand.
CTTACAAAGCTGCCCAAAGGGTTTCATTCTTTATCTCTTAGGCTAGGAATTTATTTTAATATTGGTTCTTATGACTACAGGGGGACATTCTTGACCAAATGGCACTATCTGTTTTGGTTAGGATGAGCCTGGAAGGCTAGAAGTGAAGTGAGTCCTAACCCTTTAGGATCTGAGTACCCTTAGAATGTCCTGGGTACTTTGCCATCAACATCTTTGCTACAAGCATTTTTGCCGCAAACATTTTTTGCCATATAACTAATTGGCCATAGGCAATTTTGCCATAACAAAGATAAAATAACTGATTGACAGTTGGGCTTTTTCTGTTTGTTTGGCTTCATTTCTATATTGATGAATCAACTGCCTGTCAGACTTAATATATTTAAAGTAGTTGTCAGTTTGGTTTCATTTTTCCATTGACAAAGTTCTCTCAGTTACTCCCATTTTTATATTATTTATAAATCTGAGCTAGCCTTCATAATGGTCTATACAGTGATGAGTAGATATGGTAAATGTGGTCTTAAAACAGTTAGCATTTCTTCTAAATGATGATGATTTGCCCCAGAGTTGGTTTCTTATTTTGAAACACCTATATTGGGAGTTTTCTTATTTTGAAACACCTATTTTGGGAGTTTTCTTATTTTGAAACACCTATATTGAAACGCCTATATTGGGAGGAGAGAGGCCAAGGGCCCTCCTTGATGGGGCAGCGTTGAAACCACCCATCCCATAGAAAGAAGACAAGTGCTTAGGTACAAGCCACAAAAAAAAAAAAATATTAAATCAGTTATTTTCACAGTATAAACATTAATCTACATACATTTTAAATAAAGTATTTTTAATTTTGTTATTCATTTTTCATGTTTTATTATCCTTTATAATGTCCCTCTTTTATTTGTAGTGACTTTATCTTTTCTATGGCAAAATTGCCTTATAGCCAATTAGTTAGAAGGCAAAAATGCCTGAAGCAAGGTTTTTATGGCAAAGGTGTATGTCTAGAAATACAGCTAAAACACTGGACATGCCTTGGAATCTAGCACTGAGCCTGTCTTTTCTTTGCTGGAGACACTGGGAATGGATCTTAGGGGAACCCTGACTGGACTCTGGTTGGGAAATAATGCAGATATACAGGTACCTGAATCCAGAGACGGAGCATCTAAGACTGCAGTTCTGCCCTTCCTAAACCCAGGGAGGGCTGTTCAGTCTCAGATATGTTAACTAAAAACGCATTCTGATACTTGTTAAAGGTGGTAAGGAAGCCTTTATTCAAGGAACAACTGCAATGAGGTTTGTAGTAAGGGAAAGGCATTGGACTCAACTCTGAATAGAACAAGGAAAAGTGGGTATTTATGGCCAAGGAGTAGAGTCAGGGAGATGTCAGTGGATGGAAAATCACTAAGAGGGTAGGGTGATTCTTGTTAAACTGACCTAAGATGGTTCTTGCTGAAGGCAGGATGGTGGGAAATGAGGAATTTAGTCAGATAGCGAGCATGAGAAATATGTAGGGTGGGGGATTCTCAATAAACTGACTTAGCAATATTCTTGCTAAAACTGGGCAATAGGAAAAGGAACAGAGAAGCCCAAAGATTGGACCCGAGAGGAGAAAAGGGCTCAGAGTAGCCTGACTAAACTATGGTCAAGATGAGGGTCTTTGTCATACGCAGCAACTATCTGAAAACTACAGGCCAAACTTGAACTCAGAATAAAGGATTCAATCCCCAAACATTAACTGAGCACCCATGATGTGCCAAGCATACTACTGGATCACAGGGATACAGAGATGGAAGATATGTCCTTGCCTTCTAAGAAATCAGAGACTATTGAAGGAGGCAGATAAGCAAGGAGATTGTGCCCTTGGGCCAGGCTGTCTGGGTCTAAATGCTGACTGCGTGGCCTTCCATGCAATATCTAACCTCTCTGGGCTCAAGTTCACCAGCTGCAAAATGGAAATAATAACAGTAATGGATAGATTTTTGTGGTTTTAGCCAAAGTCATGTTTGTGAAGTGTTTGCACAGTATTTGGCACATTGTAAATATGCACTAAGTGGCCTCAGTAATATTGTTATCATTGATGTTGGCATTGTTTGCTGTCAGTACTATATAGAGGTATATTCACATAGTTCAGAGGAAATACATTGGACACTTAACCAAGGTAAAGGATAATTAGTTTCAAGGTGGGCTTGCAAGAGGTGATAGTTGAACTGTGCCTGGGAGGACAAGGGGCAGATAACCAGGCACAGCTTCAGGGGCAAGACATACCAGCAGAGAGATAGGGCAAAACCACCACAGCAGGAGAGGGAGCTGCCCTAGGAAAAATGTTTGCCAAGGAGAGCAAACAAACGGGAGGGGAATTAACAATTATTGAGCCCATGCCAGATACTAGAAACGGTGCTGTATGATTTAAAAAGATGATCCCACATAAAGCTATGCAATCATCCTTAAAGAAAGAGGTATCCCTATTTCACGGGCCGGCCGAGTGGCGCGGTGGTTGAGCACTGGCTTGGGAAGCCAGCGGCCCCGGTTCGGGTCCCACATACGAGGGCCAGTGACACTGCCCTCAAAAAAAAAAAAAATCCCTATTTCACAAAGGAAGAAACTGAGGCTCAGAAAGGTACAGGAGCACCTAAAGCCTAGTAATTGGCATGGTTCACTTCCAAATCTGTGTGACTCTGAAGCTCATATTGTAGATAGTCTGTCCCTCCGAGCGAGAGCACAAAATGTGTCAGGTTTCTGGAGGGATGTGGGTGCTGTGGAAGATGGGAACTCAGGGGCTGGACCGGTATTCACAGTAAGGGGTTTGGGCGTGCCCTGGGCCATGGGCACTAATAAGCCTGAGAGTGACAGGGTTTCCTGAACAGAGGGAGTTCCTTAACTGATTTCATAGGCATGAGACCTGAGTGTGTAAGAGGCTATCAACAATATGGTGTACATGGCATAGGACAGGAACTATGGTGCAGTGGTCCAGCAATGTAAAATGGGAACATTTTTTAAATGGTAATTTGCTTCTATGCATTTGGCTTTTTCAGATTCCACATATAAGTGATATCATATGGTATTTGCCTTTCTCAGTCTGACTTATGTCAATTAGCATAATGCCCTTAAGGTCCACCCATATTGTCACAAATGAAAGGATTTCTTTCTTTCTCACAGCTGACTACTATTCCACTGTGTGTGTGTGTGTGTGTGTGTGTGTGTCTATATCACATCTTCTTTATTCATTTGTTGATGGACACTTGGGTTGTTTCCATATCTTGGCTATTGTGAATAATGCCACAGTAAACATGAGAGTGCAGGCATCTTTTCCATTATCCTGTTTTCATTTCCTTTGGATATATACCTAGAAGTTTGATTGCTGGATCATATGGTTAATTCACTCTAGAGTGGTAATCATATTGTGATTATATAAATGTATCAAATCAAATGTTCCTTAAACTTAAACAATGCTATATGTCAATTATATCCAATTAATAAATGATCATTTGAGGGCCGGCCAAGTGGCGTGGTGGTTAAGCACTGGCTTGGGAAGCCAGCGGCCCCAGTTCGGTCCCACATATGAGGGCCAGTGACACTGCCCTCAAAAAAACAAACAAACAAACAAAAAACCCCAAATAAATGATCATTTGTCCTAAGCTATTACACAGACTTGATAAGACACTAAATGGGAACAAGATTTTCATATGGTACCATCCACAAAAATCAAGGTCCCTTCTTAGGGATATTGTTGAGGAAACAACAGGGATACAATTAATATATCAGGTAGGAAGCTGAACCTATTAGATGTCCCTAAATGCTGATTTTCTGCCATTTTGAGCATGAAGAACAAGATTCTGTGACTTCTAGAACTAAAAAGAGTCCCTATGATCACCTAACCAGTTATTTTATTTATTTTTTTGTGGATGGTTAAAAACAACATTCAGAAAAGTGAGGTGATTAGCCCATGATCCTTTGACATGGGGCATCTGCCATATGAAACCAACTTCATCCTGTCAGCCATACAAAGAAAACCCAGGAATCTGAACGCGTTCACACAGGGTGAAATGGGCATTTTCCTCTAAAATATTTCCCCTGACCCTCCATGGCAGAATCTTTCACAGGCTCTGAAGTGAGTATTATTTAAACAGCTCTCTTCCACTTCTTACCAGGAAAGGTGCAGAAAGGCATCCTGGGAATAAAAACAATCAGATCCTCTATCCCTAGTGAGCTTTCATACTATACTTTCAAGCTGCTCTGGTGTTCATTATGGTTGGGCAGGAAGGGAAAAAGAGGTCAAATGTATCTTTTCCTAAGCTGAGAAGAGAATCCAAATTGCCTTCTTCTTACCTTCAATGGCTCCCTCTCACTGGCTCAGATTCAGGGATGCTCTCCCCAAGGGAAAGGGTGAGATGGGCCCAACAATTGATATGACCTCCTGGTGAGCAGTTTCCCAGAGTAGTAAACCAAGGGCATCGAGTCTACTAACCTTGGAAACTATCAACAAGATTGTTACCAGGGAAACTGAACAGGCCTGAGAAGAGAGGCAAGATATCTTCTCTGTCTGTATCACTTTATGGTGCCTTCTTGGCAACCTCTCACCTGGAGAAATCACAAAGAAGTAGTTGGACTGCACAAGTATGTGGTATCTTGATAATTATGACAGGAAGTAAGAAAAAGATATAGTTTCATTCTGTGATGATGAAAAAATAAGATAAAACAACTAAAAACAAAACCTTCCTAAAAATTATTACAACCTGGTAAGAAGCCCATATGGTGTTAGCCTGTAGGAACCATCTGTGGTCCTGCATATTCTCCTCAGAGAGATATTTCCTAATTTTAAAAAATATGTAAGAAAATGCACATGAGCCCAATAATGTCCTTTCTGAAATGGAAAATATTACTTTGGTTCAAATTGAATTTTTACCCATCTGGTTGGCTGACAAGATGGTAGATGACAAATATGCTTCATTCTGATAGCCAAGGCCATGAGGTATATAAAGAAGCTTCTGGATATATTATTGTCGGACCTCTGGCATCTGTCATATTCAGTGAGGCATACCACACAGTTATATAATAAATGAAAGAGGTAATATCAATTGTCAAGAAAGGAACTTAAAGCAGGAGATAGTAGATGACAAGTTGTCATCTAGTTTCAACCCTCAGAAAGCACTGCTGAATTTTTTTCTAAAGAATTAGTAGATGAGGAATTTAGCTTGTTCCTAGTTTTTTTGCCCTCATCATAAAATCAGCTGGGCTGCCTTTTCCTGTACTCCCTAGTGTCAACTAGGATCAAAAATTACTCTTTAGACTGTAAAGAACATGTCAATCATGGATCCAACGAGCCTGGATTGAGTTCCTTACCCATATTTAACAGTTTTCATACTGTGACATGACTTACATGCTAATATATACCTCCAAAGTTCATGTTCATCCAATGATTTCATTTGCACCATCCAGGTATTTAAGCCAGCACTGCCCACGGACCTATACAGCATTCAAAGAGCTAAAGTAAAAATCATGAAAGTAAAACTGGGAGAAAGTGATGATGTTGATCTGTTTTTTCAAAACCACTTTTCCAAAAAACAAGAGCCTAAACTCATCCTGGTGGTTTGTAATGATGCAAATAGAGAGAGGACAAGAGCTGACCCTGCTCATAGCTCCTCTGTCTCCTGGTGTGGAGGCTGCACTGGCAGAATATGTATGTGGCTATGTTTTCCACTATGATTTTGGTACAATGGCTTTATAAGAACTGTCTCCCTCTCTCCAGCCTTTTCACTAATGGGGTTGGCAGCCATTATAGCAAATCTGGTTCAAGGGCAACATGAGCTTCCTTTTACTTCAATTAGCTTTTATGTGCTAAAATACTCATTTCTAGCTATATTCCAACTGGGGGTATTGATTAAGCGAGCTATACACATCGATTGAACAAAAGACTCTGTAGATATTGAACATTGTTTTGGGAGAGTTCCCAATAATACAGGAAAGTGCTTAATTATAATGCTAATGGAAAAGAAAATGATATTACAAAATAGTGCTTCACAAATATGCCCTCCACACCACACACATGTACGTACTCTGCCTATGAGGGGAAAAAAGAAAGAAAAAGAGATAGAGACTTGAAGGAAATAAACCAAAATATCATCAGTGAGTGGTTGTCTTTGGATAAGACTTGGGAGTTTGGAAATTATTTTTTATTCAACTTTTTCTAAACTTTCTACAACTTTTGATGACAGTCATGTATTACTTTTATAATAAGAAAAAAATGTTTTTCTCATATCGGAACCAGTGAGCCTGTGGCCTCTGAATTGCATTTTTGAAAGAAGCAACAAACTCTAGTGTTCTTAGAATATAATGGGAGAAAGACAGAAATGGGAGTCAAGGATTAGAGTCAAAAAAGCAAAACTTCCTCCTCTCCCTGGCATTCTTCGTTAATTGCCAAGTGGTTCATGTGCGAAGGTCCCTTAAGAGAGCTGAGGTTGAATGGTAATGTAGGTGAGCTTTAATCTATGAGATAATCTATTACTAAAAGTAATCTAAATTGAATTGTGTACTAAAGGTAGGAAGAACATACCTTTGAAATACACTGGCAAATCCATTGTACAATAAAATATTTTATTAACCAATGTCATCCCAATAAATTTAATAAAAAATAAAATAAAATTTATTTAAAATAAAAATATATACATATCCTTTTGAAAATCAAATATTCACTTATTTTGTCTAAATAAATTCATATGTATAAATTCATACATGACAGTCTTTTTAAAGTATAACACACTAGAATTATATTAATTTCATCCAATTTCTATCTCAATAGCGTCACTTTTTATTCACCCAGTTCAATATGAAACTGTGAGTCTTATTAAAAAGTATTCCATGGAAAGTTAGTATGTAGTTTATATGGAACTTGATAACAAATAATTGAACTTATTTGATGTTAATTTTCTGACAAAAATTTTGAATATTACTTTCCACTGATCTTTGGCTTGCTCATTTCCAGCTGTGTGTGTCCTCTGATGTTTTTCCCTCCGTATAAATCTGCAGGTCCATTTCTAAAAGCCAGTACTTTGTCAAAATGTTCACTTTAAGAATTTTGTCAGCCAAAGGGAGTTCATTTTCTCAAGTGCTAGAAACCAAGTAGGAGATGTTTTAGGTGCATAGTATTCTATTCATCAAGTTGCATTGTTCTTGTCCCTAGACTAAGTGACCTTTGATTGTGCCAAAGTGAAAACTGAAGCCAGTATCTGCTTAAAGGCCTTTGTTACCAACCAGGATTCCTGTTTATAACCCTACTAGGGGTCTTCTATCATTCAATATTGTGATGAACGTAGATTTTTGCATTTTCTTTTAATCACTGAATTGTTTCAAATTATTTTGAATATTAATAATTCATCAGAGAAATATTCTGCTAATCTGGTGATTTTTTAAAGTCATTGCATTGTGATGATTGAATTAGCTGTGGGTCCAATTCTTTCCCTCTCTCCGTGCTCCTATTCTTGGGAAACATATCCCCAGATTTTATTAAGAACTTTGATGGGTAAATAGGTAATATTTCAGAGATGTTTCTCTTAAGAAAGTTCCAGATGTAGGATATTTAATGTCCTTAAACCTTTTGGTTACAATTATTATAAATGGACTTTTCTAAATTCCAAAAGAAACACAAGAATTTTGCTGATTACCTATTGTGTAGCTATGGTATTTCCTTAAAATTCTCAGACACGTTACAAACCCTTTGTCAAACTCAGATGTCATCTCTTGCATATCTAACAGGATGAAATGATTGTGGAATGTGCCTTTCTGTTCTGATAGATTGAGCCAACATGTGCTTACAGCTTCCACATGTTTTTCAGTTTAATATCATGGTTACTTTCATTTTCCAAAGATGGCCTCAATATCCATGTCTATTTCTACAATTTCATCGCTCACTGTCACATAAATAAAAATCACAAGTTAAAATAATTAATAGATACCTTGAAAGGGAGTCAGTTCAATTTTCCCAATATTTTTTTCTGTACTCTAATCTTATTCAACTATAGGAAGGACTTGCTGATTTTAGAAGTGGGAAGTTCATGAGTAATTCAGCCATGTATACACTCTATTTTGTTATTAAGTTGGTGAATATACTCATTTTTTTGTCTAGAAAATAAACCAAATCATCTTCAAACATCAAATTCTTTTTCCCAAATCATTTCCATACTTCTGGGTTTTTTTTTCCACTTTTCTGCAATATATTCCTGCTTTGAGCCTTTTTATAGTATGATTTAATCTACACAACACCAAAGTTTCAAACTCTTTGGTGAAACATACTTTTGGGTTAATTGATGCTACCTATATCTCAAAAATGGCACATCCATACTCATCCTCATTAAATAATTTCTAAACTTGAGGCAGTCTAGTTTCTACTACATAATGTTTGACTAAGTGCTTAGCAATAAAACACTAGTGTCCAGTAGTCTCTTGTGTTAGAATTGACTTTTAACATTTGAAATATGCTGTTGCTCTATAGTCTGATGTGCCTATTCACTTTAGCTATATTACCATTCTTGTGTGGAGTGTGCTATTTTTTAATTAGTAGTTTCTCCAAACCAGTTTCTTAAACACAGGCATTTGGTAATAATTCATCCACTCAACAAATACTGACTCAGAAAGGGCTAGTGATCCCTCCTACAAATGGACCTCTTTTTTTTTTCTTTTTTTTTTTTTTTTTTTTTTTTTTTTGAGGGCAGTGTCACTGACCCTCATATGTGGGATCCGAACTAGGGGGCCGCTGGCATCCCAAGCCAGCTCTTAACCACCACGCCACTCGGCCGGCCCTGGACCTCTTTTTAATATTACAAAAAACACATATGTGCGAATAAGAGCAATGACTTCTTAATGCTAGGTAGCCATACAGAGTATAATAGGGGCCAAAATGCAGGTTCAATGCTACTTAGAATAAAGGGCTTTTTCAGTGACACATGTCAAATAAAAGGCTTGTAGTTGGTTCACCAAGCAGAGGGAAGGGTATTCCAAGAAGGGGGAACTGAAGGAACATAGGTTAAAAAGCTAGAAACAACAATCAGGGCCCTGAGAGGAGCAAGTTTCTCAGCACAGCAGGTTTGTGGGGTTGGGTTGTGTCTGTAGTGGTGGGAGTGGCAGCAAGGGCATGGCAGTGAGGATGCAGTCAGCAAGACATAAGACTAAAGAATCACTGGGAGTGCGATAGTGGCATCCCTTGAATGTCCTGCTAAGAATTTTCACCTTTGTGTCATAGGTATGGAAGCCACTAAAACATGTTAATAAGGAAGGTGGTACAATCAGGAAGATTTCTTGAATGGCGCATGAGGGACCAGAATCAGGATGATGAGTAAAGAAACTACTGCATATTGCAATGGCTATGACGGTGAGGATAGAAAAGGAAGTAAATAGGAGTGGCCAGCATTGCTATAGAGAACTTTTCACAATCTGATATACCATATATTTTACTTACTTTGTCTCCCCTCACTAAACTAGACTAGAACATAAGCTCCATGAAGTCAGGAATTGTTCGTCAGTTTTGTTCATTGCTCTCTTCCCAGCAACTAAACAGTGCCTGGCACAGAAGACATGCTCAATAAATATGTGTTTAATGAGTCACTTCTATGCAGGGGGTGAGGGTAGCAGATGTGATGTCCACATTCCCAACTTTGAAGAGGGGGCAAAATGAGAGCAAGAACATAAGCAGAGAAGCTGGTTAGCAGACAGGTCAAAGGGTTGGAGAATAAAGGAGTCACGTCATTTTGAAAGATTTCACTTCTCTTCGGCATGAGAACCAGAATTCCATCTAGGCTAAGGCAATTTGTCCACAAGTGAACTGAAGATATAAAATGTCAAACTGAATTTGGAGGAAAGTAGTGTTTTGTTTTGTTTTGTTTTGTTTTGTTTCGAACAAAGTGTTTGATGCTTGTTCTTTTGGATCTTGAAGAATACTTTAATTTCCCTGTATTCCCTAGTGTTTTCACAAAATAACCATGTCAAAAAAATCTGAGAGTTACTTTTAGGGTACATGTTGAAAATACCAATTTTATAATTTAAAAAATCAGGCCTTATTTACTAAATCACCTATGAAATAATTAAATTAATAACTTCCATTTCTACCTAATTTAAATTTTTTTATTAAAATTTACATTGGTGAAATTTGATAGAATAAGTATATATGCCTATCTCCCTTTGTACCCCTCAAGAGACCAAAAGAAGGCAAAAAACTATATATATATTATATGACATATATTACATATAATATATTAATATATATCAAACCCCTCTCAATGCTCAGCATGGAGGAAGATGAAAAAGGGTACCTACCACGTTAGGGAGACAAGAACATTTGAGTAATTTCTGGTACAGCAAGTATAGAAATTAGAGTTTCTAAATCATTATAAAAGAAAAATATATACCATGACGTTTAAAGTTATTTCAGTTGCCATACAGGATCAAAATAAACAAAAGCCAGAAATCAGAGAAGCCCTTGGAGGAGAATCAAAGTAATGAATTAAAGAACCTCCCTCAAAGTATCAGGGCCAAGAATGTCCATATCTACAAATTGTATTCTACAGATATATTCAGCCATGAGCATACAAGGGTACTGCCTGCAGTGGTGTTTATAATGACAAAGATTGAGAACAACACAAATTTTCATTAGTAGAAGACTGGTTAAATAAATCGTGCATATAAGGAAACATTAGGCAGTCAAGTCATAATGGTGCCTTGACCTTAAGCAAGTTACTTTGTCTCTGGGTAGTGGACTAGAAAATTCCTAAGGCAGCTGACAGTTTAGTAGTCTATGGTTCGGTGTCCGTTCTCGCTATCACAGTGGCAAAACTTAGAATTCTATATTAGCAAATCCTATAAAGTTTACTTCCTATGTATTAGGAAGTAAATACACAAGCATTATTATTCTCCCATTTTACAGATAGAGAAAATTAAGCCTAAAGCAGTTGAGTAGAATAGTAATTCAATGTAGGTATTCAAATAATCTTTTGGCTTATTTAAGTAGCTTCTCTTTGACTTGGGGGAAAAAACAAAAATCTTCATTATTCTTAAGCATTACTTCAGGATTTTGTATTAATCCAATGTATATTAGTCCTTCACTGTTATCTCTTTACTCTCCTCCCCATTATTTATCCCCAGAGAATACTTTTCTCTACTATGTATTAATTGTATTGTCTGCTTTCCCCTTCTTACTACCTGGATGTACTGCTAAATTATTCTCAAGAGGTTTCAAGGTTGTTGAGAGGACTGAAGCATCTCCAGGCATCACAGTATTGAAAACTTTGAGTAACTTGCTGAGGATAAGTGTCAGGATGGCTATATTGCACACATGAATATAAGCACATGCACATGCACACACACATATACACACATAGTCGGGCCATTTACTGAAGGGCATACTAACTAGCTATTTTTAAACACTTAATTTTTCATATCATAGTTTGCATTATGGAATACACATTTTTTTAAATCTGGCAAGTTTTAATTTTAAAACTGAAATGATAGAAGAGGACGTTTTTCTTGGTCTCCGGTTTCTCCTCAATGTAACCATAATCAATGCAATTATCTGAGATGGTCTCTGTTAGGAGGCTATTGAGGCATCTCCCTCTTAATGAACTGCAGAGCCTCTAATTGAATTCTTGCTATATATACTCACCCTGTGGTTAAGAATCTACTTTAGAGATACTAAAATAAATTAATGATTTAATTTCTCTTGGTGGGGGAGGGAATGTATTTCTAATAGTCACCTTGTCTCAAATTTCAGATTACAGTATTTCGGATGGGCTCAGAAGGACACCAGGACATTGATTTAGCTATCCTGACAGCTTTACTCAAAGGTAAGAGAGTGTCTGTGTCCAGAGGGCAAAAATAATTTAAGTGGATTAACACAGCAACCTTATATCTCCTAAGAGTGGATATAATTCCAAATGATACCATGATACATCCAATTATTGATAACATAAGGACTTCTCCTGTAAAACACTGTTACTGCTTTTAAATTCTCCTATAATGGAGCTGTTATAGAGTGATTAAATTTCATAAAGCTTAAATATACTACAATTCATTCATGTCTATTGAATCATAAAAATACATGAAAGGCTATTATATGTAAGACACTAAGTTACTGAGGTTATTTAGTAATTATTGCCTTGTCTACTTTCAAAAAACAATATGCTATAGTTGATTAGATAGATAGATAGATAGATAGATAGATAGATAGATAGATAGATAGATAGATAGATGATAGATACATAGATATAGAGATACCATAATACATTAAAAATGGAAAATCAAAACCATTTAGAGGAAGAGAGGAAGAAATAAACCAAAATAATTAGGCTACTGTACTTGTTATAATTGGGTGTTAATTTAACTCTAAGTTTCCTCAAAGTTGAGGCAGAAATAGAAATGCCATAGGTTGTATGATTTTCCTTTATAAGGTGGGTGTTTGTCCTGTTCTCTAGCCCCAATACTGAAAATAAATCACCAATTTGTGACTTAAAATTGTGTTTCACTTTTGAATCAGTCTTAGAATTTATTTGTTGTAATATAGAATAGTTGTTTCCTGACTGTTTTGTTCATGACAGACCATATGAAATATATTTTATATTATAATCAAGTAGTTATACAGGTGTACTTAAAAAACTGAAATTAAGGTACATGAAATAATGTTTACATTGACTATATGTAACAAAATTGGATATTTCCTATTCTCTTTAATGCTGATTATGCCCCACTAAATTGATTTCATGACCCACTAATAGGTCAGAACCTGAAGTTTAAAAAACACTGCCATGCAAGATTAAAGAAAATTATGATTGCTCTAAGAAATTAACATTTCTAATCACTATAATGAACCTTATTTATGCAGCAGTTGATGGGAATGTGTGCCATTAAAAGATTATGGGGTGTCAGCTCTATTTTGTGAAGGCTTTTAAATGCTTTCTGATTTTGACCCAGTTGATTTATAAAGCATATCCAGCATAATACTTCTTTGAAGGCCAAGAACATACTTATATCACTTTCAAATTAAATTGATTAAATTATTCTTCCCATGTATTTTTTTTTAATTATGCCTGGAATGTAACATTGTTTGACACTTATTTTTTATACAATTGTACTTAGTGTTCAATTATCTAATACCTGATGAATCTGTATAGTACAGTTGGTATAGTTGAGAAGTTAGATAGGAAGAGGAAAGAGCTGTGAAACTAACCACTGGTTCATAAGCCCAGAGCCTGTGGGGGGGTGGGGGGATGTACACATAGGAAACCAGGTAGCTGTGGTGATACTACATACCTTTGCACCTCTTGTTTTTTATTTTCTTCAGGATTTGTACATATTAAAGGATACTGTTTATATGATGCAAACTCATTGGGTATCTGTTCAAAAATTAAGAGAGAAAGCTGGAAACAAAGTAAATGTTGTTACGGAGGACTAAGGGGCCCATAGTTTCTTCAAATGCTGACCTGGGGTAGCTTTTGAAAACAGGTGATGTCTCATTTGTCCTTGGCATTAAGGTGACCACTCTCTTAGAGTGGTGGCCGGAGGCTAGAGACGGTACACCCTTCTTCTTTTCATTCGCCTCCCACCCCCACCACACACATCCAGGGCAACCCAAGGAAGTGGCACACAGTAGAGTTACCAGAGAAAACACAGGATGTTGAATGTTCAGATAAATAACATATTTTTAGCATAAGCATGTCCCAAATATTGCATGGGACATACTTAAATTTTGAAAAATTCTTCCATATTTAACTGAAATTCAAACTTAACTGGGAGTCTTGTATTTTTATTTGCTAACTCAGGCTACCCTACTCACAGGAGGTCTGACACCATTAATACTTCTGGACTTCAGACATCTTGAGGAGATCTATGGGAAAAGTACTCAAGAATCTAGGGAGGTCACCTAGTCCCTCTGTCTTTCTCCATCTCTCACCCAGTCCCTGCCAAAGAAGACTTCCACTGGAAAAGATCCCAAACTTACCTTAATAAACTTAGTAATCTATCAGATGCTTACCAACCTGCTCTCTCTCATGCATCTCATCCTATCTGCATCTTTCGTATAGCAGCATAATCTTCTTGCTCCAGGCGCAATAAAACCAGAAAACATCTGCTCATAGCAGAAGTTATAGTAAGTAGTTCCTTGACCCATTCTGTGGATAAAATTACTCCCAATCTTTTACCATCATTTATCGTGCACTTCAGAAGTCAAATCATGTTGGTGTACACTCGAATTCCTATACACACACTAGAGTGTAATATGTGATGATCTCTGTCCTCTCTAAATGACAATTCTTATTCTTTGGTTTTAATCTTCATTGGCAAAGAAGTTAATCTGCAGCATGGGGAGAGAGGAGCATCTACTGCTCACTTCTTTTTCTGGAAAGCATTTTAAAAGAGCTAAAAGAGAGTCTGTGTCCCTCTGCCAAACTGTGAAGGTCATCAAAACAAGGGTAGTCTGAGAAATTGTCACAGCCTAGAGGAGCCTAAGGAGACATGATGACCAAATGTAATGTGGTTTCCTGCATGGGATCCTTGAGCAGAAAATTTTTTAAAAAAGTAGTATTAGGTTAAAAACTAATAAAATCCGAATGCAGTATGGACTTCAGGTTTTTGTTTTTGTTTTTCAAGTGTAAGTGGGAAATAAGAAAGCTATGTTATCATATATATGGATCTGTGCAGGAGACATACTATAGTCAAGAAAACTCTATACTTTTTTCATGTCAAAATGACAGAAACTGAGAAAGCATTTATGGAATTATCTGTAAAAGTTAGGTACATATATAATCAAAGCACTATAACATGCACAGGCAGTATTTAATATAAAGGATCTATATAAGTCACATAGTCATAGATAATAGCTATTGATCTAAGAAATTATTAGAAATACCATTGGAGAGTTTAAGCAAGAGATTTTTGAATGCAGAACCAACAGAAAATAATCTGTAAGAAATCAATCCCTATGGATTTATACAATCCCTTCAGAGAAAATTACCTAGTTTCTAAGGTTTTATTTCACATGTTCTTCAGACATATTACTATCAATAACTAATAAAGTAATTAACTGCTTATAGATACTTAAGTGGAGAAAGAACTTCTTTTTAAGATTGCATTTGTAACTTCAAATCATAAAAAAAAAAGTTTGAAATGAAAATTAAAATGCCAGAAGAATTGCCTGTACATTCTATCTAACTTTAGAAAAATTTCTACTCCAAGTAATCTACAGTCAGTGCAATTGCTATCAAAATACCAATAGCATTTTCCATAGAACTAGAACAAATAATCCTAAAATTTATATGGAACCACAAAATACCCCAAATAACCATAGCAATCTTGAGAAAGAAGAACAAAGTTGAGGATATTACACAACCTGATATCAAATGGCACTACAAGGCCATAGTTATCAAAACAGCATGGTCTTGGCATAAAAACAGACACATAGATCAATGGAACAGAATAGAGAGCCCAGCAATAAACCTGCACTTATATAGTCAATTAATCTATGACAAAGGAAGCAAGAATATACAGTGGGGTAAAGACAGTCTCTTCAATAAATGTTGGGAAAACTGGACAGATACATGCAAAAAAAATGAATCTAGATCACATTCTTAGATAATATACAAGAACAAACTCAAAATGGATTATAGATTTAAATGTAAGACCCAAAAACAAAACTACTAAAGGAAAATATAAGCAGTAAACTTTTCAAACTTACTTTCAGTAAGATTTTTTTGGGGTATGTCTCATTGGGCAAGGGAAACAAAAGAAAAAATAAACACATTGGATAACATCCAACTAAAAAGTTTTTGCACAAGAAACTATCAACAAAACAAAAAGACAATCTACTGAATGGGAAAAGATGTTCACCAAAGACACATCTGATAAGGGGTTAGTATCCAAATATATAAAGAACTCATACACTTAACACCAAAAAACAAACAATCTGATTAAAACTTGGGCAGAGGACCAGAATAGACATTTTTTCCAAAGAGGACATACACATGGCCAATAGACATGTAAAACGATACTCAGTGTCACTAGTCATCAGAAAAATGCAATTAAAACCACAATGAGATACCACCTTACTCCTGGCAGAATGGCTATAATCAATAAATCAACAAACAGCAAGTTTTGGCAAGGATGTGAAAAAAAGACAATATATGTGCACTGTTGGTGGGATGGCAAACTGGTGCAGCCACTATGGAAAATATTATGGAGTTTCCTCAACAAATTAAAAATAGAACTTCCATATAACCCAGCAATCCCATTTCTGAGTACTTATCCCTTTCAAAATAATAATTTGAAAAGATACATGGATCCCTATGTTCAATGCAACATTATTTACAATAGCCAAGATATAGAAACAAGATAAATGTCCATTGATAGACAATTGGATAAAGAAGAGGTGTTACATATACACAATGGAATATTACTCAGCCAGAAAAAAACAATGAAATATTACCATTTGCAACAATATGGATGGACCAAGAGGGTATTACACTAAGTTAAGTCAGACAGGGAAAGATAACTACCATATGATTTCACTTATTTGTGGAATCTAAAAACCAAAATAAACTAACAAACAAAACAGAAATGTATTCATAGATATAGAGAGCAAACTGATGGTAGGGGAGTTGGGGGGCTGGGTGAAAAAGATGAAGGGATTAAAATACAAATTGGGAGTTACAAAGTAGTCACAGGGATATAAAGTGCAGCATAGAGAATATAGTAAATAATATTCTAATAACTATGGTATCAGGTGGACATTAGATTTATCAGGGTGATCACTTCGTAAGTTATATAAATGTTTAGCCACCATGCTGTACACCTGAAACTAATATATATTGAATGTCAGTGGTAACTGAAATTTTTTTTAATTTTAAAAGAGAAAAATTTCAAAAAAAGAATAACATTGATTAGATTAGGTCATACAAACAATGAAAATCACTATGTTCTGAGCCATTTTCCTTTGAATTTATATCTTTAAAAACGCTAAACTTGAAATAAAAGTGGATAAAATTTCTTTAAAAAAACAATACATTTTAGTGATTTGAAACTACCTCTGAATAGATGCCCCTCTGACTCTGTTAACCAGAAGTTGCTGTTATTATCACAAACCAGTACTGGCATAAATAGGCAATTAATCTTGCTAAAAATAATTCATCTTATTTTTTATATGGCTTAATTAATCCCTAGTAAAGCAAAAATTGGGACATATATTCTGAAGTCGTTTATATCCAATAATTCTATGCACTGCATAGATCTCAGAACCAATTAACATGTTGGAGTGTTTACTGAGAAGCTACCTTGCTGACATGCAGATGATTCACGAATAGGCTTTATGGGAATTGATTATGACCCTACATTGAAAATAAGAAAGTATTTCTAATTATGTGTTCAGCCTCTCCTACTCTCTGTCCTGTGTGTAGGCAGCTTAATACAGCACATGCATGATTGCTTTCCTTTTAATATCTGGTTTTAACTTGGAATGGTTTAGATGGCTTTATTAAGGCCAAAAAGACGTGTTGACACTTTCATCACTCATATGAGATAGAAAGCTACCATAGTTATTAAAAATTATACAAATTAATGTAGATGAAATTTTGTCCAAAAGAGAGCTACAAAGTCAAAATGTGTGGCATATTCACTTTAAGTTTAAAAGGGACATGGGCAGTAAACTGTGGGAGAATAGTGAACTATTTTAGTTGGAGATGAAACTGACCAAGTCATTTTGGCAATTTAGATTCTTTACTAAAGTATTAATTAAATGCTTCTCTGCATGAGGCCAGTTTTAGTCTTCATGTGTTCTCTGACTTGTAAATTAGGCTGCCTCAAATGCACTTGTTTCCTGATGGGTCATTTTACACCTTCAGTGAAATCTTCAACTTCAGTGTCACAGAGTAGATTGACCATCAGCAGTTAGAGCTCAGCAATAGGCCCCCAAAACCTATGTCTGCCATTGGCCTCTTATTACTACCTCATTCCAAAGCCACACTGAAACCACAATATCCCCCATCCACATGCACTTTATATACTAGGACACTGAGGCCAAAGAATCTAAAAGATATTAAAGATCATTTGGCAAGTCAGTGACAGAGCCAAAGCTTAAACCCACGTCTCCTCACTTCAGGTTCCTTTATATTGTTGTCTGAGTCTTTGGGGACCCAGGGTTCCTTGGCTTTACACTGCCACAGAGATGTCAGGCATTTGCCACGGTGGCTCCAGGGGTATCCTGAGTGATTCATAGATCAGAACATCTGCTTCCTGAGAACTCTCAGAGCTCTTACCAGAGTCTTCAGCTGCCAGATGGTCTTAGTTACACGCACAATATCTTAGTGATGAAACTAGGATGCCCACAACGTCACCTAATGTAATAGCAAAAATCAGTGTGATCTGACACTTGTTTTATTTTTAAAACTTAGACCACCAATGGTATATTGTTTCAACTAGGAAAAATTTTAGTTACAGGTGACAAAAACCAAAATTCAAATGAGCTCAAGCAAAAAGAAATAGGATGGATTTGTTAGTTCACATGACCAGGAAGTCTAAAGGTAAACTGAGTTCAGGCAAAGTAGAATCAGGGCTCAAATGATGTTATGAGGGTCTGCGCTCCCTCTCTCAGATGTTAGTCTGTACACCTGTCACGAAAAGCAGCCATCAGCAGTGCCAGGCTCGTACCCAACGAACCAAGCAAACCCCAATCCAAAAGAGCCAACTATTTGTTGGACTCATGAATAAATGATCAACTGCTTTGGGATCATATTACATACATACTTAATATCTAGTACTTTATTGGCTGTGGCATTAACCAGGCAAGTTAGTTAACTCAGTATGCCTCAGTGTCCTTTCCCTCTGCAAAGGGACATCAGACTTCTCTCATGTGGGTTGATATAAGGGACACATGAGATGGTTACGCTGGAAGCTCTTAAAGGGAAAGCAGTATGCCTTCTTTATGATAAATACTTCACACCTAGTACTTTTATACCCATTCCTTTCTAAAACAGTCTAAAAATTCTTAGGGAACTGGCATGTCCCCCATGTCCAAAACTCATCAAATTCATAAAATGTTAAATTTGAAATGACCCATAAATTCGAAAACAACAACCAAAAAAATAATTTTCAAGGATACATGTAAGGATCCAAAATAGGCCACAGAAAGGAGTTGAAAATGGTTGAACACATGCTAAGCTGCCTTAAAATGAAATTAATTTTCTGGCAAGCTTATTTTCATGCAAATCCAAGTAGATCTCGGAGCATAACAGAGACCAAAATAGATAGCAGTTTTAGACATTTCTGTTTAGACATTCTCTAATAGGAGAATGTAAGAAAAGAACTTAAATCTTTTAATCTTTTTTTTCTGTATAACGTTTTACAATTCACAAAGCATTTTCACATAAATTTTAATCATCTAATATTTACAACTGTGTGCAATAGTTTCCAGATAATTTATCTCTAAACTGGGGCTCTCGTAGGCATGAAAGAGGGCAATAGTGATAATTATGCCAGAACAACTGGAATAAACCAAGAAGATCCAGGCAGGTTGAGAAGTATTAACACCCTGTTACCAACCCTACCTTGCAATTAGAAAGTTGCCAGAGGAAATGGATGGTCTTCTTTGCCTTTGTAGTCCAACACCCAGGAAAATGCTTGAAATATGATAAGCATTCAATAAATATCTGTTGATTGGAAAAAGTAGAAGCCTGGCCCAATCAACCACTAGCCAAAGTCACATAAGCAACCCAAGCATAAGTTGAAGCCTTCTTACCCCTGGAAATTTCATTAATGTGGGCTCTCACCTCTCAACTCACTAATACACAGAAATGCAAATCCTACACTTTCCCCAGGATTTCTGCAGATTCCTGGAAGACATAAATTCTCTTGATCACCCCTTCTTTCAAGTTCCTGATTTCATGTATTTCTGTTCCTCATCATAGAAGTTAAAATGTAAAACTCAGCCCTTTTAGAGTTTCAAAACAAACAACAAAATTCACTTACACAAAGCATTTAACAGATATAGTAGACTTTTCTAAAATATAGGTAGAGATGGAAGAGAGGTTTACTTCTTAATAATGTAAACAACATCTAATTGAACAGCAGGCATTCCCAATGTTGACATCCTTTGGCCATTTCATACAGGGGACTTTCAATGGATCCATCACCCATGACTTCCTCAGTGTCCCACTGTTCCACCGGCTTCCCCCAATCTTCTCCCACTATTTGCTTCTTCCTCATGCTTCCCCTTAAAGGTAAAAGGAAGTCCTCTTCTCCTTTCAAGCAGAGCAGTCTATGGCCAGTCTCTGCTATTGTGGCCGCAGCCCTGCAGGGCTCATCTGCCTTAAGCAGCTTTGTAAGGTATTTTTGCATACAAAGACAGTCCCCTCCCTAAGCAGAGTTCTGGTGCCAACTCATAGGAAAGAGTGACTTCTTCAGCTCCTGTCATAAAGGTAGTAAATGTGAGAGTGGGACTTCATGTCTCTCAGCAGAGAAGGAGAGGATAATATTCTTTGCTCCAAGGCCATAATCACCAGCAGGAAACATGGGACATGTAGGTTCAAGTGTTTTCAAGGACCAGGAATGGCAGGACCCCCAAGTTTGCAGCCTTGGACAGGCCATTCCTAGTATACTTCCAAAGTTATGACCATGTTCATACGGTTGTCTCATTGTAGAATTTTAAAGCTGGAGAAAGCCATAAAGGTCTAGGCTACTGTGATGCCTCTCTGGGAGTTGGATGATGGGGAACTGGAACCCAGGTCTGCACATGCCCAGGCCCATTATTCCTTCTCTGCGTCATGCAGCCCGTTCTGATGACAGACATGGTCACCTCTGGCCCTTGTCACACGGAAGTTAAACACCCTTTCACTCTGTAGCTTGGTCATGCCTCGGGATTGGCCGAGTGCCAGTGTGCTAACTGATCTACACGTTAAGCTCATTGCAAACCCAAAACTTGTGACTACCAGCTTGTAAGAAGTCCACACTGCTGACCACCCAGCAGACCTAGGAATCATACTTTTTCTTCCTTGGCTGCCTGAGAGCAATGAATCAGCTTCATTCATTAAATTAATCACATAGTAGCAGTCGCGTGATTCCAAAATGAATAGTTTACATTAATAATAAAAATAATAGTGATAACAACAGTAAAACTAACATAACAATAAATATGGCACTTACTACAGTACAAGTATTAACTTATATAATCCTCATAATACCACAATGGGGCAAGTACTATCAGTATCACCCATCTTATAACTGAGGAAACTGAGGCACAGAGAGGCAAAGCATCTTGGCCAAAATCACACAGATAGAAATTGGTGGGGTCTGGAAAAAAACCAGGTTATTTGAATCCAGGACACTTGCTCTGCATCTTGGGCATCTATGCAGTATTGGATATTAAAGACTGCTCCCATTTTTGACATGTTTTGAACAATCAATGATGACTAAACATTCTTGGGCGCAAAAAAATACACAGACAGACTCCTAGATAGATATAGTTCACTGAATATATAATTTACTTATTCTCCTGTGAATCCCTCTAAAACAAGAATAAAAGATTATTAAAAAGAATCGGAGCAGAAACAATACTTTGTGCTCTTGCATGTTGAGAGACTAAATATATTAGCCTCCCGGGCCGGCCAAGTGGCTCAGTTGGTTAGGAGCTCATTCAAGAGTGTGATCTCTGAGCATCAGGGCTGCAGATTCAGTTTCAGGCCCAAGCTGAGTTGCTGCTGAGCTGCCAACAGGGGCCAGGATGGCTCAGCTAAAAAAAAAAAAAAAAAAAGAAAAATAACTTAAATATATATATTTTATGATTATATACATATATTAAATATATATAAATATAATTAAGATTTTATATATATATTAGCCTCCCTTGCAAAGAGGTTGGAACCACGGGACTGGAAGGGAAAAAAAACAAAAAAAAACGGAACACTAAGCTAGTATCAAACTGACTTACACTTCAAGAGGCTCAGAAATTGGAGCAACCAGAACCTCAAAAAAGGGAGGCAAATATAAAATAATTTTTTTTAAGAAGCAGCTAGAATGCCATATCCTCTCACCCACTCCCCAAAGCCCTACTCCAACAAAAAAGGAAAGATTTACTCTCTGAAAAGGGTAAAACGGATTCTCTCTGGACGAGAGGACACCAGGAGCAAGGTGAAGTCTGGGCTATATTATTGAAAATGGTGTGTGTGAGGGGGTGAGGGGGGGCAGTGCTTAATAAATTAATACGTATTGGATGCTGAGCCTCCAGCCCTCTTCCCCCACTTAGTTCCCAGCATGCTGGTGGCTGGAGTCTTTATCCTCTAGGCAGGAAATTGGAAGAGCCTTTTCTGTAAAGGCTCTTTACAGAAAAGAGCCTAAGAGAAAAAGACCTAGAGATACTAAAATTAATGATTTCCCCATCTAAGGAGCCCAGCCAGTTTATCTTACAATGAAGTTCACAGTTGATAATCTCCACTCAGGCACTCAAGGCTTCTAATCAGCACTTTAGTGCCTCATCCTTAAAAATGAGCAGATGACTGAAGACAACCAATCATACAAGGAAGACTAACATAAAAGGTAGACATGGAAGCAAACAGAGAAATGCAATTCAGAGCAAACAGAATCTATGCAGGGAGAAGGAAACTTTACCATAACTATCAATAATATCCTCAGAAAAAAAACAATGAAAATATTTGAATTATTAAAAAAAGAACATCATCTTATATTTAATTCAAGAACTAAACATGGCTCTTAGAAATTAAAAATGGCAGCATCAAATAAAAACTAAATGGAAGTCTTAAAAAATAAAGTTGAAGAACTCACCCAGAAAGGGCAGAAAGAGTCAGAACGAATAAAAGAGTGAACAGAAGGGAGGATATCATTAATGCAACAATTCCAAAAATGTCTCTGAACTCTAGAACAGATTTCCTGATTAGGAGGACCCACTGGGTGCCCAGCACAACAGGTGAAAATGAACCCATACTAAGTCACAGTAGCATGACATTGCAGAACATGAGGGACCACAAAATATATATCCTAAGAGATACCAAAGAGAAAAACAGATCACATTCAAAGGACCAGGAACCTGAAAGTTTTAAAATTCTAAACAACAATGCAGAAAGCTATCATGCAATGCTTTCAAATTTCTTAAAAGACATTTATTTGCAATCTAGAGTTCTATATCTAACCTACCATTCCCTTTGATGGTAGAATAAAGACATTGCCAGATATGAGTTGTCAAAAACTTCAATTACCACAAACCACTTCTTTGGAAATGACTGGAACATGTGCTCCACTAAAATGAAAGAGGAAACAAAATAGGAACGAGGAAACAGGAGCTCCAACATAGGAAAGAGGTATTGGAAATCCCTGGATGAGGAGGAAGGGAGACGCAAGGTGACAGTTCTGCACAGGTGTAGGGGGCAAAAGCAGGGGCTGCCGGACTTCCCTAAGGTTAAGCTTGTAATTGGCATAGGGTCACTCCTGCTACATTATATTGGCAAAAGCGAGTCACAAGACCAGCCAGATTCTATGTGGGAGGGGATGTACCAAGGGTGTGAATACTGGGAGATCTAGCTCTTTGGAAACTATCTTTGAAGACCGGCTACCATGGAGAATCAAAATAATCAGCTACAAGAAATGAATGACAACCTGTCAGGAAAGAGGATGGGGTGATGAGAGACTTGTGATTTTTATAACAAATCTTGTAGGAAGATGACTCTAAACTCTGTGCATGTATAATGTTAGTAAAAGTAAAGTACACAATGACCCCTGGATTACCTAGTTCTCAAAAGTGTAAAAGAAAAGAGAACAGGAGGTAGGAAAGCATCAATGCAATAATTCCAGGAAATGTCCAAGAACTCCAGGGTATATGTTTCTATAGAATCCTGCTAAAAATCACAATATGAAAGATGCAAATATTTTACTGAACCCAACTATGTAAATGGATTCATTTTTGTCATATCACAAGCAAACAGAATAATCCAATGAAATAGTTTTTTTATTCCTTCTGGCTTAATGTTGATGAAGTTCTCAGTTTTGCATATTGTGCATAATACAGGAACACTTGTATAAAGTTTTTTTTTAACGTGTTAAAGGAAACTTTTGTGAAGTATTGGCTTCTTTTATTGCAGAAAGGGCACAATAAAGAGAACTCATCCATTTAGGTAGGTCGGCAAAAAGAAGGAAATAAATAGCACTGTGCTTTACAATGCTATTAATCATACACCATATAATTTCATTTGTCCTTTCTGCTTGTATATGTTAGTAGGGCACGAGGAAATAGTGGCAATATTTACTGCAGAAACTCTTGGCCAATGTCATCACACAGACAACCTGATTTTATAAGGTTTGTATATAGCTTTGGTCCGTAAAAGTCTAGTATCCTAGCTCTGAAAATGAAACTACGAAGTTTTTCAACGTGAGTGAGACCTTACCCAGAACACTCAGAGCCAATAAATAAGAGGTAAAAAAACACACACACACAAAAAAAACAACAAAGCTTAATCACCACCTCTTCCCACCGCTGGACCCAGTGGGTAGGAAGTGGAGGGACCCAGGAAAGAAAGAGTCTGGCTGTTGCTTCAGGCAGATATGATGTCAAGAAGAGGAGGAACAGCCATCAGTCCCTAAGGAGCCCTCAGTCACCTCTGACAGGCCCGGAAGTTGCAGGGACCCTCTCAGCAGATCGCAGCAGGTGCCTTGCACAGCAGCAATGGCCTGTTACACCTGGCAGCCTGAGAAGGCGCCAGACGCATTTCCTAATTGTGTGATATGGCTCCTACGGAAACACATCCGTCTGGAGCATGGGCTGCTCAGAGAGAAATACACAACCAGTCTTCTCAATTTACATTCCTAGCAAAGAATCCAAACCAAGCATTTGCATCTAAATACCGACTCTTGTATCTAACAAATGTACCTCTTCTTGTTTATACGTTAGCACCTAAGCTTCAGCTCACTGGAGTGTCTGAAGAAGAAAACCTCAATGGAAGGTAGCATTTGATTGATTCCCCAAACTCTGTCAGTGAATCACAACTAGTGCCTACTGGCAATTCTGACATGGGCATAAGCCCTAGGTAATTTAGAGACTGTCAGTACTTAATTCCAAGAATTACTATTTCACTCAACAGTAAGTATTCCTTTTATGAAAATTCAATGGAACCTAATTATTCACATCGACAGCAGTAGAAATCATAATAATAGTCTGGCTGGTATACCTGAAACTAATATAAAATAATATTGAAATGTAATTGAAAAATAAAGATTTTTAAAAATAATAAAAATAGGGCTGGCCGAGTGGCATGGTGGTTAAGAGCTGGCTTGGGACGCCAGCAGCCCTGGTTAGGATCCCACATATGAGGGCCAGTGACACTGCCCTCAAAAATAAATAAATAAATAAATAAATAAATAAATAATAATAATAATAATAATAATAATAAAATTTTAAAAAATAGTCTGGCTAGGAATTATTCTCTACCCAGGAGTGTTTGCATGATGATGGCATTAACTTCATAAATCTGTTAAATTACTTCATTAACCTGGTAAATTTATTGTTGGAAATATGTAAGGCACTAAAAATAATCGCGCAGTGCTTTACTTTAACAAAGCAATTTTTTCATCTATTATTCTATTTAACCTTCAAAGCAATCCCTGGAGGGAGATATTGTTGGTAGTGTTTCGTAAGTGAAAAAACTAAATTTTGGAGAGGATACGTAACTTTCCTGAGCACCCACAGGGAATAAGTAAGCTCAGCGCCCTTCTCTTCCACCCAAAGAAGTCGTCACTGCCTCTATTTACACTTGCCACACATCTGCTCTCCAATAAAGGGCAACCTAACATCCATTAGAATTGAGCCAGGCAGCTGCCACCTGGCTGCTAGGTATCTCATTCAGTTCTCCAAGAGGCCAATGTGTATCATTTTTAAAATGACCTCTTAAGTGTTACAAAGTCTTCAAAGACCTGTATATGGTAGGAGTATATACCATAATATACCACAGTATACTATAATATAAAGTGCAAACAAAATGCTAAAAATGTGCAAATGAAAGAGATTTCTGGGACCAGGGGAAAATTAATGCACCATTTCAGAATGCCAAGCCTATTATATGGAATAAACAGCCTACAGAAATGCAAGATACGTAATATGCCAATTTTTTCCAGAAGAATTTAACATTGAAAGGAAGATTCTTTTTAAAACTCTTATTAATACTGGAAATCAGAACCTCCAAATAAACAGGATATAAGAAAGTCCAAACAGGGTTTGTTCTGCCCACATAGGAACACATCATTTTATCCAATCAATAACTGCCTTAAAGTGTACTTACAAACGATATCTTTTGAACCGCATCTTACCTTAGGTGCATTTTATACACTTCTAATTAAGGATAAGAAATGCTTTTGTAGAAGGGAATCCTTTTATAAAATAAATATCATCTAAGTCACTGTTTTGTAAGTATTCACTTTGACAGCATGGCTGTTTAAAATGGAGAACTCCGATTTATGACTGTCAGGGAGGAGCTGAGACATGGATGAGGGTGGCAGGGTGGAGCGGAGGGAGTCCAGTTTAGAAGCAATCTTTTCCGAAGAAAATGAAGAACACTGAATTCATTGTGAGTCACTTCAGAAATTGACTAATAAGTAGACTTTGAACAACAAAAATACGAGAGAGAGAGCGAGAGGAGAGCGAGAGGAGAAGAGAGGAGAGGAGAGGAGAAGAGAGGAGAGGAGAGGAGAGGAGAGGAGAGGAGAGGAGAGGAGAAGAGAGCGAGAGGAGAGGAGAAGAGAGAGGAGAGGAGAGGAGAGGAGAGGAGAGGAGAGGAGAGGAGAGGAGAGGAGAGGAGAGGAGAGGAGAGGAGAAGAGAGGAGAGGGAGAGGAGAGGAGAAGAGAGAGAGGAGAGGAGAGGAGAGGAGAGGAGAGGAGAGGAGAGGAGAGGAGAGGAGAGGAGAGCGAGAGGAGAAGAGAGGAGAGGAGAGGAGAAGAGAGGAGAGGAGAGGAGAGGAGAGGAGAGGAGAGGAGAAGAGAGCGAGAGGAGAGGAGAAGAGAGCGAGAGGAGAGGAGAGGAGAGGAGAGGAGAGGAGAGGAGAGGAGAGGAGAGGAGAGGAGAGGAGAGGAGAGGAGAGGGAGTTTTATTTTTCTTTGAGAGTAGAAACTTTGGCCCAACCCTGTTTCCCCCTACAACCCTGTTTCAGCCTACAACAGAGGCTGGCAAAGAGTTTTATAAAAATCTGTTAAGTAAATTAAAATATCTGGGGCTCCAGCTCTTTTCCCTTAAGGCTTCCCCTATTCCCCTTTCTCAACACCAGGACCAGGAAAATGAAGACATCAAGATTTCAGTGGGGGGTGGGGGAGTGTGCGGGATGAAAAGAAAGAAGGTGCCCAAAAGATACAAACTTCCAGTTATCAGTAAGTCCTGGGGATGTAATGCATAGCACGGTGACTATAGTTAATAATACTATGTTATATACGAGTAACATAATAATACTATGTTAATAATACTATGTTATATACAAGTATATATAAGACAATAGGTCTTAAAAGTTCTCATCACAAGGAAAAAAATTGTAATTACATGTGACTAAACTTATTGTAGTAATCATTTTGCAATATATATATATAAAATTATGTTATACACTTAAAACTAGTATAATGCTATATGTCAATTATATCTCAATAAAACTGCATCATAAATCAATAAATCTTCAAATCCAAATGGCTTGACTGATGAAAAGAATTAAAGGAGCTGGTATGTGAATTTTAGATAACATTTTACCAATTTTGGCCTTAATCATATAGCATTAGAGATTACTATGGCTTTTTTAATTAATGCAGTGTAGGTTGTTATTTTTAGAGGACAAAAAAGCCTCTTTGCCTACTTCCCTTTGTGGGTATCACAAGTTCACTGAAATTTGCTAAGTTCCTAGGAATCAAAAAAAAAAAAAAATCAGCTCTGACACCAGACCGCCTGCGTTTGAACCTTATCTCTAGCACTTCCTACCTTCTTCATTTTGAACAAGCATCTATGGCACTTCATAGTTTGTTCTGACTATCCAATATATTAACACTTAGAAACAGTGCCTGGCACAAGCTAGGCATAAAAGAAATATTAATTATTATTATCTTTCTTATTTAGTAAAGATAAACCAAGAAAGAAAACCCCATCTTGCTTCAAAGGTCTCTTTCATTCAGCTGTCTGTTTTGTCTCTTACAAGCCAAATCTAAATTTCTTCAGCTAAAGTTAATCCAATTTTTCCTGATTCCTTTTAACTTTATTCTGGGAGTTAACTAAAGTTATTTTTACCAAGAAGAGATAGTTATCATTCAGGTAAAGTGAATAGAGCAAAGAATAAATAATACACAGGTCTCATCTACTTTTTATGTGTATGTTTCAAGCCTTTAATTTGGTTTTTCTCGATGTAATAGTCACATTCCTAAGACAAACTCCCCAGGGTAGATGGTGTCCCTGCTCTGGGAAACAACTGAAGGTGTATCCTAGCAGCCCATGTCACATGGCAGCCAACCCAAGTCACATTTCAGGTAGGTTGTTTCCACCTTCCTGGTTTTCATATTCTTGGCAGATGGTATCCTCTCTTACTTAACTTATAATGTTTAGATTCATCCAAGTTCCCTTCCTATCATTCTTTTCCATTAATGAATATTAGTTTCTCCATTCATCCTTTTTGCTTTTCCTCTTCACTTTGAAGACCTCTCTTCTTTGTGAAAACCAATGACCCCTGGCCTCCATTCTCCAGGATCTCATCCATCATGTATTAGCTCCTTCCTTGTACATTTGCAATTGCCTCTCATGCAGGGTCCCTATCACCTAAGAAGACCCTGACTCCTCTTCACCAAGCCCCTCAACATAGCATCTTACTTGTCTCCTCTTAACCATCAAACTCTGAATGCTAGTCTACCTGTCTACCAACATTCCTTAATCTCCACTCACTCTAAATTCTTGACTCACTCATTCTTCAAATTCTTGCATTCCAGATTCTGTCCCATTCCGTTTACTCATACAGCTTTTTGTACTCCTGAAGATCCCAAATATGTCATCTTCTAATTCCAAGGATCATTTTCCTGAACCTCTAGCAACTTTTGACAGTGTTGTCTTTATCTACTTCTAACTGCAACTCTTTCTTACTTTGAGGGAAGGCCTCATTTGGAAGCCTGGTTCTACAAATTACTTGTCTGAGCCTGTTGCCTGTTCTGCAAAGTGGGGATTGAGATATTCACTATTCGGTGTTTGTGAGCACAAAAGGAGATAATACATGTAAAATTCTTAGTATATCATTAGCTCTCAGTGTATGATGGTGATTATACTTATTTTTATCTTTCCTTGGTGTCAGAGATACTGAGGATCCTGCTTTCCCAACCACTCCTTTGTCTCTTTCATGGAACCCTCTTACTTCTTCTCTCAGCCTTCGGTCAAACTTAGTGCCATGGCTTTAAATATCATGTCTACATGAATAACCTCCAGATTTAACTCAAATCCTAGCTTTCCTTCCTGTTCCCTCTTGTAACTGCTTTCTGGACAACTCCCTTCAGTGTCAATAGGCACCTCAAATTCCATCAAATTAACTATCTTAAGAAATGCATAAAAATAAAGATAAATGGTCTTTTCCTGAAAGATGATTTGTACTGGTTTCCCCACTTATCTTCATGTAGCCACCATCCTTGCAGTTATCCAGGCTCAAAGCTTCCATCAAATTCTTCCTTCCTTTGTTAAAGCAAATTCTCACTAATTCTGGACATTTTTGCCATTACAATTATCTGTCATGTCTATCCTTTCGTTTCTCTACTTGGTCAGCATTGTGAGGCCTTCCGTAACTTTGACCTGATTTATTGCAATGACTTCTTCAACAATCTTCCTGTTTCTTGTTGAGCACACTCCTATCCATCCTCTATGCTTCAATTAGAGAAATACTACTGATGCAAAGCTCTGATCAAAGACACTCTTCTACCTACAAAATCTTTCCATACTTCCAGTATAGACAAGGTTACATAACTCATCATTCCCTTCTTCTCCTAGAAAGCTTCCATAGCCAAGAATGAATAGGGAAGAAAGAAACAAGCAAGCTGCATGTTTGGTAAAACTAGGCAATATTACAAAATATATGTATATGCAGGAGATGTGTGGGAGGAAAAAGTGAGAGCTAAGGAGAGAGAAACCAGCAGTGGCAATCTTCAAAGAGCACCCACAAAAATGTAATTCCTAGATGTGAGGAGCACCCCAAGGTGCAAGGTTCTCTCTTTGTCTGGAACAGCATGTGCAAGAGCAAGAGTAAGTTGGATGGTGGCAGGAGACCCTCCTGACCGTGGCTTAGTTCACAGAAGCAGAGAAGGTGGGCTGCATATAGAATTATGCGGATACGCCATATGCTTGCAGGAGGGAGTTTGTCTCTGTGTTTGCTGAAAAGAAAGCTTTCCAGGGCCGGCCGAGTGGCGCATTGGTTAAGCGCTGGTTTTGGGATGCCAGCGGCCCCGGTTCGGATCCCACATGAGGGCCAGTGACACTGCCCTCTACAGCTAACAACAGCTCCACCTGGAGCTGGGCTGTGCGAGCCCCGGTGATGGTGTGGGCTGCAGCCCCTGCTGCAGTGGGCTGCCATAGGCTACAGTGAGTGGCCTGCAGCCAGCGTGAGCGGCTGGCAGCCAGCGTGAGCTGCCAATAGCCGCAGTGAGCGACATCCAGAGGCCGGCGACCGATCTGCCTCATCCGGGA
This sequence comes from Aselliscus stoliczkanus, assembly GCA_033961575.1. NCBI lineage: Eukaryota > Metazoa > Chordata > Mammalia > Chiroptera > Hipposideridae > Aselliscus > Aselliscus stoliczkanus. Next base: position 161,600,775 of record CM066728.1, read on the forward strand.
AGAGCGCAATGACGATACCAACAGTGAACATCCTCCGCAACTAAACTGAAGAACAAAAAGACAGCAACTTGTCTGTTCCCCTTCCCCGATTCCCCAACGCTGTTCCCCTCCGCCAATTCCCCAATAAAATCTTTAAAAAAAAAAAAAAAAAAAAAAAAAAAAAAAAAAAAAAAAAAAAAAGAAAGCTTTCCAGTTGGGATTAATAACAAGCCTGGACTACCACCCTGGATCCATTATAAACCAACTCACTAAATTATAAAATAATAAAAAGGAATTAGCATGTATATTCTTGAAAAAAAAAAAAAAGAACGAAATGTATTCATACACCAAAGAAATAACCTTTATAAAAATGTTTCCTGGGAACAGATGAACATGATGAACAAATATTTTACTATGCAATTTAAACATTTTGAAATCTCAGCGAAGCACTTATTGATGAAGAAATAGTTCAAAGTTGGAATATTACAATTCAGGATCCGAGTAGGTGGGGCAGCAGTAAGAGATAAAATGTGAGTGGCACACAAAAATAAAATCGTCAGAAAATTGCAGAGGAAATGAGAAATGTTGCAAGATCAAATATACATTGTGGAAAATCTAGTGACGGACACAAAGGAAAGAAATGAGGAAAGTGAACGAAAAAGAAATGAAATGGAGATAGTTAATTGGAATTAAAGATAAATGATATTTATAGAAGACAGACAATGGAGATCCAATGTAAATGTAATTAGTCTCCAAAAAATAAAACCTAAATAATAGATCAGAACAAATATTTTATAATATAATTACATAATTTAATAATATAATTTAAGGATTTTTTTTATTAAAAAAACTTTTTTAAACTTTGATCTAGGTATTGAAAGGGCCACCTTATGCTGGAAAAACTGATTAGAATTATCAACATCCAGACATATCCTAGTAAAGACACTGAATGTCAAAGACAAAAACTAAAGAAAAGAATATTTTGGGCCATCAGGCAAAATGATCAAGTCCCTTATGAGGTGGAAAATCAAGCTGGCCTCAGACCTTCCTACAGTAATAACCGATGCCAGGTGAAAATAGAACAATAGATGTTATACTGAGCCATTGGTCAGTCAACTATAAAGACTACAAAAAAAAAAATCACAGTTTAAAACATTAAAACAACTCTGTCAATATTGTTCCCATAAGTAACTCCTGAAAAAACTACTACAGAAGAATTCAACCTACCAACCAAGAGATGCTTGGGTACACTCGCAAAAATCACTAACTCTGAGCATTGGTACTAGAATCTAATAGAACGAAAATAAAAACAAAATTGGGAGTTTGAGTAATAGAAAGGAATGTAAGTATTATTTTCTATATCAAGGCAGAAATAATATAACACCAGTAACAATAGTATAACAATAGTACTTTTAGTAGCTCTGTATTCGTTTCCTATTGCTACCATAACAACTTCCCGTAAACTTAGTGGCTAAACAACAAAAATTGGTTCTCCTAGAATTCTGGAGGCTGGAAGTCTAAAACTAAGGTGTCAGCAGAGTTACCTTCCTCCTCAAGGCTTCACTTCCTTGCCTTTTTTAGCTTCCAGAGGCTGCCTACATCCTTTGACTCATGGCTTCTTCCTTGCATCAATCCAGCCTGTTGCTTTCACCCTCAGTGTCCTACTACTGCTTTGATTCCCCATCATTGGATTGGGCTGTGCAGATAATCCAGAATAATCTCCTTTTCTCAAAATCCCTAACTTCATCACATCTACACAGCTACTTTGCCATGTAAAGTAACATCTTCACTGGTTCCTAAAATCAGGACACGGACATCTTTGAGGGGCAAAGTCATCATTCAGCCGCCCACACACTCCACTTGTTTAAATCTCCTCCATCTTTCTCCACTCAGTAAAATTCTACTTCCTCAAATGGCTGTGACTCAGCTGACATGGATGTGCTCTGGACTTATTTGTCCATGGCACTTACTACTTTATTCTTTGATACAGTGATTTATATAATTGTCATATCTCTCCCTTTATCCCATCCCACCTCCATTCCTTTTACATTACAGTCTCTTTAAGGGACGAGGTTGCAGACATATTTCTGTTCCCATATTCTACTGAAAGTACACACTAACTTCATCAAAGACTTCTTAATTGCCAAATCCAGCACACACTTTTAGGTGCATTCATTCATTCAACAAATAGTTACTGAACACCCATTTGGGGCCCAGCACTGTTCTGCACTCTAAAAATACAGCAGTGACTAAAGTAGACTGAATCCCTGACCTGTTAAGATTTACATCCTGGAGAAGGATATAAATAATAAACTAGTGGACACATAACCTGGTTTCTGGTAATGAGAAAAGTGGTAAAAAAAAAAAAAAAAAAAAAAAAAAGCAAGGCTAGTCTTCCTTATTTTGCCTTCTTTTCAGCTTTTGCTCTGTTGATCCATCCACCCTCCTAATTGAAATTCCCTGTTCCTATAGTTTAACGCACCATGATCTCTGGGTTATCTTCCCCTCTCTCTGGATGCTTTCTGTGATTATTTTTCTAAAGATATGCTTTGCTTTCATACCTTTTAAATATTGATGTCATTCAATTACCCATCCTCTGCCCTCTTTTTCTTGTTAACTTCAGGCTAACATTTCCGGATCCTCTATCTCCATGCCTGACCCCTCCCCAAACCCAGACCTCAATATCCAAGGACCTCTGGTGATTCTCACCTCAATATACCACAGGCATTTTAAGCAGAATATATTCAACAATGAAATTTTGCTGTCCCCAAAAGCTTGCTTTGGTCTTGTACTGCCAATCTCAGTTGGTCATTATGTACCCAGACTCTCAAACTAGAGACTAAGGGATCACTTTTGACTTCTCTTTCTTTCTTTAAATCAATCACCCAAGGCTATCGATTTTGCTTTCTAAATATCCCCCTATCCATGCTGTTCCTTTGGGTCCTCATTATCCCTTTCCTAGAATATTGCAAAACTTTCCTAGCTCTTCCTCCTCCAATGCCCTTCCAATCCTTTCTTCACACTGCTGCCACAGTGGTTTTTCTAAGACATAAATCTGACTGCATTGTTTCTGAGACAAAATCCTCTAGTGGTTTCCCCATGCCTTCGGGATAAAGAAAAACTCCTCCACATCATTTATAAGTCCTTCTGTTCTAGTTTCATCTCTGTGTGTGTCTAACTCACTACACCCCAAGCATTGAATCTTCAATGTCTTACCATTTATTTCCCAAATTCACTGGGCTATCTAATTCCCCCACTATTTGTATACTGTGTGTCCTTTGGTAAAACATCTTTCTTCATCTAATTGACTAGTGAACTAATTCCTTAAAAAACCATGTGTGGTCATTATTTATGCACTTAAATCTTCCCTGACCTCCGAAAGAAAGAGGAAATAGTAAAACCATATGTTTATGTCTTATACCTGCTTGTATTCATTTCAACATCAGGGCCTTTGCACTTGATGTTTCCACTTCCTACAAGGCTTTCCCCCTAATTCTTCACATGATGGCTTTTTCTAATCATTTAAGCCTCAATTCAAATGTTACTCTCAAGAAGACCTACTATCTATTCATTCTAACAGAGCATTCTACCACCACCCTGTGCACTAGAAGTATCACCCTTACATTGGGTCTTCAAATGACTTTCTCTATGTTCACCTGGGATCTGCCACCAGCCATGGCTGCAGGACTATATGGGTGGGTGTTCTGAGCCCAAACCAGGCTCTGCATGGACCCCAGACACATGTAAATATTTCAGGGCATTTTCCAACCATCTGTTCCCCACATGGGGTCAACCAGATGCCCCAAATAACTCCAAGATTTGCATTTATGAGCTTAACCAATGGCTCCATGTCCAGTCCTGGTTTCAGGAAGCAGCCTGGCTAGCAAATCACTCCAGCTGACTGGCACAGTACTTCTGTGATGGGTAGCCAGAATGGTGCAGCCACATTGATTTAGAGTGACTCAAATTGTTTATATAGAACAGGTCCCACTATCCTGGGAATGACACTGCTCCTTCATAGCATTTACACAACTTACACAATTTGAAACTGTACTGTTTTAGTTTGTTTATTCATTTGCTTTTTGAATACCACTAATAGAAGTAAGTTATAAGCTCCATGAAAAGAGTACTCTTAGGTATCTTGTTCACCATTGGACACTCGATGAAAAAAGAGTTCCTGGCACAAAAGGTGTTCAGAAATTTCTGCTGAGCAGAAAAAAATGAATGATTGCATGAAATGGTATATTTAAAAACAGACCTCTTCCCTCCTCTAGAATGTAAGCTCTAGAGTGTAAGGACTTTGTCTTATTCACCTGGGTTCTCACACTGGCATAATGCCTGCCATATGAAAAGGCATGAAACCAACATCTTTGAGTGAATACATAAATTAATAAATAAACAGATGAATGAGTGAATTAATGAATATATATTATCTAGACTCCAGGTTCTTAACCTTGTCTTCATGATTCTAATGTGAAGACAAAGTTAAGAACCTCTAGTTCTTAGGGAGTTTTTAAAAACTGCAATGCTTAGAACCAATTAAACCAGAATCTCTGGGGATACATCCCAGGCATGAGTAGATTTCAAGCTGTCCAGGCAGTTCCAGTGTACAACCACAGCTAAAAACAGGGTGACCAGCCACCTAGATTTGTGCAAGACTGAGGGATCTCCCAAGACGCAGAAATTCCGGTGCTACTATTGACTATACTAGGCAAACTGGGGTGATTGGTCTCCCTGGTTGAAAAGCACTGATCCAAAATGTCATCCAGTACCATTCTTGAGTGATGTATTTTCAGTTTTTGAAAAGTCAGGACTCACTGGCTTCATGCTTTCCCTTGACATTTATCACCTTCAGGTAGCTGACTTTGATCTCAGTGACTGCTTCCTGTTATGTGTTCTTCTTCAGATTAATATTGCTACATTGACTTAGGTGACACATAAATTTGTGGCATACAAATGGCAAAGGGAACAATTAAACCATTACAGCAGGTCAGCAGTGACCAATAGAGCAGCTAAAGAAACAAAGGAAAGTATAAAGTGCTACAGTTCCCAATGCAGCCCCAAGGAGCCTTTACTTTTCTTCCTTCAAAATGATGACAGTATATTTTGACATGTTCCTATTTATCACTTGTTTGTGCCAGTGACCCTGGTATGAGTTTACAGTCTCTATTGTTATCTGAAGAGATAAGAAATATATTTTTATGGAAAAATCCCTATGTAAACTGAATTAATATCCACAATTCCAAACACTAATTATTTTACTACAAGTATGTAGTTTATACTGAGCCCATCAATGTGTGGACACCAGAATCAGATTTTGTTATCCAAAAGTCAGCAAATAATAAATGTTGGTGAGGATGTGGAGAAAAGGGAATCCTTGTGCACTGCTGGTGGGATTGTATATTGATGCAGCTACTATGGAAAGCAATATGGAGTTTCCTTTAAAAATTAGAAATAGAATTACCATATAACCCAGCAATTCTACTTCTGAGCATTTATCCAAAGAAAACAACAATACTAATTTGAAAATATATGTGCACTCCTATGTTCATTGCAGCATTATTTACAATAGCCAAGATATGGAAGCAACCTAGGTGTTCATCCACAGATGATAGGATAAGAGTGTGGATTATAATGTAACATTATACAGCAATGAAATTTGCTATTTGTGACAACATGGATGGATCTAGAGTATATTATAGTAAGTGAAATAAGACAGGCAGAGAAAGACAAATACCATACAGTTTCACTTATATGTGAAATCTGAAAACAAACAAACAAACAAAACAAAGACAGACTTACAGAAACAAAGACCACAGGGCTGGTTACCAGAAGGAAGGGAGTGGAGGATGGGTGAAAAAGGTGAAGGGGAGTATAGTCAATAATACTGTATGATAAGTTTGCATGGCGACAGGTGATTACTAGAATTATTGGGGTGATCACATTGGAAGGCATAAAAATGTTGAATCACTAAACTGTACACATGAAACTAATATAATATTGTGTACCAACTACACTTAATTTTAAAAAAAAGATTGTAAAGCTGTGATTCTTAATAGCTAATTTTGTCTTCTTTGATCCCTGGGGGAATTTGGCAATGTCTGGAGGTGTTTATAATTATCATGACTTTGAATGGAGGTGCTATTGGCATCTAATGGGTTGAGTCCAGAGACGCTGCTAAATATTCTACAATTACAGAACAGGCCCCATAATAAAGGATTATCCTGCCCAAAATGCCAATACTGCCATGTTTGAGAAACCCTGCTGTACAACTGAGTCTACTCTTCAGGAAGAGGGGTATTGATGGGAGTGATGGAGTAGGTCTCCTAGGTGTAATAACTGATCATTTTCTCTCTCCCATTTTCTCCTACTTGTCCACTGTGCACAGGAGCCAATGCCTCGGCCCCAGACCAACTGAGCTTGGCTTTAGCCTGGAACAGAGTCGACATCGCTCGCAGCCAGATCTTTATTTATGGGCAACAATGGCCGGTAGAGTATACGTCGTCATCCCTGAAAAGCCTGCTTGCTTGGGCAAGGATATTTGTTTAAGGCTCCTCTGAGACCAGCTCAGAAAGGGCTTCCTTTTCTTTAGGATGGCAATGATTTAGGAAATCACCGCCACCTGGTGGAACATACGACTAAGCACAACTCAAAAACGTTCCAAACATTTCTCTCTCTCTGAGTGGCCCTTGATAGCAATTTTCAGCAGCAAATAATGCCAGGTCCTTCAAATGTCTGAGGAAAAAAAAAAAAAAATTATATATATATATATATATATATATATATATATATATATATATATATATATATATATATATGACAAAGTGGTGTTAATTAAAATTAAGGAAGGATTGGAATTCGCAGTTTGTTTCTGGTTGTCTCTGAGGATGCTGTTACCAAGTGGTGTCACCTCGTGCTGGTATATGGCTGGCGCACCTCAGGATGCAGGATTAGCAGGCTTCCCCATGCAGGGGCCATCTGGCCCTGGTTGCTAAGCACAGGTCCTCCCTGTTCCCAGGAACAACGCAGAGGGAACCAACACTTTATGTAACTGTTCTTTGTGTGTTTCCCTCAACTGACTCTCCCAAAAATAAAAACCTGGAAAATTAGCCCTTGGGTGATGGATGGGTGTATCCCCAGGACGCAGCAGCCTGAAATTTGATCTCTGTGCCTGGAATCACTGAAGGGCAGCATCCTCATGTACAGGGCTCTTTTAACCCTTCCTTTCTCCCAGAGAGCTTCTGCCTAGGATGGAGCCCCTGTCCGCATTTCGTGCAGCTAGTGGATTGCAAGTGTGGAAAGATTTGTTCAGGAGTCTGCTGGACACTGGGAAATTTTTGTGACAGGAGTTAAATAAAATCCTAGTAAACAGACCAAAGGACCTAAATAATTGCTAGGTCTCTGGGTAGAAATGGATGAGACAAAAGCAAGGTAACATTACTTAAGTTAAAAAAAAAAATGGAACAGCCTACTCTCTCATCTGCTTACTAGGGTTCCACTTCTCAAGTCAGCCAGGGTCTGATTCTGGGTCTAAGGAAGATGAAAACAAATATATCAAAACACCCACTTTAGCACTTCACTGGTATTGCAGAAGCTTGGTCAGAGAGTTGGGAGAAGAAAAACTTTGTAAACCCTTGTGATAGATAGATAGATAGATAGATAGATAGATAGATAGATAGATAGATAGATAGATAGATAGATGATAGATTGATTGATTCAAGGGGGAAATAAAGAAACCCTTGAATTCTATTTGCAAAGACAGGCCCCAAAACAAAAAAGAGATTTTAACTGTCCCAAAAGTGGAGTTGAGAACAGACTTGCATGTTCTTGAATGTGCTGAAGGTTTACCAGATGTCAAAGGCATCCATTTCTAAATTATTCTAGTGAATGCCAAAAAATTGCATCTCTAGACCCTGGGGCAGACTAACTCAGTGACTTGATTTGCAGGTGGGGTCTCTGGAGCAAGCCATGTTGGATGCCCTAGTTCTGGACAGAGTGGATTTTGTGAAATTACTCATAGAGAATGGAGTAAGCATGCACCGTTTTCTCACCATCTCCAGACTAGAGGAATTGTACAATACGGTAGGACCAAGCTAAGGCACTTCTTATTTTCTTTACATTTTTTGTTTTACCTTCTCCTGCTCCCCACATGCCTGTGAGCCTTCTCCCTCCCCTCCAAATGCATGGATCATTTTTCACAAATGCTCCCTTAGATGTGTAGACAACAAACACCAAGATTCCACTTGTTTTAACTGCTCAGTTGTCAGTATCTAAGGCAGAAAGTTATGTGATCACCAAAAGGTAACACTCTCAGATTCTTACAGAAAGCCACAAGACTCTGGAAATTAGAACACAGTTTATTTGTAAGCCTGGAGAGTGTTGAGGCAATCAGCCGAGGAGGATTGATTTAACTCCAAACATCAGTTGAGACCGATTAACTATCTTGCACCATCTTGTCATCCTCGGAGATATAAAGTTCATTCCGTTTCCACTATAATGGAATAAAATGTAAAACAACTGTTGGAGTTATCCAAAAACATTTTTTGTTGTTTTGTAATGATTTGTTAATTATATTTACTAGGAATACCAAGGAGTAATCATAAGAAAAACTATTTATGAAGTTTTTGAGAGTATTCAATGAGTTAAGTACACTGGCTCTGAGCTGATACTCACTAAAATCCAGTGAAGTTTAAAATGTAAATATTGCTTTCTCCCGTTTTACAGATGAGAAAACTGAGGGCAAAGAGTAAATTGGTTTATTCACAGTCACAAAACTCCTAAGAAAGAAGTTAATACTGAAGCAAAGCTAGTCTCAGAGATTATTCTTCCCCTTATTTGTCACAATGTTTCTCTGTCTTACCACCCACAGAGGGACAGATGAGATGGAGTTTACTGACCTATTAACTCTATCTTATTCCTACTGCTGGAAACAGATTAGTAGAGTGGCTCCAGGTTTCTGTTTCACTGCAGATTTTGTTGTTGTTGTTGTTCAGCATACTGAGACTTTCAGTAAGAATAATGGACCAAAATGGCAGAGTAGGAGGCCTAACCTTCTATCCTCACAAAAAGATAAACAATTAGCCATAGAAGAAATGGATGCATCCCTAGAAACATACAACCCAGTCTGAATCATAAAAAAAAAAAAGAAAATAGAACAATTGATCAGATTAATAACAGGTAAGGAGATTGATCACCTTAGAATGTGATCACCCCAGTAATCAAAAATCTCCCAACAAAGAAAAGCCCAAGAACAGATGACTTCACAGGTGAATTCTATGAAACATTTAAAGAATTAACCCCAATTCTTTATCAACTCTTCAAAAAGTTGAAAAGGAGGGAACACTTCCAAATTCATTGTTATGAGGCCAACATTACCCTGATACTAAAGCCAGATAAGGACACTACAGGAAAAGAAAAATACAAGCCAATATCCCTGATAGATATAGATGAAAAAATTCTCAAAAAAACAAAAAAAAATACTAACAAAGCAAATTCAACAGCACGTTAAAAGGATTATGCACCAAGATCAAGTTAGATTCATTCCTAGATACAAGTATGGTTTAACATCGATAAAAAGTATGGTTACAAATCGATAAGCATGATACATCACAATAATAGAATGAATGACAAAATCATATGATCATATCTATAGATACAGAAAAAGCATTTGACAAAATCTAATATCCTTTCATGGTAAACACTGTCAACACATTGTGTATAGAAGGAACACACCTCAACATAAAAAAGCCATATATGACAAACCCACACTCAACAGTGAAAGGTTGAAAGCTTTCCCTCTGAGTCTAGGGAAAAGACAAGGGTGCCCACTCTCACCACTCCTATTTAACATATTACTGGAAGTCCCAGCCAGAGCAATTAGGTAGAAAAAGAAATAAAAGACATCCAATTTGGAAAGGAAGAAGTAAAATTGTCTCTGTTGGCTGATAACATAATCTTGTATATAGAGAATTCTATAGGCTCCATCAAAAAACTGTTAAAACTAAATGAATTCAGCAAAATTTCAGGATACAAAATCAACATTCAAAAAACAGTTGCATTTCTACACACTAACAATGAACTATCTGAAAAAGAAATAAAGAAAACAATCCCATTTACAATAGCATCAAAAAACAGTAAATTACTTAAAAATAAATTTAACCAAAGAAATTAAGACCTATATGCCAAAAATTATAAGACACTTATGAAAGAAATTGAAGAAGACCCAAATAAATGGAAAGATACTACATGTTTTGGGATCAGAACTGTTAATATTGTTAAAAGGTCTATGCTACCCAAAGCCATCTGTAGATGCAGTGAAATCCCTTTCAAATTCCAATGACATTTTTCACAAAAATATAAAAAAGCAATTCTAAAATTTGCATGGAACCACAAAAGACACTGAATAGCCAATGCAATCTTGAGAAAGAAAAGCAAAGGTGTAAGCATCACACTTGCTGATTTCAAACTACATCACAAAGCTATAGTAATCAAAACATATGGTGTTGGCATAAAAACAAACACATAGACCCATGGGTCAGAATCGAGAGCCCAGCAATAAACCTATGCATATATTGGTCAACTAATATTTGACAAGGGAGCCAAATATATAAAATAAAATAAAAAATGCCGTAGAGGTTCCTCAAAAAGTTGGGGGCTGAAGGGTAATGAGGATGCGAGATATTGCCCAAAGGGTACAAACTTTCAGTTATGAGATGAATAAGTCCCAGGGATCTGATTACAGCATGGTGACTATAGTTGACAATACTGTATTGTATTCTTGAAAGTTGCTATGAAAGTAGAGCTCTGATGCTCTTACCATAACAACAATGAAATGGTAATTATGTGAGGTAAAGGATGTGCTGTGTAACCTTATTGTGGCAAACATTTCACAATATATACAAGTATCAAAGCATCACATGGTACACCTTAAACTTATACAATGTTATGTGTCAAGTATATCTCAGTAAGTCTAGGGGAGAAAAGAAGAATGGGTTTTTAGTAAAATGAAAAAATTAAACACGGAGTCGAATGACTTGCATGTCACTTAGAGAACCAAGAGAATAGAGTGACTTATTCCAATAATTGGGAAGAAGTAAATAGGAAAGTTCTAGATGGAGAAAGGCCAATAGATTTCATCACTCCGGTCAACTGGTGGTGTTTCCCTGGAGTGCTCCATTGTGAAGGATTATGGTACAGTGAATGGCCTCAGAATAATAACAGTTAACATTTATTAAGTGCTAAGCACGGCTTTAATAGCTTTATAAACCGTTCATCATTTAATCTTCACAACAACCCTATCAGATAGGTGGTATAATTTTCCTCATTTTAGAGATGGTAATACTGAGTCACAGTTAAGTAGCTTGCCCATGGTCACAGGTGATACGGAGCAGAGCCAGGCTTGGAGCCAGGCATTCGGACTCTAGAGCCCGCATGCCTAATCCCTACACAATCCTGCATCCCTCCGTGGAAAAAGAGTTCTGATAAGTATCTCCGCCTGTACGGGCAGGGAAGGAGTGGAGGCAGTACCCGGGAACTGTCTCAGTCCTTGAATGTGTCCTTAAGGATTTGTCATCACTGTTTGAGATCTGCCAATCAAGTTGCCAGATTTAGCAAATAAAAATACAGAATGCCCATTTAGATATGAATATCAGATAAACAAAATTTTTAGTATAAGTGTGTCCCAAATATTGCATGGGATATACTTATAAGAGAAATTATTCTTTGTCTATCTGGAGTTCAAACTTAACAGGGCATCCTATATTTTATCTAGCATTCCTATTCCTAAGAAACAATTACGTGGCAAACAATTCCGTTTTATTCTTACCTTAAGCAAACATACACCTTTTTCCCAAGCCTCCCTTTTTTCCAAATTACCTGTGCTTTTTCTTTACACCAGATTTTAGTAAACTACCACCCAACAACCAAATCCAGCCGATTGCTTCTTTTTACATGGCTTGCAAGCCTTTTCCATTTTTCCGATGGTTGAAAAAAATCAAAAGAATGATATTTTGTAACGTATCACATTTTATGAAATTTTACTTTTTGTGTCCACAAATAAAGTTTTATTGAAACATAGGCAAGCTCATTTGTTTAGGTATTGTCTCCAGCTGCTTTCACACCACAGAGCAGTTAAACAGTTGCCACAAAAACTGTAGGCCCCACAAAGTTAAAATGTTGACTATCTGGGTAGTTACAGAAGAAGGTTGCCAACCTCTGCTTTAGACAGTTTCTCATTCATTATGGATAATAAACAAGTTGCAATTGGCAAATATGCCTAAGTGTATTTCCAATGCAGTAAATGGGCACTTTTGTCTCCCCCTGCTGCAAAACTAGCCCCTTAAATGATGTTTTGGCCCAGCTGTCAACAGAGTGGTTGGGCTTCCTTTATAAAGTTTGAACCTAGTACCTCAAATGCTTTTTCTGGAGCAACCAGCATCTAAAACTCTGCCAGTGTGTTTAGAAAAGACAGGTGCAACTGAGCAAGTACAACAAGGTCCCTCCGCCAGCCAGATCCCCCCGTCCAGATCCTTCCTGTCTTGCCAGCGAGAGCCCCTGACGAGCAAAACCATTTGATTCTTCTTTATTGTTTTCAGAGACACGGGCCCTCAAACACATTGTACCACTTGGTCAGGGATGTCAAAAAGGTAAGAACCCTCTCGACTGCAGGTCGGAGGCCCTGTCTTGACTGCTTCCTGTGATTAGAAAGCGCCTGTTTTGCATTGCATGAGCTGCCCAACCATTTCTGTCTTTGCCAGAACCCCTTCATTGCAGGACGTGTGTGTGCGCGCGGGCCTTTTAACTCTGACATTTCTGCTTACCATGCAGCTGCGGTTTTATCTCCAGTCTCTCTGGTTTTAGATGCTTTTGTTGGGCATAGTGCTTTTGGATAGTGGAATTCTAGGCTTTTCCCCATGCTGTGTGGATTTATGCCATTACTTGTATTTTTCTATATGCCCCTCACTATTGGGGGAGCTAGTTTCCAGGCTGTCCAACTGACCATAAGCAGTATCTTCAGTTACTAGCACAGGATGCAATGTAGCACTGTCACTTCTAGCATGATACAGAGTGTAGCAAACCTAGCTCAAAAAGTATCAGGGCAATAGGGACTCAAACACATATATGCACTCCATTCTCCTAACACTTTATTTTTTTCCAGTATATTTTTTCACATTAATTACCTAATTTGATGTGGGGGTGAAAAGCCAGTAAGTTTGGATCAAGTAGATTTATTCCCATTTTACAGATGAGGGGGCTGAAATGCAAGGAGGCGAGAACTGTATTAAGTGGTTAGTAAAGAGCTAGAATTAGAACTCAGAACCTTTGATTAACAATAAAATAACAATACCTAAGATTCAGTGATGACTAGGTGTGTGACACAATCTAAGCTTTCTCTGTGTTTTAACTCATTTAATCTTTACAATTCTGTGGAATAAAATTATTTTATTAATACTATTTTGTTATTATATAGTACTTTTCCCATGTATAGATGAGAATACGGAGATCGTGTTTGAACTTACACCACTTGCCTGTTCTTTTGCCCCACACAATCTCTTTCAGAGGTAGCCTCGTTTCTGAGCCTTTGACAGTGTTCCCAGAAAGCGATGCTTTCACTCCAAAAGACAAAATAGATGGTGACACTTCTCACATCTCACACACGTGCATACACACACACAGGTATACCCACCTACCTGTTTGTAGCAATTCTTTACCAAAGTCCATAGGACATAGAGAAAGCTACAAGATAAGGTCACAAATAGAGTCCAATTCCTTCATGTCATAGGGATTTGTTGGCTAGAACTGACCTTTGGGTGTCCTGTAGCCACTTTTTAATTTTTTCTTCAAAAAGTCAACGAAGGTCCTGGGGTTGCTAATAACGCACCTGTTTAACATGCTGGACCTTTTTCATCCGTGTGAGTGACTGAAGCTTGTAATTCTTTCAAAGCAGGGGAAACAGAGGCTGTGTGACATGTACATCCAACCCAACCACCGTTTTACCAAGACCACACCCTTCCTTGGTCAGCCCTATTTCAAGCCATAAGTCCTCAACAAACCCATTTCTCTTTTCCTCAAGTCTTCCAATTTTGTTTCATTTATCCTGGCTCAAAATTACCTGGAAACTTAAACAGGGGCAAGTATCTCAGAAGACTAAATGTACACATCCAATGTGTATTCTTGGCCAAGACATTTGTTGTTCATGTTGAATAAAATATCTTGAGTTTTTCTGAAATTATGAGATCTCGTCCCCCTTCTCTTAAGCTATTCTGTGTCATTGAAAGAATTGTGAGTTTCTCTGAGGAGGCAGCTCTGCCTTTGTTCCTCAGTCCCAGTCATCAGCCAAGCCAAACGTTCAAATAAAGTCACTCATCCACTTCCAACACTCAAGTTCTCAATGTCTTGCCTGATTTTCAAAGGGATTTTGCAGTTAGATTTTACTGAGTATAAATGATCAAAATCTCTCCTATTAGGTTTTCTTCCTCTGCTTTGCAATATCATTTTCTCTTTTCTGAAACTCCATTAGCTGCCTCTTACATTCCTTGGATCACTTATATTAAAAGACATGTGGAGTGTTTCTAAGGTGCAGGTTTTGTTTTTGTTTTTCTTTTTAACTTCATAGCTAAAGAGGTGCCTCAAAAATAATAACTAATAAGAAAGAACAGGATGGTAAGAATTGGGGAGGAAGGAGTGTTAGTTAGAAGCAGTTTTATTTTTCTTTTAAGTGTGAATTAAATAGCAGAACAAGAATATAGTTACATAAGGGTGCATTTACTTACGAATTTAGTAGCTGGAAAAAAGTGGTAACAAATCACCCAGGGTAGTACTGAACTGGCTTAGGAACAATTTATCCTTCTATTTGGTAATAGAGACTGCCAATATGGTGGGAGAACAAGAAAGTCTATGTTTCGTTCCTTCCCTCGGGAAGAAATAGGAGCAGGAAAAGCAGACTCTATTTCTGTGATAACGGTGAACATTTGACTAATGGAGAGCAAGAAAGAATAGCAATGGTGGCCAAACGAGCTGGAAGTGTCTGCATTTTATGTTATATGGAATAAGGGAACTTAAAATGAGGGGTTTTATTTGTGAGTTTTTTAAAAAGTGAATAATAGAGAAATTAATATTGGTTCACATCTTCTCACATGGTTCCAGATGACTTCCAATAAGATACTCAAAGTCTACAAAAACTAGTTTTAAAATGCTAAGAAAATCTTGGACAATGTAAACGATTTTTAAGATTAAGGAACATACTAATGAGCCTGTGCTTTGTGCTTTGTGATTAAAAATTTTATGTACATATTAGCTGATTTAACCTGTGGCAGAAAATTAATCAGTGAGTGTTAAACCCCAGTACAAAATGCTGTTCATACGTTACAAAGACAGTTCTGGATGTTAAATATAGCGTTTGATAATATGTCTGTATTTGAAACTCTTACAAACCCAGGGAATGCATTTAGGAATTATCAGACCATCGTAAGTTAACCAGCATGACATCTCCAAGTCCTACTAGCCTTTGAAATAACAGAACTGAACAAGAATTGCTCCCAAGCTAATTTCAAACTCTCAAATTATTTTTCTCAAGGGAGCAATCTAGGGGCAATAAAGTAAAGAATTGATATTCAGCATCAATCAGAAACTTTAAGTGATATAAGCCAACCGAATTCCCTAAACTGTTTGCTGCATAAATCCATTGGATGTACCAATGCTCTCTTATTAAACCAGAATGAGCCGAGTCTGTCTGCTTGTTCGTGAACTCTAACTTGCCATTTTAGTAGCTACCTGTCTGCTCAATTTGTGCTTCTGTATGTTTTAAATTAGTAGTTTTTCTTAAACTAAATGTGCTAATACTTCAGATTACTTATACTATCCCTCCCCACCAAAGGAGGATGATATTTAAGTATTATATAGAAGTAGTGGTGAAATTATGATAGTTTAAAATTCATTCACATGAGAATCAAGACCTAGAGCTTTGCAGAGTGAAAAAAGAAAACGCATTTCAGACACACTTTGGGTAAAGAAAGGACATTTTCATAATACCATCTGCTAAATTCATGCAAATTAACAAAAGTATTCTTATTTTTTAAAAGATCGGTTGCCCAGTCTACTACCATGCCAAAGATTCGGGGAATCCTTTTTTTTTTTTTTTTCCATAAACTTTGACCAGAGTAGCCTTTTCCCCACTCTTTCTTGGTAAACCTGACAACCGCTATCATTTTACACCTTACATACACAGAAGGAAACAATCTTGTTTGGAAAGCTTATTATAAATTTCCAAGAAAAAAAAAAGTGTGTTCTTAACTGCTGAAATCTGATAGTGATATCACCAGCTGACATCTGAAACACAGAGTGCATGCAGATGAGAAGAGCTAACAAGTGAATTTAAACTATTCTTTTAATTAAGTCATCCTTAGGCACGGCATGGATTAAAATTTAGGTTCTAAGTGGTAGCTCATAGCATGAAAAAAAGGAGATGACGTTTTCCGTTTCACGTTGTCAAATTGTACCTACCCAGAGACCCAAGCTTCTCTGTTTTATTCTGTGGATCAAATTATTTAAATCACAGGGCTTGCCATGTGTTCTTAAGTCATGAAATGGCAAATAAGTGTTCAGGCTTTACCAATTACCAAAGTAATCACCCAAAGGGGGCAGAGGGAATACCAGAAACAGCAAGCAGGAATGTTACTCTAGTATTATTGTTGACTTCCTATTTAAAAAGGACCCAAGCAAAGGAAGAATCTTCCAGAAGGTTTTTGGACATTATTTGTGGTGTGCAAGGTGCCATCACTTTCTCTGCTTTGTCCAGAGGCGGTGTATGTGATGAGTGCAACCCTCTCCCTGTCGGTCCCTTTACCATCCCTTGTCTCTGAGCCCCCAGCTCCACTAACCAAACTTCATGGAATTCGTAAAATTTACATCAACTCTGGAAGCTCTGGACAAAGGTCTTTGTCCAGCGACCTGGCAACAAAGACATAAGAGCAGCCTGCCAGGTAGTGGTCAATTGGACCTTTAGAAATAGACAAGAGCTTCGATGTGTGCCCAAACTACCTGTTTGCAAAGTGTAAACTGCGGTGCAGAGAAAGGATGTGATCTGTCCAGGATAACATGAGGAGCAGAACGAGGACCACAGCTCAGCCCAGGGCTGTTTCCACTGTGGGGTCCTATGGCTGGCTGTTCTCTGTACACCCACGTCCAGGCCATCAGCCCAGCCCTCACACAGGCTCCAATGCTGCCATCCTCTTCAGAATTCACCTGGGGCACAATTATCACAAGAGGCCTCGTTTGTACCCAATTTTATTCACTTTATGAAATCTATTCCTTCTTCCCCAAAAGGTTCCCTCTCTTCCTAGTAAAAATTGTGAAACTAACTTCCTTTAATTTCTCTGTTCCCAAAAGGCTCTGGAAAGAAACAGCTGTAACTAGTGTTACAGACTGAATTCAAACACAGTACTTGGTAAAATAAGCTTTCCCTGCTCCAGACGTCACTTCAACAAAAGCATCTGATTCTCTCCTTACCCCCAAATCCTCCATTCTGCTTTATGTTCGTTTAGGTCGCCTTATTACACAAATAAAACAGAACTGGCTTCAGTTACGCGAGCATCGCCCCCTTGTGGTCAAACAGAATGCAGGCCCGTTCCTCTCTGGCCTTCGCTGAAAGCTGGTAGGACCCAGGATAGTCCCAGAATTCTTTCTCCTGCTTCAGACCAGATCATACACACATAAATCAGTCTGAAATAATCAAGGTTTATATTAGAAGGTTCTAGTAAAGGAAGATTACAGCACCTTCTTTGATAGTCTATAAATCTAACAGCACTTTATGAATAAAGTCATTTGCAAAAAAATGTTTTATTTGCCCCTCTTAAATTCTTATTCATTTTGAATTTTACTATTATCACTTTTCGGACAACCCCCACTCTTACAGACACCTCAAATGTATAAATATTGCCACTCAGTATTGGTCTTCAGGAAACATTAGTTCTTGTTCTTAGATTTCAAACCAATGCTTAAACATAGGTTTCTCAAAAGAAAATATGTACTAATATGTGCTAGGTCACTATTACCTGCGTTTTAAGTTCACAAAATCATTACAGGATTAAAAATAGGCACAAATTCATTGCCTTTCAGTAGCATCACAATAAATCTTTTGAGAATTTGTCCAAAACCTGGTACTTAAGCATTACAGATCAGAGAGGCCATGAAGTTCACCCCTTTTACTACAAAGAACACTGATGCCTTGAGGGAAAGTGGCTGATACGTGAAGGATAGACAGAAGCCCAGGACAGTTCACTCATAGCTGTGTTCTCTACCCTGCCTCCTTCACAGTGCCGGGGAAAATGACAGAGATGAGGGGGACCTCCTCTGGAGGCTATCCTTATAGGAGCCAAATGCATGTGAGATGAGGATGACCCACGTATGTCCAGGCTCTGGGGCTCCTCTTCTCTTGAAATAACAGGCTTGCTTAACCATCTGGTAGAACCAGACCATCCAGAAACCGCAGCCTTGTTAACCTGTCCCAAAATAATGCGGAAAAGTGGTTGCACAGTAATATTTTTTTTAATTTTTTTTTTTTTTTGAGGGCAGTGTCATTGGCCCTCATATGTGGGACCCGAACCGGGGCCGCTGGGTTCCCAAGCCAGCGCTTAACCACCGCGCCACTTGGTGGGGCCCGGGTAATATTTTTAAACTCAGTTTAATGTTTATGAAAGGGCAATACCTGAAAAGTTACAATCTTAAAATAAAACCATCTTTAAGTTCCCTTTTTAATATTTTGTCCAGGCTTTGTATAAAGAAGTTGGACAATTGGTCTTTTCCTGATAAGCCTGAGGATGGCTTAATTTGGTGATGAGTTAGATTGATGAGATCATCTTCAAACAAAAGAGATTCCAAAATTCTGAGAAATATGGAGAGGAGAGACCATTTATGTGAAGGGACAATTCAGCTAATGAAATCGATTTCAGATTGGGTTCTGATGGGCCAAGGTCAAGGATCAGAGGGATTTTTTGCCTCAAAGCTCTTCTGCTTCATCTATGACACATTTCATACAGTCCCATTTTGCTCAGCCCACTCAAATTAGGTCCCCAAGCCTACCTTGTGCCCCAACTCAAGGGTGAGGTAGGACTCAATGTGTGGACTGAGAACTAAGTCTAGGGGCAGCAAGGAAGTTGAAGGGCAGCCCTGAGGTCTCATACACCTGGGCTGGTGCATCGGTTGCTATCCATTGAGTCCTACCCCATTGAAAATACAAATACAGCAATACACATAATTCAAGTGAAATTTCTGCAGTAAACTGAGGCTTTCCCAAACGGGAATGACTCATAGACTATGGCTCCTTAGACTGCTGTTACTGAGACTATAATACTAATAAAAGCCCAAACTGAGCCTTTATCCCAACAACATCAATTAATTTTCCTGTTTTACTCATTCACATTTTCAACAACAACAACAAAAAAGCATTTTGAATGCCTACCATACTCAGGCACTATCAAAGGCACTGGAAAAACAAAGATAAATAAAACAATTAAAAATATAAGGTTATTCCTTCCTGCTTTCCCTTTCATCACAAGGGGTGTTCATAAATGACTTAAATGACTTCATCATGACATCCATCTTGCTCTCCTTTTATGAAAAAGGTGCCAAATTTTCATTGTTAGGAGAGATTTGGTATGAAAGGAGAGCTGAGCTCTAAGCATATCCCACAGGCCCTGGTAATGACCATCACCTTCTGGAAGGAATCTTCATTTAATGAGTGCGAAGAAATAAATGATCAGCAAGAGGGCAGCATCAGGCCAGGATCAGCGACAGGGCAGTGAGCTGCAACCTAGTTCCTAGGGTCTGGGAGTGATAGCATTTGCCGTGTCTAGCCTTGTGTTTCATTCTGCTACACTGGTGTTTTTTTCTCCCCAGCTGAAGACTTGAATAAATATTTTGATTTTCTGTTATTGCCGATGATTACTGCATCTTCTTATTTAACTTATGTCTTCTTTCCAAGCGAGAATATCCAGGTTTCGGTTGGATCTATTTTAAGGTGAATTAATTAACCAGCATAATAATACATTCATATGTTTCTGTTTTTTAATTATATTTTTTACTCTAAAATAGTTACAGAGCACATGGAATAGAATCCCTAGTAAATCACGCTGTCTTTTGGATTTGTTTGTTTGTGTTATTTTTCCCTGATAGGGGAACCTGCCCCCAGACTACAGAATCAGCCTGATTGACATCGGCCTGGTGATAGAGTACCTGATGGGCGGAGCTTATCGTTGCAACTACACGCGCAAGCGCTTCCGGACACTCTACCACAATCTCTTTGGCCCCAAGAGGGTGAGGCTCGCAGCCAATTCCATTTCCTGGACTCCTGGGAGGAATAGGGTGTGACAGATTTGGGGTGTGGCTTCCTTCTCTCCAAGTAGGAGATCCTCTTCTTCAGTCCACCATCAAATCCCTTAAAAAAATAAGAAAAAAAGAAAAAAGAAAAGATATCCATTGGGTCATCCACTCCTTTCTTATCCTCAGTAGGTCCAAATCAGATCAGAAACTGGCACTGATATTGAGCCTTAATGATCAGAGAATAGCAAATGAAATTCAAATTATCTTATTATCTACATCAGCAATTTTCAAGGTTTTTGGTCTTGAGACATATTTATACATTTAAAAATTATTGAAGACTCCAAAAAGCTTTTTATCTATGTGAGTTGTATCAATATTTATCATATTGAAAATTAAAATTGAGACTTTAAAAATATTTATTAGTTCATTTTAAGATAGCCATAAGTAGCCCATTTATTACATTATTATAGATAACGTGTTCATGAAAAACAAATGTTTTATAAACAAAAATTAGTAAGTAGCATTGTTTTATACTTTTTGCAAATTTCTGTAATGTATGACTTAGTAGATTGCCATATCTACTCCTCTCCTCAGTCTGCTGCAAGATGTTTTGGTTGATATATAGGAAGAAAATTTGACCTCACACAAATATGTCACAAATATAGCAAATGTATATCAAAAAAGGAAGGAGTATTTTAACAACCTTTACAGTGATTGTAGATATTCTTTTTTGATACTACATCAAAATTCAACAAGTGGCAATTTCTTGAAGATTAGTTGCAACATAAAATCTGAAACTATGTCAATGAACTTTTCATACTCTGTTACATTAAAATCCATTGGTTTTTGTATGGATCTTGGACTTTGGATGGATCTTGTAACATCATGGGTTGGCCATTGTAAAATATTGGTTTGTTGAGTTATGCAGATCTGAATGTTGACATGTTTCGTTATATAGTTTCAAAAACTTGCATTCATTAAGACCACCCCCAATCTCATCAGAAAAGTCTTTAGGTATTGAAAAACTGTCAGTCAAAGGGTGGGGGAAGACAAATTTTCCAAGATTCTAATTTTTGCTTGAAAGTTTGAGTTTTGTCATTGAATTTTGTCAACCAATACTGTCCATTGTTTTCCTTGAAATGACAGTTGTACTTCATTCATCTCCATAATGTCTGCCAAATATCCAAGTGTAAATAACCACAGTTGTCTATCAGTCATTCCTTCAAGTAGATAGTCTACAAAACAACGTGGCCATAATTCAGTCCAAACAATCTCATAGCTATTTTTTCTTCAGGATAACCCATCATAGTTCAATATATAGCAGAAGTCCTTTCTGCATACATCCCATTTCATCCTTCAGAATGGTAAAAAGACCTTTTTTCACTAGCCAGCATGGAGATTTAATAAAGTTAATAAATTTTTAGGCCTCATTAAGGACATTCTTGAGTGAAACTGTTTTGTTCTTCTTTTAACTTCAAGTGTGTTGTCTAATGACAACTAGTAAAGTTTGGTATCACCGCCTTCATTCTTACTAAGGTACCCAGCTGTTTTACTCACCATCACTTTTATATCATCAGTGCGAATATTAACACAGTATGAATATCAAATAACATCTTGGTATTATTACGTAAATAGCTTTGACTTCACAGACCCCTGGAAGGGCCTCAGGAAAGAACTGCTGAAAGGGCCACATGGTCCATAGACAACATTTTGAGAACTGCTGCTCTAGCTGGTGGTGGGCATGATTTTTATTTTTACCAAAGCTTCTCTTCTGATGAGAAAAGTATTTTGTGGTACGGAAGAGAACTCTGGAAACACCAAAAGTATACATTTTTTCAAAATCACAAATTTCAAACTGGCAGTCATCATAGAAGGTAAAAGAAAGAAAGGGAGAGAGACAAGTTTCAAGCTATTCTTACTTAAATGGTCAAATAAAAATTGGAGGAACTGGCACCCAACCATTCTGTAATACTTAAAACATAGAATTGGAATCCTGACCCCTGAGATGTACTTTTGTATCTCCCCTGTTAAATATAAATCAAGTACTATAATTTGCTGAGTTGCCTCCTCTCTCCATCTTGGTCTGTGCCTGGCTTGCACATTACAATGATGCTACTGTATGTGCTGACACTCTCCATGCCACTGAGTGCCTTATATCACCATCAACACATGCCCCTCTGGCCATACTCACCCTTGCTCTACTGAACAGGAATAGAGAGATGGCCACCAGGAAGTACCTAAACATGTTATTTCTGAGCAGTATCCCACATCTCCAGGTAATAGAGGTCTTTCAGAAGTTTAAGAAACACCTCATGGTTTGATTGACTGTTTCATTCCTCACTCAAGTGTTTGGTGTCATGGAGATGCCAAGCAGAATGGTTCTAGGAAGCTGGAAACAATTTTGGCCCACAAAAGGGTTGATAAACCTGCAGGGTCTACCCTTGGGCAATCTCATTATGCTTTTCCAGTTTCCTGATTCTGTAATTCACCAAAATCCCTAATTCTCTCAGAATTTCTATAAATAGGCTCCTCTTGTGGTGTTTTATTTAGTGAAATGAATAAAGGGCTATATGGTACTGTAGAGTTGTCTCATTACCTGTTTCAGGTACAGTAGGATTCTTTTTTCATCTGTATAAAGAAATATCTAACTTGGTGTATAAATTTTTTAACAGCCCAAAGCCTTGAAACTACTGGGAATGGAGGTGAGTGCTCAAATTATTAGTGTCAATTATTTATTCTCTTTGTTATACATTTAAAAAATATGTGTAAGTTCATTTCAGTGGTAAATCTTAGCACATGATTCTAAAACAAGGAACTGAAATTTTTCCCAATGTTGAGGGGTCAGGTCACAGTAGCTTTGAAAATTTCACCATGAGGTTACATTAGCATTGCAAATAAGGAAATAAACCCTATTTGAAACACTAACACAAAAACCAGGGAAGCAAATGAATTCCAGTAAGCAAAATCTATCCATGGGTATTTACAAATGGCAATAGATCCAAAGTCCAGAAATACTTCACACACTCCTCTAATGAGGTATGCAGAAACTCAAGATATATTATCTGTTTCCCATCTTATGTTCATGTGGTTATTGTTCTATATGCAAATACAAGTAGAGGATGTCCTTGTCCTCTGAGGGAAAACGGTAGTGCTGTCCTTCACGAGGTATAAATAACCCTTCTTGCAGAGGGTAAAACAAACAAAAAAAACAGACAACAGGAAGAAAAAAAGAAAAAACCATTAAATCATAGGTTTTTGGTTTTTTAAACTATAGCAATGACATGTTCCCAATGGACTGTGCTTATGCTATTCTAACTTGTTTGAAAGTTAAGCCGGTATGAGCTTGTGAGTTCTTTTAGAGCTGGAGCTGAGATAGGCTACAGACATGCACCTCAGAGATATCGCAGGTTCAGTTCTAGACCACTGCCATAAAGCAAGTCATAATCGTTTTGCTGGTGGAGGGCCTTGCCTTCGATTTGTAAAAATCATAACATCTGTGAAGCACAATAAAATGAGATATGCCTGCAGTTCATTTATGTATCTACCAGAGTGGGGCCCAATAAGTAGTAAATATACAATAACTGTATACTGAATTTAATTAATTAGTTTCAACCCCCACCCCCCTTTATGTTTTTTTCCCCTTAAATTACAGGACGATGTTCCCTTAAGGCGAGGAAGAAAGACAACCAAGAAGCGTGAAGAAGAGGTAGACATTGACTTGGATGACCCTGAGATCAATCACTTCCCTTTCCCCTTCCACGAGCTGATGGTGTGGGCCGTCCTGATGAAACGGCAGAAAATGGCCCTGTTCTTCTGGCAGCACGGCGAGGAGGCCATGGCCAAGGCCCTGGTGGCCTGTAAGCTCTGCAAAGCCATGGCTCATGAGGCCTCTGAAAATGACATGGTGGATGACATCTCCCAGGAGCTGAACCACAACTCCAGGTTGGCCAGCCCAACACATGGGGTGATCCAGGGAAGGGAAGGTGGGCCTGAAATACTGGAGGGGCTGGGCCCCCCAAAACTACAAGGAGAGACAATTGCACTCCAATGGTGCACAGAGAGGGTGGACACAATTAATAATTGTGGTGCACAGTGCTAGATACAGAGGTACATAGAGATACATAGATTTCAGTTCATTGTCTCAACTGCCCCACTATGTACTGTATTTTCACTGTGAGCGTGTTTGTCACAAACGTCTTTACTGCAAACATTTTCACCACACAGCTAACTGGCTGGAAGGTAATTATGCTGTAAAAAATAAAATAACAAAGAATAAAAGAGGGACATTTAAAAGGACATATGGAACATGAAAAATTAGTAACAAAATTTAAAAACTATTGCAAAAAAATGAAAATACATTGTCTCTGAAGTCTTTTGTTCAGAGTATTATACTTTTCAAAAATATTTTCCATAGTTTGGTAAATTTTGGTGTTGACGGGTGAGAAGCTGACTGCTCAGAGAATGATTTGCAAACTGAGATGTTATAATTTTCTCATATAGTATAAAGTCTGCTTTTACATATAGCCTTGCAAGCCAGCTTAATAGTAGTTGTTAGCATCTACTATTTTAAGAGCACCATGTCTACTCATCACTGTATAGACCATTGTGAGGGCTAAAATTTATATAATACACAAATGGGAGTAACTGTAAGAACTTCCAAATGAGACCAAACTGACAACTAGCTTACATACATTAAGCCTCCAAATGTAAACCAAACTGTCAATCCATTACTTTATCTTTTATGGTGAAATTGCCTTGCAGCCAATTAACTGTGCAGCAAAAATTTTTATGGCGAAAATACCTAGAACCCTGCCCCAAGAGGGAGGCCCTCTTGTTGTACACACTTGATGTCTAAAGAAAATGAGATTTAGGATTTAAGTAACTTGTCCAAGGTCACACACTTGTGGTTGGCAAGGCTCAGCTTTGAACTGAGGTCTGTCACATTTAAGAAGATTTGCTGCTCTCTAATCACTGATTTATTGGTCTGCTGCCCTCATCCATGGGTATTGATTTGTGGGCCTTGAGTGCAGGGATCATGCCTTGTTTGATTACACCCCCAGTTCTAAACACGGTGTCTGGCATAGTAGCTGTGTAATGGATGTTGGCTGGGTGAATGAAATGACTAGGCCCCATAAGAAACAACTAGACCACACAGAATCCACCCATTGTGGGTTGGTCAGTGGGTCCCCACTTCTATCATCTCAGTCTCCAAGATGACCAAAAGATGATTCTCCACATCCTCTTTTATCAGGGACTTTGGCCAGCTGGCCGTGGAGCTCCTGGACCAGTCCTACAAGCAGGACGAGCAGCTGGCCATGAAACTGCTGACGTATGAGCTAAAGAACTGGAGCAATGCCACATGCCTGCAGCTCGCTGTGGCTGCCAAGCACCGTGACTTCATTGCACACACGTGCAGTCAGATGCTGCTCACAGACATGTGGATGGGTCGGCTGCGGATGCGCAAAAACTCAGGCCTCAAGGTCAGTGTGCCCAGAAGGCCTGCTGCCTATGAGCACCAGAGGGCTTGTGGGAGTTTTCCCAGTGAATATGCAGTGGATGAGGCATTCCCATATCTCAGGAGGGAGACTGTAAACCCCAGCTGGGCATCAGAATCTTCTGTATAGTAGAGGCTAGGACCTCCCCTAAATTCTGCTAGATCAGAACCTCTAGAGATGGTGCCTAGACTTTAATATTTTTCAGGAGATCTAAATGTGCTCAGGTACCATAGGGGCCCCATTTGTTCTGATACAAGCCATGCTACACCAGCACCACTTACCTGGGCAACGCTTCACCACTGATGCCCTCGCCCCCTTCACACCATGTCATAAAGAGACGTTGGCTCTTAGCTACACTTGAGAAATTTCTTTAACTGAAATAGATGTCAGATAAATGTATATGTGAAGATGTTGCTAGATAATCCTGAACTATTCTTCAGTGAAGAAAAACAAGCTGCAGATTATTATTATTTAAAACTTGAGTCCATTTTTGTTTTTCTAAAGCATGTACATGTATCATTATTATATCTGTATAAACGAATTTTAAAAAACAGGAAGGACACATACAACATTGTGTATAGTGGTTACCTCTGAGGTTGAATGTACAAGAAGGAGAATGATGCGTGGCTTAACTTTTGAATGTTTTCTTCAGTATTTTTCAAAGAAAACATTAAACGGAAAGAAAACATTAGATGGAAAGAAGTAAGAGACAGAAAAAATGGGAGGTGGCGATTAAAAGAACACTTTAAAATACTTTCCCTGTTAGAGTTTGTGGCAGTTACAACTGAAACCAGGCTCATATTTTTCTGGAACTACCTGAACTGGGTTAACTCTGAGGTCAGCCTAAAGCAGAAGGGCCATGAGAACAGAGCAACCGTTGAGGCCACCCTGACCAGTGCCCCTCCCCTACTCCACCCTCCCATGGACTCTTGGCCCAGAGTCGCAGAAGGGTTCCATGAAGTGGGTCATGGGTGTTCCATAGCTGCGCTGCCCCTGACTGCCAAGCCAGCTCTCAGCTCCAAGGACAGGGTGTCACGTCCGCTGAAGGCTACCAGCACGTCACCTGTGCCTTCCCAGGCCTGTCAGGCACCCTGAGCTCATGGTCACCACTGTCCCTATGGGCGTTCAGACCCAGGCTGTCTCTGACTCCTTTCTTGAGGATCATTTTGACTACCCTTCAGGGTCCTCCTAGCCCCTCACCTTGATGAGTTTCCCTAAGGAGGTACACATTCTGAAGCCTTATGCGGGAGAACCACTTTAGCATTGAGGGAAGGAGAGGTGAGAGGTTTAGGGCACACAGGCCAGATGTCAGCATTACCATTCAGAAGTGCAATTTGTTCCCTGGCACATGGAGAATGAGATGTGAATAAGGCCACCTGTGTATTTAGTATCACCACATGGAAATTTAAGCATGTTGTTTATACATGAGAGAAATATGGTGCTAGACCCTCCTGGGGTATTTATATAGGGGGCTTCTCATGGCGACTACAGAGGCACTGTGTGTGTATGTGTGTGTGTTTCTGTTGTACAGTAGCAAACATCAGGGGAATGCTCTAAAATGAATAACATACTTTCCTACATGGACTTTCTCAAGGTCAACTTAGGACAGCATTTTTTACAGAGATAACCAGATGACATATAACTCCACTTGATATATTAGCAAGTAAATGCCAGTGGACATAAATATAAATTGATTTCACAAACTCAGGTGTTATCTAATGATTAAATGGGGGTCTCAGTTCTTTCTCATTTTTGCCTTGGGTAGGGTCTCTCTTTTTCGCCAGTGGCCCCCTGCAAAATGAGTGTTAGCTAGGTAAGGTGTATTTTGGTAAGATGCTTTGTTTCTCCAAAATCAGATGCAGCTACTGTGTGTAACAGTTAGAGGTATTTTTTTTTTCCTAAAGATTTTATTGGGGAATTGGGGGAGGAGAACAGCACTGGGGAATCAGGAAAGGGGAACAGACAAGTTGCTGTCTTTTTGTCCTTCAGTCTAGTTGCGAGGGATGTTGCTTCACTGGCCCATGTTGGTATCCTCATTGCGCTCTTCGTGGATGAGGCAGATCGGTCGCCGGCCTCTGGATGGTCGCTCACTGCGACTATTGGCAGCTCACGTTGGCTGCCAGCCGCTCACGCTGGCTGCCGGCCACTCACTGTAGCCCGTGGCAGCCCACTGCAGCAGGGGCTGCAGCCGACACCCTCACCGGGGCTCGCACAGCCCAGCTCCAAGTGGAGCTGTTGTTAGCTGTAGAGGGCAGTGTCACTGGCCCTCATATGTGGGATCCGAACTGGGGCTGCTGGCATCCCAAAACCAGCTCTTAACCAACGCGCCACTCGGCCGGCCCCAGTTAGAGAGGTATTTTCACGGTGAGCTTCTCTGCCGTAAACATCTTTGCCACAGTATGTTGGCCGCAAAACTCATTGGCTCTCAGGCAGTTTTTCCATAAAAGATAAAGTAATAAAAAATTAAAAAGGGACATTAAAAAAAGACATAATGAAATTCATTTTCATAACTAAATTAGAAAGACATACAAAACATTTGATACATTTAAAATGTGTGTAGATTCAGGGCTGTGCTGTGCCAATCACTGATTTTATTTTATGGGTTTTACCTAAGCACTTAGACACTTCTTGCTTATTTAATTCATCTCCTCGTTTGAGCTGAGCTACACTGTGTTTATTCCTGGCACAGTGTCACGTGTCCTTTGATAGATGTTCCAAATGTCTGTGTGAAACATGGGTTCGACTGCAGGTCTTCAGATTACCAAACGATTTGCAAACTGATATGGTAATCATTTTCTAGTGTAGTATGCAATCTGGCTTTACATTGCCTTATCGCACACTGCCAGTAAGTTTTATCACTGTCCTTTCCATCAAGTTGATACACGTAGTTGTTATCTTTCATGTTATCTTTCACTGTGTTAACACTGCCACTTCTGCTCATCACTGTATGGACCATTCTGAAGGCTAAGATTTATGTGATGTAAAAATGGGAGTCCACAGTCAAGCCAAACTGTCAGTTATTTTATCTTTTAGGGCAAAATTGCCTTACGGCTGATGAGTTTTACAGCCAAAATGCTGTAGCAAAGATGTTCAAGGCAAAGAAGCTTACCATGAAAATACCTGACATGGTGCATCACAGTTCCTGGATGGGCAGGAGTGACTCTTACACCATTAATGTGTGTAATTACTCAGATGTGCAGGTCATTACTCAGGGAACACACATAATGCTCACACATCTATCGCATGCACACACACACACACACACACACACACACACACACCCCTCACCTCAGGCCCTCTGAGTCTAAGCAACCACCCTAATCTTAATCCTTTAAATGTGATTATTATTATTATCATTATTATTACTTTAGGTAATTCTGGGAATTCTACTTCCTCCTTCAATTCTCAGCTTGGAGTTCAAGAACAAAGACGACATGCCCTACATGACACAGGCCCAGGAAATACATCTCCAAGAGAAGGAGCCGGAAGAACCAGAGAAGCCCACAAAAGAAAAAGACGAAGAGGATATGGAACTGACAGTAAGAAAATACTATACAGTTATTGTCCATGGGGAAAACCCCCAGTCCACTTGGCCTGTTGATATGGCTTAAGGTTCAATAATTCCAGAGGTCAGCCTCCCACCAGATACTTTCATTTAAGTATTGAGGCCAGGATATCATAAAAGCGTCTCTGCTCGGCACAAATAACATGATTATAGGGACTAATTCTATGTGAAATTCTTTAGCCAGGGTCAGTGGTGCAAGAGAACCCAGTGAAATTCAAAAGCAAGACACCCTAAATTTTCTAAACCGGCAGTGCTTTGTAAACAACCAGGTGATAGGGCCACCTTAGCACACGAAGCAGGAAAGAGAATTCATGATTTGGGAGCAGCTGGCCTCACTGAGCTGGAACCGTTTCACTGATCAGAAGCCAAGCCTTTATCTGTCTTCGGGGTCAGGCTCACAATACAGGACTAATTGAATTTTGAGGTTTGTATGGAAGGCTTTTATTATCTCTTCCTGGTATAATTATAGAGCATGGATGCTTTGTTCTGCGGAGGGAATGGGCCAGCTGGGCATAGGACAGCTTCCCGCAACCTCCGCCTGAGCAGCGTGGCTGCCACTGGATTGTATCCAAAGTCTAAAAATATCACATGCTGTGAAAGAGACAAATAAGCCTGGGAGACATCAAGCAACAACTCCCTAGGGCCTCCCTGACAACCCCCACCCACCCCACCGCTCTGATCAATGACTGCGGTAACCCAGAGACACTGTAAGGGGAAAAAAACGAAGATCAGCTTTGCTCAGCTAACAGAAGGCCTTTGCCTTATTATCCTAGTGGGACCACACTGTGAATTGTTTTTCCTCCAAATAAACAATACTTCCTTCCAGTAGGTCCTTTCTAAAGATCTATTTTCAGGCACAATTTTAGCCCCACATATAGCAGGGTATATTCATGGGACCACTCTTTTGATCAGTTCATCATTCACAGCTTTTACTCACTGAATTTAATGCCAGTATGTACTTTCAGTTTCAACCTACGAAAATTGGTGGAAGAGTCTACTTCCCTCTATGACAGGACCAGACGAATGTCTTCCCTAAAGATCTTGCCATAATTTTGGCCTCTGAACCCCTTCATGGAGAAGAAATGATATATATTGTTTTTACTTCACCTTTTTATTTATTTATTTTTTACAACACAGCACAATAGTTATACTTTTTACCCCCAAAGTGACAACCCCCCTCCCCAATCCGCCACCCCTCCCCCATATCATAATATCTATTACAACTCCTCTGACCCCATTCCCACACTGTACTCCACATCCCGTGACTATCTGTATACATTCAATCACAGTAAACATTCAATATTATACAACATCAGCTTCAGGTGTACAGTGCAGTGATCAAGCCTGTACTCCATCCATGAAGTGGTCTCCCCAACAAGACACGCGACCATCTGACACCTTACAAAATATTCACAATATTATCAACTACATTCCCAGAACTGAGGAAATGATATTTTGACCATTGGCAGAAACACAGTAGTAGTACTATAGAATCTTTATTGAATACTTCAGCAAAAGGGAAGAGAGTATGTGCTCTGGATCCACAATTCTGCCCCATTACCTACTCACTGTGGGACCACAGACAGTTTTTCAAAGCTCTAACATGGGAATAATAATAACATCATCATTATTATTATTATTACTAGCTTACAGGTACATGTAAACTATGTAAAAAGTGTACATAGAAACTACATAGACTGGTGTCTAGCATGTGGTAAGCCCTGATAAATATTTGCTAATATTGTTATAACCATGCTAAATGCTTCACATGGAATCCTCACAGCAAGCCCACAAGGTAGGTACTATTATCCCATTTTACAAATGAGGAAGCTGAGAATCAGAGAGGTTAAGTTGCCCAGGGTTACCCAGCTAATTAGTTGCAAAGCCAGGATTAGACCCTAGGCATAGAGATTCCCTCAGCCATGCTTGTAACTGAGAGACTAAGGGATGCAAAAGCCTTTTTTCCTGGTCTCAAATGTAGGTACTCAGCTGCTTTGGGTCCACCATGTAGTCCAGAGAACCCGAAAGTGAGGCATGGAAGTATGACATGGCCTTGGCATTGGCACACCTCCTAGCAAGGCTCAAGGAAAGATTTTAGGAAGGTAGCCGGAAGCTGAAGGCAATATTTTTCCTGGTTTGGTTCTCAAGGAAGTAAACAAAGAACTCAGCTCCCTTCTGCTGCTCAGTGTAGCGATTTGAGAACCTGATCCTTCAAGGAGACACAATGAAAAAAAAATAAAAAACTGTGTCTCTGGACTGAAAGCAAAGTCTGCTTCCCAAAGCATAAACCCTGTAGTTGTTTACTGAGAACACAAGGAGAAGACACCACACTGACATTACTACCAAGCTTCTTCCCCAGAGGCTAAAGAAAGGAAGGGACCTGTGGGCTGGCAAAGTCAGGGTTAGACTGCAGTTGTCTTTCAGGTGGAGCATCCTTTGACCCTAATGACAAATTCTGTCATTGCTGGAACCCTGGACAGGATTGGAGAATTCTGCAGTTTAGTAACACCTCTGATCTTTTCGTAGGATTAGTATTTGAGATTCTGTCCTCTCTTGGAACGAGATATTTTCCCTGGGACCATCCAAAACTATACATGAAATGTCAGCCTTGATTTGCTTCATTTTAGTAGCATTTAGTAGTTTTGCATGCCTCAAAGGATCTTATTCAGACTGGACATCTGTGTTCAGACAGCAAAGATTTTTCAAATTCATATTGTGCCATTTTATCTGTATTTGACCCAGTGACTTTCCATTTTAAGGAATGTGGGCAAAGGAAATATTTGACTGCTGGGGTAAGAAATCAGCAAAATCAGCAAGTTAATCTTTTTAAGCTAGAATTAATAAAATATGAAAAATGCTTTTTTTAAACCCATGGAAGACAAGCCTTTTAAAAATGCATTCACTTTGGAATGTATCTGAATAAAGGTAAAACAGGCTGTTGTGTTTTTGGTTTTGTTTTACCTGCATTGCCAGATAAATGGTATGTGTTTCACCTAATAATGTCCCAACATGTCCACAGACTCAGGACTTTACTATGATTGTTGGGAAAGTCGCTGTCCCTAGAGGTTACCTGAAGATGCCACTTTCCAAGATGCCTAAAACCCTCCAAGCTGTCTTTACTCTCATCTCATTGTGTCCCCAAATGGCACTGAATTGTTGAGCATATAAATAAGAAAAACAGAAGTAGGATAATTATATTACATAAATTATCAATTATAGAGGGACAAATATCATGGAACCTAAGAATTTCTTGGCGTCAATGATAAATATTTATGGAACTCAATTGCTGTCTAGTGTGCTCTATGTATCACAGAAATTGGTTCAACTCATTGATCAAAATCAACACCTAGATAGGTCAAAATATAGAATGTTACTTATTCATTAACTCAAGATATTTTTCTAGCCAAAGTGTCCATAAAGGAATGGAAGTTACCTTCTCCAGAAATACTACTGGCTACAAGTAAATCATTTGTGATTTTTTTACATATTCAAGTGAAGTAGATATTTGAGGCAATGAAAAAAGCCATTGAAACTGGTATTTTATATGTTAGATAAGGTGATTTGAAATCAGAATTACCTAGTGGCTGTCTCTGCTCTAAACTCAAGATGAACTTAATTATTTCTATAATTAGATATCTCAACTCTAAATCCATATTCCCAGTACTTGTTTCTTGTCCCACAAATCCTTGTCAATCTCTGAGCATTTAAAAGGTTTTATCCTGTTCTCACATTTTTTATTTCCCAAACATTGTAGAATTAATCTTGTCTTAGAACAATATTGAAAGAATTAAAAGCCAAGAAACTATGCTGTAATAGATTCCTAATAACATACTTTTTTTTTCTTTTCTGGTGAGGGATACCAACTAGATTATTTCAGTCAAGGTTATCAGAGAAAATCTCAGATCACTTTAAAGATTAGCTAATACTTACTGAGCACTTATTAAGTGCCCGATGCTTATTGATTGTAGATCAACTGTATAACAGGTGCTAGTAATACCTTCATTCTACACAAAAGGGACTAATTCTCAGAGAGGTTAAAAGACTTGCCCAAGGTGCCATGGACTCTTAAGTGTCCAGCTGAGGACTTGATCCTCCTCCTAACTGACCCAAAGGAACTCTTCACCATTAGGATCTTAGCCATCTTTGGGATATCCTGTCACTTGCCACCCAGATAGGCCTGTTTGCCATTTCTCAAATTCTGCCTTTTTTGCAATAGTTAATCCTACTTGTTGCTGCTGCTGTTGTCATGAATGAGAAGGAAATCATTCCTTTCTTAAGGAAATCTCCAACAGCTTGGAGATGAGGGTCTCTCCAGGTCAGGCTTGACTTCTCCTAGCCCCACCTGGTTTATTCTCCCACACAGAGGCAGGCAGTGTACCCAGGTGTTGCCATGAAACTAACACCAGAAATAATTCAGGTTTTACAGGGTTTGAAATCAGTGAACCAAGGCACAGATGTGCCTAAGGGTTGGGGAGATATTCCTAAACAACTAAGCTCCAGGCATTTCAATAATTTAATGTTCATAACTTGAATGCCCATAACTTTTGGATAAATTAGGCATTGGTGGCCCAATTTACCTTTGACTAAGAACCATTAGCCTGAGTGGAGACACCATTGGAACCCAGATCTGCCTGTTTCACAATATATATGAGGAGAGGGGGTTGGGAGAAAAGACAGATTTGTGAAGGCTACACTCCTTCTCCCTCTCAGAACTCTGGGTATCTTCTATCACACCCATCTTCCAGAGGTCCCAGGGTGGAAGAGACAAGAGTGCTCCAGAAATATCCTGAAATCCTTCCATCCCTGGCAAAGGTACACAGATTCTAGGTATAACACAAATGCACGCTTAGGAAAGGTACAGCCTCTAAATCTCTGGGGGCCTTGGACAAAGCTCTTAGGTTCTATGAGCATGTTTTCCTCATCTGTAAATGAGCACATTGAACTCCATGCTCTCCAGAGCCTTGCCGTGATGGTATCAATTCTCCTCCCCCGATAGGCTATGTTGGGACGAAACAACGGGGAGTCATCCAGGAAAAAGGATGAAGAGGAAGTTCAAAGCAGGCACCGGTTAATACCGCTGGGCAGAAAAATCTATGAATTCTACAATGCACCCATCGTGAAGTTCTGGTTCTACACTGTAAGTGTCTTTCCTTTTTATTCTTTTGAGTGGATGGCCACAAAAAGCCAATGTTAATTTCTCATGCACCTGGGTGGTTTCCTCTATGAATTGGGAGCCACACATGCAGCAATGAAAGTTTTATGACCTTGATTTTTGCAGTCGTCTTGCAAGATTTGTGGAGTTTGTGAGGCAGCTTCCATAGCTTCTACATTTCTCCTCCTTGCAGAAAATAAAGGAAATAGTAAAAGTGAGAACTAACCGAAATAGAAGTGAGATGAATATGAGTCTCGTCTAGCAGGAAAATAGACATCCTTTTACAAAACATTTTCCTGTTCTGTGTGTATGAGTGCTGAATCAGAGTCGCCCATTTTAAATGACAATGCTGGATTGGGGGGGACATTTGGTGGGTACACGCTGAGCAGAGTGTAAGAAGTAACACTACTAAAGATATGTAGTGTTAGTGGGTAATTACTCCCACTCTGGTAGTGACAACAGACAACCTTTCTTGCTCTGACACAGTTAACATGCAAACAAAGCAGCAAAAACTACTTGAAGGAAACTGCAGTCATGGCACATATTGTTCAGTAAGCACACACTGCAAACATTCTCTGCCCCCAAGATGAAAAATTGTCCTTGAAATAGCCTCCTGATGTGGTAGAAATGGTTTGACTGTTGGGTTTCTACTTCTACTTTTCAATCATATTTTAAGCTTAAGGTGAGCTGTGGCCCAGTTCATCTCTTCTTCTCTTCAGCCACAGCTGGAGCTGTGCCAGATGATGGATAATTCATCTGTAGTTTTGGCCTTTCTCACAACCAGCTACAGACCAATCGCTTGAGTCAGCAATAGGATAATCCCATCTGAAGGCCAGGATGGCTCAAATGACCAGATAAGGTGCTTTTTGTGCAGTCCTGCATGCTAACACTTCATGCCAGCAACCTCCGCACTGTTGACATTTTGGGTAGAGTAATTCTTTGTTCAAGAGAGCTGTCCTGTGCCTTGTAGCATGTTTTCCAGCATTCCTGACCTCTGTCCACTAGATGCCAGTAGCACTCTCCACACCCCAACTATGACAACCAAAATGTCTCCAGACATTGCCAAATGTCCCTTTGTGGGGTAAAATTGCCACTAGTTGGAAACCACTACTCTACTCTAAAGTGTGGACGTGTGAGAGGATGAGATAGTATCAAAATATAGATATTAGATTTTTGTAGTGAAGTAAAAGTTCAAGTTTATTAATGTTAAGAAAAAATTCTCCCTCCGAAAAAATATGACTAAGGCATGCAAAACTCATTTCCATTCATATGTTTTCTACAGTTGCGTATTATTTTTACCTTGCAAAAAACAACTTAGTAGTGATAAGCATGGACTTTGGAATCAGACAGCCTGAGTAGATATTCTGTCTGCCTCTGTATTCATAAAGTAACTTGTGACCTCAAGCAAATTATTTTAGCATTCTGTCCCTAGTTTTCTTAAGATGGGGATAATAATAATAATACCTACTTTATAAGGTTTAGTAACGATTAAATGTGTTAAAATGTGTAAAGCACTTCGAACAGTGCCTGGGGGGTGTAAGCACAGTATAAAAGTGGCTTGTTGTTCCTAGGCCAGTTTCATTGAAAGCACTCGTCGGTGTTTTATTCATCCATCCATTCAACAATAATAAACACCATTTATTGAACACCTACTATGAGGCACTGTTCTAGGTGCTTTATATACACTTTCCCTAAACTAAAAGCTTAATCAAGGTGGTGTTTTGACTGCATTTTACACTCAGGTGTGTCTTTCCTCTTATAATAGGTCTGCCCCCACTGTCTCTCCTAGAACAGGACTTACCAAACAAGGACCCATGGGCCCAATCTAGCCCACTGCCTGTTATTGTGGCCTGTGAGCTAAGAATGGAATTACATTTTTAAAGAGTTAAAATAAAATCAAAGGCAGAATACTTTGTGCCATATAAAAATTATATAGAATTTACATTTCAGTGTCCATAAATGAAATTTTATTAGGACACAGTCAGACTCATTCCTTTACCTGTACTCTGGTTGCTTTTATGCTACTATTGTTGAGGTGATGACTTGCAATAGAGTCCATCAGGTCCACAAAGCCTTAAAAATGTACTGTCTGGCCCTTTACAAAAAATGTTTGCAGACTCCTGATCCAGAGCATAAAAGAAATCAGTAAAAGAATTAGCTACCACCTTCATGAATAGAGCACTTACTTCTCTGATCCTTCCAAGCATTTCTCTTTTTTTCTTGATCTGCATTCAGTATTCATTTTATTTCCTTGATTCCTCTAGCCCCCGTTTTTTTAGCTCAGGCAAGTTATTAGCCAAGAACGTTTTTAACTCACAAATGCCCTGGCCAGTGGTTCTCAGCCGTGGGCATACATGGAATCACCTGGAGTGCTTTAAAAAACAACAACAACAACAGCAACAAAAAGCCTGAGTTCTATTTCATCTAAATCTTTATCTA
This sequence comes from Aselliscus stoliczkanus, assembly GCA_033961575.1. Lineage (NCBI taxonomy): Eukaryota > Metazoa > Chordata > Mammalia > Chiroptera > Hipposideridae > Aselliscus > Aselliscus stoliczkanus. The sequence continues at coordinate 161,637,721 of CM066728.1, forward strand.
TTAAAAAAAACAAAAGACACCCACCTGAGTTCTAGTCTCTGAGATTCTGATGTGTTTGGTCCAGGGCACAGCCTGGGCATGAGGTGGTTGTAATGAACATCCAGAGCTGAGACCTACAACCCCAGACAGAGGACTGAGGTTTTAGCCCAGTATTTCCAAAAAACTTCCATAATGGTAAAGGGTTTTGTTAGAAATGCAAATTCCTGGCCCCATCACAGACCCACTAAGTCAAGTCTCTAGGGCACAGCCTGAGAGGCTGTGTGTTTAACAAACTTCCCAGGTGAGCCTCGTGGTCCAGGAAGCTTGGGACACACTGCTTTCCTTGTATCATGGGCGGCAGGCAGTGAAATCGCCTCTTTGGGAATAGAGCTCGTGTATCCTGCTTCATTCTGCATGGCTGACTGGATCGGCCTCAGCAAGCCCATCAGATAGGATGCTCCAGTTATATTCGATTGTGTCTGTACAACGATTTCCAGAAATCCATATTTATGTATTGACAAAGCCCAGCCTCAAGGAAGTAAATCGAGATGGGGAGTACCAGTCTTTTAAATACCCGGAAATGGTTCACCACAAAATTCCTCTTTTGGTCAAAGGTGCCATTTGCTTTTAGTGGTGTTTTTTTTTTTTTCTGTTTTTCCCACTCTTATTTCCAGAAGTATCCCCTTCTCCACCCTCACAGTTCTGAAAGTAGGACACACCTCATTTCCACATAATATCACTTTCATGTCCTAGCAAGTTTCCAAAGGAGCCTGTTGGGTCCTCTTCTGTTCCAAGGGGAAAGGAGGCAGGGGTCCAGCTGGAGCTGGCTACCGGGCCATGTTTGTGATGCAAGCTCCTTTCAAGTACCCAGCTGGAGAGGATGCAAATTCAAGGCATGAAGTGGCCCCAGGGCAGGGGGCAAGGCGTGTGCTCTGATCAGCGGTGACACATTCATCCCTCCACCAACTCTGTGTGCCCCCTCTTTTCTCTAGGGGCAGCAGGAAAAGGAGGAAGTAAGCAGCAGCACAGCCCCCCAGGAATCCACAGGCCATGACAGCAGACATTGGTGCTTGTATTTCCCAGTTTAGCAGTCATGCACCTTAGTTCATGGAAAATGTATAAAAAGAATATATAAGCATATGAAATACAAATTCTTATAGTATTCCCACGGACTTAAATAAGAAGCGTGAGGTTATAGTTCTTTTCAAAGCTTTGACATTCTACATCAAGCTTGTTAAAGCTTACAGAATATATGTATGTGACCACACACACACCACACACACACACACACCACACATACATGCACACACACACACACACACACACACACACACACACCATTAAAGCACATCTTGTTCAGATAATCTGCACTGGAGCCCTATGAATGCTCTAAGGTAGTTTGTTTCCTAGACAGCAGCCACTGCTCTGTTGGGCCATGTAAACATGTTTACAGCCCTATTTGTGGAAGTCCATATTTTGAGTTGTCCCAAATATTCTATTATAGCTTAATTATGAGAAGAAAAGCATTGTAGAGTAACTGCAATTTCAAGGACAGGCAAGAGCTAAAAAGGATGATTGTGGAGGAAACATAAACAATAATGAGGGCAATTCTAAAAAGAAAAAAAAGATATAGTTAACAGAGGATCAAAAGGAAACAAGGGGGCCGGCCGAGTGGCGCGGTGGATTAAGCGCTGGCTGGGAAAGCCAGAGGCCCCGGTTCGGGTCCCACATGTGAGGGCCAGTGACACTGCCCTCAAAAAAAAAAAAAAAAAAAAAAGGAAACAAGGACTGAGGTCAGAGGAGACAAGAGGGATAAAAGTTTGTCGGGAAAAGAGGCAAATAATAATGTGATCTACCATCCTTTGGGCCTCCACACTGCACCAGGAGATAAATACACAGACACACACACCCCACACGCACAGATACAGGCACAGAGAAACACACCACACACACACACACACACACACACACCATACACACACACCACACACAGAGACACAGACACACACACACACCACACACACCACACAGACAGATACACACACCACACACACACACACACACACACACACAGTCCTTCCAAAAGCCAACATCTTCATTTCACAAAATGGAACTGATATACACAAATGAAATAGCGAGGAAGTACTTGAAATAGAATTTAAATCCAGGTTTTACCGTCTTCTGCATCTACATTCCTTCCATCAAACATTCCTTCCACCAAACAAATACGATAGAGGACAGAGGCAGTTTGAAAGAGTTATAGGCATACATCATTTTATTGGGCTCCACTTCATTGTGCATTACAGATGTTGTATTTTTTTTATAAATTGAAAGCAAGACCTTCTACCAGCAAAAAGACTGTGTCTTGCTTTATTGTGATGCTCACTTAATTGCAGTTGCCTGGAACTGAATTCACAATGCCTCCAAGGTATGCCTGTGCTTAAGTGCTAAAAGGCAGAGGTTCTGGAATAACTGTGTGTGTGTCACTGGGCCTATGTGTGGCAAGAGAAGATAATGCTTTGGAATGTTTTGCAATGAATTGGGTAAAATGATAAAAACCGGGGAAGGTAACAAGGCTCATTTCACTTAGGGATAGACTATAATCCAACAAAGACAAGGAAGCAACCAGAGAGAGAGAAGGATTTCAGGTCAGGAGGATTCGAGTACATTTTAGAGTTTTACCACTGAAGTCCTTTCTTTGCATTTTACAAAGTACAGTACACACAGGGACTGGAGAGTGGAGGCCAGTATATAATGGCGAACAGGAACCATATGAACCAAATTCCATTTTAAATAGCATCTTACATGATTTCAAGTAGAGTGGACTCTGCTCTGATTAGATGCTAATAACCCTGAAGGGGAGGGTTAGGAACTGAGGCATGGACTAAAATGACCGTCCCTGAGGGGGTGGGTGTACACAGAGCAAAGCTCTCCAGTGAAAAAGGAGCCCTGCAGGGGGAGGAGGGGCCAACACCTGCATAACTGCTCTCCCTTCTGCTTCCTTGTGTGATCTCACTGAACTTCCAACTGAATGCTCGTCCTTCAAGAGATGAGAAATTATATGGTTGTGTCTGTAAATGCATCAACATAATAAGGTCTCAGAAAATACCTTTGACTCATATTAAGAATCTATGCATTTACCCAAAAAAAAGGAAGGAAGGAAGGGAAGGGAAGGGGAGGAAGTTTCCATTAGTAGAGAAAGCAACACTTCTCTAGCTCTGTAGGTTACCATTTTCCCTTTGTATATCTCCCAGCCACGTTGCATCTTTCTCCTCCATCTAAGCTGCCCCAGGCCTCCAGCTCTCAATCCTTTGCCCACACAGTATCCTATTTGCTATGCAGGCTCCAATGAGTACAGATTTGAATAAACTCACTCTTAGTTCCTATTCACAGGCCTTGGGCCCCTAAATCCAGCAAGTGCCATCCCCAACTTGAAGCATTTTCTAGAAAGGTTTAACTTACATGCCATTTCCCCTAGGTGAGTTTTTGTTTGTTTCTTTCTTTCTTTCTTTCTTTCTTTCTTTTTTGTCCAGAGGCTCTTTGGCTCCTTATGCAAGAACCTCACTAGCACTCCTACATTCCACTCATCTAGACATAACTGAGACCTCCAGTGACGGTCACCAAACTTGAACCCTGACGAGTTTTCCAGAGATACCCAGCAATTCATCCTGTCCCATCGGGGTTCAACCTCTGATATTAGAACTTCATGAAGGTTAAACCCCACTCCAAACTATAGTAGGCCACACAGAATGGGCACAGAGTTAGCCATTTCTTTCTATAAATTACTTTTTCTTCTCTTGTTTCGAAGGAGAAACCAGTGAGGAGTATTCCAACTTGAAGAGGGCAGGAAGGTGATAAAATGGAAATAGGTAAAACCTTCCCAGGACACTGTTAAGCCCAGCGCATTAAGGTAGGAGGGGAAAAAAGACATGAACTCAGGAGAGAATTAAAGTGGGGCTTCTAGGCAAAGTCCAGGCTATTTTTATGTTGGTTTGACCAATTTACCAGTATAGCAAGTGTCTTCTTTTCCTTCTTCCTGACATTTAACCCACCTGACTGACATACATTAGGCAAAAATCCACAGCGCTGCCCTTGTTCAAGAACTTAATGCTCAGGTATGAGGAAGAGCAACCCCTGACAGGAAAGCGCCCCCTGTTAGCTGGGAAGTCATGAGCAACTTGGCAATTACCAAACAAAATGACGCATCATGACACAGAGGAACAAGCAAAGGACCCAGAGACTTATGTAAGGGTCCAAAGGAAGATTGTGTATCAAATTATGTCACATAGTACAGTCTTTTGCATTCTTTTGATAGTTTAGAGCTCTGAAGTTCATTTCTTCAGGCGTCTGAGTCATGCCTGCTGACCTTGTTCTTGTCCTGCCACACAGTGGCCTTGCCCAGGGGCAGGGCTTCCAGGCTTCCAGAGCACCGACCGTATTGTGTTTCCTTACAGCTGGCGTACATCGGATACCTGATGCTCTTCAACTATATCGTGTTGGTGAAGATGGAGCGCTGGCCTTCCACCCAGGAATGGATCGTCATTTCCTATATTTTCACGCTGGGAATAGAAAAGATGAGAGAGGTAACCGGTTTCATAAAAAAATAAATAAATAAATAAATAAATAAAAGAACTTGGGAGAAAAATACAGTGGTTAGGTTACAGTGGTTGGTTACATTTGTGCATGGAGGGGAGAGGAGGACACTCAAGATCCAAATTAATTCAGACACTATTGTCTCTAAAGCTGCCACAGAAATCTGGTCTTGGCTTTGAGGGCTACTGACAAACAAACCTGGAGAGGCCTCACCGTGTGTGTTCATAGGGTGTCAATCCATGAGTGCTTAGGGGTTATTCATTTTCTGCTAACATAGCTCTTGCCCTGAGAAACCCTCAAGTTGTTTTCAACGCTATTTACACCTCTCTTTCCTCATCCCTTTAAACATAACTTTTTTTTTTTTTTTTGAGGGCAGTGTCACTGGCCCTCACATATGGGACCGAACCAGGGCCGCTGGCTTCCCAAGCCAGCGCTTAACCACAGCGCCACTCGGCCGGCCCTAAACATAACTTTTTAAATGTTTCCACTTTTTATCTTTTTTCTGAAATCTTGAAATTTTTACACTTTTAACTCCCATTGCAACCCCTCACTCTGGGTCTTTCTGGATACGGTCCACCAATACCTATGATTCCCCAAATGCATTTCAGCAGCCCTAGGAGGAGCTATGCTTTCATTCCGTACTTTATTCTCTGGTTTATTCCCCTCTCAATATTTATTTTTGCCCCTGCTGAGCACCAGCCTTTCCACTAGGCCTGGGCATCGCCTGGGTGAATTAAGCATATTTCTAATCCTTCAGGTTGAGCATGTAGGTCCCTCTCTTCTTACCCCCACCCCCTATTGAGTAAAAGGAGCCATCATAACACCACCCTCATATGACTTAACTGAAAGTCAGAGCTAGCCTCAGAGGCCATCAGATTCAGAGCCGCTAAAATGAATGTAAGTCAAGCAACAGTCCACCAGAGGGCACTGCAGCCCTGCTCAACGCACTCCACATAACCCCCACCCCCCCACCCCACCCCACCCCCCCACCCCACCCCACCCCATCTTCGCTTCCCAAGCCTGGAGCAAAGACAGATTTCTGCGGCGTGACATGCCTCTGCACTTACCCCTGAAACTAGCCCGCAGGAGAGAGCTTTTCTGGAAGAATTGCTCCCTGTCAAGTCCACTGCACCCTCTTGAGCCCTGGAACAATCCTACTCACTGTACTACAGTGAGTGGGGAAATATCCTGGGCGCCACAGAAAACAAGGATTCCTACAAATTCATAAATTCGCCCTTACCTTCATTGCTCAAACAGATGAAAAGACCCTTACTCTCTTTGGTTTTAGCTCTAGAATGTTCTCCAGAGAAAAAGATGCAGTATCTATTAGATACCATCATATTGGGATCATTTTTTAAAAAAAAAAACAAAACAAAAACTCATGTATATATTTAGAGCCCTTCTCTTGGGTTTAATCTGTTTTGGGTATATTTAAATTCTAACCAGCATGCCCCCATCCTGAGAGTTTAGATAATGATATAATGGGACACAAGTCCCATTTTACAGATTTTAAATATATATTTTAAAAAATCATTCAAAAGGATGTCTTGCTTTCTTGCCTTTTTCCAACTAGTTGATAGTGCCTTCTACATCCTGACCAGTTCGTGGATTTCCCATCTGTAAACTGACAATCAGTAATAAATTTGCTGCAGTCTTTGTGTGGCTCTCTCTGAGCCGAGGCCTGCTACTGCTAAGGGCTCTACTGCTAAGAGCTGTTGCTGTGAAGTGTCCGCTCACTCTCTCGTGATTTAACGCCCAGATGCGTATTCCTTCCCCATGAGCAGAAAAGGGAAAGACTTGAACTGGGAGGTTGGACTCTCTCCAGGGACTAGACTGGAAGAAGACAGGGAGCAGTCTGTCCTCCACAGACTGTTCTGGAAGAGGCTGCCAAGCAGGCGGGCTGCCAGGAACCTCAAGGCCTGGCTATCCATTTCTCCTGAGGCGGCATATAATCGCAGAGAGGGCAGGGCTTTAGAGGCTGGGGTCAGCGAGGGGTCAAGGGAAGAGTCCTTGCTTCTGAGGAAGCTGTGAGGAGGGAGGCGCTGACCATCTCCTTTTGAGCCTGGTGAGGTAGCTAGCTGGCTCACCCCTCCCCACACCCCGGGGCCTTGAGGCCATTAAAGAAATGCCCAAGTGCCAAGGGCATAAGGATCCCATGGGTCCCACCTTCGTGCCTCCTCAGCACACAGGCCGGCAAGACTCAAGATCCTGGAAACATGGAAAAGTTTGTAGGCCTCCTGAGAGGGATCTATGTAGAGGGCTATACAAGGCTTTGTGGCTTCACATGCTTCCCCCTCACTCCTGGCACCACATCCTTTTGCATCTGGTCAGCAAAACAAGCCACTGGAATCCCTTCACAGTGTGTAACTGTTTAGCGCGTGCATCGGTAGACGTTATCTCCTTTAAGTCCTTATCCCCACAATTCGGTGATGTAGACAGTGTGACTGTGATGGCATCCCCACTTTACAGATATGGGAAGTACAACTCTGGAGTTGAGCTATTTTTCTGTAGCCCACAGCCTGAAAGGAGAGCTATTAGGCCTTAAGCTTGACTGGCCCTTCCTAGGCCATCGCTCTTTACACTCCTACAGTGGGTTGCAAACTGGGGTGCTCCTCGCAGCCCCGGGGTTCTAAGAGGTGCCTAAGAGCTTGCTGGAGAAGTGGAAAGCACAGACAGTGGGCGGGGACTTGACTTTTCATTCCTGCTTCCCTTCCAGCCGCTTGGCTTTTATCTCTTTTTTTATGTTGAGATTTCACAAAAGTATTTTCACTATTTGAAAACCTAGACTGCAAACCTCTATGTTTAACAGTTTTAGTGAAGTGTGGGCAAAGGGTTAGAGAAACTCTAAGGCACACACACACACAGACACTCACACACAGATTTTTACCTACTTAAGACAGAACTGGGAGTGAGAAGCCATCAGGACACAGCAGCTGCAAGATTTCCTGATGGATAGGACAGTGCTTCTAAATCTGTGGTCACCAGCTTGACCTGGGAATTTGTTAGAAATGTGATGGGGGAGTCACTTTGTAAGGGGTGAAAAGGATAACTATTGCATTGTTTTGTACACCTGTAACCAATAATAAAAAATAAATAAATAGATAGAAAATCTGAAGTATCAAAAAAGAAAGAAAGAAATGTAAATCCTCAAGCCCCACAGCAGGCAAACCAAAGCAGAAGTTCCAGGGATAGGAACCAGCCATCTGTGGTTTACCCCCTCCTCCCCAAAGTTGGCTCTGATGTGTGCTAGGGTTTAAGAAGCTCTGGGCTAGGGTTAGGAATGAGACCTACCAAGGGTGAAGAATGAGGCTTCCAGGTGGCTCTGGGTATCCTGCCTAGCCTTCCAAGCCCTGTCCTGATTACTAAGACCTCCCTCCCTTATTTCAGGCCAAGGGAAACCATCCTCACGGAACCTGAGGATTCAAATGCTTAGCTGCAGATGAGACCTGTCCCCAGTCTTTTCTCTCCTCTCCTTTAAGGGGTCCTGAGTTGGGAAAGGGGTGGGTCATGGCTCAAAGAGATGGAAGTCTCAGGGGTAAACACAAATGATTTATGAAGGGAGCCCTGCTGCATAGCCCCCCTGGCTGGCTTTCCCCCGCGTCTCACATCCCCGGGCAGGCTGTGGTGTGGGATAGGTCGCAACTCCCACTATGCAACTGTGCATTTCACACCATGTGTATAAGCAAAAAGGCCCCTCTGGATAAATCAGAGTCCTGCCCAGCAGTGAAGGGGCTGGAGAGGTGTCTGTGAGGTGTCTCTGCAGCAATCCGTCAGTCGGTCAACACACATTTATTGAGTATTATGTAAGAGGCCCTGGGGAACAAAGGGTTTGCCCTCAGAGTTTACAGTCTAGTGCATAGGGACCATAGGCAGACAGACAGACATGTGCACATATACATGCATACAGAAGTTAATTTGAAGATAAAATCTTAAAAAATAAAATAGGATAAAAAGAGTGGTTTGGGGCTGTGGATACCACTGCAGGTAGGATATTCAAGGAAAGTCTTCCTATGGAAGGGAAATGTGAGCAGAGACCTTGAGGATGAAAAGGAGCCAAACATGTAAATATCTGGGAGCAGAAAATGCCCAACAGAAAAAACAATTGCAAATGTACTGTACATAAAACAGATTAGTTATGCTTAAGAGCAGACCACCGTGATGTCAGGGTAGGGGGTGGGGAGAATATGGTGCGGCATCACATGAGGTCACAGTAAGGAGTTAAATCTTACTCCATTTGTAAGAGAGGCCATCCAAAGCTTTCAGCATTCAATTATCACAATTTGCTTTAGTTTTTATTTTAGTTTTTATTTCATATACCTCTCAGGTCTCTCTCTTTTATAAATTGAAATATAATTTAATTGTAAGAAAATAAACAACTCATAAGGTACAGCTGATGAGTTTTTACCTACCTATACAACTGTGATTACCATCCAAATGGTGGCTTAAGTTTTTAAAGGCGTTCTGTGTGCTCAGAGAATGGATTGAAGTAAGCTGTGCAACTATGGCAGCAGGGATACCAGTCAGAAAGCTGTTGCAATCATCTGGGAGGTGTGAGGGGGCTTCAAACAGAGTGGCTGCAGTGGAGGTGGTGAGAAGTAGTTGTGTTTAGGAATAGAGGTGACAGGGCATGTTGATGCAAAAAAATGTGGGTATTAAGGAGAGGAATAAAGGAGTCCTCCCAAGTTAGTGGTCGGAGTAACTCAGTATGGCGGCACTGTTGACTGAGATGGCAGAGGATTTCAGAGATGTACAGGGTATTCGGAATCAATGATTTTATAGCAAAACTCTAATGTGTGTCATAGAATTGTAAGGTAATCCCAAAAATCAAACTTCATTTCTTATACCTGCATCTGTAATATTTGTGTCTGGATAGCCTAACCTTTGCTCAGTTGTGCATTCATAGCATGCGAGTATTCATGTGTACACAAACAAAACAAGCTACAGATGTAAACTAACAGATCAAGCACTTTCCAACTGGGCTGAAAAGATAGACCAAAATCTTAACTAACCCCACTCTCTTTCCCGCGTTTTAGATTCTGATGTCAGAGCCAGGGAAGTTGCTACAGAAAGTGAAGGTGTGGCTACAGGAGTACTGGAATGTCACAGACCTCATAGCCATCCTTCTGTTCTCTGTTGGGATGATCCTTCGTCTCCAAGACCAGCCCTTCAGGAGTGATGGAAGGGTCATTTATTGTGTGAACATCATTTATTGGTACATCCGTCTATTAGACATCTTCGGCGTGAACAAGTACTTGGGCCCATATGTAATGATGATTGGAAAAATGGTAAGCAGTGTCCTTTGATTCCATGTAATAATTCTGAAAGGAATGTGGTGATAATAGGAAGACGGAAATAATTCAGTTGGGCCTGCTATCAAGGTCTAACTGAGATGGCCCTGGGGGTGTATTATTTTTTTTAATTCCTTTTGAGTGTTCAGGATTTTGACTACCCCTATATACTTAACTGGAGAATTAGTCATCACTCACCTATTTATTTACTGAAAAATATATAGAGATTATCTTTTTTGTGCAAAGCACTGAATTAGGAGTTGAGTATATAAAGGTGCTCATTCCATGAGATATTTAGATGAAAGAAAAGTAAGTAATTACCATACAGCGTGAGAACGTTATAATAGTGAACAGAGTACAACAAAAAGCATAGAAAAAAGAACGTAGGTCAGGAAAGTTTTCACAGGGAGGTTATATTTTAGCTGGACGTTGGAGGAGAAGTTGAGTCTCTACTCCAAATTTGAACAGATTTTCAAGATTTTTAACATTGCTTTTGTTTGTTTGTTTGTTTGTTTAAACAAAAGGCTATGAAATGCCTTTCCCTGATACAAAGGGAAGAAAAACACAGTTTATTTGAATTCAGTTCTTAGGTTGTATTTGAATTGAACATTAAATGCTATCAATATATCATGTGTCTTGTTACACTATTGGAAAATGATGTCTGTTTAAAAACTAGGTTCCAGAATGATGCCCTACTTATCTTATTCTTTAAAAGGGAATCCCAAGTGGCACACTAATATGCTACCCCACAAATGGCTGTGGACTTGTTCCAACACTCCTTGACCACCCTAGTTTCCAGACTTTCTCCAGAAAGACCGAGCCCTAGGAGGACAGCATTCCTGTGATCCTGAGAGTGTACAAGGAAATAAGCTCCCTCTCCAAACTCACTAGAGGAGAAGTAGGGGCCTGATGCCCAGAAACAGGGTGCTTTTTTGTTTTATCAGTTCCTCCACTTTCTTAAGTGTATCCTCTACTTCACCTTACATATGTGGAAAAGCCAAGTACCTCCATCCTGCAATGGCAAACACCCTTACTCAGAAGTCTGTTTGCTAATAAGCTCCACTCCACTTCCATTTATGAGCTGCTGAAACCAATAATTGGTCAATAGATGTCCTTTATCATTCTCACTCAAGTTTTACTATATACATCATTGCTGCTTACCTTTCAGTCAGCAAATCAATATTTCTTCTTCTTATTATTATTGTGTGTATATGTAACTACTAAAATGAATCTTAAATAACCACAACTCCTCCTACAAAAGCACTGACAAACTAATGCAAAGAGAGGGAGAATTTAAATCCAAAAGGAAGTCGTTATGAGACTTTGAACAATTCATTTAACCTGTTTGAAACTCAGTTTACTCATTTCTTTAGTAGTTACAATAAATGCATATCTTGTAAGGTTGTTTGATGATTAGAATTAGCACACGTTAAATAGCCAACGGTGTCTGGCTCATAGTAGGTAATTGAAAAATTGTCTCTGTTATTATGTTCATATTATGTTTGTTAAAGTACAATGGAAAAGGGGTAAGTTGGTAGGAATAGTAATTCTGCTCAATTCCTAACCCTTTTGTCCAAAACCTTGGTATTTATAGCACTAGCATTGTTTAGGGAAAATATCTCAAACCCATTCTAGAGAGGAAACACTTAAATTCAACAAGCTTAAGTTAGACTGAATCCCAGTTCAATTGGAGATTTTTGACTAGGAAAAAAAGAAATGCATCATACTCTAGTATAGTCTGTTATATACTCTTTTTTTGTGCTTTAGTACTGAATTTGAAATTGGGATGAAAATTCCTATATCTAAAAGCAAAGAGTCGCAACTTAGAGTCTATGGAAGTGATTTAGGAGAAAGGATCTGTGGACCCTCCATCCTAGTTATATATAAAACTGTGTGGGTATATGAATTCTGAACAGAGAGCACAAATTTCCATGAGATTCTCAAATGGATTCTCAAATGGACCCAATGAAAGTGAAGAACTGTAACAGCTGCAAAACAGTCCAAGTTTTCTCACCCTTGACACTACTGATATTTTGGACTAGATAATTCATTATTGTGGAGGCTGTCCTGTGCATCGTAGGATGTTTAGCAGCATCACTGGCTTCTATCCACTAGATGCCAGTAACTCATGCACACGCTCACATAGGCACACACAACAAAAATATCTCCAGACATTGCCATATGCCCCCTGAGGGGCAAAACTGCCCTCTGTTGAGAACCACTACATTAGATGATCGCATAATCTGATTGGTTGTTTATTTCTAATTGAGTGTTACCTTGTTTTATTTCAATGAATAAAACCTGAAAAGACCCAAATAAACCAAATATATTATTTTAAAAAGGTTGGGTGGCATTTAAATACTTGAAATGACTAAAGACAAACTAAAGCAGCAAGATTATTATAAAACCCATGTCTATCATTTTAATGATGGCATAATTATCCCCAGTTTTTATTAAAATTAAACTTTACTATAGAGTAAGCAAGAGAGATATACTGCATTTTCTCTACCTTTTAACTTATGAATGACTTCACTTATCAGTCAAGAATAAGTAGAAAATGAGTACAGTTGGGAGCTTTGTTCTCCATGGGGTTTTCAAGGTAATTGGTTCAATAATTGAGTCACTGATCCAGAAGGTAGGTAAAATATGCCTATAGAATTTACCAGGGAGCCAGATGGACTGCCGGGCTGAAGGTTAACAAAATATGCTCTGATGTGATTGTACTGAAGGCCCCTCAACTTTAGAGTTCCTATTCAGTACCAAACAGCCAAGTAACTGTGCCTTGTGGTCTGGCAACATAGCTGCTGAGATACCTGAATGCAATACTGATCTGATATGATTCCGATTGATCTTTAAATCCAGGATCACTTTGCTCCATATTCCACAGCTCAATGGAATTTTCTGAGCCTAGTACTAAGCTCACTTATATAACACAGAATAAAAACAACACTAGTGATAGCTATCATTTACTATGTGCCAAGTCCCATGTCAGATATATCATCATCATTACAAACCCATGAAATATGTTTTAGTGTCTTCCTTTAACAATGGAATCAACTGAAACTGGGCAAGGGACAAAGGCAGGATGCAAACTCCTGTCTATGTGACTTCACAGCCTGACCTACTTCTAATTCTAATAATAATAATAATAATAATAATACATTAATATGTACTGAGAACTATTCATATTAAGGGTTTCATATATTATCTCATTTAATACTTATAAAAACAAAATGCATTATTGTTATATTATTATCCCCATTTTGAAAATGAAAGAAAAGATTAAGCAAGGCCGCCTAGCTATTTTTAGTAGCAGAGCCAAGATGAAAAACTCAAAGAGCTTGACACCTGAAAACACGTGTCTAACTACTACAATATATATTCTTCTCTATAGAACATAATCAAAGAATATTTACAAGAATGAGACAGAATCAGCTCTCTTAATATTGAGCCAACTGGACAATTTAGCTTTAAAAACAGAGATAGCCAGCCCCAGTTCTCACTAATAATGTTCTATTTCTGTACTCCACTCTATCAGATTTTGGCATTTGTATGGAAACTAAGACTTCTTTGAAATATATGAAGTTGAATATTTGGGAAGAATGTTTCTTCTCTTTGGTTATTTTGACCCTTTGGGTAAATATCACAATCATTCTGAATGGAAACAATCCTGAGAAATTAAATTAGAATAGTTGCAGTATTTACTAGCTGTTTTCTTGGGTCAGACTAGCTCCTAAATCTCCTAAGTATACACCTTCCTCTCCACACCCACCTTTTAGTCAATCTAAATAAATATAACATGAAAAACCCATTAGTGTTTCTTCGTTGGTAGGACTTTTTGTAAATAAATAATGAATGAATTTTACAGAATAAAAGAGAGGATGAGAAACAGATCCATGTTTCCTATACAATTATTTCAACACAGCTTCCTTGCTCATTTTAAGAGAGTTCTGAGACCACTAAGTTGTGAAAGGAATAACTAATTAGCTAGTATATATTTTTAAGGACATTGGATAAATATGAATTAATATCATATTTTTAAAAATTCTTATTTAGTTTCAGACAAGACTTGAGAGATGAATTTTGAAGTTGCCTTAAAAGTTGATTAATTAACCTAAAATGTATTGAGCCTCCAGTGTCCTAAGGCAAATAGGAAGGCTGTGATGTTTTAACTCCAATTAACAGGCACCATGATATGTATTCTTTTAAAATAAAATTTTAAAACTAGTTGAAAGTCTTCGTCATCATTGGTAAGATTATCATTAGTCTTTTTTGTGTGTGGATGGGCATCCCTTCAGGAGGTTTGATATCTAAGAGAATGTAGTCTTTTGTATTAGATGGTTTGATGCAAGGAATAGAAACTAATCTCCAACTGGCTTAAGCCTGGGAGGGATACATTGATTTATAGCAGGGCATGATGGAACTGGCCTTAAGGGCTATTGCAGTCAGGCTTTCAACCACTGCCAGTACTTGCTTTCTCTATGGAATATCTGCTTCATTCATTCTGATCTGTAGCTGGGGACTCAGCCTCAGACACTCTGAATTCACATCATTACAAAGAGAGAAAGGAAGTGTCTCTGTAGGAATCTTCTCTCTCCCAGCCTCAGTTGAAAAACATCCAAAGAAAGGATTCTGGCTGGATTCTTGTCACATGCCTACTTCCTATCAGTGTTGCCAGAGGGTGAGGTACCATGATTAACCTAGCCTGGAAAAGACACCTATTTTTTTGGCCAAAATGGTTGGGAACTATTTCTAAAAGAAGGAGGCAATGGGTTCTGGACAGACAAAACAATTGTTATTACATCCTCATCTACATGTGGTGGTAAAAAGAAAGTAATTTGGCATGTGAGAAACAGATACCCAAATAACATGTATCACGAAAACAAGCAAAAATGAAAGGAATAAAAGAGCGACCAGAGATAGCATTGCACTTGAGTGCAGTCAAGAGAATTTTATAAACATGTCAACATTTCAACATCAGGCACAGGAATGGGCTGTCTGATTCTGATGCCTGTGAAAACACCCTTCATAACTGATAGGATATACTGCAGGAGAAGTAAGTACATCAAGAGTGGTTCTCTGAGAGACTGGTTTATTGTAGAATACCATGCAGTAAGGGGGATACAAGAATAAGATGGTATGTGATAGATATTTGTTGCCCTGGCTTTGTTTACAAATGATTATTTCCTTGAGCTTTTCAACTCTTCTAGCCTCTCAGAACTTAGAGAATTTACAGCATTGCAATAGTTCTTGGAATATTTCAACTATTCCAATTCCAATTTTGCTAAAAAGAAAGAGATCCAAGAAGGCCATTTGCTTCCCCCAGGGACAGTGAAAAAATTAGTACTGAATTCATACAGATACCCAACTTTGTGTGCTATTTGGCTTCCATGACTAGTCGTGGCTACGTCCCACAGATAGCCATGGAAAATGAAGGGCTTTCATTGTACACAAGTTTGAGTTTGTTTGTTTGCTTGTGTGTTTTTATGATTTCTGAGTTACTGACCAGATTTTGTGGACACTGGCTTCAGTGGACTGAGTTTCCTCATATGGACTCAGCTCCCTATCTAATCACCCATTATCAGCATTATCAAAGGTTTCTATCAATGTCAATGTCAGGAACACTGAATGATCTGAGTTTTCTTTTGTTCCTCCCTCTGCTTCCCCACCCTTCCAGATGATAGACATGATGTACTTTGTCATCATTATGCTGGTCGTGTTGATGAGTTTTGGAGTCGCCAGGCAAGCCATTCTATTTCCCAATGAGGAGCCATCATGGAAATTGGCCAAGAACATCTTCTACATGCCCTATTGGATGATTTATGGGGAAGTGTTTGCGGACCAGATAGACCGTAAGCAAGTTTATGATTCTCATACACCAAAGTCAGGTATTTAACTTCAATTGGGTCATATATTTTCCAAGTTCATCTGTTTGTTCTCAATAAATGGCTCAAGATAGAGGACTGATTCCTAGCTTGTTATCTTGGAGGAAAAAAACAAAACACACGCTCAGAGAAGGTGAATATGCAATTTTAGCAAAGTAATCCTTGGGTGTTTCTTCAAGTATGTCCTTTCTGTGACACGAACAGACATCTGCTGTGCCAAATTTGATTAAGAAATGAACCATTAAAAAGACTGAAATTCTTTGGGGACTCAAAAATCCTAGCACCATGTGTTGATTATTTCAATATTAGTAATATATTACATCACTACTCCCCACCCCTACCCCAGCCTGTAAAAAATAAATTCCTTGGGTTTGACTTCAGAACAAATAAACAATTCTCAATTTCGCCATCAGAATTCAGGAGTGAGGGCCAACATCTGCATGGTGTTTTCCTTGCACTGGAAACTATCTTCCAGCTCCCTTTCTCTCTGACTTGAACTATGTGCTTTTGAGATTCAAAAGAAGCTAGTATTCATTGCCTGGAAGTATGGAAAATGCCTTAGGTTATAAGCTGAGTTACTTGCTGGAAATGCCAAAAATAAAATAGTATCTATATCATGAAGTGATTCAGTGTGGGGAGCGAGCGAGCGCCAGCAGGCCTCCGATGTTTCAAGCACTAATAAGCGCTGATTCTCTATAATAAACACTCCTCTTGTTTAGAGTGTGAAGATAGTTGTATCCTCGGAGTCTGTTCCAGAATTTGATTTGAACCAAATGTCAGGGCACACCAGGCATTGGGAAGTTGTTTGGGAAGAAAGCACCAGGAAAGAAATCTTTCAGCATGGAGGAGCTGAGACCCAGGGGCAGCGATTTCTCATTTTCCCTAGGGAATTTAGCTCTAGAAATAACACCCAACGTTGTTGAATTAACATTTTTTTAGACATTTTTTTGCTGACAGGCCAGCCATCTGAGCCCTGGACTGTGGACCTGGATTCAGGTTATATAACCAGGTAGTTGAGCTTATTAAGAGCAGGAGTGGAAACTAGTCAGCATCCCTCTTCCCCCTCTGTCAGGCCCAGGTAGGACTGAGACCAGGAAACTAAGGACCAGGCCGGGGGGAGCTTGTGTTCCCTGGCAACAGAACACACCACCATGTCATGTTCCCTTCCGTGAATTTGAACAAATACCCTTTCCTTCTCGAAATGAGTTATCTGAGGCAACAAGGCTTTTTGGAACACCTAATTGGAACAAATATCCATTTCATGAGACTTAGCCAACTCACTGAGGAAGAATTTTAACTCCATCTCCCAGTTGAATTATCTTTGCTTGATGCTGTGTAACTTTCACCAAGACGGCTTTCCAAGGACTGGGGAAAACTCTTTTGGAATCCTCCTTTCAAATGGTCCCTAAAGACAAAACAACACTTCAAAAGCCCACCTATGAGCATGGTCTTCAGAGACTAAATGTACTGTTTTCCCCCAAGAAATTGCTTTTTCACTTATTTTGCCTTTTTAAATTTTCCGTTTTTTTCCCCAAAATGAGATTAAGCTCCCAGGGCTGTTTTTGACAATGCAACATTTTGGGATGGGAAGAGGAGGGAGGTGCAGATCTGTTTTATGAATGGGATTCTGTCTGTCCCTCTACAAGTGGCCATTTATTGATGTTGTACTATGAACCCAGCCTAGTGCAACAAACACCACCATCTGGCTGAATAACAGGATCTATTATTGTTATTTTTAAAAGAAGGGCTGATTGTAGTTTAGAACTTGAACCCCACCCCCACCCCCAGAGACAGAAGAGAGGTGTTTTGTGTGAGTGAAGTATGAAAATAGATTTCCCACATTGTTAGATCTGTGGTGCTCTATATGTGTGAGAATAAATTTCTATCCCAAATCCCAATATGTAACTAGCCCTGCCTTGGATGGATGGAACCTACATGACACCGTTCCCCCAACCACTTACCTTCCTTTTTGATGTTCTGAAATTGGCTACAATGGCAGCCACTGTTCTAAGCTAAATCAGCCAGTTTTCTGTTGAGAGTGCTAAAGAGTATTTGTCCTTTCTCAAATGGGTATAGAAGGCTGTCCCCAAATCTGTCATCACATTTGGCCAAGGTCATTGAACATCCCTGTCCTCTAAATGATTGATTTTCATGTTATGGCACTCGGTGGGCCCACAGGGGTTGGGTGACTGCCCCACCTAGTCACTCAGAACCGCCCAGGAGACCCAGGTACCAAGCTATTTGAGAAAGGTACAAATCATTTATGCTGCCCTGCGGTGTCTTGCCTCCTCTCTGTGCTGTGTCCAGGTTGGTTTGTGAAGCATGTGTTCAGGCTGATAAGAATCTCATGTCCGCCTGGACCCACAGCCCTGCCCAGGGCCTGCAGATCCCATCCTGTGGATGTGCCCTGGGGAGCCCCTCCAAGGGCTTCTCCTTCACACACCTTCTCCGAGCAACTCATTTCTAACATAATGCACGTGCTCCATATCTAACTCTGTTTTTGAAGTGCATAATTGCTGAACTCATCTCATGTTTGGGGAAATGACCTTTCTTAATTGGGATGAATGTCTATAGATGTGTATGGGGCTCTAGGGGTGTGTTATTAGCATCTGTCTTATACCTCAGGAGAAAGGACAGCTTTAATGCCCTCATTTCTGGAAGGCAATGTTACCAAACTACAGATTTTTGATATACATTCCATTTTATTTCTTGTAGTTTGTCCTAAACCCACAGACAATCAATAGGCCAAGAAAGCTAGAATGAGACTTATAAGGTTACTTTCCAAATGTGCTTAAAGACTAAAAGAAAAAGCAAAAGAATGGAGTCACTATATACTTACAAAATAACTTAGGTGCTTTTTACTTCTAAACCAGGCTGGGTTAACACAAATGATAGTCCAGCCTTAATTCCAATGATGTGTAGAGGTTAAAATATTTGCTTTGGTATCAGGAGCTGAAGTGAGTGCAAGAGGCCGGCCGAGTAGCTCAGTTTGTTAAGATCTCGCTCAAGAGTGCGTGCTCTGAGCAACAGGGTTGCCGGTTGGATTTCTGGCCTGAGATGAGCAGCCGCTGAGCTGCCAACAGGTGGCAGGATGGCTCATTTCAAAAAAAAAAAAAAAAAAAAAAGAAGTGAGTGCAAGAATGTGATTGGGAGCAACAGATAATGAAACTGGGGAAGGGATAGTAAGTGGCCAGGTCTGCTCTGCCTAGTTGCTTTGCCTAATGAATTTACTCAGAGGAATTAACTTGCTATTGTTGTTTAGTGGTTTTGTTTTTGTTTTGTGTTGTTTTCAAATAGCTCAAAATCATTTCAGGTGTTTATGTTATGCATAAGGCTCACCTCGTTATATATAATATGAGGTGATTTGGGCTCCAGGGTGCTAAATGCATTGCAACCAAATGATGACATTCTTTCGGGCATCTCATTAAGGTGCCCACGTTGTATGGCTACTGAGAATTGGTCAAGATCCCACTGGAGCTTGAGGGGAAAAAAAGCCACTTACAGAAAAGGAGCAGCAAAATAAATTTCCAGCACATTCATGCCAAGACCAGAGCAAAGCTAAAATTAGATGGATTCTTTGCCAGCTGAGAAATCTGACTCTGTTTTGGTGTGTGAGGTACCTGGAAGTACACCTTTGTTGGCAGAGAAAACAGGGTGTCTCTGGCTTCCTCGAGCCTCTGAATGAATGAGACTACTCTTTATTTACAGGGCATCCTTGTGTTGCCTTTCGTACATGCAGATTCCCTAGGCCATACCAGGACAGGAGGGAAATGAATCATGCTCTTGAATACATTAAATCAGGGTCTAAATTTAGTCCTTCTTTCTGCCTCTCTGAGTATTTTTACAAGTTTGGGTAGTTATGTGAAAGCATTACTTTCTACCATGACAACCTATTATTTGGCCATTTCTACCCGCTCTAAATTAACTAGCCAATCTACATAATGCTTGGGTCAAACGTTTTATTTTCTCTTATTGCTTAGGGCTTTTCCATCTGAAATTAGTTGATAATCTGGAGTTAGGAATTGTTTTGTAATTATTCTTGTTTTGGTTTGGTTCAGCTCTATTTAATTAATTAATTAATTAGTACAAACATTTTGCTATAAAAAATTCTTGCTCTTTCATACCCTGTTGTTTCTGTGGTGTTGAGTAGATTTAAAGTGTTGTTTACCTCAGGAAAGAAGGATCTTGTATGAGCATGTAAAACTAAAATACTCTCCTGCATTACTTTTCTGTCTCAAATGACTTGTTTCTCACATCAGGTGTGGAAATTAGAATGACTCAAGGCCAGTCTCTAAAATGTGTCTGCTTATGGTGAAACTTCCAAAAGCACAAACAGAGAAGATGGCTATTGTTATGCATTTCAATTGTTCAACTCCAGCTCTGAAAACCCAGAGCTCTGCACTGTTTGGTATTCAGGACTGACCTTCTCTAATGGATTTAGAGCACATGAATGCCTAACAACTATAGCATGGGGAGTGTTGCCTGACCAAAGAAAGTATTTTGGAAATGAAAAAGTTGAGACAGTGCCAGCTTTTAGGAAAGGGGGGGGGGGATTGTTTTGCTATGTTTTGTTTTCACAAATTGTTAAGGAAGTAAACTAATATGAAGCACCACCCCCATCTTCAGTCCCTGAAAGTCAGTTTACATTCTAGAGAATACCTACTTGATTTGTTTACTAATGCAAATTGAGTTTTAGTGGGTTTACAAACAGCAGAGCTATCTGCAGACAGGCCTTTGTGATGATTTGCTATGCTATTGTGATCAATGTTTGTTCTATTGTCATAATGTTCATTTAGCCTTTGCTCACAGGTTGGGATCCATTTTTAATTTGTCCATTCTTCACTCAATAGATATTTATTTTCTTCCTACTACTATGAGCTGGACAGAGGATTACAGAGATACACATGACAGAGATGCTGTCTTCAAGGAGTTTACACTCCAGGAGAGTCAAACTGATGTTAACAGGAGATGGAGCCCAAAAAAAGAAAATAGCCAGTTCTTCCCGGGGTGAGAGTGGGGGCATAATAGATGATACCTAGCAAAGAATGAGAAGGCTGAGCTGAGCCCTGAAATTTGAGCAGATATTTGCTAGGCAGAAAGAAGCAGAGAGATGTGAAGGAGAAGAATGGTATTCTAAACTGAGACTTAGCATGGAAAGTTCCAGGCACAGCAGGTAATTTAATATGGCTGACGGCACATGAAAGGCAGGAGACAGGAAAGACGGAGACATAGAAGGGAGACATATGAAGAGAGAGACAGGAGCATAGATCTCAGAGTACGTATACTCCATGCTTTGGGTAATACCACGATCTTGATCAATGTTTTAGTGAGAACTATCAAGCAACACTGTAAAGCGTTCATAAAAAAGGTTGAGATGGGAGGTGAGAGGACATTAGCTAATTCAGTAGCATGAAGGGTGGAAAAGATAAGCAACATGAGATTTTAGGAAGACAAAAATCAGATGGTGCAGAAGTAGTAGTGGGGGAAAGAGATCAGGATTTAAGATAGAGGAGTTGAAGGTCACTCCAAGGTTTCTGACTTAGTTTAAAAGGTGATGTCATTTACTGATATAGAGAACCTGAGAAGAGGAATGATAGGGGGATGGAGATTTGTTCAGTTAGGGTTGGAGTGAGTTTGTGGGAATTCCAGGAAAACCATGAGAAAGGCTACTTTGTATATAGAACTCTGGAGCTAAGTAGAAAGCTGGACTGGAGATATATACAGTAAAACCTTGGATTGTGAGTAACTTGGTTTGTGAGTGTGCCACAAGATGAGCAAATATTTCTAATACATTTTAACTTGGTAAATGAGCTATGTCTTGCAATACGAGTAGTTTGTTTCTGGAACGAATTATGCTTGCAAACCAAGGTATTACTGTATGTGGGAATCAAGAATATAACTACCAGTTAAAGCTGTGGGAGTGGGTGAGCTTGCCCAGGAAGACATGCAGAGAGAGAAGAGAAGACCAGAGCAGAACACTGAGGATGAAGGAGTCAGTAGTATCAAATGCAAGATAAGAGTCCAGTTAAGTGAATATTTAGAAGAACCAATTCAATTAGACCTTTAAGAAGTCACTGGTGACTTTGGCTAGAGAATAATCATTATAGTGGTGAGTGCAAAAGCCAATTACAGTGATTTAAAAGTAGATGAGCATCAAGGCAAAGCATTCACTAGGGAAATAGGAGAGAAACTATTGTATATGATTGGAGGGGGTGTCAATGAAGTGGGGCTTTGAGAAGAAGAGTACAGTAGTCCCCTATTATCTATGGGGGGATATGTTTCAAGGCACCTAGTCATGCCTGTCTGAAACCGCAGATCATACTGAATCCTTATACATACTATGTTTTTTTTTCCTATGATACCTATGATAAAATTTAATTTATAAGTTAGGCACAGTAAGAGATTAACAATAGTCACTAATAATACAATAGAACAATTATAACAATATCCTATAATAAAAGCTATGTGAATGATCTCTCTCTCTCTTAAAATATATTATTATACTGTACCTACCCTTCTTTTTTGTGATGATGTGAAATGATACCATGCCTACATGATGAGATGAAGTGAAGTGAATGATGTAGGATTGTGACAGAGTAGCGTTAGGCTACTAGGCTACTCCAAGGGATACTTGAACACAAGCACTGTGATAACCAAGAGGGCTACTAAGTGACTAATAGGGAAACATATATAGAGTGGAGATGCTGGATTAAGGGATGATTCACGCCGTGGGTGGGGCTGTGCAGGGTGCAAGATTTCGTCATGCTACTCAGAGCAGCACACAATTTCCAACTTATGAATTGTTCATTTCTGGAATTTTTCATTTAATTTTGTTTGGATGTGATTTGGTTGAGTTTAGGAGATTTTACAACAAGTTGAAGATGGAAGATCAAACTGTGCATTTTTGCCATATTTTACTGTTTTACTTCCATAAAGGGACGAATGCGCGTCAAGCTTGTGAAAAGTTGCATTGAGTTTATGGTGACAATGCTCTACAAGAATGTCAATGCCAACGATGGTTCACGAAATTCTGTACTGGTGATTTTGATCTCAACGACACTCCTCGGTCAGGGAGGCCCACCTAGGTTGATGACGACAAAATAAAGGTGATCGAGTCAAACCCACGTTACACGACACAAGAGATTGCAGAAACATTGAACATCCATCATTCAAGTGTTCACAACCACCTGAAGAAGCTGAGATATGTAAGCAAGCTTGATTTTTGGGTACCGCATGAACTCAAAGGAGTTCATTTGACGGCACATATAAACATCTGCAATATGCTCATTAAACATGAGGAAAACGATCCTCTTTTGAAGTGACTGATAACTGGTGATGAGAAGTGGATTGCTTATAACAATGTGGTGCGCAAACGGTCTTGGTCCCAACATGATGATTTGCCTCAAATGACATCGAAAGCAGACATTCATCAGAGGAAGGTTATACTCTCAGTGTGGTGGGATTTTAAAGGTGTCGTGTTTTTCAAACTCCTACCAAGAAAACTAACAATCAATTCAAATGTGTACTGTCAGCAATTGGACAGTTTAAACGAATTCATCATCCAGAAACGTCCAGAGCTTGTTAATTGTAAAGGAGTTGTGTTCCATCTTGACAACCGAGACCAAACACAAGTTTGATCACCCTTCAAAAATTATTGGAGATTGAGGGCTGGCCAAGTGGTGTATTGGTTAGAAGCTGGCTTGGGATACCAGCTCTGAGCATCAGGGCCCTGGTTTGGATCCCATATGAGTGCCAGTGACGCTGCGTCCTCTACAGCTAAAATGGTGAACAACAGCTCAACCTGGAGCTGGCCTCCCATGAGTCGCTGGTGATGGTGAAGGCCACAGTCTTTGCTGCAGTGGGCTGCCATGAGCTACCATGAGTGGCTGGCAGCCAGCATGAGCATCAGACAGCCAGCATGAGCAACTGTAAGCTGCCGTGAGTGGCCATCCAATGACCGGCAACCAATCTGCCTCAGCAGGGAAGAGCGCAATGATCACAATACTAACATGGTCTGGTGAAGCAACATCCCCTGCAACTTGACTGAAGAACAAAAAGGACAGCAACTTGTCTGTTCCCCTTCCCCGATTCCCCAATGCTGTTCCCCTCCTCCAATTCCCCAATAAATCTTTAAATAAATAAATAAATAAATAAGTTTATTTATTTATTTATTACTGGAGCTTGGATAGGATGTGTTGCCACACCCACCATATTGCCTGACCTTGCACCATCAGATTTCCACTTCTTTCACTCTCTTCAAAACTCCTTGCGTGGTATAACGTTCAATTCAGATGAGGCTGTGAATGAGCACTTTGTTCAGTTTTTCGCAAATAAAAATAGGTGCTTCTATGGGCGAACAATTATGAAGCTCACTGAAAGGTGGCAGATGATTATCAAACAAAATGGGCAATATATTATTGATTGATCTTTGTTCTTTATGTAAATGAATGACCTTTGAAAAACATGGACAAAATACATCATGACTTTTCTGACAAACCAATAGTTGGATTAATCCAAGACTGAAGCTTTGCAGTGTCAGTATGTCAGAAAAAAAGGGGACTAGGGTTTTTGAAGTGACTTGCAAGCATTCTTTTTTTTTTAATACAGTATGATTTATTTATTTATTTATTTTATTTATTTATTTTTGGGGAACAACCGTGGTCATTGGTTACACACTGGTTTCATGCTACAATGGCATAGTTAACTATTTCAGGGAGGGCGCAGTTCACCATGGCCCATGCAGGGATCAAACCAGCAACGTTGGTGTTATCAGCACCATGCTCTAACCAACTGAGCTAACCGGTCACCCCCTGCAAGTGTTCTTAAAGTTATACCTTATGAGGGCTAAGATGGAAGGAGAAGAACATAAAGGTATAATGTTGGTAAGTACCTAGGAGGAAAAAGAATGATGAAAGGATGAGAAGTCTAGGCTGAACACCAAGTAAATGGAGAACTAAGAATCCTGAGAGTAGTGATGATAAGATGTTGTAGTCAGAAAATGGAAATTGCCATTCAGAATTAAAAGAGAGAACAGTTTAGGATAATTGTAATGTCCAGGGGTGACTATGAGAATGGATTCTAGGGTATGCTGGAATTGAGGTCAAGCGCCTTGAAGCTACACTCTTCTGTATCTGTCAATGCCAATATTGAAGTATCCATAATAATGACAGGAGACAGAGTGAACAGGAAGACTGATCAGGATGACCTGAAACTCAAAGGTGAAAGGGTTCTTTGCACAAGAATGAAAAACAGTGATTTGGAAGAGGCAAAGAGTATCAATGAGAATGCAGACATTACCTTTGGGAACCACAATGGTGGACGTACAAGAATGTGCAGTTTCCATTTGAGAAGATTACAGGAGATAGTGTCTTCCTGCAAAATGAGTTTTAGTTAAGGCAAAAAAATATGGGGGTGGGCTTATGGAAGTATGAGAAAGCAGAGAAGTTTGGGTTCAATGATAAGGTGTTCCAGAAGATCTGGGGAAAGGGAAGAAAGGAGAAAATGATGGAAAAACTCAGTGGGCAGAAATTCCAGCATCATCTGAGGACAATAGCACAGGGGTGATAATTGATCAGAGGAGCTTGCATTGCAGGAATAGAGAATGATAAGTAAGAAAAAGTATGGTGAGAATAACTTTTCCAGAGTTTTGAGGCAGCTGAAGACTGGAGCCCTAGTAGTATAAGAGGCCAGATGAGGCTAATGATAGCTAGATCTCAAAGGCAGTCTGGAGTAGCCTTTGCTCAGGTTTCCTAGATCATATTGGGGTCAAATTGTCCTGATGCCCTAGAAGGATGGAACTCTAGACTTTGTGTAGTGGTGCAAAACAACCAGATTCCAAAGAGGAACTTTCCCTGTTAGCTGGAGAGTTCTCTCAGAGAAGGGTTTTGAAATTAGCAGTGACCTCTGATACTCTGATTGAAGACAAGCATCAATCATCACCTTTCACAAGAATGAGCTCTTATTATCACCTTGGAATATTCAAGTTTTCTTTTACCCTTTCTAGACTTGCTAATAATACCTTGCCTATAATTAAATGTAGTGTTTGGGCCTTCCTGGACATTGTTAGCTTCTATTGTAACTCCGCCTTTAGCAGAGTTTCTGGTACACCTCAGGTTTATATGACTCTAAAGCCCATTCTTTTTCTGGTCTCCAAGTAAGCCCTATGTAACCCTATGGGGAAAAAGGGTATCATCAGATGAGATATATTTAAAATTCTTGAAACATTCTCAAAAGAGCACCAAGCCACTTCCCAAAAAGTTATACTTGAGAAAGAAAAGTTGATTTCCCATCTAGTTGTTGAGACTATTTTGTTACCCATGGGGAACTATCTTATCAGTGAGGGAAAAAAGATATAAAAGTGTGCACCCCGGGCCAGCCGAGTGGCGCGGTGGTTAAGCGCTGGCTTCGGAAGCCAGCGGCCCTGGTTTGGGTCCCACATATGAGGGCCAGTGACACTGCCCTCAAAAAAAATTTTTAAATTTTAAAAATGTGCACCCCTCCATGGAGGCAAATCAGTAGGGTTTCCTTAAAAACTGTTTTGGAACTTGTCATCTTTAGCATGTGCAAAAGTTATCTAAAAATGGGAGTCTGCAAGATTTAGAGGAGAAACTAAAGTTTCTGACAATCTTGACTGCTAAGACAACAGTGAGGGACTTTAGGAGGATTTCATGTGTGTGCTTGCAGAAAAGTAGCAGATAGTGTTTAGTATGAGAATATTTAAGATAAAATTTGTCATTGAAAACAATAATACTTTATACTCTATATGTAATCAACTGCAACTAAAGAAAGGTAATCACTATAGACTGAATAATAAAGACACCTTCATGGTATGTAACTCAACCTAAAATGATGTTAAACATCATCTAGAATAGCTTTAAAAACAAAACATAAGGGGCTATCATTACGTAATCCAAAACTGTGATATGTGTCTGTGCCTGGGATCATTGCCCCTCCAAGAAGACAAAAATACATTGAGATGGAGAAGAGCAGCCAAACTAATTAGGAGAATGAATGAGAAGCTGAAATTTGAGGACAGATCAGGAAGATTAGAGCTCTTCACCATGAAAGATGGAAGCAGCTATGCCTGAAATCTATGAACTTCCAAAGTGAATCACTCTGAATAAAGTCCATATGACTTGGATTCCCAAACCCCAGTATACTTGAGCCAAGAATGCCTTGAAGTATGGAAGTGGTAGACTTAGGTTAAATAAAAGAAATACTATTCTACAGGGTAAGAAAAGAACGTATGGGATTTATGTGCCCTAAGAGTTGTGACAAGAGAAATAATATAGTCTTAAAGAGAATATTTTAAATGTTATCTTTGTAATCATAAAAAGAGAGACTGAACAAAAAGTGGCTTTTTTTTTTGTTTCCTCCACAAAAATAATTTTCTTTTGAAGAAAAGGATGAGGGAAAAGAAGAAGATTCTGCTATACAATGGAAGACCCATATCATAAAAATGACATGGATAATTCAAAATGGCATATAATCCCAAATCACATGTAAATGATAATGGAGAAGATACCCAGTCTGGCATTAACCAGATACCATTTGTCCTCTACCCAGATCCCCTCCCATCTCCCTTTACCAAAGTTTTGCACCCACCCACCAGTTTCTATGTGCTCTGATACTAAAGGCTGTTAGCTGTGGACTTGTGCATATAATGGACCTTAAGCTGCTGGAGCCTCTTTACCACCCAGAGAGCATAGCATACCTGAGAGTTTTTGTACCTGTAGGACATCCTGATGCTGCCTGTTGGGAAGGGAAGGGTGAGAAGAGTATAAAAGCCTTTGTTCCTTGGCTCTTGCTTAAGTGGAAAAAACTACTGCCTTCAGGACTACAAAATTGCATCTTGATTGTGAGGTGCAATTCATACTTCAGCAATCCCCAGGGGATCTGATTAAGGCTTAGATTCCTGAAATTGCACCTTTGTCGATTTTCCACCATTTCTTATTCTGCTTTCTCCACTTTGTATCCAGTTTTCCTTCTGACCACTGTCCTACCAAATCACTTTCACTTAAATCCTTGGCATAGGGTCACTCCTGGAAGAAGCCAACCTAAGACAGGCAGTCAGGCGCCAAGTCTGTGTGTGTTAGAGGCACAGGAACCTCCCTTCAGGGCAGTGCAGGAAGCCAGGGGGCACCCAGGCTATCAACAGCCATACCTCGGAGATGTTGCAGGTTCAGTTCCAGACCACTGCAATAAATCAAGTCATAATCTTCTTGTTGGTGGAGGGCCTTGTCTTGATGTTTTTTAAAAAACTCAACATCTGTGAAGTACAGTAAAGCAAAGCTCAATAAAAAGAGATATTCCTGTATATAGCATATAGTTGATCCAGTCATCGGTATTAACAAGATGAGGAGATAAGATTCTTTCTCTCGTTACAGATGATGGAGACTTATTTGCACTGTACTTCCTTAACACTTGAAGTTAATGGCTGTAAGTCAAGGCATTATGTTTTCAGAAGTCACTGAAAGACATCATTCTTGAAGCTGGAAAGTGTACTCCAGCCTTAGAATCTTTATTCCACCATATTTCTCAAATCCCTGTCTGTACCAAGCAGACCCTGTAAGGAAACAGGAAGATATTTAGACACTGTCCTTGTTTTTAAGGAGTTTATCTTCTTGGCCAGAGTAGGCAAACTTTTTCTGTAAAAGGTCCAGTGGTATTGGAAGCCATACAGTCTCTCCTGTAAAATCCTCAAAGCGACAGTAAGTAAACTGAGGGGTGTTCCAATAAAACTTTATTTACCAAAACAGGAGGCATGCAGGATTTGGCCCGTGAGCTGTAGTTCGCTAACTACATCCAGCCATGCAATTGCACTGGCTCCTTCTTACTTCCTTCAGTTGAGGAATGTGTGAAATCAGAGGTCCAGGATGGAATCAACTTTCTACTTTACATTTTATCCAAATGCATAAAATGACACTGCTTTGTGCATTTCTTTCTT
The DNA here is from genome assembly GCA_033961575.1 of Aselliscus stoliczkanus. Lineage (NCBI taxonomy): Eukaryota > Metazoa > Chordata > Mammalia > Chiroptera > Hipposideridae > Aselliscus > Aselliscus stoliczkanus. Next base: position 161,666,412 of record CM066728.1, read on the forward strand.
CCAGACCAAAGTGTTATTCTACCTATTCAAACAAAAAAGATCAAAGGAGGAGGTTATGTCTGTTGTTGGGTTAGTGCATAAGGAAACCACACTGCTTGAGGAATCGGGATGGCTCCCAGACACAAGTGTGGATGCTGCCAGAAAATCAACTTTATTTTTTATTATAATTCCACTTCTATTTTGAGCACCCATCCCCCTAAGCTGATACAAAGCCAATACCTGCTGGAAAGACAGGCAGGAAAAATGAATATTTAAAAATGCTATCTTATCTCATTGATTTAACTTATTGTAAATAAAAACAGAGTGCCCAAAATAAAAATAAACTTATTGGCACCAGGCATGCTAAATGTAAACTTCGTGTTTCAAAGGGGGGATAAAAGAATCATAATCTAGTGTCATAATAGATCACCTCACAGTATTGCTCAAGAGATTGCTTTTTTTTTTAGAAATTTTATTGGAGAACAGTATGTTTTTCCAGGACCCATCAGCTCCAAGTCAAGTAGTTGTCTTCAATCTACTTGTGGAGGATGCAGCTCCTTGGCCCCTGTGGGAATTGAACCAGCAACCTGGGTGTTATGAGCCTGCGCTCTAACCACCTGAGCTAACCAGCCACCCAAGAGATTTCTTAAACACTCAAAATGGTAGTAGGCCTGGCAAATTGCATAATAGCCCTGTCCAATAGGACCTTCTATGATAATGGAACTGGTCTGGAACTGCTCTGTCCGAAATCGTAGCTTCTAGTCACATGTGACTAGTGAGCCCTTGAAATGTGGCCGGTGTGAATGAGAAGGTGAAATTTTTTTTTTTTAACTTTAGAGAGTTTATTACACATCCATCTACTTTACAGATGAGGAAATTGAGGCCCAGAAAGTTGAAATAATTTTCTTAAGGTTTCTCAGTCACTGGTAACTAAATGAATTTTCAAAACCAGTTTTCCTGGTTTTGAGCCTTTCCTCTCCATCACTGTATCTGCTAGCCCACCAGTGAGTAGAATTAATATTCTAGACAAGGACCTTTGTGTTTGGCTGCATAAATTGTGCACTGAACAACTCCAGGTGGCGGTATTCCCATAGACTAAGATACAGAGAATGGGTAGTGCTGTCTCCTAGCCATGGCCTTGGCCTCTACCATGCCAGTGACAGGGAAGGTGAATTTTTAATTTTGTCTAATTTTCATTAATCTCAATGTTAACTTAAATAGCTGCATGTTGCTAGTGTCTACCCTGATGGACAGCTTAGTTCTAGAATATAAAAATCATATGGAATGCCCATTCCATGAGAGCAAGGACCATCCCTACCATGTTCCCAGCTGTGTCTCAAAGTGTGTCTGGCACATAGTCAGTGCTCAGAAAATAGCTGACGTATGAATTAAACCTCTTGAAGTAAGGAACAGAAAGAGAGTAAGGTGGACTGGCCCAGTGGCGCGGTGGTTGAGGGCTGGTTTGGGATGCCAGTGGCCCTGGTTCGGGTCCCACATATGAGGGCCAGTGACACTGCCCTCGCGGGGGGAAAAAAAAAAAAGAGAGTAACGTTGTTATAGCTGCTTTACACAGTCCAAAGGAAAAAAAATTTCAGTGACTATGTATGAGAGAATTAGAAAATTTTCAATAGAGAAGGTGAAAACAGTTAAGTTTATTGTAAAGGAATTTAAAATATGGATTAAGTTAAATGTAGTGATCATGGATTCATGCTTCAGAGAGAGAGAGAGAAGTGAATTCAAAGGGAATCCTACTGTTGATAACTTCCTGCAGCTTAGCCAAATTTGTATTCAAGAAGAGAATTACAGCCCGGTTCAAGAAATATTTATCAAACAAGTCATCATTCTAGTCTGTGTGCAGAGATCAATTGTACAGCTATAAATAAGACAGAAAGACGAGAAAAGAGGGAGAGAAGAAAGGAGGGAGGGAGGGAAGATCCTCTGGTTGTTGAGGACAGCTGAGGAAGGAAGACAGAGTTGTGTGAGCCCAGCGGTGAGACCAGATGAGATCCAAGCAGGGAGCCCTGCCAGCTCCACGCTGTGCTACACCATAGGTGGTTGCCATGCATCCTGTAACTATGGCCTTTCCAAAGGCAGTTCTGACCAAACGTAGCTAGACAGATGGCTGATTTTACTCAAAGCAGAGCCAAGTACACCCTGTCTGATAGCATGGCAAGATTTTCACCGATCTGTATTAACAGCCACCAAAAACTAGACTGATCTCAACATAGGTTAACTATTAGCAGGTGATCCCAGCAAGGCTCACATGCTAATTGCCTTTTCTCAAATGTGACAGAGTCCAAATAAGCCTGCAGCCTCAGTATGGAGAGGGAAGTAAGGTGCCCAAGATCTTTTACAAGATACTGTCCAGTGAAGCGAATAGCTTTCAGTGCTAGATTTCAGACCTTGTCTGCCAAGTGATGTTTGACTGAATTGCTTGGCTTTCAGCCAAATATTTGGTATCTAGGATATCAGGCCTGAGGTTCAAGATGAGGACCTGCTGGCTGAAGACCCCAATTACTTCAGGTTAGATACAGAATTTTAAGTCTTCATCTTATTGACACATTCAATTCAAGTAGGTGACATGAGCAGATGAGTTAAGAAGGGAGAAGGCTATTTCTTGACCTGGGTTGTGGTTGCATGAGTTTTCATTTTATACCAGACCCATATGTTTTATGGACTCTTCTGTATGTTTGATATATCACCCAATGTAATATAAAAAGGAATAAGACAATCACCCTGCTATCACACTTTCCAAATTCTAGTCTGAATGAGTTTGTTCATTAGGTGATATTTACTGAGCACTTCTGTGTGCCAGGTACTGTATGTACTAAGAGCTGGAGATTAAAAGAGACATATGTTATTGCCTCAGCTTTGAAAAAAAGTTTAAAGGGGAAGATTGGCAAGTAAACAAATCACTGCATTAGTATGATACATATTTCCATAGAGGTGGTGTCTAAGGAAAAACATATTTTTGTTTGGTGGGCAGGTGGGATATAGTGAAGCAGAGAAAAGCAAGAGAGGGCAAAGTATAATCAGAGAAATTCTCCTGGAGGTAACAGTTAAGCTAGGTCATAAAAGATATTAAGAGTTTTCTAGACAGAGGGACCATCTTATCCAAAGCTAGAGAGGGATGACAAGGTATGCCAGGTATGGAGACAGCAAAGAAATGAGACCTCCTTGCTAGGCCAGCCAATTAGGGGTTGTCCCTTCTACAGATGCTCTCAAGCCTTCCATACCAACCCTGGGTTAACACGTGGCACCGTATTGTTTTTGCCTGGTTTCTTATATGTATCCCCCAATGAACTTTATGCATTTGTGGAAAGTGAAGACCAGGGTCTGTATCCATCTTTTCCACCATAATTGAGTGAATGAATGGAGAAGAGGTTAGAAAGGTAGATTGTAAAGGGCTTTGTATGCTAGGCTAGGCTAAGGAATTTGGATCTTATGGGAGATGTACATTTCGCCTTGTGTGGAGCCCCTTTCAAAATTAACACTCTGGTTTATGGAATTCATAGGTTGTGATTGCCAAGTGGGAAGACTGTGGCTGGAAATTATACAAAGATGATGCTCATTTCAGGGAAACTACATAGGCCATAGAAAAAAGCCCTTTGTTCCAAAATGTCTTCTTGAGGCATAGCAAGCTTAGAAGAATCAAAACATCCCCCTGGGCCAGCCGAGTGGCGTGGTAGTTAAGCGCTGGCTTGGGAAGCCACTGGCCCTGGTTTGGGTCCCACATATGAGGGCCAGTGACACTGCCCTCAAAAACAAGAAAGAAAGAAAAAAAAAGCATCCCCTGCACAGGTTAAACCTACCGACACTTCACCCCTTCATGCGAAGTATTTGAATCTTTCATTTAACTCCCAAAAGAGCTGAAATCAGCATTCAGGAAAGGAGAGTTAAAATGGGGACAGGTAATAAACAGATGGCTCAGGCTGGGTGAGGCGGACTTTGAGCAGCCAGAGGGCAGCGCCAGGCGACTGTGTGCCTGGAGGGCAGGGAAAGCGAGACAGGGTGTGGGGAAGGTTCAGAAAGAGAGGTGGTGGCAAAAACAGCTTTGCCTACTTTGCAGTTTTGCCAAGGGCCCTGGCAGATGCCCTGCTTGCCTCCCAAAACCACCTTCTATGCTGTCTGCAGTAAATTGCTGATGCCTGAATTTAAATATCAGGATTGCTTGACGTTCTAAGAGCCTCAGGCTCCCCCAGGTCAGTCTGCAGGCTCTGTGCTTGCCGACTCCTGCTCCCCAGTTTACTCAGGTTTCTCCTCCTCTCCACCCCACCTCTTCCCTGCTGGAAGACTAACAGAGGTGCAAAGGAGAAGAAGGAAGACAGAAAGGGGTCACCTGCATTTAGATACCACACATACACACACATCTTTTCCCTTAATTCACCCTTTGCCTATCTTCAAGTACATCAGAAATCTATTTCCCAGGAAACTAAAAAGTCTAAAAGGCCCAGAACAGCCGAGAGAAGCTGGAATACTCTCAAAATTTTCTTGTAACCACAGAATAACCTTCCACAGTTGGATCTCGTTCAGGGGTTCCTCACCAGGGGCAATTTTGCCCCACTCCCAGAGGACATTTGGCAGCGCTTAGGAGTATTGTGGGTTGTCACAACTCCAGGGGATGCTACTGGCATCTAGTGGTAGAGGTGAGGGATGCTACTGCCCAACCTATAATGCACAGGACAGCTCCCCTGCCCACCCACCCCACCCTACCCCGCAAAGAATTATCCAGCCTGAAATGTCAGTAGTGCTGAGGTTGAGAAAACCTGGTCTGTTGGAACCCAAAATTCAACTTCTTTTTTAAAATATTTTTTATTTTAAAATATTTTTTACCTTTTAATTACAGATGACACGCAGTATTATATTAGTTTCAAGTGTACAACATAGCAATTAGACATTTATATAACTTACAAAGTGATCACCCTGATAAATCCAGTACCCATCAGACACCATTCATAGTTATTACAGTATTATTGACTATATTCCCTATGCTGTACTTTACATTCCCCATGACTATTTTGTAACTACCAATTTGTATCTCTTAATCCCTTCCCGCACTTCATCTGTCCCCCAGCCCCCCTTCCCATCTGGCAGCCATCAAAATGTTCTCTGTGTCTGTGAGTCTATTTCTGTTTTGTTTGTTCATTTATTTTGATCTTTTGATTCCACATATAAGCGAGATCGTATGGTATTTGTCTTTCTCTGTCTCACTTATTCCACTTAGCATAATACCCTCTAGGTCCATCCCCATTGTACATGGCAAGATTTCATTCTTTTTTATGGCTGAGTAATATTTCGTTGTATATATGTACCACCTCTTCTTTACCCATTCATCCATTAGTGGACACCCAGGTTGCCTCCATATCTTAGCTGTTGTAAATAATGCTGCAATGAACATATTGGATGCATATGTCCCTTCAAAGTAGTGTTTTGAATTTCTTCACATAAATACCTAGAAGTCAGATTACTGGGTCCTTCTTTGTCTCTTGTTATTGCCTTCATTTTAAAGTCTATTTTGTCTGGTATAAGTATTGCTACTCCTGCTGTTTTTTGGTTTTGGGGGTTTTTTTTGTGGGGAGTTTCTTTCCATTTTCATGAAATATCTTTTTCCCTCCTTTTACTTTCAGTCTATCCATCTGAAATGAGTCTCTTGTCAGCAGCATATGTAAGAGTCTTGTTTTCTTAACCAGTCAATCACCCTGTCTTTTGATTGGAGCAATCTACATTTAAAGTAATTGTTGACAGATATGTAGTTATTGTCATTTTATTATTCATATTTTTTATCTTTTTTTTCCTTCTTCTTAAACAAGTACCTTTAACATTTCTAGTAATGCTGATTTGGTGATGAACGCTATCTTTTTTATTTGTCTGGGAAGCTCTTTCTCTGTCCTCCAATTCTAAATGATATCTTTGCTGGGTAGAGCAATCTTGGATATAGGTCCTCGCTTTTCATCACTTTGAATATTTTGTGCCAATCCTTTCTGGCTTGCAAAGTTTCTGTTCAGAAATCTACTGACAGTCTTATGGGAGTTCCCTTGTAGATAACTAACTGCTTTTCTCTTGTTGCTTTTAAGATTCTTTCTTTCTCTTTAACCTTTGGAATTTTAATTATGATGTGTCTAGGTGTGTGCCTCATTGGGTTCATCTTGTTTGGGACTCTGCACTTCCTGGACTTGTATGTCTATTTCCTTCACCAGGTTAGGAAAGTTTTTCGTCATTATTTCTTCAAATATTATAGGTTTTCAATTCCTTGCTCTCGATCTTCTTCTGATATCCGTATGATATGAATGTTGGTATGCTTGATATTGTCCCAGAGGCCCCTTAAACTATCCTTTTTAAAAAATTATTATTTTTTTCTTTTTGCTGTTCTATTTGGGTGTTTTTTACTACCCTACCTTTTAAATCTCTGATGTGAACCTCTGCTTCATCTAATCTACCATTGGTTCCCTTTGATATATTCTTCATTTCAGTTATTCTTTTCTTTTTTTTTTTTTGAGGGCAGTGTCACTGGCCCTCATATGTGGGACCCGAACCAGAGCTGCTGGCTTCCCAATCCAGCACTTAACCACCACACCACTCGGCCAGCCCAGTTATTGTATTCTTAATTTATGAGTGGTTCCTTTTTATATTTTCTATCTCCATTTTTTTATTGTCCTTTCTTTGTTGAAGTTCTCACTGAGGTCATTGAACATCCTTATAACCAGTGCTTTATATTTCTTGATGTCTATAATTTACTTCATTTTGTTTAATTTTTATTTATTTATTTTATATTAGTTTCAGGTTTACAAAACAACATAATAATTAGACATTTACACCTCTCACAAAGTGATAACCCTTCCAAGTTTACTACTCCTTTGAAATCATATAAAGCTGTTAACAATACCATTGACTATATTCCCTATGCTACACTTTACACCCTATGACCATATATATACATATAGCCAAACAAAATGTATACATATTTTAAGAAAGGAAAAAAACTATTAAAATTGTAATATTCAATATATACTAATAAAAAAAGATGATACAAGTCATGTTTGACTTCTGCGATTACAAGAAGTATTCAAAGTGGTTATCAGCAGTGTCCAGACTCTCCTGATTTCCAATTACAGTGAGCTGCTTGAGCAACACTGACCACTCGTTGCTGTTGGCATTCAATACTGATCTGCTTCAGCTTCAGGTACATAGTAATAGGTCAGGCATCTACACAATCTATGAAGTGATCCCCCTGACAAGTCTAGTACCTGTCTGGCACCCTATATAATCTTTATAAAATTATTGACTGTATTCCCCATACTATATTTCATATCCCTGACTACCAATTTGTACTTTCTAATCCCTCACTTTTCTCTCCCATTCCCCAACCACCCTCCCATCTAGCAATCATCAGTTTTTCCTCTGTATCTCTGAGTCTGTTTTGTTTACTCATTTATTCTTTTCTTTAGATTCCACAAATAAGTGAGATCATATGGTATTTGACTTTCTCAGTCTGACTTATTTCATTTAGCATAATATTCTCTAGGTCCATCCATGCTGTTGAAAATGGTAAGATTTCATTCTTTTTTATAGCAGAGTAATACTCCATTGAATAAATGTACCATTATTTCTTTATCCAATCATCTGTTGATGAGCATTTCAGTTGTTACCATATCTTGGCTATTGTGAATAGCACTACAGTAAACATAGGGATGCATATATTTTTTCAAATAACTATTTTGGATTTCTTTGGATAAATATGCAGGATATAACCAGTGTTTTAAACTCTGCATCTGGTAGATTGCTTGTCTCCATTTTGTTAGTTCTTTTTCTAGAGATGTTTTCTGTTCTTTTATTTGGGAAATATTGTGGGGGGTTTTGTTTTATTTTGGCCTTGCCATTTTTTCTGCCTCCTGTGTTTGTTTTTATATATTAGGTAGAACTACTATGTCTCCCTGTCTTAATAGAGTGGCCTTATGTAATAGGTGTCCTTTCGGGCCCAGTGGCATAGTCTCCCTTGTTACCTGAGTCAGGTGCTCCAGATGTGTCCCTTGCGTGGGTTGTATGGTGCCCTTCTGTTGTAATTGAGATTTGGCTGCCATTTGCATGTCACTAGAAGGAACTCACCCTTAGACTGATTGGTTGTGAAGACTGGACATGACTACATGGAGGAGCTATTGTGCAGGGGCTGACCCTACAGAGCAATATTCACTTTAACAGGGCCCTATTACCTGTCCAGTCTGCCTTCTGTATGTGCCATTTGTGGAGGTGGTTGGATGGTGCTCTGGCATGGTCTGAAGCTGCCCACTGAGTGTGTGTTGGTTCTGCAGCCTCTTGGAAGGGGCTCTGTTGCAGGCCAAGGTCAGCTGCTGCCCAGGGCCACTTGGTATGAGCCACAAAGTGAGCTGCAGATGATTACTGGGTTTTGAGGCGCCTGGGAGAGGTTAAGCTGTGAACTGAGGCTGGCTGCCACTAGTGGTGGACTTTGGGCTGCTAACAAGAGACACAGGAAATACTGAGGCCAGATGCTGCTTGTCTGGGTTTTGTGAGCCTTTGAGAGATTTTAGGAAAGTCTGCAGCATGAGCCAAGACATCTGTCTGTATGGAATACCCACAGCAAGCATCTTGAGTGTGCCCACAATTTGGATGGGGTGGGGTCTTAGAGAATCACCAGGGCAGAGAGAGAGGTATTAGATGGGTTGATGTAGACTCAGATATGGTGCCCACCTGAGTCTGCATGATGGGTGAGGTGAGAGTTCAACAAAGAGACAATGGGTTCTGCCAGCACTTCTCTCTGGGAAAAAGCTGCCCATCCATCCCTCTCCCTGAAGCCAGATAATCAGTTCCCACCCATATATACCTGGCATCTTTACTGCTGCTGCTTCCAGTGCTAGAGTTCAGAGAGAGTGAATCTATCAGCAAGTAAGTCTGTGTGTGAGACTTTTAAGAGGAATGCTTGGGACTCCAGCTGCCCTCCATCTTACACAGCCACAATCTCTGGTTTTCACAACTAGAAGTTATGGGAGCTGCTCTTCCTAGTGCTAGAACTCTGGGCTGGGGAGCCTGGTGTGGGGCTAGAACCCCTCACCCCTCAAAAAGGAGCTGAGATATCCCTCCCAATTTTTAACTCCCACAGGTGTGGGACCAGCCCCTTTCACATCTCTGCCCCTCCTACCATTCTCAACATGGCCTCTTCTGTATGTCCTTAGTTGTAGGACTTATGTTCCGTTAGATTTCAGGCAACTCTCAATGATGGTTTTTCTGTAGTTGTAAGTTTGATGTGGTCATGGGAGGAGACAAGCACAGCATTTACCTACTCCACCATCTTGATTTGAAAGCCCCATCAAATTCAACTTCTTACTGTTGCTTCTCAAAGAAAAGTGGCACAAGGTAGTTGCTGTCAACATCTGCAAAGTCCCAAAGAGGAAGATCTGAGAAGATCTCAAGTTCTCACAACCTGAAGCCAGGAACAGAATGCTCCCGGCCTCCAGCTGCCATCCCTTACTACATCTCCCTCCACTCTGCTCACTCTACCTTCAGACCAAAGACCAAGTTAGGATATCATGCAGTTATGGTGTCAGAACAGTCAACATGACAAACCACTTTTGGTAAACATCAAGAGGCCCTGTCTCTAGCTCTTGAGCATCAGTTTTGGATAGAATAAATTTAGCTACCAGTGAAAAATGAGAGTACCCAGAGGTCTTACCTTATTTAGAATTCACCAAATATTTTACTGATCCAGGTGAAGTTTAGGAAACTTCAATACTTCCCTTCCCAAGCTTGTATCAGAGAAAGTGGTTTGAGTGACCTCAGAAGTCCTGTGGAATTGCCCAGTTCAAACATTCCAGCTCATCATCTGAGTGAAGCAAGGAGAATCATACTCCCCACAATCAGACTCATTTGTTATAGCTACTAACCAACTTAACACACTGGATCAAATTCAACATTGTTTTTAAACATTTGATGGAGCTAGTGAGTCTCTCCTGAGTAAACCATCGGGTCCAACTTTATAAAATCACGGCCCTTGAAGCAAAGGAATGAAGTCTGTGGCATGCCCTTTTTAACATTCTGAACAAGGGCTTTAGAAGTAAAATGCCTCTGTGAACTGAATGGTTATAGTACTATTCCAGGAAAGCCAGTTGCTGCCAAGTGCTTCAAAGTTGCTTATGCCACCTGAGGAACATAATGTTTAACTACCGAAGGACTACAAGTATATATGGTGCATGAGGTTTTATTATATATCCAGTCATTGAATATACAGGGTGGGGGACACCTCTATCAAATAGGTCATGCACTAAAAGACTAGATTCAGTGGATTTAAGACTATACACCTTATCAGGAGTCTACATAAAACAACCAACCATCGAAAATGTCACTGCTTTTTGAGAAAGGTATGGCAGTTGCACTTAAGCAGTCCGTACCAAGTATAAGGATACCTGAGTTCTTTATTAGCTATCAAGTGTGTTACAAAGGCTGTGTCATGAGTTTCATGCGTTTCTTCTGTCATTTCCAGGCAAAGAAAATTCAATTAATATTTGCTGAGATCCTATTACAATGGCTGGTACTGGACCAGGCACATGATAGTAACTCATTTAGTCCTTATATATTGGTGTACATAAAGAGCAGAGATTAAATAACTTGCTTACGGCATACAACCAGGAATAGGCATAGGTAGAATTGGAACCCAGGCCCATCTAACTCCTAAGCTAGTACACTTTTTTCTACATTATAACAGGAGACCACTTCCATCTGATTCCACAGCCCTGCTCTTTGCTGGCACCTCAGGGCAGTGACAGGACCACAGTCATGCATTTATTTACTTGCAACTACTCATTGAGTGTCCTACGCAGCACTGGAGAGAACGTTGTAAAGAAGAGAGGCCTTGACTTTCCCTTCATGGAAGTTACGTTCTACTGGGGGCAGAATGGAGATAGACAATAAGTAAACAAATAAAAAAGATACTTTGGAGTACTAATAAGTTCTGTGAAGGAAATAAATCCAAGTAGCAGGCTAGGAAATCATTGAGGTGAAGATTTGGGGGTACAATTTTATGTAGGATGGACAGGGAAAAAGGCTTGGAGAGATAAGATTGAGTTGAAATGTGAATGATGAAAGCAGGCGTGGCTAGAACTTGGGAAAGAACATTCCAGACAAGGGAATAGCAAGAACAAAAACCATGTGGTAGGATCTAGGTCAGCTAGAATGAGAAGCAATGCCAGTGTGACTGGAGTTTAAGACCTAAAGCAGCTTAAGTCGGTATATAGAATGTCATGGTGGGTTCAAGTACATGACTTAACTCTAAATTAGGGACTGGATTTAAGAACAGAACCAGCACCTCTTCAACCATTCAGAAACTATCACTCTACCATATACTGACAGGATGGTAGAGAATCTTCTAGAAGCCAATAGCTTCCAGAATCATGAAGGGAGCTGCCTCTACTGTAGGAGCCATACTGTGGCCTCTCTGAAAGACTCCTGTGGCACTGGGGTCACCACATTGGATGCGATCAGAAGCACCACACCCATCATGGATGAATTAGACACCCACATAAAAAATATATGCATATTATATTTCTCAAGCAGAGATTTACCTGTCCTGTGACTATGTCAAAATAGCATTCATCGTCAAAATTGTGATATCCTAGTAATGTAGAAAAGAATGCAGCATTTGTAAATGAGACGTGGCTCACAGACAGGTCAGAGAATTACAAATTGGGAAGACGCAGTTAAAAAGTATTAGCTGCAAGATACCAGCAGGATACACTAGATTATAATGTACTCAAGGGAAAAACCCTTCTAGAAGAGTTTGCTTTGGGGAGTGATAATTAGTCCCATAGCAGCTCACATTTATGGAATGCCTAGTGTGGGTGGAGAACTCTGTTAAGAATGGTTTGAGTTAGTGCGATAGGGACAACCTAGAACAGAACCAGAGGCCAGACACTCCAAATCACAGCTCAGTCACCTCCGATATAAGTCTGTGACCTTGAGCAAGTCAGTGGATCTCTTTGTATTTTTTGTATTTCCATATTCTTAAACTAAAGACATTAAGGAGATCTGGTCTGCCCACATGTGCCTCCCCTACAGGAACCCTGTGAAGAAAAAGAGCAGGCCTTCCCAAATGAATATAATAAGCCTAAGAAATACAGGAGTTTGTGCATATTCATGTTTGTGGTGAGGCTAAAACCTGCCTCAGTGTCAGGGTGTGATATATTCAAAGAAAAACATTAATAAATTATAGCACTGGTGACGTGCAGATGTGCTAAATTAATGAAAGTGACACCCAAAGGACTGAGGTCTGGGAAAGAATGAAACAAAATTTGCACTTTAAAAAGCACAACACAAAGGGCTTCTCAGAGATAAGGTGTTATTGGTAGGAACAAGGGAAAGATGAAGTGAGGTTTTTCTTGTAGGGTTGAGCCAAAGCTTGCAAAGCTGGTACTTGAGCCTCCAGTCCCTTCCAGCCAGGAAGCCAGCTCTAGACAGATGCAGGAGCCTTGAGTTGCCTCCACAACAAAGTACCTTTCAACCTCCTCGATTCCACCGTCTTCTTTTAAAACCAATCCCATTCAAACAATTGAGCCAAAACAAGCTCTGTCTTGGTTAGAATGCCTCTATCTCCTCACAGCAAAATATAAGCAAGGCTCTATAGCTACTGCTCATCATGAAAAAGCCACGATTTTGTCCGCCTTATTGTGTTTACCTTCTAGCCAACTTGAAAGTCATTCTGGATAACTGACACAATTATTCATCCATTCATGGGTTCAGCACATATTTAGAACCTACTCTGTTCCAGGCACTATGCTCTATGCTGGGGGTACAGTAATGAGGAAAATCAGTGATGCCCCTGCTTCCTGGAAGCTAGCAACCTAGTGGAGGCATCAGATGTCAAACACAGAATCACACAAATACTTAATCATAAGCTCTAATAAGTGTATGTTCAGGAAACACAGGGTGCTATGAGGACATCTAACAGGAGACTCAGGGAGGGCTTTCTGAGGAAGTGACTTCAAGCTGACCTATGCAGAAACAGTGGGAGTTTGCCAGGCAACAAGCAAGAGAAGAGCCTAATAATGGGGAGCAGCCTGTGCCAAGGCCCCAAGGTAGAAGAGAGGTTAACGGTTGCCAGTAACTGACAGAAGACCAGCATGGTGGAAGCATGCATGCAAGGGAAAAAAATAGCATGAAATAAAACTGACAGGGCAAATGAAGGTCAAGTGGTGCAGAGCCTTTCAGGCCAGTGTAAGGATAGGAATTTACTTCTATGTTTAACAGAAAAACTTTGAAGGATTTGGTGCAGAAATTGAGTTGTGGTGATGACAGTGGTGGTTATGGTGAGGTGTATGTGTACATGCTTATGTTAGGGTGTGTATGTGTGTGTTTGTGCATGTGTGTGTGGTATGAATTGCATTATTTGATCAATCAGCATCAGTCCAAGGTTACCCATGGGTACTGTTGAGGGCTCAACAACCACCAGATCATGCAGATGAGGAGCTAGCAAATCTGACTTCCAGGCTAAGATCTTTCAAAACCTCCTGTGTTGGCTGTGTGGCTCTGAGTCCAGCACCTAGCTGTGAATTGAAGTGATTGAACTTAAGCTAGCCCAGTCATGATCTTGAATGAGGCAGCATGGCCCCCATATTTTGGAACTTTTATCTTGAAATTCATGTATTTTTTCTTACCCTCCCTGATTGGGGGAGGATACTACTAGCAATTAGCCAGTAGGGTCCAGGGAGGGTATGTTTCATGCCATGCACAGGACACATACAATCAGGCACTGTTCTCTGTCCCACACAGCTTTCCAGTGTTCCAGCAGACATTCATGTAAGTGAAAAACCTGGTTATAATCATCTAAGCCCAACTCCATTTTGCATTTCATGATATAATATTTTTGTATGTTTTTAATAAGCAGCAAATTTTTCCAGGAATGAAACCACCATGAAAATTGAGGGCAATGTTATTTTGTTTGCTTTGGAACTTTCCCAAGGGTTGTTCACCCTTTGGGAAAATCAACTTGCCAATGGCACTGCTACTCATTGTACTGAGCCCTGTATCAATCTACATTTGGGTCTATCTCATTCATGGAGATTCTTCAGAGAGGCGTAGGCATCTGCCTACTTCACTAGGATTGCACAACAGTCAAACCTGAGCATTTATATATTGAAATATTTATTTTATTATAAATCACTTTTCTTCTATTTCCCCCTTTATATTAAAATTAGGACATTATATTTACTTTTCTGTGCTTGTGTATATAGGTAAATTATACCATCTGTAAACTTTTATTTCAGAATAGTAAAGGAGGCAGTAGGAAATATTTATTTTTAAAAAGAGGTATTGGGATTGATAAGGTTGAAAACATCTGAACAAGCCTGATCAGTGTTTCAAAATGCTATAATATTAGGAATTGAGCTACTTACTATCTTTGGATGGTCTCTTGGTAACTTTAACATGTAGAGAATTCCATGTAAAACTTGTGCTTTCTTAAATAATCCAGAGAGGTATCAAGGTTGATGTCACCAGTGAGAAGTCATGTTGTGTCATTTACCCCCAATAAGATACAATGAGAGGCACATTTGACCTTTGTGGCATTCTTCCCAAAAATCCATAACCCCAGTCTAATCATGAGAGGGAAATAATCAAACTCAAATTGAGTGACTGTCTACAAAATGCCTGACCAGTACACCTCAAAACTGTCAAGGTCATCAAAAACAAAGAAGACTGAGAAACTGTCACAAACCAGAGGACACTAAGAAGACATGATGACCACATACAATGTAGCATCTGGATGGGATCCTGAAAGAGAAAAAGGACATTAATGAAAAACCAGTGAAATGTTGAAGCAAGCCTGGAGTTCCATTCCTAGTAATGTATCAATGTCAGTTCCTTTATTCAGGCAAATGTGCAATGGCTGTATAGGACTTTTTTTGACATTAGAGGAAAGTGGCTAAAGGGTATACAGGTTTTCTCTGTACTGTCTTTGCAACTTTTCTATAAGTCTAAAATTATTCAAGTGTTTTTTAAAGTGTGGTTTGGTTTTGTTTTTTATAAAATATAGAAAGACATTAGGAGTCCCACACTTAAACAAAACTTAAGGCATTTTTCTAAAGCTATAAAATAATCATTGCGTGAAAAGACACAGTTGAAGGGGGAAAAATGGCATACTGTCCCTGGATCCTCACACTCCAGGGTCAATATATGAAGAAGACAAAGAAAACGTGGAGACCACTGTCAGCTAACGCAAAACATCTTGTCCTTAGTGAATATACAAATGCCAAGAGACATGGTAGAAATGGAGGGAACGGAGTGGGTAGGTCAATTCGATGAACTGAAACCAAGCTTAGAAGGAGCAGAGAGGCATTGCAGGTAAGGCAGAAAGGTTGATTGACAGAAACAAAAAGAGGGATTAATAAGCAAACTATTCTTGGAAAAGGTTTGGTTCAAGCAGTAATGAGATATGAGGGTAATAAAAATAATAATGGTGAATACTTAAATAGCACTCTCTATATACCAGGCATTGTCCCACAAGTTTTAGAAATGCTCCCTCATTTACTCCCCATTACAATCCTATGAGGAACGGTTATTGCCCCTAATTTTAATACACAAGGAAACTGAGGCACAGAGACTATTATTTATATATTAGGTTGAACCCTATGGAGCTGCCATTTTTTTTTTTTTTTTGTAGCTGAACCATCCTGCCACCTGTTGGCAGCTCAATGGCAACTCAGCTCGGGCTGGGCATCAAACCACCATTGCTCAGAGCTCAGCTCGCGCTCTTGAGCAAGCTCTTAACCAACTGAGCCACTCAGCCAGCCCTAGGAGTTGCCATTTTTGTAGAACAAAAATTATCTACTTTCAGAACATTCATATGGTTTGACTTAATAAGTAACCTGCCTATGGTGCTCAGCAATTTGAGAGATGGAGCTAAACTTTGAACCCTGGCAGCTGGCTCAGAGGCCTGGGTTGGGAACCTCCAAGCTAGAAAACCTCGTACAAAAGGGGCCAGCATTTACTGAGTGCTCACTATGGACTGAGCACTGTCTAAAGCATTATATATACCAACAACTAATCACTTGTCTTCACAACAACGTTCTTGAGGAAAGCATGCTTATCGCCCAATTTATAGTTGAAGAAACCGAGGCTCATAGAGCTTAAGTGACCTGCCAAAAGTTGCATAGCTAATAAATGGCAGATCTGGGATTTGAACCCAAGGCTGACAAGCTCCACAGCCTGGGCTCAGTGTATGAGTAGTTATGGCGTGGCAGAATTTAGACTGAGACAAGCTTTCACTGCAATTCAACAACCTGAAGAAGAGAGGGTTTTCCTGTCAAATCTCAAAACAGATGCTAAGGGCTATGCATTTGGTAGGATACACAGGAAGGGGACGTTATACTTTCTGGCTAGTTCAAAATGAAGGGCATTGTTATTCTGGTGGAATAGAAAATGATCTCAAAATCTCTTCAAATATCAGCAAAGAAATAAAAGAATGGAAGACACTGGAGCAAAAGGAGAGAAAGAGAATGTGGAAGACTGGAAGATAGACTATAAAAGGTATTTCAAGTGTTCCTATGCTGGAGATATTTGGAATCAAGTATTTTATTTGCAATTGGCTAGTTTCTCCCTACTCTTAAATGACTTACTGGCTGGTCAATGGATATTTGGTTCTTGGATCTACTCTACCCAACAGTTAAGTGGTCATGTCATAATGGCCCTATATTCAACCAACTTAATTTACAGTAGGAGTCTCATAGGAGAGAAGAAAAAATAGCCAAATGTTGCTCTCCAGCAAATAAACTTTTTAAAATGTCATTTAATAATATATCATAAAACTTTACTAATTTTAACTACCAGGTGAATCCAAATTAGCAAAACAATCTGAATTACAGAATTTTTTAAACTGCAATTCTATTATTTTTACATGCGTACATAAGTTAGGCTCTGGGTTATCTACCAAGAAGATTTTACATAAGAGTCCCAGAACCTAAATTAACTGCAATCTCAAGCAGTAAGTAATTCAGACTGCCAAATCTACACAGAGATGGAAACAGCCTTAACTATATATCTTTAAATCTCAAAATAGAGCAAATTAAGTCCCATGAACTTCATGGATCAATTTTCTGGGTCAGTTTCATGGAAATATAAGTTAGACTGGAGACAGACCTTAATAAGGCATAAGTACAAAAAAATAACTAATTCATATGAACATCTAACTAATTAAAAGAGCACTGCAATGAATATATTATTGGCACTACTTGGCCCACTTGGCCCTGTATAACTGCCATAACAGTGGCAATTCTCTTGTATTTTGAAGCACATAAGCATGACTATGAACACCTTGATTGGTCTCAGACTGACACACAGCCTTCCACCAGTTAGTAAGCCAAATCCCTTTGCTTGATAGTCCTCAACTCCACGTCGCTGCTTCCTATTGTAATCTGGAACCAGTTGGAGCAATGCCATGGATATCATGGCAACTGTAGGTATAATAGGTATAACCAGTTTCTTCACTTACATTATAACATTAAATAATAAGCTATTCTTCATGACACACAGCAAAACTTTTGGCTTCATTCATTGCTTATACATTATTTTTAAGCCAGTCCTCAACCTCTTCTCTACAGATTCTGCTGCAAACCCAACATTACTCTGCTAAATGAAGCTAGCAGTCATGGTGAGTGCACGTAGCTTTGCCTAAGCAAACTGCTTATTCTTGGACTTATCTACACACTCGAATGAAATGGAATGATCTCTGTTTCCATGGGTTCAAAATGGACTGTTTACACCATTAACTAGGATAAACGAGGCCCAGAGAGGACTTAAATCAAGTCTTCAAGCCTGTGGAATGAAGCACCTTGTCCAATGCACTGTAAATGACACTTCCCGGTCTGGCATTGTTTATGCCCCTTCAAAGAATATCAGTCTACTTACTTCCAAAGGTACCCCTGGACAATAAATCAATTGAAAGCTAGGCTTTTAAACTTCTTTCATTATATTTGCAGTGAGAAACATACATTTGCCATTTGCATTGAATGTATTACCCACATAGATGTGGTTCTTAAAGTATTAATAAGTTTATTGGCTGAAAGTCACTTATGATCAAAGTTATTTTCGGAAGTCTTTATAACACAGAAAGAGTATTACTTATGGACAGCACCATTTGAGAGCCGCTGACCCAGACAAAAGAATGAAACACAAGGCAAGCTTAAATGCAGATGTCTGGGTAGTGAAGCCATCTTGATTTTAACATACCTCTCAACTCCCTCATCATGAGAAATAGCATAGTGTGTGTAGTTTAAGATGATGGAACCTTAGGTTGGATTCCATGCTCAGGCCTCTAACTAGTTGTGTGCCGTTGGGAAATTACTTGTCTCTTTGTGCCTCCATTTACTCAGCTGTAAAGTAGACGTAATAGTATTTAGCTTTTTTGGTGCGCCCCCCCCCCCCCCCCGCCAAAAAAAAATATTCATGTGTTGATTCTCTAACCCCCAATGTGACTGTGATGGGGCCTTTGGAAGTTAATTATGATATTTAGATGAGATCATGAGGGCAGGACTCTCATTATGGGATTAGTGCTCCTAGAAAAAGAGACAACAGTGATCTTGCTTCCTCTTTCTCTGCCATATAAGGACACAGTGAGAAGATGACCATCTGCAAGCTAGGAGGAGGGCTCTCACTGGGGAAGGGAATTAGCTGGAAGCTTGTTTCGGAATGCCCAGCCTCCAGAATTGTGAGAAAGAAAGGTCTGCTGTTTAAGCCACTCAGTCTATGTTATTTTGTTATTGCTTGAGCTAAGACATAACCTTATGGTTTTTTCTCATATTTTTTTATAAGCTGAAATTTATAAAGCATGCAAAATAATGCCTGGAATATATAGCAAATGTTTTATTGTTCGTAAAATGAAATTTTAAAAAGTAAATAAATGAAGGGAAATTCTGAAGTGTTTCTTGCAGGATGTCTGTCATTTTGTCTTCGTGATCAGCCTCTATAATACCACTTTTTAAATATGTTTATTATTATGACAATCAAAGCATCTGGCATAGAATGATACACCCATCTCTAGGATGGTTCTAACCACAATTGTTTGCCATATAATTATAAAATGCTTGCTGTTCTTGAGTTGAAAGCTTGTTTCATCAGACCTGTAGCAACCCTGTTCTTTGAAAAGTTGTAGAGAAAAACTTGGCCGTCTGTCATGTCTGTCCAAGCTGGCATGTCCTATTGTGGCACAAAGAACAATGAACACTCTCTGTCTACTGGACATTGGTTTGATGTCACCCAAGTAGAATTGCATCTTACATTGGTATGAGATTGTAGTCAGGCCATGTTTTAAATACATGCAGAAGGCTATTCCTCTATATCTTGTTAGCTAACTTAGCAATCCAGCTGGATTTGACACCATAACTTTTTTTTAGATCTCCTCTTTCTTCTCTCTTTCATTTGTGTGTTTGTTTGTTTGTTTGTTTGTTTGTTTGTTTGTTTTCCAGGTCTAAGAGAAAAATACAAGTTTTATATAACCATCCATTTCACTCAAAAAAGACGTAATAACCTTCCTATCTTCAGGAAGAAAGGAAATGAAAGTTTAAATCTTCACTTTCATTCATATACTTTGTGATGGATATGCACACTTTTGAGTAAAACTGTCTAGAAATTTTCATACTAACCACTAACTACAGCTTTTGGTTGACATTGCTGCCTCCAGAAAGGTTAAAATACTTATGGAGCAAAGGGTTTTTGCCTGTATCTAAGCTTATTGTTCTTTGACACAGCAAGTGCAGCAAACAGTCTCCACTAAGCAGCAACCACAGAGGAGTGTTGCTGCAATGAGAAAAGGTGAGATTGTGCTCTGAAGTCATCAATATGAATCTCATTCCCTTTCCCAAGCCTCCTACTGTGAGGATTTCTTTTATCTATAAAAGCTGATTTTGTTCACATCAGATTAAGAATCAGCGTTCCCTCAGCAGGCTGCTGTTTGGCCAATGAAAGCAGGAGAGCTGTTTATGTGGGTGGGACTGAAAGTCTGAGTAGGTCCAGGCACCTGCTTTCATTCGTCCTCCATGTCTTTATGGTAGGTAGTTGCAAGGGGGAGACTCAGAGTTATTGCTGCGAACTGCGGAGGAGCAGAATTCAACTGACTTCTGATCTCCTACCTGAGAACAGGGAATTGGTCCCTAATTCATTCAAGGGCACTGGGGATCTATTCAGGAAAACAGAAGTAATGAAGAGAGGGCTTATTTAGAACAAGAAACCAGCAGGCAAGAGCTAGAATAGACCAAGAGGAATTACTCCATTTTTTTTTAATAAAGCCACTACAGGATTATAATAAATAATATGCACTATTATTATCCGATTGTATCCTGGAGGTCTTTTCAAGGGCCCCACATGATGCTCTTTAGTGCTCTTTCCTCTTCCTTAACTACGCTCCTCTGCATTACTTCAGACACTGGAATTTTCCTTTTTTTTTTTTTTTTAGTTTCAGGTATACAAAACAGTGCATCCTTTTCACCCCTTACAAAGTGACAATGCCTCCCATCCATGCCCTCCCACCCCCGATATCATGCCTATCTATTACAGTTCCCAGACACAGGAACTTTCATGTGATTCACAGAACACAGCAGGTGAGTTTCTGCCCCAGGGCCTTTGCCCTAGCAGCACCATCTTCCTCATTTGAGACTGGAGTCTGTTCCCATCTCACCTTTCAATGCGGCTCCCAGCTGCCCCCACGCGATCCTGGTCCTCCTTGCCTTGCTCTATGTTTTCTTTTCTTCCATCTCCTACCACCTTCTCACACCACTTAGTTTACTTATTTATTATGCTATTGTTTATTTTCTGCCCACCCACCACACCACCACCTCCTTCCCAACTCAGGCTATGGATGGTCCAGGATCTTTATGTTTTGTTCACCAGTGGAACCCAAGAACTTAGAACAGTGTCTGGCACATGGTAGAGGCTCTGTTAATACTTATTGAATGAGTGATGAGGTAAGCAGGGTATGTACCATCATCATCATTATTAATGCTATTTCTCATTATTATTACATCAAGCTTAGAGATGAGGAAACTCAGGCTCAGACACATTACTTAATAGTACATAGATGGCAAAATGTCAGATCTAGAACACAAACTGCACCAATCCAAAGTTACTGCCTTATATCTAGTCTAGTGGCTTCAAACATGATTTAATAAGATGGATCAGTTATGGACGGTCCTAAAACAACGGGTCTGATCCACTTGATTGACATCTGAGTTTATTTTTAACAGATAAATCTTTCAAGGTCAAAGTGTTTATTTTATTTCAACTTATGTGTGTCAGTGTTGCTCTGTGAAGGAAAAAAGTTGTTAATTCATTATACAAGGGTGTACTGTCACCTAACTATTTTATTATAATAATAATAATGTTTATATTAGGCCTATAGTTAGACTCATATTTACAAGATGACAGCAAGTAATGGGCACTGGAACCCGAGCCCACGCACAGCCATTTAAGTTTAAGCTGAGCAGAGGTTGACCATGCTCTGAATTCTTTACTGTTTGAGGAGTACCAATTGAAGTATGAAAAGCTCAAGTTTTAATAGTGAATAGATGAGTGGACAGCCTGGCCTTCAAGTCAAAAGAGAGAGGGCAGAGAGAACCAACTAAGAGAATGAGGGGCACCAAAAGGGACATATGCCAGCAGTTCAGAGCCAGGAGCGTGAGCTGTGAGCACAGATGCATTTCCTTTGTTTTCTGTAGCTTCCCAGAAAATTTGCAAATTATGTCAGCAAGAATGTGTGTTTGCTTATATACGCGTTCCTGAATATTAGGGGCCGCATTGATTCTTTCCCTCGATGTCATATAACCCTGAGGGTATAATCCAGTAGGAGTTCACAGGAGCCATGGATCATTTCTGTGGAGCTGGCACAGTCTGGTGTATGTCCACACAGAGATATGCACAGCCTGGCTCACTGCACCAATCATTCTCAGCACACAGAGCCCTGATGTGAGGTTGCTGCTTTCTTCTTCGTCTTCTTGGAGAAGGGCCTGGCTTTTCCCTCGTCAAATACCCTAAGGGACAGATGCATAGGTTTCTGGAAAATCATGAATTCCATTTTAAACAAAGATAACAAACTGCATTGCTTAATGTGTGGCATGGCAGCTAAGGTGGTATGGACCCGCAAAGGAAACCAACCACAGTGAAGACAGTGAGAATGGACTCGAGCTCCCCTGACCTGTTGTGGAAGGGACACCTGTTCCTGACCTCATAGCTCTGAAGGGTATATTGTTGCAACATGAGGAGGTGTGACGAGAACATCAGAGTCCAGAATCACAGTGGAGGTGGACACTAGCATAACAATCTGGGAGAGTAAATCATATTTGACTTTTTCTCTGAACGTTTGGTGTTGTTTTGGTTTAAAGAAGGAAATAGCTTATCTAATCCTATTTTGTTTAGGCAAATATCAAAATAAATGAGGTGAGCCCTCAGTAAAATTGTAAGTTAAACAGTTTTCATTTCTACCCTTCCAAATCTTCCCTGAGCCCTCTTTTCCCTTCTCACTGCTCCCCCCAACCCCCAATGACCAAGAGTATCCCAGTAGGCTCTGGATCTTTGCCTCTTCTAGTGAAACTATTAGCCTGAGATGCCCATTCTCTCTAATGTGTTAACTGGAGAAAAGTGTTGATCACAAGGAAACAAAACCCACTTAAACTAGATTAAATAAAAAAAGATTAACTGGAAGCATATATAAGAAGAAACCTCAAAGCAAAGACATGAAACAACGCTTGGTGTGAGCTAACTTGGTGGAAACGAACCTGGAAGTGGTTTGGAGAAGCCAAAATGTGAATATGTGACCACTCTCATCTGTTTTTCTCTCCAGTCTCAATCAATCAATCATCTCTTGCATTCTTTTGTTCTTTCACAGTCTCTTTCTTTTCTCTCCTCCTTTCTTCCCCACTTTCCTATCTCAGATGGCTTGCTTTACTTTTACATGACCTAACAGGATCTGACTCTATATGACCTTTCAATTAAGTCCCTGCCATCACCTAAAGTCTCACAGCTCCGTTTAATTTCTAAAGACAGAGTCTAATTAGTCATTGGTCATTCAATGAACACTCTCCTTCTTGGTCAATGATAGAACTTACTCTTTGGACAGTGATAGGTCCTGGCCTGAATTGAGGGAGGGAGGGTGAAGAAATCAAGAAAGGGTTTTGTCAACCTGAAACACCTAGGGCTGCCTAGCTCTGAGCAGAGCAAGGGTAGCGGAGCATGTGTATCAGATATTTATTGACATTACCTATTGATAATGCTGTCAGACAAATTGTCCCCAGAAGGCAGTAGCTTAGAGCTGTAAACATCTATTAAGCTCAGGAGCCTGTGGGTTGGCTGAATGGTTCTCTTGGACTTGACTGGGCTCAGTCAGGCTCAACCACATGCCAAGGAATCATCTGCCTGTCAGCTGATCTAGAACACCCTCAGCTCAAACCACAGAAGTGACTGGGAGCAGAGGCTCATGTATTACATCCCCCAGCAAGCTAACTTAGGCATGACCCTCATGGTGATGGCTGAAGTGGAAGAGTGGAAACAGAAACAATCAAGTGTTTCTTCAGGGTTCTGTGTGGGTTACATTTGCTAATATCCCATTGGCCAGAGAAACTCACATGGCCAAACTCAGAATCAAGAGGCAAGGAAATAGATCCTACCTATTTAGTGAAACTATCAAATCACATGACAATGAAGCTTGGATGCAGGGAGAGAAGAGGAATTGGAGCTATTAATGCCATCAGTCTGCTACATCATGGCAACAAACTCACTGACATGTTCAACAGGCCAGTATAGATACATATTCTTCCCCGGCAATATCTGTACAGACTCTTTCTGATACTAATTCCTGATACCAAATAATGAACTACTAAGGTTGGAATTTTGAAGCCCTTTCAAATAACAGTAAATAAGTGATAAGTTTGTCTCTAGGTAAAGGTAGACATATAGAATAGAAATAACACAAGATAACAGAGAGAATTGAATTTTCCCCCCTTTTCCCCCATAATGTGTGTTTCACAACTCATATACAACATACCTAGGCTTGTGAAATCCTGCTCTCTAATGCACTGCATTAAAAAATGAGAGTTGTTCAAATTATAGATAACTCAAAGCTGAACATGTGGGCAAGTAGACTAGAAGCCCTGACGAGTTAGATGCTGTCATTGGTGCCCTCTTTTGCTCCCTGTGGTGGCTGGATTCCATATCATATAGTGGGGGGCTAGTTATTTGATTGCTCTTCTACCAAAAGTAGAAAGAATAAGGCTTCTACAAGTGACCTACGATTAGCTCCAAGGATAGATCATTTCGTCTGGGGTTATTCTGATTTTTGCTTCTCTCCATAGCATCACAGAGTACTAGAATGTCAGGACTAGAGGAAGCTTAGAGATCTT
Organism: Aselliscus stoliczkanus; assembly: GCA_033961575.1. Classification (NCBI taxonomy): domain Eukaryota; kingdom Metazoa; phylum Chordata; class Mammalia; order Chiroptera; family Hipposideridae; genus Aselliscus; species Aselliscus stoliczkanus. The sequence goes on from CM066728.1 coordinate 161,690,768, forward strand.
CTAATCCAGAATTTCCCAACCGTTAGTCACATAAACCATTCATTGTTTTGTAATGTATCTTGTACTCATTAGTACTTTTCATGAAATTGGCTCATTTTTAAAACCTAAATTAATTTATTTTTTAAATTTTATGTCATGGCCGTAGGTTGAAAAATCAGTATGATTTGATGTAAATAGAAGATAACCATAAATTAAACAGAATGAAAGCACTACATTGTTATGAAATTCTGACCAGATGCTTGAGCCTTCGGCCTGCCCAGTCTTTACTAAAATGGGAGTTTGGCAAATGTGAAGGAAATGTTAAAGAAATATTATCCTCAAACTAACGCATTCCCTCTGATAGAGTCAGAAAGATTGCAAGAGGCCTGAAAAGGTCATCACTTTCTCACTATACAATTCAGTGTTATTTAACGCCCCGTTCCTGTGTCCTAAAATCATCTTGGACTTCCTGAATTGTGAGTGCACCACACTGTAGAGAATATCTCTGGTCCAAGTCCTTACATTCACAGACAGAGGAACTGAGGTCTTCTCTTACCCCTTTCTGATGCTTGCCTTTGTACCATGTCACCACTGATGTGCATCTTACCCACCAGTTGGGGCAGGAGAAGGAAGAAGAAATGGACCACAAAAGAAGTAAAAGACGGATGGTGCTCTTGATTCGACAAAAGCTGGAGCTTACCTGGTTTTTAGTTACCTTTGTTCTTCCTGTCCTCCATTACTAGAGGACATTGGTGCTGGCCTGTTGAAATAAATAGAAAGTGCCCATAAGTATGCGCACATGAAGAAAACTTCTGCCTGGATCTACCACTATCTGAGACTCTTAGATCAGGAAGCTTCTAGAAAGATATAGTCATACAAAAGGAGGCACCTCCAGTTATCTAGCTGAAGAAAGCATTATGTCAGGAAAAAGGCCAAAAGAACAGAACTATCTAAATCTAATTCACCCTTGGAGTCAGTCACAGGAACTGTGCTAATGGCATTCTAAATCCTCCATGGCAAACTATGGATTTTCAAAAAGAGGTGGAGAAATCCTCTTTGTCTCCTTATCTTCTCAAGATGGATTTTTAGTTGAAAATCCTTTAAAAAAAAAAAATAGGATAAATGTAGTCATACACTCAACTAAGCTCTTTATTCCATTGCCTGTGAGTTGTAATAAGCTTTTGAGACATTTCCTCAGACAGGAGAGAAAGGGACAATCTTCAAAACATATTGTTCCTTATTATATCTTTTTAAATGATGCTGATTATATCAAACATAGTTTGTTTTTTTCATTTCTTATGCTCTTTGGGAATAATGTTGTATTTGCATTAAATATATGATGTGTCTTCTCCCCTTACATTATAGGATGAAATCAAAAAGCCAGATGTCTTAATCTTTGGGACATGAGGGCCTACACCTGATTGATACCTATTCTATGAATTGAATTTTTTTCTCCATTCTCTGAATTTTAGTATTCCACACATTTTTTTACCTTCTTATTGATGGAAACAAGAAAAATTCAGATGTATGTTTGTTCATAATTGAGAGATTCTCTTCAATCCCATGTTGGCTCTTTCCGCAGAGGCACAGAGGAAAGAGACTTCATGGTGGAGCAGGCTTGAGTGGCCCCTCTGACTCTGTTCTTGTCTTTGAGATACTGGCAGAGATACTAAAGCTTTCTAAGCCACACTTCTTCATCTGTAAAGTAGGGGTAATAATATCTATCTTGTCAAAATATTGTCAAGATTAAAATAAGGTGATATAAGTAAAGCTCATAGCACAGGGCCTTACATTTAAGCATGCAATAGGTGGTCACTATTATAATTAGGTATTACTACATTGGAAAGACCACATGAGATAAAGCAGAGTGAGTACACACAAGCTTTGGGGTTCAAGAAAGGATAGGATTCATATCTGTATCATTCATAGTTGCATCTCCAGTGCCAATTCCCAGTGGCACAGAGCAGAAACTCAGTATTTGGGGATGAATGAGTGAACGGTTCTCACATTATCCCTTCTAAGCTGTGTGGTCTTAGGTAAAGCATTTCACCCCTTAGTGTGTGTTTCCTCAACTTTGAAGCAAAGCAATACATTTCCTACAGAGCTACAAGGAAGCTTTAATGCAATGACCAACATAAAACACCCAGCACAGAAGTTGGCACATGTTATGCTTTCCCTAGGTGTTTATTCCCAAATCTCTACTCTCTTTCACTTTTAAGGATCCTAAATAAAGAACTAGGATCTGAGTTTCCTGGGATCTGAAACAAAAAGCTTTGTTTTAAAATGAGCAGGGCCGGCCGAGTGGTGCGGTGGTTAAGCGCTGGCTTCGGAAGCCAGCAGCCCCAGTTTGGTCCCATGTATGAGGGCCAGTGACAGTGCCCTCAAATCAATCAATCAATCAATCAATCAATAATAAATAAATAAATAAAAAATGAGCAGTAGCCAGTGTCCAGAGGCCCAGGATGTACATGGGAGAAGTCCCACAACACCCTCAGGGTGGTTCTTCTTCAAAAGTATCAGGGTCTGAGAAAAGCACGATGTCCAATTTGACCCAACTTTTTTGTTCCTGGGCAACTGTGAGGTGGTATACGTTGGATATTAGCCAGGCTACATGATCATGAGGACAATCCTGAAAAGAGGCACAGAAATTATCTTTCACGCCGGACCTCACATTCTCATTTTTGAAGGAACTGAGAGAAAGGTTCCATCTCTTGTGTCAATTTCAGTTGATTGGTTGTGCTTTGGGGAGTTTTGTCTTGAAAAGGATTCCAAGGCCACAACTTGGCTCAGAGGGAAATAGTGTCGTGATTGATTAGCAATGTCTGCCCAAGTACAAGATGGAGTGTTATGGCTGGTGTGCCTAGAGATTTACACAGAAGCATTCAGAAGGGAGATTTGCTAGAGCCTTTGCCAAAGACAAGGCATATTCTTTTAATTGCAAAACTTGGCAATTGCAAAAACAAACAAATAAATAAACATCTGTTCTTATAGGAAATGTGGCACTTGAGATCTTAAAATACATAGGAAAACAGACACTGACCCAGTAAAATCGATCAGGTGTAACCCTTGCAGAAATGCCTGAAAAAGCAGGTCAAGTATACAATGTGTAATATTCCTGCCTATATTCATTTGGCAAACATTTACTGAGCACCTACTATGTGCCAGGAAGTGTTCTAGCTGCTATTTTGTTTACTGAACAAAACAACAAAAATTCCTATCTCCATGGAGCTTGTAGTCTAGGAAGGGATACTGTTGACCCTTATTTTAGTTATTATAAAAGTTTATTTATAAAAAATTTAAAAAGTCCAGCCATTGCAAGGCTACTCTTCAGAACATGTACAGAAAGTGGGGGAGGCAGCTTTCTTACTATCATTTGTATACTCTGGCCAGATTATGTCTGCACAACCTATCATTGTTTTGGAAACCAATTGTCTGTTTCATTTCTACCTGTTAATGCATAGTTAGTAGAAATGGCACCTCCAACTTCCTGCCATGCAATGTGTCAATGTGACCCACATAGATAAGCGATAGCAAATCTGAACCTCCAAATGTTTGATCCCATCTAATTTGGCCACAACTGCATAGATGCAGATTTCCCACTCTGTCCCTGCACCCACACCCTGAAACTCCTGTGGCCTCATTTATCTATGATCAGCTTCTAGAACAAGGTTTTCTTCACTTTGGGAGCAACTGGCTGTGTCCTGGTGCTTGTCCAAAGTTTCCCAACTGCATTTACCCTCCTGATTTGATAATGGGTGAAATCTGTGTCATCAGTTTCTGAGTCAGAGGACCCTGTTGGACAATTGAGCATTGATCAGTGTAGACCCCTTAGGTTCTTTTGTGCTTGAGGGAAGAAGGAGAGCAAGTGTCACTGGGTCCTGAAACCCTCACACTGACTTAACTTTGGTATCAGGTCAGATTTCACATTCCTGGTTGCCCCTTCCAATATTTTCATGCTACCCCAAGACTCCAAATGCAGCCTCTCAGGAGTAGGGTGCCCAAAATATCAATGTCTTTTATTACTGGCCTATAGACAGGGGCTGGAGGTGAGGGTGATTGTATTAGCCAGGATTCCTAATTGCAAGTAATTGAAAATCAATTCAAATTGACTTAAGGAAAAAATGAATTTTATGGTTTGTATTACTGAAGAGGACTGGTTTTAGGCATGGCTGGGTCAGAAATCAGTTTCCCTTCTCTGTGATACATTCACTCCTGGACAGGCCCTCACCACTTGGTAGCCTTACATCACATTATAAAAAGAGAGCTGCTGATTTACACCACTTCCAATAAAATTCCCAAGGCTGATGCTCATTGGCTCTGATTGCTCAGGCTAGGGTCACATGTCCGTCTCTGAACCAATCACTGCAATCAGGGGATAAAGCACAGTGATTAACCTCCTAATGGACCCTAGCCTGAACATTGGAGTTCATTTCACCCAAACTTCATAAACTAAGAGTGGGGCTGGGGCCATTCCACAAAGGGAAACCAGGACGTTCCTACTACAGGAAGGGGAAAGGTATACTGGGCAGTTGGAACCAGCAAATATCCACTAGAGGCACTCTGCATCATTACCAATGAAGAAGGAGGTGGCAACAACATGCCACTTGATATGAATGTGGTAGTGCCTATGTATATATTGATGTCTTGCAATAAGATTGGGAGAATAACCACTCAAGTGTCAGGTACCAAAGCAGGGGAGTTAGGAGGCACAGTGGTAGCCACCAGCCAACACGTCCCTAAACATCCACCCACATGTCATCTTGGGTGCATGGGTCCTGGAGGATTTCCTTAAGAACATGAGCCTCAAAATACTGGTTGGTGCCATACAACAATCCAGATAACTTATCCTGAAATCTGCTGCCCATCAGGGCTTTAAATTACCTAATTCATCTTCATCAATGGTAGACATCTGTAAGTTTGAGTCAGAGCATTTTCTAGTGCAGATAAATGCCTACAACAAGGACATCATTAGAAGCCATTATAGAGCAGTGTTTTGCCCTAACTGCTGCCTATAATGTTCACTGCTTCTTTGCTGATATTACCAAATGAAGGCTGGTTTCTTAGTGATTCATATTTATTATCACTCTCACTGTCTCAAGACTCATCTAATTCATTTATACTGCACTTGTTGCTGTAGAATCTAGGTGATGGTCCTTAAGTCTGGTCCTGACTACCAGACTGCTGGGTGTGACCCAGGTAGGAGGGGCCGCAGCAGTTCTGCAGGGCTTCTTCAGAGCCCCTTCGGAGCTCACATCATCCAGGAATGCAATGCTGTCTTCCCTGTCTGTGCTCCTAAATTGTGAGGTTCTTAAACAACAGGAACTCTCTCTTTGATCCCTCAAATCCCTTGCACCCTGCATGTTATAACCACTGAATAAATGTTTGTCGAATAAGTGCTATGCATAGTGATTGCAAAACAGAGGAATAAAACATAGTCCCTAAACTTGAGAAGTTTAAAGTCTATTCATTACAAAAGTAGCAATACCATTGTTAATCAAGTGCTGTGTGCTACAGGCTGAGCTAAGTTTTTGCATGCATTATCTTATTTAACCATCTTGACAACTTCCCCCTATATTACCTACTATTATTACCCCTATTTTACAGATGAGGAGCTGTAGTTCATGGAGTAAGCTAATGTCACATCATCTGAAAATGGTGGAATTGGGGCTTGAACCCAGGTCCATCTGATTATAATGCATGTTTCTAATCACTAACATAATACTACCTCTATAAAGGTAGGATGAATAAAAAGTGGGGAAGCTGAAATAAATTAATACCTGAAGGATTGGCAGGGAGTTCCCAGAGCCAATCACACTGACATATAAGCAAATCGTGTATAAAGGTGTTAAGCTGGTCCAATCTTTCAACTGTTAGAGGGCTTTGAGGGACGGAGCAAAGGAACCAATCAGAGATGTGGAGATACTCAGTGACAACATCTGAAGGCCGTGGAAAGGTGCATGGGCCATGAAACCAGCGAGCAGCTACTGTTCTCCCTGGTTTTCTCTAGGCTAGAAGAAAGGGCTTCATGGAGGAAATGTCTGTCTGCATCACTAAACATGGGGTCAAAAGAGCAAGACGGATGAGCTCTGCCTCTCACAAGTTTATTTTACGTTCTCCCAGAATGTAAAGAGAAATCTCAGAATGTCATTGAGAAATGGAGATCAGGGACCACATCCGTCAAAACTGTATAGTTTGTAACTTACCCAAAGCAGTTCTTTGTGCTGTTCTTTATCAGCTTTCCCCAGAGAGATCTGAGCAGGAGCCAGAGGAAAGGGCAGCACGGGAGTGACTGCCCCCTCAGAAGGTCTGGCTGGGAGGAAGGGAGTGGATAATCGAGGCAAGCTTCACTAAGGAGAGAAAAGCAAAGCAAGTAATTCCTTGAGGCTTGTGGCCAAATGGGTAACAGAGACCTTGAAGTCTGGTTGAGTGTGAGAAGCCTTCTTGCCAAGCCAAGGGTGGGGTTTCTGGAAAGGACCTAAGGAAGAAGTCAACAACCACTCAGAGTTAGGTCTGTCCATCATGAATAGTCCTGTAGAACTGTGGGAAATGTTTGTTATTGTTCAACAGCCAAATTTTCTCCAGTGATCTCCATTATTCATTCAACAAGCAGTGATCATGTGTAGATATATGTGTATGTGCTGGGTGTATGCACTGCGCCAGGAAATGGGAAGCCATCAAGAGCAATTTTCCCACTGGGGATCTTGTGTGGGACACAGATGAGTAGATTGGTGATGGTGACAGAGTGAGAAGCCTCCCAAAGGGATATGCAGGGTGGAAGGTGGGGGTTTGGGATTATAAAGAAGATACAATTACTAAAGAAACATTATTTGTTAAAGAAAAAAGCATTCAAGACACTTGTTAAAGATGGTAAGGAAGACTTTATTCAAGGGAGTGGGGGTACTGCAATGGAGTTCTGTAATAAAGGACAGAGATTGGACTCAATTCTGCATACAACAAGAAAACTGAGAATTTACAGCCAGGAAGAGTCAGGGATCAGTGGATGGAAAATCACTAAGAGGAAATATCAGGGATAAGGGGCTTCCTGGCTAAACACCAACCTCATAAGATTCTTTTTGTTTGAGAATTTATTTTTTAATTTATTAAATTAATTGGAGTGGCATTGGTTAGCAAAATGATATAGGTTTCAAGTGTACATTTCTATAATACATCATCTATGTATTGCATTATGTATTCACCACCCAGAGTCAGTTCTCCTTCCATCACCATATATTTGATCCCCTTTACCCTCTTCTACCACCCACCCTTCCCGTTTACCCTCTGGTAACCACTAAACTGTTGTCTGTGTCTATGAGTTTTGGGGTTTTTTTATTTTGTTTGTGTTGTTCCTTTGTTGCTCTGTTTTATATCCCACATATTATATGGTTCTTGACTTTTTGTCTGACTTTTTTGCTTAGCATAATAATTTCAAGATCAATCCATGTTGTTGCAAATGGCAGTATTTCATCTTTTCTTATGGCCGAGTAGTATTCCGTCATATATATGTACCACTTCTTTATCCAATTGTATATGAAACGACACTATAGTTGTTTCCATGTCTTGGTCACTGTAAATAATGCTGCAATGAACATTAGGGTCCATATATCTTTACAGATAAATGTTTTCAGATGTTTTGGGTATATATCCAGAAGAGGGTTTGCTGGGTCATATGGTAATTATATTCTTAATTTTTTGAAGAACCTCCATATTGTTTTCCACAGTGGTTATGGAAAACACCAACAGTGTATGAGGGTTCCTTCTTCTCCACAGCCTCTCCAACACTTATTTGTCTTGTTGATGAGAGCCATTCTAACAGGTGTAAGGTGATATCTCATTTTGATGATATCTCATTTGGTTTTGATTTGCATTTTTCTAATAGCTAGTGAAATTGAGCATTTTTTCCCTATATTTGTTGGCTGTTTGTATGTCTTCTTTGGGGAAGTGTCTGTTCAGATCCCTTGGCCATTTTTTAATTGGATTGTTTGTTTTTCTGTTGTTGTTGAGTTGTACGAGTTCTTTATATATTTTGGATATTAGCCCCTTATTGGAAGCATTGTTTGTAAATATCTTCTCCCATTTGGTTGGTTGCCTCTGTTTTGTTGATGGTTTATTTTGCTGTGCAGAAGATTTTTAGTTTGATATAGTCCCATTCATTTATTTTTGCTTTTATTTCCCTTGCCTTTGAGGTCAAATTCATAAAATCCTTTTTGAACCCAAGGTCCATAAGTTTAGTACCTGTGCTTTGCAGTTTATTGTTTCAGGTTTAGGGCTTTGATCCATTTGAGTTAATTTTGACATATGGTGACAGATAGCAGTCTAATTTCATTCTTTTGCACGTGGCTTTCGAATTTTCCCAGCACCATTTACTGAAGAGACTTTCTTTTCTCCATTGTATGTTTTTGACTCCTTTGTCAAAAATTACCTGCCCATATATATGTGGGTTTATTTATGGGTTTGTAACTCTATTCCGTTGGTCTGGGTATCTGTTTTTTTTGCCAATGCCATGCTGTTTTGATTATCTAACAAGCTTCTTGCTGAAGGCAGGCCAGGGCGATTAGACACCATTTGGAGAGGGGTTGGAGGATAAGGAACCTGATTAGATATGAAGAGTGATCAGATATTGAAGGTGAGGGTTCTGACTAAACTGACTTATAAGGATTCTTGCTAAAATTGGACAATGCTGAGACAAACACAGAAGTCCAAAAGCTGAGGTATAATTGAAAAACAGCTCAGGAGAGCCTGAGTAGAGTTTGGTCAAGGAGAGAATCTTTTCCAGTAACTGTGCCAGTCCTAGGGGCAGAAAGTGAGCTGGGGTGGGCTTCCGAAAGCTAACTGAGCACTGAACATTGAATAGTATTTACCCAAGAGAAGCACGGGAGTGGGAGCAAGGTGCCAGAGGGGTCTTTTGGAAATAAAAGAAGCAAGACTCAAAATCAGGCAGTAAGAGATAGCATGACATTTCCAGGAACTGCATGAAACTTGGTCCAGTTTGTGCTCATAGGGAAAAGTGGGAAGTGGCAAGAGATGGCACTGGGCCTGCCACCCTCAGAGTTTGGACTTCATCCTGGAGCCAGTGGGGGCCTCCATCACTGGGTTTTCCTTCCAAGGGAGGGCTGTCTTGGGCAGTTGGTGCCACAACTGCCAATAATAAGAAGATTCCGTCTCTTTGAAAACACCCGATTCTAACACCCAATCATTTTGCAGGCAAATCCAAAGGAAGCACTTCAGCCATCTTTCTATGGCAATACAAACAGGATCTTGGTATCCTGATACTGTGACAACCTTCATAGCCTGAGAAGATGCATTTTGGGCTTGAGAGCATGTAAAAAAATCGTATAATTTTTGTAGCCTAATTCAGGCTCAGTTGCCTTAACTTAGTGGCACCTGAGAATCACCTGGGAAGTTTGAAAAGAAAATTTGAGGGCCGGCCAAGTGGCGCATTGGTTAAGAGCTGGTTTTGGGATGCCAGCGGCCCCAGTTCAGATCCCACATATGAGGGCCAGTGACACTGCCCTCTACAGCTATCAACAGCTCCACCTGGAGCTGGGCTGCGAGTCCTGGTGATGGTGTAGGCTGCAGCCCCTGCTGCAGTGGGCTGCCATAAGCTACAGTGAGTGGCCCGCAGCCAGCATGAGCTGCCAATAGCCTCGGTGAGCAACCATCCAGAGGCCAGCGACTGATCTGCCTCATCCAGGAAGAGCACAATGACGATACCAACATGGGCCAGTGAAGCAACGTCCTCCACAACTAGACTGAAGAACAAAAACACAGCAACTTGTCTGTTCCCCTTCCCCGATTCCCCAACGCTGTTTCCCTCCCCCAATTCCCCAATAAAATCTTAATTAATAAATAAAATTTTTTTTAAAAAAAAGAAAATTTGATGCCTGAGCCATCCTCAGAGGTTCTGATTCAGTTGTCTCAGGTGGAGCTGGGCATTGGCATGTTTGAAAGCTCTGCAGGTGATCCTGTGTGTTGCCAGGGTTGGGAACTACTGCAAAGTGCACAACCTAGCAACGCTAACTCTTGAGAAGGGAATGGACCCCCCCTTGCCAGGTACTCCCGCCAAGAAGACCCTGGGTCCACTTTGCAAAGCCTCCTGGCAGACTCTCAAAAGCTGCCTGTGGCAACTGCTGAGACCCCCTCGTGCCCCTCCCCTTCTTATAGATCCTGCAGAAGGACTCTGTTCTAAAGCCAAATAAGGGAGAGGGAGAGCTGGAGCAGGAGGGCAATCTCACCTACCCCTGGGCACCTAAGGACATCATCTGGCTCCCTGAGCCATGTTGTCTGTGCAGCACTATGGAGCTTTGTCAAGGATTTCTTTTTCCCCTGAAGTTACCCGGAAACCCCAGGGAGGCCTCATTAGCACATGACTCACGCTCACCCAGTCCCTCCCACACACATCACCTTCCTCCTCACCCCCACCTACAGATTTTTTTTTCCCATTTGCCTTTTTTTTTTTTTTTAATGCAGCTGGGTTTTGTTCCCTGTGCCCTGAAAAGCACATTTTTGGAATGTAAATGCTGCTGGAAAAAAAGCAGGTGGCTATGGACTCTGAGGACCCGGCCCATCACCCCTCACTGCCCTCCCCGTGAAATGCCATTTGTCAGGAGCATGGAGAGACAAGCCCTCTACATACTACCCAAGGCGATGCCCTGTTTTGTTTCTGCCTCACTGAGACAGCAAATCGTTAACTCAGAGCCCCCAGGTTGTTTCTTGAAGCAATTAACAGCTGCCCCATGTTAATTCCCAATCAATAGCCCCTCCATGCTGCTGCTCTTACAGCTGTCAGGCTTCCGGCCTCCACAGCACATTTTGAAAGTAACTTGATGGGACAGTGAGACTCTGCTCTCCCACTGCTTCCCAGGATAGCCCTCACCAGATTTCTAAGGACACCAAGTGCCCCTCAGTGAAAGTCAGGGGCCAAGGAACAGGGTGAGCAAGCAGGGAACTCCACCCACCTCTTGTAAGAAGGATGACAACTTGGGAGACAAGAGGAACTAGCTCTCCTCTGGAGTAGCAGTAGTGTAGCTCCCCTCGGGATATCCATGAAGTTTTCATTTTTCCATTTTGGCTTTTCTTGGAATTCTTTTTTTTTTTTTTTCTGTTTGTCTTGAGATGGCTGTACGTTTCCTCCATCTTAAAAAAAAGAAAACCTCTCTTTCAATCAGTCTTTTTTTTTTTTTTTAACCAAATAGTCATGGTTTCTCATTTGTTGCTTGTGTTGCTTCCTCCAGCTCCCTGTGGGCAGAATGAGACCCGAGAGGATGGTAAAATCATCCAGCTGCCTCCCTGCAAGACAGGAGCCTGGATCGTGCCTGCCATCATGGCCTGCTACCTTTTAGTAGCAAACATCCTGCTGGTCAACCTACTCATTGCTGTCTTTAAGTAAGTGTGTCCTTCTTTCTTCAGAGCACTTAGGATGGAGTTGGGGGAACTGGATGGGTGTGATGCTTTGGAAAGCAATGGAGTTTCTCACTTGATGCTCTCTGGTTTCTATTTCAGCAATACATTTTTTGAGGTAAAGTCAATATCCAACCAAGTGTGGAAGTTTCAGAGGTATCAGCTCATCATGACTTTCCATGAAAGGCCGGTTCTGCCCCCACCTCTGATCATCTTCAGCCACATGACCATGATATTCCAGCACCTGTGTTGCAGGTGGAGGAAACATGAAAGCGACCCAGATGAAAGGGACTATGGTCTGAGTAAGTTTTGAGTGACAGCCCTCAGTAGCCGCAAATCAGAGATCCCTACTGCTTCCTGTAGGCAGTCATTCAGGACCCTGAGGCCACCAATTCGATTCCTCCTGCTTTTTGTAGATTCCTCTGAAGACTTGGAAGGGAATGGGAGGGCATGCTTGCCTGAGAAACAGTGCTAGAAAGAAAACAGTAGGGGGCTGAAAATCATGCATTCTTAGCCTTGCCTCACATCTTTCTTAGTGAGATAAAACCAGTCTCCAGCAGGGCTGTTATAGCACCTTCATAGGTTCTAAGTTTCTTACTTTCCAGAGGTCCCACAACAAACTATAGCAACCATATTTATATGCTCCCAGTGCTGCATTACATATATAATTTAAGCATCATTACATAAGTTGAGTTGAGTTGCAGGTGACTAAGTTTGATTTTCCATTATCATTTCTGGACCTACTTTTTTTTTTTTTCTTTTTTCTTTTAATCTCTTAAACATTTCCCAAGCTTTAGGGGTTGTGCTTATATGACTTCAGGGGAAATCAGCCCTGCTTTCCATTATGCAAAGGAAAAAACTGAAGACTCTCCACCATCCACCTTCTCGTCCAGTGTTTCTAAAAGGAGGTTCTGTTAACATTGGGGTGGAGTGATTCTTGGTTAGGTAGGATTATCCCACATGTCAGGGGATTTAGCACTTCAGGCCTCCACACATTAACTATCAACAGCTCCTGCAGGTTCTTAAATGTCCCTTGGGTACCACCCACAGTTAAGGACCAATGAGCATCCAGGCTCATATAAGCAAACCACTGTGGTTTCTCAAAGTGTGTCAAGTAGACCATTTACACTAAATCTACTGAACTGGAGTCTCTAGGATTATGGCCCAGGAATTACTTCTGGGTGATAACCAGTGGTTCTAAAGTTTGAAACCAAAGCCACTTAATCAACTGCTTCTCTACATCTGAAGCTTTTAACAACATTCCTGAAATAGCAGTGCCTGACTTCTTTCTAGACATTAAAATTGGAGAATTGGAGAGTGCTGGGAATTCCAAAGTTCACTATTTCCACCTGAAACATGAATGTAGGCAAATAGAAAGCTTGGGGTGGGCGTGGAGGGTTTCAAATTTACATTGGGCTTTTTCTATGGCTGTATCAGTTATTAATTAGTTTACCTGCTATTAGCAGAAAGCCAAATTCACAATAACACAAATGAATAAGGTTTTATTTTTCTCACAAAGCAAAAGGTGACCAGAGCTCACCAGTGGCTCACTGAGGCCGAGGACCCAGAGTCCTGTATTTAGGTGCAGTGATGTGCTATTGCACTGCCTTGTCTTGTGGTAGCAGAATAGCTGTTGTACTTCCAGTCATCACATTTATGCTCAAGGCAAGAAGGAAAAGGGAGGGTAAAAAAATGTAGAAAGAAGCAGCCACATCTCTATATATTAGGTTGTTGGAAAAGTCATGACGCATTTGCAACGAAAAACAGAAAAAATACGTCATGACTTTTCCGATAGCCCAATAGTTTATCAGGAGAGCAAAATCTCTTTCCCATACAACTCCCGCCCCCATCTCCCCACAGCAGACTTCTTTTGTTTCTTGAGCCAAACTGAGTCTCATTGTTGCTGCTGCCTTCCAGGGAGACTGGGAAAATATGCATTTGGTTTTCCAGCCTCAGTCGTGGGAAAAGGGAAAGGAAAAATGGGTTGCAAAAGGGCTTTTAGCCAAGCAAGTAAAATATGTCTGTCTGCCATACTCCTAAACCTGGAAATTGAGCTTTTAAGAAAACTCCATCCTCTGTGTAGCTGCCCTTTCCTTGATTTAGCTACATTTTTGACCTTACAACTTGTATCATTCTAACCAGTCCCTGCAGTAAACCAGATATGTTCAAGTGAACGTCAGAGACCCATAGTGAATCTAACCCACAGAAAGAAGACAATGACACAAGTTGCCTGACTGGATTTGGGTTTAGTTTGAGGTTTCAGTAGAGAATCTAGGCCCCTTTTCCTCACCTTGGTTTAGATTAGGAATGTCATTAAGCCCCAGATCAGATTCTATTGTTTTTACTTCTTTGACGCACATCTCATTTCTTTTCCACAGAACTGTTCATAACTGATGATGAGCTCAAGAAAGTACATGATTTTGAAGAACAGTGCATAGAGGAATATTTCAGAGAAAAGGATGATCGCTTCAACTCGTCCAATGATGAGAGGATACGGGTGACTTCAGAAAGGTGTGTTTCCTGGGCACATGTCCCCCGGGATATTTTATGCCATGGCATGCTTTATTGATTGCTTTGGCTTGCATAGCTGCAAAAACTAGAGACACTTGTGTTTATTTTTATTGTTCAATAAATCATCAAGCTCATGAGAGAGCAGCACTTTGTCTGAAGGGTTTACAGATCAAAACCCCAGACTCACAGATCCTGGACTTCTCCAGCAGGCAGCAGCTCCCCTCCTGGACACTAGAGATTGTTGGGTTCTGGACTACTGAGGCAGGAGTAGCTGACTCAGGCCAGAAATTGTAAAGTTCTGACCCCAATACAAACCAAGACAAACCCAGCCCAACTCAAGGCTCTCCAGCAGGTTTGTGTTTTGTTAGATCACTGAGCATTTTCTCCAAAGGTATAGATGATCCTAGTGCCTGGCTTCTATGGGTGCTCCATACCTCCTGAGTAAACTACCGAAAGACTTATGAATTAGTCAGAATAGTGGTTGAGGTTTTTTGGTGGGTTTTTGGGTGTTTTGTTTTTTTGGTTTTTTTTTCAGAATTGTTTTGGTTTTTTTCTTCTTATGGAACAAGATAAAAGCAAAGAAATAAAAGCATATTTTTCTTTTTATATATAACCAGTGGTTATATATTTTTAGATCTCATTGACCAAATAGTTTTGTAGATTAGTAGGGCTGTAAGAAAAATCTCAAAATAATGAGAGGAGAATCCTTTTAATTTACTAAATCTACCTTTATACAAATGAATTTACATTTTCTCATTTTCTTCATTTTACTGTAGACTAATATAAAAACATCATTTAGAGCTGGCACATTGAAAACCGAGCATTTGGGAACAACACTGTTTTAAAGAACACCCGAGTGTTACCAAGAACTGGTGTAACTTTGAATTTTAAGCATTTGCAATATAAAAATGGCAGAAGCAAATTATAAATACGTACTGGGAAAAGGTATAATCTATTGGTGAATTTAGTCAACATGATTCAGACTTCTAAAATTTGAGTCAGTCATCGTCAGTTTTCATGAAATGACATTTTGTCAGCTTACCCTCTTCATGCATTCTCTAGTGGTTCTGTAGAAATTATGCAAATAGCATTTTTCTGTCCTTGGCCTTTTATTTCTTGAAAGAATGCAGTCTAGATAGGTAGGTGTATAGGCATATGCCATTGAGTGATTATATCCATAGGTACTCAGCCAATATTAATAAAGTTTAAAGCCATGAATAGATTTTATACAAATCTGTCATTGCAAAATAGAACATTTTATGATGATATAATGTGAAGTAATTTTCTGGCAAACAAAGGAAGGAGCTGTAAATCTGAAGATCTTTCTCATTCTGAGGACTTAAAAAAGCTATTTATTAATGGACATATAGCCAAGTGGTTCCATAAAATTGTGCCATGTAGTCACATTGCCCATTGCTCAGACGTATTTCCAAAGCATATGTCCAGGGGCCTTTGAAATGCTTTTTGAATTCAGAAAGCCATAGACCTGGAAGGAAAGAAAAGCAAGGGGAGGAAGTGTTAAGGCACAAAGAAGCTTTTGCCTCTCTGAGACACTAGAATGAGAGGTGTAGACCTAAGGCATATGAGCATATTGTGACCATGTCACCAATTCCTATTGGATGGAAACAGAAAGAGACTATATAGCATCTCCACCTGAGCTTCTCACCCCACACCTGCAAACGCTACCAGGAGACTCCTCCCCAGGGCCCTGTTCCTCCCTGGATGGATATAGAGCTCAACCCTCCAAGTGGGTGACCAAGGTAAGCAATTCCCAGAAATCCAGGACAGAGTGTAGGCCACCCTCCCTATGTCCTAGGGATTAGCTGACCTTCTGGAGAGATGGGGGCCAGGAGGACCAGGATCATCTCATGATCAATCCCAGGTGCCAGAATGTGTGCCAGGCTCATTCTGCTTCTGTTTCTTCTGTCTGTGTTTGGGATTTTGTTTTTGTTGGCAGTGGTTGTGATGTTGGTTCATTTTACATTTGTAAATGTAACCCCCACAAAAGATCTTTGAACACTAGAATTGCACTCAGCACTACAGAAATACCATGAAGTATATGAGGGAACAGAGATCAACTAAGGGAAGGGTGGATCCATATTACTCATCTCATACATACTCTAGGACATGGCCTTTCTGAATGGAATGGCAGGTGAAATCACCTGTCGTATTTACATTAGATAGATGGGTAGATGGATAGATGGATAGATAGATAATAGAAAGTAGACAGATGATAGACATGAATATACACACATTTAGATAGGTACATATGTTTAATTTACATAAGTTAACTGTGTACATTCTATATAGTACATAGAATGCTACCTAATTCTCCCTGCATGTTAGATAGCCCCAATACAGCAATTTGAAATCAGAAAAATTAATAGCTGGCTCTCTGCTCTACTAAAAGACTTGGGGGAAGGGTTTCTTCACATAGTGAGCTCCATGTTCCTCCTCCTGCCAGTGCCTTTAAAATACAATTTATTTATACAGGTTGTATTTGCACACATCTTTTCAGAAATACAAAGATACTTCCATAATTATTGATTTAAATGCAGCATTATTATATTATATTTTTGCACCCAAATGGTATGTAAAGAACTCAATACAGTATTTAGGAGATCGTTAACACCTCAGAGGGACGTGATGCTGAAAAATCTTTGTCTTTCCATTTTTATATAGCAATGACCCTGATGATCCTAACGCAATACAATTTTAGATATAATGTGCTAATTCAGTAACCAATACCCTCCACTTTACTTGGGTCAATATTTAGCTAATGATGATTATATTAAAATAACCAAAATTTTAACCTACTAAGCTACATTGGCAACTGGCTTCTTTTCTGAGGATTTTTAGACTTTTGGCTGAAGACAACCAATCCTTAAAGTCTGTTCCATCAAATTCCATGCTCATTGTCCTTTCACAAGCTCGATTCTGTTTCAGTATGTGCATACTGGGCTTTCATTGTATGCCAGGCAATGTGGCAGGCACGAAGGACCCACAAGGCAGAACCCTGTCCTCAAAAAACACACAGTCTTATTGAGTTGCAATGAACACCCAAGGCAGGAACAGCCAGAAACATCTAATCCAGTGGTTCTCAAGCTTCAGGGCCTCAAAATCATCTGGAGGGCTTGTTATAGCACAGGTTGCTGAGTATCCTCCCCCCACCCCAACCCCTGCCAGTTTCTGATTCACTACATCTAGGGTGGGGCCTGAGAATTTGCATTTCTAACAAGTTTCCAAGCGATGCTGATGCTGCTGGCCCAGGGACTACATTTTGAGAACCACTGATGGAAGCCAGTGGACAAGTCCAAAGTTAAGAGAGGACAGCGCTGAATTATTCACTATGCAGTAAAGAAAATTTGACATCTTAAACTTGGAAAAGGTTCTAGATATCATTGAGTACAGATTACTTATACCCAAGGCAGCTGTTTCTCTCACACACCTTGGCCAATCATGATTTAACAAATATGTACTGAGCAACTGGCATGAACAGGGCCAGGGTTAGGGGATAGGGATGGAAGGACTCTACTTTGAAAGAATGCATAGTCTAGTTACACCCAGCTTCTATTCGAACATCTACTAGAAAAAGGAGAAACTGCCTTAGAAATTAGCCTTCTGAATGAATATAGAAAAAAACTAAATGCTTTTCTCTCTGAGAGAAGTGTTTTACATATGTGAACATCACTATCATCTCCCCACTTTGCTTTGCTTTTTCCAAACTTAACATCCCAAGATCCTTGAACTGCTTATCATGCATGCAGCAGATCGCCTATCATTCTGGCCATTTTCTCACTATGCACTTTAAATTGTCAACATCGCCTTTTAAATGTGGTACCTAAATGGAACCTAATTCTACATTGTAGTTAGAGCCTTCATTCATTCCTTTACTATTTTTGAGTACCTACTATGTGCTGAGCTAATACTCAAAGAATACAGTAGGACAAGTAGTCCTTTCCATGTTATAAGGGAAAGAACACAGTACAATAGAAAGATTTTAATACTAATTCTCTAGACGTGTGACCTTTAGCAAGTTACTCAACTCCTCTCAACCTATGTCCCCATCTGTACAATGGCATATTAACACCTAACTGTGCAGTGTTAAAAATCATTGAGATAACATATGTGATATTATGCTTTCAATAAATGGTGGTTATTATTATTATTTGATTTATTCATTTTATGTGCTAATAGATTATATTATAATCATAGCAGCCAGGTCATGTCTTTGGTTCAGGTGAGCCTACAGTTAATTAAAACCAGGGCTTTTTCCCATGAGCTGATTCAGCTATCCTCAAACCTGTTTGAGCTTGTATGTTAATCAGAATGTTAATTCTGATTTTAGGTTAAAAACAAGCTTGTAAAATACTTGTTTTTAACCTAAAATCAGGATTAACATTCATTGCTGTGAAATTTTTCTTTAATTTTTTTTTCCCTTTTGGGTCATTGTTCTAGTACCTCAAAGACTCTTTGAATCTTGATTTTTATCATCCACTGTACTAATTTTTATCCTATTAATTAGTTATTGTTTGCTTGATAAGAATATCTACAGTGCCTTCAACATAATTCAGCAAAATGTCCATCAGCACAGATTAGGTGAACCAAGATAGAACCGAGACATTGTACAACTCCAAAAAGTACTTTTCATGATGACATCATCCCGTTGTTCCACCATCTCTTGTTTGGTTCATCAGCCAGCCAGGTATCAACCTTTCTCCAGGCAGCCCAGTGTGTCGACCTCTCTGCTAGAATCACAATGTACTTAATCACAAATATTTTGTATCTAGATAACTCTGTTAGTCTGCATTATCAAAAAGAGAAAAGATTAACATTGAATCCATGCAGTCTTCTGTTAATGAACCCTATCTCTTTAAAGTACTCAAAAGATACCATCTGCTTAGTTACCTATGACTAAGTCATTCTTTAATGCTGCCTAGAATTTATGTCAAACTCCCATAAATCCTAGGACCCAAGAATGTTGAATTTCAGGAAAATATTTTCCTATCTGCAATCTCCTGGCATTTTTTTTTTTTTTTAAAGATTTTATTGGGGAACTGGGGGAGGAGAACAGTGTTGGGGAATTGGGGAAGGGGAACAGCCAAGTTGTTGTCCTTCAGTCTTATTTATGGAGGGGACAGCTAGCTCAGCTCCAAGTCCAGTTGGCCACCCATTTGGGCAGCTGGCGGCTGCTCAGCTCAAGGTGCCGTGTTCAATCTTAGTTGTGGGTGGACGTAGCCCACCATCCCATGAGGGAGTTGAACCAGAAACCTTGTTATTAGGAGCATGTGGGCTCACCAGCTAAGCCATCCTGCTACCTGTTGGCAGCTCAGCTCAGGTGCAGCTCACTGGCCCATGTGGGAATTGAACCGGCAACCCTGTTGCTCAGAGCTCTCGCTCTTAACCAGCTGGGCCACTCGGCCAATCCTCCTGGCAGTTCTTTTTATTTCCTTTTGGTTCTTATGTGTTACCTGCCTTTTCCGGTGACCATGGCTGGAAGTTCTTTTCTGGTTCCTTCAACTTATTGAAAGCGGGATTCACAAACTGGTGGCTTGCAGGCAGCATGTGCCCAGAGGGCTGTTGTGTTAGGCTTACGGGGGTTATTAAAATTCATTCCAAATGTCTTCGGACGGGACAGGCCACAGAATCCCTGCCTCTATTCTCTTAGGCCTTGCCCGCTTTACCTACTTACTTGATCTGTCCTGCCCATGGACATTTAATTCTCAGATGCCTAACTTCAAGTTTCCAGATCATCTTCACCATCACCCCACTTGTCAGGCTCCACTTGTCAGGAGAAGTTGCAGTTTGAATTTTCTTCTTGGCAGTAACAATTTAAGCAAAGTGGGATATACAGTATCCCTAGTGTCATCTTTTAATCTACCATTATCTTTCCCAAGCCAGTGGGCTTTGTACCTTTTTTTCACTTCACCTAGATCCAAAATAGTGAGAGACACATGACTATTACTAGTATAGTCAACTTACAATTTTTCATAACAAAGAGAGACAAAATTAACTTAGGATATATGAAATTCATAAATAATCAAAAAACTGTATAAGCCCAAAAAACATGAGCTTCACCCACCTCCTGCCATATCTTTGTCCAATGTTGTTCTTTGGTATCTCCATTTATTGAGTTGAATTTAAACTTTTCTTCTTTTTTTTCCCCCGAGAGTAAAGGATAATTGGTCCAACAGGGAAGACTGGTAACCATAAAGGATTTAAATAATTCAGAAATTAAGTATCAGTCTGTGGATAAGCAAGAGTTGGCTTTAGTTGTTCTGCATCATTGGCTTTGATTTGAAAACGCTTTCTCCCCCTCCAAAAGCCCCCCAAAAGCCCAAAGCCCCCGTGATGGGGGCTCATGTGATACAGGATTGTGTTTACCTTTCTTCCCACACTGACGCTACTGCTTGCACTCCAGGGAATATATGAAATTTAGAACAGGCATGGCCTGCCAATCCTCTTTTTCCTTTAACTCTATTTCATTTAACCACATTTTGAGGTTTTCAGAAAGGACAATGAATTTCTAGAAAGTAGCAATCCTTATGTTAAGGAATAGTATATTGAAGCTGAAATTTGCTGTGCCCCCAGAACCTCCTTTTGAATATCCGTTGCCTCATCTTACTGGCTATGGAGGCTCATTGTCTTCACAGCTAGGTTCTTTACTAACCTATTGAGTCCCCTCTAATGGCCTCCTGGCTGTCACTTTTTGAGGCTCCCAGGAGCAGGAACCACCTCACATCTTTCCAGGACCCTGTTGTATTCCCAATGTAATTGCCTCCTGAGTTATTCTGAAATGAGCCACGCAAGGTCTGGAGATGTGAAAGAGAGAATGAAAAATAAGGAGTTGCTCCCATACGACATCCTCCACCCCATAGTCTCTCCCTTTTTTTCTTACTTTGTCACTTCCAGTATCTGTCCCCATGTGGCTTCCTATTGATCCATAAATTCTTATCATTCTTATCTCCATTTTATTTCCTGAGCCAGTTCCAAAATGACAACAGTTATAACCCACAACTCTTGGTTTGTTCCTCAGACCTAACTATATCTGAGATAAATGCCCATTTACACTTAACTTTTCAAGAATTATTTTTTTGGAATATACTTTAGTTATGAACAAACACATAAATTTGACTCTAGGAAATTTTGTTCTTTTATAACTTCTACACAACCCCCTATCAGTTACATCCATGACCTAAATGAGTATATAATTAGGTGGTTAAACACATCCAGAATTCTGGAAGAAAATGGATGAAATAGTCTTTTTTTTTTTTTAAATCAAGTCTTATATTCCAAAGCACCTCAGAGCCCACAGAAAAGTTAAGATTTAGTTCCTTGTAAAGAATAGTTCCTCAGCCCTATTGTAGCAGACTTCTTGTTCCTTCTGTTCCCTGAGGCCATGCTCTTGGGGCTCCCACTGGGAGCCTCCTGTTTTGCTAGAGGAGCCTCATCCTCCTTGAACCTCCACTCTTCTCCCATCTCCTTCGGTTCCTTAGTCTCTGTGTCCCATGTACTACCAACCACCAGGTCCTGACTCTTCCATTGGCTCCTGTTGGTGCCTTGGCTCTGCCTCTCACCTGCTAGCTTTCTCTTCAGTGTTGGATCCTAGGGCTGAAGGGAGGTGGGATATGGGGAATGGGGTCATCACAATGCAAGGAGATATTTCACAATGCTCAGACCAATGATCACCTGCAATTATGCCAAGAGCATCTTTATCTCTTTCCATACCAACCTTGTATACACCCGGCTGCAGGAAAGGTAAGGAGGAGGAAGAAAACAATCCTGCCTTTGGTTTTTCTGCCAACACTAAAAAGCTAAGGTGACTCCATACCTAGTGTATCCAAAAAGTCTCATTCTACAGAAATGCAAAATCTGTCCTTCTCCTGACTTTAATGAAGAAGTATTTTATCCACTTTATCCAAAGCTTATTGCATAGCAAAAACTAAAATTGCAGTACTTGCAAAATCAAGCTCCATCAGCAGATGATAAAAAAGTGAATTATAAATCTATAAGACATACAAACTTATAATTTTAAGTAATTTGTTCCTCATGCTATGTTTATACCACAAAACAAAGTGAAACAGGGAAAAGTTGCATTTTCTTTCTGAATTAGCTGTGTTAGTTGGGTGAATGGCCTTGGGTTTGCCAGACACAGAATTGCGGTTTACAGGTCTTTTGGGGACATACCTGGGCATGGTGACTGAGAGTGCCTGGACCCTGAGCAATGCTGAGGTGATTATGGGGCTCAGGAAAGAGCAAAGGAAAAAATGTCTCCAAAACCTTAAGCTGGGTGAAAGTAAGCTAGAAGTTAAAAGAGCAGTCTGGAGAGTGAGTTATTTGTTTTTTGGTTGTTTAGGAGCAGGGGGTGTTGCAGAGAAAAAGAGAGAAATGTGCCCCAAGGCAAAGGAATCTCACACACAGAAAAACACACACACACACCCCACCCTGGCCAGTAGGAGAGCAGTGTTTTTAAAGCCTACAGTACAGGTCTCTCAGAGAGGGAAACCACTGCCTCTTGTATCTCTCCTTCTGGCACTGAAATGCATATTTCTCCCTAACAGCGGTGTTACTGTTATTAATACGCCACCAGCAGCAGCACAACAGCTGGGGAACCCAGCTGTAATTCCCACCATTCTTTGCAAAGCATATTCTGTACATGCAGTCATGTTCCCTTTAAGAGTCAACAATCAAATGGTTTACTGTGCATATTGGTAGTATTGTAAAAGTATTTTTATCCTCACTAGAAAAGTTGAGATTGGATCTCATTTAGATTCTCCAGATTTGCCATTGGGAATTTGAAAGTGAACATTTGAGCTCAGACCATGACTTGGCTTTGGTTTGTCCTTTTCAAGTTAATTTAAGCAAGTGAAAAACATGGCACAATTTCATTGTAACTATGTGGCTTTTGTCTTTGGAGATAAATGACCAGTAGTTTATTAGACAATTAAAATCAAGTTCATAACAGTGATTGACTCAGTGAATCTTTATCGACCCTTGGCAGGCATTGGGCTGGCAATATGGATATGGAGACAGGAATATGAGACACATCATGTCCTTAAGAATTTACAGAATTGTACACTTAAAACCTATGTAACTTGACTAACCATTGTCACCCAATAAACTTCAATTAAAAAAACAAAAAGAATTTCCAATAGGAAGGGTCAAGACATCTAGAAATAACTAATATAAGGCATCTGTGATTAGCTACCCAAAGAGAGAGAGAGAAAGGAGTAGGATAATTTACTTGTTGATGACACTCCAGAGTTTATCACAAATTACTTTCTGTAATCTTGGTTAAATGTCTTAATGTTTGTATTTATTTTATTAACGAAAGGATTGGGTTAGATTAGGTCAACGCCTACTACCCCAGTACCAGGACCATATTAACTCCTTTGGAGGCATTAAATTCTAAAGAGATTATTGGAAATAACAACAAAAAAAGATTATTATATAAATGTAAAATAAAAATAATCCCAGTCCATAAAATACAAATTTTACATGTACATTGCAATAAGAATAGCTACATTCTAGAATTATATTGCAAAATTCTGGGTAAAGTCATCAAAATACAACATTTTCATTTTGTTGGTGTTTCTGATAAACTGGTACCCTAATACTTATTTAGGTCATTAAACCCTGTCCCAAGCCACAGCTAAACCATGGGAGTCGTAAAAGATGGGACATTGGCCCCATTCCACTTCAATATGAGCTATTGAACTTTGGTGTTTATTTATCAGGACTGTGCAGTAAATTTCACTGAGGGAAAAGGGGATATGTCATTAAAAATCACTGGCTTAGATAATCTCTAAAGCTTCTTCCAGCTCAAAAAGATTTGAGTTCTGTGATCCTCTGTAACAGCATCACTGCCATTCTCACCTCCCTAACCCCTCCTGAGTACCTGTAAGCTCTCAGTTGCCCTCTGGTAGGACATTTTTGACCAAGGATCAGACACAGCTTTGACCCCTCTGTCCATGCTCTGTCTATAAACACCTAGCAGAGGAGCCCAGCCTCAGGTGACTCTCATTTTCTTTTTCTCTCCCAGGGTAGAGAACATGTCCATGAGGCTAGAGGAAGTCAATGAGAGAGAGCACTGCATGAAGGCGTCACTCCAGACCGTGGACATCCGGCTGGCACAGCTCGAGGACCTCATCGGGCGCATGGCCACGGCCCTGGAGCGTCTGACAGGTCTGGAGAGGGCTGAGTCCAACAAAATCCGCTCTCGGACCTCCTCGGACTGCACAGACGCAGCCTACATCGTCCGCCAGAGCAGCTTCAACAGCCAGGAGGGGAACACCTTCAAGCTCCAAGAAAGTATAGACCCTGCAGGTGAGGAGACCATGTCCCCAACTTCTCCAACCCTAATGCCCCGTATGCGAAGCCATTCTTTCTATTCAGTCAATGTGAAAGACAAAGGTGGTATAGAAAAGTTGGAAAGTCTTTTTAAAGAAAGGTCCCTGAGCCTACACCGGGCTACTAGTTCCCACTCAATAGCAAAGGAGCCCAAAGCTCCTGCAGCCCCTGCAAACACCTTGGCCATTGTTCCTGATTCCAGAAGACCATCATCATGTATAGACATCTATGTCTCTGCCATGGATGAGCTCCACTGTGACATAGACCCTCTGGACAATTCCATGAACATCCTTGGGCTAGGCGAGCCAAGCTTTACAGCTCCGATACCTTCTACAGCTCCTTCTAGTAGTGCCTATGCAACTCTTGCACCCATAGACAGGCCTCCAAGCCGGAGCATTGATTTCGAGGACATCACCTCTATGGACACTAGATCTTTTACTTCAGACTATACCCACCTCCCAGAGTGCCAAAACCCCTGGGACACTGACCCTCCAATGTACCACACCATCGAGCGTTCCAAAAGTAGCCGCTACCTACCCACCACGCCCTTTCTCCTAGAAGAGGCCCCCATCGTGAAATCTCATAGCTTTATGTTTTCTCCTTCGAGGAGCTATTATGCCAACTTTGGGGTACCTGTAAAAACAGCAGAATACACCAGTATTACAGACTGTATTGACACAAGGTGTGTCAATGCCCCTCAAGCAATTGCTGACAGAGCCACCTTCCCTGGAGGCCTTGGAGGCAAAGTGGAAGATTCATCTTGCTGCCATCCCGAGCGAGAAGCAGAACTGAGTCACCCCAGCTCTGACACTGAGGAGAATGAGGCCAAAGGCCGGAGAGCCACGATCGCGATACCCTGCCAGGAGGGCGAGAACTCAAACAGAACCCTGTCCAACAACATCACGGTTCCCAAGATAGAGCGTGCCAACAGCTACTCTGCAGAGGAGCCCAGTGCAGCATATGCACACACCAGGAAGAGCTTCTCCATCAGTGACAAACTCGACAGGCAGCGGACCACAGCCAGCCTGCGAAATCCCTTCCAGAGGAATAAGTCCTCCAAGCCGGAGGGCCGAGGGGACAGCTTGTCCATGAGGAGACTGTCCAGAACCTCCGCTTTCCACAGCTTCGAAAGCAAGCACAACTAAACCGTAATAAGCATTGCAGGAAGCTCAAGAATCCAGCCCTAAAATTCTCCCCAAACTCCACCTGTTCCCCTTCCTTGAAACATACCCGCTTTATTCTGAGCTGAGCAAAACAAGCAAAGCCTCTCGGGAGGTGTTAACTCAAAGGTGACTTCTGGGCCACAGATCTAGAAAGCATTTGATCCAGCCCAGTGCCAAACACAAGGGGTGTCAGTCATGTTCACACTCGATGGGGAGGGGGGAGAAAGAGAGGGAGAAGAAGGGTTGAGATGAATGTGTATCACTAGTCACTTCAGAAAGCCATGAGCTCTGCCAGCTAAGGGGCTTCACGCATTCTCCATGCCGGGAGGCATCTTTCAATTTCTGACCATTATCAAGAGTTTTAGGATGTAGGGCTAAATTGCAAAATAAAAATAAAATAGCCAGCATACAAATGAGATATTCTAAACTTCAATTCTGTTTTCTTTTCACATTGGCTCCATTACTGGTGACTGATGAAGAGCATCCTTTTTATTCAGTATAAGCCGGCAGCAAGCAGTTCTACCTAACGTCCCACATCCTTCTCATGCCAACACCTCTATAATTGATCATTTTAAAGAAAAAACAAGGTAACAGTCATAGTTCACCTGTCTCTTATATATTCACTCTGGTGCCACAACTGTTTATCTTTTCTGAAGAAAATAAGGGAAAAGAAATGCCTTTTTCTGTATTGCAAGCAAAATGAAAGAAGAACTGATGTTAAAAACGAATGTCAAGTGGTCTATTATATACAGTGGGCATTCAAGGGTAGTCATGCAAGCTCAGGATGAATGTAACTAAATAATTTTATATTTTTTAATTTATTTTGTATCTCACCTGTCATCAATGAATTCGCTCACTGAATATATCATAGTGAACTAACAAAAAAATGTAGTGGGCAGAACTCACCTAAAATTGCCATGTGGGATATTGTTATATTCTCACCATTCATGTCATGTGTTATGCTGCTGTGTGACCGTCATCATTTGCATGACTCCACCATGTCTTCTGCACATCTCCAAGATGTAACTGCCAATTTTACACACGACTCATTATGTGACCATTTTGTATACAAATATCTGGTTATTACACATGGATATTTTCATACCTAGAGTTTTGCCATTTAATGTGAGCTCAGCATAAATTTAATTGGCATTTTTCAAGGGCTGGTATCTTTTTTATGGAAATGTTCCAAAGTACTTTTTAAGAAAGTTTCAAAACCATAAATAAACTTATAATTGACTGGGAGTTTGGTATCAACCCAAAGCCATCAGTTGCAGGCATACCATGAATATTTTTCTTATATGCAGAGCTACGAAAAAAAAAAAAAAAGATACAAAAAGCTAAAATAGAAAGCAAATAAACCACAAGAATTCTATAGTATATGCTGCTTATATACATATATATACATTTACACAGAGAGACATGTTTATATATAGTATATAAACAGACATATAGAGCTTTCTTAAGAGACTTGGACTTTTCTATCACCTTGAGGTATAACCAGAATTTTTAACATCCAAGGAGTTCCATTGAAAGAATACATTATATTATATTTCAACAGATGTTGAAATTATGATTTTTTTAAAATCCCTGTAACCTTAACTTATTCTTATACCAAACTGGAGTTGTCAAAATTACTCAATACCTGCCTTCTGCCCCTTTTCTGACCAAAAGCACTAGCTATCATGGCCTCTCATTTAGTCTGGTTTCTCCTGCCCAAAGTATTTACACCAAGTACAATCTGAATGGATGTACAATTCTAAACCAGGTAGTATTACAGATTCTAAAATATAAGTGTACATGCTTCTGGAACAGAGTCTGGCTTTGAAGTTGGATGATGAAATCTTGACCCTCAGATCTTTGGATTTCTATTTGGATCACTGATTTAAAAAAGAGTAAAATCTTTAAGGAAAATGACTTAAAGTTCCTGGCCCAAAATACTACCTGGTTCTTTGGTTTAATGGTAGTTGTGAACTCCAAATTTTCTCATTATGTGAAATCAAGTAAATACATGAACAGAACCCCTAGCCTTTAAATACTAAAACAAAACAAAACAAAGCAAAATCCTTCTAAACAAGCTTTTTGGGTGTAGAAATAGTGATGAGGCCACATAAAGAGTTAAGGAATTCCTTTTTCACTCCTTGGTATTAGAGCGAATCAGAAACAAGCAACCAGAGTCCTTTGTATATAATTACTCTAGAATTTTTATTGGAACCCATGTTGGCTATTTCTCCCTTAGCAAACATGTGTTTGGTCTGAAAATAAATCAGTTGCCCTTAAACTTTCTTGAGTCATGAATCTCTCAAGATCTGATGAAAGCCCTGGGCCCTCTTCCCAGAAAAAAAATGTACATATGTGCAAAGTTGCAATATAACTTTAAAGGGTTCCATATTGATTAAAAATGAGGAAGGAGAACCATGTTTGTTCATAATCAATACAGTTGTAATAGGCACTTTACATTTTGAGACCATTTCTCTGTGATTCTCAGGAAAGCCAAGTCTCAGCACCAGAGTTTAGAACCAAGATTTTATTCTCATTCCTTAGATTAGATTTTGCTAGTTTGATGTACTTACATTCTAACATATTGATGATTTTAAGTATGGAGCACACTCACAAAGCTGGAAGGCTCTCTGAGAGAGTCTGTAGAGGAACCCAAGAAGGCGGTGAAACCATTATTCTTTGACCACAGAACAGGATGTCACAGCACCTTCTTGGTCTCATTCAGGACCAGGTTGAAAGCGGGGAAAGAAACTGTGAGCACACGTGTTTCCATTCATTGCAATTTCTGGGAAGAACAGAACAGGACCTGGGAAACAAAGTACTTAGCCCTGACCATGTGATTACCTGGTTCTTTTGTTGTGCGTGAAAATAAAGTTCTTCCATCGTTTGTGCAGTGTGTGAAATATTTAAGTCAAATTTAAATGACTTTAAACACAAACTGTGTAACTTTCATGAGCCATTTCTTTCCTGTGTGTTATGTTTCAATCCATTTCTTTCCATGTCTGGAAACTCTGCAAACTGATGTGGCATTGATTCTGTGGCCTTGTACAGTCAGCTTATGTGCAGCTCATTTATTCCACCATGTCCCTGATTGAGGGGACGTTAATTACCTGTCTCTGTGAATTAAGCAGCTCATGAGCAGCAAATTATTGAGGAACATAAATAAAGTCATAGAGAACACAAGGAAGTGATAGCTTTGGTGTAATCATCTGCTTCTAAGGTGCCAATTTTTATATACTACTATATGTAATGATTTGTTCTAAATTACTTGGTCCTTTTGAAAAAAAAAAAGTAAGGATGTTTTATGAAAATGACCATGGAAATTTCCTGATTAACCAACATACTTTATATTTATAGTTAGAAACTCCCTCCTTAAAAGATTTGAATGAGGAGGTAAAAGGCTTGGGTATAATTGTCATGGCTGGTGTGTATATTTCTCCAAGCCAACCGCTGTATTAGTGGTAGGAATGCAGCACTTTACAGAACTGGATTTTTTTTTAAGTCTAGACTTCCGGGTCTAACATATTATTTAGCACTTTAAAATTTCCCCATTTCATATATATATATATATATATATATATATATATATATATATATATATAAATGAATAATCAAATGGGAAAAAAATGTACCTGTATAAACACAAAATGTGTTTCTTCTGAATGTTTCAAATGTATTCTAAAGGATAGTTTCTATAGATAATATTATGGTAGATAACTGGATAGTACATTTATTCTACTTCTGAGGCTGCCTACAGTCTAATCTTCCTGAACGTTTGGGCTGTTTAACTTCTTTAATGATAACAAATATTATCCAGTCATCCATCATGCTACATCTATAGGCTATACTATTCAATGTGTTGGGAAATTCTGTATTATAAAACACATGTAAACATATATGTAACCCGTGTTTAACCCAGTGTAGTTGTAGCATGTGGTTGTATTAATGAACGTTACAGGACAGCTTTATAATCATTTACAAATCTGTAACATTCAATAAAGAAGCACATGTTGCAAGGATTAATTATGTCCCCACTGCCATGTTATTTAGCATCCGGTGAACGGGCACTTTTGTTCCTGATCTGCTTTGTGTTTTTCCCTTTCCTGCAGACCACTGTAAAATATTTGTGTAAGCCAATGTGCATCCCCTAACTAGCCCTGCGAGTTGTACTAGGCAACTTGTGATTTTGTGAAAGACTACCGGGCATGTTATGCTAACGACTATATGAAAAATGCACTTAAAATAATATTTTAACCTCCAGTTTAGTTAGCTGTTTGTTTACATCTGCTGACCCAGTGCAGAAGCAGTGTACAGTATTTTATAAATATGCGCATTTAGTAACACTCTGTTTGTTTCTAGATAAAGTGATGCTAGTGTGTAGGCGGTTATATACTGGTTCTAAATATTGCATTATAACTCACTCTTCTTTAACAATAGCAATGTGACTTAAATGAAGTAATCCCGCTCCAAACCCAGTCTTAATTTTGTGGCAACAAAATGCATGTACTGCTTTATGCATTTCTTTGACTTTATAAAGGCACTTAAGCTTTTACTCTTGCCTGCTGTGACACTTAAACCAGTTAGGAACTCACTCAAATTGTTGGGCTCCTTACATTGTTCGAGGATTACGTTCAAGTTTTAAAAATTAAACACACAAAAGTAACCAAGGTTTTTTTTATTTATTTATTTATTTTAAAGCTCTGAACAAATAATATGAAATAACATACTAACCACAGGATATATAGTTATGGGGCCTGGAGATGGCTAGCCAACACCACTTGTATTTACCAGGTCTAGGTGTTGGTGCATCCGTGATTTATGAAAGACCCATTTCTGATTCTTTAGGACCCTTGGGTACCAACCAGAGAGGAGAGTGAGAAGTCTATTCATGACAGTGCAGAAATCCACAGGCCATTATGAATCAGTGGTCCAGTGCTATGACATGTGACCTCCTTCCTATCTGGTGGCTTTTCTCATGTGGGTGAGCCTGGCCTGGGGAAGGGCAAGGAATGGGTGACTGGGTGTCTGCTTGAGCACTGGGTGACTCTCAACAGTTTGCCCTTTAAAGAAATCACCATTTCCTTATTAGCAGCTATTCAACACCTGGAAAAGAGAGGCACAGATCTGCACAGTCTTATAAATGACTGCTTCTCAAATGAGTAGAGAAACCTTTTGTCTCAGCCTGCCCTGGTGTAAGCTCTCTCTTCTTTTTACATCTCAGTCTCTCTCTCAGGTTAGAGTCAACCAAAGGAGGGGTTGGTTCTAACTAAAGGAAAACAAGATATTTTCTTTTTTTTTTTTTAAATACATTTCAGAAGGTAGTTGTGTTACCTTTTCTCTGCTGAATCCCTTGAACTGATTGCTGCTAATGAAATAAAGATGTGACAATTTCTACATGCCATCTAAGGAGTTCAGTGGATGAGTAATCTGCATGGCAATACATGTGATGTGAATTTTCCCTCCCCTCCCTTACCTAGTCCACCTACCCTCTGAACCCTTCAGGCCACTGCCTGTTTGCACAATGTTTGGAAAAGGACATGTCCATGGGAGTTCTGAAGAGCATCAACACGAAACCTGACCCAGGCCTTTGCTCTGGAGCAGGCAGGCTGCTGAGAGCTGTGGGACACAGAGAGAAGTTCAGCCTCATGCATTTGTGTTCAGCCTTCTTCACCTTCTTGACTTCCTTCCTTTCTCTTAATGCCTCCCAAGATGCTTTTTGGCCAGGCTCCCATTACCTCAACACCCCATGGACCCTGGTACAATAAACGGAAACAGTGGCTACTTAGAAAAATGCCAAACATTCAGACTTTGTCCCACCCCTAATCTTCCCACTAACATAGCCTCCTCCCCCAGTCGACCCCACACAACTAACTTGGCTGGTGTTTGCATCAGCCGCATCCAATTCTTTGCCTGCCTGAATCCCAAAAGAGTCACATCTCCACCCCAGCTTCCCACATGTCATCAGAACCAGCCATCTGCATCTAGACTATGGGGTTGATTGCAAACTCAAATATGTGAAGGGGCTGGATCTGGAGCACAAGTGTGTTGACCGGACTGCTGAGAAACAACAGGAAGAGGCAGAATCTGTGGGGCACGTAAGAATATGTGTCCCATGACAAAGACGTTCACATTCAGATTTGCAAATACTGTGCTAGCCAAACAAAGGTGTCTGCCGGCAGCCTTCAGTCCCAAAGGCAATAAATAGCTCGGGACCTCTGATTTACAGCCAACCGGAGTCCTATTCTTGATTCCTACTCAGTGAATGTATATACAAAATACACTGAGAATTGAGGTGTGGGGGGAAGGAACTTGCCCTATTCAGGATCGCCCCTGTTCTCCTGAATGATATATGCCGCATAATTCTGGACACAAACGCAGGATCTTTGTGAGGGAGATTCAGAGAAGAGCACTGTAGCATTGTGTCAGGCTTCTCACTTGTCAGGTTTCTTGTCACTGCAGCATCCGGCCTGAGTTTATATTGCTGCTCCTGCTGTGCAAAACAGGACATGCAATAACTGTACTCATAGCCATTTCATACCATAGAACTTAGGCTCTCATTTGTAAATGTTTTAACCATAGTTTGTAATGGGGGAACTTATTGAAATATCATTTTTAAATGAATTCCTATAAATAAAACAATTTTGAAATTGGGTTTGTTAAATATGTATACATCTTTTCCTTCTTTATGTATGGATAAGCAGCGGTTTGCATATCTATCGACATTATAAATATATATAAATTCTTAGAGGAATTGCTCTTTTTTAAAGGTCTATTATTGGATTCACAATGCAGTTTGAGCTTGTTTGTTTAGATACATAATTCGAAGCAGAAGTTGGCAGATACCACAGGAAAAACTTTCTGAAATTTCTGTAACACATGTTTTGCAATAAAAAAGAAAAACCTCAGTAGTTCAAAATATGACTTGGACTTCCTTGTGCATTTATTTGCCGCCATTTGATCTCCACCACACACATACCAAGAACTGTTGGGGTACACAGAGATAGCTGCCCATAAATTATTTGTAGAGTCTGCACGCTGGTGGCCTGTGGGTCATATGTAGCCAACAGAGAAGGGGTGCTGGTGGCCAGCACAGTGTTTTTTAAAAATCTGCAAGATTTTGAAAATTGGAAAAATTACAAAATTGATAGATTTCACATCTAATTCTATAATTCTGGCTTCTCTTGAAAAATCTGAAGATCTGGTCATGTGAGACCTGTATTCCTACATGACAACAGTCACTCAATCATGGCATCTTGGCTGCCTCTTTGGAAACAGCATGTGCTCTCTAATATACCACAGTCCCCACCACTTCCTTCTGTCTCTTCCATGTGGTCCCCTTCACTCATTAACATTACCTGGAAAACCTTATACATACTGAAGTATTGGACACCTATATTAAAGGATAAAAAAAGGCAGTGACAGCTCTAGAGTTTCTAAGTAGGAAAGGCTTAAGGGTAGCAAGCTGCCTGTGTGAGAGAGACCAGGGGAGCTTGTCTCCACACTAAAGGTACAGCAGACATGATTTCACAATCCATTTTAAAGTATATTATTATGATCTTTAATTGGATTGGTCTTAGAGAGCTGGGAGATGGGAGAAAGGGGCTCAATCCCACCCCCCATTAAGTAACTCAGGTTGCAGCTCCTTCCATAAAGAATAAGCAATGGTTCTTGAGCTTACAAATATTTTAATTTGAAATAACAGTGGGAAGAAAAAAATGCAGAACATATATGCATGCAATTCTTCCTTCAAAAAAATATTTGCTGAGGACCTACTATGTGCCAGTGGTATGCCAAGGTGAACAAAGTAGGCAAAGTCCCTGCCCATGTGAAGTTTTAAATCTAGCTGGAATGAAATGTAATCCTTTACAGTCTTGTAATTACCGTTTAGTTACCTAAGGAATAGAGCATGAAAAATAAGAGTCTAAAGGTTCAGATGAATGGCAATGTTTGTGTCTTAGGATAAAGAAGTCTCTGTGCAGGGGCAGGGGGAAGGGCTGTGGGGGGGCGGGGGGCTGCCTACAGTAAAGAACAGGGAAGATTTAACAAATCAGACAGGGGAAGGATGCTCCAGGTAAGAGGGACCTTAATTTGATAAGCACCCAAATGTTACAATGCTTCATCCTGGTAAGAACTTCCAGGCAGCTCCAAATTCATGGATGAGCAGCTCCAGTATGGACCCAAGTTCTGAGGATGAGGCTTTGCTCCCACCAGCACCTTTATCTTTACCTTTCCCATTGGATCGGCCTAATCAATATTTTGAAAATGGAATGGCTGGCATAGTTTCCTGCAAGCAGTCATCTATGTTAATAAATATGTACATTTATGTTACACATACAATATTCACCCATGTGCCCTCAGATTTCCTGGAAAATCAGGTCAACCAATATTTGCTGCCAAAACCTCAGATTTAGACCAATGTAGGGCTTCCTTGAAGGAGATATCAGTGGAGGTAGATGACAACTAAATTCCCTGAGTTAATTTATTTGTTTATATTACCTTATTTGATTAAAAGTCAGAACATGGTTTGCCACATAAAAGCCTGAGTTGCCATACTCTTATCAGTAACATGTTCTCAGTAATTCTTTCTTTTGTACCCTTCTTGAATTCTAGTTGTTAACTTAGCATCTGCCCAAACATTCATTACATTACTTTCTAATAGTATGAGACTTCTTCCAGAAGCATTGGTCTGTATCACAGTCATTATCTCACATCATCAGAATAGACACTATGTCACCTAGAAAGGCCTTCACTCAAAATCATGAACTGTTGCCCCAATATTCTTTGCCTGAAGCACTAAAAACCCATTTAAACACATGGTACAATATTGTACGTGAAACACAAATGTACATATTTATTAATATAGACAAGTTGCTTGCAGAATATGCCAGCCATTCCATTTTCACAATATTGACTACACCGAGCCCATCGGAAAGGTAAAGATAAAGGTGCTAGTGGGAGCAAAGCTTCATCCTCCAAACTGGGGTCCATTATGGAGATGCAGTTCACG
Source organism: Aselliscus stoliczkanus (assembly GCA_033961575.1). Lineage (NCBI taxonomy): Eukaryota > Metazoa > Chordata > Mammalia > Chiroptera > Hipposideridae > Aselliscus > Aselliscus stoliczkanus. The sequence goes on from CM066728.1 coordinate 161,725,175, forward strand.
AAGCTGGAGCTGCCTGGAAGTTCTAACCAGGATATCTACCTTCATCTTCATACGATGTTCTTCCTGTGTGCTGTCTGTATCCAATTTCCCCTTTTTATAAGGACACCGCTATGGGGCCTACCCTACTCCAGCATAACCTTATCTTAACTGATTATATCTACAATGACCCTATTCCCCAAACAAGCTCACATTCTGATGTACAAGGAACTAGGATTTCAACATAGGAATTTGGGGGGAAGGACAAAATTATACTGGGGGTGAACTTGTGAGAAGTGTCTTGATCATTTATCTTTTTAATGTATTTTCAGGTAAAGAAATCAGAATTCAAGAATCAATTGGAAACCACATATGTGTTGATCAATAGGAGAAAAAAAATACAGATCAATTGTGCCACACAATGAAGCCATTGAAAATAATTAAATCTTTGTATACTAACATGAAAGATGTCATTGGTATATTATTAAGTCCTTAAGAGGAAATACAGAGCGGCATATATGGCCTAATCCTTATTTTTGTAAAAACTAAACCAGGTATATAGATATGGATGTATTTTTATATAAATAGTAAAACTTGAAGAACACACCAAAAGGGAGAAAAAGGAGTAAAAATTTAACTTTTCTTTTTCAAAAATTCAAATACTATTTAAGAGTAATCTAAAGTGACCTAAGAATTGGTTCCAGCATCAGTAGACGTCAACCACAAGGGTTTCCTTTGCCTCCTTTCTGTTCAGAGGTCTGTTCTAGGTAGTGTCAATAATCACGTGACCTGTAAAGGCAAGTTGTCTCCTACAAGAAATGGTAAAGTTGGAAGAAAAGTGGTAGCAATGGTTTAACTACTAATATCGTGAAATTGTAATTCTAGGCATAAATACAATCAATGCCTTTCAAGCAGCTACTGTGTTCCCCTGGAAGAACTAAAAGTTTTATTAAAAAGTCAAGGCTGTCATGACTAAGAAGATGATTATATGTTGTAGTTATTTAATTAGAGCCGTTGAAAAACTAAAGATGAGCATCCCAAATTTAGCTCATGAATACTAAAAGTATTCAAGCTGAAGAAAAATGTCCACCAGGAAGGCAGTGTGGGGATAGCTTCCCACATTTGGGTAGGGAATTGGACCACATAATCTACTGAGACTCTGCAGGGAACAAACTAGAAATGCTTTTAGGATTAAGAGGAAAGAATGAACATCTGTAGTCTGACAGGACCTACTACACAAGGCTAAAGAAGACAGGAGGTGAGAGGCATTTCCGAGGCTGGAGTCCCAGGTGAAACAAAGGTGTAGCCACAAGAGTTATGAAGACATGCTTGGGGAACAGTAGGAAACCAACCTGATCAGAGCAGAGGACTCACATTGGAGACTTGTGAGCAAGTGTGACAACCTTTTATACTAATTTAATCTTCTCAACATGTCTATGCAATTAGCATTATTATTCTCCTGTCCCAGATGGGGAAAAGGTGACTCATCATTTTATACATAAATGCCAGATTAGAGTTTGGACTTGGTTCTGTGATAAGAGAAATGTGTCTGATGTATTCTGGATACAAATGTAACATGTAAAAATATGGCATGGCTGAGAAGAGAGAAATACACTGAAACTTTTGTTTGTTTGTTTGTTTTTGTGAGGGCAGTGTCACTGGCCCTCATATGTGGGACCGAACCAGGGCCGCTGGCTTCCCAGGCCAGCACTTAACCACTGCGCCATTCGGCCGGCCCTAGTACACTGAAACTAATTTCAGGGTTTTATGCAAAAGGTGGGAAGAAAAGTGGGAAGAGGGGTAGAGTTTGTTGACATAGATATTTCTCAATTATATATATTTTTTTTTTCCGAGCTCAGATGCAATCCATGCAAAAGAACCTACCTGGTCTCCCCCATGTCACAGGCATCTGGAGACTGCTCCTAAATTATGTTGCCTTCCTCAGGATTGCAACCAGACTTGTCTGCTATTTGGGGTTTCTATGCTGACAGCAAAAGCTCCCTAGTGGCTCTCTTTCATTCAACCAATTTTGCTGGACCATTAGCTCAGTCTGCAGTGGCAGAAAACCAGGTCAGTTCTGTAAATATACAGACATTCCAAAATTTCAATAACTGCTTTTTATCCTAATTTGTTGTCTCACTTCCTCTGTCTGTTATGTGAGGTTTAGAGGTTGGATCAGGTCAATGGCTCTTTAACTGTCTCGAGTTATAACCAGATTTATCAGACTCTGTTGAAAACTAGGAACCATTCCTAGGGAAAAAAAGCTTAGATTAGGGAGACTGTTTAAAGGGGCTCATGGAAGCCCAGAAACCCATCCAGAGTCATCAAGGGTAGAATCCATGAACCCCAGGTTAAGAAGCAAATGCCTTTCCAGCTCTAAAGACTTGAGGTTCCATGGAGGCTAACAAAACAGGAAGCACACACAGTCATTTTGAAACACCTATCTGCAGAAGAAATCAGGCTGACAGCTGGATGAGCCATGATGTAAGCAGCCGTCGCTCACCCATCCTCCTCCACAGCTGCTGAGCAAATGCACTGAAGTCGAGACAGTAAGATCCTGAATTCAGTAAATCAATCTATTCCTGACGAAGGCAAGGCACAGTCTGTGCATCTTCCAGTCTCCTGTAAATCAAAAATCCTACAGCCCTCCAACTGTAAGTCCTGCCTGAAAAATGAATATTAATTAATAGTCTTCTCAGTTATCTCAGTTTGTCTTAAGATCAGGTTCCCTGCCTCCACTTCATGAAGGACTCTCTGATGATGAGACAGCCATCCATATCTAAGCCCCGGCCTTTCTTACATGACTTTATGATGTTGACACATAACTAGTTTCCTCTCTGTCACCCTGAACATTCTAAGTGAAGAGCTTTGTCTGCTGTTTTGCAAAACCACTATGAGCTGCTGTTCTACAAACATGCAATACAACTATTGCCACATCTGTTAGATTTTCCAGTGAATCTTTAAATCCTCATGTCCTGCTAACTCAAGTCTAGTATCAACTCTCAAGTGTCCCTCTCCCTCTGTTTTCCCTCTAACTCTTAATATGAAAATTTTCAAATATACAGAAACATTGAAAGAATAGGACAATGAACACTCTTAGGCCCTCTACCTATGTTTAATGATGATTGACATTTTGGTCTGTGTGCTTTCTCTCTGTATGTATATTTTTTCCAAAACTATATAAAAGTAAGTTTCAATAGTTAAAACACTTCACTTCCACACACTTCAAAATCTGTCTCCTAAGAACGATATTCTCTTCCATAGCCACAATGCCATTAACATGCCTAAGGAAATTAGCAATAATCCTTAATGTCATTTAATATTTGGTTCATATTAAAAATTTTTCCAATTGTTTCCAAATGTACTTCTGTGACTAATATTTGTTCTCCAAATCATCACATTTCGTTGACACATCTCTTTAGTTTTTCAATCTAGAGCAACTCCCCTGCACACTTATTTATCATGATATTGACTTTTTAAAGAGTCCATGCCAACTGTCTTGTAGAATGCCCCACATCATGAATTTGTGTGATTATTTTCTCTTATCCTGTTTATGCTCCTCTGTCCTCTATATTTCCTGTAAACTGGAAGAGTGGCCAAGAGGCTTTATCCGATTCAGGTTAAACGGATTCGTAAGAATACTTCACAAGCATCTTACATACTTTTGCATCACACCTGGAGGCACATAGTGCCAGGTATTTCACTAGTAACAGTGCTTAGTAGTGCTAAGTTTGACCAGTGGATCTCTCCAATGTGAAGATACAGTTTTACCTTTATAATTCATAAGTAACCTGTGAGGTGATACTCAGGTAGCACATGGATGTGCCATTTCCCCAACAGCCTTTCACGTAATGGTTCTAGTATCTGCTGATACACTCTTGACTAAATCAATTATTACAATGGGGATTATAACTCCTTATTTACTCAATCCAAAGCCTCAGTCCTACTTTTACATTCAAGTGAAGTGAGAATTAGGTCTGATCACTCTACCACTGCTATTGTTGTCACACTTCGTCATTGTTGAAGTCTGGCCCTGCACAGGGTGCTGGCCCCACCTTGAGATCATACCACTTCCATCTGCATCCCTGAACAGGCTCCTGCATCTGCTAAGGAGGCCAATCTCCACCTACCCGTGCTGAGCAGAACTCTGGGTACCTTCTTCTTAGAGCTCCAGTTCAGGTCTCTTGTTCATATACACAGACACATCTCAGCACATCAACCCACCCCCAAGTGCTGATTTACAATTTCTGTCATCTTTCACGTCATGGACTCCATGACAGGACTAATTCCACTCCTCTCCCAAAGGCCACATTAGGGAGCAGATGGTTTTTCCATTATAACTATGAAGAATGGGTCCCCTGATGCTTCTTTCCTATGCATCCTTCTAAGGGAAGCCATGCTCAATGACTCAAAGACAATGTGTCCTTCTAAAAGTGTCTTCCCATGTGATTCTAAGGTGTTTAACACCCCCCTTCTAAGGGTACCACCTTCAGTGATTCCAAAGTTATTGCTGTCACTTCCAGATAGAGAAAAGCAAATGCACAAATTGCATCTCTGGTGGAGCCTCCTGTATGCTCTCCATCCATAAAGTATATGTAATTAGTCTTATGTTTTCACAATATACATGTGCTCATATGCTATTATAGTTATTAATGTACTTTCTTCATAAGGTTATTTATGCAGCTTGTGACTGTATATGTTAAGCTACTCAATTAATTAGTTAACTTCTCCCAAAACCTAATAATTTTCAGCTACACTAGAGGACAGACCTGAAAAGCATAGGTATATAAAGGAGTACTTTGAGATAATTCTACAGGGCAAATAGTTGGGTGTAATACATTCGTCAGCACAGACTATAGACATCATTATCATCATCAGCGCTACCATTTATTAGGCATCTGTTATTCTAAGACACTTAACATACATTATGTCTAATCTTCAAACAGTTCTACAAGGAAGATTTTATTACCTCCAACTTATGGGTAAGAAAATTGAAGCTCAGTATGGTTAAAAGGTATTTCCAAAGTCACACACTTAGTAAGCAGAAGCCCCAATTCAAATCCAGAATTCCTAGACTCCAAGGCCTATGCTTTTCCCCCTTCCCTGCTTCTCAGAGTGTTATACAAACCATGTGGTAGGGACCTATAACTCTTTGTGTTCTGGGCTAATTGAAAGAGTAGCTCTTCAATTAGAGCTTATTTGATAGAACTAACCAAGGATTCCATCTTCTCATATCTTTGCCTGCCATGTTTATTTGTACAATATACTTTAAAATAATGTTTACTTCCAGTCAGTGTTTATTTTGTCTTCTTCAAATACTTCCGTGCCAAAGAAATAATTTTAAGAAACCTGAATAAAACACTTTTTGTGGTAATTTTAAAGTCAATAAGTAAAACAGACTGGAGAGGGAGGATTGGAAATCATAAATATCCATTTCCTGACTTGGCTGTTAAGTTAAATTGAAATGCTTAAATGTTTCCCACTTCTACATCACAAAGGAATGACCACAACATCCCATTACTTACTATTTTGACAACATGTAATCCATCTCATCCAACTTACCTGTTGGAAAGCAAATGGCTCCACTCAGCAAGCCAGATGATAAATGGGGAGCAAAGTCTTTGCTGGCTGCGGTTCATCCATCACGTCTCCCAAGAAGTGGGGCCCAAGGAACAGAAATAAATGAGGAAACATTCCTTGTGGCTGCCAGGAAGGAACAGGTCACCAAGATGGCAGCTTCAGACCTGCTCAGCTACAGGATACATAATTACCAAATTGCATCCCCTCCTTTTCAGCATCTAAGTGCTTAAACCTCCTCCTCTGAGATAGCCCTTCTTCTCATCAAGAGGCACCTAAAAAGACAAACCTTGCATGTTTTATCACTAAGTTCTCTATTTGTGCACTTCGATAAAAGAGACGAAGGCCAATGTTGACTTCTGACTATGAACCAGCCAATTGGACATGTTTTCTCATTGAACAGCTGCAACCATGCTGCAAGGTAAGCATTATTATCCTCTTTTTACAAAGCAATTGTATCTCATGCTCAAGAACATACAAATACCAGGTGTCAGAGTTTAGAAGTCATCCCAGGTCTGTGTGGCTGGAAAGTCCGATAACTCCTAACCCTCCTTTTAAGCAGGTCTCTTTTCTGTTCTTTGAGGACATGTGTCTATAGGATAGGCATCACACACTGTTTGAGCTGAAAGAGAGCTTACTAAATCATCTACTTTCAAAGGTTCTTTGCCTCCCTTCTCTGCTGTGGTGATTTACAGTCCCTGGGCTAATCCATTCTGTGCAAGCAGTAGTCCCATTCAAGAAAGCACGTCAGAATTCAAGTGAGTCGAGTGGCATTATGACAGGAGACAATGCTAAATATTCATTAATTTTTTTATTAAGTAACTATTTGCAAACTTTTCTGTCTTGTCTATTATTTTATTTTTTAATTATCTATTATTATCTATTATTTTTTCACAATACTAGGTTGAAAATTCTGATTTAGTCCAACCAACAGCCAAGCAGAGTAAAGCCCAGTGAAGATAAGGAATCTGCCCAGATCACATCATTTCTAAGTGGTTTTGCTAAAGCAAGTCTTCTGAAGCAGGTCTTCGTTCCTAACACTATACTATAATATCAGTTCAGAGCAAGGAGAAAGTCTTGTTCCAAGTGTTTCCTGATTCTCCTCTCTGTATCCCCTTTCTCCTAAAGGCTTTCCTGCTACCTTCTCATGTCTAAGTCTGTATCCTCCATGGGTTGAGTCCACCTTCCTCCCCACCTTACTCCCACACTCATTGCCTTTCTTAACGAGCTATCTCAGAGGAAAAAAATAAAAATTCAGCCCATACTCAGATGAAAATGGCTAGGCACCATGCTAACTGTGCTACAGAGCAGTGGTTCTCAAATATTTTGATCTCAGGATGCTTTATACTCTTCAAAATTATTGACAGTTCCAAAAAGCTCCAAAAGAAACAAACAAAAAAATATCAGTGAGTATCATGACATTGTTTTATATGTTTGCAAGCTTCTTTAGTCTCCAGCTTAATAGAAGACAGCTGGATTTTCATATCTGCTTCTACATTTGATCTGCTGTAATCACATGTCATTAAGCCTCGGAAAACCTCCAACATACATTCATAGGAATGACAGTTTTTAAAAAAGGCAAATACTGTCTTTGCATTACTCTAAAAATAGTGACTTCACAGACCCACTAAAAGAGTCTCCAGGACCCCCAGGTCTCACAGAAACATGTTGAAAACTACTGCATACAGCAATGTACTTGGAGACAGAGGAGCTCCAATTCTGGTGACCACTTACTGGCTATGTGACCTTGGGCATGAATTAATGCATAAGAAAGAGCCCAGCAGAGATGGTAAATGTATTCTTAAAAGCTTTATAAAAGCTTGACCCTAGGGATAATGCCTAAATGCAAAGGAATGACTCTCCCTCCATGTCTCTATGATGGGATACCGAGCAGATGAAGAAGCAGAAACAGAAAGTGAATTTTGGAAACTTTGGGTGGTGGTGGATATCCTTTGGATCTTCCCTTCCTGACTTGCCTCCGTTCACATCATGCATGTGCCCGTTTTATGAAAAAATTCCAGTTATAGCTGCATGTGCTCTGCTTAGTCCAGCAGGACCTATCGTATTGGAGTCCCTTAATTCACACTGACTTGTCTGAATCCACCTCCACCCATGGCCTTGACCAAGAAGCCTTCTGAGAGATTGCCCTGCAGAAATGAGTCCTTTTGATTAAGTGACCTATTTGAACCTGGCTTTGGGTTTCTTCCTCCTCATCCTGACAGAGACTACCTGGTGAGCCCTCACCCTCCCACCTCTACTCCATCCATAGGTATGGATGGGGTCTGGGACCCATCCAATCTATTTCCTCACTAGATAATGAGCAGGAATTCTTAACTAAACTTAATTCTTTGGGATTTGTTGCTGTGGGTGTTATAAATCACAGAGTGCGGTCTATATTCAGGACTGTAGAAATTCTGTTTGGCTGCCTGGTGCACTCTGCTTTTCCGACTCAGTCATCTTTGGTGGCCACGTAGGACCAAGGATGAGCACTAGGGCCATAATCCAGGCATGTGAGAACCTCCCGACTGTAATTTTAATTGACTCACACTGCCGAACCCTCAAGTAAAACAGAGGCCTTAAGGAAGGATGGGGGGCCCTAGCAGCCCTGACTCTCAAGTCCTCTGAGTGTCAATTTGAATATAGTTGGAAACACGTGACTGAAATGTTTTGAGGGAGGAAAAGGTGTTAAGGGGAGAAATACGAATACCATTATCAGCTGCCCTGAACTAGGCATGATCAATCCAATAATCAGGCACGTAATATAAATAAGTGGAACTGTCTGATAGGGACTCTGGTTAGCAGGGGAACACACAATACACCGAAAGGGGGCAGCACCTCCAGGAGACTCCTTCCTACCATGCTATATAGTGGCCCAGAGATGCCCAATCTTCTGATTTTTCATGAAAATCCAGAAATCTGGATTTTTTTTAAATTTGAAATATCCCAATACTTAAATGTTTACACATTTTTAAATAAGCATTTTTTCTTTCAATAAAAATTCAGCCAAACATTTTTCTGAAACAATGTCAACAAAAGTTTCTGGGGGCTGCTAGTTTGCGTCCTATAGCTCAAAATCTCATCCCTTGTAGTGCAAGGCTGGTTCTCCCAACCCAAACACGGGAGCTCCCACGGGACACTGCCCAGGGCTCAGTTTTTCTTTGTTTTTGTCGCCTACGATAATGAAAATTTGCACTTTACACTGTCACAGAACACGTAGCACTGTAACTGATATTTTGAACTTTCAGGAACTGAGTTCACGTGCTTTTGAGAGATCTGACATGTTTACACAAGATATTCTTCTTTCTGGAAAGTTGCAGAGCTCACCAAATAATTATGGCCTTGGGTTCTCTGTTACTTCAGCTACCATTGATGCCCCCACCCTGGTCCCCCAGAGTACATTGCTGCCCAGCATGGTCAATACTATACTTTTGGTATCCCCTGGCAAAAATGAGTCAAAGTAGAAATATCAATCAATCAATCAATCCTAAATCCTAAGGGGAAACCTAGGCAAAGCAGAACAATAAGTAGAGAAACAGAGATAAAAACACTTTAATTTACAAAGTACAACCCTCTGTTCCCACCCCAGGGAGCTCAAAGAAAAAAAGACCTGTGTTCATGTTTTAATACTGATACTCTCTCTCTTTATGTAGCCATAAACAACACATTATAGTGTTTTGTAGATTTTAATTTTACATAAATGATGTTAGTATATTCATTTTACAATCTGTTTTTTATTAAAATTATGTTTTTGAAATCTATGTTGTTATATATTGATCTGATTCATTTCTTTGCATTGCTGTATAGTATTTTGTCACTTGAATATATCAAAATTTAGTCATTCTTTTGATGAACATTTAGGGTTTTTTTTCCCACTATCATGAATACTGTTGTATGCCTTCAACATTAAGACTTTCTCTAGAAAGTGAATTGCTGGGTTGTAGCAAAACTACTTTTCTTTTCTAAATTTTGCCAAATTGCCTTTCAAAGTGGCTGCAACAATTGACATTTCCACCAACAGTGTATGAGAGGTTTTTCTAAAATGGTCTTGTTTTTCTCCGTGTGGCCCTGAAGACTCTTACGATCTAGGTAGTGAATGAACACAGTCAAAAATTCTTTTTCAGAATGTGAACTATCTCTATGCTACTGAAAAGTGATCTTCAAGATGGATTGTTAAATACAAAAGAGCGAAGAGGGGAAAAGGTACATATGGTAAATACGATTTATCTTAAGAAGGAGGGGAATATAATGAGATAGATGCATATTTGTGTATATTCTTAAAATGGAACAATAAGCTACAATTTTCTTAAGTTACCTATAGATAGAGAGAGAAATAGGTAGAGAGAACAGGGAAAGGGCTAGACTTCCTTGAGTATACCTTCTTTTTGGAATTATTTAGTATTTTGCATAATTATTACAAAATTAATTTAATACAAACACAACCCTAAAAGTCAGAAGCAAAAAAATGCAAAAAAACCTATGTGCCCAGTTGGTGGCATAATCATACCGAGATAAACTGCTTTAAATAACTTTATGATTTAGAACTGCAAAAAAAAAAAAAATGTTTTTAACTATTTTTAGTAATTATATGATTGATTGTGGTATTGGTATTATTTTAAGACTGGTGTGTGTGTGTGTGTGTGTGTGTATCCAGACAATAAGATCAGTGGCTGCTCTTAACCCTAAGGGAGAGATACCCAGACCAGAAACATACCACTAACTCTGAAGTCTTAGCCAGGAGAAGACAAAGGAGGAGGAGGAAGAGGAAGAGAAGAGGCAGGGGTAGTGGGGGCGGGGAGGGGACTGGAAGCAGCAGGAGAATCTCACCAAACCTCCAGGCCCAACTACCAATTTGAGGGTACCACAAGAGATAAAGAAACACATTAAATGGTACCAGAGGAAGATGGGAAACAGAGCCAGGAGTACTGCTGGTTACCAAGTTGCCTTTGGATCAATACTGTCGAACTACTAAAACTCTTAATGAGCCCTAAAGATCACTGAACGATGCATTCATTTTCAGTAAAGCTGAGCCATCGAACTGCCCAGATTATTCCACCTCCCCCTGACTTCCACAATCATACCCTTAAAATAAACCCCATTAACTGAATTTCCTGATCATGCTTATTCCTTCATAAAAAGACATTCTACACATTCATAAGAAAGTTCCAACTTCTCTCCTTAGTCTCTGTACATGAGTACATGCCACCATAGTTCCACTGACATGCCCACTATATTTCAATAATACTGTGAGCCTGTGCTGAATGGGGGACAAAGGATATGAAGTCTAAAGGAGTCTGATTCCTTCAAGATGAAAGTTACTGTGAAATGTCCATTTCCATCACTTCTATATATTGGGCAAGACTCATGCCACTAGAAAATATAAATTACAATTCACAGAGCCTTATCCTTTATATAAAAATAGAAGCTTACAGAACGTCTCCAGAAACTGTTACCATACAGAAGGCTGTGACTTCTACAGCGAGGTGATTTCTGATACATTGCGAATATAGCATTAAAGAGATGAAACGATTTCTTAAAAGAAGGACTAAAAAAAGCAGAACAGCTCCCCTGCTTCTCCTGGTGTCTCAATCTTTTCCATATTTAGTGAGCAAGAATCAAAAATATCAAAACTCCTGGGAAATTCTCAGTAAAAGAATTTATTTTTGCTCAGCATAATTTAGTTCCATTTGTGGCTTTTTCGTGCAAGGTTCAGGATCCCTTATGCTTGAAAGAGAGACTGAAAACAGGGATGATCCATGATCATCAATCAGTGGTCCAAAGATTCCTTTATCATTTGGCCAGTGTCTAGCACATTCACATGAAATTAAGGAAATGGGATCAAAAAGAGTACCAGCATAGCCTTAAATAACAAACAATCCTTACAGGAAGAATATTAGGCTATGATTTCACCATCTTATACATCCATGACGATGGAGAGATTTTACATCATCTATGACCAGATACCAAAGGAAACAAATTTATGATAAACAATACCATGCAATGAGAAATTCATTGATTTTAATTGCTCTCAATTTATACTACAAACCACATAAAAGGCAAGGCTTTGGAGGAAGTAATGCTTTTTTTAACCAAAAACCCTGTTTCCATGAGGACAAAGAACTGCGTTTGGCTTGAACCTTTCTCAAAAGCTAAAAGAAGACAGTTTTCCCTCTTCCCAGCTATCTAACTCTATTATTCTGCAATGTTGGCCAATGTTAAAATCTTGGACCTAGCACAAGATTTGCAATTACTCTGGGTACGGAATTTCAAGTATCAGGCAATTCAGTGCAGTACGGTGGAAGCAACCAGATTTTTTTTAAGGTAACTTAATTTGCTCTAGGTGTTTTGAGCTATTTTTAGCTCATTAGTAACAACTGACTTAAAAGTTAGCCCCATCCAAACTGGAATGAACCTTGGGGATAAAAATTATCCCTAAATGACATATCTGCTTACTGTGACCTAAATTTTGTCCCCCCGACAAAACTCATATGTTGAAGTCTTAACCCCCAGTATTACTGTATTTGGAGATAGGGCTTTAAGAAGGCAATTAAGGTTAAATGAGGTCATAAAGGTGGGATCCTAATCCAAAAGGGTTGTGCTGTTATAAAAAGAGGAAAAGCGGCCGGCCGAGTGGCGCGGTGGTTGGGCGCTGGCTTGGGAAGCCAGCGGCCCCGGTTCGGTCCCACATATGAGGGCCAGTGACACTGCCCTCAAATAAAAATAAAATAAATAAAAGTAAAAAGAGGAAAAGCTTGCTCTTGTTCTCGCTCTCACTCTCCCCCGACCCCCTTCTCCCCATCTCCCCCAATCCTGTCTCAGTCATCCCCCACCCCCATCCCACCCCCCACATGCACACACTGAGGAAAGACCACATGAAGACAACAAAAAAGTGGCCTGGCTGCAAGCCAGGAAGAGGGCTCTCACCAGAAACTGAATTGGCCAGCAGCACCTGAGCTTGGACTTCGAGCGTCCAGAACTGTGAGTAACACGTTTCTGTTGTTTCAGGTTTCTGTTGTTTCAGCTGCCCAGTCTATAGCATTTTGTAATGGCAGCCTGAGCAGACTAATACAGCAGGTCTCTGAATAACACTGTCTCGTTACCATATGGCTGAAAAAAATTAATTCTTGCTGGGGCCACAGTGTGGAATTTACATGTTCTCTCCATGTCTACATGCGTTTTCTATGGAGACTTCAGTTTCCCCCCACATCCTAAAGATGCGCATGTGAGGTGAATTGGCCAAGTGTCCCAGTCTGCATCAATGTGTATTTGTGTGAGTGGCCCTGCGAGTGGGTCCCACCTCGTGCTCTAAGCCACTGCAAGAGACTCTGGTCATGGGCCACCCTAAACTGGAATAAGTGGGTTGGAAAATAATTCTCCTTGTTTTTATTGATATTTCTTAAATGTATATATAGCTCACATTTATTTCACTGTTGAATATTAGAAGTATTTTCGGTCTTCATTAGAGATGGCTGATGTTTGTGTGACCAGAAGTATGCAATAGGAACTTAACTCTTGTTTATATCTAATAGTTCATGGTAAAATTGGTTTCCTTATATGTCATTTCACTTGAAGTTTCTAAGAACCTATCAACAATGTTAAGTGAGGACTGATCATAGATTGCTTTTTAAATTGCCACACAACTGCTACAGACAAAATATATCATGTCTGATGAGCTCAGGTTTCTAACCTATTGTAGTATACAGCCATACAATTGGAAATTTTTGAGTTTCACAGAATTCTAAAAAATGTCCAATCCTGGGGTATCTTGTGTCATGTCACTAGTGGTGTATGTCTGGGGCACTGTGTTAAGAACTCTGGCTATCATTAAGCTCAATGGTAAAAGAGAGTTACAATTAATTGGGGATGCTGCTGCCACCTCTTGGACCCTGAAGTGTGTATGAGGGGGAGGTAGGAGAGGGCAGAGATGTGTCAATTGCATGTGCCACAAATTACCCCTCCTGCTTAGATCCAATATCCCACTTGAAGGCAGAAGACCCAGGCCTACTTCTTTTTTTTTTTTTTTAAAGATTTTATTGGGTAATTGGGGGAGGGGAGGCACATTGGGGAATCGGGGAAGGGGAACAGAGAAGTTGCTGTCCTTTTTGTTCTTCAGTCTAGTTGTGGAGGGCGTCATTTCACTGGCCATTGTTGGTATTATCATTGCGCTCTTCCCAGCTGAGGGAGTTGGTCACTGGCCATTGGACGGCCACTCACAGCAGATCACGAAAGCACAGGCCAGCTGCAGGCCAGCCCCACTGCAGCCTACGCTGTAGCCGGTGACTCACGGCAGCCCAGCTCCAGGTCAAGCTGTTGTTCACCATCTTAGCTGTAGAGGGCGCAGCGTCACTGGTTCTCATGTGGGATCTGAACCGGAGCTCTCCTGCTCAGAGCTGGCATCCCAAGCCAACTCTTAATCAATGAGCTACTCAGCCGGCCCCCAGCCCTTCTTCTAAACTTGTCCATTAGTTAGTTTGGACCAGTAACATTAGGGAGCAAAAATAGGTCACTTAATGCCAGGTGAGTACTAGACTTAACCTGGGGGATCAGTTCGTAAGTTATATAAATGTCTAACCACTCTGTGTACACCTGAAGCTAACATAATATTTAATGTCAACTGTAATTGAAAAATTTTAAAAATTGAAAAAATAAGTCACCTAAAATATTTGAACCTAAGTCAAATCAGCAGTCAAATTAAGAATAGTGATTAATGATACCTGTTCTAGCTCTCAGAGGAGCCAGATGACAAGATCAGATAAGATAATGTTGATGCAAAGGCTTTGTAAACCCGAAACACAATACAAATATCAGTTTGGTTTTTAAGAAATATTAAATTATCCTATATAGATTGCCACTTATCTTTCACCCAAATGTAACCACCCCTGGCTACAACCCACACATCAGCATTCCAATACAATTAGGAAATAAAACCAGATGAAACCATCTTTAAGCATTATGGGTTTTTTTTAAAGGGGTGAATGTTTGGAAAAGTTTCCACTTACTAATCATATGTTTGTATAAATCCCCGCATACCCACCAAGCAATTGAGGCCGTATATAAACCTTATAAAGGTACACACAATAAATAATAATAGAACTGAAGGAAAGGGCACAAAACTGTCAGACAAGATGGAAATTTTGCATCTGAGCTTCCTGGCAACCAAGGAACAAATAAAACAACAGTCATATACTTCTCATTTTCAGAAAGGAGAAACCAGTTTTACTTAAGACTTGTAATCAAAAGAAACTTCACTGTGCTGAAGATAACCAATAGTTTTCCATCAAGCCATTCACTTGCTCACGTAAATGTGGATCCAGCAGGAAAAGTCTCTCAAGAGAACTCCTAAGTACAAAAGAGTTAGTGTCACTGAGTGTAAGGACGTACTTTGACTCTGGCATGAAACTGATTTGAGAAGCTTAGGGCTGTGCCCAGGAGGCGGCAGACACCCATCAAGAACATAGAACCGCGACCCAAACACTGGTTCAAGTCCCCATTTCCCTGTCTGCTGACTGTGAGGCTATGGGCAAGTATCTCCACTCTCCGAGTCCTGGCTCTGTCTCCTGTAAGAAAGAATAATTATACCTTCCTTGGAGAACTGTAATAAGGAAAACCCAGAATCTGTAAAGCACCAATGACATGTTTGTTGTTATTAATTCTCATGTTTGACAGTCCAGACATGTACCTACCATGGCAATGCCCAGCATGTAATCAATGCATGCTTACCCCACATGCTCCCTCTTGGAGAGCTAACGTGTCCGTGGGCATATTGCAGGCCTGAGAAGTCCTACACATAAAATGCTCCGTTTCGCTTGTTTTACCTCGGCATTCTCAGACTTCCTTGACTATAGACCCTCCTTTTTTTTTTTTTTTTTTTTTTTTTTTTTTCTCTACCCCTATTCTGTGAGCCATCGTTTGGGAACATTAAATCAACCCAGTGTTCTCCATTGTGGGTGATTTTGCCCCCCAGGAGACATATGGAAATACCTGAACACATGATTGGTTATCACAACTGGGGTCGGGTGGGGGCAGGGTGCTCCTGTCAGTTAATGAGTAGAGGCCAGCGATGTTGCTAAACATCGGACAATGCACGGGACAGCTTCTCCTCCATAACAAAGAATTACCTGACTCAAAATGCCAATCATGCCAAGGTTAACAAACCCTAGACTAACCCCTTCTTTAAAATATCTATGTTTCCAACCTGTATATTCTCATGGGGTTAACAGGCCCCGAGATATATTATCTTCTGTGAGCTATACTATCTTTTCTTCTTTCCAGTCCTATTGAGTTGGCCTAGTTTATGTACCGTAGTCTCCAGGACATCATGAAGAATCCATAGGGCCCACTCTCACCCTTGCTGACTCTGGTTAAATTTCCTATCAGCAGTGTGCATTCTCGGCTACAGTCATAACTGCACAGCTATACTGCACGTTAGCTCTGTCCCTGCCAAGGTCCCTGCTTCTCTCAGTTCTGACCATCCTGAATCTCCTCTGAAACAGTTGGTACTTCTTGAAGCACAGTGACCCGATCCTCAGCCAATATTCCAGGTGCAGGGGACCCTTGCAGTGAGCTCCCTAAAAGCAACCATCAATACACTTCCCAGGCCACAATCAAGAGCCAGAAAACGTCATCTCATAATTATGGTGTGGGGAACATCTTTCTATGTGTAATGCATACATATATCAGCTAAAAATGTGCCCATAATGTAACTTTCTTTCCTTTTCTGGGAATAAATTTAAGTTTCCTCTTCAGCTCTCAGTATGCTCAATGGCAGAAATTTCGTCTCGGTAATTTCAGGATCCGTGTAAAGTCTCATTTCCTCAAGGCTCCCAATAGGTCAGGGGAAGGGGGTCACTGTGTCCTCTGGGTCATCATCTACCATGCTGGTATCACAGAGAAGTTCCCATCCTCACTGTCCTCTGCCATGTTGTTCTGGTTTCTCCTATGGCTGTCTCCCTGTGTCTCATCCGTGCCGCTCTCAGAAGCATAAGATCCTGTCTGAAGTTCTCACACTACCCTGGGCTTTGAAAAACTCAGAGGGTTTGTCTGCAGACCTTCACATTCCATACCGTGTTGGGCCCTTTCTTGGGCTCACCCAAGAAAGACAGGTACAGGTCCCCCTCTGTCCTCAGTTCCCCAAACCTACCAGGGACACCACCATTCCTCACCCAGCCTTGACCCAAGGAATACCAGGCACAGAAATCCTTCTCAAAGACCCACTTCTCCCTAGTACTTCTCTTCCCACCTTGACGTCCACTCTAGAATAGCTTTCCCTTGTTTGCCTGTTGTCATTCTTTTTTTTTTTTTTTACTCATCATACATTCTCTGTGCCCTAAGTCCCCTTAAAAGCCATGCTTTTGAAAGTCCAAAAGTTAAGCTTTTAAACCTCTGAAGCTTTTCTTCTTTCCTTGAATTACTATCTCTGCCAGGAGTTTCAAAAGTCTGTTTAGACTTTCAGCTTTCTCTCTGTATTTTTGCTGAGTCATTCATTCACCAAGAGAATAAAAGCAGAAGCATTAGCTGAATCCAGGGAAGGGCTAGGGATACAAGAAAATGAGGAAAAACACTTCGTTTAAATCTCAAAATACAATTATCCCACAATGTAAGCCCCACCCCCACCCCCACTCCCCACCCCTTGTGGGTCCACTCTAGTGACCTGTTCATGTCTTCTATATCAAGTCTTACAAGGCTTAAAATTTCACTCCCTGCAAGAACTGAATGTAGGGATAACAGATAGATTTCATCTCACTTGCCAAATTCAATTGATTGGTTGTGGCTGCCTGGAGTGGTGTTGAAAAGGTTTTCTGAGGTCTCCGCTGGGCTTACTGAGCAAAAGTGGATTGGCCACATTGGCCGTGGGTAAGGGAAGAGAGATGAGATAGCATGCGTGCCAAGAACTAGTCATCACCAGCTTACTGTTATCTGCAAACTTGGAGGTTCACCTAGAATCTCCCTGTTCCAGGTCATATAAGTAAACATTGTTAGAAGGCTTAGTAGAAAGTCTATGAAAAGAGGGAACCCCAAGTATAAAGGATGTTTGCCTGTGAGGCAGGACATCCGAGGACCAACACTCCACTGGCACTCCCTGGAACCAGGAATGGGAGATGGCTAGGTTATAGAGCCCCCAGCATATTCCCTACTTCCCCCTGGCTTCCAAGCCAGCCTTCAGGAAATGGTGATGGAGACTATGGGGTTCATACCCTCTGGAGCAACCGCAAAACTTTGCACAAACTGGTTATTGATTCCCTGGGCAATGGAAGTCATTAATGGTTTGTGAGTAGAGAAATGACAAGATAAGAGAAGGCCTTGAACAAAATGAACCCAGTAGCAAGAATGGATTGGAGGGGAGAGTAGAAGCAAGGAGCTTTCTCAGAGAGTTGCTGCCGCGGCCTGGGTGACAGGTCTTCACAAATGGGAGTGACCGCAGAGATAATACTAAGACAACAGAGGCCGCTCTAAGCCACATCAGGGGCCTTACATAGGCCAGAGTGTTAGGAACCTTCTTGATAACACCTTATGCCTCTATTTTCAGGGGAGCAAGGGATTTGCAAAAGTCAGAGTGGGTCAAAACAGAATGCTGCCAGCCCAGCCTGATTTAGGGAGGCCTGGCTAAGGACCCTAAAAGGGAAAAAAAACTACACCCAGACCCTGCAGAGTCTGGGACAGCAGGCCCTGGACCTGGCCACTTCTAGGTGTCGGCACAGCCAAAGGAAAGTTCTGGTCTCAGGGCAGCTCCAGGCCACCCTGAGAAAGGTCAGGCTGCACTGAGGATGTGGCCACAGCTCTGTCCCTCTGGGCATTTCTCCAAGGCTCAGAATAATTCCTCCAAGGCACAAGTCAGCCCCTCCCACTGAAACAAACTAAACCAGAAACACAAAAACAAAGCCAGGCACAGCCCAGAGAGGAGATTGCCAAGGAGGGATACACTCTGGGCTGGGGCTGCTTTTGACCTATTAAGGCAGGCAAATTGAGGATAACTGGTAGGGGAAGGGATGGTATATCCAGGCATGGGAGTGGGGAAAAAGTGTAAACATAGTGGGAGCCACTCAGCAGGGTTTCCTTCCTTCAGGAAGATGGGAGCAGCAGGAAGATCCTGCTGCTCCTTCCCCAAGGTTTGGGGTCCCTAAATCTATTCCCCTCCATTCCCCTCTTCTCCCCTACACTGACTTGCCCTTTTCTCTGTTTCTGTCTCGTCTTCCCTCCCCAGTTTGTCTTTCTTGCTCCCTCTCTGCTCTCCCTTTTTCTCATCCCTCCACCTAAACCTGGTCACAACATGAATGTACTCCCGGGTTATCCTGAAAGAACCCTCAGCAGAGCATTGACGACCATCTCTTCTAGACGCCCCATTCCAGCGTGACCTGGGCAGGTGTCCCTGGAAGGTGGCCGAGCTCTCCAGAGTGGCCTCCTTCACACATTCCTAATACCCCACCCACCAATCAGGAAAGACATGGGCTCTCCCTCCTTGGCTCACAGAGCTGCAGCCTGGCTCTTCTAGTGTCCCTTCCAGAGGACACATCAGGCTAGAGGGTAGGCAGGTTGGCCTTGGTGCTGGCTACAGCCAACCATTCAGCAGCTCACCCTGCCCCCAGCACCGGAGATGTAAACATGTGAGGTCACAAACCACACGAGGCGGCAGGACTCATGCCTAGAGGGTGCTGACCAGGCTGTGGAGTTCAGAGGGGAGAGGAGGCTGGGTGCCCGGGAAGGCTCAGAGGATTCAATGGGAAAGAGCCTTAGCAGGAAGAAAGAGACAAAGCACATCCCACGTGGGGATGGAAGAGTAAAGGACCCCAACCCAAACTGAACAAAGCCATTCTGGGGGCAGCCCAAAAGGAACAGGGTTTGTGCTGGGGGCAGGGAGAGAGGCAACCAGAAAGCTAAACAGGAACTAGTTTGTAGAGAGCCTTGAATGCCAAGTCAAGAGTTTGGAATTTATCCATTCGTAACAGAAAGACATAGAAAGTTGTTGAGTGGGAGGAGGAACATTATCAAAATGATATGTAAGAAGATATCAAACAGGACCTTTCTGGTTGTGGCGGACTTGGCCCTCGGATCAACAGCTGAAAATAATAGCAGTGAAATAACACATAAAGAATATGGGGGGGAAGGGGGAGATGGAGCCAGATGCCACACTCCCCCAGGGCTAATTAACTGCGGTTCCACTATAATCACCACCACCTCAAGCTATGTAAGCACTTCTCCTGGGGAGGGGAAGGGAACCGGAGCAATTAGCAGAAAGAGTGGGGGAGGGAAGGCTGTGGCTTTTCCTGCTCTCTGAAGCAGGGATGTGCCTTCTTCCCACCCTCTCCAGGGTGGGGGAGGGCATCCCATAGAGGTTCACCCACAGAGACTGAGCCACTTGAAAGAGGGAGGCAGGCAGCCTATTCCCCGCTCAGGCAGCAGGGTGCTGCTCTCCCTGGGAGCCAGGAAAAAGGAAAGGGGAATGACAGCAGGAGGATGGAACAGGCAGCCTCAAAACACCTGCGCTGCCACTATTTGGTATGACAGTGCGGGGTGAGCTGCCCATGGGTCATGAGGACACCTCAAAAAGCAGCTGTGCTGAAAGACAGAAGGTTTCACTTTTATGAAATATCCAGAATAGGCAGATTCATCGACAGAAGGCAGATGAGAGGTTGCAAGGGGCTGGAGGGAGGAGGGAAATGGAAAGTAAACTGCTTGATGGGCCCAGGGTTTCCTTTGGGCGTGATGAAAATGCTCTGGAATTAGATTCTAGTGATGGTAGCACAACACTGTGAATGTACTAAATACCACCGAATGGTATACTTCAAAATGATAAAAGTAGTAAATTTCATATTAAGTGTATGTGACCACGATAGTCTCCTTTAAAAACTAACAGCTGGGCTTCAGCCATCTTGTCAGTCATCCTCCCAGGGGCTGCCTGTCAGGAGTGGAGATCCAAACACAAGATTCCATGGAGTATGCTTTCAATAACGTAAGAGGCTGGGACAGTGGTCTTCAGACTGGAACCTGATCTCCCTTGACAGAGAGGTAGGCCAGGCTGACCCTCCTGAAGAACTCACACATGTGCCCTGTGGTGGTCATCAGTACTGTTCCCAAATATTTCAGAGTACCTCGCTGGGCATGTGGTAAGATTGTACTCCCTGGCCCTTTTTCAGTTGAGTGGGGGTACGTAACTATTTCTGGCCAATGACATGCAAGTATAAGTTACTCCTTGCCACAAAATTTCAGGGCTGGTACAAGACCTTCTTCAAGCTCTTGTCCACCCTACCCCACCCCCACCCCCACCCTAGTAGAGTCTGGCAATGTTGGAGACCAGGCTGTCCCATCAGCTTGAGTCCCTGAGTCTGATGAGCAGAACTCCTGCTGACCTGGACTGGACATGTAGCATGAAAGAGAAGTCAGCCTTTGTTGATGTAAGTTATTCAAATGGAGGCTGGTTTGCTACCACAGCATACCCCAGCCCATCCTGGAAGAGTCACCATTTGGACTCTTACCCCAGGGACAGCCTTAGTGGGCCCTCAGTGTTAGCCAGAGACAACAGCATACAAGAAAAACAAAACTATCTCAGTAGCAAGCTATGAGAAGAGAGACTTGTCCCTTTCCTTTTTTCTCTTCCTTCCCCCAACACACAGGAGATGCCTGGGAAAGGGAGCGGGAAGGGCAAGATCACACCATCCTTCTTCCTCAGGTCCTGACTTTTGAGGGGATGAGATGAAAATCAAATCAGAGATGAAGTGACAGTGGAGACATAGAGGAATCCCTCCCACCAGGATTGGGGTGTAAAGGAGCATAGGCTCTGTCATGGAAGGTCAGAGGAGGCTAACACCTCATCTCACAGCCCTCACATCCCTCAATTTCCTGTTGTGCTGCTTGTTGGGTGGACCAACCAGATACCTAAGAGCAACGGAGCCTAAGAAAGGCAGAGAATGGATCTGTGTGGAGAGGGGGACAAATAGGAAAACCCCTATTTGGAGGAAGGAGGAAATAAAAGAGCAAGAAGACAGGGAGGAAATGGAAGATAAGGCAGCAGCCTATTTCCTGGTTAAAGAAGGATGAGACAAGAACAGGTGTGAAGCAAAGGCGTTTTCTAGGCAGAAAAGACCTGAGCATGCTTTAGACTGAGACCCAGTTCATCTAAACCACAGCCCTGATGCCATGGTGACTGGTTACTCCTGGCTCACATTGCATGGAGAGTTTCTGTCACTTTAAGTGCCACAAAAGCTACCAAGGGTAGAGTGAAAGGGGCAACACAGTCACAACTCAACAACACTGCAAGCTCCTACTAACTCACTACAGGGATCCCCCCTCCCTCCTCCACGGTTTTGCTTTCCATGGTTTCAGTTACCTGAGGTCAACCAAGGTCCAAAAATGTTAAATGGAAAATTCCAGAAATAAACAATTCTTAAGTTTTCAGTTGTATGCCATTCTAAATAATGTGATGAAATCTCTTGATGTCCCGCTCTGTCCTGCCTGGGACATGAATCATTCTTTTGTCCAGTGTCCCCACACTGTATATGCTCCATTTCCATTCACCACTTAGGAGCTACCATCTTGGTTATCAGATCAAGTGTTATAGTATTGCAGGGTTCAAAAAACCCTTATTTTACTTAATAATGGCCCCAATATGCAAGAGTGGTGATGCTGGCAATTCAGATATGCCAAAGCGAAGCCATAAAGCGCTTCCTTTAAGCGAAAAGATGAAACTTTTCAACTTAATAAGGCACTTTATCATTTCACATCATCACAAAAAGAAGAGTGAGTACGTACAATAAAATATTTTGAGAAAAAGAGTGAGCACATTCACAGAACTTTTATTGGAGTATATTGTTATAATTGCCCTATTTTATTATTAGTTATTGTTGCTAATTTCTTACTTTGCCTAATTTATAAATTAAACTTTATCATAGGTGTGTATGTATAGGGAAAAAAGTAGTATAGGGTTTGGTACTATATGCAACTCCAGACATCCACTGGGGACATATCCCCTATAAAGGGGGAGAACTGTACCCATCTTTTGCACAAGAGAAGTGTAATCTTTTAAGAATAGGAAGACTTTCAGGCATAATAACACAAAGGCTACTGTATTGCATTTTTTGGCTCCCTGGAAGCTGGCTGGATCTAGTTCAAATCATTTCTTTCCTGAGTTATTGTTGCCAGGAGGATTTAGAATAGCAAATAGTGGTGGTCAATCTGGGTGAAGCTGCCTGTGCTTTTCATCTGTTCTTCCTGGGCATTTCGGAGAAATCTACATATAACTTTCTAGCAACGGCCAACTGTGGTCAACCAATGCACTGCCTTCATTGTAAAGGGTTAGCTGCCCTCTGCAACCTCATTCCTCAGGATGGTTAAAAAGGCAGGATTCTCTTCCTTGCAGTTGGAATAGTATGCGGTAAGCATCTGAAAAGCTAGCAGAACCTGGATGCTAGTGAGTTAGTTAACTCAAAAAGACAGCATGACTGCTGCGTTCAGCATGAAGTGCAAGTGCTCAGGAAAATGGTCTTAGAGGGCTACATTAACTTTGCCAGGAAAACAAGGAATTAGGCTTCCAAAGTTCAACCTGCTCAATAGTTCATCACCAAAGTCGGGGCACAGAGTACAGCTGTGCAGGCTGTGCACTGCACAGGACGTCTCCCCACCCCTGCCGCCCAACCTCCTGCCAAGTGGGGAATGACAGTTGAAATCCAGCATGCTTTCCACTCACCAAGCCATGCAACCTAACCAGCAGGTGTGTCTAACTAGAGGAGGATGTTTTGTTTTGTTTGTTTTTTTTTGTTTGGTTTCAAAAAGATGCTATCCACTCACCAAGCCATGTACCCTGGGAACTGTACCACCCAGAGGTAGAGAGAGGAGTTTATTTTTGATTCTCATAAAGATACTATATATGATTACAGAAACCCTTGCCAAATTCTTTCTAGTTGCTGATGATGCATTTACTCTTCAGGTTTTGCCTGAAAGAGCATTTCATCATAATCAGAGCATGAGTGGGAGAAATTCAGAAAAGATGATAACAGTAACAACAGCAGCAACAACAACAATCCTTCATTTTGGGTTAGCCCTTACATTTTAAAAACTAGTTCCCTATGCAGGATTTCCTTCAAGCCTCAAAACACCTGGATCAAATTGGGTAAAGGCATCCTTTACCCATTTAATAATTGTGGAGCTGAGTCTCAGAGCTGGGATTAAAATCTCAGTTTTCTGATTTCAAATTCTCTGCTCTTTGCACAATATACACCAAAAATATCTACACATTTAGAAAAGCTTGTAGGTATTGAGTTGGACAGCCAGCACCTATTTGCTGTCTCCTGGGTAACAGAACAGTAATTTTCCTCTGGTGGTCGGCTGCCATTCACGGTCTGCCTTCTTCAGTTCTGGGAGAGACATGAAATTAAGGCCTGGCCATTCAGAGCACTGCTATAGTGATTGGTTCAGGAATAGTTATGTGATCCAACCAGAGCCAACGAGAAGCAAGAAGATACTTGCATAGTGGTTTTGGTTTAAGATGGCAATGTAGAAAGAGACTGAATTCCCCTCCTCTTCCATGGACACAGTGAATCTACAGCTAGATACAGTATATAGGGAACCATTTCTTCTGGAAAAAAAATTCAGAACTGGCAGAGCAACCTCTTAACATCAGGCAAATAGAAGGAAATATCAAAGCCCACAGGAAAGGCTGAGACACAATCTCGCCATAAACCCATCCCCAGTGTGGTGACCCACAATCAGGAGGGAACTCAAAACTCTAAGCTCCTGCTTGAGAAGCAAAGTGTTTGTACCCTATGCCACAACTTTTAAGACATTTGCATCACCTGAGAAGAAGAGAGGCCCACCTCTTTTCCATTGATCTTGAGCAGGGGAGAAAGTGTGTCTGGCGTTGTTGCCCCCAGCTTGCCCCATGTGGAATGTGAGAATAAATAAAGCCAATGTGGATGATAGGACAGCCAAGAAGAGAATAGAGACAGGGTCCTGGTAACATCATTTAAGCCCATAGATTGAGTCACACATCCAAGTACTTTTCATTTACTTGAACCAATATGTTTCTTTTATTATTTAGGCAGCTTGAATTGTATCATCTGTCACTTAAAACTAAAATGTCTTGGCTAGTTCAGGTAGTTTCTAACTCTTCTGCCTCATTAGCCATATACAAGTGCAGACAATTCACAGCACTGGGAGCCAGCATACGGTCCAATCACTAAAGACTGAGCCACATAAATTCCTTCAGTGCCATTCTATGGCTACTCACCAGTTCTACTCAGAAACCTGGAAAAGTCGAAAACATTCCTTTTGCTAGATGCCCAGTGAACAAGCCTAGCCTGCTGAGAATTGTGAGGTAACTGCATGGTACAATGGGAAGCATACTTCATTTAGTAGAGATTGAGCTGTGCTCTAATTGTACTTGGGCACCTGCTTGATGAAAAGATGGTTCCCAATAGTAATAGAGACTACATGCAGAAGAGAGAAAGTCATCTGTCCCAAGCACGGGATATACATCCTCTCTTTAAGTCTGACTGGGCCACCATAGGTCGTGTACTCACCACTGGCAGTTGTCAGGAGAATGTCATGCGTTAATTGGCTTAGACTAACTAGGAACCACCCTAGAGTTAGAAATGGTGTCACATTGGGTAAAGCTGAGTCACTCTGGGGAAGGATAAATCCCCAAACTGGGATTATGTTAAGAAGAAGAAGTAGGGACTAGATGTTGGATAACATCAGAATGTCATTGTAGACACTACTTGACCATGAGAACCTGGCCATATCCCTCCAACTCTTTGGACCTTGGTGTCTTTGTCTGCAAACTGAAGAGGACAGAATGAAGGATATCAACACTCCCTTTCTACTATGACTCTATTCAACTCCTAATACAAAATAGGAAACCCATGTAGATAGGATGGTGTGGTGGTAATTGTTCACATTCATTCATTTCTAAGTTGTTTCACTTTGGGTTGAGGTCTTGATAGGGTACAGGTGTGTCCTACTTTAAGAAAACCCAGGGCCGGCTGAGTGGCATGGTGGTTAAGCGCTGGCTTGGGAAGCCAGCGACCCCGGTTCGGGTCTCACATATGTGGGCCAGTGACACTGCCCTCAAAAAAAAGAAAAGAAAACCCAAAATCCACAAAACACACAAATTAGATGGGACTGACTACACATAACTATATTTGCTTTACAAAGGGATTTTTCACAGTTTTCGGTTTCTGTTTTCTATTTATTTCTAGATAATATGATGATATGTCTTAAGCTTGAAGAAATTGCTTTTACAGTCTTTTGATGTTTCATTTGTTTTTGTTTGAGGAATTCTGCTGTTTCTCCATACTGGAGAAGGCATTACAAGCTGTCTTATACAATAAATTTGGAAAGGAGCTAAGGAGACTGTCAAAGAAAATGTGAGAAAATAAGCTTAACCTGGTGCAGCTCAATTCAGCATATATTAATTTAGCATTCATATGTTTTAGTAACTCCCCTTATCACTTCTGGGTCTATTAAGTACATTTATGTCCAAACAGCAGTTTTCCCCTTTCCCTCAGATAGTTGTTCTTCTTCGTTGGCATGCTCTAGTCAGGAGAATGAAGGAGAAGCATAGCAGATATACTCACTGGTTCCATGGCCAACATTTCATCTCAAAATCTAGCAGCTTCTACGGGCATGAAGATAAATCAGTCTTACTGAGTTCTGACTGTTAGCACCTCCTTCTCCCACGACAAAATTCCAGTCTCCTCTCAGTGCTCTCCTGCCTCTCACCTTAAATACCTCCTACCCTGTGCCTCTCCTGATAACACTCTCTGTACATAAGCAGGACCATTGTGTACCAGGAACTCTCTCAGGATTGTGCCTACATCCCCCACCCCTCCCTTCTGCCTCCACACCCACCCCATGGATCCTGACCCCGCTAAACCAGCTTGGTGCAGAGCTTTGCCAGACTCTGGCAAATCAAACCACATAACATAGCAAGCAAGGTTCTTTCCAGTTCAAATCTTTTCCCCAGGCCAACTTCCCCACCTGGCATGTCAACTCCTTAAAGCTTAGGAAATTCCAAAAGAATAAACTAATATGTTCTCTAGTGTGTCCAGGGATCAAGAACACTTGTTCGTCTAGCAAAGCAACCTACAGAAGAAAGAGTCAATCCATAAAACAATGAGAATAAAAGTGAGTTTAGAAATGGAATGATTTACAAAAAAAAAAAAAATATATCTGATCTTAAACAGGTTCCCACTCTTGTACAGTTTTCAAGTTCACAGATAATGATCTATGGGTCTAGACCTCAAATCTGTTTTTTGGCATTCAGTGTTTTTAAAATTGAGAGATTCTGCATACAAATTCTAATGTATGTCCTAAAAATAAAAATAAAAAAGTTCTGGCAACATTAAGTCTGGATTCATTTGGCAACCATCAGCCAGAGCTGGGTCACTGTTACTCCCTTGAGATAGAACCCCTGCCTCACCCCAGGTCTGTTGCTGCTTTTTGTCCCTATCTTGCCCTTCTCCTCCACCATGTTGCTGCCTGACCCTGACCCCACTCCCAAGCAGGTGTGTAAGGCTACAAATCTTAGTTTACAAAGCACTGCTACTCCCCCACACACATACAACTGCTGCATAATCTCATTTAGGCTTCCACGACTATCCCATGGAATAGGCAATCCCCAATTACAATCAAAAAACAAACAAAAAATTTCCTTAATTTTCTTCATTGTGAAGTCATAGTCTGTGACATATGGAAAGTAAATTATAAAACACTGTTCAAACAAAAACTGGATTTAGCACTTTGTTTCTGTACCTGGTCAGATCATACGACTCCACAGCATATTATAAATACCTGGAAAGATTTTTAAATCCTAGTGCGAGGAAGCACCCCAGGCCACATAATCCAGACTCTCTAGTGGTGGGCTGCAGGTATCAACAGCTTTTCTAAATCCCCAGGTGATTGATCTAATGTGCCCCTGAGACTCAGAACCACTTCCTTAGAGTCTGCCCTCAAATCAATGGCTACCCAACCTCAGTGAAGGAAAAGAAGTGAGTTGAACTTCCTGGCTATTTCCCAACTCCTGGCTATAGGGAAAGTAAATTTGTTACCAGATCTTTAAAGTCTCATGGTTCCTGGGATATTTAGAGGATGGTGGAGGTATTGTTCTGCCTCAGAAAAAAATTCAAAGCTTTAATAATAGAAACTGGCCAAACTTACTCCTAACAAGTTCTGATTACATCATACTCTCTTGTAAGATCACTCATAACCCACCCATCTCACATGCAAACCAGTGGCCAGTCTGACCTCTAAAAGTGCCTCTACCAGGAGCTATTTACAAGGCTCCTTAGCAGAAGGTCAGTGAAATTATTTCATGATGATTTTACTACAGAGGGATTTAACTAAAAGGGGCCAGAGAGGGCCCCTGAAATGTTCCAGGTAGTCACCAGGCAGAAGCACTTAAGCAAGAGAGACACCTCCCTGCTGGAGAAGCTCCAACCTGGGGCTGAGCCAAGGGTGTGCACACGTGTGGCCTCCGCCAGAGACTAAATATGCAAGCAGGCACAGGAAGTCAGCTCAGGCAGCCCAGGGACATTTAAGGTGAGGCAGTGATTTAGTTCAAGGCTTAACCTGTTCTGTTAAAACCATTTTCAAATGGTCCTCCGCCTCTGATTTTGGGGACTAACAATATTCCAAGAAATCAGAGGCTAAATTTTGGAGGGAAAACAAACAAACAAACTATTGCTACCACTAGCTCAGGAATCCTTGCTCATTCCTTGACCCAGGTATATAAATGAGCAATGTATCGGAAACCAAGAATTGGTTCTCTGTTTGTTCGATAATATCTCTAAATAACGTCAAGGCTGCAAAGCATTGTAATCACCAAAAGTATTTATTAAGCAGTTATGGGCTTAGGGCTGTGCATGATGATTAAAACGGTCTGTCTCTGATTTCTAGCTGGTGCATAACAAACGTATGCAATATTAAATGAAAGCTACTGTAAGTGTTCCCTTCTCTGTTGTCACCTTATCACCACCACTTAGAGTTGGTAAGCCCCCAATAAATATATAAACACATTACCAACATATAAACACATAACTCTTGTTCAATATGGGGATCCATTTTGAGATATACCTATCACATCAAATGGTAGAGGAGTACTTCTATCATTTGCAGAAATGCAAAACAAATATTTGCTTTTTTTTGGCCAACCTGAGCCAGCACAGAAGCTCCAGTTTTACACTGAGCAGTTGGAGGATAGATAGCAGCACCAGGTCAGGCACTGTGGGAAGGATTTGATGCAGCAAACAAGTGCTCACCTTTAATCAGAGCTGTGTTAACCCAGTTGCCTCGCTTTTAATCTGACCCTCCACCCAGACTGAGCTGAAATGGGAATCAGTCTAGGCTACTTAGGGTTGGGGACACGGTTTCTAGAAGATGCCAAAGAGCTGTTCTTTGTGGCGTTATTCACTTGCAGAGAATCATGGAACATGGATTTTGAAGTGCATACCACAACAGTGAGAACTCTTTTAGTTGCAAATTACAGAATCGCAACAGAAATCAACCTGAACAAAAAGGGAATTTATTGACTTCAAGGTACAGTCATGGCTGGATCTAAGTGCTTAAAGATGTTATCCAGAATCAGTTGCTTTCCATCCCTCTCTGATTTCCTCCAGGCTGGCTTCATCTTCAGACAGGCATTTTTTTTGGTTTTGGGTTTTTTTTTAAAGGTTTTATTGGGGAATTGGGGAAAGGAAATAGTGTTGGGGAATTGGGGAAGGGTAACAGCCAAGTTGTTGTCCTTTATTCTTAGTTGTGGAGGGCGCAGCAAGCTCAGCTCCAAGGCCAGTCACCATCCGGCTGCCTGTCAGCAGCTCACGGCCACTCAGCTCAAGGTGCCATGTTCAATTTTAGTTGTGGGTGAGCATAGCCCACCATCCCACGCAGGGGTTGAATTGGCAACCTTGTTATTAGGAGCACATGCTCTCACCAGCTGAGCCATCCTGCCACCTGTTGGCAGCTCAGCAGCAGCTCAGCTCGAGCGCAGCTTACTGGCCCATGTGGGAATCGAACCAGCGACACTGTTACTCAGAGCTCACACTCTTAACCAACTGAGCCACGTGGCTGGCCTCAGACAGGCATCCTTCAAGTGGTCACAATAATAATTGCCAGAAGCTCCTGGCTCACTTTCCAGTTTGGCATCCCCAAATAATTCTAATAAGAACTTGGAACTAATTTCCATTGACCTAGCCAGAGTCATATACCCCACTGTGAACCAACATCTATGACCAGGGGAAGGCAGTTGTCTCACTGGCCAGGCCTCTGTCACATGCTCACTCGTCATTCAAGGAGGGCTGGTCAGCCCTGCACATACAACATAGACTAACACTTTGGGGGATGCCCAAAAGAAATTGGGTACTTTCCTAGAAGGTGAATAGAAGCCGAGTGTCAAAAACAACAGCTCTCCTACACTGACTATAGTGACCCTGTTTGTGGACCCTGGAGTTATGACATCTCTTCCTACCTTCAATGTCATTAAATTTCCTGTGTCTCAAACTGAATAGGCAATTTGATAAATAGTTTTAAGATGAATGGATGAATGAATCTGGTTGAGGGTATAAGCACGAACTGTTTAAATATTCTACAGTATTTGGTGATATTCCTAAGTGGATGGTACAAAAGCAAAGATGCAAAGATAAAAGAAGAGATCAGGGGAAGCCATAAGAAAAGAAGCAAGAGCGAAACTGGCCCTTGAAAAATGAGAAGGTATCGAGAGGGGAAGGGGTGCATTCCAAGCATGGACACAACATGGCCACAGGCCCTAAGATCAGACCAGCCCCATGCATGCAGGGAAAGAGAGAAAAGTTGCCAGCTGAGCTTCATGTGGGCAAACAGTAGGGTAGGGCCAATTTCAAGTGTGGAATGGCCATCTGAAGAGTAGACACTGGGTGGAGCAGGAAGGGTGAGTTGGCATTGAAGGGAGAGAGGAAAAGTTTAGCTTGGGACAGGATGAGCCAGCGTCTGCAGGAAACAAGAAGTAGGAGAGGGATGATGACAGTGCTGCTTTGGAAAGATAAGCCTGGTGGAGATGTGGAGGGTGGATGGATTGTCAGGGTGAAGGTGGAAGCAGAGAGTCAGTCCAGATGCTATTGCCAGGTAAAGGTGATGAGGGCCAGGACTCTACTCCTGCAGACAGCCTTTTTCAACCCAGTTTCAAAGGCCCACTAGTCAACACTCCCCGTCCCCCCTTACCTTTTCTTACCTGCTTCTTTTCCTGCCTCCACTTCCTAAATGCATGTCAGATCTTTCCCTATATTCAGGAAACTTTTAAATGCCTGCAGGTGCCACTGAGAGAAAGACTAAACAGTACCATGAGAAAAGCCCAAGGCTTGCAAAGAGACGCACTGATGGACTGATGGAGATGACATGGAGGCCCATGTAGACCAAAGAAGAGCACTTACCGCTCCTATTCTGCAAGCTGACTAACTGACTCTGAACCTCACCTTCACCGTTTACTGTCTGTGTGATCGTCTGCAAGTTATCTCTGTTGACCTCAGTATTTCTCATCTGGAAAGTGGAGGGAATAATTACACTTCCCTCAGAGGCTTATTGTGAGAATTTAGTTGTGCTAATAATGTATGGAAGTGCCTGATTCAATGTTGTTGTTGTTAGTTTAGTATTGGTATTGGTATTGGTATTGGTATTTCAGCATTTGTATTAGTATCAGTATCAGTATCAGTATCAGTATTAGTATTAGTATTAGTATTAGCATTAGTAGCATCTGGGAACAACACAAGCAACCCTGTTGGTAAAACTCACCTAGACTCCCTCCCAAAGCTAAAACTTCCTCCATGAAAGGGAGGCCTTTGGAGATAGATTTCAGCTCTTCTCCACTGGTCCCCAAGCCAAGCTGAGACCAACAAGCTCTGGCCTCTTCTGAAAGATCCCCACCACTAGAGGGAGAATGGACTTCCGAAAACCACAACCCTTAACCCAGTGTTTTCACACTGCATGTAGCCACACATTGGTGGTTATGATATCAACTTACTGGGATTCAAATAGCACTTTTTAATGAAATAGATTAAATAGAAAATGACATTAATTGCAGAAGATACAGGTAGATATCGTTTCATACAGTTCTTTGTTTTAGTTACATAATTATATACGCATATGCAAAATGTATTTCACTGTGGGTCATGATCAGCCATCCAAAGAGTTTGAGAAACATTGCCTTAAGGGACATGCAGGGGAAACTACCTATTGTCTTCAATTCTCAGACAAACACCAAACAGGTTACATTTCAGGTGGGTCATTGCTCTGTATTAAAGAAGAATCAGATACAGGAGTGGAGGACTAGATTTAACTAATGATGCCCCGTATTGTTAGGAATTGATATTCTTTCCTGGATGCTCTTCCTCTGGTTTTCATTAATATAAGCACCTCTCGAGGTCTAACCTAGCACTCTTTTCCCAAAGGCCTAGGAATAATCTGCATAGCTCTCTTCTAGGTGATGACATCTACTCCTAAAAGCTTTCATTGGTTTCTCTACATGGCTGAATCCTGAATTACTTCCTTAACTCTTAACCCCAAATACATATTTCCAAATGATGACTGGAATTCTCTCCATAGATGTCCCATAGACCCCTCAAGTTCAACCTATCTAAAACGCAACACATCATCTTCCCTTTATTAAAAGAAAGGTACAAAGCCCTTTTTCCTGTGTTCCTTCTCTTGGCTCCTGTCTTAGTCTAGTCAAGCTACTATCACAAAATGTCACAGATTGGGTAGCTTACAACAATAAAAGTATATGCTCCACAGTTCTAGAGAGGAATTCCAAGATCATGGCACTGACATGGTTGGGTGAGGGCTATCTTCCAGGTGTAAGACTTTTTGTTGTAGTCTCACATGGCAGGAGGGGCTAGGGATCTCTGTGGAACCTTTTTTATGAGGTACTAACCTCATGCATGAGAGCTCCACCCTCATGACTTAAGCACCTTCCAAAGGCCCCACCTCCTAATGCCATTATTGGGGGAGGGAGGGTTTAGAATTTCAATATATGAATTTTGAGGGGATATGTTCAGACCATAGCAGTCCTCTCTCATCTCCATAAGCCAGATGAGAAAACTCAGTTATCAAGTCTTCTTTTTCCCTCTGTCATTGCCTCCCATCATTTCTACCTCCCAAGTCCCCATCTGTCCCACCTACTTTTCCTTCCCACTCCTATTGTTCTAGATGATTTGTGTATTCTTCTTACTGGTCTCTAGGTTTCCAATCTGTTTCCAGTCAGTGTGTTTCCAGTCTCTCACTTTTCTCATGGATCCTTTTCATGGCCATCAGCTACCTTACAAAAACACAAGCTGAATCAAATCATTCACTCATATCATTCTGATTCTTAAAAACATGCAGTAATTCCCTAAAAACATTACAATAAAATACAAATATGGGGCCAGCTGAGTGGCTCACTGGTTAACAGCTAGTTTGGGGATGCCAGCGGTACCGGTTTGGATCCCACATATGAGGGCCAGTGACACTGCCCTCTACAGCTAACAACAGCTCCACCTGGAGCTGGGCTGTGCAAGTCCTGGCTATGGTGTAGGCTGCAGCCCCTGCTGCAGTGGGCTTCCATAAGCTATAGTGAGTGGCCAGCAGCCAGCATGAGGGCTAGCAACCAGCGTGAGCTGCCAATAGCCGCGGTGAGCAACCATCTAGAGGCCGGTGAGCGATCTGCCTCATCCGGGAAGAGCGCAATGATGATACCAACATGGGCCCGTGAAGCAACGTCCTCCACAACTAGACTGAAGAACAAAAAGACAGCATCTTCTCTGTTCCCCTTTCCTGATTCCCCAACACTGTTCCTTTCCCCCAATTCCCCAATAAAATCATTAAAAAGAAACAAAAAAAAAAAAGAAAAACCAAATATGTAAGCATGGGATTGAAGACCCAAGCCAGGAATGACAAATGGTTATATCTCAGGTGCCAGTCTCATCTGATTAGTGGTGGCTTCTTCAAGGGTTGTGTCGAGAGGGATTCTAAGATTCATACAAAATCAGCAGGAAGGTTCGCGGTGAGCACAAAGTGGCATGCAGACACCCGCGACCTACTTTTTTGCTTCTTCCTACATAGTCTAGCATCAACTGCTCAGTCACAAGAACTACTCATTATTCCCAAATACACTACACAATTTTTATTAACCACAAAGATCACCTATTTTCATGATTCCTTTTTTTTGCTGTCTAGACAGCTTTTGTCTCAACTTCTACCTATGAGAACCCTCACCTTGTTCCTATAATACTCTGCCTTCACAGTTTATTACTTGTACCTCCATGAAACATATATCAACCTCCCTTGTATTACAAATATTACATGTATATGTGTGTATTATGTATGTATGTGTATGTGTGTGTATTTCTGCTTCTCGCACTGGACAATACAAGGTCTGACAATTAAGTTCGTGAACTTGTTTTCAATGATGTTACTAACCTTTTTTGATATCAGAGGGATTATTCATTATGAATTTGTACCAACTGGACAAACAGTTAACCAAGTTTACTATTTGGAAATGCTGAAAAGCCTGCGTGAACAAGTTAGACAACCTGAACTTTTCACCAATAATTCATGGTTCTTGTATCACGACAATGCACCAGCTCACACAGCACTGTCTGTGAGGGAGTTTTAAGCCAGTAAACAAATAACTGTATTGGAACACCCTCCCTATTCACCTCATCTGACCGCCAATGACTTCTTTCTTGACCTGAAGATAAAGGAAATATTGAAAGGAAGACATTTTTATGGCATTCAGGACATCAAGGGTAATTCTATGACAGCTCTGATGGCCATTCCAGAAAAAGAGTTCCAAAATTGCTTTGAAGGGTAGACTAGGCACTGGCGTGGATGCATAACTTCCCAGGGGGAGCACTTTGAAAGCGATTGTAGTGATATTCATAAATGAGGTATGTAGCACGTTTTTTTAGGATGGGTTCATGAACTTAATTGTCAGACCTCTCATGTAAACTCTTTAAAGGTACTGAACATACTTTACATATCATCTCTCAACTCTTAGATCCTATATAGTAACTTAAACAAAACAAGTATTCAATGGAAGTTTATAGAAATGAATGAACTAATTGACCAATAATCTGATGACATTGGATTAATTTGGGAAGGAAAAAAAAGGGTCACACGGAATTTCCAGGAACTGGAATTATCTCAAAAGCAGACACTCTTGTAGGAATCTTCCAGTTACTAGCAATAGTAAGGTCCACAAGACAGCAACCCCCAGACTAAGAGGTAGGTGATGGAGCTGCGAATTCAAGAGAAGAGTCTCTTTCATTGGTACATTAGTATTGCACTTGACACTTAAAATACCTCTGCAAAGGCACAAGAAAAGCTTTATGCTCCTTTCACCAATCAAGTTTTAGAAGCCATGACCTCCCCAATATCATATATGCACCCACAAGTAAGAGACCCAAGCCCACAGCTTACACAAAGTTGTACTCTTTTGCTTCACCAGCAGGGTTTTCGTAAATTTTAGTATAAAGAAAAGAATCCACCGCTATTAAAAATAATAACTTGGAAAATTATTGCTGCCTATCCTATACAGGTCTTACCCTCCGGTTCTCCAAGTAGATTCCCTAAACCATTTACAAGTATGCCCCAAACTGGACATTCAGCCCTTAAGACTAGTAAGAATGTTTCCAAGAAAATTTTCAAACCACCTTACCAAGCATTGGCAACTTCTCAAGTTGGAGATTCATATGGAGGCCAATGACCCAAAGCTCTCAGCAAACTGGGGAACACTATTAGTAATATTATGATAGCCTAAACAACTAAGAGAGAATTCACAGGCACTGGGGGATCCTTCCCTTTCCTTACAGGGAAATAGCTTTTGTTGTCATTGTCCCTTGAATGCCAAAGAGGGAAGAAAAAAAGAAATCCAAGAAGAGGCAGTGACAAACTTGTTAATTTCCAAGGTCACCACATCAGGTCTTAGAAAAAGGCCACCACAGGCGTTTTGTTCTTCCAAGAACTATATGCTTGGGATTTTTAATTTCCAGCAGTGAAAAAGCAGATGATCTGGGTCAAAATCCGAGAGAACACTAGGATTTCAATGATTTGGGGGTTATCTTCCCTGTGTTTTTCCCTCTATGTCTGTATGGTTCCTCAAACAAAGTGAGATGGAAAAGTTCAAGCTCAGTTCATAGAAGAGAACATTCTGTACTCTGCACAACAGACTGGGCTGCTCCCTGTAAAACAAAATCAACAGCATGATCTCAGCCACTACTG
Source organism: Aselliscus stoliczkanus (assembly GCA_033961575.1). Classification (NCBI taxonomy): domain Eukaryota; kingdom Metazoa; phylum Chordata; class Mammalia; order Chiroptera; family Hipposideridae; genus Aselliscus; species Aselliscus stoliczkanus. The sequence continues at coordinate 161,760,935 of CM066728.1, forward strand.
CTGCGGCAGGCACTGCGCCGCCAACCCACGGCCCCAGCGTTTCATTAGACTGGCTGTCAAAGGCGCCCTTATAGACAGGACAGGGCGCAGAAGGTGCAGCCGCACGCGCATGCTCAAGACACACACACACACACACACACACACGTACGCACGCACACGCACGCACGCACGCGCAAAAGGCCACAGAAATGACTTTCTGTCCAATTGTTACTTCTCCCCAGAGGGTCAAGGAAGTTGTTTGGATATTTCTCTTTGGAGAATAATTACAGCTGAAACATTTCCAAGGAAACAAGCCCCCTGCGTGTGCACTCCTGCTCTGGCATTGATTGCAGCTTTTCAATCTTTTGGCTGTTGCTGTAATCAAATGACAGCATTAACACTAAATACTCCTGGGCTTCCCTTCCCTTAGGAGGGAGGGAGGAAAGGAGGTAGGAAGGGGAGGGGGCGGGAAAGGGAAAGAGAGTCGAGTTGGTTGTTGCACCCCCTCCCCCATCCCCTAAGCTTTTCAGTTTTTGTCAGGATCCCTGGCTTTTTCTTCTTTCGTCTAAAATTTAGCATACAGTCCAATAAATATTTATTGAGTGCATATTTTGTGGCAGGGACTGTCCGTACAATAATACCTGTAGCAAGGCTTTTATAGGGAAGGGAAAACTTGGCCTTAAAGCCAGCCAGGAAAGAGGGAAGCCAGGTGTGGACCCTTTGTGGAAGGGAGGAGGGGAGGGGAAAGCAGGGTTTGAAGGCTGAGGTGCTATTAATAGATGTCCCTCGACATGGGTGGGTGTCCTTAGTCTAATAAAGTAGACATCCCTGGGGACTGGGTTTGCTTCCCCAGTGTTCTTTCTGCGCTGAATTCAAGACTATTTGCAAAAGGAAGAAATGACAAAAAGAATGTGCAACTGCCCACAGCAGGGGAGTGGAATGGCTGCCCCATGGCTCCTTTAAAGTCACCTTTTACTGGAGCTGTTTCAGGATGCGGAGACCAGCAGGGGTGGGGGTGGGGGTGTTAAGCAATGTGAAGAAATGGAAAGTGGAAAAGCAGGGCCTTCAGTTTGCAAAGGACTTTGAATCCTGGTTTACTGTCTGTGTCACCTCAGGTAAGATCCTCAGACTTTGTACCCATAGTCTCCATGCCCTCAGAGAGATACCTATTTTGTAGGACTGTTGAGTTTTGTGGAATTTAACGAAATAATGTATGCCTTTGTTTGCCGTAGATTAGGTATTTATATTATAAACGTAACCATTATTATTATGAATGTGAGTACTCTTCAGAGAAAGCTGTTAACTGGGGTGTCGGTGAAGAACTTCCACCAGCGTGCCCTCTCAAATGTTCTCTTGCCCACATATTTTTACAGCTTATTGACGTAGTACATGTCTGTTGAGCGCCTGCACTGAGTGCTGTGCTCTGGACAAAGCACTGCACCAGGCACTGGAGTAACAAAAGCTTTGGCCTCAAGAAGCTTCCTCACCTTTCCAAGGAGGTCAGGGAACACAGGGCAGGAGCAGAGCCCTGGGCCTTGAAAAATGCCTCGACACAGCCTGCCTTCTCTCACATTCAGGCTGCTTTCTTCCAGATCGCAGACCAACTTTGTGGCTGTCACAAGCCATCCCACTGGAAAAAAAAGCTGCTGGCGAGCAGGGATTGGTCAGAAAACATCCTGATGCAAGACATTTCTGGGACTGCTCTCCCAGAATGTAAACACCCCTTCTCACCTCAGGACTACAGCTCCTGCCAAGACTTTGAAAAACAAGTTACACAAGCACCTTTGGGGAGGTTGGGCATGCCACATCATGGCTGCTGCTACGCGGAAGGGAGCAGGGGTAGCTTCAAGGACTCAGTCAGGGATAATACAGAAATCTGTAAACACAAGGCTCACTGGGCCAGGAGTCCAAAAAAACCACAAGCCCTTGGTCACCACACCACACCTTAGCGTGAGGAAGTAGTCAGTCATTGAAGATAATTTCACAGATTTCCCTACTGCCATCACGGATCCGATCCCAGAGACCACGGGGAATCACCTGCCATGACAGCCAGGCTTCCCTGGAACTGGTCACCACGAAATCTTAAATTCTTTCTTCCCCACAGGGATCACCTCCCTAACCAGACCTACCTCACCTAGGGCCCTTTTAAAATGTTGGCAGCTGACAGGCTGTCTCAAAATCACCCCTCCCCACTGGAACTCCTTTGCCAAGGGCTCTTGCCAACTCCAGCCAGTTGCAGGTGGGCTTTCTCAGAAGGCTAGAGTGGGCATGAGGCTGTAAAAGCAAAACCCTAAGGATCCGAGGTAGACCAAACTAAATAAATCCAGGGATGAGGCAAGTAACCAAGATCTCAGAGGAGGTAAATGAAAGTTGTTTTCAGAGAATTAAGCAAGAGTTCGTCCCAACACACACATACTTGATGGGAGGAGCCTAAGAGAATGATGTTTGTTGACCATTCATTATATGCCAGGTGCTTTACATACATTCTCTTATGTAATCTCCACAATAATCCTGTATAGTGGGTAGTGATGTTATCCAAGACCCAAAGAGCTTAAATAACTGGCCCAAAGTCACGCGGCCAAGTTCATGATAGAGCTTGCATGGGAACCCAGGTTCACCCAGCCTGAAAGCTCAGGTTTCTTTCATTATATCCTTCTGCCTCCCTATATGTAAGGGTCTTATTAGAATACTATTGGAACACTCTTGTACATTTAGTTTGGTTTTTCAGAAACCGAAGTCTCAAGTTGAAGTCTTGACACCAAGTCCCACTCTCTGGTCTGATATATTTTGTCTGTCTCCATTTATATAAACAATTAGCAATAGGTATTGAACATGCATGAGTTACTGTGCTATGGTCTCTGGAGGGTAGAAAGTGAGTTATGCATGAGTGCTGCCTTCAAGGAACTCACAGCCTGTCTGGAAAAGATAGGCTGTGCTGCACGCAATGCCATACAATTATTTATTATTTATGTTATTAATTATTCAAGTAACCTCTGAATCTAAACGGCATGAACACAACAAAGGTGTACTTCTTGTTCACACCACATACCCATTGTGAGTCAGCAGTGTCCTCACTCAAGGACCCAGATGATGGACAGTCCACCAGATACCTCAGACAGTGCCAGTTACCATGTCCCGGGGAAAAATGTCACGATCAATCACTCAGATGCTCTTACCACTTCCTTCTCTGAATGCTTCTTCATTAAAGGGGCCCCGGTCAATTCTGCTCACATTTCATTGGCTAAAGCCAATGAAACAGCCACACCTAAATTTCAAGGGTTTAGATAAGTACAAACCTACCACAAGTCTGTAAATGAAGAAAAATTTGAAAAATCTGGCAAGTAGATCTGCTAATAGCCACATTCTTGGAAGAGGAATGACCTCAAAGCCTTATACCCGAGCTTCCAAATAATGTCAGGCTGAAAGTTTACCATCAGAGTGGATTCATTCAAGGCTTATGTCCTAAGGACTCAAGACAGAATTGCCTGGACTGGAGACATCCATGAAGCATCCTGAGGAAGTGAAGACCTGCATTTAGCCTTGCAGAGTGGAAAGGACTTGGATGGACCTACAAGACCAGACCAGTTTCATTCATCTTGACCTTCGATAGGGTTGTGGTAGCCTACCACCAACCACTCTCAGGTACAACACAGGTTATTCCAGGCCTGGAGAGACAACCTGAATGGATACTTGAAGGCAAGACTATGCACAATGGGCTTGAGAGGAGAGGGTTGGTCCATCATAGCTAGGCAGAGCGCTTGAGTCAGAGAGAAAGGATAGTTGGCCAAAGCATTAGTTGGGAAGGTATAGAAGATCTTTAAACAGGAGGAATCCATGATTAGAGTGGGATTTTAGGGATATTAATCTGTGACTGTATTCTTTCATTTATTTCTTCTCTCTCTTCATAAATAGTTTAAATACTTCGCATAAGATGTGCAAAGGTGTATAAGGCTTGATTCCTCCCCTCAAGCTGCTCCCATCTTTAGCAGCAAGAGAAGAAAGGTGCTTGGTTTTTCTTCCTTGCCTTTTAAGAGGGATTGATCTCGGAGATACTTTGTGTGATGAACAGGACCTAAAACTTCAAGGATGCATGTTAATGAAAGAAAGGACTGAAAAGGCTAAATTGCTCATGGAGATTGGGGTGACAGTGAGGAATCCAGGGATGGGAGGAAGTCAGAGGAGATAAGGCAGGGGAGGATTTGGGGGAAAAGGCTTTTGGAATGATGGAAATGTTTGATGAGGATTTTTGTGAAGTTTGGCCATAGAGTGTTCAATGTAAACACTCCACTTTTCTCCCTTGTGAACATTCCAGTAAAGTCTGCATTACTCGAAATGCTTTGGATGGCTTGCAAGGTCACGGGTGGGCGGTGTCGGGGACAATTGGGTAGCAAGGAAGTGTCAATTGTGGCCTCAGAGTGGGCACAAGGTATGAGCAGGACTTCCCAAGAGAGGACCAGTCATGTCAGTGTTAAATATATATGTACAATCATAGTTGTACAGGATAAAGAGGCAATTCTGGGAATGGGTGGGCTTGTCAAGAAAAGCTTCAGAGGGGCCGGCCGAGTGACTCAGTTGGCAAAGAGTTGGCTTAAGAGTGCGAGCTCTGAACAACAGGGCCACCAGTTCGATTCCCACATGGGCCAGTGACGTTGCGACCGAGCTGAGCTGTTGCTGAGCTGCCAACAAGTGGCTCAGCTAGTGTAACAACAAGATTGCCTGTTCAGTGGTGGGCTACGCCCATCCACAACCAAGACTGAACTCGGCACCTTGAGCTGAGCTGCCGCCGGGATGGCTCAGTGGATAGAGCATGTGCTCTTAACCACAAGGCTGCTGGTTTGACTCCCACATGGGATGGTGGCTACGCCCACCCACAACTAAGATTGAACATAGCGCCTTGAGCTTCAAGGCCACAAGCTGCCGACGGGAAGCCAGATGGTGACTGGCACCCTCCACAACAAAGACTGAAGAACAACAATTTGGCTGGTCACCTTCCCCAAGTCCCCAACACTGTTCTCCTCCCCCAATTTCCCAATAAAAAATCTTTAAAAAAAGAAAAGAAAAGCTTCATAAAGGAAATGAAATGAGACCCTGGTACTAGGTGTTGAAAAATCAGAAAGTGTCCCCAGCCCATATGGATTAATGGAAAGCCTTAATCTAGCCCAGGCATAAAAGAGCAGCACATGCAAAGGCACTGGGATGTAGAACAGGCTGGTTTATTTGAGCTACTCCAAGCAAACACTGATGGACAGGATTATGAGGGAGAAAGTCAGGAGGAACAAGTTCAGTAATCCAATACGCAGGGTTTGTAGAAACGAGGGCAGTATTCATCTTCAAAATTATTTATTCAGCATTTGCTGACTCTCAAATACTTTCCAGCTTTTATATTATTACAAAAATATTTCGGTTTGATTTGGCAAAATCCTGGGTAACTTACGATTGCCTATTTTCTTACCTATTGGTAAGAAAAATGGTGGATGCAGAGATAAACTTTTCTAAGGACGTCCTGACTTATTTATATTCATTGCTCGCGGACAGCATGCCAATATTTACCTTGCTGCTAAGCACCACCTCTCCATGTGCAGCGGAGAGAAAGTGCCAAGATCCTTCATATCTTGTGTCCTGGGAGGTGAAGGATTGCCTGAGACAGCAGCACAGAGCAGCAGAAAGGTGGTGTCTATTAAAACACACTTCTTGATTTACAGTCAACTGTCAGGTAGGGAAATTTATCTCTGCTGATCAGAGCGGAAAGTACCCTGAGTGTGGGGTGTGAGTGTATGCATGTGTGCCCGGGTATATTTTAACTATCCACCTGGGAAATCTCTAAATCAGCATTTATTTCAATAATCTCTTACATTCATATGGCACCTTTCTCCACAAATGCTTCCAAAGCAGTTTGTAAATTTTAGATAGCTGGAGAATCCTTGCTGCTGGAGTAGAAAGAAATATATGCTTATCAGCTTCCTAATAAGACCCTTGGATTAAATGTACTTTTATGAAGAAGCATAGAGATCCAAGGATGTGTATTTAATTCAGAATGTGTATATATTTAAATGGCATTGTAGTTCATTTAAATGATTATTCAAATTTCCTCCTAATAATCCATTCATAATCTACTCAGCCTTCCAGGCCCACCTCTAGATTTGACTCCTCAGTTGACACTAAAATATAGTCCCCTGGAGCAAAGTACTGTCATCTTGCCTTGGATATTGCTCTTCCCTAAATACCCAGAAGAAAAGAAGTGAGCAAGAGATCTTGTATCACTCTCGACAGTTCTACATTATGCATTTCTGGCCCATGGAGAAGCTGAGAAGTATCTGGGAGGCCAGTTAGCACCTATGAGGACATTAAAGGAACTTCAAACCATTCATTTGGTCAATAAATGTTTATTGATTGATTGATCAAGATTCCATTTAGGTGGGCTGGCTGAGTGGCACGGTGGTTAAGCGCTGGCTTGGGAGGCCAGCGGCCCCGGTTCAGTCCCACATGTGAGGGCCAGTGACACTGCTCTCAAATAAATAAATAAATAAATAAATAAATAAATAAATAAATATAAAAAATAAAAAAGATTCCATTTAGGGTATCTCGACATAGTGAAAAGAAAGGTTAGATGGGATGATATAACTAAGCACAACAATTAGGGGGAAAAAATATATACAGTAATACCTTGGTTTGAGAGCATAATTCATTCCAGAAACAAACTACTAGTACTGCAAGACATTGCTCGTTTACCAAGTTAAAATGCATTAGAAATGTTTGCTCGTCTTGCGGAACACTCGTAAACCATGTTACTCACAATCCAAGATTCTACTGTATATATATTTACTGAGCAATTACTGTGTTCCAAAACTCTGCTAGGGTGCTGGAGATACAGCAGAGAGCATGCGACTAGGCCCTAGACCTTGTGGAACCAGCAGTCTAGCAAGGGATATAGCCATTTAGTGAAATAATCACATAAATCATAGTAGACTGAGAACCAAGACAAGTGCTGCGAAGGGTAGTTCTGAGAGCGTACGGGAATTTCACCAAGACAGGGGAGTCAAGGCAGGCTTTTGTGAAAAAATGAAGTACAAAGTGTTCATCTGAAGGACGCATAGGAGTTAACTAGACCAATCTCTTCTCTGTCTCACTCTCTCTGTCTCTCTCTCTCTCTCTCTCTCTCTCTCTCTCTCTCTCTCTCTCTCTCTCTCATCAACCTGTTTTCTCATTTGTGAAATGATTGTACTAACAGTACCTTGCCTAAGTTTGGGGTCTCCAGAAGAGCCAACCTTGAAATAAAAACTTGTGAATGTGGTTTATTAGGAAATGTCCCCTAGGAAAATTGCTTGAGAAACTGAGTGGGACTGAGAAGAGAAGGAAAGCAAGCCAGTTTGAGAAGCAAGTAAAGCGCCATGGAGGGGAGAACTGGAGACAAGATAGGTGACATAGGAGGCTGGAGTGCTTGTCCCTTGCACTGGTTAGTAAAGTCCCAGGCACTTCTGCTCCCTGGGCTGGGAAGCAAAATGGTTCCAGTAGCTTGAGGATTGTCCCCCACACAGGTGCTGGCTGCTGGGAACATAGCCCATAGTGATAACTGTGTGCAGGAATATGGTAAAGGGATGTGAGGGGGATGTGGGCAGAGGACTGAGGCCTTTGCTACATAGGCTGCAGGTACAGTTTAAAGAAAACAATGCATATTAGGAGCACAGCACAGTGCCTGGCGTATAGTAAGTGCTCAATAAATATTATCTGTCGTTGTAATTCTTATGTATTGACTATGCATTGACATGGCTGGGGACAGGCTCTGCTTTACGCCGCCCCACCCCCACCCCAAGCCCCAGTCATGTCTGCATACTCCAATCCAGAGGAACCCACTTTGCTACCCGCCACTCCCCGCCAGGTCTCCTGAGACAAACATCCATAAATATAGCAAAATATATTTATATTTCCCAGGATTGTCACATTTTGCTGAGCTCATAACAGCACTGAACAAATAGTCCTGTCATCCTCGGTAATCCGTTCTATCATTCATTGAGGCTTCATCTCCCCTCGGCCTCCTGGGCTCCTAGAGCTCAGAAATTCATGTGCCTGGCTGTTCCTTAAATGTGATCTGTACTAACATGATTCAATTCTCAGGCCTTCATTTGCTCGGCAAGTTGATAGAATTTTTAGACCAGAGGGACTTCCTTGATCTGCTGCTCATCTTACTGGGTGGAGGAGCACTGAACAATTGTTTCCTACTTCAAAACTGAGCATTTTAAATAAAAAGGAATGAACTATGATACACGACCAAGAATGAACCTCAAAAACATTATTATTCTGGGTGGAAAAGCCAGACACAAAAGAATCCATATGGTATGATTCCGTTTATTGGAAATTCTAAAACAGGCAGAATTAATCTATGATGACAGAAAGTGGGTTAGCGGCTGCCTGGGGCTGGGGTAACTGCAGAAAGGCCTCAGGGAACTTTGGGGAGTTGAAATGTTCCCTGTCTTGGTGGTAGAGGTGGTTACCCCGGTTGTATACATGTGTCAAAACTCATTAGAAAAGTATTCCTCAAATGGGCGTGTTTTGTTGCTTGTAAAGTATACCTTACTAAAGTTTATTTTTAAATTACATAAATAGGCATTTTATTGCCTGACCAAGCGATCAACAGTAGATCCAAGCAGGTCACGGGGAACTCCATCTGGCCAGACATACAGAAGCCATTGTACCCTTCCCCTTCCACACCCACTATTTTTTTTCTTTTGGCAAGAAGTTGGTCTTTATTATGTGCACTAATGGAGGAGAACAATGGCCTAGAGCATTTAAAAAGAGAATAATCCACAAATCGTTTACATCTGATGGCTCTGGAATGTGTTGTGTTGACTATCTGGTATTCGAATAGAGATGTGCCTGCTTGATATCCCAAAAATACACTTCAAATAAAATAATGAACTTCCCTATAAAGGCCTGAATTGTTGGAAGCTTGGGAGGCACTTCGCTTTCCCTGCCTGACCCCACTTTTTCCCTTCTCATTCCAAGCTGGAACTACAAGGTGTCACCCAATCCCAACCCTTCCTTCAAGCAGGCTGTCTCCAGTGGTGACGCTCTGCCTTCTTACAGCTTTGGTGCCTCTGTTAACAGGCAGCAAAAATAGAGGGAGTTCAGATACTCAGGCCATTGATAAAAGGGTTTCAAGAAGTTTCCTTGCACATTAAGTGAAATCCTCTACTTGCAGATAATGGAGAGCAGATTCTACAAAAATGAGGTTCTTAGATTTAGGATGTAGTTGAGCTGGTTCTGGCTCTGGGAAGCTTCTGCTGGGACCTCACACCCCCAAATCCTGCTCCTCTCAGAGCTGGGTTTGCTGCTCCTGGTATTTGTACCTCACTCCCACTCGAACACCCTGGATTTTGTCCTTTCATGGCACTTACCACGTGGACGGCAAATACCTGTTGATTAATCTGTGTCCTGGACCGGACTGAAAGCTCTTTGAAAGCAGGGTTTGCTGAGGTCACCATTGTATCCCCACCTACCAGGGCCAGACTCATAGTAGGTGCTTAATAAATAGTTGTTGAGTCGTTATGATTCTGAACACATCACAACAGAGTTTATTTAAGGTTTTGAAAATCAATTGCACAAACAGGAAAACTCTGGTGCTTCCAAAGGGAACTCCACCCAAACAGAGCTCCAGCAGGAAATACCAAAAAGTCAGTATCTAGCACAGAAATTATGTTTCACGGCAAACTCTCATGAGTTGATCTCTGAGAGGTGGTGGCATAGTCTGAGAAATCCAAGGCTTTAGGAACTCTTCCTACAAATTCTCCTCCAAAGCAAATGACACTCTATAAGTGGGGGTGGAGGGAAGGGAGGGAGGCTCTGGGAAAGCAGTGAACTTGAGTCAGTGGATCAGGCTTGCTGACTAGACTCTCAGAGCCTTTGTAAATGACAATAATGACACTTCCCTCAGGGAGCTGTTGTGAAGTTCCATCTGTAAGTTCTCAAGGGTGACATGTATTTTAGCTGCTATATTATCAGGAAAGACAACAAAATACAACTGGGACATTCAAGTTCAGAGAAGAAGAGGAAGAATGGGGAACTTCTAAATACTTATCATAAGTTACTCCTATTATTATTATTATTCAAACACTGGCTTCCAAGATATGAATCACCCCAGTTCTTCTTTCTTTCTTTCTTTCTTTCTTTCTTTCTTTCTTTCTTTCTTTCTTTCTTTCTTTCTTTCTTTCTTTCTTTCTCTCTTTCTCTCTCTCTTTCTCTCTCTCTTTCTCTCTTTCTTTCTTTTCTTTCCAGTGGCCTCCTGTTTTCTCACCTTGGGCTGATTTATCCCACAGGAGCAAGGAGGGAACAGAGAGTTTCAGTTCACTCAGCACTACTACACATTACCTGCATTCAAACTGGGAAAGAAACAGTTGGCTAAAGTGAGCAGTTGAGAATACCTGAATTCCACCTTTCCATAAATTCACCTTGGTGGTCACCTAGGTATCAATATATACAGTACCAAAATTTGTCCATTGATGGTGCCTCCTTTCACAAATACTTAGTTTAGTGACCTTGTGAATTTAACAGAGTGCCATGGCCTAGACCCATCAACTAACTTCACTTGAATTTAGATAATGAAGCATGCCAATCAATATTTTTGGGGAAAGCATAAGAACTGCAAAATGTCAAGAATCAAGTCAACTCCTAGTGGAAGTTCAGCTGGTGCATATGATGATATCACCAGTCATTCATTCATTCATTAAATCATTAGTTCAACAAGAGGGAAAGAACTTGAAGCCTGGCTTAAGTCCTGGCTCTGCCTTGTACTAGTGATACAACCTTAGTCAAATTGCATGTCCCTTCCTTTGTAACTTGCAGGTTACAATAATGCCTACCTTGGAGATTTGTCATGAACACTAAATAAATAGTTTTAATTATTAGTAATAATACTAGCAATAACTGTGACTCAGAGCCTAATATGTGCACCAAGAACCTTCTCCTTCAGGGGTGCCCCTCCACACGTGGCAACATGGGAGGAGAGCAGTGAACTGTTTACATGGCGCTTCCCACTTTAAGAACATTCTTTCCAGCCTTAGGGCCTTAAGTAGCTGCCACAAGCCTCGAGCTTTGGGTAGACACTGAAGGGGATCTTACACAAAGCAAGCTTTGCCGAGTGCTGTGTTTCTAGTAAGACAATCAGTTTCATTAGACTAAGCTCTCTGTTTTTGGAGGAAGAGAAATCGCTCACTGGAGTAGGAACTGGAAAACAGAAAACACGAAGGACCAAAGTAAATACTTTAAAAATCCAGTTCAAGCATCGTGAGTCAGATCTTTCCAGCACAGAGTTGTGGTGAGCACAAAAGCTTCTCTCAATGTGTTCCTGCCGAAGCACAGTTCAAACACCATGCTTTGTAAATAATGTGTGCCAATGTATTCAGTAAATATTTATCATGCCTTCTGTGGGATAGGTAAGGTGAGAGAGCCAAACATGAACCCTATGGGGCACTCTCGTAAAGGAATTTGCCTGATAAATGCATGATGACCTAAATAGAAAATTTTATAAATCAGTTCTAGTTTATCAAATTCCATAGTACTTTTCCCGATCCACTCCTTTGGTAGCAGTTCCTTTGAAGCCTGCAGCTGACTTCTCATATAGGAGGTCTGACAATTAAGTTCACAAACTTGTTGCAGCCATGTTACTAACCATTTTGGATATCAGAGGGATTATTCATTATGACTTTGTACCAACTGGACAAACAATTAATTAAGTTTACTATTTGGAAGTGCCAAAAAGGCTGCGTGAACAAGTTAGAAGACCTGAACTTTTTGCCAACAATTCATGGCTCTTGCATCACGACAATGCACCAGCTCACATGGCACTATCTGTAAGGGAGTTTTTAGCCAATAAACAAATAACCGTATTGGAACACCCTCCCTACTCACCTGGTCTGGCCCCCAATGACTTCTTTCTTGACCTGAAGATAAAGGAAATATTGAAAGGAAGATATTTTGATGACATTCATGACATCAAGGGTAATACAACAACAGCTCTGATGGTCATTCCAGAAAAAGAGTTTCAGAATTGCTTTGAAGGGTGGACTAGGCACTGGAGTAGGTGCATAGCTTTCCAAGGGGAGTACATCAAAGGTGACCATAGTGATATTCAGCAATGAGGCATGTAGCATGTTTTTTTGGATGAGTTCGTGAACTTAATTGTTAGACCTCGCTTGTGTGTGTGTGTGTGTGTGTGTGTGTGTGTAATGTTAACTAAATCTGTTTAGTATTGTCACACCTTAAATGCCTTTCTTTTAAAGAGTGCAAAGCTGACATAGTTGTTTATAACATTCCTGCAGTCATTGATGGGATCGGCAATGCATTCAGTTGAAATGTCTGGACCCCTATACTTTGCCGATCGCATAGTGTAGCTGTCAAGTGGAAGACAGCTGTTGTATTTCCTGTCTTGTCAAATCTCACCGGTGACCTTCTCCCTCCAATCATACTTTTTCTTGGCTACCTACAAATCATTGGCTATTTGTTCAGAGTGTACATCTACAGAAGAAGCTAAGAGAGCCGATATGGCAAGCCTCCACCCCCCAATTATGCAGTGAAACTCAGGCAACAAAACAAGAGGGCAGTGTTCCAGACAGGGCATATAGCCAGGGATACTGTCAGAAAAAGGATCCAGATGCTTAATTTTTTCCCTTCCATATACTCTCTTTTCAAGGAAATTTTATCCCAGGTTAGAAGATATGCTTGATTCATGGAGCTAACCTTGAGGACAGCAGAAATATGGAAACAGTCCCTTATCTTTATTGACTTTGAATTTTAAAGCGTATTGGGGCAGAGTTGTCCTATTATAAGTAACAAATGTACATGTACACACACATGTCTTTGTATCCATCTGTAGTATTAAATCCTAAGATATATGTGTATGTATTCGTGTATATTATTATATAATATATAGCATTATTGGACACACACACACGCGCGCGCGCGCGCACGCGGCCTGGTCAGCTATTAGGTTTGGCTGGTGAAGAGTTTTACTTGCGTTTGTAACCAAAGTGTTTCATGGTAAAGAATTCAACCTAATGAAACATGAGTCTCAAAACATCTGCTTGGTTGAAGAAGAGTCAGTTTGCATTAAAGAAGGATATGGCACAGGGCGTGGCCTAGAGGGCTACTACTTACAGTGCTTCTGCCCTCTCTTCCTTCTCCCTGTTCCTAAAGCTCCCCCCTCTCCCCATGATGTTACCAAATGGAGGATCCTGGGGAAAAAGGTCTGTAGCACCTGCAGCAGAGGGTTACACCTCATGCAGAGAAGAGAGCGGTAACTCTAGGAGAGGGCTATGGCAGTCTTGGATGCAGGCACACAAAGGATAAACAAAAGGGGATTTGTTCCATGCAAACTGGTTAAGGGCAGAGCCAAAGAAACCATCTGTTTGTCCCTGGCTCTTTCATCCATATCATTCCCCTTTCCCACTTGCTAGACCTCAGCTGTTGGTATTTGAGGTACCCCCTTTCTTACTCAAGTTTGGAATCAACTAAGAGAAAGTCACCAAGTCCAGCAGGTGGAGGTGAAAATACTGTCCTTATTGTTTGCTATGCACAGAATGTTTGTGTCCCAAACCTTCACATGTTGAAACACTAACCTCCAATGTGATGCTTTTTGGAGATGGGCCTTTGGGAAGTAATCAGGTCACGAGGGTGGAGCCCTCATGATGGGATTAATGCCCTTATAAGAAGAGCCACAGAAGAGCTTGCTTCCTCTCACTTAGCTCTCTGCCATGTGAGGACACAGGGAGAAGACAACCACCTGCAAACCAGCACACAAGCCCTCACCAGAACCCACCCATGCTGATCCTTGATCTCAGACTTCCCAGTCTCCAGATTTATAAGAAAACATGTTTGTCGTTTAAGCCACCCAGTCTATGGTATTTTTGTTATAGCAGCGCAAACTGACTGCATTCCCCAGGGTTGGAAGATGTGTCATAGGTGTGCAGCAATAAGAAGCTTTCTAAGGGCTGGCCAAGTGGCTCAGTTGGTTAAGAGCTCGCTCAAGAGTGCGAGCTGAGCCCTGAGCAACAGCAGTTTGATGCCCAGCCCGAGCTGAGCAGCCGCTGAGCTGCCAACAGGTAGCAGGATGGCTCAGCTAAAAACAAAAAACAGTTGCTTTCTAATACTGCATCTCAGCCTTAAGCAGACTTCCTGCCCAGTCATGGGGGGCACTGAATGATTACAAGCTCCGCAATGAGGCAAAGCCTGCCCTATATAAAGGACGCTGGAGCAGAGCAGAATGGGGACTCTCTACTGGCAGGTCAGTCCCAAGGGAGGGAGAAACTGAGCCACAGAAGTCAATCCTTCTCTCAAATTTGTCATTCTATTATATTACCTATCCTCTCCCAGGAGGGGTGAGTAAACAGGCATGGAGAGGCCAGGAATGTTACTATAATAGAAGGCCCTTCCATGTGGAAGGAACATCATGAACGGGAAATAAGCATTCCTCCAACATGAGCCAAGACACACATCTTATGTTGCAGGAGATAGTAAAAGGCCTCAAGAATGGCTAAGAAAATGGCGCTCTTCCTCTTTCCGGGTCTTCTTCTTTCCTAATTTTCTAGTGCTCACTTAGTTCACAACCTCTCAGGCTGCCCCTCTCTATTCTGGGTGATACAGCTCTGGCATGAGGGAAAGGGGTAACAATTAAACCCAAGGCTGTTTTTACTTCAGTGACTTGGTCGGACTGGCAGTTTCCACAGGAAGAGAATGGGTGAGGAGAAGGTCAGATCAGTGTGTTAGTTACAGATGCCTCAGACTGCTAACCCTTCCCCATCACCCCACAAAGGAAGCAGAACACAAGCAAAAGTACTCTAAAGTCATGGCCCTCTCTCACAGTACTGTTCAGAGCTGAAAGGTAATCAAATGAGTCAACCCTAGAGTACACTTTTGAATTTTCAAAGCTCAATGCTCTCCAGCAATATTTATTCATGCATTCACTCAACAAACATTTTCACTGAGCAATCACCCAAAAGGTAGGTGGCCCTGTACTGGATGCAAAGGACATGGGCATAGTCCCAGCCCTAATGAGATTTATATCAATCCATTCATCAAACAAGAATTTATGAGCATCTAGTCTGCACCCCATTGTGCCAGACACTCAGCAAACACATTAGACTTGTCGCCCTCCAACCGTCTGAAAGCAACAGTGGAAAGGGCTGACACAAAAACCCCCAAAAGCCTGGTTTCCTTCGAGGAGAGATTTCTTCAAATTGCCTGGGAGAGGCAGAGCATTTAGAAAAACAAACAAAAAAAATGGCCAATGCATTTAACAACAATTAAATGTCTCTCGTGGAAGATTGCACAACGTCTGAAGGGTTGGTGAGTACTACCCTTGAGGAGATAAAACCGTTCTGAAAAATAATAAGTGGTAGTTTCTAAAAGTGAAAGGAGGCTCTGCATCCTGCCCTTGATGGAAGCCTGACTGCTGACCCCACCACAGCTCTTAGAGAAATGGATTTGTACATTTTTAGACACCATAGAAAGATTCCTTTCTGCCTGGGTTTCTTCAGAGCATTGTGCATTTTGATAAAATTTTAAAACAACACAGCAGGCAACAGAATAAAGGGTTTTTCCTCCTTTAGTCTCAATATAACTGTGTTTGAAGGGCAAAGAGGCAAAAAGGTCATGTCTAGAAACTCAGGTGCTATTTGTGGCTCCCTAATGAACAGAACTTTTTTGGGTCATTTACTCATTCATTAATTTTGCTCCTGCAAAACCTCGCATGAAGATAGGCACATATTAGCTGCTCCTGAAGGCTTATTCAATGGATTGGTGGATGGATGCATGAATGAATAAGTGAACGTATGTCCAGAGATCAATCCTCAGTCCATCCAGCCCCCCATAGCACAGAGGGACTTTGGGACTGACCGGCAATAACTATTGTGTTTATACCCCACCAGGGACTGGAAGCAGAGAAGTAAGTAGAATGAACTTATTCAGAAAGGCTGCTGAACCCAAATAGAGAGCTAGAGAAATGTGCAACCCAATCCCTCTAACACCCATACTCAGGTCAACAACGACCTCAGTTTAATCATAAATATTTATTGAATTGTTGCTATATGCCAGGAGCTATGGGTACCAAGATGAATGAGATCACATGTTCCTATTCTTCCATTTTACTTTCTCTAGTAGTCCCACTGTTGATCCACTGGTCTTAACCATCATGTCTCTGACCAACTGCCCCTTCTTGCCTTTGTTTCCCTGTCTGTGAGCTTAGGGTCCCTAGTCCAAAAGTATGCTAACCACTTCCTGGCAGGTGCCTTTAGCTCCCTTGCTCTCTACCTCCTATTTCCCACTCCTGAGACCTACAACTACCTACTTTGTGCCAGCTAAGCATTGCTGGAGAAAGTCACATGACTGTGCCAACTGATGTCATTATAAATGTATCACCCAAACCCAATCATCTCCAAGTTTTCCCATTTCAGTAAATGGCACAACCACTCACCCAGATAGTCAAGCCAGAAATAACTCATGCAACTCATTTCTCTCTCACATCCCATGTCCAGGCCATCACCAAGGTGTTGATACCATATCCAATATGAATCTGAAGTTGACCTCCTCTCTCCATCTGCCACCACCTTGCCCAGGTCTCCATCATTTCCCACCTGAACCACTGAAATTGCCTCTGAATTGGTCTCCCACTTCCACTCTGATCTGCTTCTGGTTTATTCTCAATGAAAGAATGAAAGGGACCTATTAACCCCTACACTTACAGAAAATACTGCCTGCCCATATACCCTCACCCTCTACCAGCCCCACTTACAATCCTCACCATGGCATACCATTGCTTTTAGGATGAAGTTCAAATGCCTCCTGTCCCAGAAAGTCTTGTATGAATCTCCTACATACCTCTCCAATTTTCCCTCTCAGCATGCTCCCCGAACCCTACAACACTAATGCCATACTGTCCCTCTATCAGTTTCCTAAACATTTAAGACCTTTCCCATCTTAGGGCCTCTGCACACTCTATTCTCTACCCTTCGCCCAGGTCCTCACATAAATACTTGGCCCTCTCCCGCCAAGTCTCAGCTCAGCTCAAATATCCTTCCTCAGACGGGCTTTCCTCAATTAATTCATCCAAACTAGGGTTTCCTGTTATTCTCTCCTTTATTTCCTTCGTCGCACTTACCACCATGTATAACCCTTTTTGTTTGTCTGCTTGTCTAATGTTAGTCATTATCCCACCAGACTGGAAGCTACAAGACAACAAAGATCTTTTAACTTTCTTAACTAGGACATAGCAGAGGGTCTAGTGTATGAGAAGCCATCAGTACTTTTTTTTTTTTTTTTTTAAGGTTGAACAAAAACATGGCCCTTGCTCTCAAGGAGCTCACAGTGTAGTGGAAGAAACTTGTAAACAAATGGACAATTTCCATGAAATGTTAGAGGTCAGATAGCCAAGAATCAGAAGATCAGAAAGAGCTTTTTGATGAGATCTCAGAAAGAGCTCAATGAGATTTCTTTGATTATAAATTTACTAACAGTAAAAATTGCATGCCCAATTGGAGAGGCAATCCTTCATAACTTGTCCCTCTCCTATCAAAGAAACTAACAGAGGCAAGAATCTACTGAGGTCTTTCATTTTGAACTTTGCATAATGGAAAGGGTCAACATAGAGAAGTAGAGAGAATAAAATAAACCCATAACTCTTGTATCCAACTCTCATCTCCAGCAGTTATCAATTCAAGGCCAATTTTATTTCATCTGTTGCCCCACCCTCCCTTAACATACACTTGACCCAAAGTTCAGACAGCATATCATTTCATCTGTAAAGACTTCAGTATATATCTCTAAAAGATTAGATGAGAACTCTTATTTAACATAATCACAATACCACTTATGTCTAGATTTAAAAAATAATAATAATTCCTTAATTTTAGCAGATATCTAGCCAGTGTTCTAATTTCCCCCAGTTGTCTCGTGTTTTGTTTGTTTTGTAGTTGGTTTGTCCAAATTAGGTTTCAAACAAGGTCTACACATCGTTGCCTGTAGTTGATGTGTGTCTGAAATCCATTTTAATTTATAACTTCTCTATCTGCCACCACTCCCCACCTACATACCCAGCACTAGTGGTGCATTTTGAGACAGTCTTTCCAAGCCTTAGTAAACAGGCTGTTTTCTGATTTCCACTGGTGACTCATCTCTCCTGACAAACAAATAACAGCTTAGTGGACCCCATCTTTAAGATATAACTTAAAAAATAATAATAAAATGGAAAATATATATATATAACATTCAGAGATATCCTTGGACTTGGGTCCATTTTAAAGTATCAAAATTTATCACGGAAAGATAGCCTGATTACACATTGTACTGGAGGATATAGGAGTCAATTTCACACTACAGTTGATACGGTACTTTTAAAAAGCGGTACTATTGAGGGATGTTTCACAAAAGTCAATAAATATTTTGCTCTGTTGATGCTGCCCTTGCCATAACTTTTAAATCATAAATATGAAATGAGAAAGTGTTTCAATCAGCAACACACATCATTTACATCACGGTGCCAGTGGCCCTTCTTCCTAAGCCTCCTTAAGCTTTTTCATATTTCCTCTCTACGAAGTGGGGTAAAACTAATAGCTTCACAGGAAAAATCTCCGAGGCCTCTTCCCAAGTTTTTCCCAAGCAGAGCAGCATCTGTGGAGAGCTAGTGTGAAGTGAAAACATTGGGAGTAATAGATATCTGTGAATTCATTTGGGTCATCATGACGCGATTAACTGCAGGGTTTTGACAGGAACGCTGTGAAATCTCCTCCCAAGCCTGGCGTCCCTTAGGACCCAGGAGGAACCACCGTCTCAGGGCCTGTTTACTCTTTCAAACCTGTCCCCCTGGGCTTGCACTTCACCTCTGCTCTTAACACCTGGCCAGACAGAGTTCTGTACTGTAAACTTGGAGGTGTGATCCTCATTACTGCTTTTCCTATGGTGCATGCCTGGGATTTATCCAGCGTAGAACAGGCAACAGTTCAAAGCCGATGGCACCTTTTCATGACTTGAATCAATTAACCAAGGATTCCAGGCCAGCCGAGGAGTCCCAGCTGCCAGAAGGGTCCTGGAGCAACAGCTGGAATAAAGCTAATAAAAACAACTGCAGAGCAATTTGTGAAAACGTCAAGGCCAGCACAAACATGCTGACCTTCATAAACCTTGACATGAACTTAGGAAGTTTGGCTTAGCCTGCCTTCAGGATGGCAGAGGAGAAGGGGACCTGCTGCCTTTTTGCCAGTTTTTGGGTGGTTCCAAATCTTCCTAGTGGCTTGATTCCCTGCCCACCCCTCTCCTGATGTGGCTCATTCTAGTGGATCAAACACCTGGGCCACCCACTCTTCTAGGCAGACCCTCTCTCCACACAAAACTGCCTTCTGTGATGAATGAAAGTGTCCTATGTATAACATCACAGGTGACTGGAGCCTGCAATTCCAACAGCTTGTTTTCGAGAAATAAATATGTGAAGCAGGTTTAGGAAGAGAGATGGAATAATAGCTCCTCCAGCCTAAAAGATACTCAGAAGCTAAATAAGTAAATGTTAAGATTCCAGGCTCAGCAATTCATCCTTCTCCCTTCTCCTCCCTCCCTTTAAATGGTTCATCGTGTACTCATCACTGTTTACATAAAAGCAAATGCCTCTCTCAAGATAAATGGACTTTCTGTAAACTCACAGCTGTATAAGCTACAAAAAGTTACAGGGGTGATTAATTGATGAAGACTGTAGCTTAGTTTATATAGACACAGAGAAGAGGGTAGCCCAGATCACAATTTTGTTACTACTATAGGCATTGAACCAAATTTCAGGATGCCCGTAAAGTCAGTCAGACTAAGAGGATGAAAGTTGAACCCAAATTGGAAAAGGGAAAATAAGGAAGATTTGCTTTTATTTCATGTTAACCTGCAAATGTGTGTGTAATTTTTTTTCTTTTTTTTGAGGGCAGTGTCACTGGCCCTCATATGTGGGACCGAACCAAGGCCGCTGGCTTCCTAAGCCAGCGCTTAACCACCATGCCACTCGGCCGGCCCCTGTGTGTGTATTTTTTAAAGTACTTTCATGAGGATAGTGTTTCTCCTGGAGGAGAGGT
This sequence comes from Aselliscus stoliczkanus, assembly GCA_033961575.1. Taxonomy (NCBI): domain Eukaryota; kingdom Metazoa; phylum Chordata; class Mammalia; order Chiroptera; family Hipposideridae; genus Aselliscus; species Aselliscus stoliczkanus. The sequence continues at coordinate 161,781,001 of CM066728.1, forward strand.
GGCAGGATAAGAGGACAGCGGCTTAAAAGGGGCTTTTGGGGCACTGGCAATGTCACCGCCCCCCCCCGGTCTGGCCCAGCACGCTCGATGGTCACACTGAGATTTGCTTTTGTAATCAGTCAGAATTGTGCTTTCCTATTTTGTACATTTTTCAGTTTGTGGATAATGTTTGATATGTCTTTTTTTCAAGATTCGTAGACAGTCCCTAAATGATACACAATCCCTATAAAAGTTTTGCAGAAGTTTATTTTTGGATATTCTTAGGAGTGCCTCTGAGAATTCCCTGTTTAATATATATATATATATATATATATATATATATATATATATATATATATATATATATGGGGAAGGGCTTCAAAACCAGGTATGGGTTTTGAATTCTTTTTCTTTATTATTTAATTTAATTTAATTATTAGTTTCAGGTGTACAAAACAACATAACGAGTAGACCCTTACACCATAGAGAATATAGCCAATGATCAGTGCTCCCTGTTTCTTCAAGCGTGTCCTCTACCAGCTGCTTCCTAGTTGCCTGGGATGGCTGTTATGAGCACTGCGAGCAGAATCCCAGCCAGCCCAAGTGTTACTGATTTGGGGGAGCAGAGAGCGGAGGGATGAAAGTGATACTATCTCTGGAGCCCGTTATCCAAGTCAAAACACAGAACAATCCTTCACACCTCTCTCTCAGGCACTGCCCACCACCAGACAGCCATCAGAGCCATCCTACGACCCCAGGCCCAACATGCGCCCCCTCTACCACTGTCTTTCTTCCCTGTCTTCCTAATATTTCTCCCAGTTCCATTCCTGCCCTCCGCCCACTCATCCTCCACACTGCTTGCAGGACAGTATTTCTAACATAAAAATGTGACTATTTAATAAGACACCCCCTTTGCTAAAGGAAGCGTGCGCGCGCCCGCGCGCGCGCGCACACACACACACACACACACACACAGCCCAGCTCCTTAGCTAGGTCTACAACTGAACCTCTCCACCTTCCCAGTCTGCTGTTTGTGTGTACATATGGTCCGGCACCTCCAATCTGCTCTCTGATTCTCAAAGGCAACGCGTTCTCCCACAACTTTTTGCCTTTGCTAATTTTGTCTCCTCTGCCTAGAGGGCCTGTCCACTCCCTTCTTCTCCAAGCAAAAATCCTACCCAGGTGTCACCTCATCTGCCTTCCTTTCCTGCTGTGCTGACCCTGTAAGCTCCTCCCCTGCTATGCTATTAACACTAGAATGATATATTGTGTCACTGTTTATGGAGAACTTTCCTGCCAGGTTGTAAACACTTACAGAAAGGGACCCTGCCTTGTTTCTCTTTGAATTCCTAAAGTTTTGCACAGTTTCTGACACATAATAGGTGCTCAATAAATGTTTCTTCTATTGAATTTAATTAACTCTAACAAAAACCCAACGAAATGTATAACTTAGCTCCTCAGCCTTGGGCTGTCTTAACCTAGACTGTTGTCTTTTCGGTTCTTTTCCAATCATGGTGAACACTTGATCATTTCTGGCCAACAAAGGTGCTGCTGCTGATGCAGGCTTTCTTTACTAAGCCTCCTCTCATTGGCCAAGCTTGGGCCTGAACAGCCAACACTGCTGCCAACAACTATAACCATTACACTCTTCTCCTGCCAACAGCAGTCGTGACCCGGGGCAAGGTAAGCATGGCCACTGGAAAGCATTCAGTCTTTGCCAGGTGATGGAGGCTTCTCTGGTCACTTTCTGAAGCAGCAGGCAGCAGATAGAATTACCCTCACCTGGGGTAGAGATTTCTGGTAGGACACTTGCCTCTCTCCAATCCAAACCACCTTTTCCTCGAAATGCCTTTTCAGTCTAGACTTCTGCCTCCCTTCCCTGGAACTCACCTCCATGGAGGTTGCTTTTCCAGCCTCAGATGACAGAGCATCATCTTGGAATGTTTTGATTTCTTTGGGCAATTGCACTGACTCAGTGTCTGCACAGAGCATTCATGCTGCTCTGGTAGACTCATGGCTAAACATGGGTTTAGTGGGATAAGCACTGGGTCCATAAAACACCATATAATAATAATAATAATAATAATAATAATAATAATAATAATAATACAGTGGACAGCATTGAGTATTGTAGCATGTTCACATCAAAAAGAACATAAGGTAGGGCCAGCCAAGTGGCTCAGTTGGTTTAGAGTTAGCTTAAGAGTGCACGCTCTGAGCAACAGGGCTGCAGGTTTGATTCCCACATGGGCCAGTGACACTGCGCCCTCTACAGCTAAGATGATAAACAACAGCTCAACCTGGAGCTGGGCTGCTGTGAGTCACCGGCGTCGGCATACGCTGCAATGGGGCTGCAGTGGGCTGCCATGAGCTACCGTGAGTGGCCGGTAGCCGACGTGAGTGGCTATCCAATGGCTAGTGACCAACTGCCTCACCTGGGAAGAGCGCAATTATCATAATTCCAACATGGGCCAGTGAAGTGGTGTTCTCCACAACTAGACTGAAGAACAAAAGGACAACAGCTCTCTGTTCCCCTTCCCCAATTCCCCAACACTGTTCCCCTCCCCCAATTCACCAATAAAATCTTAAAAAAGAAAAAAAAAGAACATGAGGTAAATCTCAAAGTGTCATAGAAGCAACTTAGAGATCAATAAGTCCACACTCCCATTTTATAGATAGGAGGCTAAGGCCCAGAGAGGGGTGGTGGCTTGCCCAAGATCACACAGCAGGTTGATGCTGAGCCTCGTTCCATTCACGGCTCTTCCCAGCTTCTATACTTAAGCTCGAGGACTTATTGGCAAAAACAGTGTCCAGGGTTTCCCAACACCTCTGCCCAGTCCATCTCCCGTCTGCTCATTTGCTTTTAAGGGAATTGCATTTCTGTTCCCATGGCCTATTTATTTAAAGTGCACGTCTGACCCCTCAGAAGTAGCAGAGCATGTCCTCTCTCCCCTGCACTTAGAGCCATGGTTTCTAACTCTGCACCAGACCACCTGGAGTGAGTTTTTAAATACAGAATCCTGGTCCTCATACTGGTATTTTCCATTTCAGTAGGATGAGGCTCAAGAATCTGTGTTTTTTAACTCCTTCACTAATCCCCCTGTAAGGCAAAATTTCAGGACCACCCTGCCAGCGGCCCTTTTCAGGTCCTTTCTAACCTGGAGATTCCATGTGTCTGTTTAATGTAGAATCCCTTATTGCTGATTGCCTGGCAATCATTCTTAATTTAAAAAAAAAAAAAAAAGATACAGTCAGAAGTGTGGGTTTGCTGTCCAGATTTTCAGCAGGAAAATGAACATCCAGAGAGAACATGAAAGTCAGTCAAGGTCACCAACAGACTGCCTCCACCAGTTGTAGATTCTGGGAATTGTAACTCACTGACCAGGATGCGATGCTGTCCTATAGAATAAGCAGCAAAAAGGAGACCTAATGACCCTGAATGACTCAGCTATTGCCCTGCAAGAAAGTTAATTAATGTCTGTGCACCAACTTTTCATCCATGACATGAGAGTGATAAATGCTTGCCTCTATTTCAGGTTACAGAGATGCTTATAACACTGACAGGATAAAAGAGAAGACAGACTGTCTTTCAAAAATAACTTAGACATAATAGTCCCCCTTAAGTGGCTGTGTCAAGTGAAACTTCCATTTAGATCCAGCATGGTAATATGAACTATGAGAGCACTGACATCTTAAACCACTGTTCATATAACTTGGGCTGATTGGGTGGCCTCACTCAGTGTGGTTACTGCAATTTATAATGTATTGACATCAGCCTAACACCAAGATACAACTTTCTCAGTCAATCGATTCTCTTTGTTTCCAGTCAAACCCAAAACCCCATTATAGACCTTGCAATACAGAAGGTGTCTCCATGGGAAGAGTCATAAACACTGGGCTATAAACACTGGGCTTGAGGAGCTGGAAGCAGAGTTGGCTGAAGACCATTGCTTATGATTCAAAAAAGGTTCCTGGGAGAACCTCTATATTAGCCTTCTATACCATCTTTGTCTCAATTCCCACTAATCTATGACCTGTTCAGGAGAATGCTTTAGATTACATTGAAAGCTTAAGAAAGCCTGGAATCCATTCAACTTAGATGTATGAGATTGCAATGGCTACTCTCTGCTGGGATTTAACATCCTAGAATCCTGAAGTTGTTTTGCAATTTATTATATTCTTCCACTTCCATCCATGTAACGCTCATACTCAGAGCTCTCTATAGTTTTCCTAGTGGCCTGTGGGTTGGGAAGCTGTCACTGATATTCACAGACTTGAAGTGGGAAGCTACAGAGAGAACAAGTAGTCAGAAATACAGGGGAAAGAGACAGAGGTCAGAAAATAGAGAGCCCTGGGACAGACCATAGACAGCAAAGTGGACAACACACAGTGAAACAATAAAGTCATTCACGGAAACCAGAGGAGGAAATTCAAAATCAGAAGAGAGAAGAGAAAGAGGAAGAGAAGGAAGAATAGGATACCTGTCTTTCAAGATATGCATATGCCAGGTAAATGGTAAGTGTAAGAAACAGTTCTCCATTCCAGATTGTTTTGAGTGGAAGCAGTAGGAATAGGACATGAGGTGAAGGGTAACAGTGTTGTTGGCTGAAAGAGAAGACGAAAGCCACGGCAGCCTTGGTGCTGACCATACCACACAGTCCTGGGCTGCAGCAACCCAGGCCCAGGGGAGGTCAGGCCAACCTGATAGACTGGAATCAACACAGGAGCACGGCTGCGCATGAGGCATCTGAACACTGTGGTACCCCAGTCCACAGGGACTAGCAGCCACGGTGCACTACAAACCACTCTTGCCAGAGGAGAGAGAATTCCCCATGGGCAAAATAAATGAGGGTCTTTCCACCCAGTGGACTGGAAACTTCGGGGGATCCCACCCTCAAGTCTGCAGCTCAGGTCAAATGAAGGCCATCTGGGCTGGTGTGCAGAGTGAGGTAATCAGGAAGGTAAAATCAGACCCCATGCTGGAGCTCCCTGCAGAGTCTGTCTCTGGGAAGGTGGACGCTGGAGGGAACCACAGATGTCCACTTGTTTGAGTCAGCTTGGGCTGCTGTAACCAAATACCATAGACTGAGTGGCTTAAACAACAGACATGTACCTGTATTTCTCATAGTTCTGGAAGCCAGGAAGTTCAAGGTGAAGGTGCTCTACCAGCCAATTTGATTCCTGGTGAGAGCTCCCTTCCTTGTTTGCAGACGGCTGCCTTCTTGCTATGTCCTAACATGGCACAGAGAGAGAGGCCATCCCTCTTGTTTCTCTTCTTATTAGGGCACTAATCCCATTCATGAAGGCTCCATCCTCGTGACCTAATTATCTACCTCCCAAAGATCCCAACTGCAAATACCATCACACTGGGGATTAAGGTTTCAACATATAAATGTAGGGAGGGGGAGGGGGGCACCACTAGTACTTCTGTTCTTTATTATAAAAAATTTCAAATCACAGGAAAGGGTAACATAAACCATGGTACCCCACCGCTCGGACTTAATAAGTGTTAATAGTTTACCACATTAACTTTGAATCTTTATTCTAAATGTTACATCTATACTTGAAAACATATCTGGACCCTTTCTCTGATCCTATTTCCTGAGAAGTAACTACAATCAATAAATTTGTGTTGCCCTTTTAAAACTATCTTTTTATACTTTTTGAGATATATATATATATATATATATATATATATATATATATATATATATCAATCATTACCAATATTTGACATTGTTCAAGAGTGTTTTTAAAGTTGTGTAAAACATAGTACATGGGATCCTGAGACTTGCTGTTTAAAAGTTAAATTTTATGCTTTTGAGGTTCATCTATATTGCCACACATAGGTCTAATTTACTCATTTAATTGTTGTATGCTGAATAACTCTCAATTTACTCATTCTTCTTTTAGCAGATTTTTGGTCTTCGTTTTTTGCTGTTTCAACACTGCAGTGACATGCTTGGAAGAGTTTCTCCACGATACATGCTTGGTGACAGGGTACATATAGCTCCCATTTTTATAGGTATTACCAAATTATCCTTCTAACAGTCCTCCCAGTTTATGTTCACCAAAAATGTGTGAAGTTTCCTTTCTCTTCTACACCCTCACTAATATTATTGACTTTTAATGTTCATAATCTGATGGGTACGAGATAATATCTCATTTTCATTTTTTGTTTACACTTCTATGATGATTGGTAAGACTGAATATCCTCCCCTTCAGGTCAGCCTCTACTATGAATTGCCTGTCTGTGCTCTTTCCTTTGTCTTTCTTAGGAGGTTGTTTCTCAAATATTTGCTGGAGTTCTTTGTGTATTCTGGATGCTAATCCTTTGTTTATTGTGTGTAATGAAGTCTTCTCCCAAAATGTAATTTGTATTTTAACTGTGTTTTTGGTGTCTCTTATCACTTAGACTGTTTTTCTTTTTCTTAATATAGATAAATGTATCCACTTTACATTTATGGTTATAATTTCTGAGTTTTGTTTAAGAAATTCTCCCCTGTCCTAAATGATAATCTCCTATGATCTTTTTTAAAGTTTTGTTTTTCATATTTAGATCTTCAGTTATTCTATAATGTATTTTTAGTATGATAGGCTATAGAGATACACTTTAATTTTTTTACATATAAGATATCCAAATGCCATAGCAACATCATTTTCCCTATTTAATTGCGATGCCTCTTTTATCATATATATCATGTTTTCTTTAAGTCTGGGTGTCTTTTGGGGCTCTCTATTCTGTTTTATTAATCTTTTTGCTTTATTACTCCACCATTATCACACCTTTGATTAAATATCTGTATAATAAATCTTAATATCTGTTAGAGCAAGTCTCCCCCATCCATCTTCTTTAATTTTTCAAAATTCTCTTAGCTTTTTCTTGGCCTCTTTATCTTCCAAATTAATTTTCAGATCAGCCTGTCAATATCTATGAAATGTCTGTTTGGGACTATATTAGTTAGGAGTCAATCAGAAACACAGAACCACTATGAATGATATAGACTGGGAATTTATTATAGGGCTTAAACACTACATATTTGAGATAGTTAAGCATTTTATGGAAGGCTGTTCGTTCCATGTTTGGTGTTGGACCTGAAATCAGCAAGGCCGGCAGTAGGGAAAGAAGAATAAGGCAGAACAGAGACAATTAGGAACCCACCAGGGCAAACCCAGTCTTCTTCTCACTGCCCCCAGTCTCAGTAATGCAAATGACCTTCAGGATAAGCTGGCACCTTTCACCCTAGAACTGTCACACACAGCTGGTCCTCATGAGTTGCAACAGGGCCTGGCCTTAAAACTGACCTTCAGAGCATAAAAAAATGACTACTGCTTCACCTCTACCTTCCAGTTCTCACAGAGCTTTTTCTTATGGCTCATCGTAACCCAGGACCATTCAATGAAGGGAAGTCTGGGGAACAGAGTTCCTGCCTAGCTAAATTGACACTGTTCAAAGCTATCTCAGGGATTTTATTTGGAATGGCTTAAAGTTACAGATAACTTAGACTGGCATCTTTAAAATATTGAGTCATTCCATCCATGAGACCAGTTTCTCTCTTTTTATTCAATCTTCCTTTGTGTCTTTTGAAATATTTTAAAAATTTCTCCAGAATAGTCTTGCACATATTTTAAAACTTTAAGTGCCTTACAATTTTTGCTTGATATTTTGAATGGCATCTTTTTAAATTACATATTTTAATTGGTTGCTAATGTTTTATAGCAAAAGTTTTGATTTCTATAAGTCTGTTGAAAGTGTACCTGCTGCTATTCTGAACTATTATTAGTTGTAATCATTTGTGTGCTTGGATTTTTCTATCTAGACAGTCCTATCAACTACAGATGTTGAAAATTTTGCCCCTTCCTTCCCAAATCTGTGCCTTTTGTTTCCTCTCCTTGTCTTGCTGAATTAACTAGAACTTTCCCTACAGTCTTGACGACTAGTAGTAAAGGGGGCATTACTATCTGTTAAAGTGAAGATTTTTTTAAATTACCAAGCCAATATCTTAAATAGTTATGGGTCATTCTTGTTGATTCACTTTTTGGCGCATTGTATCTTTCCAGAATATTGTCTATTTCATTGACATTTTAAAATTTAGTATCATAAACTTGTTCATATTCATCACCCATGAATTTTTTTAAATTTCTGAATATCTATGGTTATGATCCCAATATTTTTTATTATTCTTTCCCTTTTATTCCTTGATTAACCTTGCCAGAAATTTGACTATTTTATTAAACTCTTCAAAAAAAATCAGTTTTTGGCTTTAAGACTATTGTTTCATATTTTACTTAATTTTAGTTTTATAATTACTGTTTTCTTCATTCTACTCTCTTGGGATTTACTCTTTTCTTTTCTATTTACCTCCTTAAGTACCATACTTAACTAATTGATTTTTAATCTTTCTTCATATCTAATAAATATGTTGAATGCCCCACTTTAAGCAAAAACTTATTTTTTACACTGCGTTTGCCTGATTTTTAGACCCAGAACCTGCTCCTTCCAGCCAACTCACTACTTGTCTTTCTGCTCCACTTCTGATCAACAAATGTTTATCTTCTTTTTGAGCATGGCTATGTCTGCTTTATTTTCTCATTTTATACTTTGTCTATTACTGGTATCATTAGAGCAAAAAAGGTGATAAGAGCATCAACTTACAATATGACTTTGACAGGATTATCCAGCTTATTCTTGTGCCAAGCATCAAAATGTAAAAGGCTTTGTCTACATGGAAAAATTTAACACTCATGGAAGGGGTAAAGATGTTCCAAATTAAAATCTGTGTTTGTAGGGCTGCAACCTTTAACGTTGGCCCACATGTTCTCCTTACTGTTTTGGGTTTTTTTTAAAACATTTTATTGGGGAATTGGGGGAGGGGAACAGACAAGTTGCTGGCCTTTTGTTCTTCAGTCTAGTTGCGGAGGACGTCGCTTCACTGGCCCATGTTGGTATCATCACTGCGCTCTTCCCAGGTGAGGCAGATCAGTTGCCAGCCTCTGGACGGCCACTCACAGAGGCTCTTGGCAGCTCACTCTGGCTGCCAGCCGCTCACGCTGGCTGCTGGCCACTCACTGTAGCCTATGGCAGCCCACTGCAGCAGGGGCTGCAGCTATGCCATCCCGGGGACTCACAGAAGCCCAGCTCCAGGTGGAGATGTTGTTCACCATCTAAGCTGTAAAGGGCAATGTCACTGGCTTTCAAATGTGGGATCCGAACCAGGGCCGCTGGCATCCCAAGCCAGGTCTTAACTGACGCGCCACTCTACTGGCCCTGTTCTCCTTACTTTGAGTTGGAGGTGAAGGTGGTGGTGACTCTGTTTAGCCTTGTCACTAATTATGTGCCTGAACAATAGAAGTGGCTGTGGCTTGTCACCATCACAGGGTTCAACCGGGGGTGACCCACTGCTTAACAATCCCTTAGTCTGATGGTATCGTCCTCCCCTGAGGTTTCCAGTCAAAGAAAAAGTTTACATACTGTTGGTAAGTAAACATATGTTTAAAATATTAAAACAAAGCTCCAAAGATCAATTCACCCTTGAATTTAGAAGGATATGGATCCTAATTAGTAGTATATGGTAATGTGGCTGTGATGGGAGCTACATTTAAAGCCATTGAATAAATACTACAGTCAATAATATTGTAATAACTATATAGTGCCAGGTGAATATTAGACTTACCGACAGGGATAACTTCATAAATTATATAAATGTCTAAACACTGCGCAGTACACCTGAAACTAATATAAAATAATAATGAATGTCAACTGTAATAGAAAAAATAATATTGGGTTGTCGGAAAAGTCATGACGCATTTTTGCAATGAAAAACATAGAAAAAAATGTCATGACTTTTTCGACAACCTGACAGATAACTGTGGCAGGTATGGGGGAGGTATATCTGAGAGTACCTTATGCCAAAGTGGAGTCTTCTCAGTCCCTAAAGGGATGGGGCATTGGTTCTGGGTTCCTTGTGAGGTCCTTCTACTCCCCATGTACATCACCTGCCCGCCTCCTTCGATGACATAGCCACACCCTGGTCCTTGCTATAGTGTAACCATCCTACCCAAACTTCAAGGCCCTCTGAACAGAACACCTCTCCCATTCCCATACTGTCACTGGGTTATTCAGAGCCAGTGTGAGGACTGGTGTCTACATGCAGGAGAGTGTCTGGGAGCCCTGCCCCTGGAAATCGACCTGCTGAGCCTAACAAAACCCTAAGTTCTCCTGAGTGTCTGACTTACATTTTCTCAGAACCAACAAGATATGGAAAGAAGAGCAATAAATGATCATTTTAATAATAAACCAGATATACAAAAACCAAGAAATTATACTCGAATTTTATGACAACCAACACATTCCCCAGTCATATCTGTTTCCTCCTTGAAAGGGCGAGGTAGCGAATTTATATCAAAACTCAGGGAAGGTTTCTAATCTTATTCTCTGGTTTGGGAGGCCAAGGAACCAGTTCATAGATTTCTCTGCTCCTGGCTTTGGAACCCTTAAGGACTACCTAGAGGAGAGGAAATCTTAGGAACTTGCCTATCAGCCCTGCTAATTTATGGTTTCCCAGGCAACTCCCTGCATTACTCAGTAGCTCCAGTTGACATAAACTTTGGGCAGAGCAATTTAGCAACACACAGCAGTCCTGGCATTTTCCTCTTTGCTCTCAGCTCCATTTTTGCCCTTCCAAGCTCTGCTCTGCAGGAGCATCTACAAAGTTTTCAGGGCTTGTGCAAAATAAAAATGCAAAACCCCTTGTTCAAAAAGTATGGAGAATTTCAAGAGTGTGACAGCACGGGCCCTTCTAAGGACAAGCCCCTGAGTGGCTGCACAGATCAAATGTCCATGAAGCTGGCCTTGCTGCTCTGCATCACATTGGAGCTGGACTCTGCAAACCACTCTTTCAGACTTCTTTGCCATCTTGCTTCTGATTAGGTTCAGTCAGCACTGGTGGGGCAGAGGGGGCCACTGGAAAGCAGGAAGAAAGAAGGCATTTGTATCCCTCTCTGCTTCTGGATACATCTGAAGCAGTGGAGTATCCTTTGGTGGTGCCAGTAGCTGCAGCGGTGGCTGACCATGGCCCTAGCATTCCGTTGTGACTCTGGTGGTAGCATCAATGGTTTCAAGAGCAAACACAGTCTTCATCACTTTCAGCAGCGAGCATGAGCTGGGCCCCGGCAACACCAGCTCTTTCTGTTCACTCCCACAGTTCTAGGGTTGGTAGTGGCTTCCTATAGTTAGTTACTAATCTAGGTGTTATCGCACCTTTTCCTTTTTCCTTCTTCAGCCCTTCCCACAATAGTAATCATTCCTTAAATTAGGTCCCCTGATTGAAACAATTAACATGGTTTCTATTTTCCTGATAGGACACCGGTTGACAAAGTAGCTAAATTCTTAAAATTATAGCTACCCATAACCCAGCTATTCAACTTCTAAGGATTTATACCAAGGGTATAATCATGGAGTGGGGAAACAATGTAGCCAAAATATTGTTTATTACGGTGTTGTCTATAATAGCAGGACACCAGGAATAACCTAAAAATATCCAACAGTGCATCCATTAACAATAATGAGATAGGAACGACAAATATTAATGGAACAGAATGTAATATAAAAATCCAGAACTGGACTCAAACATATATGGAACTTTAGTATATGACTAAAGCAGTATCTCAAATCAATTCACAGCAAGTATGTTATAAGAAAAAAAGTTACAAATCAATATCCCTCATGAACATAATATAAAAAATCCTAACACAGTATAAGCAAATAGAATCGAGAAATGTATAAAAAGAATAATAATCGTGACCAGGTGGAGTTTATTCCAGAAATGCAAGGTTGATTTAATGTTTAAAAATAAATTAATATAATTCACCACATTAACAGAATAAAGGCACACACAAAAATGTGATCATCTCCATAGATGGAGAAAAGGCACTTGTCAAAATTCATGACAAAAACTCTCAACAAACTAGGAATAGAAGGGTACTTTCTCAATCTGATAAAGGCCATCTACAATGTACAATTAATATCATACTTAATGGTTATGGTTTCCTAGGCAACTCCATACACTGCAAAGTAGCTCAAATTGGCATAAACTTTGTGGAGAGCAATTTGGCAACATACATCCAGCTGATAACTTATCTGTTTGCTCTCAGGGAAGATTAAGGACAAGGCACAGATGCCCCTCCACCCAACCCCCACCCCCCGCCTCTGCCAACATTTTACTAGAGGTTTTAGCAAATATGATGAGGTAAGAAAAAGAAATGAAAGGCATAAAGCTCAGAAGAAAAGAAAAAAACAGTCTTTATTCATAGATAACATCATTGTATATGTAAAAAGATAAAATTAACACATGGGATTAGAACAACTGCATATCATTTGGAAAAACTTAAATTGGGCACACATTTCACAAATTACACCAGAAAAAAATGTTTAATGGATCAATAAAATTATAAAGGCATTAGAGTAAGCCATAGGACAATTATCTTATAATGTGAATGTGTAAGACCTTTCTAATTATGAAATAACATGTAGAAATATAAAAACTGATACATAAAACAACAATAACAAACTTCTAGGTGGCAAAAACACAACAAGCAAAGTTAAAAGGCAAATGGTAAATTGGGGAAAATATCTGTGATTCATGTCACAAAGGGCTAATATCCTAATTTAGAAAGGCTCTATAGGGAAAAAGCCTACAGTCTGAAAGAAAATGGGCAATGGCTATGGATAAAAAGGAAATAAAAGTTCTCAAACATATGAAAAGATTCTCAACCTCATCTGTAATGAGAGAATAAAAATTAAAGTCACCCTGAATATCATTTTTATCAATCAAATTGGCAAAATATCAAACACATTTTAACCTACTCATTGATGAGGATGTGGAGAAACAGGCACCTTTATACATGGCTCGTAGAAGTGTATAAACTAGTACACACTCTGTGGAAAGCAATTTGACATCTATCAAAATTACAAACGCATGTACCTTTTAACCTTGCATTACATTTCAGGAACTTTATCCTACAGGTGTATTGACCCAATGTGAAAAAAGGTTATTTACGGTAGTTATTTTTTGAAATTCCAGAAGGCCCAAAGTAACCTAAATGCTGAGTTAGCAGGGGGCTTGTTCAATAAATTAAGGTGCATTGATATCAGAATTCTGTGGCAGCCCTTAAATGTGAGAAGACTATATATATTGATCTGTTGTGAATTTCAAAATATTAAGTTAATCAAGTAAGGTGCAGGACACTATTAACCATTTGTGTAAAACTGTGGACAAGATATATTTATTTGTTTGGACATCCATAAAAAATATCTCAAGAAGGATTTATAAAAAACAAAGATAAAATTTAATTGCTTCTGGAAAGGGTAACGAGATAGCTGAAGAACAGGGTTGTGAAGGAGATTTTTTGTTACATATCTTTTTCTATTTTTTGAATTGAACTATGTGAATGTTTACTTCCTGAAAAGATAAATTATTTTTTTAAATAGGGCAAAAGAATGTAAAATAATGTGGAATATATTCATTACAAAATGTTAGCAGAAAAAGATTATACAAAAATACAGCCTAATCTCCCTTTTATTTTTTTACATGTATAGACAGGCATAAAAAGGATAAAACCAATATGTACGGAAATACGGTCGTCCCCCTCATCCACAGTTCTGCTTTCTGTGGTTTCAGTTATCCTTGGTCAACCGTGGTAAAAAATATATTCTATGGAAAATTCCAGACATAAATAATTCAGAAGTTTTAAATGCAGCGCTATTTCTGAGTAGTGATGAAATCTTGCGCGACCCGCTCCTTCTCACCCAGGACGTGTACTCTCCCTTTGTCCAGTGTCGCCACACTGTACACTCTCCCTGACCATTAGTCACTGAGTAGCTGCCTGCTTGGTTATCACATTGACTGGTGCTTGTGTTCAAGTAACCCTATAATGGCCCCAAAGCACAAGAGTGGTGATGCTGGCAATTCAGATATGCCAAATAGGAGCCGTAAAGTGCTTCCTTTAAGTGAAAAGGTGAAACTTCTCAACTTAACCATCTCATATCATCACAAGAAGGGTGAGTACGTATTATAAGATATTTTGAGAGAGAGAGAGAGAGAGAGGGAGACCACATTCACAGAACTTTGATTCAAGTATGTCGTTATAATTGTTCTATTTTATTAGTTATTGGTGTTCATCTCTTACTGTGCCTAATTTATAAATTAAATTTTATCATAGATATGTATGTGTAGGAGAAAAATATAGTCTATGTAGGGTTTGGTACTATCTGCAGTTTCAGACCCTCACTGGGGGTCCTGAAACATATCCCCCAAGGATAAGGGGGACGACAATATTAATCATAGTTACCTCTGGGTTGGTGGGATATGGTTGATTTTTCTTTTTCTTATTGTTTAGCTGTATTTTTAAACTCTTCTACACTGAAGATACATTACTTTTGTAACAAGAAATAAAAGTTATTAAGAAAGTGCCACTAATGCTGTTTCCTGCCTAGCTAGGCAGCTGTTTCCATTTAATGATCCTATTACAGGCATACCTCATTTTATTGCGCTTCTCTTTATTGCACTTCACAGATGTTGCATTTTTTTTATAAATTAAAGGCAAGACCTTCCACCAGAAAAAAGATTATGACTCACTTCATTGCAGTGGTCTGGAACTGAACCTGCAGTATCTCCGAGGTATACCTGTACTCATATTGAGTCAACTCATTTATCCAACAGTCAGAACCAGCCATGTGCTAGGCACAGTACAAGGAGATTTAAATAAGGCGACATTTCAATGACAGACATCCCAAACCCCTGCCACTCTCCCCAAGGCCTCTGTCACATTCTCCATTGTCTCCCTTGCACAGACTCCTGATTCTACTTCACAAGAAAACAGATGTCGCCAGGTGTAAATTCCCCAAGGCTTTCCTCTTTGTACTTCCAAAGTTCTCCCCATTTTCAGGCAGGCTCACACCTTTCTTTCTCGAAGGGTAAGCATGGCTTTCCTTTTGCTTCCTAGACTCTTGACACTCTATTTCCTTCTGTACTTTGTTTTTTCAGTGATCTCTTCTTTCATATATTTTTTTTCTTTTTTTTTTTTGAGGGCAGTGTCACTGACCCTCATATGTGAGACCCAAACCAGGGCCCCTGGCTTCCCAAGACCAGCGCTTAACCACCGCGCCACTCAGCCGGCCCCTTTCATATATTTTTAATTTCTTACTAACCACTAGCTCTTTCTCCTCAATTGAAATATATCCAAGTATTTGCAATCTAGAAAAAAAAAAAGTTTCCATCATCTTTCCTTCCATCAGCATAACCCTACATCTACTTTTCCCCTTAATCTCACAACTTCTTGATAAAATATGCCATAATCTGGTAATATGTGTCTACTTGTTGTTCATACCTCAGCTTCTCTGAGTTTAATTAATATCCAACTAATATACTGAAACTTTTCTTTCTAAATGTGTCTGTCAGAAATGCTTTTGGCTGTAAAAGAACATCCAACTAGCAATGGCTTAAATGCAAATAGTATTATTTCTCCTCATACACCCAGAAGTAGGCCACTGCTATCAATTCATCACTTAATCAATGACAGGGCTCTGGGTGGTGTTTCAGAAATCCTCTTGGCCTTCTCATGGTCATAGCAGACCTAAACATCATAGCCTCACATGACCATGTAAGACCTGCATGGCTCATTGGACAGATTTTCGCCTCATGTGCCTGCCTCTCAGCATAGAGGAAACGCTTTAGGAAATGCCCCTCAGCAAAATTCCCGGTACACCCCATTGATCAGAATTGAGTCACATGCCCACCTCCAGAGCAGAGATAGGCCTGCTTTTCCTGAGATCAAGGAATCTCTGCCAGAATGGGAAAGGGGGGTAGCTTTGTGTAGAAAATAAAGTGTCTGACCCACCAAGCTCCCCAATCAACTCTTAATTTTAAAATCCAGTCCTCATCATATTTAACCACTGTTGACAGCTCCCTTTCTCTTGATCCTCTCTTCCTCTAGCTCTTGTGACACACTTTTTCTCCTGTCCCCCTTTACTTCTACTTGATTCTTCTTCTACATGTGCATGATCATTGTCTCTTTTCCTTATATTTGCTCCCTGGGCAATCTCATCCACTAGCATAATAATCCCGATCTCAACCTACATAATTGACTTCTCTAAAACTCAAGCCTTTACTTAGATCCAGTCCTATCTTTTCAAATGCTTACTGCCCATCTCTATCCAAATGGATCAGTTAGGGGGCAACCGGTTAGCTCAGTTGGTTGGAGTGTGGTGCTGATACGACCAAAGTTGCTGGTTCGATCCCTACTGTGAGCTATGCCCTCCTTAAAGAGTCAACTATGCCACAGGAGCATGAAAGCAGTGTGTAACCAATGACCATGGCTGTTCCCCAATAAAATTTATAAATAAATAAATAAATAAATAAATAAATAAATAAATAAATAAATCAGTTAGGCTCTTTATGTTGCAAATACCATAACCAAACTGGTATTATACAATAGAATACTCACTGATTCATATAAAATTACAGGTTGCATGACTTTAGAGTCAGTTTAATTCATCAACTCATTATCAAGGGCACAATTCCTTTGCAACTCTCTTATCTGACTTCTGTCTGTCCAGCTCACCCTAAGACTGGCTTTCCTCATGGGGACAGAATGCCTCTAGGGCCTCCAGACTCGGCAATCATATAAAACTACCTCATCCAAAAGGAGTCAAAAGGAGCTTCTTTTCTAGAAGCCCCCAGGAAAGTCTCCTTGACCCAAGTTGGGTCTTGTACACATTCTTAAAGTACCAGAAAATTAAATTGTTTTTGATAAGCTTAGGCCTAGAGCAAAATGCCCTGGTTCTATATCCTGAGACAGAGCTCAGACTCCCACCAAAACACTCGGACTGCCCAAGGAGACAAGGGTACCCAAACAGAAATCAAGACCAGCTCCCAAGGCAAAGGACAACTGGTAATGGGACAGCAACTACAGTGTCCACCCAATGTCCCTCAGGTTCATCAAACTCAAAATTTCAAACCAAGTTAATGACTTCAGTCCCTGCCCTCATCCCAAATATGCAGTTTTGTTTTTGGTTTTGGGTTTATTTCTGCTATCTCAGTTAATGGCATCCGTCTCCATGTTCATTAACCTGAGGCTTTACTCGGGATTCCTCCCAATATTGGCTCGGTTACTAAGCCTTACTAATGCTGTTTCCCAACCATCTTTCCCATTATTCCCTCATCCCCAGTCCTACAGCCATAACCTTTGTTCAGGCCCTCATCATCTTCTATGAGGATTTTTGTAATCACCTCCCAATTAGTTTCTTACCTTCGGGATCTCTCTGCCTCAGTTTATCTTCCATATTTACCCTAAAGTGATCTTTCTGCAGGATCTGAAGCTTCTTGACAGATTCATAGTTCTTGCCACTCCCAGAGGTAATGTCTCTTGGTGCCCTAAACACATTCTGCACCGTCTTGCCCTCACATCTGTGCTCAGCCTGTTTGCCACATGCAGGATGCCTTTCTTCTCATCTTCTAATCATCCTTCACAATCCAGCTCAAATATAACTTCTATTATAAAGTTATATTTATTTCTCTACCCCATGGAGAACTAATTACTAAGGCTCTAGAATCCCAGAGATCTTTTCTTTGTACTGTTCCCGCCCATTTTGTTGGCACTTATGACATTGTGTTGTAATTATTTGGACATATGCCTTCTTCTATCATATCGTGAATATTTTGGGAAGTTATGGCACAGTAGTCATTAATTTGCTGTAGATAAAATATATCTACTAAGAGTTAATATTATACCACTTCACATAAAATTTAGAAAACTTGTAACAGTATGGGTCCACTTAACCTCCCCGTATCTTTTATGATAATTACTACATAATTATCACATACAGTATAGGTACATTATTATGAGCTGCATAAAACAATGTTATAATTTTTGCCTTATACAGTTAATATGTATATTTATAATATGTTTTGTCTTTTGTATTTACCCATATACATACCAATTCTGATTCTCTTTATTCCTTTCTAAAGATCTGAGGCTCCATCAGGTTTCATTTTCCTTCATCCTGAAAAACTTCCATAGTGTTTCTTGTAGTGCAGACCTGCTGGTGGCAAATTGTCATGGTTTTTTTTATCCAAAATTATTTTTATTTTGCTATCATTCCTGATGGACACTTTCACTAGATATTGAAATCTGGTTTGGCAGGAGTTTTTTCTTTCAGTACTTAACAGATGTCATCCACTGTATTCCAGTCTCTATTGCTTCTGATGAGAAGTCAATGGTATTCAAATGTATATTCCTTTAAAGGATACAATATGGCTGTTTTTTCTGTCAGCTTTTACATTGTTCTCTTTGTCTTTAGTTTTCAGGAGTTTGACTATGATGTGCTTAGGTGTGGTTTTCTTTGTATTAATCCTGCTTAGTATTCACCAAACTTTTTGAATCTCTTAATTTATGTCTCACTATTATTTCTTCAAATATATTGCCTGCCCCATTCTCTCTTCTCCTGAGACTCCTATTACACATGTGTTAGATATTCTGATATTGTCCCACAGGTCCCTGAAGCTCTCTTTTTGACCAATATTTTTTCTTGCTGCTCTTTTGATTGGGTAATTTCTATTGATATCTTCAAGCTTCCTGACTCTTTCCCTTTTCATTTCTATCTGCTGTTAAGGCTATCCAGTGAATACTTTATTTCAGATTTCAAAAAATTCTGTAACTTCCCTTGATTTTTTTGTTTCTATTTTTCTACTGAGATTTCCTATCCTTTATTTTTCATTCCACCCATAAGCATAATTATAATAGCTGCTTTAAAATCTGTATCTGCAACATTGAACATCTGAGTCATCTAGGGGTTGATCTCCATTGATTGTCTTTTCTAGTGTGAATGGCTCATATTTTTCTGTTTCTTTATATGTCACCGAAGTTTGGAATATATCCTAGATATTGTGAATAAGAGGTTGTAGAGATTGTGGGTTCTGTTATATTCTTCCAAAGAGCATTGATTATTTCAATTAAGTGGATAGTTAACTTGGCTGAACTCAAACTGCAAAACTTCATTTCCTATACAGCGAGCAGCTGCTCAATTTTCAGTTCACTTGTGTAGACTTACCTGGGTATGTGGTGCTGCCACCACATACATGCATGATTCAGTGACCCACCAGGGCTTTGGGCAGAGTTTATACCTAGAATTTAGGACTCCACCTCTCCAGCTCTACCTTTCCTGGAATTTATCCTTGTATTTTCCAGCACTTGTGGGTGTCCCAAAACGTATCCTCTGGCTCTTCAAGACAATAAGACTGTTGGCTTTCTAACATTTAACCATTTTAAATGGTACAAATTAGGACCTACGCTCAGGCTAAAAGCCATAATAAACAAGAAATTCTCCTTACATCATTGTCTTCCAAATGCCAACTCCTTTCCACTATCTGCCTGCTTTGTTTACTCTCCAGGAGCCTCAGGTAACTGTTTTTTATATGTTATCCAGAGTTTACAGTTGTTATCTATAAAAGGGATTGTCCAACAAGAGCTTACCAGTCACACTAGACATGGACCCAACAAATATTTCTAGCTCTCTGCGTTCAGGGTGCATGGAAATATTGAGCTTTCTGTTCCTTTCATGGATGAGATGGTGACATATGAAATATAAGAAGAAATTATGGCTTCTTTGTTCCAAATGGGGGCTATTCCATCAGCCCGGGTCCTGAATTAATAGAGACTCCAGCCAATCTTTGTTTAAAATGTATTGTGATCAAGAAACAAAATCTACTGCACCAAGCTGCCTCTGATATACAAATATGAGCAACACTTTCATAAGTAGCCAAAATACTCTGGAGCAAGCCAAATACATGGTCATGTCTTTGCCCATCATCCTCATCCTTTCTTTAGCACTACCATCTGGAGCAGGAGAAAGAGCCTCTGTGACATACCCTGTTCCCACACACATACTCACGTGACACCTGGAGATGTCACAGCATGCTTCTCCACAGCTAACTGCAGCCACAGCAGGAAGCACTCACTTTTGGCCTTATAGCTTACTCATACACAGGGACACAACACTGTGGAGTCTTAAGACCACAAGCTCTGGATTCAGAGTCCTGAGTTCAAATCTTAGCTTTGCAGTCACATGAGGTTGGATTTCTCATTTATCCTCTCTGTACCTTAATTTCCTCATCTGTAAATCAAAGGTGCCAAGATCACACAGAGTATATTTTGGAGTGTCTGGCACATAGCTAGCATTCAGAAAAATTATAGCTGTTTATCCCATTTACTCAACATTCAGCAAAAGTTGCTAACAGCTTATCATCTGCCAGGCACTATTCTAGGCACTAGGAATATGAGGTCAGACAATTAAGTTCATGAACTCATCCTAGAAAAAGTGCTACCTACCTCATTGCTGATTATCACTGTGGTCACCTTTGAAATACTCCCCTTGAGAAGCTATGCATCAATGCATAGTCCACCCTTCAAACCAATTTTGGAACTCTTTCTGGAATGGCCATCAGAGCTGTTATTGTATTACCCTTGATGTCCTGAATGTCATCAAAATGTCTTCCTTTCAATATTTCCTTTATCTTCGGGTAAAGAAAGAAGTCATTGGGGGCCAGATCTGGTGAGTAGGGGAGGGTGACCCAATACTTATTTATTTACTAGCTCAAAACTCCCTCACAGACAGTGCCATGTGAGCTGGTGCAGTGTCATGATACAAGAGGCATGAATTGTTGGTGAAAAGTTCAGGTCGTCTACTTGTTCACACCGCCTTCTTAGCACATCCAAATAGTAAACTGGTGAATTGTTTGTCCAGTTGGTACAAATTCATAATGAATAATCCCTCTGATATCAAAAAAGGTTAGCAACATCGTTGCAACAAGTTCGCAAACTTAACTGTCATACCTCATACATCAGTGAACAGAACAGTTTGTATTTAGTAGGAGACAGACAATAAACAACAAATATCTTTCATAAGCAAATTATGTAACATGTCGGAATATGACAGTGCCAATGAAAAATAAAATGTAGAAATGGAGCAACTGCAGGAGTTGCAACTACAAATAGGACTCCAGGGCAGGTCTCTCTTAGAAGCAGACATTTGAACAAAGGCTTAGAGACAGCAAAGGAATGAGTCATGCAGAGGTCTTGGAGAATAGAGTTCCAGATATGAGGAAAAGGCATTGCAAATGCTTTAAGGTGGGTAGGATGGCTGGAGTGGAGTGAAAAAATGGGGTCAAGTAGGAGAGGAGGGCAGAAAGTCACTTTGGGGGCAGATGGTATGAACTCTGTCCCCAGCGCGAGGACTTTAGCAGTTACCCTGAGTGATATGGGAATCACTGCAGAGTTTTGAGCAGAGGAGTGACGTAGCCTGACATGTACTTTAAGGGCGCATTCTAGCAGTTATGTTGAGAAAAGAAGCCAGAGCAGGTGGAAGCAGGGAGATCTGCTAGAAGGCTACTGCAGCTATCAATGCAAGAGATTAAGATGGAAGCAGCCAAGCTGACAAGAAGTGCCAGATACTGGATGTATTTGGAAAATACAGCTAACAGGAGTTCCTGATGAATTAGCTGTGGAGTATAAATTAAAGAGCAGAATCAAGGATAACACCTTGGTTTATGGCCTGAGCAACCAGCAGCACAGGAATGCCTTTATCTAAGCTGGGGAAGTCTTTGAATAAAGCCATTTGCAGGGGGAAATAATCAGTTCAATTTTATTATGTTAAGTTTGAGATGCCTGTTAAATATTCAAGTGGAGATGATGAATAGATGGTTGGATAGTCAAGTCTGGAGTTCAAGAGAGAAGTCTGGATTGAAGATAAAAATTTGGGAATCATTGTCATACAGAAAGCATTAAAACCTTGAGGCAGGGTTAAGTCACCCAGTGAGTGTAGATGTAGGAAAGGGCCAAGGACAGGGTTCTGGGCACCCCAGCTTTTACAGTGCCAGGAGAAGAACCAAAATTAGCAAAGGAGACTACAAAGGAATTAAACTCTCTTCCTTAAAACAATTCTCTTTGCTTTTAGGACAAAATACTCTCCTGTTTTCCTCTTACTTTACTGCCCACTCCTTCTTAGTCTTTTTTGCTTTGAGGTGGATGGAGTGAAATAAGTATCTAATACATTTGGCAGGATGGAGGTCATTTGTGACCTTGACAAGGGCACTTTTGATGGAGTGATTGGGGTGAAAGTCTGATTGGTGTGAGATCAAGAGAGAATAGGAGGTGTGGACATACAGGCAGTGAGTACCAGCAACCTGGCGATGTTTGCAGGAAGAAAAAAAAAAAGGCAGGTGGAATAATAATATTGGAGGGGAATATGGGATGAAGAGGATATGCAAATACATACATACATACATATACATAAAGACGGGAGGAAGTACACCCTGCTTTTGTGCTAATGTTAATTATTTAGGAAAGAGAGACAATTGGCGAGCAGGAAATGGGATAATTTCAGGAGCAATCATTGAAGAGTCAAAAGGAGAAGGGACTGTGGTGCCTTAGACGGAGGGGTTTGCCTTAGAAAGGGGCAGAAACACTACATCAATGCAACAGCAGGAAGGAAGGCAGAGTCCAGGCAGAGAGGCAGGTAGAATGGAAGCTATGGTGACCGGAAGATGAGGCAGTTTTTGTCAAATTGCTTTTATTTTCTCAGTGCAATAAGAAGCAAGGCTTTCAGCCCAGAGCGAGGAAGGGGAGGGGTGTTGGATGTTTGAGGATAGAAGGTGCAATGTAGTCATTTCAGAGTGTGGAAAGTGGAAAGACTAGGGAAATGCAGAAGGGCAGTGTTGAGAGCCCACTTGAGATTTATAATCATAAATTTAGTGACAACAGTTAACACAGTTTTTGTCCGCTGGACAGAATCGGGGTTTTTCCCAGGTAGTAGGATCTTCTGGGAATGAGGGGACATGCACAAGAGCCTAGACAAGATAGCAACAAGCTGGGGGTGTATAGTCTGATGGCAGATACTGCTGAGCAGCTGGGGTAGGGTGGGGGTTCAGGCTGGGGAGGGGAGGGGAGAAATAGCCTTACTGGGGTAATAATTCTCCTGCCCTGGGTGGATCTGCCCTGTTGTGAATCCCACTTTCTCAGACCTCACTCAATAAGCTTCCTTCCTTCCCCCATTGGCAGCTGAGAGGCCATGCAGAGTGAGGGATTCATTCCAGGGTCCCTGGGGTCAGTAAAAAACCAGGGAACAGTGGGGACCTTTCATTCCCCCTCCCCTGCTACCAAAAGACCTAGGCAGTGCTTTAGATATTGAAAATGCTCGTGCTTGTTTCTGCCTCTGTGCAACATTTGTGCTGCCGAAGAACAGAGCTGGTAGCCAAGGGAGTGGGACAGGTTTTTAAATGGGGTGAACTTCGGGCAGAAGACACCCAGAGCTCAACCCTCACGGCCTTCTCAGCGTTCTTTGTTCATTCAGGCTACTTAGGGAGAGAGGTTGAATTCTTCCCTTCTGGGAAGCAAGCTTTGAAAGGGAAAGCGTTTGCCAGACTCCATAAGGAGAGGGTGTGTCTGTCCCTGGGAGCCGGTTTCTGAGCGCTGTCTAAAAATCTTGGTCAGCAGGGAACTTTGGGCAGCCTGTCATGAACAGGAAAGCCTCTGATAGCAAATAAGCCAACCCTGCAGCATCCTGGATCTGGAGTTCTCACACACTGTCCCCTCTCTCACTACCCCTCCCTAGACAGGTGGTCACTCATGGAGGTGGCCCAGAGCCCTAGCCAAGTCAGCCAGGCAAGGCCCCACAGGATGGTAGGTGGTGCCAAGGTGGGAGAAGAGGGAGAGAAGCCATCACCTCTTCCACATTCCTGGATGGGAAGCCCCAAGGGCCTTTCTTTCCAGGACAAAGAAGTGCCCCCAAGTGAACACAGGGCGACATGGGCAGGGCAAACCGCGGCCACAGTTCGGGTCCAGGGAAGTCTCATGACTGCAGTGTTTTGCTGCAGGTTTCCCAGCTGCTCAGGGCGGGAGGCAGCGTGGGGTGGTGGGGGCGGGGGGGGGGGAAAGGAGGAGGGAAGTAAACAGGAGACCAAAGAGAGCGCCAGTTCCCTGCGCTCAGAGAACACCAGCCGCCTCCGGTCCCCGGTGGGTGGCTGTATGTGTGGAAATGAAACTGGGAGGTGACGGCAGAGAGGGAAGAAGAGTAAGCACGCACTTCTAGGCTGTTATCCACCCACCTCGGGGTGAGGGGGTGGGAAGGAGACGGCTCACGAAGCGCCCACCCCCAAATACACATAGCTGGTTTAGCTGTCGGTGAATCAGACACTGTCTCAGCAGCAAGTCACCTGCGCTTTGGAGGGGATGGCAGGGTGGGGGTGGGAGTGGAGGAGGGCGGGGGGGGGCGGCTAGGACTTTAGAGAGAGAAGGTTGGGTAAGCAGAAGAACCAGTACAGACCTGGGCTTGGGGTGATGTCTGGGGCTGGAAATAAGGGGTGTCTGTCTACCTACGAACATCTATACACATCTCGACTCCGTCCCCAGGACACCGGGGTAGAGAGGCATGGGACGAGGGCATGGGGGCACAACTTAAGGAAAAATTGGAAGAAGGGGAGGCGATAGGTGGGTGGGAGTGTCCCTCGGCGGGCAGCGATGGGGTGCAGGGCTGGCGGGGGCCGTGGGGCAGGCCGCTCGCTCGCGCGGGGTTATGCGAGGTAACCGTGAGACGCGAGGAGGAGGAGGCGGCGGGGGCCGCGGGCCGGGGTGTCTGGCGCTCGTTGGACAAAGAGATGATGAAACGTGAGCGCTATATTTACCAAAGGGGTGGAGACGGAGCGGGGGGCGGGTAAAAAGGACAAACTGTTCCACAACAACCACAGGAAACACAGCCCATCTGACTCACCGGGAGGGCCGCGCTGACCCCCTCGTAGGCTTTGCCCAGAGTGGCAGGCTCGGGACTGGAGGGCGCGGGTGACCCCCGGACGGACCAAACGTGGGCGATCCATTTGGGGGATGAGTCGATTGATTATAAAGACACCTTCACTCCCAGGGTTGCGTGTGTGTGTGTATGTGTGTGTGTGTGTGTGTTGTGTAGCTCGTGTGGGGTGGGGAAGAGCACGGAAATGACAGGAATGTTTCTTAACCTCGTGGCCCGACCATCGCGGGAGAGATTTGCCTGCAAACTCGGCGAGCACAATTCCTGCAAAGTCATGTCCTCCCGCACAGCCCTGCCAGCCCCGCCGCCCCGCCCGCGGACAGCAGGGCCCGCCTCCCCCGACCCCCCCGCCCCAGTCCCGCTCGCTGTGCTCAGAGTTGGGGTGCGATGCGGCCTATGTTTAGAAGCTGATGTCATCCCGACACCCTACTCCGCAGTGTTCCCTGGGGGGACCGCAGGGCAGGTCTTCCTCTTCCTCGCGCGGGTCTTGGGGAAGGTGCCTGCTCCCCTCCTACCCTCAACATACACACCTCCTCCACGCCTACCTTACCCCAGAGGGGGAAAAAAAAAATGCAGCCTCACTAGAGTTATGAAACAAGAGTTGTGGGGGCTGTACGCGCACGCGGAGGGTGCAAACCCAAGGGTTTGGGCCGGGAAGGGACCAACAACCCGCCCACTCCCACCCCTTCCGACTCCCGCCGGGGTGCGGGGGCTAATTTCAAGGTTAGCTCACGTGGGCGCGGGCGCCCGGAGCTCCTTGCACGAGTTTGGGGCGGGTTCCTCATCCCCCAATCTAGGGCAGTTTGTTCAACTGCAGTAAAGGGAGCTTGATGTTCCAGCAGGGAAGGGATTTCTGAGAACTGGGGCTGTCCTCAGATGAACTCGCCTCCTCCGGCTGCTGCTGCTGCGGTGGCCGCCTGCGGAAGACTTTTTAAAAGGGCAATGCCAGGCCCCGACGCGCGGCTCGCAAGTGGCTGCGCCGCCCGCCAGTCTGCTGTTCGAGCCTTGCGCCCGCCTCTGAGCGCGGGTGATTCATACTGCACCGCGCGGGGCTTCTCCGAGTGCGGGGGACTGCGAGCTAAACTTATCCTCCTGCATATGCATGAACGGGTGGCCTTTCTGCTCGGCCAAGGAGAGGCCTGGAGTTTTGCGGAACGCTGCTAAGTGGAGCGAGAATAAAGTAGGGCGTCGTGCAAGAGCCCCCCCACCCCTTCTTCCAGCCCCTGGGGGGTTAACTGTCGTTAAGGCGATGGGCGTTTCACCAGATAGGGCTTTACCTGATTGTATTTCAAATCCAGAACTGCGCCATTGTTGGAAGCCCGATCCCTTCAGCCCCGCCTCCTCCTCCCCAAACTCGCCACCTTCTCCTTCCCCAGCTTTCACTAAAATGAACACTGCTTTTCCCCAGATTTGCCCTGTGTGCCTAGACGGGGTGTCTGAAGCCGAAGGACTTAGGTCCAGAAAGAAGTCTGGATCCAGCCCAGAGTGAGGTCGGACACGTGATCTCCTACCCCCAGCGGGCCATCTGTTCTCTTCCCTTCCCGCCTGGAGGCTGGCAGCTCTGCCCAGCACCGTCCACGCCTCCCAGTAGGAAAGAATGAGAAACGCCAGAGTCGGCGGAACCTAGTGCCTCCAGAGAGCGATTTTAACCTAAACCTCCCTGGGCCTCAGACAGGGATGAGACCTGACAAGACGGCTTTTAAATTAAACTCCAGGAGATGCGCTCCACCTTGGCTTGTTGGGGAAACTCTGCCTTGGGCTCAGGTTGAATAAAAATCTTCAGGGGAGGGGCATGGGTATAGATTGCATTCTGCCGGGAACTATCTCACTTTGGGCTAGGGTGGAAATTTTAGGAAAAAAGATGGGATTCTCTGAGCCCTCCAGGATATTTCCCACAAACTAACTTGAAGAAATAAACAAGACCATGAAATTAAGGAAGAAAGGTTTTAAGGGATTTGGGACAACTTTATATTTGTGCCTGCTATTCTATTAAATATTGATGTTAAGTATTCTGACCTTCACTGCCATAAAGAGCTGTTTGTAGCTGCACAGCAGATGAACTTGTGTTGAAAGAACCCCAGTTTTGCCCAGTTTTTTCCCTAGGATTTTTTTTTTTAGAGGAGGGGATCCCTAGACTATTTGGAGTCTGGAAGAGACTGCGGAGATGTAGTAATCTATTCCCATCAATTCTCAAATAAGGAAATAGCTCTAAGAGGGTCTAAGAGGGTCATACAGCTGTCTCAGGCCCAGCAAGCCATTGTTCTTGAGAACTTGGATTATAAAGCCAAGGTTTAGGCAGAACTTCGAGAGGAAAATGCATACATATAACTAGAAACACAGTTACAGTCTTTGAATTCTCCTGCTCCTCCCAACTGGTTTGTGTAGATTTGAAATGTGTGTTTTTATATAAACTAACTTGGGGGAAAACAGAGCTCATATTTACGTGGGGCAGTATATACTTTACTGGTAAATTATTCATTGTAATTAGGAACAATTCATATTAATTTGGGATAATTTATTTTGCCAGAATTTTAATTAGGACAATCACATGCTAGCAAAACAGCATAAGCTGGTTTTAATCATAAAACCTATAATATACATCCCCACAGAGCAAGGAAACCTGTTGTTGAAAATACAAGAAAAAAATCCTGATTAGGAATTATTACTTGTAATATGTTATTTTTATTTATATTTATTTTTAACATATAAGCCTCATTGAAGACAGAGTGACTTTTCATTTCTGTATTCCCTTATGCCTAGCTCATTGACAGAAACATAAATAATCTGGAGAGTGAATGAGTAGAAAAGGAGAAAAAAGAAGAAGCAACCTACAATGTTAGAATTGTTGGGTTTAAAAAGATATTCTAAATCAAGTCCAGCAACAGTTATGTTTGTAAATGTGTGAGAGAAATTCATATGTATGAAATCTCAGTTTTCTTTTACTTTATGACTTTCTTTTATAACTCTACAAAGAAAAAGTTGTAAGAGTTAAGGGTTTATGTCCAGTCCAAACAAAATTAAAGGGAATTAAAAGAGAAGAAGGCAAGAGGTAGAGAGGGGAAAGTTTATAGCTTTAAGAAATCTATACTGATTGATTTATTCAGGTTCCTGGATTACAATCTTCAAGGACAACCAGATTTTTTTTTCTGGAATAACCTCAGTATTAACTCTAGGGCTGTCTGAAGGTGCCCAGTGCAGTGCCAGTAGCAATGAAAGTCTGACAGACCATACAGGTCGTTATCATAGGGATCCCAGAGTATTTGTGCTGGACCTTAAAGAGACAAGCGAAGGTGCAATTTCTAAGTGATCATGTATCCTTGGGGACAGAGTGTGTCCCAGAAAAATCATGAAGTAGGCAAACTCTCCTGGGCTTTAGTGAATTCTTTTCTAAAATTAAGGGGATTGGAATTCAAGAAACCTAAGATGGCTTCACTTTTACACACTATGATGTATGTGTCTATCTTACTATGATAGTGGTGGTGGTGGTGGTGGTGGTGGTGGTGGTGGTGGTGGTGGTGATATTCTCAGTTGACCAGAAACCCCTTTCTATACTTCCCTTTCCCATGTAGTCACCTACTGCAATATCTTCGTGTACCACTTCAAAAGCAAAGTCAAAATAAACTGCCCTAGCCTTCCGACAGGGAGGGTTAATTTGGGATGCTACTCTTAGAAACCAAGAACCTGGTGTAACTTTCCCAAAGCTTAACAAAGGCGAACAGCCAGTGGGGGTCATGGTGGGACCTCACTGGATCTGCATCACATAGAAGCAGTTACCTCTCACAACCAGTTAGGAAAGTGAATGTATTTTTAATCAATTGTGCTGACAATAGGCCTTCTGCAGGAGATTAGCCCTAGATTCTTTTCTCAGCTATTAAGATGGAAAACAACCCCATCATTCATTAAGAGGGAGAGGCAAACTGAGTTAATCAGACTCTAAGGCTCATACTAATTGTTGATCAAGTAATGCCGCAATATTCAATCACGAAGGATCTCTGGCTGGTTACAGTTAAGAATTTGTTTAACATAGTTAATATTTCACAAAACCAAAGAGCTCAGTTATTGTAAAGCTCAAAGAGCTTGGAATCAGGAGATCTACAGTTCCAACTGAGTTCTGTCACTATCTACCCTGATAAGGTAGACAGGTTACTTCTCTGTGCCCCCCCCTGCCCCCAGCCTCCACATTTTTAAGGTGAGGGAAGGAAATGAGTCCTAATAAGCATGCAGGGATCTGTGGAATAAAAATGAGCTAAGAATGGTGTTTTTTAAAATGTTACACAAATGAGGTATTTTGTCTCCATTTATTTGAAGATGGATTACAATAGCTTCAAAACAACAACAATAAAGAAAAGCTTACTTAGAATAAAGTGCTCTAGGGAAGAAGAATTAAAAGGTATCACAAAAGCAATGATTGGGTGTTTCAAAGTAATAGCCAGACAATAGAAAAACTGCTTTAATACAGAACTTTGTCACCTTTGCATTTTTAAGATGAATTAGTTATAGTTCATGTCCTGGCTGGTAGGACTATTAAAAATCTTCCCCAAAGCATGCTGCATCCCCCAAACTGAAAACAACCAAGTGATGCTTTCTCCTTTGTGTTTATTCTTGGACAACATGGCTTAACATATTGAGTTTAAATTTTTTTTTTAAATTATAGACTCACATTGCATTTATTCGTCATCCCTGCTGTCCCATACATTTTTTTCATTTTTACAACCAGCATCACAAAATACAAGGAAGTGTCCAGTTTCACTACAGCTCTTCGCCTTTACAAGTGTTGAGCGCTTGCTTTCGGAACGCCCTTCTGATTGGCTGAGCCAATGTCAGTGACATCAACCAACTTACTTTTGATTGGAAGCCTGGTTGCTGGGACTGTAGCGTTTGCAGGAAGTCACTTAACTGTTTGCGAGCTGGGAAACCGAACCAGAAGTTATTTTTCTTGATAAGAGGCAGCGCAGCCGATTGGGGATGGTGTGTCCCACAGCTCCGCAAGCTGGAACGGAGCCGGGAGGCCTGGACCTCTCGCTACCAGACCGAGAGGCACTCTAGAAGATGTACGGCTGCTCCTTTGCAGCCTCCGGGCTGTTACCCTTTTAAATATCAGCGTTCGTGGCTGTAGGGGTAGCACGAGGCACCGAGACGGAACAGTCGGATTGGCCGCGCGCCCCAGTTCTAGACGCACCTCTCCACCGAAAGGCCGTTCTGACTGGCAGGGGGAGAAAGTAAACAGAGTTGAATCACCCTCCCCACTGGCCAATTGGAGGGGGTTTGGAGTGTGACGTGATGGGATTCTGCGAAATTGTTACTGAGCAAGAGAATGCCGGAACGGTGCGGACCGGCGAGAGCAGGGGCGCAGAAGCCGTCCGTGGACTGGGCGAAAAGTGTCTCTTAGACGTGGCCGCGCTTGGTCCAGCCCTTGCCACCCGTGTTGGGGTGGTCGGGTGAATGTCTTGCGTCTTTGGCTAGACGGAGAGGCGGCCGAGGGCGTGTACCTCGCTGGCAGTTTCCTCCCAGCGCCTCGGGGGCGTATTCAGTCGAATAAACTTGCGACCGCCACGTGTGGCATCTATCCAAGGAAGCCGGCGCGGAGCGACGGGGCGCGCCCGTCGGGGGGACCGCGCCGGGCGCGGGGCACTGGCGGCGCCGAGAGGCTGCGGCGCGGCGAAGCCCGGGGCCGCGGTGGCTGCGTGCGGAGGCGCTGCGGGTTACGTAAAGATGAGGGGCTGAGGTCGCCTCGGCGCTCCTGAGAGTCGGAAGCGCCCGCGCCCCCGCCCCCTTGGCCGCCGCGCCGCGCCGCGCCGCTCGTCCGAGGCCAGGGCAGGGCGAGCCGAACCTCCGCAGCCACCGCCAAGTCGGGCCGCGCCGCCGGGGCTGCTGTCACCCGCACCATGTCCGCGGCCGCCTACATGGATTTCGTGGCTGCCCAGTGTCTGGTTTCCATTTCGAACCGCGCTGCGGTGCCGGAGCACGGGGGCGCCCCGGACGCCGAGCGCCTGCGACTACCTGAGCGCGAGGTGACCAAGGAGCACGGTGACCCGGGGGACACCTGGAAGGACTACTGCACGCTGGTCACCATCGCCAAGAGCTTGTTGGACCTGAACAAGTACCGACCCATCCAGAACCCCTCGGTGTGCAGCGACAGTCTGGAGAGTCCGGATGAGGATATGGGATCCGACAGCGACGTGACCACCGAATCTGGGTCGAGTCCTTCCCACAGCCCAGAGGAGAGACAGGATCCTGGCGGCTCGCCCAGCCCGCTCTCCCTCCTCCACCCTGGAGTGGCTGCGAAGGAGAAACACGCCTCCGAAAAGAGGCACAAGTGCCCCTACAGTGGCTGTGGGAAAGTCTATGGAAAATCCTCCCATCTCAAAGCCCATTACAGAGTGCATACAGGTTAGCGGCGTCTCCCTCTCCCAGCGACTTCTGGGTTTAGTGAACCTTCGGCCAGGCAAGCGTGCCTGGGCGTTAAGGACGCTACAGTCGGCCTAAAGGGGGCCAACATTTTGGATAAGAGGCTGTGTTAACTCTTTCAGTAACTGAACCGTGTAGAGACGAAAAGCTCACTCAATCCTTAATTTGTCCCCAGCCTCTGGAAGCCACGGAGAGCATTAAACTGGCGGACTGAGTGAGTGCCGAGTGCCAGCCCCGGTGCGTGGCTTCATCGGGAGTGGCGCCCCTCCCCTGCCCCGCCCCCAGGACTCCCGCATCTGGGGACCGTGGGGGTCACCCCACCTGGGCAAATGTTGGCAGGGGAGGGGGGTAGTCAAATGACGTATCTTTTATTTGATTTTCTTGTGGGGTTGCAGAGACGTGGCAAAACCTGGGGAGATGCGCGGCACTTGACGTGGAACCTTTTAAGGATGACTAAGGACTCATTCCGCTGTATGCTTGCTACTTTTCAGGGCTTGCCAAGGTGGTTTTAAATTTGGCCAAGAGTCCCCAGAGAGGTTTAAAATAACACTGCTTCAGGCAGCAGAGGAGTTTGATCCAGTGATGGTGGGTAGGTTAACTTCACGACTAGTTAGCCTCTTTAATGAGAGATTTCAGAGCTGATTCCCCCCCCCCATGTGACTTAGGTTCACCCTCCACCCTGAACAGAGCTATTCGGGAGGAGGAGGTGTGGCCTTCGCTGGAGGTCAAGGCTGGGTAACTAACGGCTGTTGCAATGTTCTAGAGGCCCTGAGGAACTGTCTCTCCCAGGGAGAGAGCAAAGGGAGGGTGGGCCCAAACAGTGTGGCTGGAAAGACATCTGCAGGGTACCAAGGGCTTTGAAGACTTGCAGGGACCCTGGTCCACCGATTCTGTTGGGTCCGCTTCACATCCTCAGGAAAAGTTGGGAAGCGTTGACACTTGGCCTTGCTGTCTCACCCTCTTTAGTAAGGTTCCTTTGCAACTGCTGTTCTGACGATGAAGCCCAGGGCTTGAAACTCCTTTTCCTACTGTCTTACGACACCATCTTTCAAAGGTTGCTTGGAGTTGCTTGGAAAAGTGTTGCTGTTTTTGGTGTAATTTCTTTGGCACTTCAATATATGAGGCCCTGGGCCTGTAGTTTTCAAATGATAATTGGTTGGTTTGGTTTGGTTTTGCTTTTGAAAAGGAAGGCCACGTAACTGCATCTCATGTTTTATTTCCTTTGGAAAGTGCTTCTTGTGGAGGTGGCTGTTGGCACAAGAGTCAAACTGGATTTCCTCCGTGGTTAATGCAAAAGCAGGTTCTGCCGGAGGTTGTCAGCTAGGCTGCCATAAAACAGCCCATTTTTAAAGTTTGCATCTGTAAGTTTGTGGAAAGCCTTGTGCCGGCATTGGGGGATGTGACCTTTAGTGTGCCTCCCCAGGGGTGAAGTAGGGGTGTATTCACGGGAGGGTGTTACTCACCAACAGCTGTTGGGCGGGCCTGGCTGTGTCAGCCATGTTCCCTGAGTTCTGGTGTTCACATTGACACCCACTGCCACCTTGAGCAAAGGCACTTTCTCCTTCAGGGAGCTGTCTAGTTGTGCAGTTGGGGAGACCTGCAGTGTTTCTGTGTGAGCTACCCCAGTCTGTCCAACTCAGAAAAATGATTCCCAGCGTTCTGGACCATTCAGCTGGGTGATTTTTCTCAGGCAGTTATAGAAATGGCTGCTTATGTGTGCGTGCATGCGTGGTGCTCTTTAATTCTCCATAAGGCAAGTCAGCTCAGCTGTTTCAGGAGAACCTTTTAGACACACAGTCAAGAGTGGAAAACGAAGAGAAATGTTAATCCTGTGTTAAATGCTACATCCAGCCTTTTGAAACTAGTGATATGGTGATTGCTGGTGTCGTATTTATGTTTTTGGGGTGCTGTAATATTAGGACATGGTTGAACAAAAACCTCGGCCTCTAAATATTGTCAGAAGGGTACTCCTGCTGAAGAAGGTATGTGTAAAGGCTACTCGAAATAAGACTTGTAGGAGGTCTTAGGCATTTGGAAGTTTCAGGTAGAGAGCTTCGAGTTAGATTGTTTTGGGGGTGAGGTAAGGAGCATCCTGGTTTTCTTTTTTGCTGGTAGTAAATCCAGAAGGTAGACAGGAGATAGCAATTAAAATGTCTATGTTCTGTGAAGATTTTAAGAGCTAAAATTCTAGCCACACCCCTCTCCTAGAGATGGCTCAACAAGAATTCCTCAGGCTGCTTGCTTACCTCCACTATAAACTCCACTTGCCTCTTGGACTGAAGCAGTGGCTTTAGAAATTGAGTCTTTTAAACAAAATTGCATTTAATTCAGTACAGCTATTTCTATAGTGTCCTAAGAGAAAAGATGCTTTTGAGGCAGGCCGAGCGGGGTTCCAATGTGTCCTACTGTTCTCCCATTGCGAGACCTTAGCAAGTTGCTTGAATTCAGAGTTTGCAAGCTAAAGGCGTGCTGTTGAATTTGCTTTGCACATTTGTTTGTCTTGGCCAATAGAAGGTTTAAGAAAATTAATTAGTTACCAATATCTAAAAATCAGTGGATTTTGATACACATCCAGAATTCTGGCTTCTCTGGAAAAATCGAATGATCTGGCAACAGTGGGCCTGAATTCCTGCCTAGCAACAATTGCCTTGAACCAATCTTTCCTTATTTGGTGCAGTGCCCCTTATTTTGATAATCTACATCTTCCGTTGGCATTTAAGTTTGCAACCTCTGCTTTGTTTGATCCTTAGCTTATTAGGGGACTATCACTGAACGCAAAGGTTTTTGTGCGAAGATAGTATCTGTAAAGCACCTAATAGGTTTCCACACATAGTAGGCCATCAATAAATGCTGGATCTTATAGTTTGTGTGTGATGGGGGTCTTCAAAATTAGGAAACACAGGATAAAGTTATTTTTAAATAATACGTTTGTTTCGGTGTTCTAATACTATGCTTACTTTGTTTTCCTTCAGTTTCTACAATAGATGAGATGTCTTCTTAGGTGATGTAACTCTGAAGTTTAATCTGAAAAAAAGTGCAACAAATACACTTTTTTCCATTTCCTTTTGGATACTTTAGAGTGTATTTATTGTAATGTTTCGTATTAACAATTAGACACATTGAAGTACTTTGCCTGAAAACGTACCAAACATATTATCTGAAAATGCTGCCAGCTTTATCCTGGCACGCCACCACAGACCCACACCCACATCACCTCCCCCACCTCTGCGTGCACATAAACACACATTCCTCAGTACCCTCACAGCACCCACATCCACACCCTCACTTTCCTTCACCTCCCAGCATATACCCCAAACTGGCCTCCATAAGCACCCACTCAAACCTACGCACTTCCCATATCCCGTCTGGTATCCACATCCCCATAACCCCTCCACGTGCACCTCCAAAAAAATAAATTATCCTAAGTTTCCTGACTTTGTGGTTACCCTGTACTTAGAGTATACGTTTGTTGGGGAGGTTGAGGATGGGAGTATCTTTTGGGGAAGGAAACAACTACATTCAAATTCCAGATCAAAAGATCATCAGACCCGCCTAACACCAGGTTGACATCCCAGTGATAGAAACCTTAGGCCTTATTTCCATGCCAGGTGAAAATTTACTCTCTTTTTGGAGGGACTTAAGTCAGCTGTCCTCAAATGGTGACAATGGGTTGAGCTTGATGACCTGGTTATAGGAGTCTGAAAATTAGAAAGCCCTAAATCTGAACCATCACACTCCAGTTCTACAGGGGGAAAAAAAAAATTTTTTTTAAACAATTAAAAAAAATAATAGGGCAAAAGGAAGTTCACATAAAACAAGGAGAGACAAGAGCTACAAACACTCCAAGAGTAGCTGCTTCTGTTTCTCCTTATCCTGTTTGAACATTTTCCTAGAATACTTAGATGTGTGGGCGAAGGGACCTGGATAGCCCCATCGTGGAAGGTACCCTCCACAATGGGAAATAGATTTTCTGGCCTCTCTAGGAATGTCCATCACTGGCCAAGTCTTAACTCAGATGGGATGTTCCCTCCCTGAGACTAAAGCTTTAAAATTTTGCTTATACAGATGCCAGGTTTGCTCCATGCCTCTTGTATACTTTTCTTTTCCCTTAATTATGGCAAAAAGCTTTGGAGTCAACTATTTTGTTCAGGAGAATCTAGCGCCATCAAAGGTGTGAGAAAGACCCACATCCGCTACTCAGGAGGCAGGGGTTCACGGACAGGGCAAGCCCCCACGCTAGGAGCCTTAGCTCAGAAGTAGACTCTGGGCAGCCTATTCACTAGCCCTTGCCCAGTCTGTACCACTTTCTCTTCTCTTCATGAGTAGAAAGGGAGGCCCTGTGCCTTGATCCTTAAGGAGACATTGTCACTGCTGCATTGCTCTTTCCACAGAGTACTCTCCAAAGTGATGTGGAATGGTATTTCATAACCTGACATGCTTCATCCGAGATGGATTTACAACTAATCCTGAGTGGGGCTTACACAGATAGTTTTTCTACCCCACCCCCATTTTTCTCTCCCTTAAGGAGACTTCAGACATTTTTGTCCCATAATTGTCCTCTTCCCTTGACATTTTACCACAAATAGATTGTAGAGCTGTTAATGCACTTTTCCCCTTTAGAAGACCACAAACCATTGTAATAGCTAAGACTTTTTCACCTGCCAAAGATCTAATTTTTGCCACCTTAGGGGCAGTATCGCCCACCCCACCCCTCCGTGAGACTGTCTAGACACTGTCTCATATATCCTGTCAGGAAAAAATAATCTACATTCAAGAGCAAAGGGAGACACATGGTCTCTAGGTGTAGTGGATAATGGGTTTCCAAGGATTGCAAGGATATCCTATTGGGTTTGCTTTTGGGTTTCAGACAAGAGGCTAAAATCCCCTTGATTCCAAGGACAGCTGGCAGTCGGCCGCTCCAACCGCAGCCCACTGCTGGAACCTCACCCTGGGCATCAAGGCCTGTTGGGGGGACCCCCGCACGTCTTTATTCCTAGTCCCAGAGGTGGAAGAACCATTTGCTGTTCTTCCTGACTTCCTCCTTGTCTATCATCTTCCATCTAGCAGCCCCAGCGAAGAAGAAGTAGGGTTGCCTCAGAAAAGTTGCTGCTGCTGGCGGGATTGCTATTTCACAACAGAAAGTACAAGTGGATTAGAATTACGAAGTAATAACATTGTTTCCTTGATTTTCCTCCCAATTCTGTGAGCGGGGAGAGGAGAGAGGGGAGGGGTATGAGTGGGGCTAGGGTGGGGAGGCCGATACCCAGAATAAATAATATTTCGGTGTTTTGATGGTGCATCCCATTACCTTCAGACACCAAGATGTAACTAACCTGAAGGAAATGAGTTCTTGGACTGTGGACAGAAGGGTCAGATTTATGTTCTTGTCTCCATTGTTGATACTTATCCCAAGAACTTGTCCTTCTGCAACATCTGTGGGAAATTCCCAGATCGAGTTTCCCTGGGAGAAACATCATGACGTGTTGAGAAAGTGGCTGACAATGGTCTTCCTTAATAAGTTCATTGAGAAGAAAAGTGGGCGGGTGAGTTCCCAGTATTGACTCTCTCAGAAGCACCTGAAACAACCTGACATGTCCTGGGTACAGTAGGCTTTCTAGCCTATCAGTTTGATTTCAGAATGCCTTATGATTATTAGCATTCTTGATTAAAAAAAAAAAATCCCACAGCATTGTCATTTTCATTAGTTTTGACTTTCAAATTTTCTGGTTTCCTCCCCCCTCCCCCCCACTTCCCTGGTAGCTGTTCTCAGGCTTGGAGAAAAAGCTTGCAGCATTCCAGGCCTCTGCTGCTCAAATCCTCCCCCACATCCGACCCTCCCACCTTTTCCTAATGTTTCTCCAGCAGGCCCAGCGCCCACTAAAGAGCGTAAATTAGTGCCTAGTAATTGGTACAAAGGCACTTTCTGTTTCTATGCAACACATGCAGCAAGGAGGGGCAAAAGGAGGAAAAAAAAACAAAAAAACCCCGCAGATGGTTAAAATGGAAAAGAAACGGGATCCTCTACAGTGGTCTTTGAGCATTCCTGCCTCTTTTTGTTAGGAAGTTAGTCGCAGGCCTAGCTAGGCCTAACTCAGAGCACTTGGTGGCAGCAGTTGTTAGTATCAGTTGGAGGGTTGGAAGTGACCTTGAGCGGTCATCACATTCATTGTTTTGTCTCTGAAAAAGCCTATGCCCACCCTCTAAGATAGATAGGGATTGTTCCCTCGAAGCATGTTGAGGGCCTTGGATGGTTTGGACGTGCACCCCCAGGGTTCAAAAGCTGGTCCTCCATTTTGACACCCATGTGCTTTGGGGCATAGTGTGGAATCTCCCGGTGCCTCAGTTTCCCCAGCTGCCCAATGAGGGCGCCAGGTATTTTGAAGGGCTGTTAAGAAGATGAAGTGCTACAGGCCAGAGTGTGGCCCTGTGAGATAGATCTTCCTTCATTATGAATTCTTTGAAATTGTTTGATTTGAATTCTTTTCCCCTATGATCTGAGGATTCGATCTTCAGTTAACATTTTTTTTTTCTTTAACCTTAGTTTAAAGATCTGCTTCGAATTAACCAAAATAACAGAGTGAAAGGGCAGAGGTGGAGTCAGCCCTGGACCTCTGCCCTTTTATTATGTATTATATATTCTGTGAAACAGCCCAAGGCCCAGTGCCCATGAGATTTCCTACCCCTCCCCTTCCTGGAGCCCTCTTGAAACTTTAATACCTTTTCGGTGCATTAAGGCCAAGAGTAAACATTTGTCTTATCCCAGCCTCAAGCGGTCCCCTCAGCAAATAATAGGACTAGCATTATTGTTTCTAGAGAATGCCTTCCCCACTAAGGGAGTGAGGTGCATCTATTTTTTATGCATGGGATATTCCAAGGCATTTATTTCCATTTGTGCTTAAAGCCCATGTTTATGATGGTGTACCCACAGGCTTCCCTTTTAATCTCAGTTTATCATGAAGTATGTGAGTCTTTGGAGTCCTGAGATAAGAATTGATCTTCTGGATCTGAAATCTATAAAGGTTCTAGAGCTGCAAGAACCAGTTAGCTCATCATCTAAGCATGAGGCCACTGGGTCTTTGAATTTCATTTCTTTTCTTAATTGAGAATGATCACAAATATGAATTGGAGAAGGGAATTCCTCCCTGATGGAACCTTTTTGAAAAGTGAAGACTCTTGAAATCAATTAAAATGAAGAGACAGGAGCTTAAATCATACAAAATGAATGACAAGGATTTGAAATGCAGGCTGTAGTATTTGTACTAAACAAACTTTGAACATTTTTCCATGGCAGCTCTGTTGTTTTGGAAATGAGTCCTCTCCTGGAGGACCTGATGTGAAACAAAGTGGAAATCAGTGGGGCAGACAAAAGGACAGAAGTGCTGCCTGAGAGTTATGGACATATCAGACCTAGAAGAAATCTTGTAGATCATCTTTGTTCAGAATGATAGAGGAGGGGGTGGGAAGGATTCACCATCTCTCCCTTGCAGGGAGCTAGCTTTCATGAGAAAGGAGCAGTCAGAAAAGAAGACACCAGCCCCCTCGGAGGAGCTTGAATGCCAGGGTTCTCCAGGAGAGGCCTTTACCTGTAGTGGAGTGATCAGAGCAAAGGCTTTCGGGTCCTCAGACCTTGTGTTTGAATCCTGCCTTTACCACCCTCTAATTATAAATACGAGCCTCAGTTTTCCCATCTGTAAAATGGAGTTCAGTAATTATATACTCATGCATTTGTTATGACATTTAATTCAGATGAGTGATTTAAAGCATGGAGGACCGTGTTCCCATATACTGAATATTAAAATTAAAAATGAATTATTTACATGTGTTGCCCAGAAAAGCCCTCGAAGTTCCTAGAGTTTTTGTTTACAAGTCCAGATTAATCCAGCAGTGGCTCATTCATTTAAATAATATTTATTTATTGAGTGTTACGTGCAAAGAGCTGTGCAAGATGTTGGTAGCAGGCACTGTGAATGTTATGAATAATAATAATAACAATAATAGTAACAATAATAATAAGAGCAAATTATTAGTATTAGTACCAATAGTAATAGTAATAATAATTATAATGATAATATCCAGCATTTATTTATTACATGTCAATTTCCAAACGGTTTACATACACTGTCAACATTTACACTCACAAAAGTCCTGTGAGATAGGAAGGTATTCTTATTATCATTTCATAGGAGGAATTAGACTTGGAGTTAGTTAACTTAGTCCAAGTGTACTCTGGGATTTTCCTAGTATGTTTCTGGGTGCTTGGAGTTGTGCATGAATGGTTGTTGTCCTGCACGCCTTGCGTTTCTGTCATTGGGAACAGCCCCTGTGTTTTGCATGGCTCTCTTGAATTTGGCCCTAAAGCCATCATTCTTTAGCTCTCTACTCTTGGATTCTAACTCTGGCTTGTGGTTGTTTTTTTATGAACCTTGATTAAGAATATCTGTAGAAATCTTGGACTTGGATCAAACCTACCCTGTCTTTCCCAATAATTATCCAGAACCTGCTTCCTTCCAACTGAAAAAGACCTCAGTTCTGAGTCCACAGCTGTATTCTCCAGTACTCTTGGTCAACCAACAGAACCCAAACTTGGACTGGCTTAATAAAAAATAGAACTTTATTGGTTCAAATTACAGCACATCGGAGGTAGCTCTAGTTACAGGTATCCCAGGATACAGGCACTCGGTGTCGGTCCCTGGCTTAGCTTGGCTGTCCTTAGCCTTGGCTGCAGTGATGGGCACACTGTCTCTGAACCGTGGTAAGAGGCCTGACAGCAGCTCAGACTCCCAGCCTGCCAATTCTCAAATCATGTGGAAAGACAGTTCCCCCTTCCTAATGCTTCCAGCGAGTGTGCCAGGCGTCAAACTTCATACCTGAGTTAGAATTTTGTACCTGTCCCTAAATTCAGTCACTGTGGCACAGCAGGGACACATCCAACCTCTGGTTCTGGGGGGTGTGGGGTCACCCTCTGGAATTATATAGACTCGGAATGGGCAAGGAGTGGTTTCCCAAAGGAAATTGGAGATGTGTTATTTATTACCCAAAAGAGGCAGTAGATGCCAGACAAAACCAACAGCTATTCATGCTGTCCGCCCATGTAGAGTTACAAGCAGGATGTTCCAGTGAGCAGACCTTGACAAAATGAGAAACAGATTCATATGACAACATTTTTTTCTCCATACTTTTCTCCAAACCTTTGAAGAGAAAGGGCTCTGAACCATCTCTGGCGTTGAACCTAAAGATAGGTCACCAGTGCATGTACTCAGTGGTCTCTGTAAGGGATAGATTATTTCAACAGTTCTTATGCTCAGGCTCATATCCGTAGGCCTTCCTCAGAGGGTGTTCTAGGAGCCAGCACCCAAAGCCTCACATGGAACAAGCATAACAGCAGTGTGATCAGTAGCACTATTCACTTGGTCTTAATTCTAGTCGTCTGTCCATTTTAATGCCCAGAAAAATGAATTGTGTCTACATGTACGTCTGTCACTCTGTGTATGAATAGATAAAGGCCTCATCTTTACAAAGATGAGCTGTTTATTTGGCGATGCCCATTGGGATTCAGAAGTCTATTCAGTGTGCGTAATGCCCAGTGAAAACAACCATAATAAATCCTAAGAGGCAAAAATTAGATCTTAAAAATAACATACAAAAACACATCAAAATGACTTAAATCCCTATGCTGCCATAATTCTGCCGTAGTTTTGTACCATTGCCGTTTTAATGAAAATAAGCAGCCTGACAACCAGACAGCTGGCTTTCCCTCTCGCGCGTTGCAAATCGTACCCATGGCGAGCCACAGAATGTTTGTGTGGTGAGTGTTACCCCACTGAGACGGGAGTTCCCAGCATGAAGGAAACATGGGCCGTGTCCCTCGAACCTGAGTCATTCCTTCCCAACGTCCTGCTTGCTCCC
Organism: Aselliscus stoliczkanus; assembly: GCA_033961575.1. Lineage (NCBI taxonomy): Eukaryota > Metazoa > Chordata > Mammalia > Chiroptera > Hipposideridae > Aselliscus > Aselliscus stoliczkanus. The sequence continues at coordinate 161,822,147 of CM066728.1, forward strand.
ACATGTCAAAACACTGCTCAGGAATGCCTGCCCAAGGAGGGCTGGGGGCACCAGGCAGGGGCTGTTTGGTGAAGGCTGGACAGCTCAGACCTGCCATGCTTCATGGTGTTTGGAGACAAACACCAGGCACTATGAATTCGTGGCTCCCTCTGTTAAAGCTTGGAAAAACTATTTGACCGTGGTCCCTGTGGCATGTGTGAAGAGGATCTGGGGTCACCACAGTCTTACTCTGGTGCCAGCTGTGTACAGAAGTTGAACCCAGAGAGTACAGAAGTTGAACCCAGAGAGAAAAAGCTAGAAACACATTTAGAGTCACATCACTGGTGACTACTGAGTCATTACAAGTGCCCCAACCTGGCTGGCATGTAGAGTTAGCATTTCCTAATCAGATACTAGTCTCCTCTGCAGTATTTTCCTCTTTTACCCATTGTCTTCTCTGAGCCAGAGGCTTCGGCTTTCAGGTGAGTATTGTAGCTGCCCCCAGACTGGAAGCCGGCGGATGCTACAAATAATTGTCCTTAAGTGCACAAATGGAGAGGCCATCCTTGTGTTCACTAATGATGCCGAAAGTCTCAGTGGCCCTTGTTAGAGCAATTGTGCATGTTGGGTCAGACCGTCCCAGTCACAATCCTGGGTGTGCAAAGAGAGGAACCCCCCATAATCAGAGCTGAGTTCTCAAGCCCCTTCATCCCCACCCGTTGCTGCTGGAAAAAGTTTGTCCTGGCAACTCAGGGTCTCTCTTGGTCAAGTCTGTATTACATTGTATCCTCCTTTGGGTAAAACTTTGCAAAATTAGAGTTCTCTCTCCCTCCACCCTTTGCCTTTCTTTCTCCTGATAGTAATCGATTATTTGGCAGGCAAGAGGCTCACGTCTGATTTTGGCTTTCTGGGACGGCTGTTCATGCTGCATGTCATCCTTTGGGGACTTGCATAGACGGGCTCAGAGAGGCTCTAGGCATGCTGTGGGCCAGGGGACAGTGGCCGCCTCTCTGGGACTGCCCCAGCCTGTTACTAAGAGGGAAGTACAAAATGCCAGGCACTTCTTAGACCCCTGTGTCTTTCTCTAGCCATAGCCCCTCCAATCTCTCCTTCTTTACAACTCAGGTCTTGGTATGAAGCTCTGACAAATCAAGAGAGTTTAAGTTTAAGGACTTCGGGGTCTGCTTTACATTTTTAAAACTCCATTTTGAAATTTAAAGCTCAACAGCCAACTTACTTATTTTAAACCGTCTCTGCCCTCCCCAAGGCGATGCATCTGGAAAGTCAGAGAATTAGAAAAGCATGCAGTGAAAGGTTCTCTCTATGTCTCGTCAGGGCCTTTGCTCTTTCTTCTTTCACCTCCAATCTTACTTTGTGCTCAAACCTGAAGGAGGAATTTGAAAACTGGTTCTAATGGAAGGGTGTCCTTGGGCAAGTCACCCACATTCTTGAGTCAGCTTTATCTGAAACAGGACAGGTTTGAATTTGATGGCCATAAAAATTACCCAAAATGCAAAGATTCAGAGAATCTCTGTTCTCAACATTTCTGTCCTGTTCAATGTTTAGTGCCTAGTAGGTTTGTTTATTATTTCTCCTTCCCACAAATACCTTGGGAGAAGCAGCGTAGTCTGGGATGGTAGGAAGAATGTGGGCTTAGGAATCAGCTCACCTGGGCCTGGACTTAGCTCCGTGGTGGTGGGGAGCTTGCTTCACCTCTCTGCTGATTCAGAGTTGCTGAGATGGGGGCCATATAACTTGAGACATCAAACCATTCTCTCTTGCTGGGCTGAAAACAGAGTCGAGAATCTATTGTCCGCCATCTTTCTCTGAGGTCCCCGGCACATGGGCTGTTTCACAGATCAGTTGAAATTGGGGACGTGCAAGCAATATTTGGACAGACGTGCTTCCTCGACACCAAGGGTGCTCCAGTGAGGAAGTGCAGAGTGACAGATGTTACAGACACCCACCCACTTCCCAGTTCCGAACCTAAAGCATGGGACAAGCTGCTTTCCACAGATAAAAACGCAGGGAGTCAGGAAGTAAAATCACATAACCACACTCTATAGTGACTCTGTTGTTTCAACAAATACAATATAAAAGGAAACCAAGTCACACGAGGGATTCCTAGAGGGGCCAGGAGCAAATGATAATATGATGGGATGGCATTCAGGCAGGATTGTTTTTCTAAAGCCTATCAAGTGTTTTGTTTTGTTTTGTTTTGTTTTCAGAACATCTATATGTATAGGTAGCAATATTTTTGGCAAACTGGAGGTTTTTGATTTCTTGATTTTCAAGTCCAATATTAATTGGAATGATTTATGCAGGGAAATGTGGAATTGTCTATACCCAAAGATGGCCCGCATACCTCCTCAATCAAGCGCATGGGTGCTTCTGCACTTGAGGGCAAAGGAAATGAGACCCAATAAAGCAGCGGCTCACATTTTGTACCTGCAAGCCAGCGTTGCTTTCCCGTGGGTACTAAGGACAGGTGATAATGGACAACAGGGTGCCAAAGGACTGGGGTGGGGGCAGGTCTGTTTGTAGACATGAGCCCCACCAGCCTGGTCCATGAGACGCACTGTACTAGACCCTGGGCTTGACCCACCTGCACGCTCTCAGTCCCTGCTTCCTAATGAGGACAGTCCTTGGCAGGGCAGCCTTGCTGTTACTGTCTGTAACTGCACACCTGATCGGAGATTCCTGTCTGTACTTGACCTGATCGGAGATTCCTGTCTGTACTTGTGGGGCCATTTTCCTTTCACATATAGAAAGAGTAGGAGGGGAGGAGGAGTGAGAAAACAGATGTAGTTTGTTTCAAAAGTTTCTCACTTTCTAACAATTTGTTTGAGAAGGAAACAGAATGAGTCTTCTCCTTTCTTTGGGCTTGGAGCTTGGACACTGGAATGTTCGAGTGATTTCTCAGAAGAAAGTAAATCTTTCCCCCTCCATTCCCCACATGGAATATATTTTCTTTTCTTTTTTTTTTAGCTGAGCCATCCTGCCACCTGTTGGCAGCTCAACTCGGGCTGGGCATCGAACTGCTGTTGCTCAGAGCTCAGCTCACACCCTTGAGCGAGCTCTTAACCAACTGAGCCACTCGGCCAGCCCTGTTAAGGAACTATTTTTCTGAAAGTTTTCATTAGGGATGGATGTTGAATTTTATCAAATACTGCTTTGCATTTGTCAAGGCAGGATGTGTGTCTGGGTGGATGTGGGTGTGTTAAAATGGGGAATAAAGATCAATATGATTTTCTAATATCATTATCCTTGTATCTCTGGAATCCTACTTGCTTTCTTTGGCAATCAAAAACCTGTTTTTCCTCAAGAAGCAGCCTTAAAATCTTGATTTTGTACACCTGTGAGACGCTATGATTCTTAATTGGCATTTTTAGAGTTTTATTCTGAAAGGGAGGCCTAGTTTTCTTAGCTTTAATTTACTAGATCGGGTTCTGTTTGCTATAAGCATTGGAAACTTCAGAGTTTGTATTTTTAACCTTCGTGCCTCAATTAAGGTTGGCCCATTTTAGGCCCTGTTGTGGAATTGTGGAAGGGAAGATGAGAAGAGCCAGGTGGGAAAGGGGCAGTATTGAGGGCATAAGCCTCCCTGACTGGCAGCGTGTCTGAATCCAGGGAAGCCTGGACAGAGCTGGGCATCGCCAATAACTTGTCCTCTTTCTCCTTCTATACGGAGAACTCAACAGTGTTCATTACAAGACTTTGCTGAGAAGCAGCAGCTCCACCTGGCATAGTCAAACCCATCTCCAGGTGGCGTGGAGGCTCCTTCTTAAAAGCAGTGAGCCGCCATTTGTGCCAAATAAGCGCGCGTAGCCAGCAGGCCCGACTCTGCTTCTCTTAAACCCGCCCAGGAGACTTGTGGAGGCCTTGACCTGTCTCTGCAAAGAAAGTCTTTTACACATTCCGTGCGATGTGCAGTAGCAGTTTTGATCGGGTTTATTTTCTACTGTGAGCTGAGTCTGTCAGCGAAAGGTGCTTAGCGTGTTGCTGAAAGGGGAGGGGAGTGTTGTATAAATAATGAAAACACAGAGAAATTTGTGCTGTTAACAGCTCTGCTCCAGTAAAGCAGAGTTTATTGTGTCACTGCCTCTGGGTGTGTTTTCCTGTGAAGGCCAGAAATAAAGCACTAGTGCTTGTCTGTTCTTCCTCTCCCTCCCCAGGAGGATGGTAACTCTCCCAATAATACTAGAGTCAAGTTTAAATATTCTTCAGTTGATAGCTGCTTTGCCATATGATTTGTTGGGTATGAAGTAGGGTAACCATTCTTTTTGGGGGGCCTTAGCAAACTGAGCTGAAGGAAAGGGCCTGACTTGATCTCCCCCTGGCTGGCTGTAGGACGCAGGGCAAGCGCGAGCCTCTCTAAGGCCTCGCTTCCGCCTTCCCCTTCAGCCGTAAATTCCGTTCCTTCCCTACCTATGATTTCCCCCATTTCATACTTGCTTAGGTGTAAAACACGTATCATTGTCTAGATGATACCTTATTATGTGCCTATCACTGACCAGCATGCTGCAAGCTATCCCATCATAAGTTGTATGCAGATTCTCCCCTGGGTTCAAGAGGTGGGTGACTTTAAAGGGCTGCAAGTTATCCAGGGTCCCCCCCCACACACACACACTGCTTGGTTGGCACAACATTTTGTAAAGTGTTGAATTCGAATGCCTTTCTGATGGAAAAGCGCTCTTCAAAAGTTGACCATGGGTTCCACCTCAGCCCATGACCTTAATACACCTGGCATTTCACCCATTTTTACTACATGTCTGGCTCCTGAAGACATTGGGATTTCAAATCTTCAGATTGAGATAAGGGGTGGGCCAGCTTCCTCTACAGGACCCGACAGTAAATATTCTAGGTTTTGTGGCCCCATGATCTCTGTCACAGCTCCTCAGTATGGCTGTTGTAGAGGAGAAGCGAGCCTAGCCATAGATAGCAGGTAAGCGAGTGAGCATGGCTGGGCTCCAGTACAACTTTGTGTATGGACATGAACATTTGAACCACATATAACCTTCTCGTCACAAAATCTTGTTCTTCTTTTGATTTTGTTTTTCAGCCATGTGGTTAAAAGCAAAATGAACGTCAGGAAAACCGATGGCAGATCACGTTTGGCCTACAGGGCATAGTTTGCCAACCCTTGATTAAGATCATTGATCAAACGCTTCTAGTGCTTTTCCAGAGGATCCAAGAATCAAAATGATCCTGGAGCTTTTACACTGGTGACTCGCTTCCAAGTAGATCTTTTTTCAAATGCTTGGAAACTGTAAACTTGAATTATACAAGTTACATGAGTTGAACCAAGGCTGCTGCCGGATCTGTGGGTGGCCTTCTCTGATGTCTGAAGCACTCGGGGATAAGGACGCTCGGTCAGCGACAGCATCTGGGTTAGAAGTAATGAGAACAATCACATGATGACAATTGTGAGGAGCAGTGAAGGGAGTGTAGCCATAAGCTAGACTGAAAGGGGATTCTATGGGAATGGCCCCTCATTACACTTGAAATGTATGTAAATTGGGAGCATTAATGTACTTAATAATTCTCCTGTACACACAGATGGTTCAGGCTTCATGACAGTTTTCCACTATCACCTCCATGAAGCCATCTTCCTAACACGAAGGGTGTACCTGATTGTCTAATCCTAGCACACAGCAGAATGGTCTTCTGATCTGTTTTTTTCCCACAGCGGAGACAGATCCATTCAAATAAATTAACCTCCTCTCATGACTCACTTGAAAGAAACATGTGCCAGTGAGTAAGCTAGACCACATTACCACTCCTCTAAGAAAACTGCCTCTGATGAGTTTTTGTCCTAACAAGCATTGAGAAAACACTGAGCTTTTCCTTCTGATCGTCATCCTTACGCCAAATTATACAGCAGTGGCCAGAGGGTTCCAGTAAGGAGAGAGCAGAGCTGGTGTTTTGATTTGTTTTTGTTTTTTTATAACATCACTCTATGAATTCTGACTCTTCATTATAGTTTTTAACGTAACATGTTTAAAAGAACATTTCTCCCATAGACACTTCATTGGGGTTAGAGAGGAGTTTGCTACGGTCAAATTCTGCAATAGCCCAGAAGTCTTGTCCAGTGATCTGGGAACTTCTGAGTAGGCTTTGGTCATGTGAATGACTTGGAGGATGAATAGACGCAGCACATGCACACACATGTGCACACACACCACACAACACACACACACACACCACACACACACACCACACACACATCCACATAACACACCACACACACGCACACACCACACGCACACACCACATGCACACACACCACACACATCCACATAACACACACACACCACACACAGCACACATACCACACACATCCACATAACGCACACGCACACACCACACACACACACCACACATCCACATACACACACCACACACACACATCACACACACACCAACACACACCAACATGCACCACACACACCACACTCACATCCACATAACACACCACACACACGCACACACCACACGCACACACACCACACACATCCACATAACACACACACACCACACACAGCACACATATCACACACATCCACATAACACACACGCACACACCACACACACACACCACACATCCACATACACGCACCACACACACACATCACACACACACCAACACACACCAACATGCACCACACACACCACACTCACATCCGCATAACACACACACATCAGATACCACACACACAAGTTTAGGCATTTGCTAAATGCTTGGCAACACAAGTAGCACAAAAGTCAGATATGACGTTGTCCTTGCCGGAGGAAACTCAACCTTGTTGAGTTGTGACAACCTGCATTTCAGCTTTTGCTCAAAGTTCTGCTGAACTGGGTAAAAATGCTATTTAATACAACAGAAGTTGCAAAATGTAGTTTTCAACTCCATGTCACTGTGTTTTTTAGAAAGTTCTGTTTGGAGCTCTGTGTTTTCTCTGTTTTTGGCCTTGCCAGAGACTTGTAGCAGCATCCTTGTACTTTAGTAACTCCCGTGCTTGTCCACCTTGGGCAGGGCCCTCGTTCATTGGTGTGTTGTTTCCTTCTGCTGCCCTGGCTTGTAGCACAGAGTTCAGTGCGGATTTTTACCAATTCCCCGTAGAGTGAATCCACCTATAGTAGCCTCCCCTACCCCCCATCTCCACCGTTTCACTTTCTGAGTTTCAGTGACCCACAGACAACCTTGGTCCGAAACCATTAAATGGAAAATTCCAGAAATAAGCAATTTATAAATGTTAAGTTTGCGCTGTTCTGGGTAGTGTGTTGACCACTCTGCTGTGGGCGCTGTCCAGCCTGGGACATGACTCACCCCTTCGTCCAGCGTCTCCGCCCTGCATGTGCCCCCCGCCCATTAATCACTAACAGGCTGTCTCAGCTATCAGATAAACTAGCCCAGTGAGTGCGCTCAAGGAACCCTTCTTTTACTTAATAATAATGGCCCCCAAATGCAAGAATAGCGATGCTGGCAATTCGGATATGCTTAAGAGAAGCCGTAAAGTGTATGTATGTATAGGAAAAAAACATAGTATGCCTAGGGTTCAGTACTATCTGAGGTTTCAGGCATCCACTGGGGGTCTTGGAACACATCCCTGCAGATAAGGGGGGACTACTGTGTATAGATTTGCCCACGTTGGGTTTCCTGTAAGAACAAGTAAGTTGTACAGGCTATGAAGACTCGCTCTCTGTGCTTAGAGAACAGCAAATAAAACCTTAGTCATGTATAGGTTGTCACGAAGGGGATAGAGGTTTGGTTTTGTTGTTATTATCATTATTTCTACATCTCTGGCACAGTTTAGGAGAAGCTGGGCAAAAGAATGAATAACTTTTGGATGATTCACACGCATCACGCTGGACAGCTCCCAGCCTTTTGATTCTCTCTCTGGGTGCCAGGAAGGTGGGGACAGGAGTGAGAAAGTCGTCACTCCTCGCCCCTAATAAAGGAGTGTCTGGAGAGGTCTGTGGAAACCAGGAGTCTGTGTGCCCTGAGTCTATAAAGCAGCTGCTTTGGGCTGTGCTTGGAAAGCGAGGAGCTGGAGGTGGGGTGGGGGTGGGGCAGGCACTCACAAGAGGAGCCAGCAAGGCTCATCTTAAGACATTCCGTTCTGCCTTTCTGCTGGTCTGTGTCCCTTCCAAACCTGGACACAGTCCCTCTGCCGCCATTTGGGGGTCAGGAGGCCCCTGACGCTGGCCTGATCACATCGGGAAGGTGGGCCTGAGCTGCAACTGGAAATGGGGAGGGATGTGGAGACACCGTCACGTGTTAAGCCTCTGTTTCCTCACCTGTGAAATGGGCCACCTCCAGGGGTGTCTTGTGAGAATTCAGTGAGACAGTGCTTGTGAGGCCTTTGGCTCTGCAACTGCACTTAGGTTATTTTAGAATAATGTTACTTCTTTTATGATAACTATGGAAGAGACGCATTGTGCAGTCTCCACAGGGAAAGATTAGAGAAAGACATGATAGCTGTCTTCACATATTTAAAAGATTTTTATGTGGCAGAGGGAATACACTTGTTTTGGGGGTGAAGCCAATCTGACTTAAAATACGGCCTTTGCAGGCAGATTTCACATGAATAAGAGTGTATTTATAGGGATACTCAGGGGCAGGCAGGCTTTCTTGTCAGGCACAGGACCGTGCGTCACCAGACTTGCTCAGACCGGGGCTCCGGGTGGGCGGTTTGTCGGACGAGATGCTTCAGTACTCCTCCATGTCTAGTAATGCCATGAAGTTTAGCAAAGGGCTGAGTTTTTTGACGCCTTCAAAAGAACTCATGAAACCAGCAACTACATAGACTAAAACCAAAAAATATAATTTCCAAGGCTCTTGGAGATTGGTTGGGTACAAAATAGCAAGAGAAGATGACGCTCAGCAATTTCTCCATGGTATTCGTTTACTAGGGCCGTCATAGCACAGTACCACAGACCGGGCAGCTTAAACAACAGAAATTTATTTCTCACAGTTCTGGAGGCTAGAAGTCCAAGATTAAGACGTTAGCAGAAATGGTCTCTTTCGAGGCCCCTCTCCTTGGTTTGTAGATGGCCGCCTCTCCCAGCATCTCTACATGGCCATTGCTCTCCACATCTGTGTCTGTGTCCTAATCTCTTCTTACAAAGACACCAGGCATTGGATTAGGGCCCAGCCTTATGGCTTCATTTAATTTTAACTATCTCTTTAAAGACCTTATCTCCAAGTGCAATCATAGTCTGAGTACTGGGAGTTAGGACTTCAACATACAAAAGGGGGAGTGGTGAGGCAGGGACACACAATGCAGGCCATAGCACTTGTATACAAGGGATTTATCCTTTGGGTCCTAGGGATTGTTGAACATGACCAGCCTTCAGAATTTTTGTTATGTGTTCTTTAAACTGAATCCTGTCTTAATTCTCTTCTCGTAGGTGAACGGCCCTTTCCCTGCACGTGGCCAGACTGCCTTAAAAAGTTCTCCCGCTCAGACGAGCTGACCCGCCACTACAGGACCCACACTGGGGAGAAGCAGTTCCGTTGTCCCCTCTGTGAGAAGCGCTTCATGCGGAGCGACCACCTCACAAAGCACGCCCGGCGTCACACCGAGTTCCACCCCAGTATGATCAAGAGATCCAAAAAGGCGCCGGCCAACCCTTTGTGAGGTGCTACCCATGGAAGCCAGGAAGACAAAACTACTCCCAGCAAACAGACAGACATGTGGAAACTAAGCCCCAGAAGAGGCACGCTGCCAGCACAGGAAGTCACTGGTTGTTTTTTTTTTGGTTTTTGTTTTTTTGGTCGATATTCTAATTTTCCTCTCCGTGCATTGTTTTTAGAAAAGCACATTGTAGCCTAAGATCAAAGTCCACACTTGGTCCCCTTGCAGAGGCAACTGTGAACTTTCTCTGACTTTCAGAGGGAAGGCAAATGCTTTTTTTTTTTCCCTCCTTTATTTTTTTTTGGGGGGGTGGGTAACGGGTGGGGAAAGGGGGCTAAGCCAAGACTGGGGTAGAATTTTAAAGATTCAACACTGGTGTACATATGTCTGACTGGGTGAGTTGACCTGTGGTGTCCCACAGTGATTCTGGGCCCTTTCTGCTTGCTGTCTCAGAATTGTTTTCGTACCTTCTAATGTAATGACGAGTGTGCTTTGGTTTCTTTAGCAAAACCACTCTCTTGAATCACGTCAACTTGTGAGATTTAAAAACAAAACAAAACAAAACGCCATAGCACAGCTGTCTTTATGCAAGCAAGAGCACATCTACTCCAGCATGATTTGTCATCTAAAGACTTGAAAACAAAAAACGTTACTTATAGTCAATGGATAAGCAGTCTGAATTTATACTAATCAAGACGAACCTTTGAAAGGTTACACACTAAGTACAGAACTTTTAAACCTTGCTTTGTATGAATTGTACTTTTTGAACATAAGCTGCACTTTTATTTTCTAATGCAGAGGATTAATAAGTTAAATACATGCTTTAAGGATAGAAGCAGACATTCTGTTTGGAACCACGTTATAATCTGCTTATTTTACAGTATACACGTTTCCCTAAGAAATCACTGCAGAGATGTGAGGGCAGAATGTAAACAATAGATGCTAAAGGAGGAGGAGGGTAGGTTTTTTGGTTTTTGTTTTTAATTTAAAAAAACAAACAGAATTTTAACTCTATTAACTTTTCCAAATTTTCTGATCCTTTTAGTTAACATCACCTTATTGTACAATAATGCCACGGAGGGAGAGGGCTTTGACTCTGTTGGGTTTTATTTGAATGGGTGCATAACAGTATCTAGCTCAGAAAACACCTATTGTTGGGGGTGGGGGGTGGGGGGAAGGTTTGTTGGTTTCCTTTCCATGTTCCTACAAAACTCCCACAAACAGGTGTGAGAGTTATGTAAAAGGAAAACATACCCTTATAAGTAGTGAGTGCCAAGGGGAAAATACCACGATTATTTCAGAGGAGACAGCAAACTCGTCCCTTTTGGAGAACAAAGGCACAAGGAATATGCACGAATGAAAATACATCACTGTATTTTTACATGAGAAGCCTCACCACTATCTATCTTGTATCCAGGTGTCTACAATGGCCTAAACCACTACATCCATAAGATGCCATTTACCTGAAAACTTAATTTTGGCCTTGACGCGGTCAAAAAAACGAACTGAGTTTTCATAGTTAAGAAGTAACCTCACATAGGGGAGTCAGCAGTGACCGTGGGGAAATGTTTACATTTTTTTCTTTCTTCAGAAATAGTGCTTTCTGACAATTTTATCTGATTGTGAAAATGGGGAACTCTGGTGCACTGTAGTTTACACATGTGCTATAAGATGTGTTGTGTAAACCCAGGGCGCCTCCCTGTCGGTGAACTCGTTATTTCACCTGATACATCCTTATTTCCAGTTCAGAACCAGTGTGGGCTCCTGCAGCAGGCATGGGTCACAGCTGACTCCTCCTCCCGATACAATAGCCATCACTAGCACGGTGTTTTTGTTCTTTGGGGTTTCCTTTTTTGTTTGTTTAACCAACGTAGTTGTATTAGTAGTTCTATAAAGAGAACTGCGTTTAACATTAGGGACTGGGAGCAGTCCATGGGATAAAAAGGAAAGTGTTTTCTCGTGGGAAAACATGTCAGGAAAAATAAAGAACACTTTCTACCTCTGTTTCAGATTTTTGAAACGCTTATTTTAAACCAAATTTTTAATTTCCGTGTCCAAAATAAGTTTTAAGGACATCTGTTCTTCCATATGAAATAGGTTAGGCTGCCTATTTCTTACTGAACTCATGGAATGGTTCTGCTTGTGATCCTCTGCACGCTGCCTTTTAGTGAGTGAGGAGTTTGGGGTTGCCTAGCAACTCATGAACTTGTACAAACTCATCTTTCCCTCACAGAAAGAAACGAAGGAAAACCAAGCAAAGTCAGTGAAAGACAATCTTTGTAGATTCAGGAGTAAATCTGTATGTGGCTTTTGTCCAGCACTTAGATGGATGTAAATGCAGCAACTTGTTTAAAAACAAAAACAAAAAAATTGCACAATTTACTTCCCAAAAAAGTTGCTACTTGCCTTTTCAAGTTGTTGACGAACACACATTTGATATTCTCTTATATGTTATAGTAATGTAACGTATAAACTCAAGGCTTTTTATTCTTTGTGATAAATCCTGTTTTAAAATGTCACAAGACAGGAACCAGCACTCTAATTAGATTTACTATATCAAATATGGTTCAACTAGGACTACTAGAGTTCATTGAACACTAAAACTATGAAACAATTACTTTTTATATTAAAAAGACCATGGATTTAACTTATAAAAATCCAAATGCAGGATAGTAATTTTTGTTTACTTTTTTAACCAAACTGAATTTTTTGAAAGACTATATTGCAGGTGTTTAAAAAGAAAGAAAAGTCGTTTTATCTAATACTGTACGTAGTTGTCATATTCTGGAAAATTTAATAGTTTTAGAGTTAAGGTAACTCCTCTCCTTGGTTAGGGAAAAAGAAAGCCCTTCACTGTGGAATGATGCCCTGGCTTTAAGGTCTCTCTGTACATCATGCTTCTTTTGAGATTTCTATTTGGTAGTTATAATTACAGAAACTGATTAGTTGTAAGTTTGCCAATAGATTTAGTACAGTAATCATCACTCTGGATAGACTGCAATGTTCTTTCACAACAGATGATCTGTAACCCTGTAAGATACTGATCTTTACAACTGTTTAATCAGTTTTATTTTTGTGCAGTATTAGTGACCTAAGTTATTTTGCTGTCCCGTTTTTGTAAATCAAATGAAATTATAATAGAGGATTCTGAAAGTAGGTATTTTGTACATATGTATATATGTTGTCCAAATAAAAATAATAAATGATAAAGATGTCATTGTTCCAGCCATTATGTGTTTTAAAGGGGACGGATTTCGCCATAATGGGTGTTACGTCTTTTGCCATAACGGGGGGTTACGTCTTTCACCTGTACTCATGGGTGAGTGCGAAGATGATTTTACCCAATGCCTTTCCAAATGGGTGATATTTGTGTAGCCCTGTGTGTATTTACTATTCACAGACCTGGGAGGAAGTAGATGGACTGCAGACTGTTTGAAACCAGTATATTATGCTGGAGGGGAATATTTACATTATCAGGTGAGTTACTTAAAGAGCTATAAAGCTCATACTATGCTGGGGTGTGGTAGGAACTGGTCAGAGGATGTTAGAGACTTAGACTGTGCTCTTGAAACATGATATTGATAAGAACACACAGGTTAAGTTCTCAAAGGCAGGGCAGGGGCACCATTAAGCCAAGTGAAGAGGAACACCAAAGTGTGTGTGTGCATAATTTATACAGATACCAGCTAGCTAGCTACTACTTACTAAGCTCCTATTGTGTGATTACCATAGTGCTGAAGGTTAGGTCTTTTTTTCTCATTTAATCTTACAGCAGCCCTGTGCAGCTTCTACAATAGACACTTGTTATCTGTATATTTTAGATGAAAAAGTTGAGGGCCACATAACTTGCTAAAAGACACATCTAATAAGTGGTATAGACAGTATTTAAATCTGAATCTTCTGACTCTAAACCTCTATCTTTCTACACCTGCATCAGGGCAGTGAGGGATTTACTGAGCATCATTTCCATTTGACCCATTTTATTGAGTACCTGTTAGTGCCAGGCATTGTCACTGAGGACACAAAAGTGAAAAACAACACACACCACAAACTGTGTGCATTTAAGGAGTTTTATGTGTTAGTGGATGGAAACACATAAACAAGTAAATTATTTTCCATACAATTTTAGGTAGTGGTAAGCATCATGATGAAAATAGAGTCAGATGACTTGGGTGTTGGAGAAAGGCTACTTTAGATTGAGACTTTCTGAGGGGACTTGAACATCTGACCTGGGATCAGGATAACATGGAGGAGTCAGGCCAGCAAAGATGTGGAGGGAGTGAGGAGAGCCAGTACGAGGAGAATTCCATCAGGATTTTGGAGGGACTGAAGGAAGGTGGGGTGGCTGGAATATAAACAGATGGCAAGAAGGTATGGGAAGTTGGGGTGTTCGGCCCAAGCCAGTGGTGTTTGATTTTGATTCTAAGGGTAGAGAATCTATTGGAAGGTTTGAAGAAGAGTGCTATGATCAGATATATATTTCTGCAAGCTCTTTCTGGATGCTTGGTGGAAAATAGATTTTAGAGGGGCAGGCATAGAACCTGAGACTAGGGAAGAGACTGTTGTATTTAGGCAAGAGATGATGGACATTCAGACCAAGTTGTTGGCAGTGGAGGTGGAAAGAGGTGAATAATTCCAAAAATAGGCTGGAGGAAGAACCATTTGGATGTGGTGATGTTAAGAGGCCAGGGGTAAAAGATAAAAAGGTCTAGTAATGACTCTCAGGTTATGGTCTGAGTCACAGATCTGTGTTACAGTTTGATAAGGTGGAAGAAAGGAGAGGGGTGGTGAGAAGGAAAAGCCATGGACTCATGTTGGACATGTTGAGGGTGAGGTGCCTGTCAGACATGACATGAAAATGCCAAGAGGAAGATTGTACATGTCAGTTTAGAGATCAAAAAAGTGATTGGGACTGGAGATTTCCCATCCTATCTGATAATAACTGAAGCCACAGCTGTAGATGAGATGATCTGAAGTAGAATATAGAAAGGGTTGGAGTCTAGGATAGAAGGGGAGGAGACAGAACGGTAGCTCAACAAATAACAAGACAAAACCTAGAAACTTGCAGGATCATAGAATGGGATGGTGGGGGAGGCAGAGGAATCAATTGTGTTCAATGTCACTGGATGGTATAGCAAGACTAGTGCTGAAGTGCCCACTGTATTTAGGAATCTGATGTTGTTGAGCCGTTACATTAAGAATGGTGGAGGGTCGACCGAATGGTGCTTTGGTTAAGAGCCGGCTTGGGACGCCAGTGGCCTCGGTTCGGATCCCACATATGAGGGCTAGTGATACTGCCCTCTACAGCTAGTGAAGATGGTAAACAACAGCTCCACCTGGAGCTGGGCTGCTGTGGGTCCCTGGGATAGCATAGCTGCAGCCCCTTCTGCAGTGGGCTGCCATAGGCCACAGTGGCTAGCTGGCAGCCGGCGTGAGTGGCTGGCAGCCAGTGTGAGCAGCTGGCAGCCTGAGTGAACTGCCAATAGCCGCCGAGAGAAGCCATCCAGAGGCCGACGACCGTCTGCCTCATTCGGGAAGAGCGCAATGATAATACCAACATGGGCCAGTGAAGCAACGTCCTCCACAACTAGACTAAAGAACAAAAGGACAGCAACTTGTCTCTTTCCCTCTTCCAATTCCCCAATAAAATCTTTAACAAAAAAAAAAAAAAAGAAAAAAAAAAAGAATGGTGGAAATAACTATCTGGTTGGGTGGGGGGAAGAGTAATCAGGAGGTGAAAAAACATAAATAGGAAATATAGTCAATTCTTGCACAGTTCGCAGGAAAAAAACAGCTTCGATCAATATATGCAGACTTAATACACAGCAAAAGTCAGGAAAAAGAAAGGAGACACAAGAAAAACAGACAAAATAAAGAGGAAAATAGAATCCACATGTCATTTAAACCTCCTTATTTAAAGATTTTCAATTTGGATCAAAAACCAAAATTGTGTGTGCACTTATGCATTTGTGTGTGTGTGCACGCGCTCTTACGTGAGTGCATGTGCATGCATTTCACTAGAGGTTCACCTAAAATGAAATGACTAAGGTTAAATAAATTGCTAAAAAAAAGCAGAGGTCAACAAAAATAATTCAGTAGTCATGTAGATATCAGAAGAGAATAATAAGGAAAAAAATAACTGAGTAAAAGAGGATGACTATATCATTGCATTCTAAATTGTAGATATAATGGTGCCTAGTAACATTCCATCAAAATATATAAAGCAAAAATGCAAAAATTAACAGGAGAATTTCATAAAAATCATAGTCTACCCAAAAAAGAGATAGTGGGTTTTAATAATATGCATATTCTTTTCAAATATCCATGGATCTTATACAAAGATATAGGATATAATATAAGACTAAGTAACACATTATAGACTACATTTTCTGCCCACCAGGCAATAAAGTGGTCATAACAAAATACTAAAAACATTAGAAATTAAAATACTATCTTAAATAATTCTAAAAACATTAGAAATTAAAATGCTAAAAACATTAGAAATTAAAATATTGTCTTCAGGGCCAGCCCAGTGGCACGCTGGTTAAGAGTTGGTTTGGGACGCCAGCTCTGAGCATCAGGGCCCCGGTTTGGATCCCACATATGAGGGCCAGTGACACTACCCTCTACAGCTAAGATGGTGAACAACAGCTCAACCTGGAGCTGGGCTGCCCCAAGTTGCCAGCAACTGCATAGGCTGCAGTCCCTGCTGCAGTGGGCTGCCGTGAGCTGCCATGAATTGCTGGCAGCCAGGGTGAGCAGCCGGCAGCCGGCGTGAGCTGCCAAGAGCCGGCATGAGTGTCTGTCCAATGGCCAGAGAACGACTGCCTCACCTTGGAAGAGCACAATGATCACAATACCAACATGGGCCAGTGAAGCGGTGTCTTTCACAACTAGACTGAAGAACAAAAGGACAGCAACTTGTCTGCTCCCCTCCCCCAATTCCCCAACAAAATCTTTAAAAAGAAAAAAAAATACTGTCTTACATAATTCTTAGATCAGAGAAAATACAAATTATAATCAGAGTTTAAAACAATAAAAAAATAAAGAAAACTATATATCCAAAATATACTCAAAAGCCATACTTACAGAAAAATTCAGAGCTTTGTATGCTTTTATTATTATCCATGACAAATAAAAATAAACCAAGCTGGGCCGGCCGAGTGGCGCGGTGGTTAAGTGCTGGCTTGGGAAGCCAGGGCCCCGGTTCGGGCCCCACATATGAGGGCCAGTGACACTGCCCTCAAAATAAATAAATAAATAAATAAACCAAGCACTCAATTCAAGAAGCCAGAAAACAAACAAACCTGTAAAAGAAGTTGACAAATGTCATAGGATTTTGGCGCCCAGGTAATTTTAAAGGCAAAAATCTTCCAAATTTTTGAGGAACAAATACCTCTTAGAATTTACACTGTTAGAACATAGAGCATAGAAAATGGTAGGAAACAGCTCAATTCACTGTAGGAAGTTAGTTTAAGCCTGGCTTACAAGACTAGTCAAAAATATTTTGTAAAAGCAAAGTAATATAAAGGTATTTGCCATTCCAGGAATTACAGCCTATTTTGAACACATAAGAATTTATAAAAAATTTATATATATATATATATATATATATATATATATATATATATATATATATATATATTTTTTTTTTAGCTGAGCCATCTTGCCACCTGTTGGCAGCTCAGCAGCAGCTCAGCTCGGGTTGGGCATCGAACTGCTGTTGCTCAGAGCTCAGCTCACACTCTTGAGCGAGCTCTTAACCAACTGAGCCACTCGGCCGGCCCTAAATGTTAATACATTTTATGAGTGGCATTCCAAATCAATGGGGAAAGCATAAATTACCCATTGTGTTTAGCCAACTGATTGTCTGGGGAAAAAATTAAGGTGCATCATACTATGTACCAAAGTAAGTCCCATATTAGTTAAAGATTTAAATAAAATGATTAAAACACTTAAAATATAGGTGAAGATATATAACTCATGATTTGGGGAAGAACTCAAATGCTCAAATCTAAAAGTAGAAACCAATAAAAGGAAGATTGATAGATTTAACTATTTAAAATGTGAAACTCTTATACATGAAAAATTAGCCAAAACAAAATTTAAAAGTATGGATATGGAAAAATGCACTTCAAAAAGGTTAGTGTCTTTACTGTAAAACTTCTGATATGTCAATATGAAACAATGAGCACAAGTTTGGAAAATCTGGTAACTGATGTGAATCAACACTTTCCAAAATGACAAAAACAGTCAATAAACATTTTAAAAAATATTGAACACTTTTAGTCAGAGACACAATATAAAATGGGGTACAGTTATTTACCTATGCAATCGGTGTGTCAAGAATTGGAAGAGATGGGCATGTTGCTGGTGGGAATTCAGACTAGCACATATTTCTAGGAGTCTATTGAGCCATAAGAACAATAAAAAAAAATGTTCTTAAGATGTTAAGGAAAGAGTTTTGGAAGGGAGGTGGATAAAAGGCATCCATGCTTCTTATATTGTCCCTCCTCCTCTTCACCCCAGAGAACTCAGGCTCCCAGCATCTCTCATCTGTACTCTGAATAGCCTCCTAACTAGCCTAGTTTCTTCATTTTCCTCTTTGAATTTCATCTTTCACTTTGCAGTGTCAGTGATACCAAATATTAATATGTCCATATCCTTCCTTTTGCAAGGACCCCTCCACTTATCACCCCCATGGTCCAGTCGCCTACAGGATTAGGTCAATCTTCTTAACGTGGCTTGCAAGGTTCTCCATGCTTGGGCCCCTGCCACATTCTCTAGCCACACTTTCCCCCACCATTTTGCCATCCATGCATAGTACCCACCTGCTGATAATTGTTACAGATATGTTACTTCTTTTATGTTAGTCTTTTAATTTAAAATTCAGTCCTGTCCTCCCTCTTACCCCATTACTCACTCTATTTCTTTGTAGTGACAGCTGTACCATCATCAGGAAGCTTTCTATGACTTTCCTGGCTGGGTTAGTTACCCCTCCATTTGCTCCCATAAAACACACATTATGTTTGTGAGATTCATTCACATTGTTGTAAGTAGTTGCAGTTTGTTCATTACCAGTTCTGTATTCAATTATAAGAATATGCCACAATTATTGTTGAACATTTCTCCATATTTTGGCTCATATGAGTAGTGAGCATGTTATTTTGGTGAACATATATGTATGCATTTCTGTAGGATATAAATCTGGGACTGGAAACTGCTCAGGCATAAGAGAAGGAAGCAGGAAACTGAGTGGCCCCCAAGATTCCAGGCACTAATGATAGGGAGATTATCCCGGTGGGCTCTATGGTAGGGAGATTATCCAGGTGGGCTTTATGGTAGGGAGATGATCCAGGTGGGCTCTATGGTAGGGAGATTTTCCAGGTGGGCTTTATGGTAGGGAGATATCTAGGTGGGCCTAATTTAAGCACACCAGCTGCCTGAAAAGCAAGACAGAAAAAGCTGGGAGCTGTAGAGGAAGTGAGAGAGATTTGAAGCATGAGACACTACTACATTGTTGCTGGCTTGATGATACAGGTCCACATGCAAGGACTGCAGAGTGACCTCTAGGAGCTGAGGGTAGCCCTCGGCTGACAGCAAGGAAACAGGACCTCTGTCCTAGAACCTCGAGGACCTGAATTTTGCCAACAATCTGAATGAGCTAGGACATGGATTTCTTTCCTGGACCTCTAAACAAGGACTCAATCCTCCCAGCTCCTGGATTTCAGCTTTCTATACCCTGAGTGGATAACTGAGGCACACTGCGTCGGGCTTCTGATCTACAGAACTGTAAGCTAATAATGGTTTTAAGTTTGTGGTAATGTGTTATACAGCAATAGAATACGAATACATAGAGTTGGCATGTATTCATTTTTTAGTAGGTGCTGCCAATAGTTTCAAAGTACCAATTTATACCCCTTTTTTTTTTTTTAAAAAAAAGAAAACCTTTAACAATGTTCGTGGCCTTGACAAAACAACAGTATGTTCAAGGAATTATCATGAATGTCTGCAAAGATGTAGTTGCAAAAATCGACGTGGTGGTGTTTATAATCGTGAAAATTTGAAAACAATCTCAATATTCAGTTCTAGTGGGTTGTTTAACAGTGGAATCTTATGCATCCACTACAAAAGATGTAAAACAGCTTTTCACCAAGGACTTTCTATAGAACACTCATTTCCCGAATGTTCTGTTATAGAAAGATCCCGTGATTAAGTAAGTTTGATCGAGTTACCCCGGCAAGGTGAGCCAGGCTTCTCTTCTGGACCTCTCTGCAAGTCTTTTGCTTAATAGAATAGACATTGTTAACACTGGTGGGGGGGCTAACAGGGCAGAATTGCATTAACCTATTGGATTACAGTTGTTTTGCTTTGTTTTGGGGGACATTTGGCAAATGAGACTTTGGGAAATGATGTCGAAGCATGTTCATGGTATATATTTGGTGTGAAAAAGCAGTATGAAACCATGTAAGAAAAAGGCTAAGAGGATTTAAAGGATATTACATACAAATATTAACCATGATTATCTCAATGGGCAATTTTTAATTTATATTCCATATCTCTATTTTCTTTAAGTTTCTACAAAGTGAATATGTATTGTATTTGTAAAAAAGGGGAGAAATAGGCAATGCCAGAATTTAATCTAAATACCGTATCTTAAACCTCTAGCTATTGTAGGAGGCTTAACTTGCTCCATGGTCTGGCCTTAATTAAATTAGTTTTGTTAACGGCCCTCTTCTTGACTGCCTGTCCCACCACAACAGGCCAAGCTGGGGGTCACCCTTCCGTCGGTTTGGGTTGATTTGGGGTGGCCTCCGGGGCTGCTGCTCTAGCACAGCAGTGAATTCTTTAGGCCATCTCTGTTCACCTAGCTCTTGCTTCTTGAGTTTCATTTCTTCTCAGTACAGATTCTGCTTCTCCCGTTACTGTTACACTCAGTGCTTTTCAGGTCAAGATCCCACACTGAAGGTTTTCTGAAAAAATGGAGCCTGTTGAAACCCTAGTTGGGAGCCAGATCTAGGCAAAGTGCTTCGTTTCTGTCAGTGTCCTCGTCCATGAAAAGTGTGTATGTCTACATAATATACCACAGTATTGTTGTGAGGATTAAATGACTAAGACTTAAGCAGAGTACCTGGCACAGTATTAGGTTTTCAACAAATATTTGTTCTTTTTTATCTCTCAACTGCAGAGTTAACATGGTCTTCAATTAATAACAGGCGGTACAACCCCGTTTCTCCCTTGTGGATGGGTCCATTTTCTTCTGTCAGCCTTTGGTTATGTAAAGAGCCTGAAGTTGCTGGGAGGTGGGGGGGAGACCTGGGGGTGGTGTAGGTGTTGGTATCATGTTGGCATTGATGTTAGCAAACTACAGCCCTCCAATCTCCCCCACCGCCTGTTTTCGTAGAACCCACAAGCTAAGAATGGTTTCTACATTTTGAAATGGTTGATGAAAACAAAAAGAAATGTGTACCAGACACATGAAAATTATATAACATTCAAATTTCAGTGTTCATAACTGAAGTTTTATTGGAATATGGCCACTCACGGATTTGCCTATCGTGTATGGCCGCTGTCACATGATGACAGAGCTGAGTATTGGTGACAGAGGCTACATAGCCTAAACTATCAGGCCTAACTTTACAGAAAAAAATGCCAACCTCTGCTCTAGGATGTTTCTTACCTAAGTAGTTTTTTTTGTTGTTGTTCTTCAGTCTAGCTGTAGAGGACATCGCTTCACTGGCCCACGTTGGTATTATCATTGTGCTTTTCTTGGGTGAGGCAGTTGCTTGCTGGCTATGCTCACGGCAGCTCACGCTGGCTGCTGGCCGCTCACTGTAGCTCACGGCAGCCCACTGGAGCAGGGGCTGCAGCCTACACCGTCACCTGGCAACTCACGGCAGCCCAGCTCCAGTTCGAGCTGTTGTTCACCATCTTAGCTGTAGAGGGTGCAGCGTCACTGGCCCTCATGTGGGATCCAAACTAGAGCTCATGTCCGAAGCCAACTTTTAACCAATGTGCCACTCGGCCGGCCCTCTAGGTAGTTCTTTTTATTTTTTATTTTTTTACTTTTTTGAGAGCAGTGTCACTGGCCCTCATATGTGGGACAGAACTGGGGCCGCTGGCTTCCCAAGCAAGCGCTTAACCACCGTTGTCACTCGGCTGGCCCCCTCTAGGTAGTTCTTAAAGGCAAGCTTTAAGTATGAGAGATATCGCTCATTGAATTACAGTTTTAAAAACTGAACAAAATAGTTGCCTTTTGAAAGCTTGATTTTTGAAATTTCCATTTCCATCCCATTTCTTCAACAACAGTGAAATCTGGAATAGGTTTGGGTCATCAAACCTGGCACAAATAAGGCTGCATGTTTCTTTCTAGACATTCTGCCTGTCTGTAGCTTAGGAGCCACCAGGTTGGTAGTGCAAACCAGCTTTTAGGGTTAAGCAATTAGGTTATATTTCTATTTTAAAATAATTATTAGATTTGTTTTTATCATAGGTTCAAAATGATATTTCAACAGCAGTGCCTTAAAACACTTCATCATTGGCTTCCCTTGTACTTTAATGATTTATAAACAAGCATCTGAGAATGAGAAGATGCTACTTTAAAGGGACTCTGTGATCCCTCTGTAATGTGAGGCTTCCAGTGCTGTGTGACCACTCTTACCTTCATGTGTCTCTGTAGGTGAAATGTTCAGATAGCAATAGCAAGTTTTCTGTTTAATACTGTAAAAGACAGTCCCCCAAACAGGACAGTCGAGTATCTTGGACAGAGCCTCTGCAGAGATACGTGTTTTTTCTCCTTTCCTCTCAGATGATAGGTATTTTGGTGGAGACTGCAGCACCGCCAGTTTTGACTAATTTACGGCTATGCTGGGGCCACGTAATTGGAGGGTAAATCTAGCACAGTGTCCATTTCGTTATACTTTTTCTGTAAGAGTAAAAACCTTTATTAAACACAACTAACAATAAATAAAATGGCACACACGAGAACAGGATTGAAAGGGACACAGCCCTTTGAATGATGACCATCACGCCACACTGAGCCCAGCGTTCCTTCTTCTGAGAGAGACCTTAATGTGCTCACGCAGGAACGCCGTACCCCCTGGAGACTCATAGCCTGCAGGTTTGCTTCCGATGCCCACTCCAAACAACCACACTTACCCAATTTTAGAGTCAGCTTGCTTTCTGTTAATCCAGGAAAAACCTTAGGGTCTTATATCTTCTGTGCAATTTTACTAGCTGCGAACCATCAAATGTTTGTGGAATTTCCCCATTTTCCTATAAAGCAGCAGGATACCAGCCCTTCCTAACTCCCCTTCTGTCGATTCGGTTTCAATGTCTGTCTTTATTGGGATATTTCCCTTGCTGCTCCAGTAGATTTTAGACCCCTGCTCAGGCCAGACTCTCAGCTCATTTGCATACTTAAATACACATTTGACAAATCAAGACTGTTCCAAAATAGTCAGGGGTCTCCCATAGAGGAAGTGCCAAGTTGTTTATGGCTTCTTCAAGCTTTTACTATTTTTCTAGGATGTGTTTAGTAATTTTATTATATAGTGTTTATGCTTTTCAAGATTCCAACTAACTTCCCCTATTTTTAAGGGAGCCACTGATAAGTGTATTTTAAAAGACTTGTTTATCTTTGAGTTGAGATTAGCATTGATGTGCAATCTATTGTTCCTAACTACCTCTGATAATGGCTAAAAAATGTTTTTCTGTAGCAATCAAAGTTACATTTTAAAAGCTCACAATCAATTCTTTATTTCTGTGCTGGTCTTAGGATATCAGCTTTGGGCATCCTAAAAAATAATGTTCTGTTATCACCACTTATGGAAATGCCAATCGGCCTCCAAGGAATTTACCTAAATGAGTCAACCTTTATGCGTGTTTATTTTTATTATCAATGCTTATCATTTGTATTTTTTCCTCTTCAGAATCCTATGAAGGAATGTCTCAGCATTTAAATATTTACTTAAGTGTCCTCCAATTTGAATAGCTGAGATTTTATAGGTACTCCAAAAAGCATTTCAGAATGAGACTGCCTTAAGTTTACTTTGGCATTTATTTAATTTTTCTCGTGCTTTCGCCCTACTCCCCCCCTCACCCCGCCAAAAAACTACTATATTAAATATTAACGGTGATAATGTAGACAGGAACAAATGAAAACCTAAGCTCAACAAATTTGGGGAAGGAGACTAACTAGAAAACATGGCTCATTTAAAAGTTGGAATAAGCCTCTCGTATCTTCTCCACATGAGGGAGTGGGTGGTGGCAGTGAAAGTGGGGGTTGGAGGCTAAACAAACTGTACAGCTTTTCATGAGAAAATGTTGCACTTAAGAGAAATGACAGTAAAAAGTTCAAAGGAGTCTATGCATTTATTCAAATGATGCAATATTGACATTAACCATAAAAGGTTGCGTCAGCTTTTAGAACAAAGATTTGGCCACTCATTTTTCATTTTTCTGGGCTCCTGTAGCACACACTATGAAATTATAGCAATTTGTTTACTCGTCTTCCTCATTAGGCTCTGAGTTCTATAACTGTTTATTTCAGTGCAGCAGGCTCCACCCCATCTTTTGGGGGGTCCCATTCCCTGACTCTCCCAGATACTCAGATTGGCCCAACCAAGGTTGGGAAAGAGAAGTGTTTTTGTCTGCTGTGTTTGCTAAATTGGGCTGTGTGAGTCTGGGACTGCAAAACGCCATCTTTCCTGGCTACAAGAAAGCACTGCATGCACTGGAGAAAAAATGGTAGCATACTCTGGCAGGAGAGCTCAGATACAGAATGAGTGAGCCTTGAGGATGGGAAACCTATGGTACCCTGAGGAAGTGCCTGAATCCTAGTTCCACCCCTATACTTCTGAGTTATGTGTATAAATGAATTTCCTATTTTGTTCAAGTTAGTTTGAATTTGGCTTCTATTACGTTGTCAACCTAAAGAGGTAAACTGAGACAAGCTTGAATTACCAGAAGTTGAGTTTATTAGGCAATAGCGAAGGAATTGCAATTCTGGAAACTCATGCTATACAAGCTACAGGCGAGTCCGCTAAGGGTTTGGGGTCAGAGAGTGCAAAGAGGGCAAAGTCTAGCCAGAAATTACACAGTAAGTTCATTGACTTGAGGAAGGGGAGAAATTCTTGGTGGGTGTTAATGGGTCAGTAGATAAGTCTTGGCCTTTTGTAAATCAGGCATTTATGGATATCAGTCTCTCAGTTCTAGCTGAGTGAGATTTTCCACTTCATATCCTCTGGTTCCATCTTAGATGGAAATCCTTTCACAACTTTCAACCAACAATTCTGCCACAAAGCTGGTAAAAAGGTTCTATCACAAAGTTGATGAAACAAATGTTTGTCAAACAAAACAAAAAGATTTTTCAAATGTGACTTCACCACTTTTTTTTGACTGTGATATTTAGTTTATTATGATAAGTCAAACAGCATTGCAATGTTTCATTAACGAATGCCCTTTGAGGGACTATTTTTCCACAATGAGAAGGGGGTGGGAGACTTAGGTAGTAATTTTAATGGCCCAGGGATTCCCCATTCCCCTACCCCACCAGAGTTTTTGGTTCCTCTCAATCTGGAATATTTGAGTTGTTTTAAATTTATACCTATTTTGCTATTTAAGCAATACTTCATTCTATAAAAATTTTAATCTCTGATTTCTAGTACATTGCACAAGAGCAAACTGGTAAAAACAATGTTTTCTACAATTGATTCACAGATAGATAACATCTGTTTACTCCAGGAAGCTTTTAGTTTTTTAAAACATACTTTTTTTTTTTTTAAAGCAGGCATTTTGTTTTCTCATATTTAGGCAGCTTTAATAGGTTTTCTTCAAAAAGAATAACCCAAAACCTCTTATAGGATGATCAGTTTTTATGGCATATTCCTGAACACCAGACTATAAAAGCAGTATGTGAGAAGCATTACCTGGATTATGTCTAATTAATTTAATCTTCTATAGAGAAAATTTTGGATATAACCTAATTGTCCATCATAGGGCCTCTGTTAAATATGGAAAATCTAGAAAATGGAATAAAATTTGCTGCTAAAAAGAATGAGGCGGAACATACATGCTATGGGACAATTCCCAAGATATTTTTTGTGAACAGTATTATTAATTCATCCGACAATTATTTTTTAAGCATCTTCTAAATGTCAGATGCTGTCTGAGCATTGGCGGCGAAGAATTTAAGGCAGATGAGGTCTCTGATTCACATGCCTATATTAATATCACATATTTCTATGTTTTTTTAAGTATATATATATGTATATATAAAAGTATAATTTTAAAACGTTTATGTGTATATATGTATACAAGTGTAGGTGTGTGCATACACATACATATATATACATATGTATATTATACATATGTATAAATTGGTTTGCTTTGCACATTTTTAGAAGTATACCTAATAGTGTTAAAGTGATTGCCTCTGGGGAGCAGTTGTGGGTGGGGCCTGAGGTAAAAGGAAGACTTCCTCATCTACCCTTTGTGTACCACACATGTATATTAACCTTTTCAATTGAAAATGCATTATTTTCAAAACGAACATTCCAGTAATTATAGGCAGTACAGGTGTATCTCGTATAGGCAGTACAAGTGCCTCACTTGTGTGCACTTCACAGTTGTTTTACAAATTGAAGGCAAGACCCTCCACCAGCAAAAGGATTACAACTTGCCTGATTGGGGTGGTCTGGAGCCCAACCCGCAATATCTGCGAGGTATGCCTGTATGAGTAACCGTTACTTTGAATACATAACCATCGTTAAGGTTGAAGAGTCACTGCTGGCTGAAAAGCGGCAAAACCATGACTGGAAATAATAATTTCCCAACAAATCTGCCTGATTCTGTACAACATGTAACTGCTGTTTAATAATGCTTGTTGAATTGAATCAAGAGTACACCCTGCAAACTGGAGTAAGAGGCAACCAAACATGGAAAGGCATACACACAGAAGAAAGGGCAGCTATCAGAATGTTTGTAATACTAAAGCAACACAATTAAAGGATGGGCTGGTGAGAATTTTGGTCTATACTAAGAAAACAAGGAAAATAAGAAAATCAGGCAATGTACTGAGCTCAAAGGAAATTTAGAAGCCAGCATTAGAACACAGGAGAGGCTGGTCAAGCAATTTCTAGGTACCAGGTATATTATAAGGTAGGCAAACTCGGAAGGCAACTCCTGAGAGGAAGGAGAAGGCTTCCTTCAGGGCAGTGTTGTGGGTACTGCAGGGACAGGGTGGTCCAAGTGTGGCTCAGATGTCAGGACTATTGGCACCTCCCCTCCCCCACCAAGAGGTCTGAAGAGGATTATTACTCACATAATGGGGCTTTCTAGGGGGATTATGGCAGGCCTCCCAAGTTTACTCAAAAAGGTTGGAGCAAGGAACGAAGACTGCTGTAGGTTTTTTTGTGGTCAGGAGGTGAGGCCAGGCTGAGGGTGGCTGCAAGGGGGTGGGGGCTGGTGAGGTTTGAACCTGCTGCTGGTATCGAAGGAGGGAGTGCTCAAGCTTCCTCTCCGCTTGCCCAGATGTGGATAAAAGCCTCAGAAGCCAAACACTGACAATGGAGTCAGACTCCATTACACAAGGTCTGATGGCTTTAGAATCATTTCCCAATATTCCATTCCCATGTGAAGAAGGAAGCATTGGAGAGGAAAATGCTGAATTTCCAACTGCCCTATGTTTTAAGATTGGTGAGGATGGAGTGCTGCTCTGGAGAGAAAAAGGTACCCAACAGACAAGGATAAAGCGTGACAAAGGTGACAGACTGAATTAAAAATGCCAGGCTATCTCAAAGGTGACTAAAGGAGTCAATGGGTTTGTCAGCAAGGTTGCTACAATGTCAGAAAACGGCTACAGATTTTGACGTTTTAAGATACATAGGAATGTATCAAAAAGATTTTATACAGAAAAAACCTTTTAATGTCACTATTAAATTTTTTTATTCCTATCCATTTTGCTTGGAAATTATTTGAGGTGAGAAGACCAACATAAAAATCAAAGTTAGAAGACATATCTAAAAAAGAACAGTAAGGAAAGTCTACCCAAAAGGAAGATATGCAGGTCAGCAACTGGAATTCAACAAGAAGGCCGTGAGTATACCAAGGCTCAGTCTCAGTCTTGCTGAGTAACTGAGTAACTGAGTAAATCAGCGACTTCTGTAAGCCTTAGTCACCTCCTCTGCAAAGCTGGGGATATCACCAGATATCCCCACTGACAGAGCGGTTGTGAGGATGAAACGAGGTGGTATAGGTAACCTACTGATCACAGGCCCTGGCAGTTAGCCAATGTTGGTGTTAACATATTAATGAATATAAAAAGATTTTGACTACTTGGCCAAAAAGAGAGGTGTGGGAGCGGCTTCGTTTTGGAGCATATGTTATCTCGTTTAATTCCCATGACAATCCTGCAAGGCAGGTACCATTGCTGTGCCCACTTGACAGATGCTGAAATACAAACAGGTGCTAGGTCACTGGTCCAAGGTAGACTCTGGAGCCAGCATCCAAGTCCTGCTCCGCACAACTTCAAAACTTCCAGCTGTCCTGTACCAAATGCTTTTATTTGCTACTCTTTAGTGGGTATTTTTCAAGTGGAAGAAGAGCACAATGGATCTTAGAAAGAATAGAAATATGTGGAAGTCTAAAAATATGTATGAGTCAGAAGAATGGAACCAGAATATAAAATACATTTGAGAATAAAAAGGAAAAAAAAAAAGAGGGAAAAATAATGGGCATATGTATATCATGTTAAAAAGTATGCAATGTTTGTGGAAAATTTCTTGGCTAGGTGATGGGGAAAATTGTATGTAATGTGTAAAATGTTAAGATAGCTAGTATAATTAAAACCTGTGAGAAAGAGATAGGAAGTTGCTTTGGTAAAATAAAAAGTACTTTACCAATAAGATAGTATTAGAAATGAGGTATTCTTTAAATGGTGTTTGATAATGTTCTATCTCAGACAGTTATTATTGTCATAATCTTTGAACTTTTTTCAAGGAGAGGGAGGTGTACAATAAATGGAAACAATGCTTTTATCCATATACCTCCACTTGACAGAATCACTTCATTTCCACTCTTATTATTTTCAGTTTTTTGTTTGTTTTGTTTTGGTCTCTCTTCACTTCAAATGACTGTTCCATGATAGTCTCAAAGGACAGCATTATTCTTGGCATAAAAATCTTATCCCTGTTTTCAACAGTTTATAATATTCCATGCATCTCAGAGGTTTCTTCTGTATTCTCACTTTAAATTCCTCAACATTTAGTTTCTGAAGAAGCACAATGTTTGGAACTAAGGCACAGGAAGGCAATGTGAAGAGAATAGCACAAAGTGAAAACAGGCAC
This sequence comes from Aselliscus stoliczkanus, assembly GCA_033961575.1. Classification (NCBI taxonomy): domain Eukaryota; kingdom Metazoa; phylum Chordata; class Mammalia; order Chiroptera; family Hipposideridae; genus Aselliscus; species Aselliscus stoliczkanus. The sequence goes on from CM066728.1 coordinate 161,851,113, forward strand.
TGTACCACAATCCCAGAAGCATATGAAGAACAATTAAACAGCAAAGCCAGTGAGAACCCGCGTTCGGCATCCTGTCCTCTGACAGGTTCATCTGCCTTTCGTGATGCTCAGCCCTCTCTCTGTCCTCCTCCCCAGGGTTCTCCTTCTACCCAAATCCAACAGCTACTGTACTGCATGGTAACACAGCCTCCTTATGAAGGCTTCTCATCCATCTGCAAGCTGTACTGAGGCTAGAGAACAGATAGTGAACAGAACCTCTCCACCTGGGCTCTGAAGACTTCCTGCTCATTTTTGTAAAATGAGCCCAGCTTTCTACAGAGTAGATTTATAGTTCCACATTAAAATAAAAGAGACACACACACACAAACAAACAAACAAACAAAAAAACCAAACAGGTCTAATCTTCTTCAAGAGACACAATAGTAATCAGTTCTACTTCCCTGGTTTAGACTTAGAAGGCTAGACTGGCTATAACTTCATAACAAGTTTGGGTTATACTGAGACACTGTTCTCCTCTCTCTATAACGATGACATATAGTTCATTTTGAAATTTAAAGGAGACAATATTTTCTAGAAGATTTCTAGATATTGGTTTTGCTTACTATGTATCAGAACAGTCTTATGGAGACTCCCAGAAACTATTAATAGTAACAAAAGGAAAACCAACAATAAAACAAACAAGCAAGGAAAACTTTGCAAGAAACAGCTTCTTTCTTTTCCAATATAGGTGTTTTATTTCTTTTCACTTGCCTTATGGCACTGGCTAGTATCTTCAGGGTTGAGTGTGGGCATCTTTGCTTTGTTCCTGATCTTGGGAAAAAAGTCATTCAGTGTTTCACCATTAAGTATGATGTTTTTGTAGGATTTTAAGTAAATGCCTTTTATCAGGTTGAGGAATTTTCCCTCTCTTTTCTGTATTTATCAGAGACAAATGTTGGATTTTTCTCAAATGATTTATTTTGCATCTATTGAGATAATTATAATTTATATATTGATACATATTTTTAGTTTATTAATATAATGACTTCTAATTTTCAAATGTCAAAACAATCTTGCATTCTTGGGATAAACTTCGCTTGGTCAAAAGGTACTATCCTTTTATATATTTTGAATTTGATTTGCTAAATTTTGTTTAGATTTTTGTCACCTGTGTTGATATAGAAATGTTGGTCTGTAATTTATCTATAATGTCTTTGTCTGCTTTTGGTATCCGGGTAATCCTGGACTCATAGAATGAGTTGGGAAGTATTCCCACCTTTTCAATTTTCTGGAAGAGTTAGTAAAGAATTTGTAAATGTTTAATAGACTGTACCAGCACTGCCCTATGGGCCTGAAGTTTTCTTTGTGGGAGAGTTTTAAACTACAGATTGAATTTCTTCAAGATAGGACTATTCCAGCTATATATATTTTCCTGGGTAAGCTTTGGTAATTTGTGTCATTCAAGAAATTTGTCCATTTCATTCATCTAAGTTGTTGAACTTATTAGCACAAAGTTGTTCACAATATTCTTATCTTTTTAATACTGTGTACTCTGTAGTAACGTCATTCTTCTCTTTTATTTCATTAATTTCCACTCTGATATTTATTATTTCCCTTCTATTTAGCTTGGGTTTAACTGGCTCTTCTTTCTGTAGCTTAAGACAGAAGCTGAGGTCACTGATTTGAACTCATTCTTATTTTTAATATGGCTGTTTATTGCTATCAATTATCCCCTGCATCTTACTTTGTAGGTCCCCTAAATTTTGGTATGTTTTTTTTATTTTCATTCAGTTCCAAATACTTTCTAATGTCTCTTTTGATTTTTTTCTTTCACCCATTGTTACTTAAAAGTGTTTTATTCAGCTTCTATATATTTGCAGGTTCCCCATAGATCTATTATTAATGGCTAAGTTAATTCTATTATGGTTACAGAAAATACTTTATATGACTGGGATCTTTTAAAATTTTATTGAGAGTTGTTTTATCACCCAGAATATGATCTATCTTTGTAAATGATCCATGCACATGTGCAAAAAATGTGTGTTCTGTTGTTATTAAATGAAGTGTTATACAAATGCCACATAGATCTAGTGGGTTGACAGGGTTGCTCAAGTTTTCTGTATCTTTACTTTCTGTTTATGTGTCTATCAATTATTGAGAGCAGGGTGTTGAACTCTTTAACTGTGAATTTGTCTATTTTTTCTCAAAGTTTCTATCTTTTGCTTCGTGAATTCTAAAATTCTGTTATGAGGTACATACTTGTTCAGGATTATGTCCAATTGATGAATTGATCCTTTTATTATTTTTTGTCTCATGTTATTTGTGTTTTTCCTTTTTTGCCACTCTTTAGATGAATAGTTTTAATAAATTCATTTTATTTTCTTTGCTGGATTATTAGCTTTGTCTTGGTTTTTATATTTTAGAGATTGCCTTAGGGTCTTTAGTATACATTTAAAGCTCATCAGTCACCTTCAAGTGATATTATACCACTTCACATACATTATCAGAAACTTACAACAATACATTTCCATTTCTCACTTCCCAACCTTTGTGCTATTGTCCTACATTTTACCTATACTTATGTTATAAACTCCACACTACATTGTTACTATTATTAAATTTTTGTTACTATTGTTAAAAGGTCAATAAACTTTTAAAGAGATTTAAATAGTTTTTAAAAATCCTATATATTTACTCAGTTACCATTTCCATTTTTTTTCATTCCTTTTTTAGATCTAGATTTCTATCGGATATAATTTCCTTTCTGCCAGAAGTACTTCCTTTAACATTTATTATGGTGCCAGTGTGCTGGTGGTGAATTCTCTTGGCTTCTGAATGTCTAAAAATGTCTTTATTTGGCCTTATTTTACAAAGATATTTTTGTTTCGTAGAGAATTCTAGGTTTGAGTTTTTTCTTTCAATACTGTAAATATCCCTCTCCACTGTCCTATCACTTGTATTATATCCAATGAGCAATCTGTTGTTAAATGTTACCTTTGTTCCTCTGCATATAGTGTGTCTTTTTCCTTCTGGCTGATTTTAAGTTTTTTGTTGTTTTTTTTAAATTATTGGTTTTGAGTAACTTGATTGTGATGTATCTTGGTATGGTTTTCTTCATGTTTCTTGTGCTTGGGATTCATTAGACTTCTTGGATCTATAGATTTACAGGGTTAAGGAAATGTGGAAATTTTCAGTTTTTAAGTAATAGTAACAAATGTTTCCATACTTATCCATATCATAGAATTATGTATTTTATGACAATAGGTATTAGTATCCTGAAAATATACCATCAATATGGGTGATGTTTTACATATTCTTAACATTTTGGGCTTATGCATATTTTAATGTCTTCAAGGCTTTGAATAATTTAAGTCTAGTGTATGTGGCTTCATATCAAATTTTACGAATTGAGTACTGGAAACTGAGCTCATACGAATTTACCAATTTAATAAAATGAGTCATTGAACAACTAATAATTTGAGGGTGAAAAACAAAAGCTTGCAAATTGATTTATAAAATAGTTAGAAAATATAACAATCTTGATATTTTGTCTTTCACTACAGCAACAATAACACCAAAATTAACAAAATGCAGTTGATAAAAAATATGTAGTACTTTTGTGAAAAAAACCATAAATCTCCATGGGATATAGGAAATGTAATTAAATGTTGAGAGATATATCTCATCCATGTCTCAACATGAGACATACGAGGTATGCTCAAAAATACGCTGAATGTTTAAATAAAAATTTTATTGCCGTAAAAGACTTTGCCATTAACCCCTCTCAAAATACTCTCCCTCACTTCGAATACACTTATCCACCCTTCTTGCCACTTTCTGAAGCAGTACTGGAAATCCTCTTTTGTTAATGTCTTTAGTTGTGCTGTCGTGGCTGCCTCGATGTCCTGAATCGATTCAAAACATCTACATTTCATGGTCATTTTGACCTTGGGGAAGAGCCAGAAGTTGCACAGTGCATGATCCAATGAATAAGGTGAATGAGGACACACCATGTTTTTATTTAACAGAAACTGCTGTGCCAGAAGCAATGTGTGTCACAGAACCTTTCTGTTGTGATAAAAAACTATGGTGAATGCTGCTGCCAAGTGCTATCCAAAGGAAAGGTAGGGATCTTCAGAAACTGGCAAGAACAATGGGATAAGTGAGTTCAAAGTGAGGGGGAGTATTTTCAGGGGGATTAATGGCAATGTGTCTTTTACTGTTAAAATATTTTTATTTAAACATTCACTGTGTTGTTTGATCACACCTTGTATCAATAATGGATGAGAAGATCCAATATTATATAAATATCATTTTAAAAATTTAATCTATAAATTGATACTATCACAATAAAATATCAATAGGCTTGTTTTTAGCATGCCAGATGATTCTAAAGTTTACCTGGAAAAACCATAGAGAAATACGGGAATTCTGATAAAGAACAGCAGACTACTTTTTCAATGTATGACTATGAATCGATAGTAATTTTTAAAATGTGTTAGTAGACAAATTTTACCCAATACAGATTGGGGTTTAATATTTGATAAAGATGGAATTTTAAACCAATAGAGAAAAGATGGACTATTTAATATACGGCATTGGCAGAACTGATTGTTATGCCTCATTCTTATATCAAAATCAATTACAGACAAAACAAAGATTTATATGTAAAAACGAAACTATAAAAACTTTGAAGAATATTTGAGTAAATTATCCACATGATATCTAAGAGTGGGAAGACCTTTCAAAAATGACATTAAGCACCAGTTGAAAAATCTGACTAAAACAAAAGTTAAAAACATTAAACCAACAAACCTTAACTAGAACAACAACAAACACATTGCATAAACAATCAAAATATATATTTATAACTCATATCTTGGGCAAATGACTATATATATATATATATATATATATATATATATATATATATATATATATATATATATATATATATAATCTTAAAAACCAGCATGAAAAGTCCTTAGTAGAAAATAAATGAGAACAGAAAATCAAGTAAATTCAAAGAAGTATAAATGATTGAGAAACATAAATATAGGTTCAATCTACTAATGAAATGGAAGTTCAAATTAAAGCAAAAATGAAATACCCTTGCCTATCAGATTTATGAAAATTAAACAGACTTGCAATATTTAATGTATGGGAGCATATTAATTACAATAAGGCTGCACTACTGTAACAGACCAAATAACAAAGTGGCTTAAGAAATATGCTCATTTCTCTTCTATTTCTTATTCTGTGTGAATGTTCCAGGTCTATTTGGACAGCTTTGCAAATGGGGACCTTGCCCTGGGCCCTGTGACTGGGCCTCCTTTACAAGCCCTGAGCTCTGTGTCAGGCAGTGTGTGAGCAGGCGGGTGGAGGGTTAGAGGGGAGTGTGGAGGAGGGGCGTGGGGGAAGTGGGGGTGGTAGCTGTCTTCCTCCTCTGAGGACTTTTGACTTTTGCTCCACGATGCCAACAGGCCATTCCAATTTATGGCCTGCCTTATGTCCGTGTGGCAATCGTGTGCTCTTTCAGGCTGGTCTTAAGCCATGCCCAACAAAGGGCAGACATGTTTTGTGTGACTGGGGCTGCGACTGTCGCTTTGCACATGTACCCTTGCTTAGCCTCCTCCCCTGGTGCTGTGCGGAAGGCAGAGGTGTGGTCAACAGAGGAGACCGTGGTGTAAATTTGCAGCGATTACGGCCTAAAAAGCTCTAGGAGACATTGTAGAAAAATGTTTTGCATTTATGCTATAAAATTTTGAAAGGTAAATTTCACAAGACTAGTAAGTGAATTATATTTTCCTGCCTACTTTGGGCACGACTTGCATTTGTCTTCATCATCAATGAAGCACAGTGATAATCTCTGACAGAGTCACTGGAAGTCACTGGATGATGCACTCTGAGCAGTCATAATGTAACGGGCACTAAATTAATGGTAGTAGGGGACTGCAAAAGCAGGATAACCTATATTGTTTCAATACAAATTCCCCCAAGCTACCGTTTTTGAAGTAATAACACTAGAGCTTTTTTCTCCTGGTGGGATATGATGTTAGCCAGGAGGGGTGCATTTGGATGGTTTCTGGGTCTGAACAGGAAAATATGCTGTACTTGTAACAGTAAAATATTTTAGTACTTCTACTCATTATTCTAAATCTTCATCAATAAATCACTCTTCCTTGCATGGGCCAATGAATTTTGTAATACATTTTAAAATTAAACTGTTTACTTTGGAATCAGAAAGAAGTCAAGATTTTTTTAAAGGCGAGGAAGAATTACACCAAAGTTTTTACAGCAATTGTGTCTGAGTATTGGCTGCGTCAGACTTCCTTTTGTTTTTCATATGTTCTACAATGTCACATTAAATTAGAAAATAACTTGGTGATGGTCACATAGCTAGCTAAATAGTAGAAACAAATTCTCTGAGTCCAAAGCCCATATTCTTTTCTGTTATAAAAATTAAAAAATAACATAAGGTACATAATTCGAAAGATACAAAACGGCATATGGTGAAACATAAATCTTCCTCCCACTCTGTTCTTCAGTTACCTAGTTCCTTTCCCTAGTCGACCATTGTTAGTTTCTTGGTATCCTTCAAGAGACAGAAAATGTAGTTTATATTTTAGTGTGTGTGTGTGTATACGTTTTTTAAAAATAAATTTAGGGGGGCTGGCCGAGTGGCGCGGGGGTTAAGTGCTGGCCTGGGAAGCCAGCGGCCCAGGTTCGGACCCACATATGAGGGCCAGTGACACTGCCCTCAAAAAAAAAAAATAAAATAAAATAAATTTAGGGGGCTAAACTAGGTTAATAACATATAAATTTTACATGTATAACATTATAATATGACTTCTGTATACTCAATTGTATGCTCACCACCCAAAGTCTAGTTTCCTTCCATTACCATATATTTGACCCCTTTACCCTCTTCATCCTCCCGGCAACCAATTTTTTTTTTTGCCGAAACCCAGAATATTTTCTTCTTTTTAAACACACGTGGTAAACACACACAAACATGCACATGCACACACTCATAGTCACACTCTTCAGTACTTTTGTTGTTTTAGTTGATACAGCCTGGAGATCTGATCATATCAATACATAAAAAGCAACCTCTTTAACAACTGTACAATATTCTATTAAGTAGCAGTTTGCATCGTAATTTATTAACCAGTTCTCAATCTATTGCTGTTTCAAACAATATTGACCTTAATATTTTTACACATATGCTTGGGGATACATGCGAGAACATAGGTAGGATAAATTCCTGTAAGTGGATTTGCTAGGCCAAAGGGGATACTTACTTAAACACTGATAAATTGCTCACTATAGAGTTTGTCCCTCTTTTATAGTCACCAACCACATATGTGCATCTTTCACCATAAGCTTGCCTACTTTTTGAGTTTTGTCATTCTCTAGGCTCTTTTCGGCATAGGGTACTACTTGCCTCTGAGTCCCAATTCCAGCATTTACTAGGTTTGTGACTTTGGACAAGTCAATTTCATCTCTTTGAACTTTCTTTCTTAGTGGAGACAACATTCATTGTCTAGTTTCTTTATTTTTTTTTTTGAGGGCAGTGACACTGGCCCTCATATGTGGGACCGAACCGGGGCCGCTGGCTTCCCAAGCTGTCACTCGGCCGGCCCTCTACAGTTTCTATCAACATTAAAGGAGATATGTGAAAGAGCAAACATTACACAAATGGTAGGTAGAATCAGTACTTTTATACATTCTACATATAAATAGCTCTTGTACTTTCCCTCCACTTCTCCACTTCTATTCTTAGCACAGCAACTGTTCAGGCTTTATTATTCATTGACTTGCTTTCGGTATCTTTTTCACATGCCCTTCCCCCAGATAGGATGGTCAAATGAATCTTCCTGAATTCAAGTTCTATCTATGTTCTTCTCCTGCTGTAAACAAAGAAAAACACTATGTAACTAAGAGGAAATCCCCTACCTATTTGCGGTCATCTAGCCACACCCTACCTTCCTAAGTGATTTTTCACTATTGCCCTTGATTACTGTTCTAATTCCTTTTACATGTTCCTGCACAGGCAGAGTGATAGTGTGTGCTAGGTTAAATTACTAGTGCAGGTGGTTGCCCTCAGTTTACATACACTTCAGCATTCTAAACAGGAAACGCATACTGGAGAAGCAGCTATCCCAAGTGCATCTACTGTCCATATATTAATACCAGCCAAATGCTTGGCAAATGGGTTTTTATTAAATTGATAGCATTTAATTAGCATGAATATTATAAATGAGTTCTCACTGAGAAATTAAAGGTATTCCAGGTATGTGTTAATAGATTGGCTAAAATGTTCAGACACTATCCATGATTTCATGAACTGGGTATAAGAATCCATCAAGTTCTATACACTTTACTTTTAGAGGTGGTTCCCCAAACTGGAACTCCCAACAGTCCTATAACCAGACATTGACTGGGTCTAAGGATTTCTGATTGTTTCATGCCTATTTAAAGGAATGTTATCACATCAGATGTGAGTCAATCTTTCATGCTAAGTGTGATCAAATCACCCAAAATGGTGAAAAGCTAGAACCTCACCGTAGTTATACAAATAGTTTTGTGCTTGCTTGTAATAAATGGTTCACGAATAGGAGTGGCAGAATTTGATCTAAAACTTCCTTTCATTGTATACTGTTAACAGGGTTGTGGGGCAATAGCTAAATCTCATCCATATTAAACTTTTTTCTTTTTAACCAACAAAATCACTAAGAGTTGTACATGATGAAATTGTCTTGGGATCAGCTAGGAATAATTGGACATACATTTTTAATGACCTGAATACCTTTCCATTTCCTAGAAAACATCCTATGATAGCCTGTCTGCATGTTCCAAGCCCCTTTTCTGGGAGGTCCACTGTGAATACCCAAATTCTGTATCTTCAAAAAGTCTTCCCAGATCTCAGGTAGATCCCATCCCCTCAATAGAATTTAATCTTCATGTCGTTTACTGCACTTCAAATTCTGTTTGCAGTCCACTTTATAGCACTTGGTAGATTAAGTTTCTTGAGAGTGGAATCACAGGCCATTATTTTGTTATTCCTCAAACTATGTAGTAGTGTTTTCCTCAGAGTATATGTAAGTTAAGTATTAAATACATGAATAATAGAATAAATATGCTCAAATTAGGGCTGGGAGAAAGGGTATTCATCAATGCTACAATTAGTGAATGCTTACTATATACTAAGTATTTTTCTAGGTTCTGGAAAGGTAGCTATTAACACAACCTAGTCTCTGCCTTTAGAAAACTCATATTCTAGCAGAAAAGACAACAAACTAAAGATATAATAAGTAGTGACAAAAGCTATAAAGAAAAGCAGGGTAAGAGAATAGCAGTGGCTTACGGTTGCTATTTTAGAAGAGGATAGAGTGGGGAGGTATGTAGGAATCTTGATGTGGTAACTGGATTTTTGTGTGGTGGGAAACCTGTCAAGTCTTTTCTCTAAAACCATTGCCAACAGGCCATAAGGTAATTGGTTATCTCTTTGGGTCTGTGGCAGACTCCTATTTGTCTCCAAATATTCATCCTCCTCTCCTTGAGTTACTAGGAGTCTAACTAGATACATAGACACATAGCTGAAGATGGCATATTCAAGCCTCTCTTAAACGGCATGGGACTAAGTGCAGGACAAGAGCAAAAAATTTGTGCCTTCACAGCAGTGGTCATGCCCCCTTCTTGTTTGTATACAGGTATGTTGGCAAAAGCGGAAGCAACCATCTTGTACCATGAGGAACCTACTGGTTGATAGCACAGCAACAACATAGGAGTTGGAAGAAGTGTTAGTATACCAGCCCCAGGCTGCTTATGCTTCATTTAGAAAGGAATAAGCATCTTATATAAGCTATATTCAAGTTTTTGTTATAGAAGTAGCTTGTACCCTAATCCAAAGGCATATTAAAGAAACAATGATCTTACCCACAAGGAGGTCAATTATATAAAATGAGGAACTGTTTATGGTACAGCTCCAGCAATTCAAATGGCAAGCTATCTTAATAAAAAGGCAACATGGTATTCTGGAAAAAAAAATTAAACCTGGTTTTTCAGCCCCGCCTCTGCCATATACCAACAGCAAAAGCTTGAAGAAGTCATAACACTGCTAAGTTTCTGTTCCTCCATCTACACACAGGGTTGTATAATATATATGAACACACTTCAAAACTGTAACACAGCTCCTAGACAAACTACTGTAGCAATTAGTTTACACAATAACTTATTGAGCCTTCTCAGAGCTAGCTTTAATCACTCAGATTCCCTTTCATAATTTATGACTGAAAAAAGGAAGATCTAAACCACTTGCAAGATCTTTCCCAAGTCTCCTATATAAAGAATTCAACATGTACAGAGAACACCAGGACTAAATTAAGATTTTAAATAATATGAAAAGAATTTAAAGTTTATCATTCTATCATAGCATTCGTTGGACAGTTTACTCCAAATCAGTTTCCTCACACTGGAATGATTTGTTTAAACCCACTCCTTACTGACTATATTTGACAGGAACGACTGAGTGATCCTCTTGTCACTTCAATTTCTAAAGACATGGACCCAAATGCCAAGAGTGTGTAAGTGTACTCCTGAAAGTCAAAATGCAATGAAAGTAACTAAAGGGCACTCAGGTAATAATATTTGAGGAAGACCATCTTTCATGTTTCTAGCTTACCTCAAAACAACCAACCAATGTACAGCCTCTCAGATGAAGGCAGGGTCCACAGGGCAAGAGCTGTTTTTAGGCCGCTCTTAAGCACAGTGCTTAGAATGAAGCTGAACAGAATAGTACTGCTCTTTCCCTTTGGGATTAAAAAAAAAAAAAGCTGGATTAAAAAAAAAAACAACCCAAATCTTCCAGTCAATCTCCAATAACTTGTTTTGGAGCAACGAGCAAATAGTTGTATCTTAACATTAAAAAAAAGAAAAAAATCCCCTACACTCAACTTTTCCATTAGGAGTGAAAAGCCCAAATAGTCAAGAGTCAAATCTCCCACATGTGCAAATTTTATTGTTTCGCAAAAATATACGGTGTGACTACAAAGTAATGAGACGGATTGGTCTTATCATTTGGGGCAGCTCATCTGGCTAACATAGTCATATTTCATGAAGGCAACAAGATGTATGAAAATAATTATATCCATACTGCCCAAGGCTCACTCACGTCCTTTAGACAACTGACAATATCAATAAAAGAGAAGACAAAAATCTCCAGCTTAACTTAGAATTCTCAGACCCTGATGTATAAAAATGCATAGTACACTACATGTTTCAAGATTTAAAAATTGATCTCAATAAAGCTGGAAAAATGAGAGAAGGATACATTATTTATAAAGTGCCTACTATGATGCTAGGTTCCCTAACAGGCCCCGATCTCATCTGATTCTCAACAACACTGTGCACTAGGCACTGTCCTCATTTCACTAAGGAAGAAAATGAATGAAGTAACTTGTCTGCAAGCAAGTGATCGAGTCTGCCTGGCTCAAAAATACATTTAAAAAATTACTTTAGATAGTAAAAATTACTTTAATGTGAGCAATAAGACAAATGGGCTATTGGGAAAGTTTTTAGCAAATCTAGGATTTCAACCTAAAAATTGTTACATAATACTTGCCTTATAACTTGGCTTCTTAAGATGGTTTAAACGTTTTTTCATGTGTTTATTGCTTCTTTTAGACTGTAATTCCCTTGCAGGCAGACAAGGGACTACATTTTTTATCCTTCTGAACATGGACATGCTGCCAAGCACTGTTCTGAAAATGGCAGGCACTTAATAGAATTGTTTTTCAGTAAATCTGAAACCCAAAATGACTCTTAAAAAGGTTACAAACATAAAAAGAGTTCCAATTTAAAATGACATACACTGAACGAATATGAAAATACGCATTTATTACCAACAAAGTAGTATTTCCCACAGTTTTTTTCAGTCACACACACACACACAGACACAATAGGACAAAATTACATTTTTGATACATTAAAGATTCATATTCCAAAGAAAATAAGCGTATGTTCAAAAGACAAGTAGAAAGAAGCAAGAAATCTTTCCTTTTACTTTGAATACCAAAAACCTTTCAATAGTCCTTAGTAAAATCAAAGTTTTTTTCATTAAAAATACTTGCTTGTCACCGTAAGGTTTTAGATATTTTATTCATCAAATCACTTTTAAAGTTTTTACAACATGAATGTCATTAAAAACCAATTTTTGCAGAAAATACATGAAGTTTTAAGTGGCTGAGTCTATAATGTACTAGAATTATTCTTTTTATTAATATCTTAAAATGATACATAACTTATCCTTCACAGCTCAAAATTCAAATCAAAACCAAATATTAACTTTGTCCAGTAGAGAAATATAAATGCTTACAAACAAGGTATACAGTAATTGTTGGCATATGTACGAGGTGTGATCAAACAATACGGTGAATGTTTAAATAAAAAATAAATTACAGTAAAAGACACATTGTCATTAATCCTCCTCAAAATACTCCCCGCTTACTTCAAAAACACTAATCCCATCGTTCTCGCCACTTTCAGAAGCAGTTCTGGAAGTCCTCTTTCGTGAATGTCTTTAGTTGTGTTGTCATGGCTGCCTCGATGTCCTGAATTGATTCAAAATCTTTCCCTTTCATGGTCATTTTTTTTTTCCCTTTCATGGTCATTTTCACTTTGGGGAAGAGCCGGAAGTTGCACAGTGCCAGACCTGGTGGATAAGGTGGACAAGGGCACGCCATGACAGAAATTGCCATATACCAAGAAGCAATGTGACACAGAGCCTTTCTGTTGTGACACAAAATATGGTGAATGCTGCTGCCAAGTGTCGTCCAAAGGAAAGGCAGGGATCTTCAATTTGGGAAGTGGTGCACTGAACCTTAGTAACAGTGTGTGACAACTTTCAACCCGTTCAGTGCAGTAAGTCAGGTGTGAACTACGGTTGAGAGAAGGTGTGTTTTATTTTTTTTTTTTTTTTTTTTTTTTAAATTTTATTTTATTTTTAATTAGTTTCAGGTGTACAACACAGTGCAACAGTTATACATTTTACCCCTCAAAGTGACAACCCCCCCACCCCCAATAGTTTCAGGTGTACAACACAGTGCAATAGCTATACATTTTACCCCCCAAAGTGACAAACCCCCCACACCCAATACACCCCCCCACACCCCCCCATATCATACATATCTATTACTCTTCCTCTGACTCTCTTCCACAGTATAATCCACATCCCGTGACTATCTATATATATTCAATTACAGTAGGTATACCACCTCCACTTTAGTAATACAGTGCAGTGATCAAACCTCCACTCCATCCATGAAATGGTCTCCCCAACAAGACCTATGATCATCTGACATTCCACAGAACACTCACAACATCATTAACCATACTCCCCAAACTGTCCCTCCCATCCCAGTAGCAACATTGTAGTTGCCTACCTCCGCTGTCCAATCCCTTCCCCCTCTCCCCCACCCCCATTCCTCTCCAAACTAGCAACCCTGATTCTTCCTCCATATCTATGAGAAGGTGTGTTTTAAAGTGTGTCGTAAATCATCATCATGGCAATGCTCCATGTCCCACAATGCTTTTGGCATGGCAATTTCTATCAAATAAAAAGGTTACAGCATGTCCTCATCCACCTTATTCATTGGATCTGGCACAGTGTGACTTCTGGCTCTTCCCCAAAGTCAAAATTATTCAGGACACTGAGGAGGCCAAGACAGCGCAACTAAAGACCCTCACAAAAGAGGACTTCTAGAACTGCTTCAGAAAGTGGCAAGAACAATGAAGAGGTAGGTGTGTTCAAAGTGAGAGGAGTATTTTGGGGAGGACTAATGGTAATGTGTCTTTTACTGTAATAAGTTTTTTTTAAATTTAAACATTCACCGTATGCTTTGATCACACCTCATAAACTGAAATTAACTGACAATTTGTTTTCAAACACACTTTATCTTCAAGCTGCTTTTTCACATTGATATTTATTTTGCAGAAATAAGATGACTGGCCCTAATTTAGACAATAAACGACACCAAGCACATATTAATGAATATATTTTGGTGGAAAACAAAGTATTAAACAACAAAACATTTGGAAACAACATTCATTTACTACCATGTTACCAAGTTTTTCAATGTTTACTTGTTCATACTAGTAAAAATGTTATTTAAAAATATTTTCACAGTACATGCATTAGACTTAGTTTAGAGAAGGTCCTTTTAAAATTTTTATGAAGAAAAAATACCTTTTTAAAGAGAAATGTCCAAGTGAGAGGACACAACTTATGGTTCACTATTTTTTGACATAATAAGAATATAAATTTCAGCGGCTATGTAAGAATATACAAAACCCAAGCTTAATGCAATTCTTCAATTTATTCAGGCTACCAAGTCAAAAAAAATAATTTTGTCAGTACTGGTGCAAATCCAATCCACTGTTCAAAGATATGTTCTTGGACTAGTCCATTTTTTACAAGATTTATTTTTTAAAAGAATAGAATTAGTTTGATGCTGTTAATTGGTAGAACTCAGAGATAAACAAATGATTTTCTCATCTCATTCTTTCATGCTGAAACAGTTTAAACAGATTTTCTAAGATAATGGGGTAGGATCAACACTATAAGAAGGGACCTATAAGCTTAAGTTCTAGAAACATTATAGTTTTAAACAAATCAATGCTTTCTCTCACTCTTTATATAACACCAAGAAATTTCAAATATAAATCGTAGAAATCAGTATACGAAATCTTAAGAAAAATCTTACTAAAAATAATTATAAAAATGCTTTTAGAAATTTAAGATGTAAAATACAATTGACTTTAAATTAAAAAAACAAAACAAAAACAAACCCACACACTTTACAGGTTATTCGTTAAAAATGCTTGTCACTTCATTTTATTTTTCTGTCAATCTTTTGGTTGCATCTTGCATCATCTAGTGGCCACCTTGTGGCATTTCAAAGAAGTCCCACTACCATTTTTGAACCCCAGTACTTTTTTCCTTTGAGATTCCAATACAATTATGGTAACAAGTTTCATAAAACTTTTTTAAAGGCCCATAAAATTCCATTTCCTAGTGGGGATAAGAGCATTTATAAAATAGGAAGAAAACGAATAGATTTGTCATAAATTAATACTGTACATTAGACATTTCCATATCAATTTTTAAAAATTAAATATAACACTGGGCGAAAACTAGGACTTAAGCTCTAGAGTCATCTTTAGACTCTAGAAATAATTAGTTACTCTGCAGTTAAAGCTCAGGGTTGTCAACTAAACTTCCTGTGATGATAACCCCTCCTACTATACCTCTGATTTCAAATAGTAAATACTTTTTAAAATGGGAACCAATGACTTGCAGTTGGAGTACAATGGACTCAAGTCCACAAAGACTGACAAAGACTTAATTTTTACTACCAGAATATTCCACAGAAAGAAGTTATTACGGTCTCCATCAACCCATCTGTATTTAACAGCAAGTTTCCAAAAGAACTGATCTTTTAGTCTTAATGGATCTCCTAACTTTTATTTGGGTGAGCTATACTGATAAATAGAAGTTAACAGAAAAATTCCGAAGTTCTCTCCTTTTATTTTTATTGAGAAGGTTGAGTGAATGTAATACGGCGCCGCCGTCTTTGGAAAGCCTTTAAATTCCATCTGTTTGGTTCCAGCATATGAGGACCATTGTAGACAAATAATACCGTCATCTTTTCAGAATAAGGGAGATTTTGTAGAAGCTGTAAATGTTAAAACAAACTCTCATATAATGCTGTATGCATTAAGAAGCCCAATTTTCCAACCTTACATGCGTATAAATACATTACTTGTAATATTAGTGAAACTCTTATGAAGCTCTCAAATAACTCCATCTATAACCTGCCAGACTGTGATCCTTACTTGAATTAGCACACCTGAAGTCTGGCCAAGGAATAATCAACATGCTTAGGAAACCCTCTATATTCACAGGCCAAACTGGATGAGACAGCTTCTTAGGTAAGACCCTGCAGAAGTGTGTCCTCCAGAATTTTCCTGATAGGTACTTTCACTCATTTTTCCACAAACAATTCTCAAGCAACTTTTATGGTCAGGCTCTGTGGTAGACTGGAAGGTAGCCTGAAAAGTGTGTAATAGGAGGTTTGGTTTTCACTCCAGTGTATTTGGTAAATAATAGGGTATTAAGAAATCTGGTTATAGTATCTGCTGGAACAAGAAGAGCATGCTATTCCATAAAAATTTGAATTTGGGTTGGGCTCTCCAATGAAATTTTCCATGAATACTTTAGCTAAGAGAAAAAAATATTGATGACATCTTTGTACATCCATTTTATAGCTTACCCACAGCATAAGATGTAACTAAAGAAAATTTCCTGTTGCCATAGTTCTAGCTTATGGAACATTCTCTATAAATATACTTCTGTTTTTATCATAGTTAATCTGTGAACAGATGTTGGGACACTCACAATTTCCTCTGGGCCAGGGCAGTGGCAGTGGCGACTAAAGAAGGACAGCGTATTCCAATACAGGCCTTTCTGGGGACATGAGGAAGGTCTGAGTGCTGGGGCTTGCATTTCCCTGCCATCTTTTAATGCTAAAAGGAGATCTTCTTTAGAGGAGGAGGTAAGGGCCAAAAGCAGGGAAGAAATCTCTGTTCTAGAACATAATGCTATGCCTCCTATGTTTCTTTTTCTGATAATGAGGTTTCTGATTAAGTATGTCATTGGAACTTGTCCCCTTTAGTAATATAAATATTACTGTAATCTTTTCAGTTCCCTTTCTGGGAGTGTTCCTGCTCAAATTTACATATTGGGCCCAAATCTGCTACATGATTAAGCCACAGGGGGCTTCTGAGTACATGAGCACTTTTAGGTTACTTATTACCTACCTTTGGTGTAATAAAGAAGTACTGAGAAGTGTTTTCTTTACAAGCAGTATTTACAACCATTTCAAACACTCTCCGTTCGTTGATCGGGTCCATTCCCTAAGCAATGACAATAATAACAATTACATTTAATCTATTACAAGATACAAGACACAACTCAAGTAAAAGAATAATCACTATACCTGATTGATTTCGTCAACTACTCTGAATGGACATCTATTAAGCTCCTGAAGTGCCATCAAGTATAACATGGTAGAAACGCTCCTTTCACCTCCACTTTGATGATGAGGAGTTAATTCATGCAGCTGAGTACTGCTGCGAAATTTGACTCTAATTCGAATTCCATACTTATCATAGTCTTCCTGTAAGACATTTAAAAAGCTGATGAAAGATGTATTTTCTCTGGTAATTTCATATTGTTATTTGAAAATAGGCTGAATAAATCAATTATAAGAGTCAAGAACTTAAAATTTAGTGATAATTTAAAGTACACCAATAAAATATTAGAAAACCAGTTGCTATCTACAAGCTTTAGGGGGTTTCCAAGGATCTATGAGGATAAGAAAAATATTCAGATTAAGAGTAACCTTTTTCCTCAACTCATAACATTCATTTCAACTTCAGTAGACTTCCCAAGGGTTTTTAGAAATTACTGAGTGAAGAGCCCTGTCATGGAGAGGCACTACTTATTCTAGCTACTAAATTGCTAGTGTTAAAATACAGGTACATTTCTACTAGAGAGGCAGCTGTATGTCACTGCTGCAGGGGCCAAGAGTCTTCCCTGCTTCTTCAGCTGGTTAAGAAAAAATAAGCAGACCATATGCATACTTTGAAAAAAGATTTGTATTAAATCAAATATATACACATGACACTTAGCAAAAGCCTGTCATATAATAAGTGCTCACTCAATATTTGTTGTAATAAGTACATTTAGTGCTCTATAAATTTTGCCCAAACTGAGGCTGATCTAAGACTTATTTACTGCTCTTATCAATGTCATTTCTAGATCCATCAGGTTTGGATTTACTCCAACAATGAGATGCATAACTTAATAATTAAAGGTTAACTATTTAATGAATACAGCTTTAACAGCTAGACAGCACCAACCAAGATAAATATAACGTAAGCCACACAGGCCATTTAAAATTAAAGTAAAAGAAATGTGAAATTAATTTTAGTACATTTTATCTAATCAAATATACCCAAAATAGTACTTACAGCACATTTTATGTTTCAAGTGCTCAATAATCATATGTAATTAATGGCTACCATATGGACAGCAGTGGTCTAAGATCAACAGTAAGAACTTCTATAAAAATACAATATCTTAACCATAAATGTAAGAATCCTGATAGGCTATCAAATTTTAGAAATACCACCTTCAATCTGTTTGCCCTCTAAAACCAAAAACAAAACAAATGACAACATTAAATTTTAATAGTTTTAATTCCCATGGTTTACTTTTTAAATTTATAATTATGTTTCTTCTATAATACATTTATTAACAATGCTATTTCTTAACTATAGCAGCTTTGATTGCTAGCATTTGGGTTTTGACTCTGCCACTTATTCTTTGCTCTTCTTGCTCAATTCTGGCTTCCTACATCTTCCTGAAAGCTCTGACTAAAGAAGGCAATTCTAGGACTATGACTGAGGAGTCTAGAGTAGAAGCAATACAAGGGGGAGGCTGAGAAGAGATAAGAATATCCATTTTCCAGAGTCCATGGCTACGTACAACAATTGAACTGAAAAGGCTAAGAATCATTGCTATGGTACTGAGTTATCATTTAAAACTATCCAGAAAAACTATCCAGAAGAAACAGCACATGCTAGAGTTACAGCTCCACCACGCAAAAGGACCTAGGTTAAAGAACAGGGTTTCCATGACAGCTCAAGTTCCATAGGCTTTCCTATGCTTACTTGATCATATTTATGCCTCATTTGGTCAAACTATTTGATAAAGATACTGCAGTTACTCTGAGCTTGACAAAGCTCTCAATAATCAAGTTTTCATCCCATAAAGACGATGCCATTTCCACTGAAGGGGTGGTATTTAAGAGCTCAGGCTCTGGGATCAGGTCTGGGGTTTGATTTTTTGCTTTGCCATTGTGTAGCTGTGTGTCCTTTAGTCAAATTTCTGTAGGTTTCAATTTCTTTATTTGTAAAATAAGGTTGATAAAAGTATCTGCTTTATAGAATGTTTATGAGGATTAAACAAGATAATAAATATAAACGTGCTCGACATAGTTAGTGCCTGGCACAGAGAAAATATATTATGAATTATTACTGTTATTACAATTATGTCCCTTAAATTCTAACAAGCCCCAAAACTGGGTAAATAACAATTACTGTGGCAGGGTCTACTATCTTACTAGAACTTAAAAGTGAAATGATGTTTGCTATCCTTATGTCTCCTACTAAACAGATGGAGTCATGGCGAAAAGTTCCTAAGTGGAGAAAAAAAGCACTATTTAGCTTTTATTTGTGTGTGGAACATACATGCAAAATTGCATACAAGCTAAAATGCAAAACGTTGTGCTGTGAAGGCAAGGAATTTCCTTCCTTTCTCCCTTCCTCCCTCCCTTAAAAAAAAGAACTTATTAGGGAAAATTTTCAACATATACAAAATTAGAACACTAAAATAAGCTCAATGTATCAAGTGGTCTCTACCAGGATCCAGACATGGCCATTCTTGTTTCACCTATAACTCCACCCACTCCTCTTTCCCAATTATATGTGAAGCAAATCCCAGTTTATCTCTTTATACATTTCTTAATGGTAATTTTATTTTTCCCACAATTTCAATTCATAAACTTATAGCTCAAGAAATCAGTAGCAAGTTTTCAAATATTTTCATTCTTTATGAGCTGTTCAATTCTTGATCATAAAGGAAACCACTGATATACTGTATTTCAGTTACATTTGCCAATTTATTACTCTTCTAACTTGGATAGCGGAAAGCAATGCAATGCTTTTATTCATCACAGCTAAATAACCATTACTTAGACTAGATATAAAAAGAGTTAGTAAGGTATTAGTCATCAATCTCAAATGTCACCAAAAAAAAAAAAAAAAAAAAAGACCGTGATGGAATCCGATAAGTAGTCTTGTTTTTTCTTTGAAAAAATTTCAGCTATAAACAGAGTAAATAATTTACATATAATTAAAATTACTTCCCAGGAAATACTTCAAATGAATTTTACCTCATTTTCTGTATGAAGATCAACTTCACCAGCACACTGCATAGAACTAAAAAAACTGCTGAATTTTTCATTAATTTTGTCTACCAGCTCTTTTAAAGGATTAAGCCACCTCTCTTTTACCTGCAAATAAAGGCAATACAAAAGTACAATTGAAAAGAAGTGTTATTACATTCTGATACAAAAGTTTACATAAGACAAATTTAAATATCAGTATCAACCTGGTCATAAGATACATTGCATTTTTTATTAGAAGCATATTGTTTCATTTTACATTATTCTACATTTCCATATGATTAATGGTAAGAACACAACAAGAAGGAAAGATAAAGATTACCTGTGAAATGTTTTCCCTATATTTATCCAGTTCAACCTTCTTTATATTTAGTTCCTCAGTTAATTGCACTATTTCTTCTTCTCTTTTTGTGTATTCCTCAACAACCTGGCAGGAAAAAAATGATTTCTTTAAGATAAATCTAATAGACGACAAAATTACAGGAAACGTGCATCAATTAAAACATTAAATGAAAATGCCAATGTGTTGCATTATTTGTATGTTTCTATAACATATTGAAAATGCCATTTTTTTTGTATCCTTGAAAAAATAGACATTGCAATATTTCAGGTTAGCCCAACTATTCTTTTTATAAAGAAAAGGCACAGAACACTGTGTTCCTTAGGAAGAATCTATTTAAAATTCTAATAGATTCAGAATCTGGCATTTAAAGCACATTGTTCCTGCTGTCTAGCTTATTATTACCAAGAGCTCTAGTACAGAGTGGGAGGCAAGTACTGGAGGGAACTGTGTGTGCGTGTGCATGGGGAGGGCAGTGGTGGTTGCAGTAGGCAATAGGGAAAGAAGCATACTGTAGGATTCAGTCCCGTGAAGCAAGAAGCTCTTGATCTTTCTTCAGTTAATAAAGCATCAATTTCATCCAATGTGTTTGGAAGATCTTGGAAAGCCTAAAGAAGAAAAAAAAAAAATTATCGATCATTACAGACAGTACAGTGAAAATAGTTCAATTCAGATAGTTAAAAAAATATTCTGCTAAGTATCTACTACTATGTGTTCAACAGCATGCTAACACACAAGGAATCAAAGGAATTATAAACAGGGTTTTTTTGCTTTCAAAAAGTTTATAATTAAAAGGAAAACAAATATATGTACTTAATAACACTGGATAATACCTTAAGGCAGTGTATTGATGTTGAGGATTAAAATAAGCAGTACATCTCATAGAGGCTATGGAATCTAGAGAAGGAAGTATGAGTTCATGCTACAGGAGCTACAAGAGAGTTAAGAGAATTCAGAGGCCTAGAATTCATCTCTGGGCCTTAAAGCAAATGGCTAAGGAAAAGCAAGGCAGATGGGAGCTAGGAGCTTGGAAAAAAGAACAAGCACTGCATACCATGGGGGGTGAGGAGTTGTGTCCATTTGGAATGGTGGGTACTTGCTGAATTGGTAGAATGGGTCCAGAATATGTGGGGCATTGAAAGAGAGCAAGAAGTTAGAACTTTATACTGTACTTATGAAGAACTACAAAAGCATCCTAAGACTCCAATTGCAGTGACTGTAGAATTGCACCATAGCACTATCTTCTGAGTCCATGCTGTAGAAACAAATTAGAACAGATACTTTCCTACAAGGGGAAGCAAGCAGCACATTGTTTTGCCAGTGCACAACCTGCGAAGTGCATACACTACAAGGTACAAAATGAATCCTGCAACTCTGAAAGAGATCCTGACATAACATTATTATCTAAAGTATTTTTTAACCTTTTCAAAAAGCTGTTCAAGTTCAATAGGTCTCCAGATATTTGTTAAATATATTTCACTGAATCTGACTTGTCCACTGAGCTTTGACTTCATGTGCCGAAGGCTTATTTACTATCTTCACTTGACTCTAATAGGCCAGATGGTGAAACACAAATATTCCCTACCTTTTCTCCTCTTTAATCATCTCCATGGCAAAATTTAGGGATTCCCTGTTATCTCTCCCCACAAATCCATTAGCATGTCCTGCTGACTCTGCTCCTGAAATGATCTCTCTCTCCAGGGCTTCCTCTCTAATCCAGACCATTATAATCTCTTGGCTTCTAAATGGTCTCCTTGCTTCTGGTATGGTACCCCTACTTCATTCTCCATAGAGCAAACCGGAGTGCTCTTTTATAAATGGAAGTCAGTTACATCATTCTGCAGTTTAAAATCCTCCAGGAGACTGATTCTCAATCTCAAAAACCCAAACTCCTTCTATGGTCTGTAAGGTCCTACATGATTTGACTTCTGCCCTCCTTTTTGCTTGGATTATAATCTTTTAGCCCTATTTAGATTCCTTCTTCTCCGAGACATGCCAAGATACTTCTGCCCCAGGGGCTTCGTATGAACTGTTTTCTCTGGCTGGGATACTTTCCCCTGAAATCTTCACTTGACTGATTTCTTCTCTTCATTCAGGACCCAAAAGAAATAGTGTCTTCTCAAAGGAGCCTTCCTTGACCCTCTATCCTCTTAGCTTGTTTTATTTCTCTTCTTAGCACCTCCTGCTTGCCACCCGACATTACCTGTTTGTTGGTTTTTTTTGTCTTCCCCATGGTCCAGACTAGAATATAAATTTCAGTAGAGAAGGAAGTATATCTGTCTTACTCAATGCCCAATACACACACACACACACACACACACACGTGTGCAATTTTTAATAAATATATAAATTATCTAATTTTGTTTCTTTCAAAAACAGTGTAAGTATAGAATCATGGTGCTTTCTGAAAGAAAAAGTTAGTACAGATATTGTGTTAATATTTACTTACTTTATAAGACAGTATATTCTGGAGAAGTTCTAATACCTTTTAATAAACAATAGCTCCTCAATTTGTCTTAAATATATCTACTATGTACCCAAACAGATTCATTCTCTGTAGTTTCTGTATCTGATACCATAGAGTAAAATCTTTGAGGATTTGAAAATTATAATCCAAATTAATTTTTTTTCCAGTTCTATTTATATCCCTAGTAGACATTTCATTATCTATTGAAATAGATAACATCTGAAATTAAGAATCAAAAAAGCCACACAAATACCAGGAATTTTAAAATTCATTTTCTCATTGTGACATTACTCTGAGAGAATAGGTATGTAGGCATGGTATTAGCCCTACTTGTCAGATAAAACTTAGGGTTAGAGGGCTATATAATGATAGAACTTGGACTAAAAGGTGGCATCTCCTCATTTTACTAACTGAATGATGTATCAGCATATAAAATAATGGAGAGAAGAAAAGGCTCCTTTCTCCTTTCCTTATCAACAAGTTTCAGCCCTGAACATTCAGCTCCCATTGAACCCTAAATAAAAACCCTAATGTCCAGGAAAACATTTTCATTTTGCCTTTGTATTTCTAAATATCACCTCTATTTATTATTTCTTATATACCAATTACTGCTACCCCTTAAAGGTAGCTTGGAGGAAAAAAATCTTTTACTGAAAAAAATGAATGTTATGGTACTAATAATTTTGTAAGGTGATACCCATATTTTAATAAATTCAGTGCTAAGCAATAAGACTGACTGCTGCCCAAGTCTGAGTGGAGAAAACTGTGTTAAGCAAAATTACATACATACTCAGTTAAAAAATGGGGGAAATGATGTGCTGTATTTTTTATAGCACATCATGTCTTTCACGGCCCATTACAATGCCTAACACATTTTAAGCTTAAAAATGGTAAATATGTTAACTCGTCGCATTATATGCTTCTTATACTTACTGTCTGGTAATCTTGAGGAATGCTCTGCTCTGCCGTCAGGTTACACACTTGCCTAGCTCTCTTCATGAGTTCCTTGCACTTCTGCAATAGTCTCTGTCTGCTTTCATCCAACTCAATGAACTGTTGCTATTATAAGAAAAAGAAATATTTTGAAAATACTGTTAAATCAGAGGGCTCTTTTATTAAACCACTATATTATATATCAAATAAATTAATGAATTTTGATTATGATAAACCAATCATTTAAAATCTATATCTCAAATCGTGACTGCTTTATTTAAAGGTTAATTTTGAACTTAAACTTTAAACTATATCAGCACATTAAAAATACAGTACTACTCTAATTCATAAGAGCTTTAAAATTTAAATTTAATTACCTTTTTCTGAAACGGTTTAATTTAGCAATATATAATTTTACTGTAATAAAATTTCAAATGCACAGTATGTAAGCCTCATATCAGAAAATTCTGCATTCAAATGTAAGTAGAACCTTTATAGTGTTTGATAGTTTTCCAAATGCCTTTCATGTAGTTATCATTTATTCATGGGCACATTCATTGCTTCACCAAATAATTACTGAGAACCTATTAAATGAATGATGGACACATTCATTGCTTCACCAAATAATTACTGAGAACCTATTAAATGTCAGTTTTTATTATGCACTGAACACAGAAAGGTGAATAAGGGGAAAGATATATAAAATCATCATAAAAGAAACAGCTACTATTTATTGAAAGCTTATGTGCTAGGTGCTTCACACACATTATTCCCTTATTTCTCACAACATTGCACAGTAATAATCTTCTCCCCATTTTGTATATTTAAAGAAAAAAAAAAGGCTTGAGAGGAATCAAGGTCTTAAAGAACAAGTAAGAAATTAGTAAAGAGGAAGCAGCAGGAGGCATTCCCAGGATAGGTGATGACAAATGTACAGGCATGGAAGCCTCACTGGCCCACTTATTTACGCAACAAGAAATCTAACATGTGTGGAGGGAGAGGTAAGGATGGAGGAGATCAGAGTGGCATGGTGGACAAGGGCCAGATGGCAGAGATTCCCAGTGGAACAAGGGAGGCATCATGGAATGCATTCTGTGGGCCAAGTTTTGTTATAACAACTGTCTTATGTGTTAATTAATCTAATCCTGATTATGATACAAAATAAATGTATTATCTCCTTTTTTAGATGTGGTTCAGAGATAGACACTTGCTCAAGGTTATGGAGATAGCAGGGGAGCAGGTTCCTGACAAACAGGTCTAACTTGCTTTTTCCATTAAATGTCAAACTTTGGTCTGCACACACAAAAAAATACCTGGGGTGGGAGTGGTGAAGATTGTTAAAAGAGTGCTGATGCTTCAGCCACTTGCCAGACCTAATCGATTAAGATCTCTGGGGCCGAGGCCTGGGCATCTGTATTATTAACAAGGACTTCGGGTGATTTTTGTAGCAAATAAACTAAACCAAGACAAACGTTATGAAAAGTAAAAGGATATACATATTGGGCTGAACTGAAAAAACAAGTAAGTCTTTACATTAATCGCTGAGTACTCTGGTTACCTCAAATGAATTCCTCAGTCCCTTATCCCGAGACAAATAAAATGTTAGACACCAGTCACCCTGAGTCTGCTCTCTAGGGCCCATCCCACTCAGGCATATGTAAAACAAGGGACAGTTAGATAGAAGCTAAACACTCCTAAAGTCTTCTATTCCTCTGGACCTTGCTAAACGAAATGTTGAAATATTATGGGGAAGAAATAACCTTGAGTTGAATATCTAGGGCTATGTACTTAGGAGGTCAAAATCTCATTAAAAAATTTGCTTCTGTTTGGTGGCATATGTCTAATAAAATCTTTACCAGAGAATATAATCTTTCTTTATACACATTTTTGTGACATACCTCTTCACATAGCATCTATTCCCTCCCACCATAATTCTTGTTGAGCTTTCTTTTTTGGGGGCAGTGCTGGGGGGGGGGGCAGGGAGGGTGGTGAGGAGTGGAAAGAAAGGGAGTATACAATTACATAAGACAATGTTGTCAAGTCAGGCTAGTGAAAAAGACTTTATTTACATTTCTGCTTAGAGTCTAGCCTTTAACAGTTAATAGACAGTAGAAACATTCTATGTAAGACATAAGGGTTTAAGAAAAGAACAAATTTACAAAATACCCCCACCAACATCTATGAAAAGATTAGTCTGTAGGTATATATTCTGAAAGAAATTAGTAAGTATTATCGTTTCTCTGAAGTTCTTTTAGAGAACGTTTGATTTGTCATGAAAGGTGTACAGAAATGACATGAAACAAGGAAAAGCTCCTCTAGGGATGCCCTCTAGTGGTATAAATCAGGGTTGTTCACAGAATTTCTTACGTTAAATAGCATGTTGCACATGAAATTATTTAACACAGTAATTATTCTATTTAGCAACTTATTAAAGTAAGATTCAAACAAAATGAAAACCATATCCTGTATGAAAGGAACTAAGCTAAGTTCCAGGTAACATGAACTTTTACTAAAATACTAATTGTTAATTATAACATTTCTTCCCCAATTTTCCTTTACTACAAATACAAGCACCAAATTTCATTTCAATGTAAATGATTTCAAATATCAAATGTTACCTATAAGTTTTAGCAAATATCAGACAGAATACATATTATAAAAATATGAAAAGTATTTATTCTTTTTTATAATGCCAACTTGAAATTTTAATGTCAAATTTGAAATTCAGAAATAAGTGTCTTAATTGACTTTTTAATATACAAGATTACAAGTTCTATTTCAATCAATCTAATAATAAACAATCAAGTAGTAACAATACTATTAACTTGTTAAATGATTCCTCACCCCCAAAAAATATATTTTAAAATGTCTCGTCTGAAAGTCAGCTTTTTTTTGTTTTTTCATGGGAGAGCACTAAGTTGGTAGGCAGAGAAGAGAACATTAGATGAAAGCACAGCATTTTTTTTTTTTTTCAAAATTGAGGGGTTGGGGGAGGGGAACAGTGTTGGGGAATTGAGGATGGGGACCAGCCAAGCTGTTGTGGAGAGCGCCAGTTGCCATCTGGCTGCCCATCGGCAGCTCGTGACCTCTAAGCTCAAGGTGCTGTGTTACAATCTTAGTTGCGGGTGGACACAGCCACCATTCCATGTGGGAGTTGAACCAGCAGCCTTGATGTTAAGAGCGCACTCTCTATCCACTGAGCCATCTGGGCAGCAACTCAGCTCAAGGTACTGAGTTCAGACTTAGTTGTGGGTGGGGGTAGCTCACCATGGAACAAGCAATCTTATTTTTAGGAGCACGTGCGCTCACCAGCTGAGCCATCCTGCCACATGTTGGCAGCTCAGTGGCAGCTCAGCTAAGGCGCAGCATCACTGGCCCATATGGGAATCGAACCAGCGACCCTATTGCTCAGAGCTCACACTCTTAACCAACTAGCAATTTGGCTGGCCCAAAAGGCACAGAATTTCTAAATTTAGTATTAGGACAAACATATTAACAATTTCTAATTCTTGTAACTTACATTAATCATAATGTAAATCTATACTTTTTTAAGCAGATACTGGCTTCATGCTAGGCAGCACTCTAAGCGCCTTGACACCAAATAGGCTCATAACCATTTGCCTCTTTCCTGGGGATGTGTGGTAGATCTGGAACCATTTCCCTATTTGCTTTCCAATAACTTGGAAAGATCAAACTTGGGGTGCTTAGTTAGCTATTCCTAAATTCCCTCATGGATGACAATCCCTCCTGAAATGTGTCAATCTTCTTTTGTGAACTTGTTTTCACGATCAGGGTAAAGGACAAAGCCAGAAGTGGTAGTAATGGTCCCTTAGTGCCACCTGCCATGTATTCAAAGGAATGAGTAAGAAAAAAAAGAAGAAGAAATGATTTCTCCTTGTTTCAAATGAAGTAGGACAGCAATAAGGGTAAGAATGTCTATGGGTAAACGACAGCAAACACAAGAAGAAAAAGGAGCAAGTAAAGGAGAAAGTGAACGACTAAACATCTCCTCTACTACGTGTTCTTTCATTCTCATTCCCGACTATTTAAATGTGTGGTTAGTGATTATGGTCAGTCAGCGCCAAATTTATCAAGTACACAGTTCAAAACAAATTAAAGGAACCTTACAATAAGGATGGTACAATTATAAATAAAAAGCATTTAATAATTTACAGATCAACATATGAAAAAAGAAAACAGACTGGTGCAAAATATTGGCTGAGGAAAGTCAAGTAAAACCAGAATGGAAAAACCTGTTACGGGTGTGTGCAGGGGAGGAGGCTGAGAACTGGTTGGGCATTTCCAGGTAACAAACCTAAGAGGAGGAACAGCTCATCAGAGATTATTTCCCTGGACAGAATAATGGGCCATCTTTGTAAAACAATAACTGACTCCAAGATTGAAAACAAAACCTCCTCCCAAGAAACTTTCCTACTCTCCAGAGTCATCAGCTCCACTCTAAACATGAATATTTCTACCAGTACTAACAAAATGGGTCCTAGAGAATACCCCGTCAGGCTGGACCTGATCCTAGGACCTCTATGTGAACAAATTGTGAACAAAGGCTGTTGGAAGAGTATCTCACTATGTGAAAAGTGGGTTCAAGTTTGGGAGAATGTTTACTACAAAGCCATTGTGATTTCATGTTTCTGTAAACATGACACAAAACCCACAATTTTCTCAAGTTCTCATTAAAACAATTCAAAGGTAAAACTTCAGGCACCAGGGTCTAACACTGTATTGTATGCCTCAGCTTAAAACTCCATATGTATCTGCACGATGGGTCAATTTCTGTATGAAATCTCTTCTCTAATATCATTTCCTGTACTGAACAACCAGGCTCACAGGCTCAATGAATGAGGAAAAGTTAACACGGGCTCTACACCTATTTACCAACAGAACACACACTGGGCAGAAGGCCTCTTTCACACTCCCTTGAAATGAGCACTGACGAGGCTCCGGGAGCCAGCTCCACATCCGGCCTCCCCCTCGCCTTTCGCCCCCCTCCCCATGCCCATTTGGGCACTCCAGCTTTGATTTCTCTTTTGCTGGATCCCTTCTATATATCCTATATTCGAATGATTACTGCTACTCCTGCTGCCTCCTCCTTCCCCGCTCCCCACTTTTTTTTTTTTTTTGGTAGTGAGGGCAGAGGGGAGGAACTTTCCCATTTTCCAAGCTTCTGGCTTTGCTCAAAGTGAACTTAGCATAACTCTGACCTTCAGCTTCCTTTGGCTAGGTGCGTTTGTGCTTGTCTACTACTATGAGATACTTATCTGCTAACAAAATTCTTTTTTCCCCAATTTATTCTAGCTATAAGCTTTTTCAGCAAGCCACAAAGTTTGAAGAAGCTGGGTTTAGAACAATGAAGCTGCTGTTCCACTTTGATTTACTCTTGCCTTCCATTCATCAGGCAGCCCTATGTCTGTATTTCATAAAACCTATCCTTTAAGGACTTTTTCCACAAAAAGATACTACTAAAAGCTTACTTTTATACAACAGGCATGTTTCCGAAAAGTTAAATGTAAAGTGAATCACTTAAGAGAGTAATAGAATCTGGAAAAGTAGAAGAGTAGATGGGGACAGCTACAAGGGGTCTTCAAATACATGAAGGGTTTTGAAAATCTGCAACAAATATGGCAAAGTGTAACATCTGTTAAACAGGGACAGGGGACACATGGATATTATGTTACTTCCTACTCTTACATACAAAGAATATGTAAATGCCAAAAAATGTATGCATATTTTAAGAAAGGAAAAAACTACTAAAATTGTAGTATTCGATATATACCGATAACAAAAGATGAATACAAGTCATGTTTGACTTCTGCGATTACAAGAGCACCCAAGTGGTTACCATCGGCGTCTAGACACTTCTGATTATGGTGAACTACTGCCTGAGCAACGTCGACCAAAGTGTAAAGCTGCACATGCCGTTTCCATTTCTTTACAAAGTGCCATGCCTCTCAAACTTATCACGAATGCATGTAATTGTTAGGTGTGTTGGAGGTTCTGTTGCAGACTCACGCCTCCATTGTTGTTGTACTTCCACAATGTTCTCAAATTTCAAATATCACTTCAAAATGGTCTTGTGCTCTGAACAACTGTGCTTCTGCCATTTTCTCTGACTGTCCTGCCTGTAGTATGGTGATGCTACCATTCATTTGGTTAATGCCATCTTTTGAGCAAATATCAAACTACATATTGCTACTGTAATTCAATTCAACTTTGAAAATACATAAACAACATCTCTTTGAATGTGTACACATTGTTTTCGTACCCTGGCATATTTAAAATTTCATACTTGAAAATATAAAAGACTTCAATGAAACAAATAATAAAAACCTAATTTAAGTTTTTTTCTTAAAAAATTTTCAGCTTTGAAATGTAACTGATGAATGAACTGCACATATTTAAAGTGTACATCTTGATGAGGCTTGACAAATATATACACCAGTAAAACCATCACCACCATGATAATGAACCAACATCTCTATCACCTTCACCAGCTTTGTACCCCTCTATACCCTCCCCAGGCAACCACTGATTTATTTCTGTCACTAAGCATTCTGCATTTTGTACAATGGAAATAGTTTTTTGGTCTGGCTTCTTTCACCCAGCATAATTGAGATTCATCATGTGGTGTGTACAGTAATTCATTATTTTTTTATGGATAATAGTCCATTCTGGATATACTGTAATTTATTTATTCATTTAACTGTTACTAGATATTTGTTTCCAGTTTTTAGCTATTACAAAGAAAGCTGCTACACATTCATGTGCCAGTCTTTCATGCACATATGCTCTCATTTCTCTTGGGTAAATACTAGGAGAGGGCTGGCTGGACTGTATGGCACGTATATGTTAAGCATTTAAGAATTTCTCAAATGGTTTTCCAAAGTGGTTATACACATTAAATATCTACCAGTGATGTATGCGAGTTACAGTTGTTCCACATCCTCACCAGCACTTTTTTGGTTTGTTCAGTCTTAAATTTGTAGTCATTCTTGTGGGTCTGTGGTGGTAGCTCAGTATGGTTTTAATTCACACTTTCCACTGACTAATAAGATTGGGAATCTTTTCATGTGCTTATATGCTATCTGCATACTTTCTTTAGTGAACAGTATATCAAAATCTTTTGCCCGTTTTTTGGATTTGGTTGTTTTCTTTGTATTGATAGCTGTAAGAGTTCTTTTGAGAACATCCATCAAGGTTTAGCATGCTTTTTCTATACAGGGCCAGTAAGTAAATATTTTATGTTCTGAGGGCCACATACAGTCTGTCACATATTCTTCTGTTTTAACCCTTTCAAAATGCCAAAACTATTCTTAGCTTGCAGGCGACCTTGTGTAAACAGACCTTAGGCTAGATTTAGCCTACAGTCATAGCCCTTTGTCTACATACAATTCCTTTGTCAGGTGTATGTTTGCAAATATACTCTCCCAGTTAGTTGCCTGTCTTTTCTTAAGAGCATCTACTGAAGAATGAGTTTTCAATTTTGATGAAGTACAACTTCTGAGTCCTTTTGTGCTCTCTTTATTCTATTTTGCCAATACTAAGGTCACTAGGATTTTCTCTTGTTTTCTTTAAGAAGTTTGATAGCTTTATAGTTCTTATACTTAAGTCTATGACCCATTTGTATATGGAATGAGGTAAGGGTTGTGGTTCATTTTTTGCATATGGCTATTCAATCATTCCAGCACTATTTGTTAGATGATTCTTTCTCCATTGAGTTGCCTCAGTATATTTGCCAAAATATGATCATATATATCTGAATCTATTTCTGGATTCTCTATTCTGTTCTACTGATCCATGTTATTTTTAAAGCAATATAATGATGTCTTTATTACTGTAGCTTTATAATAAGCCTTAAAATTAGGTAGTGTGTCATCCAAATTGTTCCTTTTAGTTTTTCTAAGTCCACTGTATCTTAGAATGAGCTTGCCATTTTCTAAAAACCGAAAATTCTGCTGGGTATTTTACTGAATCTATAGATTTGGTAGAGAATTGACATTTTAACAAATTCTGAATCTTTGATTCAAAAACACAAACTCTCCTTTTACTTAAGTTTCATTTGAACTTCTGTCAGCAAAGATTTGCAGTTTTCAGTGTACAAGTCTTGTAAATATATCCCCCTAAGTATTTCACATCTTTGATGCTATTTTATACAATATTGTTTTATTTCAATTTCTAAGTATGCATAATATGTGGAGTCACAACTGATTTCTGTGTATTGAACTTATATAGTGCAATCTTGCTAAATTCACTGTATTTTCTGTAAGCTGGCAGTTTTACCTGTATTTCCTTTAAACTCGTAATTTTAGAGCAGTGATTCTGAAATGAGGGCCTTTTTGCTTCCCAGGGTATATCTGGCAATGTATGGAGACATTTTTGGTTGTCATAACTGGGGTTTGGGGAAGGGTGCACTATTGGCACCTATATAAGTAGAAGCCAGGAATACTGCTAAACATTTCCAATGCACAGGACGCACCACCACAAACAATTTTCTAGTCCAAAATGTTGAAGGTGCTGAGGTTGAGAAACTGTTCTAGAGACTTAATCAAACTGAAATTTGATTTTTCACTTTATTTCATAGGTGGTGGTGTCCTTTTATCAGGGCACACATAAATAGGTATCTGGCTATGTTTTTGTGATCTTAGCAGCTAATGCTATCTACTGATTCATGAGCAGCTGCAAAGTGATAATATTCCAATACGACAATTCCTTATGCATTATCTGCAATACTTCTATAAAGAGAAACTTCCTGTTATCATTTACTTGTTTTTTTTTTTTTTTTGAGGGCAGTGTCACTGTCCCTCATATGTGGGACCGAACCGGGGCCGCTGGCTTCCCAGGCCAGCGCTTAACCTCCGCGCCACTCGGCCGGCCCAAAATTAGTTTTTTTGTTTTTGTTTTTTAGCTGAGCACTCCTGCAACCTGTTGGCAGGTCAACAGCAACCCAGCTCAGGCTGGCCTCTAACCGCCGTTGCTCAGAGCTCAGCTCACACTCTTGAGCGAGTTCTTAACCAACTGAGCCACTTGGCCGGCCCTACCCTACTTCTGGTAAAGAGCAACTTCCCCTCATCATTTTTTGTTTATCCTAAATAATCGTTCACATAGGAAAGACAGCATAGATGCTAGATTCTTTCTCTACCATTTTTTCAAAATAATGAGCTGGTTTCCTAATATCCTCTAAAGGTGACCAATATTATTTTTTAAAGCATCATTATGAATTTATGGATTAAGACATTTTGATATGTTTCAATCTATTATCACTTCACCTATGGCGAGTAGGAGAGTCCTCATGTTAGGTCCTGAGTCGTTGTCCTTAATAACTTCTTTGCTTTCTAATATGAAAATATAATTGAGGTTTAATCTTATACATTTCTTTCCCTGGACTGTAATCAGCCATTTCTCCAATGTCCCATTTTAGTGGAAAATAGTATTTAGAGACCAAAATCCAGGTCTTTTCAACAAACAAAACTAGAAATTTTTTTTTTCTTTTAGAGAAAATACATTGCGTTCATTATTTTTAATTCAAATTAAATATTTCAAAGCTCTTGTTACTTTTGTTTTGTATCTGAATCTATTCTCTTATGCTGAAAAATCCTAATGATATTAACATAATCCCTTATTTGCTTTACCCTGTAATGTAATATTTTCAGAACACTATAAATATTGTTATTAACAGTATGATAACTGAAAACAGTAGTACAAGATGTTTTTGAGGTTCTTTTTCTCCTTAAATTAGTATCAAATTTGTTTTAAAGTCAGTTGGAGTAATTTTTCTCTGTGAAAAATTATTCTCCATGAGGTTATATTACTAAGTCAGTTATTTTCTGAGGTTATACTGCTAAGTCAAAACAAAGTTACATTTGTTAGTTTCATTTAGCTTTTGCTAAATTTGTCTTATGCTACATGTCTCTTCATTTGACTAATGATTTATATCCTTTATAATAAAAAATACAATCATAAGTAGAGCATTTGTTGAGTTCTGTGAGTCATTCTAGTGAACTGCTGAACCAGGAAGAGGGTCAGAGAACTCCCAAATTTGTAGCCAGTTGGTCAGAAATATGTGGCCTGGGGACCCCTGAACTTGCAGCTGGTGTCTGAAGTAAGGGCAGTCTTGTTGCGGGCTGTGCACCCATTTTGTACGGCCTGATGTTAACTCTGGACGGTATGAGAATGTACAGCACACCAGTAGGGGTGCTTTGACCTTAGTTCTGTTGCATATGTTGTCCTTGGGCTTCCTGTTGTGTTACACTAGCTGCTCTTCTATTTTTGGCAAAGGATTTGAAAGACTCAAAAACTATGCCACTATCACTACCATTTTGTTGCTAGCTTTTCTTTGTGTTTTAAGCTAACTTAGTATATCACATTTCCCACCTCCCCACACACACTATTTCAATATTTATCACCATTTGACAGACAGATAGCAACAGAAGATTAAATTGCCAAGATCATACACCAAAGCCACTCTTAGTATTGATTAGAACTCATCTGCAGTTTACGTCATGAGATGTACAAACTGCAATTAGAGTTACCAGTTGTGGCTTGGTAACAGTAATAACTATACTTTATATGGGTCTAAAGAAGCTAACAGAAGACTTGTTTTCAAGTGGCTCAATCAGATTTTTCTGATTTGTCATTTTTGATTATATATTACTACCCCTCCCCTCTAACCAATAACAAAATGCATACTACAAAGTATTTCAAATATTGCTTGCTTATTAGCAGAATGCATTAAATTTGTAAATTAAAGAGCACACAGAACTACGTACTACAAATGATATACGTATATTGTTTTCAAACTAGTCTGAGGCTAGAACTCCAAAATAAAAAATAAAAGCAAAAATTTTACCTCTGTGAGACGTAGCTGTGATGATACAGCCATATAATCTGATTCTAATTTGTTCTTCTCGGAGATCACTGTAGTATTTTGAAGAATTAAATCTACTTTTTGTATATGCAAAGAAGTACAAATCTAGGAACAAAACCCATAAGAGTTTGTTTTACAATTATGAAAAACAATACATTAAAATTATAAATCATAAAAAATATTTTTCTAATGTGCCTGATACCTCTCTCAAATAGTTTCTTTTTATAACTTTCTCACAAGAGAATTTTAAAGTTTTCTTGTGTATTTTATTGAGTCATCTGGAATAAAATAATTTTGTCTACTGAGTGCTTTTAACTAATTGCTTGACCTATACTGAAAAATGTCAAATAATAGTGCAAGCTGAAATTATTTATAAAACTCTCTTGCTAAGACTTTACTACCCTGTCTTACCTACTCGCTTTAAAAATACAACTAAAATTAAGAAAATGCCTTACCTTAATCAGGTGTGTTAATTCGGTAACAAGTTTCGCTTTTTGAACATTTATTTCTTTGATTCTGGTATTTGCTTTTCGCTCTTCCTCTTCAAGGTTACAAGTATCCTGTTCCATCAGCTTTAAACTGTATGAAACATATAATGATGTAGAAATCAAAGTTATACACAAGGGTTGAACCCAAATCCTTAGGATCCCTGCTGTTTTATGTAACATTTAGCAATGTTACCCAAATGTTTAATAAACTGCTAGCTTCTGGATTACACAATAATTTTATGCAACCAGTCAGGATCATAAAGTATGTGGGATATATTATGTGCCTGGGGTAGCCTAGGTAATGTTAGTGCTAATGGTATAGGATCTGGAATCAAAAGGAAAGATCTGAATTTGCTCCTTGTCATTAATAAGCAATATAACTGGACATGTTGCTCTTTTGAGCTTCAGTTCCATCTAAAAATTTAAAATAATAATAGTACCTCTTCCATAGGGCTGTGGTGAAGATGTAAAATATGTAACACATTTATATAGTGCTGGGTCAATAACTGATGGATAAGTATTAGTTGTTGCTGTTATGAATATTGTTTAAACATAACCCCTTCCCTTAAGGAGCTTACGGGGGGGAGGGGGGCAGGGGGGAGGTAGGGAAGGATTTGATGAATAGGTAAAAGAAAAAATACTCATAAAGGAAAGACAATACAACATTCAACAAAGTAAATACTTTGTTCTTTACTTTAAGATGAAGAAACTCAGGCTCAGAAGCTAAGTTACCTAAGATCACAGTTTAAGGGGGAAGATGTCTTTGGCACCAAAGTCTAAGTTCTTTCCACTACACTATGTTGTCATAAGGGAATAAAGCAAGAACAAAGGATGGAAGCAATAATAAACAAAAATGAACAAGTTCAGTGAATGTTGTAGAGAGAAGCCTGAATGGTACACGGAGGACATTATTGAGGAGAGGAGGGAGATGAATTGGAAGGCATAGAGTAAAACAAGATTTTGAAAGACTTGAAAGTCATTTTAAGAGAAAGTTGTATTTAATTAAATTTCAGGTAACGAAGATAAATTAAACCACAGTATTCTGGAGGCACTGAATGGAGAGACCACTCCCCAGGTCGCCACTGCAATAGTCCAAAGTGTATTACTGTAGGTATGAGACAGCGGGCTGGTGATGGGTAAGAAAGGTCATTTCACTACAAAAATTAATATTACACTATGAGGAGAAAGTTTAGTTTCAGACAATACAACAGTCCAATATAGCAGTTGCACAGTAAAGGTTAAGTGTTTGTACATGACTGAAGACAGGAATGAAGAGAAGGGTTAAAGTTGAAAACAAAGGCTTAAAGTTGAAAAAAATTCTAGGCAGTTAGACTAAAAATACATCTTGCCTTAAATAACCAAGGTATATTATTAACTTTTAAAATAAAAGTTAGTGATAATTGTTTGCTTTAAAAAAACAATGAAGAGGGCTGGCCGAGTGGCGCGATGGTTAAGCTCTGGCTTGGGAAGCCAGCAGCCCCGGTTCGGGTCCCACATATGAAGGCCAGTAACACTGCCCTCAAAAAAAAAAAACCAAAAAAACAATGAAGAACAAATTTTCTTAATACATCTCAAATATGATTCAATTTATGAATGTTTAGAAACATTGCTATATTTGGTCAAGATAAACAAACTTGTACCTTAACTCAAGGCAATGTACTATTGAAATATGACTGATTATGTGATCAATATCTATATTTTTATTCTACAGGCAAGAAGCATAAAAGAACAAAAAGATGTGAGCTATGACTTGGTAAGGTATGGGAAAAATTTTGAAACTACAAGTCATTGTTCATTTCCCCTGGCAGTAGGATTCAAGTTTGAGAGAGAAATTATTACAAAACGTGCTTGTGGGATTTAGGGTATCATTCCAAGGTTAACTAATAACATCCCCATACTGCTTTGCGCCCCCAGCCCACACCCCACCAAATAGGGTGCAAATTACCTTCCTAGTTTGGAACTAATTTTTTGTTCCAGTTGTCTCTTCTTGGTTTTTCTTTCAAGAAGCTCCTTCTTCTTTTGTCTAAGTTCATTATCTTTGTGTTCTAGATGTTTGTTTCTCTCATGCAAGGCAATTAACCCTGATTCCACTGCTTGCAATTTTATATTAACTTCCTATGGGATATTCAAAATTATTAATATATTTTAAAAAGAGTTCTAGTTAAAGCTTTATAAATCCAGTTAATATTTTTTTCTAACACTCAAAATAACCAACCTTTAGATGTTCTTCTAAGTGTCTTCTTTGCTCTAGATCCACAGTAACTGTGAGAAACTGAGCTACTTTTAGGGATGTGTTACTAGAAATTACTTTGTTTGAATAAACAGAAGTTTTCACCACATACTTTTCTTCTGCTGTATACATTTGTCTTAATCGTGTTTCTTGTATTACCTACAAAGTAGAATAAGTATTAGTGCACATCTAATAATAATTATGATATATTTAAAAGGACTGAAGAATTAAAATACAGAAGAACAAAATATAGTAGATGTGCTTTCATTTTTTAAAACTTAATCCAACAACATCTCTAAAAAGGTGGTTGATACATTTCAGGTTATTATTTTAGATAACACTAAGGAAGAGAGAATTAGGAGAGAACTAAAACAACTAGCAAAGTTGGCTACACTCTTCTTCACTATACCATCTCTTCCAACTAAATATACTTCTGGAGCTTTGCTGTATCTACAGAAGAGATACCAGAGGCCAAGTGTCCATTACATTGAACTGTGTTATGTCAGGTAAGTCACTTACTCTCCCTTGCCCTCAGTTATACTGTTCAAAGACACATAATCTTATATTCAATTCCTATATATTGGAGAGAATACTTAATGGAAACACTTTTCAAGGATTTCAAATGTTTTTTTGTATTTTGGGGGGATCTTTTCTCTCAAGAACTTATAAAAGGAGTTTCATGAAGTACATTCTAAACACCTTAACATTAATTAGGTCTATTTCTGTCTATTTTTAAAGAATAAGCTACTGCAATACAGTTTTTTTTTAATCTCTAAAGGTTCATTACCAATACTCTTGTGGCATGTTTCTCTCCAGAAGTTTATAGTCTAAGTGAAGAGAGAAGACATATTTAAGCACACTTAGTTTAACAGGGTATCAACTGGCATCTCTAAATGATGAATAATTTGGAATGAAAGGAAAGCCTAGATGAGGTTAGTCTACCCAAGTTTCAATGAAGGTTAAGTTTTAAATGGGATCTGAACTGACAAGAGATGATGAGGGACAGATACTCCCACCAAAAAAGGACATCATGAGCTAAGGGGGTCAACAGACCATTTAACCAAAAGGGAGAGCCTTAGAAATTAATGAGAGAACAATTCCGGAGATAGGTTATAATTATAATCATTTCTGGAAACCAAAAATGTTAGGACTCAATAATAAAGCAAAACTTACACTAAAAAATGTATTTTTAGTCTAAGGATGAAATATAGCTATTATTGTCATTACTTATAATAAATAATAAAGCAAAACTTACACTAAAAATGTATTTTTAGTCTAAGGATGAAATATAGCTGTTATTGTCATTACCTAGATGTGAAACAGAAGGATTGAGGATATAAAGACAGTAAATTTCTTCAACAAAGGTTTCTATCTTCTAAAAGATAGCTAAAATAATGCAGAAGTTTGATGAAGAGTCTGAAACACTTCCTCACTTGGCTTTACTGTACATTCACATGTCTGAGAAGTGTCTCATCATAATTTATACAGTATTTACATACAATATAGCACTGAGTTGGGTATCAGAACAATCAAATATAAGAAATATTCAATGTGTTCAAGGATTAAAACAACACCATCACTTACATAAAACCAGAGATTAAGGTTAATGAAAAATACTTGAAAAGAGATGAAGGGGAACATAAGAATTAATTTTACTTTAAATTATATGAATTCCAATGCTGTGTTTCTAGTACAAACAGTAGGGTTAAAGCTCTCTGGGTGACAGAATGTTAAAAAATAAAAGTACATAAAAATAATTCAACTTGAAGCACTGTTCAAAAAGTAAAAGGATTCTCCAAAGGCAGTAATTGTTCCTTTCTGCCCTAAGTAAAACTGTGAAAGCCCGTGCCAAATTTCCTAGAGTGTTTTTGCAATAGTGAAGTATTCCCAATATTGTAGCCTTCAGATAGCCTTACCTATCCCTAAAGTTACGACAGTAATTGGTTTGGTCTATGCACATGGTCTTGTCCTCTTTTCCAAACACCATGGCATTAACAGAGAAGGGAGGTACACCGACATGGAGAGTCACATTTTTTGGTTTCCCCAAATGATCACCATAGTATGATATATTTTAAACCAAAGACAACTTACTGTAATTAGCTAATTTGTGCAAAATGGGTTGGTAATGAGCCCTTAATTTCTATCTTCTTTTTATATACAGTAGAGCCCCCAAACTGCAAATGGATTATCCTAGGAATATTTGTACACTGGTTGTTAAAAATTTTAAACAAATTTCCTAATAAATTCAATATTATAAATAGCAGTTTGGTCTGTAACTGGGTCCTAGATGCTTACAAGTGGTATTAATATGGCAACTTGGTGTTATGGAAAAACCTGTTATAGAAGAGATTTCTTCCTATTTTTACCTGTGATAAAAACAGCAAATGTGGTTTGGAGTTTTGGAGATTAGTTCTAAGAAGAAAATTCTAAGCAGCATTAGCAGAATACAGGAACTAAGAGTTTATGTAGCTATACTAGCCAGGAAAATGAGACCCTATTAAGGTTGGGCATTCATATATGAGATCATCTTATGTGGAAGCTTTAATAAGGGGAGGGTTTATCAAAACATTTCTATATCCCAGTCTACCACCCTGAAGTATAATCTGTCTGAAAGACAGTAACTCCATATCACTCCTGTCATCAAGTATTAGTCAACAGTCATTGTTCTATGTTATATTAAAAATATAAAACACGAAGAAAATTTCTGTGTGGTTAAAAGCAACAAAATCACATGCTTCTTTCAATTTCTCACAATTTTTCCTTCACTTTAAGCTAAGAAATTTATACAAAACTCCATTTTTGGTACTGAGTCTTTTCATACCCGTTCGATTCTCTCTCTGGTCCTTTCAGTTCCTACAGGAACTTCATGAATATGATACTGGCTGCAAAGGTAACTCATGACAGGAGCAGGTGCATCGAACAACTCGCGCAAGTAAGAGAAAAATCCATATTGTCTGAAAGAAGAGGCATCTATTAGGTTTTCCTTCTTAAAATATCATTTAAAAAAATCTGAGAGCTGACAAGAGGCCAATGAACAACAAATAAAGTCTCTTTTCTCTGTGTATTTTAAAATCACTGAAGATTAATACAGAGATTTATTTCCTTGTTAATGTTTAATATTAATATATTTATGATCACAAATTAATCTGTTCTTTTGTTGATTCTTCCATTGTTTTTATATTTAGAATGTCTACTGACCTCCAGAGTTAAGATATTTACTTATTGGGTTGGCTGAATGGCATGTTGGTTAAAAGGTGGCTTGGGACACCAGCTCTGAGCAGCAGGCCGCAGTTCGGATCCCACACTGGAGGGCCAGTGACACTGCCCTCTATAGCTAAGGTGGTGAACAACAGCTCCACCTGGAGCTGGGCTGCTATGAATCCCTGGGATTGCATATCTGCAACCCCTGCTGCAGTGGACTGTCATAGGCTACAGTGAGTGGCCGGCAGCCAGCCGGTGTGAGCTGCCAAGAGCCTCTGTGAGCAGTTGTCCAGAGGCTGGTGACGGATCTGCCTTACCCGAGAAGAGCACAATGATGATAGCAACATGGGCCAGTGAAGCAATGTCCTCCACAACTAGATTGAAGAACGTAAGGACAGCAACTTGTCTGTTCCCCTTCCCTGATTCCCCAATGCTGTTCCCCTCCCCAATAAAATCATTAAAAAAAAAAAAATTTACTTACAGCTGTTTTGTAATTGTAATTTTTCCATTTAGTCCTTCTGGAAATTACTTTTACATTATTAAGTGATGATTTATCATGTGATTTTTCCAATAACTAGCCAACTATTTTAGTATCTTAAAATATCATATATTAACTATTTAAAATATCATCATATATTAACTATATCATGGTTTCACTGATTTAAAATATTATCATATATTAATTATACTATGGTCTGTTCCTGGGGCTAGATTTTTCCATATTTTAGACTTAAGTAGTGATCCTAAAAGGGAATAATACTGCCTATAACAAACATATTTATGTGACAAAGAGATAATTAAAATACATTTAAGAGATAAATGATTACTCGATATTCAAAAGTAACAGGTTAGTTTTAATAATATTTTCAAGACTTACTTTAGTTCATTCAAAGATCTTGAAGGTGCTCTGTCTGCATATGAATTCCTGGGAGCAATCACAGTATTTACTCTCAATTTTTTATTGTCACGAACCTGAATGTAAGGTGAAGAAAGTATTTTAATTACCATCTACTATCAATCAAAATGAAGTTACCATATTCCTACTTGGGATGATCAGAAATTTGAACACTGACAGGATATTTAACGGTATTTATGAGAAAAATCTTTAGTGTGATAATGATATTGTAGTTATGTGTTTTTACAAATAGAGTCCATTTCTTTTACCATTTTCACTGATCAAGTCTATGAGACAGTAAAGAAAGTAATAATACCAGAACTCTTTCAGAAAATAAGAGACATTTCGCGAGTCATTTTATGATACCAGCATAATCTTGATGGCAAACCTGACAAAACCATTATAATATCCCTTATGAACATATATGCAAAAATCCTTAACAAAATATTACTAAACAGAATCCAGGAGTATGTGAACACTATACTGACTAAGTAGTTTACCCCAGGAGTGTGAAATTGATGTAACATTAAAAAAAAAAAATCATCCAATCTAATGTATTAACAGAATAAAGTACAAAAGCCATAACATTATCTCACTAGCTGCAGAAAAATCACTTGACAAAATTCAGTAGCCATTCATGGTAAGAATTCTCAGCAAACTACGAAAAGAAAGAAACTTCCTCAACCTGAAAGGGCATCTATGGTAAATGTACAGCAGGTATAATACTTAACGGTGAAATATTGAGTGCTTTCTGTCTGTGAACAAGCCTGGATTGTCTACCTAACCACTTCTCTTCAATGCTGTTATGAGATACTAGGCAATGTAGTGAAGCACAATAAAGAAGAATTCCAGGGTCAGATGGTTTCACTGGTGAATGTTGACAAACATTCAAATAAGATTTAATACTTATCCTTCTCAAACTCTTCTAAAAAATTGAAGAGTGAATTCTTCCTAACTCAATTTACAAGGCCAACATTACCCTGACACCAAAATCAGACAAGCACAACACAAAGAAAATTATAGGCTAATATCACTGATAAGCTTTGATGCAAAAATCCTCAACAAAATACTAGCAAATCGAATACAAGAATACAGATGAAAACATGGGCACTCAACTTATGGACCTTGGTCTCAGGGTTTTTTATGTTAACTTGACCCAAAGGCA
The DNA here is from genome assembly GCA_033961575.1 of Aselliscus stoliczkanus. Classification (NCBI taxonomy): domain Eukaryota; kingdom Metazoa; phylum Chordata; class Mammalia; order Chiroptera; family Hipposideridae; genus Aselliscus; species Aselliscus stoliczkanus. The sequence continues at coordinate 161,893,783 of CM066728.1, forward strand.
AGGACGTAAAAGCAAAAAATAAATGAACAGGACTATATCAAATTAAAAAGGTCATGCACAGCAAAAGAACAATCAACAACAAAAAGGCAACCAACCAAATGGGAGAAGATATTTGCAAACAGTACCTTTGATAAGGGGCTAATATCCAAAAAAAGAAAGAACTCATACAAGTCAACAAAAACCCCCACCCAAAAAATCCAGTTAAAAAATAGGCAGAGGATCTGAACAGACACTTTTCCCAAGACAACATAGATGGCCAATAGATATATAAAAAGATGCTCAGCCTCATAAGGCAAATGCAAATCAAAATGAGATACCACTTCACACCTTCTAGAAGGGCTATTAGTAAGACAAGAAATAACAAATATTGGAGTGACTGTGGAGAAAAGAGAACCCTCGTACACTGCTGGTGGGAATGTAAACTGGTGCAGCCCCTATGGAGAACTGTATGGAGGTTCCTCAAAAAACTAAGGACAGAGTTACCATACAACCCAACAATCTTTCTTCTGGGCATCTATAATACCTGAAAATTTTGAAAACACTTATTTGTAAAGATTTATGTATCCCTGTGCTCACTGCAGCATTATTCACATTAGCCAAGACACGGAAACAACTAAAGTGTCCTTCAACAGATGACTGGATAAAGAAGACATTACGAGCACGCATGCACGTGTGCCACGCACACACACGATGGAATACTACTCGGTCATAAAAAATAATGCATACTGATATTTGCAACAACATGGATGGATCTTGAGAGTATCATGCCACCCCACTCCTCCCCCCCATATCATATATATTACACTTCCTCTGACGCCCTTCTATATTATAATCCACATCCCGTGACTATTTATATGTTCAATTACAGTTGGTATACAATATTATACAACCTCAGCTTCAGGTGTACAGTGCAGTGATCAAGCCTCTACTCCATCCATGAAATGATCTCCCTAACAAGACATATGACCATCTGACACCCCACAAAATATTTACAACATTAATTATATTCCCCAAACTGTCTTTCATATCCCTGTGGCAATGTAGTTGCCTATTTTTGCCGTCTAATCCCTTCCCCTTCTCCCTCATCCCCACCCCGCTCCCAACTGGCAACCCTGTTTTTCCTCTATATCTATGAGACAGTTTCTGTTTACTTTGCTCATTCATTCAGTTTTTCAGATTCCACATATGAGAGAGATCACATGGTATTTGTCTTTCTCTGACTGACTTACTTCACTTAACATAATAGTCTCTAGGTCCGTCCATATCATTGTCATTATCTCCTTAAAAAAACAAAATCATATTTTTCTGTTTTCAGTAATCAACAGTACAGATCTAGGATTTACTCAATTATTTTTATTATTTTTATTATCTTCATTGTTATGCAAATTATTTGCTTTCTACTTTGGTAGTGATATACTTCCTTTCATAACATTTTGAATAATAAAAAGTGATTTAGAGAAAAACATTAAATAATAGTAATAATAGTATAGTTAGTACTTGGAGATGACAAAAATTGTGACGGTAGTATACTAAATGGCAAAAACTGTGAAAATGGTTTGTAAGTTACTGAAGAATAGGAAATGTACTCTAGTAGATACAGCTACAGAAGCAGCTTATAGTCAATAAATTTCAAAATTTAAAATACACAAAAAGTCATGCATATAAGAGGAAATTCTGGTCCTACTGATGAGAAGCTTTGGAAAGTTCATTGTTTACAGCACAAGAAAAAAAATAATAAAGGTCAAATTTTCAGAAACCAATGCCATATTATCAATATACGGTTCAAAAACTTATTTAGCACAGAGGAAGCATAGATTTTTGAGGCAAAGCAAGGTATTCAGTGTAAGCAAAGCTGGCAATTTGCAAAATAGAAATCACCTACTAAGACCTAACTAAACAGCCTTCACAATGTGCCATGTCTCACAGACTTGTAACACAAGCAATCTACTTCTTCAATAAACTGACACCCGATTACTAACTCACTGGTGGGCTTAAATAGTTCTAAAATACACAAATGTTTAACTTTTCTGGAGTCTATTTTATAATTTTATTCATTCGACCTTTTCCAGTTATCATATATTACCATTCTCTGCCAACTCCCAAACCAAAAATCTTTGATGTAGATGATATTATCTCTAACTTAGCAATGAGGAAATTTAAGAGACAAAAACATTTAGGCAACTTGCCACCAGAATTCAAAGCCTGGCAGTCTATCTTAGTTACTAAAAGCCATACTTCCTTTCAGTGGCTTAGATTCTTGGTCAGTGGTGTCTTCTCATTCTTTTTGATGTGGTTTTATTTATAACATGAACAACAACATTATATTGCTTTATCATCCAAAGATAAACTGAGTTCACCTCAATGTATTTACCAAAAGGATGTTCAAGGCCAAAGGTACAGCATTATGATGTTTCTATCTCTTAACGACAGAGTTACTCTTCATATTAATTCCAAATGATAATTTCAAAACATGTTACAGAGGGAATTATGGGCTGTTTTTCTTCTTATAAAACAAACTCATTCCCTAATAATTGCATAGATAAGAAAAAAATTAGCAAAATTGAATGGTTTTTACACAAGAGTTACTGCTGGTAAAATTAATCATCACTTTTTGCTTTAGTATGAATTTTAAAATTCACTAAAAGATGAGTGCCAAGTGCATCAAAATATTATTATATTAGTACTTGCCTCTTTGAGGAAAACTTCCATATCTTCTTGACTCTCAAATACAAAGGCTCTCAAGTCATTTGATGGAATATGATTTTCAATATATTTGGCATTTTTATTATCTTTCATATTGATCTAAACAAAACAAAAAGAAAAAATAAGTTAATTCATGAAATCCAAACTGATTACTAGAACACAATTATGTTTAACCTAGATTTACTTAAATGTAATACCTGAGAAAAAGGGAGACAAAAAAAAAAAAAAGAACTTGGTATTGAAGGGTCAACACTGTAAAACATCTATATATATTTAATCTAATTTGTTACTCTGAAACATCCAATACATACTAAAATGAAAGCTAAGACTGGAATAGTACCTGATGTGTAGCGACTTTGATATTATCTAATAAATAAGTTTCCCTTCTGTTCTGTGACCTAAGAGTATAAACATTTCTTATCTGGCCCCAAACTTTTAATATTTTTCTTCTTTATTTTTGAGAGGAATTCATACTATACATGGCAATAACCGATTAGCACGAAACCACAAAGAAATGAATAAAACTTTATGAAACTAATGGAAAATAACTAGTTATGGATTAATTGTAACTGTTAGTGTCTACATGAGAAATTTGGGGTTTGTACCACCGGAGCATAAACTTAATGATTTATTAAAATATTAACTAATTTTTAAAAAAATTACTATTTAATTAGGCATTTCCTCATGTTGAGGCTCAATGGTATTGAAAATACTAAGATATAAGATAGGTCAGGAAAACAAATTGTTTCAAGAATACAATTTATTTATTGCAGATGACAAGTGTGTTGAAAAGCAGAGCATGATACATCTCCATAACAGAGGTATATAAAAAAAGCTATTTATAGAAATTGAAAGGATAAGACTACCTCCTGCAGATAGAAATCAGATTTCTTAAAAAAATACTTTAAGAAAGAAAATATTTATGTTTCATATATACTTAAATATATATATAAATAAGAAAATTCAGCACACTAAAAGCTAGGGCTTTGGGGTTAGATAAATGTCATTTCAAATTCTGTGTGTGACCTAGATCAAATACTCCTTAAATCTCTGAAAACATTAGCTACCTCATCCTTAAAATGGGTGCAGTAAAACAGCATATACCTCATAGGAATAAATGTGGGTAAAGAGAGAGAATACAATAAAAAAATTAGTGCAGTACTTGTTACATAAATGTTGGCCAATATTACTATTTTATTTTTTTTTAGCTGAGCCATCCTGCTACCTGTTGGCAGCTCAGCAGCAGCTCAGCTTGGGCTGGGCATCGAACTGCTGTTGCTCAGAGCTCAGCTTGCACTCTTGAGCGAGCTCTTAACCAACTGAGCCACTTGGCTGGCCCTACTCTCTATTTTAAATGAAAGAATATCAGTGTCAAAAAATGGAAAAACAGATGTATAAGCAAATAAAATTAAAACCACATAAAATACTATGACCTGGACATAGACATTATAATATTTAGTGTCTATTGTCTCACAATTTTTTTTTTTTGGTACAAAATTACTTTATTGAAAGGAATAGTACATATGAAAGAAAACATTAGTGGTGGTGACTGGTTAGCTCAGTTGGTTCGAGTGCAGAGCTTACAACACCAAGATTGCCAGCTCAATTGCCACATAGACCACTGGGTTGCACCCTCCACAACTAGATTGAAACAACTACTTGACTTGGAGCTCATGGGTCCTGGAAAAACACACTGTTGCCCCCCACTCGCCCCCCAAAAAGTGTGTATTTGCTACAACTTATAGAAAGGGTAAAGTAACCCCAATACGACCATAGGAAGTCACATTATTTTTAATAGCTATGGATAAGCCGGCCTAGAACGTAGCTCACATTATCCTTCTTTTCCAGGGTACACTTGTCAGAAATATTCTGTCATGTCAGATTCCAGAGCCCCCATCTTGTATAAGATGGTTACATGGTCATTCTATTCTTTCATGGATTTCACCTGCTAAGTCAAGTAATAAGTCTCAAGGAAGTCACACAAGTCAGGGTCGTTCACTAGCCAATTTGTTTATTTCCAGCTGTGACTGATTCACACTTTTTCTCAAGTGTAATGCATATTGCATTGCATTCACTGTCTGGTTTCCTGATATATCCTCAGGAAGATTTGGCCACCTTGTTGGCTGTACAGCTTCATCCGTTTCTTAGCATGCTCCTTCTCATGAGATTGGTGAAGAAAATATTTGGACAAGTTCTCCAAAGACACATCTTCACAGTCACAAGAAACAAGACACAGAAAGTGTATGCAGCACTCCAAGATCTGATGGTTGATGGACGCATCAAAGTTCAACGTTTTTTAAAATACAAACTCTCTACACATCCTATCTTGTAACCTGTTTCATAATTCATTGACATGTTCTAAATGTCCTTTTATAGAAGTAAATAAAGACTGACAGCAACATTTTAAATGTCTGTATAGTATTCCAACATCAGGATGTAATTTATATAACTAATCAATGTCTTTGAAAATTTTGTTCCTTTGCCCCATCGCTATGCTATTATAAACACTACTGTGAGGAATATAAGTATAAACAAATCTGCACATTTCTCCAGTTCTATATTGGAACTGTTAGAAATAATTCATGGAAACAATTGCTAATTGACAAGTTACCGTATTTTGCCATGTATAATGCACACTTTTTTGTCCAAATTTGTGAGGGAAAAAATAAGGATGCGCATTATACGTGGGTAGTACTAATTCCGTGTATGTATAAGTGCTTTTCTTTTATTTATGCTTATGAGTTAAAAGTGTAACTCTAATCAATAACGATATCCGTATGCAAAATAATTCGCTGGAATACTATAATCAGTTTTGTTGGATTACGACGAACTTGCAACAACGAAGAGTTCTTGGCCTTCTACGATGCATAAATATCACAAATTTGTTACCGGTACATAAAATTTCTTGTACCTTGTATTTGTTCTTGTGTTTTGTAATTATTTGTTACATAAAATGTCTTGCACCATAATGTTAAAAAATAAATGCTAAAATCCCTTTATAATACAAAAAACAAATACCTAAATGTAAACAAATAAAAATTTGAATTAAAAAATTAAAAAGAATTTTTCCCTGAAAGTTTGGACCAAAAACATGGGTGAGCACTATACACGGCAAAATACGGTATATGACTAAAATTATAAGTTTAAAAATTGCTACTTTGCCTACAAAGGTGGTAGTATTTCAACTAAATCTTGAAGGGTTAAGTGTGTGTGGGAACACAATTGGAAGGAGGCGGTAGGAAAGGTGAAGGGTTACTCCAAGAAAGGTAAAAAAGCAGAGTATACCTTTTTATCTCAAAGATTCAAATATCATTTAAAATGTCAATATATGCCAGCTGGTAATCCAACTTGATAATAGGCTATTAGCAGAAAACCAAGTGACAAGAAGATGACAAATCTAATAAAGTTCTAAGTATTATTTTGAAGCTGGAATTTTAACAAAAATTTGTTGACAACTACACTTGACTGCAACTTATTATATTAAGGATCACAATGTCTTTTCTTATATTTTCTTCCAATCTTTATCAGATTAAGCAAAACATAATGCCTGCATCCAAAATAACAATGACTTCTTTATTTTATTTTATTTTATTTTATTTTTTTTTGAGGGAAGTGTCACTGGCCCTCATATTTGGGACCCGAACCGGGGCCACTGGCTTGCCAAGCCAGCGCTTAACAACCGCGCCACTCGGCTGGCCCAACAATAACTTCTTGATCTGCCAAAAATATTCTAATACATACCTGAGCAAGAAGAGAATCCAGTATTATGCATATTTTGCATATTAATTTTGCTAATGTAAGATATAATAAAACTATATGAAATGATTTAATAAAGTATAATACAAACATGAGTTACAGAAAAATAGAACTTTTCATGAATCCTGCAAGGATCTATAGTACATTCTTTTCTAAAATGAAAGAAGTTATCCAGCAAAAATAACCCTTAAGTCATTTTGGGGTAAGTTTTTGGTTTATATTATATGTAAGAGCTAGCAAATGTTTATGAGGTCAAGAAACTATTTCACTCAGAATCCTCAGTTTTTGTAGTGGGTGATTTTCTTATCTATCTTCTCTCAGGTGCCTCATGTCAACATAATTATTTACAGTGCTTTTCTAGTTTTCTATTCCTTTGGCAGCACATAATCTATTGCCTACTATGACCTAATACCAATTGCCAGAAGCAACCAGCTAACCAAGCTAATTTTATACATGATTCTTAGTCAATAAGGAGCCATTTTCATTATTTCTTTCTAAAAAAGTTCAGTCTATTTATCAAGGGTCCTTTAAAACACTTGTGTATGGATTAAGCAGTATACCAGCTGCTCCAAACCTGATAACAGAAAACTAGGGGTGTAAAGAAGACAAAAGAATTCTTAAAACAACAAAAATCTATAATGATTACAATAATAAAACTAATGGAGTTTACCAAGATGAATAAAACTTCTTACTGTAAGCATTATGGGCTCATAGACTCTTTGCTTAAATTTGTCTCTGTTATTTCTCAGCCATACAACAGCATCGTATGTGTCACGGTATCTCTGTCTCAGCTTATCTTCCTTTTGATTCATAAGATTGTCAAATTGCACAATCCGATCATTCACACCTAAAATTGGAAAACAAATCAAGGTATTGTTTCTCTGAAAACTTGCATTAGTAAAACATTCTACTAATAATACAAAACAATATCTTAAATCCACATGTTACGAACACCACTCTGCAAGTACCCAGCATAGTGAGTAACACTGTACCTTCTTTTATCATTTAACAATTGTCAATAGTTTTTGAATGTATGCACCCTGGACAAATCATTCTCAAATTTTCAAAGACCTGGGATAAAAGATAATCTTTAAGCTATTGAAAATAAACAGGTCACATACAAAAGAATGAAAAAACACTAGATTTCCAATCAGAAGACAGTCACAATAAGCATTCAAAATTATGAGACAAAAATTATTTTCAAAATTAGATTCATATATACAACAAAACTGAAGAAAAGAGATAATGCAATAAAGATATTTTCAGGGATGCAAACTCTGAAATTAATTCCCAAATATCTCTGAGGTTCCCTGAACCTCTAACAAAATAAGGGAGTAATGTAAGAAAACAGAAGACATGGAATTCAGAAATAGCTTTATCCAACACAGACAAATCCCAGACCACTGCCATGCAGGAAGCCTTGAGAACCATTGGTTAGGAAGGAGGACAATGGAAGGCTCCAGAACTCAAGAGAATGCCAGATAAGACAGTTTTTTGTTTTTGTTTTTTTTTCAATTTAAGGAAATGCTAGAACAAATTTTTTTTTTTTTTTTTACGATTTTATTGGGGAATTGGGGAAGGGGAACAGACAAGTTGCTGTCCTTTTGTTCTTCAGTCTAGTTGTGGAGGACGTTAGTTTACTGGCACATGTTGGTATTATCATTACACTTCCAGGTGAGGCAGTCACTTGCTGGCCATTGGACGGCTACTCACGTCAGCTCATGCCAGCTGCCAGCCTACCCCACGGTAGCCTACACCATGACTGGCAACTCATGGTAGCCCAGTTCCAGGTTGAGCTGTTGTTCACCATCTTAACTGTAGAGGGCAGCACCACCGGTCCCCATGTGGGACGGAACAGGGGCCCTGCTGCTCAGAGCTGGCATCCTAAGCCAGCTCCTAACCAATGCGCCACTCGGCAGGCCCACAAATTGTTTTTTAAAAAAGGTAATTTAGGTCCGGCCAAGTGGTGCAGTGGTTAAGCGCTGGCTTGGGAAGCCAGCAGCCCCGGTTCGGGTCCCATATATGAGGGCCAGTGACAATGCCCTCAGAAAAAAAAAAAAGGTAAATTAAAACTGTTAAAAGATCAATAAAAGGAAATTAGATCATAATATACTACCTGGCACTACTATGAATAAGTTTCATTGTTGTATTAACAGAATACGTAGTATTTCTAGCTTTTAGAATTAACTCATAGAGAGAGCATATAAAACATGATTATAGTTCTTTACGTTTTCAGTCCTAAAAAACTAAAAATTAGAGATTAGAGAATTCAGAATGTAAAAAGGGAGGAAAGTGAAAAGGATATGAGTACTAGTATTTTGGGCTTACAGTGTACATTCAGGAAGCACTGACAATTGTTAAATGACAAAAGATACAATATTACTCATAATAAATCAGTATTAATAAATTTTAATGATTAATAACTAATGTTACTATAGTAATCTCATTTGAAGAATTACAAAATAGAGAGGGGAGTTATGAGTTGAAATCTGTATCTAAAGTAACAAAATATCAAAAGATAGTGTCAAAAATTCATGAATCAAGCTATGGTGAAATAAGAATATGCTAAAAATATAAGGAGGGCTATTAAACTGCTGAAATAGTTAAAAGTGCTTATTCTTGAGAGTGGGTCTCGAGGCTAATAAGGGGTTAGGCCACCCTTTTGTTCTAATTTTTTTTTAAAAAAACCACACACATCTAGTACTTTGATAAATATAAAAATGGGTTCTTTTTTAACTGACCTTAGTCATATATACTGAGCAGACAGAGTGTAAGATCTCCTCTATTTGAATAACACTATGGATCTAACCACATGGTCCACAGGAAAAAAACAAACAAACATCAAACTGGACCGGTTTCAAGGAGCAAAGCAAATGGAAGGTTATGAAGGCTAGAATTAAGGGCTTAAAATTGATCTGAGAAATAATGCTGAGTGACTTTGTAAAGTTTGACCTAAGACAATCGCCAGTCAGTGGCAAGCCATAATACATAATAGATAAGTAATTAAGGCCCTAACTTGAAAGAACTGAGCTGAGCTTCCTCAACAGCGAGACTTGAACATTCAAAGACATATCAGGGAAAGAAGAAAACCCATCATCAGAGATATAGCTCCATTTTATAAACATCTCTTTACCCTAAGAGTTTAATAAAACTTACTCTTTTTCTCTTTCTCCAGAGTTTCCCTCTCTTTATGCTTATCAATTATCTCGCCATCACATAATTCCTTTTCATCTTGAACTCGTCTCAGATTATTTGTAACATCATCAATCTGGGGTTGAAGATCCACACAGGTTTCTGTGTTCTTCAGTTCATTTTGCAAATCTTCAATCAATTTGCGGGTATTACTTATTCTCCTTTGTCGGTCGTGTTCTTCATTTTGTTTTACTGTTAAAGCCTGCTGAAGTTCCTCAATCTAATAAAACAAAAATAGGTTAGTACTGGAGATAGTTTTTTCTCCTGGTTTATAAGGATTTATAGTAATATAGTTTTAAAAATACACACAGCTAAGAACATGGGTGTCTTCCTCAATAAAAGGTAGCCTACCTAGAATTTCACTATTACTCCTACCAGACTACTTAAATCTTTTTATTTGTTCACTAATATATCCCAAGTAACTAAAGTAGTGCTTAGAATAGTTAGCACTCATTAAATACTTACTGAATACACAAAATATTTATAAAGCCAATCAGATTTCTAGATATTTATAGGAAGTAAATACATGCTTCACATCCTAAGACTGAAATTAAAAGTCATATGGTCATATGAAAGACTTTCAATAAAGTATAATAGAAATGATGATTATGTGGCCCTATTAAATTATTTGCTATTAACACTTCAAATTAATATTGTGAGATTTAAAAATATCAACCTATAAGTTTAGATTTGTTGACTTATATTCATGGTAAATTATTTTTAAAAAATCATGTAAGTTGTCAGTGAAATTTTTGTTAAAACTATAGTTTACCTAAGACAGAGTTAAGATTTTAACACAACATAACACACACATAAATATATACTTATGCACCCAATTTGCTTTTTTATAAAAATAGAATTTTGTATTAAAATAGACAATTAACATATTACATAATTTGCCTACATACTCACTTTATTTCCAAGTCTCATTTACTTTCTCCATTGTAAAAGTAACATATTCATTATAGAAAATATGGAAAATACAGAAACAAAAATCTATAATCCTAATGTCCTTAAACATTTACATTTTCATGCCTATTTATAGAACATATGTTTTACTAAATGGCATTACTAAAAATGTACCGAGAACAATTTCTCATTATCCCCCATGTCCTTGCAAAACACAATGTTAAAACAGTAAAACCTTGGATTGCGACTAACTTGGTTTGCAAGTGTTCTGCAAGACAAGCAAACATTTCTAATCCATTTTAATGTGGTAAATGAGTGATGTCTTGCTATATGAGTTTGTTTCCAGAACGAATTATGTTCGCAAACCAAGGTATTTCTGTACCTGCATAATGTCCTTATTACATGGATATACCAGATCTTATCCCATTCCCTACTGCAGGAAATTTGGGTTGGTATCAGTTTCTTCTTCCTAAAAGTTTAGCTTTAACAGTTTCATGATAATGAACTAAACATATGCCAAAATTCCATCTTCTATACCATACATGAAGGACAGAAAAGATACTTGAAAAAAGTAAGTTACATATCTGAAAAGGAACAATATTCAATGGACTTAAAACAATGAAGCTTACAAGAAGCCACTGTGTTCGGCCAGGAAACCCATGAAGTCCAACCATTCAGGAGAATAAATTGGCATGTCATAGAAGACAGGTATAGAATAAGAATCACCAAACACAAACATGAGGAAGTCCAAGTCCATGAAGAAGGACTAGAAATTTAACAAATATAACCTTTGCACTCCCAGCAATATAGAGACAACCTAGCTACCAAAAAACCATCCAAGAATCTGCCATACTAATTCCATTATCCATCCATGTTTAGTTCAGGCACAGTAAGCCCAAGCCTCCAAGATCACCAGTCTTCAGCAGGATACTTCCCATGTTGCTCTTTATCTTCCATTTCTCTGAATGTTCTCGTTCTAACTAAAACTTGGCTATTCCTGGAAGACACTTCTTCCTAGAGCCCTCTGGAGTGGTGACCATTTTCTGCCATAATTCTTCTGAGTATTTCAGAGGTGAGGGGGGTATCCTCATTAATCTTCTCTGTACTTCCTCTGTTAACTGGGCCCCACTTCAGTTCCTTAAAGACCATGGGGTCAGGCTTTATCAGCCATTATCTCTGTTGCTAGGTTAACTGCCTCCCTCAAAATTCTTCCTCACCCCCTTCATTCATTGATGACTTTAGCACTAGACTGACTCAATGTCTTCGTCTCAATTGTTATCCCTGTCATCATGACATTTCAACATACATACAGAGAAATCAATCTAACTCTTTGGCCTCTGTGTTGCTGTCTTCTTCAATCTTAACCATCATTTCCGAAACCCCTCTAGCCATCTTCTCTTCCTATTATAGTCCAGATCACATAAATCCCCCAAAATCATACCACAACCCTAACTCTTCGATCACCATTTTCTTTCCTTCCATTTTACTTATTGTGGTATTCCTATTCCAACTACTTTTGGACCCTGCAGGGCCCTTCAATCCATTGACTATGCTGCCTTTTTAAAAATCCACCATGCCCTTCATTTCTTTCCTTAACCTGCTGAGGTTCCACAACCCTGCACTATAACCACTCCCTTGAAAAGACCTCTTGACCCTCACCAATCCTATGCTACATTAGCCAGAAAAACGCCTAGTTCTTTTAAAACCTAACTATATACCTTCTATATGTCTGTATCTAAATAACTGAATTAAAGAAACTCTCAAAACTGGGCCACATTTGGACCAGCCGAGTGGCTCGTTGATTAGGAGTTGGCTTTGGACGCCAGCTCTGAGCAGCAGGGCCATGATTTGGATCCCACATAGGGCCACTGACGCTGAGCCCTCTACAGCTAAGATGGTGAACAACAGCTCGACATGGAGCTGGGCTGCCTTGAGTCGCCGGCGATGGGGCTACAGTGGGCTACCGTAAAGCTACCGTGAGTGGCTAGCAATCGGCGTGAGCTGCCAAGAGCCGCTGTGGGTGGCCGTCCAGGGGTTGGCAACTGATCTGCCTCACCTGGGAAGAGCGCAATGATAATACCAACATGGGCCAGTGAAGCAACATCCTCCACAACTAAACTGAAGAACAAAAGGACAGCAATTTGTCTGTTCCCCTTCCCTGATTCCCCAATGCTGTTCCCCTCCCTCAATTCCCCAATAAAATCTTAAAAAAAAAAAAAAAAAAGACCACACTGTACATTTATGGCCACAAAACTTAAATAGGTACTTAAAACAACCTATGACATTTCTCTAATAAATGTGTGCTCTTATTCTAAGATAAGGTCACATCTTTTCCTCCTGCCTCAGCCCTTTATTGCTACAGGACCCTCTACTCACTCAGCTAATGTTGTCTCACACTTCATTAACGGCATAATTAAAATCACAGTACTCTGATCAGAATGCATTTCCTGTTTTCAAGTCCATCACCCCACCTCCATCTATGCTCACTCTGCTTTACCTTGTATAATATAGGGAGAGTTCTTATAGTTATCTAAATCTAACCCCTCCCAAGGCTACTTCAAGCAGTGTTTCTCAAATTACTTACAGTGAAGAACCATTTGTTAAAAAAATTTCAAGGCAGCATTAGTCAACTTTTATCAATTAAAATGAAAATAAATTACTAATAATCATATTGGGAAGAAATTTGGCAATTGCTTTGAAAATTTTATGTATACGTATGATATTCTACTTCTAGAAAATTATCCAAGAGAAAAGAAAACATATAAAAACTTGTATGAAGGGCTGGCCGAGTGGTGCATTGGTTAGGAGTTGGCTTAGGACGCCAGCTCTGAGCAGCAGAGCCCTGGTTTGGGTCCCACATGAGGGCCAGTGACACTGTGCTCTCTACAGCTAAGATGGTGAACAACAGCTGGACCTGGAGCTGAGCTGCTGTGAGTCGCCGCCGACGGCACAGGCTGCAGTGGGGCTGGCCGGCAGTGGGTGTGAGCTGCTGTGAGCAGCCGTCCAATGGCTGGTGACCGATCTGCCTCATCCGGGAGGAGCGCAATGATGATACCAACATGGGCCAGTGAAGCAACGTCCTCCACAACTAGACTGAAGAACAAAAAGACAGCAACTTGTCTGTTCCCCTTCCCTGATTCCCCAACGCTGTTCCCCTCCCCCAATTCCCCAATAAAACCTTTACAAAAAAAGAAAAAAAACTTGTATGAAAAACTCATGGAAGCTTTATCGGTAATAACCCCAAAGCAAAAACAACCTAACTGTTCATCAACAGGTGAAGAGATAAACACATTGTGATCTCAAGGGAAAAGAAAAAGAAATACATTAAACTGAACAAAAATAGAACTACAACACATCAGAATTTGTGGGACATAGTTAAAGCGACAATGAGGGAAATATGTATATGCTATACATATACAAGAAAAAGAGGAAAAGTCTCAAATCAATAAAGTTTCCAAAAACTCAGAGGAGCAAAACATACCCACATCAAGTAGAGGAAAGGAAATAATTAAGATATAAAAAGACATCAATGATATTGAAAAATAAAACAAACAAAATCCATGAAACAAAAAGCTGGTTATTTGAAAAAAAGCAATAAAATTAACAAACCTCTAGCAAGACTGATAATACAAGGAAACAAAAAACAATCCTAGAAGACACAAATTATCAGTATCAGGAATGAAACAGGAGTATCACTGTATCATCAAAGACTGTACAGACATCAAAAGGATAACAAGAGAACTTATACACATATAAGTTTGACAACTGAGACAAAATGGAACAATTCCTCAAAAAATACTACTGGAACTCATCCAATATGAAGTAGATTATTTAGAGAGCCTTATAACTATTAAGTAAATTGAATTCATAATTTTAAACACCCCCCCGCCCAAGCTTCAGATCCAGATAGTGTTAGTTTAGAATTATTCAGAATACTTTAAAAATTAGCAATTCTACACAATCTCTTCCAAAAATAGGAGGAAACTCCACCCAATTCATTTTATAAAGCTAGTTATTATCTTGATACCAAAAACAGACATTATAAAATAAAAACTACAGAATATCCCTTATGAATACAGACACAAAAATCCTTTAACTGTTAGCAAATACAATTCAACAGTATGCAAAAGGAATTATATATTTATACACCACAAGCAAGCAGGGTCTATTTCATGCATGCAAGGTTGATCTGATATTCAAAAATCAATGTAATCCATCATATTAACAAGCCAAAGATGTATATATGTACATGATCATATCAATAGATGCAGAAAAAGCATTTGACAAAATTCAGCCTTCATTCATGATATTCTCAGAAAAACAGGAATAAAGAGCAACTTCCTAAACTTGATAAAGAATGTCTATAAAAAAACTATAGCTAATATTACAGTTAATGGTGAAAAACTGAATGCTTTCCTCCTAATCCTAAAATCAGGAGCAAGGATGGCTACTCCAAGCATTCTTATTCAACACAGTGATAGAAGTTCTAGCCAGTGCAGTAAGGGATGAAAAGAAGTAAAAGGCATACAAATCAGAAAGGAAGAAATAAAGCTGTCCCCATTTGTAGATGACATGATTGCCTACATAGAAAAACGCCAAGGAATCTATTAAGGAGGGAACAGGGAAGAGAGGGAGGGGGAGAGGTAGAGAGAGATCTGGATGGAGAAAGGAAGGGTGGGAAGAAACAAAACAAAAAAATGTAGGTGTAATCTAAGCTAAACACACTGAGGATTTGTATGCTGAAAACTATACAATGCTGATGAAAGAAATCAAAGATCTAAATAAATGGAGACATACCGTGTCCACAGATCGAAAGATTCAACATAGTAAAGATTTCAATTCTCCCCAAACTGATATACATGTTTAATGCAATTTCTATTAAAATCCCAGCAACATTTTTCTGTAGATATAGAAAAGGTTTGGATGTCATCAGGAATTGTGAAGTATGGAACTCCAAAAAAATCACTCCTCCATAAAAGAAATGAAAATAGACAAAAAATGTCAAAAATTAACTTTTTCAGAACTCTAGAATTTAAACAAAGGCTTGCAACCACCCAGAAGGTATTTATTCAAGAAAAATGCTTGAATCTTGGCGTAATAAATAGCAAGCTTTGTGATATTCTGAACACTCCTTTTTCCCATTCCCCTCCCTGGTTCCCATTTAGCCTTGAAAACCAACAGCCCACAATCATAGTGAAGTCATCAACCAAGCAGCCACTGGAGAGGTCAGAACAGGGTTAGAGCTCTTTCAAATTCTTTCTCAGAGAACTGTCATTATCTGCTCAAGATTTCCTGGAAGTCTTGTCTTTACATGCACGTCTTACATGCAAGTCTTGTCTTTACTTGACGTGACTCCACAGTTGCGCACTGCAAACCAGCCTTTTCCTGAAAACATTTGTCAAAAACAATCAGTGGCAACTGTTTAACACCACTGCTGCCTGACTCATTTGACCATTTTGAGTTGCATCCTTTGTAATAAACTGATAATTGTTAAATATAATGTTTCCCTGAGTCCTTCTAGCAAATAATGTTCTGTGAGTCCTTCTAGCAAATAATGAACCTGAAAGGGTGGTGGGGTGGTGATGTAGAGACCCTGAATTTGTAGCCAAGTCAGACAGACGTGCAGGTAGTCTGGGGATGAAGGGCTTGAGACTGGCCTCTGAAGCAAGGGCTGTCTGGTTAGAAGCCCTTAACTTGTAGAGTTTGCTCTTAATTCTAGGTTGTTAGTATCAGAATTGAACTGAATTGTAGCACACACTCAGTTGGTGTCAGAGAATCAGATAATTATTGTTACAAAAATGAAACTGTATAATGAAATAATTATAAAACTGTGTTGATTGGCTTATAATGATTAAAAATAATTTATATGAAAATAACAGCACAAAAGAAGGAGAAAGGAATGAAGCTATACAGGAGCAAAGTTTTTGTATACCACTAAAATTAAACTGGTATTAATATGAACTAGATTGTTGTATATTGATATTAATTCCAAAGGCAACCACTAAGAAATCAGCCCAAAAAATATATAGTAAAAACAAACAATAGGGAATTAAAATAGTACAACAGAAAATATTTAACATAAAAGGCAGCAATATGGGGGAACAAAGGAACAAAAAAGTCTTAAGACTTACTGAAAACGTATCAGCAAAAATCGTACATGTAAATCCTATCTTGCCATTAATTACAACAACTGTAAAGGGATTAAACATTCCAACTAAAAGGCAGAGATAGGGAGAATGCATAAAAATTCATGATCTGACTATATATGATTTGTAGGAAACAGATTTTATTGGAAGACACAAATAGGTTTAAAGCAAAAGGATGGAACTTGACATAGTCAAATAGAACTCTTCATTTGCCCTTTCCTAGCAACCTCCATTTCAGTAAAAGGCACCACTATCCATCATCAATCGTTAAATCAAAAAGTTAGATGTGATCCTTGATTCTACCACACAAAAAAAATCAATCCTTTTATCTACTCCCAAGCAAATTTTGTTGGTTCAAATTTCTTGAAGCCACCATTATTACCTGCCTAAATGACTGCGAGAGCCTCATAATTGAACTCCCTGCTTTTATTCTTGCCCCATATATTTCATTCTCCATAAGGTAGTCCAGAGTGCTTTAAAAACAAATAAATAAAATACTGTTTCTCTCTGGCTTTAAAACTTCTAAAGCCTTCTCATAGTTTCTCACTCCATTTAGAATCAATTTCCTTTCTTTTTTCTTCAAGGGTCTATTTAATATGGTCTTTGCCTACCTCTTATATCTGTTACTTCTCAGAAACAATACTGGACCAAAGAGGGTACTGAAGCAGCACTGTCAAAGTGTTGAGAAAAAATTGTAATTTAGAATTCAATATCCAGCCATATTAATATCGCAGAGTGAGTGCAATAAAGGTATTTTCTGACATATAAGGATTCAGAACGTTCATGACCCAAAGAGCTTCTCTAAAACACGTAGAAGATAGCCAGCAAGAAACGCCCCCAAAACGCTAGCTCCTCAAAAGAGGGACCCAGAAGAAGTGTGATATAAAAAGTAATATGATCAAATTAACCAATAAAACATATTACTAGGCCTGAATAACTACGGACAGGAAAAAACGTTTTTTATCACTGACAAGTAAAATTTCTGATGATACTGACAGAGTGGAGAAAGACGCAATAAAAAACTTGCTAAGATTTTGTCTTAGTTAAGTATGAGAAAAAAATAATTAACTTTTTGTAGACAAATGTGTTAAACTTTAAGAGTAATCAGAACAGGTTTAGAATATATAACTTTAGAAAGAAAATGTAATAAGAAAATGTTCATCAACAGCAACAGAAAGTAGAAAGGAAGCAGGAGGGATCAAACAAAAAGCATAGTAATCAAAAAATGGTAAATATAAACTGGTTAAACTTCTTTACTGATGGAAAATGTATCTCACATCAAATAGAAAAAATTTTCAAAACAAAACCCTGTATATTTATTTGCAGTGGATAAAGTAAATCAAAACATGATGCAGAAAAAATAAAATAATGCTTTAAAATCTAAGATGCAAAAACTAACATAATTTCAAGAAAAAATAGACACAGCTACACTCACAGGAGGTATCGACACTTTAAAAAATGAATAAATCAGATACGTAAAAAAATGAGCAAGTAGAATATTTGTGTTATATAATCATAGTAAGACTATTTTAACATATATATCCCCACACCTAGAGACAGAATACACATTCTTTTCTAATATACGTAGAACATGTACCAAACCAAATATAAAATGAAAGTCAAACAAAAAGGTCTCAAGGGATGGCCGGTTAGCTCAGGTGGTTAGCACAGGTTCATAAAACCAAGGTTGCCAGTTTGATTCCCACATGGACCAAGATGCTGCGTGCTCCACAACTAGACTGAAGACAACTACTTGACATGGAGCTGATGGGTCCTGGAAAAACATACTGTTCCCCAATTGAAAAACAAAGGATAAAAATTTTTTAAAAAAGTCTCAAAAGATTCTAAAATAAAGTCATAGAAGTCACATTTATTAACCATCAAGCAATACAAACAGAATTCTACATTAAAAATGCTTAAAAATACCATATCCATAGATATTAAAGCTCCTATATAACCTTAAATAAAAACATTAAAATGGAAGTTATAAAATCTTAAACTGAAAAACAATAAAAGCACATGTCAAAACATGTGAGATGTAGCCAAATGATAACCAGAAAAAATTTTATTCAAAATTCAGAAAAGCTCTGCACAGCAAAGGAAATCAACAAAATGAAAAGGCAACCTGCAGAATGCGAGAGAATATTTGCAAATCATACATTTAATAAGGGGTAAAATATCCAAAAATACAATGAATTCAAATAACTCAATACCAAAAAAATTAACAATCTGATTAAAAAAACTAACAATTTGATTTAAAAAAACTAATCTAAATAGACCTTGTTCCAAAGAAGACATACAGATGGTCAACAGGTACATGAAAAGATACTGATCATTAATTATCAGGGAAATGAAAATCAAACCCACAATGATATACCAACTCACACCTGTTAGAAAGGTTACTATCAAAATGGCAAGAAACAACAAATATTAGCGAGGATATAGAGAAAAGAGAACCCTTGTGCACTGTTGATAGAAACATTGATACAACCATTACGGAAAACAGTTTGGAGGTTCCTCAAAAAATTAAAAATAAAACTAGGATATGATCCAGCAATTCCACTTCTGGGTATTTATCCATAGAAAACAATAACACTTAACTTAAAAAAATATATGCACCCCATCTTTATTCCAGCATTTATAATAGCCAAGATATAGAAACAACGTGTTTGTCAATGGATGAATGGATAAAGAAACTGTGAGATATGTACATATACTGGGTTGTCAGAAAACTCATGACGTATTTTGGCTATGTTTTTCAAAAATCATTTATTTATATAAAGAAAAAGGATCAATCAGTGATATATTGTCCGTTTTGTTCAATGACCTTTTGCCATCTTTCAGTGAGCTTCATAATTCCTCGTTCACAGAAGGAACTGTTTTTATTTGCAAAAAACTGAACAAGGTGATTTACAGCCTCATCTGAATTGAACATTAATACTATGCAAGGAGTTTTGAAGACAGTGAAACAAGTAGAAGTCTTACAGTGCAAGGTCAGGCGAGTATGGTGGGTGTGGCAACACATCCCATCCAAGCTTGAATAATTTTTGACGGGTGATCAAACTTACGTGTGGTCTCACATTGTCATGATGGAACACTACTCCTTCATAATTAACAAGCTCTGGACATTTCTGGATGATGGATTTGTTCAAACTGTCTAATTGCCGACAGTACACATTCGAATTGATTGTTTGGTTCCTTGGTAGGAGCTCGAAAAACACGACACCTTTAAAATCCCACCACACTGTGAGCATAACTTTCCTCTGATGAATGTCTGCTTTCGATGCCGTTTGAGGTGAGTCATCACGTCAGGACCAAGACCGTTTGCACACAATACTGTTGTAACAATGCACTTCTTATCACCAATTATCAGTCGCTTCAAAAAAACGATCATTTTCCTCATTCATATTTAATAAGAATATTGCAGATGTTTATATGCATCGTCACATAAACTTCTTTGAGTTCATGAGGAACCCAAATATTGAGCTTGCTTACATATCCCAGCTTCTTCAGGTGGTCGTGAATCATGTAACATGGGTTTGACTCGATCAATGCCTTTATTTTGTCTTCATCAACCTTGGTGGGCCTCCCTGACCAAGGAGCGTTGTTGAGATCAAAATCACCAGCACGGAATTTTGTGAACCATTGTTGGCACTGAGGTTCTTGTAGAGTATTGTCACCGCAAACTTTATGCAACTTTTCAGAAGCTTGACGCACGTTCTTCCCTTTATGGAAGTAAAACAGTAAAATATGGCAAAAATGCATAGTTTGGTCTTCCAACTTCAACTTCTTGTAAAATCTCCAAAACTCAACCAAATTGCTCATTTTTTTTTAAGAATGAAGCTAGAACTGTCAACTGTCAAATGACATAGCAATAACATAGATGCTAATGACTCTAGCACTTCCAAAATTTAACTAGTGCCATTTGTCGCAAACATGCATCATGACTTTTCCAACAACCCAATATATATATATAATAAATATAAATAAAATGGAATATTCAGCTATAAAAAATAAAATACTGCCATTTATGACAATATTGATGAACCTTGAGGGCACTATGCTAAGTAAAATAAGCTCATAGATAGAGACCAGATTGGTGGTTACCAGAGGTGGGGATTGGAGCAGTGAGAGAAAAGGGTCAAAAGGTACAAACATCCAGTTAAAAAAATTTGTAACTATGTATGTTTGATGGATGTTAACTAGACTTATTGTGATCATTTTGAAACATACACAAATATCAAATCATTGTTTTGTACACATGAAGCCAATATAATGCTAAGTTAATTATACCTCTATTAAAAAAAGAAAAAAATTCAAAATTCAAAAACTTATGAAATTATGTGACAAACCCTGGCAAATATGATAGGGAGAATGCCGGAGGCTGACAGCAGCCTGGCATCTGACAAGGCCACATTGAAATAAAGATCCACACTCAGCACTGGATGTTTGAGGTGCTGCCTTATGGTTGGTCATGTAATATCTCCTGTCTCTATGAACCCATGTGCCTTTCCTCCTATAGAAGACAATATACTCACTGCATTTATGTCAAGTTCCTGGGGTACCCTGATAACAGCTGGCTGTGTAAGTCCACAACAGGGCAAGATTTCCTAAAGAAAAGGAAACTCCCTAAAATAGGCTATACAGCCTGAGGGGACCCCTGAACTGAGATATTGGGGACTCAAGCCCCTTGGCCTATGCAGCTGTGAAAGGTTTCCTTGGAGATCAGGAGACCAAGGTCTCTTGGCCATGAGAGTTCTGGTAAGGGACAACTTACTGACCATGAGGTATTTTAATAGCCTTGTTTTAACTCTTTGCTTTGTACATTGCTGTAGCAACAAAAACTGAAGCACTGACTGAGAAACAGATGTTCCCCTCTATTGTAATAATATGCAGCTCTTCCTAGGATAGGAAAAGTTTGAGACTCCTTTTACTACTAAGTTCCAAGCATATGCCCTGTAAGGAAGTCTTAGTAACCACTCTTTAGACATAAGTAAAGTCCTTGAACGGGCCACGGAAGTAAAATCCTTGAATGGGCCACGGTGTACCCTGGAAAGATACAATTACAAAAAGGTAAAAGCTCTTGAGAAAGAGAAAAACATCCTGATCATGTGAAACATATGTGCAATTGAGGTAGTGATCAGAAGCCCCTATAAAAGGGGCCAGGCTTTAATAATAAGGTGTGTGTGACGCTCCTGTGAACCTCTTTCTGGTGTCTCCCTCCTTTCTCCTCGCCGACACCGTCCCACCCGAGGGAACCCCTGGTCCTCACAGGGGCTGGCTCCCCGCAGGAGAAGAAAAAAAATAATGGCCCAACGAATATAAAACCACTCAAACAGTCAACATAACACTGAAAAACCAGTTAATGATGGAACAAATTAAAATTTTAGACCATCTCACATGGTGCAAAAAGTCCTAAATACAAGATTTTTCTAGTTGAATCCAGCAAGGTATTAAAATACCAACTAAGATTTATGAGAGAAATGCAAGGATCATTCAACATCAGACTAAGTTTGAAACCTGGTATTCCTGTCTGGGGTCTAAAAGATGAATCTTTATGCTGTGTTCCTCCTACACATTATAATAGAAATGGAGTAAAAGGGGTTCAATCCCACTAGGACAATGGGAGTAAGGGAGGAGACACCAGCAATTAGGTTCAATAAATATTCAGAAGATGAAAGATAGTAAGACAACTAATTTAGCAGCCTATTATGGGAACCACAGTGAAAAGGGTGAATGAAGGAGAAAGGGACAAGAAAAGAGCTGACTTTTCTTAAAAAATAAGAAAGAGGGCCGGCCGAGTGGTGCGGTGGTTAAGCGTTGGCTTGAGAAGCCAGCGGCCCTGGTTCGGGTCCCACATATGAGGGCCAGTGACACTGCCCTCAAAAATAAAATAAAATAAAATAATTAAAAAAAACAAAGAAGAAAAAAAAATCCCGGACTCTTAGGACTAGGAAATGTCAAGTGTAAAAGATATCACACAGAACAGAATTACCCCTGCTCTACGTCCCTGCACCTCCTCCACACACACACACCTTGAGCACATAACACTGGCAGCCAAGCTTGTCATGGAAATTTGAGGTTTATTCTGTAGAGAAATTAAATGCAAGAGGCCTGGGACTTGAAGATAAAGGCATAGAAAAAGGAAAGAGGCTGAAAACTAGGAGATTAATGTAATGTTTCAACCACCAGGAATGCTTCAAGTTATATACATCTAGCCCTAAAACAGAAACTTTAGTTTCTGAATGGTCCTGCAAAATAAAAACCCACATACATATGGAGATCTGTTAGCTAAAAAGTCCACTTTCTTACCCAATCATCCTAAAATAATTTTGCCATTAGATCCCACCCAGAAAAATAGTTTGTCATTAGCTTTTTAATGCCCTACTCTTAACATAAACAATAGAATAAATTCCTTACAGTTTAATTTCTGTTATTAAGGTAACTAAATCCAATTTTACCATTACCCTATTAAAGAATTGTAGCCACCCAGCTACAAAGATCATAATGCATATCTATGAATAGCTGTGAGCAATTTTTCCTAATACCCTCTCTGCAACTGCTATATTTCCAAATACTAGTTTCCCTTACAGATTAAGATAATAGAGAATGAGGAGGATCTCAGACAACTCCCAAACAAGAGACTGTCCCATAATCCAGACCTGAACACAAAAGCTGGGGCATAATAAAAATTTCAATACAAAATCTTACATGCTTATCTTTCCTTTCTATAACGTCTTGCTTTTGTTTGCATTTTTGAGATGTTTCTTTAATGTCTGTTGCCTGTAAGATTGAACCAGAAAAGGGGCAAGTTAGTTAAAAACTCAAGCAAGCCACTTATGTGGCCCCACCCAACCAAATATTAAGTTATTATGTAAGTTAACCCACAAACAATGTTTTTCCATGACTTTTTTCAAACCAAATACATAATTATCACCAAAACCACTAAGTTATTTGCAAATCTATAAAAGGCTATTCCTATTGACATTAAAAATAGTGCAGCAAATATGTGTGTTTAATTCTTAACATTTCTTTTCTCATGTTCTTACATCTGATCCTAAAAATAATCCTACAGGTGCAGTGGTTAAGCGCTGGCTTGGGAAGCCAGCGGCCCCGGTTCGGTTCCACATATGAGAGCCACTGACACTGCCTTCAAAAAAAAAAAAATAATAATAATAATAATAATAATCCTGCAGGATAACAGGGTCCATAATTTAAACCATTCTCACAATAATCTCTGACTCTAAAATCTCCCTAAACGTTGAAAGCCATGACCATAAAAATTTTAGTTATATTTTCAAAGTGCACGTAATATTCCATATGCCACTATACCATTTATTCTAAGAAACATCAAGTTTTCTATAATACCCTTCTCCAAAAGGGTATATAATTATAAAACCGATGTAATAAATTCACAAAAGGAATTCAGTTTTTCTAGGAATACTACTCTGAATCCTCTTGTAATTGAAACAATCACATTTCATTTTTCTCTTTTTATATCTTGAAATTTCTATAAAGTAGCAATCTTCCAACAGTGATGATTATTAGTACATTGAAAGCCCTGTGGTTGTAGAATTTCTACTTAAAGAATGTAAGGAACCAAAGCAACAAGTAAATCTACAAAATGTTTTTAAATTTGCAAAGTATCTTTTGTATTACATAAAATAAAATACAGGAAATTGAGCTAGAATAGTACCTTCACTTTGATTCGAGCCTCCAAATTGTGACGCTGTGTTTCAATATCTTCAATCCGACGTGTCATAGGAATCTGCCCTTCTTTAAGTTTTCTGACTTCATCTTTCACTCGGTCACGAGCTAGTTTTACTTCTTCATATTCCTGACGAACATTTTCATATTCCTTGCGATTAATTAGAAAAAAATAAGTTAATGCACTACTAGCTTAAATTAACATATATACTAAAATCAACATACAGGCAGAAACTAAATCTATGAAAAGACTGTTTGATATCCATTTGGCAGGTCTATTAATATAATATTTGATCTCTAAACAACTCCAGAAATGGTGAGCAACAATATAATGAGTTATTCTGCGCATTTATATCTGATTTCCATTCCTTCCTGTTTCTGAAACTTATATCTTAATGGCCACTAAAATGAGGTTCTCCTCCTCTAGTCTCTCAATAAAGAAGGGATATAGGAACATGCAAAGGAGCAAATGAATCTCAGTTATGAAAAGTAAAAATGAAAAAAAAGTAGGAGACGGGAAAATGGTTCAAAAAGGAAAACAAATAGAAGTATGTAGGTGAAAATGATGCTTGTCTTATCACAGGAATTAATAAGTATTTGCTAAAAAAAATAAGTGGTGTACTAAGAAGAGCATGTAGTAAGAGTTAATGGGATGAAGTTAAGAAAAGAACACAATTAGACTAAATCAAAGAAAAAATTAAGAAAGACTGATAATCTTAGAAAAAGGGAAACCAAAGACTTCATAAAACAAAGACCAAGTAGATGGAAGAGTAATAATGACCACAGGAAAAATGTAATAAAAACGAGCTGAAGGAAGAAAAAGTTGAAGAATAATGGGAATAGGGGACAGGGTAGGGTGAAGCAGGGGCAAAGGTGGGGGAAAGGCCACAGAGCCACATATTTTTCCATTCTGGTAACAACTATTTCCATCCTAACCTTGGAACAAACATTATGAAACTGTCATACTTATTCCATTTCACCCATTGTAAAGGAATGCATTGAGGGAACTGAACCTTCAGCCCAGACTGTGGTCTAAATAATAAAATATACATCACAGTGATTAGAAGAAAACAGTAGCCTTGGTAAACTTATGAAGCATGTAAGTAGAAGATTAATATAGTTAATATCCCTCAACTACATCTGTAGCTGAATTTGGTGTTAGTGGTACATTCCGAGTAAATTCTCAGTGAGTTGAAGACACTCAAAGACTTACTTTTTACATGTGTAAACACTTTTACATCATTAACATTTTATAAAACAAAGCTATCTGTTGAGATCTCAAATCTGGAAGAATTAAGAGCACGGATTTAAGTAACTGTTATGTGTTATATAACAACAACATAGGACACGGCTATATATTGGGTCGTCGGAAAAGTCATGATGTATTGTTTCTGTTTTTCATTGCAAAAATGCATCATGACTTTTCCGACCACCCAATAATGACAAAGTAAGAGACAAATAAACTTTATTATATGAGGTGTGATCAAAAAATATGGTGAATGTTTAAATTTAAAAACAATTTTATTTCAGTAAAAAACACACTGCATTAATCCCCCTTTAAATACTCCCCTCACTTCGAAACACTTATTCCATTGTTCTTGCCACTATCTGAAGCAGTTCTGGAAGTCCTCTTTCATGTCTTTAGTTGCCTCCATGTCCTGAATCATTTTGACTTTGGAGAAGAGCCAGAAGTCTCACCATGCCAGATCCAATGAATAAGGTGGAGGAAGACACACCGTCATGTTTTTGACAGAAATTGCCATATACCAGAAGCGATGTATGACACAGAGCATTGTAATAATGGAGGATGAAGTAAAAACACTCATGAAAGAGGACTTCCAGAACTGCTTCAGAAAGTGGCAAGAATGATGGGATAAATGTGTTTGAATCAAGGAGGAGTATTCTGAGGGGAACTAATGGCAATGTGTCTTTTACTGTAATAAATTTTTTTATTTACACATTCACTGTATTTTTCAATCACAGTTTGTATGATATATAAAGCAAAAAGAACAAAAACTAATTTGAATACAGATAATTGATGCCTTCTTTTTAACTTTTCTGCTATTTAAAGAAATCACTAT
The DNA here is from genome assembly GCA_033961575.1 of Aselliscus stoliczkanus. Classification (NCBI taxonomy): domain Eukaryota; kingdom Metazoa; phylum Chordata; class Mammalia; order Chiroptera; family Hipposideridae; genus Aselliscus; species Aselliscus stoliczkanus. Next base: position 161,920,277 of record CM066728.1, read on the forward strand.
TTTTGATTTTAACAATTAAGACTTACCACCCATGGCCTTTTTGCTTCAAGCATCTCAATCAAATCTAAATGTCGCTTACGTTCATAGAACCTCTCCACATCTTGTTTGTATCTTTCATTCCTCTGAATCATTTTCTCTAGATATTCAGTTTTCTCTTTGCATGAGGTCTAAAATAAGTATTTGTTTAAACTATTAGTCTAACTGAAAAAAACCAACAGGTTAAATCTTTTAATAATGAAGAATGTACAATGCTAGCAAAACTTCATAATAAAGAATTCCACAGACGTTCTTCAGAACTATGAAATGAACATGCATACCTACATTCTGGTCTAGGCTCTACAATTTATTAGTCATGTGACTGTGAGGAAGCCCTGAGCCTGGACTCTTCTTGGCTAAAAAGAAGAGAAATCTGTCTGATTCACCTCAAGGGTAGAAGTAATTTACTTGCTATATGTGAAACCTCAATAAAAGCTGTAATGCGATATACAAATGAAAAGTAAAATTAAGGGCCGGCCAAGTGGCACGATGGTTAAGCGCTGGCTTAGGAAGCCAGTGGCCCTGGTTCAGTCCCACATATGAGGGCCAGTGACACTGCCCTCAAAAAAAAAAAAAAGTAAAATTATTAATATGTTATGAATACCTATCACTTAAGGACCTAGAAATGAGATGAAAAAAGTCCAATTTAGCTTTTATACTGCAAATTAACAAGCAAAGATGTACTTAGAACTGAGTAGAATATATGCTTGTTTTCTTTCAGAGGACAGTAGGTAGTTTCAGATGAGTACATATTAGATTGTTTGATGTGGGGAGATACTGACAGAGTATCTGAAGTAGGATAAAATAATTACAACTCCTTTGGTCCTTCACTCGGAATAAGTATAATAAAAATAATATTAAATTATAACAAAACACATTATCAAGTATAGACAGTTATAGTTTAAGACAAAGTATTTGTTTATGAGATTTATTACAAAAATTTACTGAATTATTTTAGTTGCTGGGACATGGAAAATTATTCTTTAAATGAAACACCTTTTCATGATATGCAATAAAAAGATTTTAATTTATATGTTTATTAAAGGAAATAAAACTTCAACACTGCTACTAAATATATAGTCTTCTTACAAAGTCTATCTTCATACAACTGGACAAATATGAGAACTGGCTCAAGAAAAGCACTATATTAAAGGCTATAATATCTGCTGTACTACCTAAAGCCTTACACAGTGCCTGGCACATGGTGGGTATTTAATAATTATTGAATGAATAAAAGAATAATACTGAAACTTCCTGAGAAAAAAAAATACTTTGTAATATTATTACTAGTTCCTTAAAAGTTCAGTTAATAACATGTATTTGATGAAATGATAGTCAAAGTTTTCAAACTTCACATTATCAAATCCATTCTCATTTTTTGTCACTTAATTTAATGGTAGCAATATAATTCTTCTGGGTGAAAAAAAAAATCACAAATGTATGAATTCACTCAGTGCATCAGAATTTAGTTTCCCACATTTTGAGACATAGAAATCTATTAAGAGACAATAAAAATGAGTTGTCCATTTATAAGTACCTCTAGTTGTTTTTCTTTCTCCCTGAAGTTTTTGAGTTCACAGTGGTATCTGTGCATTTCTGGAGGACCAACTGACTTCTCAGTAGCTTCCAGGAGTTCAATTTTACTGAGTTTAGCAAATTCTCCAACTTTATCCTAGAGCACAAAACTTAAATATCAGCAACTATTGTCATTTATGAGTATCTTCAAAAAATGTTTCACTCAATGATCATACTTGTCAAACATGAAAGTCACGTAAAAGAAAAACTTTAAAAAAAAAAAAAGAAAAACTTTATTTTGAAATGTGATCTTAATGATGTAAACCCCAGCCTTTCATATATTATTCTTTACAATAATAAAAATAAACAGGTTATAAACTGTCATCCTTTTGAGAACCATATATACATATAATAAATAGTTCGGCAATAAAAGCAAAAATAGTCTCCTGGATAGAAATGATCATTACCTACCACATATCAATGAGAACGTTAGAAGTTAAAAAGAAAAAGGAGGGTAATTTTAAACATCTATTTCTGGAAATCATCTGGTATCAACTGATAAACAGTTTCAAATTTTAATTTTTATTTAATTAAAACATATGTAATCAAATCTTCATTGTTTCTGAAGAAAAAATGAACTATAATTCAGTTACTAGGCAGCATTCAAAGACAAATTTAAAAGGTATTTGACTTTAACATTAACATGCATTATCAGGATGTTTTATTTTTATTAAACAAACTTAAAATACAAAAAAGTTTTTAGAAAGCACACCTAAAGATTTAAGAGACTTAGTATATCAAATATTTTATAGAAAAACACTGACTAAAAAGTTGCTTACTCAAACAAAGTCATAGACACAAACAGTATGGTGGTTACCAGAGGGGATGGGGTTGGGAGGCTGACAAAGATGAAGGGGGTCAAATATATGGTGATGGAAGGAGACCAGACTTTGGGCGGTGTGTACAAAATGCAATATACAGATGATATAGAATTGTACACTTGAAACTTATATAATCTTATTAACCAATGTCATCCCACTAAATTAAAAAGTTTATTAACAAAATTTTAAGAGCCTACAACAAATGGAAACACATAGCAATTCAAGCAATTCTCTGTACTTAATAATCATACAACTTTATTTCCTGTTCACTATAACTTAGCACTTTTTATTAATTGAAAATTTCCATATTACAAATTAACAAGATTATACTGTAAGAAATGAGATGCTACCTTTTACAAAGAACTGTTAGTATTAAGAGTGCTATGCTCAGTTTAAACTAATCATTACAATATCCCTCATAAAAGTATTTACATAAAGAAAATACATAAAGAGGAAACATACATAAAACCTTTCCATTTTTACATAATTCTCTCATACCTGAGGTAGAAACTGGCAAAGATTGCTCACTTGAATATTTAAGGCTGCAACCTGCTCTTCTACTACTTTCTGGGTTGTTGATTTTTTGTTGATGAACCAAAAGGACTGATTTTTTGCCACATCAATCTCACGGGTAATTTCAAGATTTCCAGAAGTCCTGAACCTAGTTAAAAAAATAATTTAAAATCTTTATATTCAAAATACATGCTTTATTTTAGAAGTAAAATTTCCAAAATTCTCTGAAATCAATGATTAAAAATTAAAAACCAATAAACTCTGGGCCCAGATGACTTTAACCAGTAAGTTTAACCAAACATTTAAACAAATATTTCACAAACAAAATACAGACATAAAAACCTTAAATAAAACATTAGAAAACTAAATCTAAAATTCATCAACAAAATTATGACCATACTGCATTTATTCTAAAAATAAAAAATCGGGTGAACATCTGGAAATTAATCAAACTTATCAATTAAAATAATATGATCAACACAAAAGATGCTGATAAAATTCACTTGCTTATTCATAATTAAAAGCATACCAAATCAAGAACAGAAGGAAATATTCCTAACCAAGTAAATATTATTTTCCAAAATCCTAAAATATATCAGTTCAGTCCAGCCACACTACCATTTTTCTGTTCCTCAGAAACAAACTTAATGCCATCTTAGATCCTTTGCACAATCTATTCCCTCTTCCCAGAATACTCTACTTCCAGTTCTTCTTATGGTTGGCTCCTTTTTTAGCACTCCATTCTCAGCTCACAAATAGTTTCAACAGGCCTTCCTGAGCATTCAATAGGAATAAATAAAAGCACTCTCCCAAACCTTGTCAAAGCCGATGATGAGCTAAATCTAATTATTTGTCTTCACTTTATTTGACCAACTATTGGCAGCATCAGACACAGATTATTCCCTCCTCCTCAAATAATTCACAGCATTACTTTCCAGTCATTATTGGGTTGTCAGAAAAGTCATGACCCATTTTTGCAACAAAAAACAGAAAAAATACGTCATGACTTTTCCGACAACCCAATACGTTCTTTTGACTCACTAGCAAACTCTTCACAGTTTCCTTTCCTAGTTTGTCCTACGTTCAACCTCTAAGTTCTACACTGCAACAGGATTTAGTTCCTAGACTTCTTTCCTGCACCTGTATGTTCTCCCTTGGGGATGTCATCCATCCTAATTGACTCCCCAAATCTTTGGCCCAGACTTTTCCCTTAATGACTGGTTTATGTATCTAAATGCCCATTCACCATTTCTACCTGAATGTGTGCTAGGCACCTCAAACTTTACTCAGTGTTTTATTAACTCTGAAAAGCATTTATTTTTGTTTTTGTTGTTTTACGTCCTAACATTTTTGAAATTGGGGTGCACATTTCAAACTATCTGTCATAGCTTAATTGGAAGCGACCTTTTACAGATGGTGGCATCTTAATTCAATGATATATGATATACTCCAAAATGAACTTTGGATTTTACCCCAAATCCTCCTGTAGCAGTGTCTTACCTCAATGAACAGAAAATGCACTCTTCTTTTTTTTTTTTGAGGGCAGTGTCACTGGCCCTCATATGTGGGACCCAAACCAGGGCCGCTGGCTTCCCAAGCCAGTGCTTAACCACCGCACTCCTCAGACGGCCCCGAAACTGCACTCTTATGGCTACAGATGCCAGATACCTTGCAGTCCTTGATGTCTTTCTTTCTTCCACACCCTATATCCAATTTTTGAGCAAATCCTAAACTATCTTCATCTCTCTTAGTTATTATAGCGTCATTAACTGATAGCCTTGCTTTTGCCTCTGTTCTGTTAGTCTATTTTTCACACAGCAACCTAAATGGTCTGGTTAAAATTTAAGTTAGATCATGCCACTCCTCCACTCAAATCCTGGTGGCTTCACATCTTATTCAACATAAATGCAAAGCTTTTACATTGGCCTATACAGCCCTATGAAGAGGCTCTGCTATTTTCGGACCTTATCTTTTACTGTTCTGTTCACTGTGATCCTGTCACACTGGGTACCACTGCAGAGTTTTAGCATTTGACTGCAGAGTTTTAGCATTTGCAAATTCCTCTACCTGAAATGCTGTTTCCCCAAATATCTCTATGCTCATCCCCTTATCTCCTTCAAATCTTGCCTATTTACTCAGTGGCTACTATTTACCCAGAACTTTCCTGATCATCGCATTTAATATTGTAAAAGCCACTCTGGCACTCCCTATTCTCCTTTCCTACTTTAGTTTTCTACACAGCACTTATCACCATCTAACATAATATATATTTTACTTAATTATTTATCTGTCCCTCCATGCCCCTAATCATAAATTCCATGAGGGTAGAATGCTGTATCCCCCAATGTATAGGTACTCAATAAATATCTGAAAAAATGATTGCATAAGTGCATGACAGAGATTATTCTATCCACCACTCCACTCAATCAGTATATAGCCAATTAAAGTATTTATTCAACCGTAATAACAATTTCAACAACTATTAACAGTGTTTGGTATTATCAAGGGAAAAGAAGTTACTTGGGGAAAGGGAAACCTGCCCTTGTGCAAGACTTGGTAAGAGAACTGGTTAATGATCACTGGTTAAATTACTCGAGCTACTGCATACAAGAAGTTTATCTCTTTAGATAACTAAAAAGACATCTGGGCCTTGGTGATTCCCAGTAAAAAGTCAGGAGCCGTCCATACTGGACTTTTGAAACTTAAATATTAATACTCCTGTATTTTATAAATATAACTGGCCTAGTGTGTGTGTGTGTGTGTGTGTGTGTGTGTGTGTGTATTAGTTTCACTATCTAAGAAACCACTGTGATAAATCAATGGTACCAAGGCTAAACCAGGGGTGTCTTTGGCAATTCTTTAAAATTGATATATAATTCACATATCCCATAATCCATCATTTTAAAGTATACAATTCAATTTTCTTTTTTTATTGTGGTAAAATATATTGTAAAATTTACTATTTTAACCACTTTTAGGTATACAGTTGAAAAAAATATATGTATCAACAGTGGGTTTCTAATAGAAAATATTTACAAGGTTGTGCAACTATCACAACCATGTAATTCCTGAATATTTTCATAAACTCAAACAGGAACCCATCCATACCTGTTAAGCAGTCACTCCCCATTTCTCTCCTCCCCTCATATCCCAACAACCACTAATCTATTTTCTGCCTCTATGGATTTGCCTATTCTAAACATTTCACATACACGGAGTCAGACAATATGCAGGCTTTGTGTCTGGCTTCTTTCACTAAGCATAATGTTTTCAGGATTCACCCATGTTATAGGATCTATCAGTACTTTATTTCTTTTCATGGCTGAATAATATCTCACTGTGTGGATATATCACATTTTCTTTAGCCGTTTATCAGATGATGGACTTTTGAGTTGTTTATAAGTTTTCACTACTAAAATTAGTATAAAGCTAATTTTGAGCAAATGAGTAGACATTCTCTAGAACAGTGAACACATCGAAGAATATTCATATTTAAAATCCTATTTTGGCAGATAGATATCGCCAAATAGGACATACTGCTTACACTCCCTCAAACAGTGCCTGACTTCCCTGTGCGTCCATATTGCTGAATTTTATTTTTACAATTTTTGAAGCAGAGGGAAAAAAATCCTGATTTTGAGTTCCTTGATAACTAATGAGATGCAGTTTTCCTTTTATACTTATTGGCCATATCCTTTACTTTGTGCTAAATTTCTTTGCTTATTTTCTATTAAGTTGTTTATAATATTTATTAATTTGCACAAGACAATGGTAGTCTTAAAAATGTAATCTGTGCCGAAAATGTTTCCTTTCATCCTTCATTTTTAACTATTTTTAGTCTATTATTTTTAGTTTGATTTTTATGGAATCTAAATATCCTATCTTCCTTTTTATGGTTAGGCTAGCAGGAAAAAATACCACAATGAATTATCAATCTCCATCATGAGGGACGGAATGAAAAATGGTGACAGAGGTGTCCAGTACTTGCCATACATGAGATTCACCAAATTACTAACAGTAGTTATTTCTAGAAGTAGAATTATAACAAGAAGGACTTCATTTTCAACTTTATACACCTCTGTATTATTTGTATTTTTTTATCAACCATTAACTTCAATATCTGCATACATAAAAATAACCTTAAATTTGTAAAAAATATACAGCAACTTCATAATGAATATTTAACAGAGGTATTTCATTATTTCCCATGAACTTATAATTTCCTTAAGCATTTTGCCAAAAGAAAATTCTTACAATTTAGGTTTTAAACGATACATTAGAAGAACTTACCTAGATAAAGTAGTCTTGAAATAATTCCATTATTTATATCATAATACTATAGTATTAGTCTTTTCTGAAGTCATTAGGAAAGCATGAACAAAAACTAAGAAATTATAGGAAAAAAGTTGTTTCAGCATTTAACACTTACAATTCAATTTCAATCCTGCCTTTGGAACATCCTCTCTTCACAAAAAAACCAACCTAAAAAATAAAGAAAAGACAAAGTGAGCTGTGTGATGTACATTCCCGGGTTAACTGATATTTAGCAACGCCATTATTATTTATCAGATCAAGACTCAGTCAATAACCCTGCTATGTCCATTCCCATCACTTTCTAAAGCTACTCTTCCCACATTGGGCCCCTCTATTGTTTCCAGCCACAAATAACAATCATAATATTATAATTTACTGAACTTTTTATGTGCCAGATAGCCTCTTACAAAGCTCATGAGAAAGCCAGTAAGTGGTACAGAGCGAAGATCTGAACCCAGGAAGTCTGGCTCCAGACCCTGTGTGTTTTGCCACTATACCAAACACACTCTCAGAAAGGAGAGAAAAAGCCAGTGGAAAACAAGTTCTATGGAATAATCGTAATGAACTACACCCAATATCCTCATTACCTTGGATGCTTCTATAGGGTTGCACAGATTAAATATTAACAACCACTCCGACAATATCCATCCTGTTATTAATTAGGATATAACTGTCACCAAGTATTTTTTTAAAGAGCAATATACATAGTAAATACAATTTAAGTAAGTACAATTTACATAGTGAGACATATTTGAGCTTCTATATGTATACAAGCATAAGCATAAAAACAGGCACTAGGCCTAAAAAAATCAGATTAGATAGATCTTCAACCAGGTTATATGTAAGTAACACTAAAAAGAAAGTGGAAAATACACCTTGAAAATAATTATCCTTTTCTTTTTTTTTAGAGATTTTATTGGGGAATCAGGGAAAGGGAACAAACAAGTTGCTGTCCTTTTGTTCTTCAGTCTAGTTGTGGAGGACGTTGCTTCACTGGCCTATGATGGTTTTATCATTATGCTCTTCCTGGGTGAGGCAGCTGCTAGCCGGCCATTGGACGGCAGCTCACAAAAGCGCGTATCAGCTGCTAGCCAGCCCCACTGCAGCCGTTGCCGGTGACTTAGGGCAGCCCAGCTCCAGGTGGAGCTGTAGAGGGCGCAGCGTCACTGGCCTTCATGTGGGATCCGAACCGGGGATCTGCTGCTCAGAGCTGGAGTCCCAAGCCAACTCCTAACCAACGCGCCACTCGGCCGGCCCTATACTGCTTCTTGAATCTGAGAATTTACTTTTCAACATTTCTGGAAAATTCTTAGCCATTCTTTCTTCAACTATTGCCTCTTCCTTAGTCTAATATCCCCCTGCGGAGATACTTTTAAAAAATGGATTATCTTCCTTCACCTATCATGTCTCAACTCGATTTTATTTTTCTCTTTCTCTCTACATTGAACTTAAGAAAAATTTTCAAGCATTTTAGTTTACAAATTCTCTTCTCAAATGTGTCTGCTCTATTGTTTTACCTGCCCATCAAGTTTCTCTCTTCGAGTAACATATTTTTATTTAAGTTCTGTTTGAATTTTTTCAAATTTACCTAATCTTTTCACTACTTATTCCTTTGTTACACTTGTAACCTTCCTTTACCTTCTTAAACAAATTAAATATTCCTAGTTTTAGTCTCTTATCTCCAAGCTTTGTATGTCTGAGTGCGCCATCTGCTGTTTTTGTTAGCCCTTATTTTAAGTGATTTGTGTCCTTCTATATTTTGTGATTTTCAGTTATGGATTCATGAATTTCTTGGGACTTTATGTTTGCATTCATTTGAGGATTAAATTGAAGGTATTTTCCTTAAGAGGTCTGCATTTGCTTCTGCCAATACCTGGTAATATTACTAACTTTACCACCTTAAAATTAGAATTTATGTTATTTAGGTCATACAGGTAATATGAATTCTGGCCCCAAAGATGTGTTAAAGCTTGTGGTTAAGAATTCTTTAGATTTTCTACTTTTCTCCACTGTATTCAAGGCCAACAATGATAAGTAAGTAATCCCCTTGTCCCATTCTGAGGTGTTTTTTTCTGCTACACACAGGGCTTGGCTTCTAGTTTTACCTCTAGCCCTCCCCCCCACCTTCAGGACTTCCAATCCTGTGCAACCAATTCAAAGGCAGGCTTTAGGGTGCAAGGTAAGCAAATGACCCTGGGGAAACAATTCCAGAGTTTGCTTAAGTCTTCAGATCCACACTATGTTTCTGATCTTGGTAAATTTATTTCACCTTTGCTCACGCCCCACAATAAGTTTAAAAAAACACATTTTACAATATCTAAGAATTTCAAGTGTTATGTATTTGGTTTATAGCCCAAAATACTTCTAGAAATGGAAATCTGCTCCTAGCTTCTCTACCTGCCAACTTCATTCTTTATATTCAAGCACAACACATTTGCTATATCCAAGGAACTGAGATATAGAAACAAATTTGTTACTGAAAGCAAGTGATTGCTTTGAATTACAAGAAAACAAAAATTTAAAAAAAATTGCTATGTTAACTCACCTTATCTGCCCGGCCCATGAAAGCAGGTTTGCCTGCTAATCCAAGGCAAATGGCACACACAATGCTGGACTTCCCTGTTCCATTAGCTCCAATAATCATATTCAAGTGGGGTCCAGGACATACTTCACAGATATCATATGTTCTAAATTATAAAGAAGTTAAGTTACTAAGCAAAGAAGAAGTGAAGAATATTTTCTTTACAAAAGCACTTTTTCTTGCTTCACATTATCATTATCTACAGGCTCCCTCAAATTCCTTTAAAAGCCAACTACCTTACAAATTTAATGCTATTTATAGGTTAATAAACTAGAGCGAAAAATGTTATCAATGGAAAAAAATGAAAGAGCAATAAATGCATAGCTAAAATAAGAACATCATTACGAAAATACGATTTCGTATGCTCTTTTCAACTATACGTCTGTTGAATAAAGCAAAGTTTGATATTATTTATTCTCTTTTAACAATTACAATACATGAGAGAATATATCAAAGCTATTATACAAATAAAATAATTTAAAAAATTTTTTATGTAAGAGGAGCCTTGGCTCATCTTAAATCTGTGGATTTTACATTTAATTTCTCTTGAATTAAAATGCTTGAGAGCAGCTTCCCGTATTCTAATATTACAATCCAATCAAATTATTATTCTAATTAGACAAGTGAAGATATACATCAACCCAATGGTTTCATTTTATTATTAATTTTTTTTAAACTACATCCATTTCCTTTAATATGCTGCCAGAGACACCAAATGATGCACTGTTAGTCCACGTTCATATAAATTTTATTTCTGTGGGAGTAAACAAGAATGTGTCAACCCCAAGTACCTCTGTACTACTCCCCTATGCCAGAAAGCTGCATGCTGTTCAGCACTCTACCAGGAGCATGTAATCCTCATTGGTCACGAGGGACAGCTATGGCAAAATGTAAATGAAGCAAACTCTGACTCAGATATTTTTCTAACTTGTTTCTGAATAACTGAATTAAACCCCATAAATAATGTCCCATTCCCACAGGGTTTTAGTTACCTGTCAACGAATTTCCAAAGAATAAATGTCATACCTGCTACTAACCTGCTAAATATATAATTTAACCAAATACACTTCAACTTTAATACTCAAATTAATTTTGAAATGCCAAGTGGTAATAAAAATAAAAAAACAGGTGGTAAAGAAGAAGTATTTTCTGGCAGGTTTAGAACCCCACATCTATACACAGCATCTATCTATCCACTTTGTCTTTTCAGATACTTTGTTATCTTAGCAGCTGAGTCTTGAAGGAACCCTTCATAAGGGTTAAAATAGAACAAGTTTGGGAACTCCAGTCATCTGGAAAATTACCTGACTTGGAACTTCTTAATCCCAACACAGGAAACCCCATTCTTGTAACACTTGAATTTCCTTTTGTGAAATCTCTGTTCAATTGTCTTACTAACATAGTGATGCAAGAAAACAATAATAAGAGAAAAAAAGCATGAGAACTTCTGGCCTCTACAGGCCTATAGAATACACACATATATTATAAACAGCAAGAATTGCCAACAAAACAAAGCCTGTTCTGACAATACAATATGAATTTCCTTTTTGTGAGTTACATTTTTCTCTGAGCTCTCCCTAAAAGAACTATTGTCAAAGGCCCTCTTCTCAGTCTATATACTTTTGCCTGCTTATCTCATGTATTCTCAATGGTTTCAGGTAGCACCTACATGCTGAAAGTTAGCCCAGATGACCTATAGATGCAATTACCACTTCAATAACTTTATTTGATGTCCCATACCAGTTACCTCAAACTTTACACATTTAGAACGAAACCCACATCTTTTCCTTCCGAAACCACTCTTGTCATTTCTTAGTGAATGGTACTATCATCCATCCCACTGCCCATATGAGAAACCTAAGCATTAGTTTTGAATCATCTTTGATTCTACCATCTCCTTTACCTCTACCCACAAATCTGATGTGACTTGTTAAAAAAAAAAAATAAAGAAAAAAATAGGATCCTTCATAAGTTAGCCCTAGCTTCACTTTTTTCTACTTTCTATCTCCTTCCCCTGTTCTCTATAACCACACCTCCAATCAAGGTACTCTATCTATGATGAATTTCTTTTAGTTTCTTGACTATTTTAGGCTTCCTTCTTTCACCAATCTTTTGCACATGCTGCTCCTTCTGTCTAGAAATCTCTCCCTTCACTCCCAACCCCATCTGTCTTGGTTCACTCATAGGAACCCTTCCTTTGACCATTCTCTTTCAGGCCATTTCGGTTGTCTAAGCCTACCCCTTACTTCATTCCTAAAATTCAAAAGTCCTCTTAATGTGAAAATAAACAAAACCTCACCCAGATCTGCACTTTCCAGCCACTCTTCTCTTCACTTCCAAGCTTACTCCCTCACACTCATTCATTCTTTTGTGACTTGCAAAGTTCTTCCACTGCTTCATCAAAGAGCCAAAGATGTTCTAATTGCTAAATGCAGGAGGGCTCTTTTCAGGTCCTGTTATCTACTACATTGAAATGTAGTAGATATTTTAGAAAAGCTCTTTTCTTTGGCTTCTTTGATAATATTCTCCCACGGTTCTCCTCTTACCTCTATGAACAGTTCCTTCTCAAGTCATGAATTCCTGTTCTGTTTACCCTTGCATGCCTCCAGGACTCTGTACTTGGCCTTCTATTGCTTCTATTTATATTTCCTTTTGGGCAGTCTCAACCATTTCTGCAACTTCAACAATGACCTATATCCATGATTCCCAAATCTCCCTCACCTGTTCACATTTTCCTGTAAGCTCCAGACATTTATAAATACTGCCTAAGGAAGGTCTCTTTTAAATGCCCCACAGATAACTTCAAGTCACAGGATGCAAAAGGCATTTATTATTATTCTCCCCAAAATGATTCCTCTTCAGAATAGTAGCATATCTAATTAGCCAATGCTGCACGCCTCTCTTACCCTCAGGCTTCACAATTAATCTGTAGCCAAATCCTGTCAAATCTCTTTTCTTTCCGCTCCTACTCACCACCTGCTACTCCTGGTTCAAACCCTAATCATCTCCAGCCTTCATACTGTAAGTCTTCTTGCCTCCAGTCTTGCACCCTTTCTGAAGCATCCTTCACACTTGCTCCCAGAGCAATATAAATCACATGCCATTCCCTACTTAATATGCATACTGGCTGCTTATAGCATGAAGTTGTAATTCCTTAGCATAGTAAACATTGACCCTGAATAGCTACCTACATCTTCAGTATCACCTATGTCCACATTTCACTCACATCAAATGTTCCTGCCTGATGTTTCCTAAAAACACTGTGGCGGGCAGATCCTTCTGTCTACATGCATGTCCCTTCTCTTAGGACTTTCAGAACCTCCGTACAAAGCCCTTTCTCACAGTTGTGGAAGATATTAACCACTTCATCCTTTGTACCCTCATGGCACCCTGATATTTACAATATTATTAGGGTAACTTATTTGGTGATCTTTCCTGATCTGGATTCAAATAGTAATTCAGGTACCTATTAGCTGTGTAAATGCGGGCAAGTTAATCTCACTGACTTATCTCATCAATGGAGATAATATGAAGAGCTGTTATAAGGAAGGAATGAAAGCATCATACAAAGATAGCACCTACTTCTATACCTGGTACGTGACAGGTGTTTGAAAAAAAATGATGTTGTTATTGCAATTCTGATTCTCTTATGCCACTATGTGCAAGCTTAAAAGAAAACAAAAACAAACATCGTGACCAAATAAGTTGTAAAGTGCTATAATAACACGGGATTTGTGTTCACACACATGACTAAGTTCTAAAATGACTAGTATGAGGATTAGTTGTCTGAAGGGAGAGCAAAGAAACCAGCTTACAAAGATGGATTTACAGGGCGTCCAGGGTTGTTGGGAGCCCCGCTGAGAGCATTCCTTGTCATGTACATCTCAACCTCCATCCCGTACAGCATTCCCCATCTTTATCCACCTCGCAACTACCTACCCTGGACGGATCTGCCCCATCATCAGTAGCACAACTAGCAACTGTTGCTTCTTGTGAATCCCCAGGGCCCACAGTTTTGAGAATTACAAGTTATGTCCCCGCTCTACAGGCCTTGAGTGCCCGTGAGCGGAGATCTAATCCTTGCTACGTCCACTGCCCGCCAAATGACGCCTTCAAAAAACGATGGTAGCAAACAAACAAACAAAAAACCCACAAAACACCGCATCCACAAGCCACACCTAGCACACCAACACCAACATGCATCTCCACAGCCTGCGAATAAAAATGCTCACGGTGACCCCGGCGCAAGTTCGCGGCCAGACACCCAGGCCAGGCGGGTGCCCCCCCAGCTGCCCGCACGCACGGAGCGTGCGCCCCCGGCCCGCGGGCTCGCTCGCCTCCGCAGCCCCCGCACGGCCTCCCGCCACTCACAGGAAGTTCTCCATCGCGATGCGGACGATCGAGCCTTCCACGAAAGGCCCGGACGACGGCACGGGCGGCGCCGCACTCCTTCTCTTGCTCGGGACCTCCGACGAGGGATCTCGCGCGGAAGCTCTCTTGGAGGCCAGGGAGGTTGGAGTGGCGATCTTCCTGCTCGGAGCAGCCATCCTGGCGTCTCCTCGGTCCCGCAGCGGCTTCCGTTTCCACCAACCTGCGGCCCCGACGTCTGTCTGGCTCCCGCGCGAAGTGCCCGGCGCGGGATGGATGCCGTGCCGCGCGCTTGCGCGGTCCGGGCCTGATGACGTCAGAGGGCAAGCCCCGCCCCGGGCCTGGGACGCCTGCGCGAACAGGCAGGCAGGTGGGTGACGTCAAAGGGCAAGCCCCGCCCCGGGCCTGGAACGCCTGCGCGAACAGGCATGCAGGTGGGTGTGGGGTGGGGACGGGTGGAATGTGAGTATGGCACTCTTCTGCATACATTCTTGCATTTTTTCAGGTTTTTTTTGTTTTGTTTTGTTTTTTCAACTTGCAGATAGATGTCCATTCCATTTGGTAGTTTGAAAGCCCTTTTAGCGCTCCAAGGAAGCGGATACGCGAGGGGAGGGAGGCGTTTGCGGTGACACCTGGGTCGCTAGAGCGGGCTGGCGACCCGGGACCCGGGGGCACCGAGGCGGGCGACGTGCGACCCACCTTGTGCTGATCCCGCTGGAGTGCCTGCCCGATGGCGCTGGGACTCGCAGGGCTTTGGCTCTTGGTCTTCTCAGTTTGCTTTCAATCAGGTCCGCATGTCAAAAAAAAAATGTGAAGGAACACGCTTCCAAATGGTTCCCTTAAAGCCTTCTACTAGGTCTCCAGCGGTCTGCAACTTGTGAAAAGATCACACCGCACTCCTTATTTACTATCCACCCTCTCACTCCCTAATGCCCTGTTCAGACTTCCTCGCCGGAGGTTTCCAGTAATCCCCGAGCTGGAATGCACTGGCTTCCTTTAGAGGGTACTGTCTCAAACCTGCTCACATTCACTTAGTAACCCCCCCTCATTACAGATGCCTTGCGCCGAGGCCTACGTAGGTCTTCATTCACTCAACTAATAATGTCTAATATACAAGAGGCTGGGGTGACGTCAGTAACGGCGCCAGTCAAGGTTGCATGTCTCCTAAGTTCTGGCGTGGGAGACCAAAAGAACAAGCGTACCAACTGACGATCACGATCATTTCAGGCTGTGATAGATGCTATGAAAAAATAAATAAAACAGTGACGTGTGATGGGGAGGTTGACGTTGGAGCCAAACCCTGAAGGAGAGGGAGCCAAGTGCATACATAAGCAAAGAGCATATACAGGCCCAGACAAAGATGCTGGAGGAACAAAGGCCAGTGTGGCTGCAGTGGCACAAACAAGGTTGCAAAGCAGAGCCTGGCCCATCATGGCACCGCTGAATTTTATTTTCAAAGCAATGGGAAGCCATTGGGGGGTTTTAAGCAGGAGTGGGGACATGATCTAACTAAAGTTAAAATGACCACTCTGGTTGCTCTTTGGAAGGGGTGACAAGTGGAAGTGGGGAAGCCAGTTAGAAAGCTATTGCAGTAGGATACTGATTTCTAGCTGCTGGACCAATGCTCCTTTTCCAGGCCTACGTCTTCCTTTCATGCAATTGGAATCCCCAGCTCTCTAAAAGTTATAATCAAAGAAAATAGAACAAGTGAAAAGCATGTGCACTTGTCATGGTTACTAGAAATTTTTTAAAAAGCAAGTTAAAATATGAATAATTGTAAGACTTAAAATGGCAGGAAATAAGAAAAATACCCAGTGCTTAGGAAAGGCATTATACTGTCATTCCCTATATTGCTAGCACAAATTTTTTATTTTTTTTTAAATATTTTATTGGGGAATTGGGGGAGTGGAACAGCATTGGGGAATCAGGGAAGGGGAACAGACAAGTTGCTGTTCTTTTGTTCTTAAGTCTAGTTGCGGAGGATGTTGCTTCACTGGCCCATATTGGTATCATCACTGTGCTCTTCTCGGATGAGGCAGATGAGTCACCGGCCTCTGGATGGTCGCTCACCGCGGCTATTGGCAGCTCACGCTGGCTGCCAGCCTCTCACACTGGCTGCCGGCCACTCACTGTAGCCTGTGGTAGCCCACTGCAGCAGGGGCTGCAGCCTACACCGTCGCCAGGGCTCGCAGCCCAGCTTCACATGGAGCTATTATTGTTAGCTGCAGAGGGCAGTGTCACTGGCCCTCAATATGTGGGATCCGAACCGGTGCCGCTGGCGTCCCAAGACAGCTCTTAACCAATGGTGCCACTCGGCCGGCCCCCACAAATTTTTTTTAAGTAATATGATACCCTGCTTCAAGAGCCTTAGGAAACTTGAATTCTTTGAAGAAATAACTGCATTTGGGGGAATCTACCCCAGTGGAAAATAATATAGACAGTGGTAATGGGAGTTGAGGGCAGGAAACAGGTCTGATTATTTTTGTACCATCATCAGTTTTTGTTTTGTTTTGTTTTGTTTTGTTTTGTTTTGAGGGCAGTGTCACTGGCCTTCGTATGTGGGACCTGAACCGAGGCCACTGGCTTCCCAAGCCAGTGCTTAACTGTCGTGCCATTCGGCCGGCCCCATCACCAGTTTTTTTTAGTGAATTAAATTGTGCTTATAAACGAGAGTGTTGAGAATGAGCCCCTGAACTTGTGATGACCCCACAAATGTACATAAATATGAGTTCTTGTCTAAACAGTCAGCCAGTCATGATCTACAACCATCCTTTAAAAAGGAAAATATTTTTGGTTTTGCTTCTTATTGCAAAAGTAATACATGTTAAATACACATTAAATACAGAAATTTGGGGAACACATTCAGAAAACAAACATATACAAAGGAAAAATTACTCATAATTCCTCTGCCCAGACCAATCACTGTTAAGATTTTGGTGTATCTTTTGATGTCTATATTTGTATGTGTATGGTATGCTCCTTTCATTTGGGAAAAAAAAAAAAAGGATGCTACTGCACAAATTGTATTATACATACTATTATTTAACCCCCTTTTCTCACTGAATATGACTATCTTCCGAACCATTAAACATTTTTTCTGTGACATAGTTTTAAGTAACTATATAGTATTCCATTAAATAGATATAGTAACTGACTTAAATACTTCTTTCTTGGACTTTATATGACTGGAAGTTAACATGATCCCAGTATATTCAGCAGACTATAGTAGCTCACTGTTTCCTAACATTCTTTAAAAATTTTATGCACCAGTAAAAATGTACACACTTATCTTACCACATGTGGACTCTTTAATTCCACTTGTGAAAACTGTCTTGCAAAGCATGGTGTTAAAGATGCAGAGGGAGAAATTCTTTAGAAAGATTATCAATTAACCAGAATGTGTGAATGAGTGAGTGAGCTATAATAGCTAATCCTACACTTCTCAGGGTTTAATTTCCAGGCATAAGCTGAATTCATCACCCCATCCTTATCTAGCTAATAAATCTGGCAAGGCAATTGTATTTAACCCTCTACTGACCAAGGACTAAGTGACCAGGGGCCATTTTGCATGAAGGCCTTCCATTCTACAGAAACTTTAAAACTGATGCAAACAAAAAGCTGCCAGAAAGGGGCAGGGTCAAGGATTACAAATGTATTTCACTAAACCATCATAATACCATTTTCTGTGTTCTCTTTTTTGGCTTCACTTCATGCCCTTGATACGGTGCCACAATAGCAAGAGGGTGGGGCATGGAATGGGACTCTGCTGAGACAATCTCAGACTGAGATACTTCACTATTCCAGTTCTAAGAAGAACCCTCCCAGGTTAACAGGAATAATCTCCTCTGGTTTACATATTTTTGTTTATCGGAAATATTACTTTTGTTTTTGGCAAATTCATAAATTGGAAAAGTGAACCCTCATGGCTTGAAAGAGGGAAGAAGTCACATGCTAAAACCTAAGACCTTGGCACCCACGAACAACCCCCCTTTCCATGCTAGCCCCACCTTCCTGTCATATACTTTTTCTACCAGACCTAATGAAAGAACTCATGGGGGAAGATCTAGGCAGGGATGAGGGGTTCTAGGGAGAATCAGCACCCTTCCCCAGGGGAACAAAAACCCCATACAGCAAGCTTCTACTAGAGATAAGAATACCTAATCTCTAAAGTTTTTCATTTTTTAAGTTGTTTCAAACATCATAAAAACAATAAAAATATCTGGTTCTTAGAGTAGTAGTATTAGTAATAGCTAACACCAATCGCATTTACCATAGACTGCTGGGGGCCGACAGCATCCCGGTGACTGACAAGGCCACATTGAAATAAAGATCCATGCTCAGCACTGGATGCCTGGGATGCTGCCTTGTGGTTAGTCATGTAGTGTCTCCTGTCTCTGTGGACCCGTGTGCCTTTCCTCGTATAGGAGACAATATACTCACTGCATTTGTGACAAGTTCCTGTGGTACCCTGATGATAGCGGCTGTGTAAGTGAATGATGGGGCAAGATTTCCTAAAGAAAAGGAAACTCCCTAAAACAGGCTACAGCCCAAGGGGACCCCTGAACTGAGATACTGGGGATTCAAGCCCCTTGGCCTATGCAGCTGTGAAAGGTTTCCTTGGAGATCAGGAGACCAAGGTCTCTCAGCCATGAGAGTTCTGATAGACAGCTTACTGACCATGAGGTATTTTAATTAACAGCCTTGTTTTAACTCTTTGCTTTGTACATTGCTGTAGCAACAAAAACTGAAGCTCTGACTGAGAAACAGATGTTCCCCTCTATTGCAATGATATGCAGCTCTTCCTAGGATAGGAAAAGTTTGAGACTCCTTTTGCTACTAAGTTCAAGTATATGCCCGAAAAGGAAGTCATGGTAACCGGTGTACCCTGGAAAGATACAATTACAAAAAGGTAAAAGCTCTGAGAAAGAGAAAAACATCCTGATCATGTGAAACATAACTTGCAATTGAGGTAATGGTCAGAAGCCCCTATGAAAGGGGCCAGGCTTTAATAATAAAGTGGGTGTGACGCTCCTGTGAACCTCTTTCCGGTGTCTCCATCCTTCTTTCTCCTCTCCTCGCCGACGCCGCCCTACCCGAGGGAACCCCTGGTCCTCGCGGGGGCTGGCTCCCCACAATAGGCCAGCTACTGTTCTAAGCACTTTTTCATAATTCATTTCTATTCTGGATCAGTCTCAACAGCTTTGCTTTTCTCCAATTTCCATCTCTTGGATACAAAAACCAACTGAAAGATTCAAAAAAATCATTAGGAATTAGTATCAGGTTTTAAGTGGTCTTTGTGATGTTTTATGATAGAAAGCCTAAAGTTAAATGGGCCTTAATATCTTTTGAGAATATAAAATGGGAAAACAGTATTAAATTGCTCCAGAAAGAATTTACCTTTAATTTCAGAAAGATCAAGAACAAGGCACTAAAGCGCTATGTGTAATCTCTGCAAGTCCTTGCAAAATGAATTGATAGTCCTTGCCCAGGCTAGGTCAGGAGCATCTGGGGGCATAGCAAGGGTTTCCCCTCACACCTTGTTACTTCCCAAAGGAAAGAAAATTGGTAATGGTTAAAACTGTGGAGAATCTGTTCAAATTAGCTACATGAATTATAAAATAACTGAGTTTTTGGTATCAGTCAACAAGAGTGACATTTCATCCCAGCATTTCAACAAGCTGGGGTGCTGTTGAACTCTCCCATAAACTTGTTGGTTTTAAATTCTCACTTCCACAACTTTGATTAGTAGCTATAAAATTCTTTTTATAATTAAAATTGTACTTGTTTTTGTTATTTTAGGAAGTTTGAAAATCCGAAAAGCACACAGCAAAACTAACAACCAACCATTCAACCATATTTGTGCGATCAAGAATTAACACTCTTAACAATTTGGCATGATTTCATCCAGTATTTTTTCTTTAATCAACTTTAAAAAAAATTACACATGAAACATACAAATATATTCTCCTCTTAAAAATTAGAACAATGGGGCCGGCCGAGTGGCACGGTGGTTTGGTGCTGGCTTGGGAGGCCGGCCGCCCCGGTTCGGGTCCCGCATGTGAGGGTCAATGACACTGCCCTAAAAAAAACAAAAAAACACACACTCTGTAAACTACATGACAACACTTAAAAAAAAAAAATTAGAACAATGCAGATCAAATTAGTGTGCAGTTGACATTTTTTTTCTTAATCTTGATCCTGCACTCCTTATCCCCTAGTTAACTACTCTTAACTTGTTCAGTGTGCAATGTAATGTCCTATAAGGCTATTTTTATAGTTTACATGCATTTTAACTACAGAAAATATGGTGTCATATTTTGAATGTGAATGTATCACTTAAATATATTACATAAACACATAATGTATTACATGTATGCATTACTAATATGAAATATGGTAAGAATAGTTATACAACTTGGATTTTCATTAAAAAATATGTTTGAGATATATCCATGTTGACTCATGGAAATCTAGTTCCCTTTTAACTTCTTTAGGGTTTTTGTATGAATATGTCACGATTTATCCATTACTGATCTGACATATAGATTGCTTCCGATTTTTCATTTTTGCAAACATTGCTTCAGGAACATCCTCAGACATGTCTTTATGTATAGCATGTATTAGCATTTCTCTAGAATAGATACCAAGAATTAGAATTGCTATACCATATATCACACTAATTACTTTCCTTCAGTTTTTTGGTATTGTAGCTTGTAGCCAATATTTTAGTAGCTGTGATTATTTGAAAATATGTCAGAAAAAAATTTCTGTTTTTCCCTTCTCTTTAGCATTGGCTTTGGCTCAGTGGTTTCTCTCCCCCCCCACCCCCGCACGCGCGCACTCGTGCGCGCCCACACACACAAACACACACACACACATACACACACACACACACACACACCTCTACACAGTGCCCTCTTTTTTCCCCACCGGATCCAGGTTCTGTGGGACCTGAAGCTTACATAAGTTGTGAAGTCCTCTCTGGAAAAACACAAAATTACAAATATAAAATTAGTATAGTGATTATTTATTTATTTCTTTATTATTATTATTATTATTATTAGTTACAGGTGTACAAAACAATGCAATAGTTATCGTTTTCACCCCTTACAAAGTGACTACACCCTCCCCCTCCCCCCTACCCTCCCCCCCAATATCATACATTTCTATTACAATTCCATTGACTATATCCCCACAGGATAGTGATTATTTATTCAGAATGACAGAAGAAATCATAACTTCAGCACTATTGCCATTTTGGGTAAAATAAAATTCTTCATTGGGGGAAGAGGAGGCAACTGTCCTGTGTGTTGTAGATGGTCAGCAGCAGCCTTGTCCTCTATCTACTAGATGCCAGTCAGACCCCCACCCAGTTTTGACAACCGAAACTGTCCCCTGACATTAGCAACTGACCCCTAAGGGGTAAATGGCTTCAGATGAGCCATTCTAATCCTACCCACTCTTTTAGAGTACAAAAAAAGAGGAAACCTTTCCAACTCCTTTTATGAGTCTAATTGTGTTTAAATCCCCTAGTTTGTAAGGAAATTAAAGGAAATGTAAATGTCCTGTCTATCTTATTCATACACACACACACACACACACACACACACACACACACACACACACCAATGTTCAAGACAGTAAATACTTAATGACCTAATTGGGTGTATTACAGGAATTAATTCAAGGTTGACTAAATACTAGCAAATTAAGTCAATTAATGTGATTCTTCATATTCAAAGATTACAGGAGAAAGACTAAAGCAGAAAAAAGATTCAGCTCTTTTCAACACACATGCATGGGTAAGATGTCTAGAAAACCAATAAAAGGCAACTCCCAAAACCTTTGGCAAACTCATATTCTATGATAAAATGTTTAGAAATATTCCCTTAAATTCTGCAACAAGTCAAAGATAATACTATCACTACTTCTACTGAGCACCATATTGGGTATATTAGCCTGCTAAATAAGTTAAGAAAACAGGGCAGATACAGAAGTTGAATAGGAAAACCCCAAACTGGGCTTATTAAGAAATCTGACCTAATAGTAAGAGAAAATTATGGTGGGCAGAAAAATGGCTCCCCAAAGATGCCCACATCCAAATCCCTGGAACTTGTGAATATGTTACCTTTGCCTATGTGATTCAGTTAAGGATGTTCAGGTGTGGATTAGCCTGGATCATGCAGGTGGACTCCATATAACCACAAGTGTCCTTATAAGAGGGAAACAAGAGGGTCAGAATCAGAGATGTAACAAAGAAAGCGGATGTTAAGAGTGATGACACAACGGGAAGGGGGCTATGAGCCAAGGAATGTGGGAAGCCTCTAAAAGCTGGAAATAGCAAGAAATGTATTCTCCCCAGAGCCTCCAGAAGGAACATGACTGCCAACACTTCAACTTTAGCGCCATGAGGCCCATTGTCAGAATTCTGACTTCCAGAACTGTAAGATAATAAATGTGTTATTTTGTGCCACAAAGTGTGGTAATTTGTTACAGAAACAGTAGGAAATGAATATAGAGTCTATTTACAGAAGTAATAGAGAGCTTAGCAATTTTACTAGATATAATTCCAGATGAATCAAAGACAAAAGTTAATTGGCAAAAGTTTAATTTTTTTAGCAGAAACTATATGGGAATAGCTTTAAAAACACTGTAGAGGGCCGGCCGAGTGGCGCGGTGGTTAAGCGCTGGCCTGGGAAGCCAGCGGCCCCGGTTCGGTCCCACATATGAGGGCCAGTGACACTGCTCTCAAAAAAAAAAAAAAAAAAAAAAAAAAACACTGTAGAGAAGAGTTTCTTTAAATAAGACAAAATATCTATTGGGTTGTCAGAAAAGTCATGACGTATTTTCTCTATGTTTTTCATAGCAAAAATGGGTCATGACTTTTCCGACAACCCAATATAAACCATAAATAAAATTAAAAGATTATTAATTCATAGATATTAAAAACCAAGGCCTTTCATCAATCAAATTCACCATATTATGAGTGTTTATGTGGGGAAGGGGAAGCCACAAGCTATTACTATCTAATATTAGGGAGGTAAGAGTACTAAAAATCTGTAAGAAAAAGATACATAGTTAGATTTAAAAATGGACAAAATAAACGTCTTGCACAAGGTGAAGCATGAATAGTCATAGATCATATGACAAGGTGCTCAATTTAATTAATAATTAAGGAAATGCAAATTAAAACCTCAGTGAAATACAATTTCATAATTATCAGATTGGCAAATATTAAAGTGTGACACTAGCAAGTTTGGGCACTCTACTGAAAAGAGTAATGTAGATTAGTGTAGCCATTTGGGAAGCAATTTTTCATCATTTAGTTAAGTGTACATACAGTAGAAACCCGCAACTCATATATTAGATATATAACCAAAAGAAATTATTTCACTTGGGTACCTGGGTACTTGTAAGAAAATATTTTGGCAGCATTGATCACAATAGCAAAACAGTAGAAACAATCCAAGTATTCATCAATGGTAGAATGGATTAATAAATTGCAGAATAATCATGTAATGGAATACTATACCATAGTGAAAATCAATTAACTACAGCAAGAAATTCAACATGCCTGAATCTCAAAAACTTAATTTGGAGAAAAATACAAATTACATATATATATATATATATATATATATATATATATATATGTATATATATTTTTTTTTTGAATATGTGGTACTTTTACTATCATTGATATAGATATAGTATATATTCATTTACTAGCATTGATTCATGAATATATATATTCATTTTACTATCATTGATTATATATATATATACACACTATACATGAAAAATGATTTCTTCCTTGTTTATTTGAAAATGTCATTATTTTGTCCTTTTCAATGAAAATTCCAGTTGACATTATTTTCTTTCAACATGTTAAAGAACTGTTCTATTGTCTTCACACTTTCCTCATTATTGAGAAGTTTGATTTTGTTTTAATTTTCATTCCTTTGTACTTCATCTCTCTTTTCATTCTGCTTGCATTTAAATCTCTTTGCTTTTGGTGTTTCATAATTTCATTATTTATTTTTGTTTGTTTGTTTGTTTTTGAGGGCAGTGTCACTGGCCCTCATATGTGGGACCCGAACCGGGGCCGCTGGCTTCCCAAGCCAGCGCTTAACCACCATGCCACTCGGCCAGCCCCATAATTTCATTATGTATCTAAGTATGGATTTATTTTTGACTTATATTGATCAGAATTTGTTAGACTTCCTGATTTTGAGCATACCCAGTTCTAAGACACTCTCCCTTTCAATCTTCCCACTCCACCATTCTCTCTTCTTCTGGAACCAGTCTCATTCACTGTCTCCTTTATATTATTTACTTCTTTATCTTTCCGTGTATTGAATGGTGGTTTATTATTTTATATTCTAGCTCACCACCTTTCTTCTATTTGATATATCTAGATATTTTTTCCACTGAATTTTTCATTTCAATGACTATACTTGTCATGTACTAAAGTTCTATTTGGTTCCCTTTAAAACCTACCTGCTTGTTTTTCATAGAGTATTGCCTTTTTTATGTTTTCAATGCTTTTTTTCCTGTCTCATCATTTTTAGAATAAAGTGTCTATTGAAAAATTTCGTTCTATGAAGTCTGGGGTATCTAATTCTGCTGTTTGTTCACAACTGATTTTTGTTTCTACTGGGCTGTTTCACTTAAATGTTTTTAAATTTTGGATTGTGAGTCCTTCTTCCTTGCAATTTTGTATCTGGGACACTTGTGCAGCCTGGGTTGGGTGCATGCCCTTTTACAGGTTTATATTTGTTTTTACCAGGTGCCCCAAGTGTATCACTGGCCAGGGATGTAGTTTCCTGTTAAATTTTTGGTGTGTGGATTTCCGGACCATGAACTTTTGATATACCAAAGATAATCTTTACATCTCTTGTGATTTTTTTTTTGAAATCTTTTTTTTGTATTTAGTACATATTTGTACTAAACTAAATGTTTTTCTTGAGCATTGGTTTAATCAGAAATATTTGTTGAGTATGCTAGGCAGTGGGAGTACAAAATTGACTAAGCGACCATTCTTGAGGGGGTGAACATAAAAACAAAAAGTTAGGTTTAGCATGATACGTTTTGCTAGGTGTATGTATACAGGGTAAGTAGCACAGAAGGACCATTAACAGTGGCTGGAGTAGGATGAGCAAAGGGGAAGGCATTGCCCAGGTGCTTGTTAAAATGATCTTCGTAGTAAAGAAAAAGGTGATGAAACGACAAGATTATATGGTTGCTTTATCCTTAAGATGGCACTATATACTCACAATTCCTTTGAAGAGAAAGAATACATAAAAACAACTGTCCAAAAATTTCACTCAAACCTTATAATATAAACTTGAATGGCTTTTGTGTGGCAGACACTAAGTGCTCATGTGTATTATTTTCATTTAATCTTTATAGAAACCTTAAAAAGTAGAGACAAGTATTTGGCCTATTTTGCAGACTAGGAATAAGAGTCAGAGAGGGTGTAAGTGACTTGTCCTCACTCACAAAGACTGTAAGTGGCAAAGCCAAGATTTAAAGTGAGGCAGCCTGGGGCCAGCCAAGTGGCGTGGTAGTTAAGCGCTGGCTTGGGAAGCCAGCAGCTCCGGTTCGGTCCCACATAAGAGGGCCAGTGACATTGCCCTAAATAAATAAATAAATAAATAAATAAATAAATAAATAAAAAATAAAGTGAGGCAGCCTGAATCCAGAAACTGCACTTAATCACTATGTGGTAGCATCTCTTTACAGTAATCCACATGTTGAAAATGCAACATTAGAAGGGTCAGTTATGAGAACTTTCTTTTTCTCCCCAGTTCTGGTAAAGTTGCAACAGAAAACATGTCCCCTGCCTGGGAATAAGTCAGAGTCCATGTCTTAGCCCTCAGACAGTAGTAACAGAAGACATCCGGGCACCTTGGTTCCCACTGCTCCACTCAGACTGCCCTCCCATAGCACCCTGGGCATGTGACTTCATGGCTCTTGGCGCTCAGAATTGTGCTGACCGATTTAGATCTCTGTTTTTCTCACTAACCTGCAAGCATCTTTGTAACCCCCACACTTGGTACAATGCCTGGAATACAGATTTGGGAATACAGATTTCTCAACAAACTTTTGCTAAACTTTTCTTCTTCCACATTAAATCAGACCTTGCATCAGAGCCAGTATTTTCTCAATATCCTCTTTTTTACTCCTTCTATACATAAATAATCCCCAACCCAGACAGCAAATTATAGGAGAGAACGCAATTTGTGAGAAAAAGTAGTTTCTATCTGAAACACTTGTTGAGAACTGGAATAAATGCAAACACTGGGTTGAACTTCAATTGTCAAGCTGGACCTATTGGGCATTTCGAAACCTGAAAAAACTATACTGTGCTTCCATATTGCCATCCAGGCGAAATATAGTTGAAATGAATGCCAAAGGCAATCTGGAAAAAGAGAAGCATCCAAGGAGCAAATCCTGCAAACGAGCATTAGTGAGGGGGGTTAAATTAACCTGCTCACCTTCCACCTCCTCGCTTCTTTTATGTGAACTTCAGGTTGTTTCTCAGCAACAACTGGTAATAATCACCTCCTTCCTTTCCTTTGAACCCAGGTTCAAACCTAAGCCCTACACTAGCTGCTACACTTGAACAGATTCAGTTTCCCTATTTATAAAATGGAAATATCACTAGACCTACTTCATGGGTTGTTAACAGGATCAAATGAGTGCATTCAAGTAAAAGCTCTTTGAACAAGGAAGTATTCAATAAATGTTAGCTATGGTTATTACTGTGGATTTATGTAATCCATGAGCAAGGAGGCTGGTGAATGACTTTATTTGTTCACATGTTATAAACCCCTTACTAGGCACTAGGTACTAGGTCCTAGAGTCACAATCTTTGTTTCTTTATTCAGTAGATAAGCGCTGGACAGGTATTATACTTTGAGGAAATCGCGGTGTCTGGTATGTTGTTGAATTGGTCAACATCTTGATATCATCCTTCCCCAATGTTTCAACTCTAATTAGGTATTTCCCTGTTACAGATAGTTAATCATCATGAATAGAATGGATTTGATTCATAAAACGTTGCTTTACTATAAAAGCTTATTTTATTTTCTCGATAACCCTTAGGATGTTTAGTTTGTAGAGCTGAGTATTTTTTTGTTTTCTAAGTAATGTGGCATTTGGGGAGGGATAATGCTCTTTATAAATTAATTTATGGGTTTTGACATTCTTGAGTGGGAAAATCTCCCAGCTCCATCAGAACAATGGATTTTTGGCAGCACAAAGCAGGAAGAGTTATGGGGTTTGGGGTCAAAGAAAACTGACTCTAAGTTTTTCCACTTAACAATTGTGGAATCTTAAGTAACTTTTCAGTCTCTGAGCTTTGGTTTCCTTATGTCTGAATAGGGATAATAATATTTCCATCTTGGAGGATGTTCAAAGGGTTCAATTCATTCATACATTCATTCATTTATGCAAGTTTTTATGTTTGAGAACCTACTATATACCAGACATTCTTCTGGGTACTGAAACTACGAAAGTAAACAAAACAGGAATTCTTTTTTTTCTTTCTTTTTTTTGAGGGCAGTGTCACTGGCCCTCATATGTGGGACCGAACCGGGGCTGCTGGCTTCCCAAGCCAACGCTTAACCACCGCGCTACTAGGCCAGCCCAGGAATTCTAATAAGATAAAATTTTGGGGAAAATTGAGATTGTTTATGTGAAATAAAAACACTTCAAAATTACTTATTCCATCAATGTATGCAATACTTATATCACTAGTAGAAGGCTTAAGAAGCATATAATTGTGGCAGAGTAGAGATTCAAATTAGAAATTCAGTAAAGTAGTAAAGATATTCTGATAAAAATAATGTAGAAATGAAATAATTCTAGTAAAAAGATTTTCAAATTACCTTTTATTATGTAATCTGATAATTTCATAACAGCTGTTTGGGTATACAAACATGTATATACAATTTTCTAAACATGTAAATAAAAAGCAGTAGTTTAGTATATCTGCTAGAATTCATTTTACTCAAAACCTTACCAAATCATTTATTATGAAAATCAGTAAAATTGTTTAACACATTCTGAAAATTTTTGGCTGTGTGTACATAAACATTTTCAAGCTTGCTTTACAGAAAAAGAGTACAATTTCTATCCATGTGTTCATAGTGACTTTCAAAAGTAGTTCAAAGGGGGAAAAAAGATGGTAGCAGTGCCTTGTAATCCAGCATTCATTAAATACTGACTTATGCTGGAACATCCACAAAAGATCCTTTGTTATCACATGTAGTAAAAAACAATTAAAAATCAATACTCTATTTCTATGACTAAAACATAGAAAATAAAATTTTATTTTCTTAGACTAACTTGAAAAACTGCATTCTTTCTGCAGATATTACTGACACCTCACATTATTTCTTTAAAAATATTTATGATACTTGAAATTCAAAAGTAAACCCACAAGACATTCTCCTCCCAATACATTCATTGAATGCAGCTTTAAGTGAGCACATCTCATTTTGACTGTGTCCTTTATTTCTGTACTTTAAAAATGGCTACAATATAGCACATTTGTGTTTTTTAACTGGTACTAAAATTAAGATGAATGATCTATGCAAAACCAGTGGCCTGTATTTCTAATAACAGTTGTCATAGGCAAAAAAAAAAAAAAAAAAAAAAAAAGCCCTGAGTCAGTGTTTTTTTGCAAAAGCAATGAAGATAGTGCTGTAAATTCATTTTATAACTTATGAAATAGTTAATACTCTACAACAATACTGTCCAGTATTCATTTGTTTTGTTTCCATTTTGATTGAAGAGAGTTATGGCTTTTGTTTAGTTTATCCAATTGAGATCATTTCTTAATACTCGACTTCATTTAAATCCTCAGAATATCCTGATGATTGCTGAGTTATATCTTCCATTTCTGTCAGAACAAAAACAGACAATAATAGTTTTCTTTTTTTACTGTAGAAAAACACTTAATTTGCATTCCTATGATTTGAGACTATTGCGAAATCCCTCTCCAATCAAGCTTATATAATTAGGAAAAATACTGTTACCTGCACAGGCTCCTGCTTGAAATTTAACATCATCAATGGCAATATCACTTCTTATTGACACTCCCCGCATGGCTTCAAAAATTACCTGAAAAATAATGAAGTTTGAATTTAGAAATAGAGTCACCCTGATAAAACAATGCTGGTCAGGGGCAGTTCCAGGATGTGTGAGTCTGGAAGCTTCTACTGTTCTGAGGGTCCCCTTTGAGGAAAAGAATACAGCATCATAAATTCAAATCTAGGTACGGGCGGCCGAGTGGCTCAGTTGGTTAAGAGCTTGCTCAAGAGTGCGAGCTGAGCTCTGAGCAACGGCGGTTCGATGCCAGCCTGAGCTGAGTTGCCGTTAAGCTGCCAACAGGTGGTGGCTCAGCTAAAAAAATAAATAAATAAATAAATAAATTTAGGTACAAAACAGAATACTTATTTGGAATTCAAAGAAATTCACAACAAATTACTGGAGACTTGGAGATTGATGTCCCTTTCTTTTGAGATCTCTTTAGACAATTTCCCAGAAATGCTCACCTTGAAATGCTTCCTGGTAGCAATCTGCTTTCCCCTCCCCACCTAGAACATTCTACTCCCACACTCACAGGGCCTATGAAAGAGATGGGTCCAAAAGCTTAAGCTTTCTTAGGCTCTCCATAAATCTACTTTTGACACTGGTACGAGGTGGAAGAATTTAATATCACTGATGAGATCCATGTATGAAGAACAAAGTATAATAATTAAAGTTACAAAAAAAACAATGGTTCATTATCATGTTAAATAACATAACATCCAAGAAAGCTCAGGAAGAAGGGAGAACCACTTTCATGGCTTTAAATCCTAAAAAGAAAGTAACTAATCAAATATTCCAGTTCTAGGGTAGATTACAAGATTACATTACAATTTCTATGATTGCTCCCCAAATGGTTAATAAAACACTGAATACTCCAGGAAGGTTGTTGGTAATAAAATGTGTCCAGAAAACACATTTGCTCTATTCATTTTATGAGCAAATGACTCCTCATTGGACTAGTTTATGATTTAAAGTAAATCAAAGACTATAAAGTGGAAAATTAATAAATATATGAAGCTATCTTGAAATTAATGACTCAAAGATGCTTTATTGACAGAAATGTGGCAAAATAACATTAATAAAAATTCTAAGGACACAACCCTAAACAAGAATCCCAATCAGTGACAAGAACAGAAAAATAAAATGTCCTAACAGTTAAAAAGCATGTTGGTTTTCTGAAAAATAACAAAATCTGTTTTTTGACTACTAAGTGTGCAATGTAAAATGTAACAGACAATTACCTGATGGAATTATATTCTTAATAGTCTGTGGTTGGGCCAAACACTTGATTTCATAAAACCTTCTCCCCTTTGAATTTCCTTAATTCTTATGTAATAACTATTTTATAGCATTATGATTTTCCTCTTGTATTATAGATATACATCCTATTAGTAAATAATTGTGGTTGTTTAAAAATAAGATAAAAATATTTTTTCTTTTAATCTAAGTGTGTTATTTTTTCAAATGGTTACTAAAGAATTAGTACATAAATACTTATTAAGTTGTTTGGACCCGACTACTTAATAAATGGAACTATTAGGTATTTCTTTTGGTCTAGGGGCACCAGAAAAAATTGACTGAAACTGAACCATGAACAAGGAAATTTGGAGACCTGGCTTTAGCTGAGTACCCAGCACATAATTCCTAGCAAATGTTAAGCAGTATGATGAATATGAATGATGTAAATATTTCAGTGAGCTGAGTTTGTCTAACATTTTCTTTCACTGGTGTCAAAATATTAGAAACCAGGGAGGAAAACATCTGAGAGCCAGTAAGGAAAGGTAAGTAGGGAATTCAAAGGACATGAAATCATTTTGTTTTTCATCAATACCATCTCAGGTTCTGCTTAACATTTTAACAAATCCCTTAGGAAGGAGCATAATTAAAACTTTTCTTCTACAAGGATAATCTGATGATTGGAATGTCATTGGGAAGCCACCCATATTTTTTTCTAGAGGATGAGTCTCAAATTTCAGCTGTATGACAGATTTCTACAAATCATCTACACCTGCCTAACCCACTGACGACGTACACTTTTACTCCTCTAGCTGTTCTTCTCCCTGAATTCCAATGTCGTATCCTACTGTTCACTTGACATACCCACTGATGCCTAATAGACGTCCAAAACTTTGCATGTCCAAAAACAAAAACAAAAACAAAAATAAAAACACCTGTTAATTTCCCTCTTGCACTACTGTCCTCACTCTTCCAGGCTATTCCACCCAAAGTCTCCCTCCACTCAATAAATAGCAACTCCATCCTAACAATTACTAAGGCCAAAAACTTTGAAGTCATCTTAACTCCACTCTCATGAGCCCCATATTCCATACACGAGAAAGTCCAGCAGGCTTCTGCTTACCTCTCACCTCTGCTACACAGCCCAAACCACCACTCCTCTCCCAAGACAACTGCAGTAGTCCCCAAAATCTCCCTATCCCCATACGGTCTACTCTCTGTGTAGTAGCTGGAGAGATCCTTTTAAAATATAAAGTGGATCATATTACCTTAAAGCCATCTGATGATTCCTTATTGCTTTTGGAATAAATTTCGATTTCGAACTCTACCATGTCATTCAAGGCCTTTCATGATCATACGCTGAGATGTCTTTGACCTCATTACCTGATCTGCTTGACTTACTCTTTTTCATAGCACTTATTATCACCTGATGCTACCTTATATGTTTTTGGTTTACATTTTCTACCTCTTTCCCACTAGAATGTAAACTTCTGAAGAGTGGGAACTTAATGTGTTACATTGTTCATTGTAGTATCCCCAGTACTTAGAATAGCAAATCATCAATAAATATTTATTAAAATGGGATACTTTGGCCACGTACTATAGGAGCTCAGTCTGATGCCTGATGTAATGAATACCACGTGTGCCATGGTGACATGAATTAGAGACCAGAGCGATTTTCAGAAATAATAATAATATCTTTTAATATATTGATACTTCCATGTTTACAAACCCTTTCATATACATAATCTCATCTGACCTCACTCTAACACTGGTAATGTAAGCATGGCAGGAATTATTGCACCATTTTGAAAATGTATAAACAATCCCACAAATGAAGAGATTTCCCCCAAGGTCACCCAGGGATTCGGACATCCAGGGGAAGGAGTGTATTTTGGAACTTCTATGGTACAAGGGAGTGTAGAATAGTAGCTTAAGGATACAAACTCTGAAACCAGTCAATTCCAAGATTAAATTTTCACTCTGCCACTTGCCAGCTAGATATCTAGTTTGCTCTGTCCGTAATGAGGAACTATAAGATCAATTGGAAGATCTTACGTACAGCTCTTAGCACTGTAAACGCCTGGCACGAGAAGATGGCTGAAGTCTGTTTCATTAGACACTAGGATGTTTTGAAAAAACTCGTTCAGCCTGGTCTCTACTTGGTCATTTGGGGTTCCTCAGGAAATTGCTAAATCCAAAAGGAACTCCACAGGGCAGATTCAGATCTGTTCCACTCCAAGTCCAAGGGAATGGTCTGGAGTCTTCTTTCCAGATTGTGAGCTGAAAATCTCTCAGGCCAATCTGTACCCTTTGAACTGGTAACACCCCAAGATGCTACTCGAAGTGTCTCAAAAAACACTTCAAACCAGCCACCCAGCAAGTCTAATAGATGCAAGGCCCTGTACCCGACCCCCTGGGCTTAGATGCTGAGAAGTCACCTATTCTTTAGAACTCTGATTTTAGAGCTCTTGTGTATCAGCATCATTTGGGGGTTTTAAAAATGTCATCCTCAGGCTCCACCTGAGAGACTCAGATTCACTTAGTCTAGGACAGAGAGTCTCCATCTTTAGCATGTATCAGAAATACCAGGAGGGCTTGTTAAAACACAGATTTCTAAACCCCATGCCCAGCATTTCTGGTTCAGCAGTTCTGACGTGGGGCATGAGAATGTGCATTTCAGGTGAATTTGCATTTGAAGTGTTGCTGCTGGTCTCAGACCAACTTTAAGAACATGTGAATAGGCTATGGTGCCCTAATAGTATAACAAAATTAATCTATCATTTCTGAATGGTGATCAATTATATTAGTGAGTTTCTGAGTGACCCACTTTCCTTCTATAAACAGACATTCGATCACTATCAAACTCATTCCTGGGGCTATCTGTTATCCTTTACTAAATTTCTAGACAGATTTATTCATGTTGAGATAATGGACCATCCCTGGGTAATGCCACATCTTCCCTGTCATTTGTTCCTTGGCAATGTAGCTCCCTAGATGGCAATGCAACCTGGCCACCTGAGCTGCAATGCTTTCCCATTCATTAGCAGATCTGTAGAAAATTAACTGTGGTTGTGGCTGGTGTAAAATAAAGTCCTTATTTTTGATACCTCTTTCCAGGAATATTTGGGCTTAGACCAAGCAGCTTATGGATAAAGCCGAGGCGTATTGGTCCAGGAGGTGTATCAGCCAGAAGCAAGGATGAGGAGGAAGCAGGGCTTTTAGTTGAAGGTCATACCTGAGAATTCCTCAGAGCAAGGTCAGGAGCAGTCAAGGGTCTGAAAGTGATCTCCCCTGAGCATTCTGGAGCTTTGGCTCATGGTACACAGTGAAGTCAGTGGCTGTCAGGAGGCCGCTGCTGATCTTTAGACTAGATGCCTGCTCAGCCCCATCTACTGGAATGTAAAAGGCTCTTTCCTATCACAGTCTAGATCCTGTATTCTACATGAAGGTCTTCTATAGCACATAGAAGACCCAAGAGGAGGCCCAGGACTTGGGATCAAGACTCAGTTTCCTGCACGTCCGTGTGGAGAGAGGCTGAAAAATCTACCCTGTACCATATACTCTAGTAAGTATAGGCTTACAACAAAATCCCTTGTGTGTGGGTAATGATGAGTGACTGCTGCAGCTGCAACAGCTAATTAGGTAATACCATGTTTAGAAGAAAGGGAGACTCTGCTTTAGAGATTTGCAGGACACATATAATGTTCTTGACACTCATAATAATGTGCCAAGATGAGAATAGATACACTTTCATCATTGAGCTGCAAAAATCATTTTATGCATAAATATCCAAGGCTTTCTCTCTTTGCCTAATTTCCCCTTCACTGCTTAGATTTAATCAATATAGTTTAATTATGTTTACTCTTAAACAAGTACTGCCTTTATCTATCACTCTGAAAAAGAACAAACCATTCTCTCTGGTAGCAAGAGAAGCTGGTAGGAACGATTTCCATTACTTGATTCTTATCTCTTTTGACTTACCTGGTGTTGCCTCTCACAGCTGTATTCAACCAGTGCTTGGAGCCAGGAAATGCTCTGTTCACCTCTTCTTCTCCATAAGAGGGACCCTTTACTGTCGCCTTCTTTTTTCAAGTAAACACTCAGCAGGCCAGTCCCTGCTCCATACATGTGGTAGAAAAAGGTCAAGCAGTGTTTTCCCGTGACACCTCGCAGAGGACCGGACAAGAGGTGTGCTTTTTGTCCATAAACCATGTGGGAGGCCTCGATGTACATGTAGTAGCCTTGAGAGCAATGCAAAATCGGGTATTGTTAAAAAGGACACAAAGTATATTCTCTTCTTTTTCTTTTGAGTAGTGTTCCTGGAAACAAATTAGAGTAAACGGATGACTGCATGACAGTACTGACAAAGGATTCTATCATTTTGGAGGACACGTATGATCTAAAAAGAATAAATACGCTATGAAATTTAGACCATCAAAATAATGTTCATTTAATAATTTACAATTCAGTTTAACATACAGGACATAACTAATATACTAATACCATGCCCCTGATGCCACCACTAGTGTTATGGTGATTAACACATCAGAATTTATCCTATTAATTCACGGATAATATCCTGGAGCTTCCAGATCCTGGTTTAGGGGCAAGGGCATGAATTTTGTAGTCAGGTAGATCTGGGTTCAAATCTTTGCTCTCATAGTGGTTGTCTATGTGATCATGGTCTAATGAATTATCCTCTCTGAACCTATATTCATCATTTAAAAATAAGGGTTAATAGCACCTGTGCTACCGAGTTGTGAGAGTTAAATACCTTGTGTAACATGCCCACATGTAGGACATATTCAAATATTAGTTTCTTGTCCTGCTCTTTTTCCTGAATTTTTTTGTAATACTTCTTTTAGTCTTGAAAACATATTTATACAACATTTACTAAAATTAGATTGACATTTTATACATTACACTATATATCATATACTATATAATATGTATTAATTATGTAACACATTATATTTCCATTTTCCTTTCCTCATTTTAGTTTGTTTTCTAATTTGCTGGTTTCAGGCAGAAGCAGGATTAGTCTGCATGTAAATAGTGTTGTGCATATTTTGTGCATAGTTCCTGGTTTATGTCACTGCTATGCCCTCAGGTCCTAAAACAGTCCCTGGAACATAGCAGATGCTCAAAAAATATTTGTAGAATGAACAAATGACTGAATTTTCTTCCACAGCTCTAAGCCACAACAACTTGGACCATTTCCAGAGCACATGGCTCTTCCAAGGTCAATCCGGTTGTGTGAGGGTTTTGGCAATGAGACATGAACTTGACTAGGATGCTCAAAGGCACAACTAGAACAAATCCAGGTGTTGATACAAAGTTATATCAAAGCAAATGTTCTCAAACTAGTTCCATACCATCTGATGTATTTTTTTAAACCAATCTCACATAAAATAATTCTTTAACTTCATTACCTACCTTCATTCTTTCACTGGCAAGAAAATTGCTGCACAAGAAGCACTGGGGATTTTGCACTTGAAGCAATGAAAGACCCTTTTATTGTTCTTTTCTTTAACATTTTCTAACTTAAGCTAGGCTGGATGTGAACAAATACAGATATATATATATATATATATATATATATATATATATATATATATATATATTTTCCTAATAGAAAGGTATATTTAATTTTATTCCATGGAAAATAAGGTCAAAGCATGAAAATGACCACGGTTTATCATCCAACTATGCACAAAGGTATCTCATTCTATCCTATACATAAGTTAGTGGCACAGTGGACTGAAACTCTGTCTTCATGCATGTTTAACCTAAAACAACATTTCCTCCATTAAATAATCCTTAAAGAAATAAGAAGAAAATTAAAAAAAAAAAAAAACTTTAGTAAGTGGCTTTGGAGCACTCAGAAAGTCCCCCTGAATCCTAAATAAAGGACCTTGGCTAAAGATGAAATGTTCAACTGGGGGACGGCAGAGGATGGTTCCTCTAAAACCTGCTGTCACTGGGAAAAAAGAAAGTAGAGATTATTGGGGCCCTGAAACATGAAGTCTTTTGAGAATGAAAAGGAAGCAATGGACCCCTCATGAGTGACAGATGACCTACAAAGTGTCTCTCATTTAGAGATAATAGTGTGCATCCTAGTAATAACAGTATGAGTACTACCCAGAATTAGTCCGAGGTCCTAGAAGAGAGGAAAATCTCTAATCCCCTCTAGGATTTCCCATTGAATTCCTTCTTTCATGAGTACAATGCACTGATCACTTAGCCTCAAATGAATGAAACATTACTCTGGTAATACTTTTACTTCATGCACCTCTGGGTCTCAGGTATTAGGCTGAAGCCATTACCTAAGGTTTTCATTTTCAGAGATCTTTGTGTTTAGTACCATGAAATATGAAAGCAATCTCCCAAGCTTTTTGATCTATGTAATTGTGCTATGTTTAGGAGAAAGGGGTAACATCCAAAGGAATGTAAGTAAACACCTGTGTCTTTATGGGGAACTGACACCAGCCTACTTTTCTTGAGTAATGTTGACCTTTCCAAAAATCCTTCAGGATATAGTTTCCATTTTAAGCACATAAGTATATTCCATCAGGCAATACTGAGTTAGACTAATCTAGACCAACCAACTATACCTACAAATAATCGTATCATATTTGTCCACTGATTGGAATCTCCCTCCTCTGATACACAAACCCATTATTACTCTTGATTCCAAATATGTTTTTCTTCTCGACTTGCATGTGACATTTCCTTTCCCCAGAAAAGATCAGAGCTTCAGGGAGAGCCTATGTGCCTCACATGTGTTTGGGAATGCTTAGCAAAGCCCTGTGTGTTGACAAGCTTTGCCACATTACTACTTCAAATGCCGTCTGTCTCAGCAAACAAAAGCTCTGGATGGAAGCCAAGAGCCCCAGCGTTGAAACCTCAGACTGGCCCACGTGTTCCTGCACATGAAGGATTCCAGTCTGTGGAAGGGATTATTAAGTAGAGAAAACAAATTACTTTCTCTCTGTGGGTCATTGTTTAACATTCAAGACTGGGGTTCCAATGGGTCTACTGGGAGATCAGCGGCCCATCTGTTCTCTGCACAGCAACTGTGATGTGTTGAGACACACACCATATTCATAGTTCCAAACAGTGAAGCAGCTGTTCCACCAGCCTTGCAGCCCCGTTTCACGAGGAAGGAGCCCCAGTGGCTTGTGTGAGGCCATGTGGAGTGCAGCTAGCGAAACTCATTAAGCTGGATAGGGATTCTTAACAATCAGGGGGAAAAAAAGACATCAATACTGGGGAAGAACAACAGCTAAATGTGTCTCTAAAATTGCTTTTTACCATACTTTTTAAATGACTTTTAAAGCTTGTGATAAGTGAGGAGTTACAGTGTAATGGGTAGAAAGTTTCAGTTTGGGAAAATGAAAAAGTTCTGCAGATGCTTGTACAAAGACACAAGTGTATTTCTTTGTTTTTTGTTTTTTTTGAGGGCAGTATCACTGGCCCTCATATGTGGGACCCGAACTGGGGCCGCTGGCATCCCAAGCCAGTGCTTAACCACCGCGCCACTCAGCCGGCCCAAGACACAAGTGTATTTAATGCCACTGAACTACTGTACATTTAAAAATGATTAAATGGTAAATTTTATATTAGGTATACTTTACCACAATTTCTCTGTGTAGGTAGGATATGACAATATCAGAAACTAGTGTGATAAATTATTGAAAGGTTAAAGAACATTAGAGATTTTAATAATCTGGAGCTAATTCCTCATATAGTTACAGGCTAGTCGGGTAGCATCATTACATGTCTGATATCAACTACCAAAATTCTTACAAAACAGGGAATTGAATTAGACTGCAATCAAATTTCAGCTATGTAACTAACATGTTAAATATCCAGTTTTGATTTTCTTTTGTCTGAGAGCACAATTTTATAAATAAATGTCATTTGGTATTTTAATGTATCATTGATATTTCTATCATATAAGAGGGAGTGTTCTTAGAAATAAATAAGACTTGTACCTTTACTTAGTAGCATGTTGAAAGAGAATTTAACTGCCAGAAATATAAGGTATACTGAAACACTAAACAGTATCACAAAAGAAATTGAGGGTGTCTCTATCTCTGGAAATTATTAAGAAAATGATTAATAGCCACTTTTTTACGATGTAATTGGGGGAAGGGGAGAGGGAGGACTGGGTGACTTTTTTTTAATGTTTTTTAGCCGAGCCATCCTGCCACCTGTTGGCAATTCAGCCACAGCTCAGCTCAGGCCAGGAATCAAACCACTGTTGCTCAGAGCTCTCACTCTTGAACGAGCTCTTAACCAGGACTGGGTGTCTTTTATTTTTTCTTTTTTTTAAAATTATTTTATTGTGAAATATACATTTTTTTTAAAAAAATTAGTTTCAGGTTTACAATGCAGTGCAATAGTTATACTTTTTACCCCTCCCCCAATTCACTGCCCCATTCTTCCCCCCCCCATATCATACATATCTATTACAATTCCTTTGACTCCCTTCCACAGTATAATCCACATCCCGTGACTATCTATATATTCACTTACAGTTGGCATACAATATTCTACAACATCAGCTTCAGGTATACAGTGCAGTGATCAAGCCTGTACTCCATTCATGAAGTAGTCTCCCAACAAGACATGTGACCATCTGACACCCCACAAAATATTTACATTATTGATTATATTCCCCAAACTGTCTTTCATATCCCTGTGGCAATATTGTAGTTATCTATTTATGCTGTTTAATCCCTTCCCCTTCTCAGAACTGGGTGACTTTTAATCTATTCACTAGGAGACCCAGTGAGCTGGGGAATGTTACAATGGAAGGCATTTTCTCACTAAACTGGATAGCTGTCTGTTAATTTATTCTACTATCTTTTGGCCACAAAATTTCTGTAAACTCCAGAGCAACTAAAACAATGGTTTAAAAGAATTCTGACAGTATGACATCAAATAAATATAAATAAATTTGCAATAGCCAATAAACCCTGGGAACTTTGTTAAGATTCATCTTTATTGTCTTGTAAAGAAATAGCATTTGTGTCAGGAAACTTACTGATCCTGCCAGGATAGAGCTATTCAAGGAGACAGTGGCAGAAAATGGAAAGATAAATCCTGTGGAGTCCATTCCATCTTGATGCAGATCAACACCCATCTGTCACAAGTCCCAGTATTATTTTATTAGATAAGAAGCCAAGTGATGGGGCTAGAACTTTATTTTTTGGTCTTTGTTGTTCTAATAGAATGACTTCCTCTACTAAGTGACTGACTTAAACATTGGGAATGTTTCCTGACATTAGTCATGTGAATACCATCTTCATGATATTATTTTTGCTTATCCACATATTACCTGTGCTATTTTTCAGTTAATATAGATCCCACCTTTCTTACTTAAATATATATATTCAAATAGGAAATTTATTAGCATGAAAATAGAAAATAAGCTATAAATCTGTGAAATAATGGTTTTAATGTATTGGTTATATATTTTTTTTCTTTTACATGGATATTACTATCAAATTAAAAGCATATTCATCCACCTACCACTTGAGTTACCCAGTGATAGTTTGGAAAACATTGGTTTTAGGTATACCAAACCATCTGGTTTCTATTAAGTTATTTTATTTGGCTGTAATTTTCTATTTATAAAAGCACAAATGACACAGAACAATGAATCCAAGAAAGTATCCCAGAGATGAACAAGAGGTTTTATAAAAGATTTACTAATTGTGAAAATAGTAATAACAGTCATTTGAATGGAGCTTATATAGTATCCAGTCTTTTCACAAATATAATCTCAGTTAATCATCATTGTAACCCTAAGAGATTAGCAGGTCATCCATTGTTATCTTTACTTTACACATACGGAAGCCAAGATTCAGAGAAGTTATAGGACCATACCACAGGTTATGCAGGCAGCAAGTGGCAGAGTCAGCTCACTCTTCATCCATTGGTTTCTCTACTAGACTACACCATGCTACATCCTAGAATTTGGAAAGGTGTATTGCATCTCTAGTTGGTGAGTCAGGAACTATAGTTCCCTTGGAATTGCTACATATGATGAAGTGTTGATTCTAATAGACACATAATAAACTGTCATGTCTATATGGTGGGTTTTCTGAGCTTCTCTTTTTATTTAATGGGCCTATCATTGCTGAACATCTAATGCAGTGGTCTGTAAAACAGCTTTATATGCCTCTCTTCTTCCTATTTTATTCTTGTGTATGTTTTCCAAGTGTAAATTGATGGGTTTTAAAGATGGGAAGTGAAAAGGTAGAATGCAGTCTAAAAGTACAGGTATTTCCTCAGAAAGTCCCAGAATGCATTGCATTCCAAAAAGATTCTGTTATCACCAACACCAAACAAATACTTTCCAGTCATCAAGGAGAAAGATACTGTTTTTGGTCCAGAGTTTGAACCTATTACTTTACTAATGCATAGGATAAGAAGTTCTACCATTTGTCATTATTTTACGCCTGTATTTGAAAAAGACATAGAAGAGACCATTTAGGACTAATGCAAAATAGCAATAAATCAACAAAACAGGCAATAGAAGACCTCTTTTTTTGGGTATAATTTCATTATTATTTAAATTGCACATCTAATCACAGACAGGTTTGACATAGCTATCCCAGGATCCAAGCAGAGAATATTTACAATTTCCTTCAATGAGTTTCAGAGTTTTAATATTTAAAATGTACATGTGCCTTGGCTGATTTATAAGATCCTGTCTACCTGCTGCATCCTATAAATCTATAAACTTTTAGTAATTTGTTGAGTCAATTAAAATTTTCTTATTATTTTAGACTATATCCCCTGTTGAGGAGAAACTGCAGCGACATTCATCTAAGCAACATTATATTTAATATAGAAATCACTTTTTAAAAAACATGAGGTGATTCTCAAGTGGTTTCCATGATAATTAAATAAAGAAGACATTTGCAGTACTTTATTACTGTAATAGCTGTCACCAAGATTTACTACTCAAGATTGAGAATTATAAAGGGAAAGAAGGAGAAAATTATAGAGGCTCTTAGGCAGTTAACAGCCAAAGGCAGTATAAATGTAAGTTTTAATACTCTCCTACTACCCCTTGCAAAATAATAGAACACCATACAATAACAATCTCTAATATAGCAAGACCTTGGGTAGAATAGCCAGAAATATTAGCAAAAGAATATGGCTAACACAAGGAGCTCATATAAAACACTATGATCGGTTGGTTGTAGTACAGGAGAAAAGAGCAAATGCCTTTAAATTTTGAGCACTGTATAATAATTATGCCCTTAAATAATGGTGCTGAAAAATGAAATACCAGAGACATCTTCTTCTGGCTATGTTGAGTAATTTGTAGCAGGCTTATTTTCCTGCTGAGAAATATTAGGAAAAATTGGATAAATAATATACATATTTTCAGGAAACACCTATTTTGAAGCTACAAGAGAGCTTCCCAAACAGCAAGGACTTGAGGGGCCAAGATTTCAGCAAAAGACGAAGGTCAGTGAAGTGAACTCGAAATTTTTCAAGCTGCATTTCACCTTGGGGCACTTTCCTAATCAGTTTAGAAGCTAAGCAGAGAGCAATTAACAAGATGCAGAGAAACCAACAGATCTCAATGGATTGGGAAGAAAATAACTGGAGTTCAGGGCTACCCAACAGGTCAGAGCTTGAGAGCCAAGTTTTGTGAGAAAACAGAGGCACAGAAAACTGGACCCATCACTTGGCAATCTTCCTGTTAGGGGTCCCCAGGGGCACCGAGAATAAGGCAACCTTCCACCCTGCTGAAAAAAGCCACCAGACATCTTCTTGGGTAGAGATAATGAACATTTAACCACAGGTTTCCTGACAAAAGCAGGATTTAGCATAACTGTACAGGTCAACGGAAAATTTCTGCAGCAGCATCTGCTCATGTATGCATGCAAAAACTTCCCCTATCGCTCACCCTATAAAACCCCCCTGCAGACGCCTGGAGGCTGCTGAGGCCAGTTTTAGGCTTAGCCCCAACAGGCAAATACAGCTGCTTGGTTTGGACATGTGCTTCAGACTTTGAATCCTCGGTGAACCTTTCACTTCCCTTGAGGCATGTGACAATCTCTTAAACTGCAGAGGGCAGGGCCAAGAAGCCAAATGCAGAATAAAGTACAATTTTCAGCAATCTCATCAGCTGAGACAAAATTTGAAGTTTAGACATACTACAGAGGAGGACCCATGATAAAATCCCAGGGTATATTTTTGGAGAATAAACCTTAGAGGAAGAACCAGAGGTCAATCCAGCAAAATAGAACTGCCACATCACCTCAAGTAAGCTCAGCTCTGATTCGACTAAGGTAACCTTCTCTATTCTAGCTGGCTATTTGAGAATAGGTTGTACCTTGACAAGAAAAATCTAAAGGAATTCATCACCACCAAACCAGTATTATAAGAAATGTTAAAGGGACTTCTTTAAGAAGAAAGAAAATAACATTAAAAATATGAATAATAAAATGGCAATAACTACATATCTATCAACAATTACTTTAAATCTAAATGGATTAAATGCTTCAATCAAAAGACTCAGGGTGG
The DNA here is from genome assembly GCA_033961575.1 of Aselliscus stoliczkanus. NCBI lineage: Eukaryota > Metazoa > Chordata > Mammalia > Chiroptera > Hipposideridae > Aselliscus > Aselliscus stoliczkanus. Next base: position 161,963,384 of record CM066728.1, read on the forward strand.
CTGAATGGATAAGAAAATAAGAGCCTTACATACTCGTATGCTGCCTAGAAGAGACTCACTGCAGATTGAAAGACACACAGAGATTGAAAGTAAAGGGATGGAAAAAGATATTTCGTGAAAATAGAAGTGAGAAAAGAAACAAACAAACCTGGGATACTAATATTTATACCAGAAAAAATATACTTTAAAATAAAGGCTATAACAGGAGATGAAGAAGGACCCAGTAATTCCACTTCTGGGTATTTATCTGAAGAAACCCAAAACATTACTTCAAAGGAACATGTGCATCCATATAATCATTGCAGAACTAAGAATTTGGCACATGCCTCAAGGGAAGATTGCCAAGTGGTCGGGTTGCTTCTCTGTGCTTCTGTTTTCTCACAAAACTTGGCTTTCAAGCCCTGACTGCTTCAGTATCCCTGATGTCCAGTTATTGCCAAGATGTGGAAGCAACCTGGGTTCCCATCAATGGGTGAATGGATAAAGAAGAAGTGGTACATATAAAAAATGGAATAGTATTCAGCCATAATAAAGAATGCAATCTTGCCATCTGCAACTACATAGATGGACCTAGAGGGTATTTTGCTAAGTGAAATAAGTCAAAAAGAGAAATATAAATATCATATGATTTCACTTATATGTGGAATCTACAAAACAAAATAAATGAACAAAACAGAAACAAACTCATAGATGTAGAGAACATTTTGATGGTTGCCAGAGGGGAAGGGGTTTGGGGGATGGACAAAAAATGGAAGGGATTAAGAAGTACAAATCTGTAGTTACAAAATAGTAAAATGGAGATGTAAAGTACAGTTTAGGGAATATAGTCAATAATATTGTAATAACTATGTATGGTATCAGATGGTTACTAGATTTCTCAGAGTTATCACCTCATGAGTTACATAAATGTCTAATCACTATGTTGTACACCTGAAACTAATATAATATTGTGTATCAACTGTAATGGAAAAATTACAGTTTTTTAAAAAGAATAGTTTGAATGCTCTCTGCAGAAGAAAACATCACCAAGAATTCTATAATTTTTCAATTAATGTCCATATATTTCAAGAAATAGGGCCAAAGTAGGGTGGATGGGACATGAAATAGGAACAGAACCACAGATGACTCAGATATGGAGTTATCACTCAATGACTGTAAAATAACTATGATTAATTATTTAGTACTATGAGGATTTAATCATATGTTCAAGAAATAGATGATAAGATGAAGAATTTCACCAAAGAACTTGAATATATTAAAAAGAAACAAATCTAGAAAAGGATGTGAAACTTTGGAATGGCAGAGTAATGACTTCTATAAAATCTGTTTCTCTATAAAAGCAATGAGGACACTGAGGGGCAAAATCAACTTTTTCAGAACTCTAACAATTAACTGAAGACATGCAACAACATACGAGTGTTTATTCAAGAAAAATGACTAAATCTTGCTAAAAATGGTGAGCGTTTAACTTGCCCTAATTCCATCTTCATGTCTCCTTTTCCAAGATAGACTTGAAAACCAAGAGCTTTACATCTAAGTTATCTGTGAAAAGCAGAGGCCTACAGCCACTGTAAGGGGAAGAACAGGTATAGAGCTCTTCAAAACCTATCCCCAGAAAACTGTCATTATTTCACATGTTTGGGAGTACACTGAAAAGCTCCATTCACAGAGCTTGTCTTTATTTAACCTGATGGAGATAAACCTTACTCTGTATGAACAGCCTTATCTCCAAGGCATTTTTAAAAAACAATCAGTTAAACAATTGTTTCATATTGCAACTGCCTTAGGAGATATTAATAACTGAAGCTGACAAAAGGCTGACCAAAATTTTTTAGAAAAAAAAATTAGGGAATGGGATGTCTGTGAAGGGCATTGCAAAGCTCTAAAATATTCTTGGCGGGCCGGCCGAGTGGCGCGGCGGTTAAGCGCTGGCTTGGGAAGCCAGTGGCCCCAGTTCAGGTCCCACTTATGAAGGCCAGTGACACTGCCCTCAAAAATAATAAAATTAAAATAAAATAAAATAAAATAAAATAAAATAAAATAAAATAAAATAAATAAAGTAAAATATTCTTGGCAATCTAGCAAACGATACACATGTGTGCAGGTGTGCACATAGCCAGGAGAGAACTGAGAAGGTCCCAATCTATTACCTCTAGCTGATTCTGAGGCTCTGCACAAGCAAGAACTAAAGGCTCAGGTAGAGTTGTAAATTGCCTGCTGGAGCATGGAAAACATTCCCTAACACAAACAAAGAGCACTCTGCAATGGCTGGAAGATGTACTGGTTCAAGGTATTTCAGGAAAATCTCTGTTCAATCACTAGTTGATGATTAATCTAACTGAGCATATTCTTCAGTGGCCACACACAGCAAAGAATTCAGACTCTACATAATTAGTTCAGGAAGGTCACTAAACAAACAAACAGCAACAAATATCAACAACAACTACAACAACAAACATCAGCAAAGAAAAAGCCTGAGGTAAAGGGAGCTGCCATATTGTATTATTTAAAATGCTCAGTTTTCAACAAAAATTATGAAACATACAAAGACACAGGAAACTATGGCCCATACACAGGACAAAAAGCAGTCAATAGAAACTATTTATAAATAAGCCCAGACACTGAACTTATAGACAAAGAGTTTAAGTCAAAATTTGTTCAAAGAATTAAAAGAAACCATGTCTGGAGAATTAAAGGAAAGCATGACAATGATGTATAACAAAATAGAGGGTATCGTTAAAAAGAGAAATTATTTAAAAAAAAAACCAACTAGAAATTATGGATTTGAAAAGTACAAAACTGAAATGAAAATTCACAAGATAGCTTCACTGGCAGATTGGAAATGGCAGACAAAAGAACCAGTAAATTTAAAGGCAGGTCAACTGAGATTATCTAATCTGATGAACAAAGAAAAAAGAATGAAGGAAAATGAACAGAACCTCAGAGGCCAGTGGACAGCATTAAGTGTACCAACATAAGCATAATGGGAGGCCCAGAAGGGAACAGAGAGAGAAATGGGCAAAAAGAACATTTGAGAAAGATAATGGTCATTACAAACATGATTTAAAAAAAAGTTAATCTACACACCCAAGGAGGTCAAATAATTACAAGTAGTATAAACGTAAGGAGATTCACACCTAGAAAAATCATAGTTAACTATTAAAAGATAAAGAGAATTCTGAAAGCTAGAGAAAAGTGACTCTTCATGTACAAGGGAGTCTGAGTAAGATTAACAGCTGATTCCTCATCAGAAACCTGAAAGTAGTAAGATGATATAATTCAAAAGTACTAAAGGAAAACTGTAAATTTATATCAAGAAAAAGCATCCTTCGAAAACAAAGGGATAAGACATTTCAGATGATACAGTGAATTTATCACTACCTACTAAAGGGAGTCCTTCAAGCTGAAATGGAACAATGCTAGACAGTAACTCAAATCCATATGAAGAAATAAAGAACACTAATAAAGGTAATTATATAGGTAAATATAAAGTGTATAAGTTTATTTTTGTTTCCATCTCTTTTCTTATATCTGAGTTAATAGACAACTGCATAAAGCAATAATTTAAAAATTGTGTCTATGAGCTTATAACATATAAATATCATGTGGATGACAATATAGTACAAAGGAGGGAGGAGGCAATGAAGCCAGGTTTTGTATATCATAAAATTAAGATATTAATATGAGCTAGATTGTTGTAAATTAAGATATTAATTTGAATCTCCAGGAAAACTACTAAGAAAACAACTTTTAAAATATATTGTAAAAAAAAAATGGCGATTAAAATGGTTATTGGAAAATACCTATTAAACACAAAAGAAGACAGTAATGGAGGAATAAAGAAAATAAAAGACATAATACATACAGAAAACAAATGGAAAAATGGCAGTCATAAATTTTACCTTATTAGTAATTACATTAAATGTAAATGGACTAAACATGCTAATCAAAAAGTAGAGATTGGCAGAATGGATTTTTAAAAAAATGATCCAATAATATGATGTCTCTAAGAGACACCCTTTAGATTCAAAGACAAATATGTTGAAAATAAAAGGTTGGGAAAAGATATACCATTCATACAGTACCCAAAAGAAAATTGGAGTGGTTATAATAATACCAGACTAAATAAATATTAGACAATGAGATACCATTACACACCCACTAGGATGGCTATAGTCAAAAACAGAAAATAAGTTTTTGCAAGTATATGGAGAAATTGGAACTCTCACACACTGCTTATGTGGATACAAAATGGTATAGCTGCTTTTTACAAAAATATTTGTAAAAAAGCATAGAGTTACTATATGATCTAACAATTCCACTCCTGGGTATATACCCAAAATGAAACAAAACATATGTCTGTCTTTACAAAAACATGTACATAAATAGCATAGCATCATTATTCAAAATAGCCAAAAAATAGGAACAACCAGAATGTTCATCAACTGATGAATGGATAAACAAAATGTGTTATATCCACACATTGGAACATAATCACAATAAAAGGAAATGAAGCAGATTCATGCTACAACATGGATGAACCCTGAAAACATAAGTGAAAAGGAGTTGAAAGGAGCCAGTCACAAAAATAACACATGTTGTATGATTCACTTTATATTGAAGGTCTAGACTAGGCAAATTCATAGAGACAAATGTAGATTAGTAGTTATCTAGAGATGGGGGGTGGGATGACAAGAGATGGGGGAGGAAATAAGAGTGACTGGTAATGGGGACAGGGCGTCCTTTTGAGGTGATAAAAATATTCTGGAATTAGATGATGACGGCTGCACCAATTTGCGAATATACTAAAAACCACTAAATTGTATACTTTAAAAGAGTGAATTGTATAGTATATGTATTTTATCTTTAAAAAAACTAGTATTTACAGAAACAAATGGAAATTCTAGAACTGGAAAGTAGAATTATTGACATTAAAAAAATAAATCAATAAGTTTAATAGTATACTGGACACAACCAAAAAGAAGATTTTCAAACTAAAAAAGAAGGTCAAACAGAAAATATCAGAACTGGAAAATGGAGAGCAAAAGAAAGAAAATATTTGTAAAAAAACATAGAGGATACATAATACAAGGTGAGAACTTTTAATGTATGTGTAATTGGAATCTCAGGAAGAGAAGAGATAGAATGAAGCAGAAGCAATATTTGACAAGATAGAGGTCAAAATTTTTGAAAAGTGATAAAAGACCTCAACCTGACTATTAAGGAAGTTTAATGAACCCCAAACAAAATAACTACAAAGAAGACTACACATATACATATCATTCTAAAACTGTAAAGACCAAACACAGGGAGAAAATATTAAAAGCATCTAGAGAATAAAAGTATATTTTCAAAGGAACAGTTACATGACTGATAACCAACTCAAAGAAATGATGGAAGCCAGAAAACAATGGAATGACACTTTTAGACATCTGATTTTAAAAATTGATGATTGTTAGATTTCTACTCTCAGCAAAAATATCCTTTAAATATAGAGGAAAATAAAGACATTCCCAGACAAACAAAGCAGAAAATTAATCATTAGCAGACTTACACCAAAACAAAACAAAACAAAACAAAAAACCCAACAGTAAAACAAAACAAACACTAGATGCAGAAGAAAACACTTCTGGCAGAAGAAAAACATTTCCTACAAAAGAAAATAATTCTAGAGAGAAACATGAAAATGAAGAGTAATGGAATGGAAGGAATATGTGAATAAATATAAAATAATACCAACCCATGCATATCTTCTGGGGTTTGAAAAAATATGTAGAAATGAAATGCAAGACAAACAGTATAGTAACCATTAAAAGAATAATACTAGTAAAATAATGTAAAAATAAACAGGCTAATAGACTAATAGAAGAGAAATTAGAATAATAAGACAGTAAATATAAATCCGAATATATCAGAAATTACATTAAATGTTAATGATCCAAATACTCTAATTAAAAGATAAGATTGTGGGGCTGGATAAAATATAAAACTCAACTATTGTCACCTATGAGAGCCACACTAAAAATAAAAGTATACAGGAAGTTTGAAAGTTAAAAAATGGAGAAAGAAACCTAAAAACTACTAAACAGCTGGTGAAACAATTCTATCAGGCAAAGTAAGACTCTGAGATAAGAATCATTATTAGAGATAAAGGGGGACATTTTATACTGATAGAATGGCTTATTCACCAGGAAGGTATAATGATCATAAATTTGTATTTGCCTAATGACATAGGTCCAAATTAATATATTCAAACAAGAACTGATGGAACTGAAAGCAGAAACAAGTTCACAATCATAATGAGAAACTAATATACCTCCTAACTGAACAGAGTCAAAAAAATTAGCAAAAATATAGCAAATATGAACATAATTACAAGTTTGATTCCATACACATACTTGTATATAGGCCACTATACCCAACAACAACAAAATATACATTATTTTTTAATACACATAAAATATTTACCTAAATTGACTTTTTGCTGGGTAATTAAGCATCTCAACAAATGGGAACAATTGCAATCATCAAGGGTATGAACAGATGAGTTTTCCATATTTGTTTCAGGAGCTAGAAAGTGTGGAGTCAAATGCGCATGTCTTCTCCCCTGTCTGAGGCTACATCGCCTACACTAGGCCTTTACTCTACCTTAGATCACCATTTATTTTATTTTATATTTTTACTTTTGTCACTCTCTCTCTCTTCTTTTAAACCTACTTCTAATTATCTTTGTGTGCATATTTTTCTCTGTAAGCCCATTTAAATACTCTGCAGCAAGATACATAAGCAAGGTAGTAAATGGAAAGAATGATTTTAAATGCGCATATTGGATTATCTATACCACATGTGTAGAATCACACCCGTAGTACAGTCTAGTCACATGACATACATTTGCACATTTCGAAATACCCCTAGAATGCTATTTTAGGTTTCCTTAGGAAACAGCACCATGGGGCGTGACTCACCTACCCCAGTAGTGTGGTCTCCCTTTGGTCCTGTGTACGAGGTGGGTGTTTCTCCCCTCCTCCTGTGCCAGCTGCTCCTGTTTCTTCTCTCCTGAGTAAATGAACATTCATCTTGTTCGAAAGTACACTCTCCGGGGGTAGGTGGAAGTTTCTCTGCAAGGAAATAGCAGGTGTGGTAAGGCACTGCCAATGAATATGTATTCCACGGCTCACTGACAGCCCATTCTGCATGTATGAGTGTTGTCTGGCGATGTGCCAGGCATATGGAGACATAGCCCACCGATACCAAGCTCTTTGCCTCCAGTCAATGTCTGGACTCCACCATGGGTCCTGCCATAGAAGCAGAGAACAATCAGAAATCTAGATCCAAAAGCATTGGGATACTTTAAGAAAGAAACGTTCTCTGACTTGGGAATTTATTTGTGAGAATGAGCTCACAAAGTGGTACACTACCTTTATGGAAATATGGAAAATAATAAAATGCATAATGCAGGAGCTTCCTTCAGAAATTCAGGAAGAATAGAGTCCTCAGAACAAGTCCTTTGCAGAAGGGGAAGAATGAAAGAAATGAATGGGCATCTGGAGGCATAGCTTAATTTGTGTGGAGCAGATTACTTGATTTTTCTGTGCATCAGCATTGTTATGTGTAATGTGGGGGTATTAATGGTATCCACCTCATGGGGCTGTGAGGATTAAATGAGATGATGTGTGTAAAGTATTTAGAACAAGAAGTTCTCAATAAATATCAGCTAAATAAATATTAAAACATGGTATTTTGCTGCCTGGGGCCATATATTCCATTTCCAGAAACAAACTTTATGTCTTTGGATGCAATCTTCAATAACTTTAATAATTATTATTATTAGAATGGTGCCACCTCCCAACTTACTGAGGGGGTTCTCCTTTGGCTGAAATTGGTGATACCTCCTATTATAATACATCCAGATTCTTAGCAAATGTGTGTACTAAGTAGGCTGTATTTTATATCTCTTGAACGATCATTATTTCCCTTCATTTTATTTTACATATAGTACAAGCTAATGAAGCCTCATTACCTTTTCTATACCTTGAGTGTAGGGATTTTGTCTTGTTCTTCTTTGTTGTTACTAAATGAAGTGGCTGAATGAAGTGACTTAAAACAAGTTGTCTTTTCATTAAATAAACATGGAAATTATTCTCCAGTGTCAGATTGCTACCACAATTTGCCTGTTTGTTAAAGAAATAGATATCCCATGATTTAGGATGCAGTGGTAATTAGAAGATGCAGATCAACGATCTGGGTTGAGGTATTCACCATTTTCTCGTCACATATAATGTCCAACACATAGCCACCATCTTTATTTTGTCACTATCATCAGTGCTTGGTCCATTGTTCCAGTATCATTTAGTTTACTTAGAAAATATTTATTTTATTATTATTTTAAAATTATATGTTTAGTCAAATATCTGTATAATAACAATTTCACCAATGTTGCTTAAAAATCTATAATGTGTTACAACAATAAAAATAGCAATAGTAATTATAATAGGAGGTATTTGGGTTTTTGTTTTGTTTTGTTTTGTTTTTTTAATTGGGGAATAGCCATGGTCATTGGTTACACATTGCTTTCATGCTACAATGGCATAGTTGACTCTTCTAAGAAGGGTGCAGCTCATAGTGGCCTGTGCGGGGACTGAACTGGCAACCTTGGTGTTACCAGCACCACGCTCTAATCAACTGAGCTAACCAGTCACCCTGGAGGTATTTGTTTTTAAAGTACTGTTTTGTGCCCGTCCATTTATATGTATTATCTCCAATATTCAGGTGGGTGTTACTACCTCTCTTACAGATGAGGATACAAGGGTCAAGTTATATGTACAAAGTCACACATTGCATGTAAGTCTTTAAAATTTCAAAGCCTACTACACAGCTCTGTAGAAAGGCACTTCTGTCAAGAAAAGCAAATTAAATGTATGTAGTATGTTTTTTGTGTGTGTGTAGTTTTTTTTTTAGAGGGCAGTGTCACTGGCCCTCATATGTGGGATCCGAACCGAGGCTGCTGGCATCCCAAGCCAGCTCTTAACCACCGCGCCCCTCAGCCAGCCCTGTAGTATGTTAAAGAAACAGGAAATGCCGTGTTTAGGACAAGGAGACAAAGAGAGATGGAATGATGGCCATCTTACCTGGAAACCAGCAGCTTCCTAATTCGATTGTAATGTCATCCAGGGCTACAAGTCCACAGTCCCAAAAACTCTTGCACAGGCTCATGAAAACCACCTGCAATTCGGAAAAATAAAACCACGAGTCCTGTTAACTGAAAAATGGGAAGCTCTTACAACCTGGGATTTACTTGACACTACAGGTATGCTTAAACAAATGACAACACCATTTCATGTCCATATGAACAACAGGTCACAGTGGCATGACTAATGGGTTAGCCATTTATATATGACCTTGGAATTACTTCTTTTATTTTTTAAAGCAGGGTCAAGTTCAGAATGGTTTATTGTGCATACTAAAGCTTAAATTAGTGTGTGTTCTTTAAAGAATTGAGAGAGGAAAGCAAGAAAATGGGTGGCAAAGAAAAACCCATAAAGTTTTAAGTATTTTCCCCAGATAATCCACAAAGTGCATACAGAGTTGATGGTATTCCAAACACTTTACAAACATTTCCAGTACAAACACTACTGATTTTTTGGAAATGACTTTCTGGCATTGTGCTTTGTTCATATTGTGAACAAAGTCCCAGTTGGGGACTTACGTCCCATTTCAAAAATAAATAAATAAATAAATAAATAAATAAATAAATAAATAAATATCTGTATCCCTAGGCTGGTAAGGCTAATAAAAGCTCTAAACACAATTATTCTATCAGACCAAACATTTACTTCTGTATGTGAAGGAAAAACAAATTCATACCATAAATTATTAAATTCATTGTGCAAGAGTGAGAGAGAAAAAAGTAGTCTTAGATTTCTTTCCATTAGGCCAATTTCTGAGTCTACTTTTCATACATAGGATGAGCAAAGAGCACTTTTCAAAACATTTATATTAGATCTTCACTGTACTTTGTGGTTTACAAAGCAGCTTTGCACGTATAATCTAATGCTTAATTAGCACAAGGTCATTCAGTCCATGTTCAATCTCTCAAACACAAACCATAACTCAAAGACAATGGGAGATGTACCAGAAACTAAAACCCAAACTATAAATAATGAAAACATTTGTTTTTTAAGTTCTAATATTCATTGTTATGGCTTCAATTTATCTGTGTTATTAGTAGGAACCCTGTGTTCTTTGATGATTGGAGCCATCAGAATATAGAATTTATTATGTAAAAAGAAAATTTAAAATCACGTGACAGTTTACCAGTATGCAAAATCTAAAATGTTTTAAGCCAAGATCTGTGAAAGTTTACTTGGAATGTATTCATAGTGCTTTAAATTATAAAGAAAAAAAAATAATTTGGAGATGTAACAACATATAACTATATAAATTAAAACAAAATAAAAAAAATTTTTAACCTCTGTTAAATTTTTTATCTTTAGTATTCTAGAAATTATCTGAACATGTAAAATATTTTCCTTGCAGGACTTATGCCTGGGAACTTATTCCTCATTTGCAAAGCAAAGCTCTGTGGCATCAGCCCTGAATGCAGTTACATTTTATCAGCAATTTTTATTGTTATATAGGAAGGAATAGTAATCATCTCATAATTTATTGAATTAATTGTGGTGCAGAGAGAAAAGTCTTGGCTTTCTATCATTTTGGCAGCTTTAAAGACTATTTTTCACAATAATAGTGAAAAGTACTTTTTCAAAATGAATCTGTGGTAGTGAAATGATTTACCATGTAAATTATGACCTGAATAGACTCAGAAATTTGGTGTGTAAATGTATTCTAAAGAGAACTATTTACATGCTTCCATACATTTACTATAGCATTATTTTGTAATGACTGTAAAACTAAACAAATGAAACAACCCCAAATTTCAGAAATAGAGGAAGTATAATAAATAAACTGTGGTACCACATCTGAGAAACAAGCAATCATTAGCTCTGATACCTTGTAAATATTACTTAGTAGTACAGAAATATATTCATTTCATAATGTTAAGTGAAAAAAGCTTATTATAATAAGATAAAATTATATCTAACAAGCCTTGAAAATTTACCAAATTTATAACAATTATGTTAGGCTCATGAAATCAGGGGTATTAAACAGAATTTCCCCTTATTTTATAGACATTCTATAATTTTGTTATCTGTATAATTTTTTAAAAAACAAAAAAGGAATCATGATATCTATAATTAATATATATAATAATGAGTTCGTGTTTCCTAGATTGGCATTGTTTATTATGATAGCCACCAGGACATGTGGCTAGTTAAATTAAAATTAAGAATTCATTTCTTCAGTCACACTAGTCATATTTCAAGTGCTCAATAGCCACATAGAGCTAGTGGCCAACTGAACTGGACACAACAGATGTATAATATTTCCTCACTACATAACGTTCCATTGGATAGAACTTCCTGGGTCCTTTTGGACATTCCTAACAATCTGTGAACTGCCACAGCGGGCAAAGTAAAAATGCTAAAAATGCACTGGATAATCGTAGGCCACTAGGTTGTTTCTCTCTGAGAACTCTTTCCACATGCAGAATACTAGCCAGACCACGTGATGTTCTGTCTGATAAAAGATCCACGAAGTCAGTCAGTTATGGACTATATTTGAACTATGGCCTCAAACCTCAAATCTGTTTGGCAGTTGTCTATAAGCAATCCTACACAAAAGAAACACGACAAGATCAGTTATTTGGTCTAACACATTGGACTTTTCACCCTGCTGTTAATGCTGATAATGTCAGCTCCTATTCTTGGGCAACCATTTTACATTGTGAAGTCTACTTGAGGTGGAGAGGTTATGTTAGGGTAGCTGGTGAAGGGGCAAGCTGAGCTGATGATGGGGCCTGATTGAAACAAGACAAAGAGAAAGGCAATCATCTTGATCTATTCTTAAGAATTCTTCCCTGGGTCCAGTTAAGAATGTGACAAGCTGAAATTGGTCATAGTCTAAATTCTTGAGGGATTATTCTTTTGTTTATTTATAGATCTTTTAAAAAAAATGTTTATTTCACTTTAGGCAGTATCTTAAAGCAAGTGGGGTATCTCTAAAGACTGGAGGGGAAAATCTTAGGCAACTTGAATATATAATATCGATTTGACAGGGAAGAAGAAGAGGGACAAAGTAAAATAATATCCCTTAGAGAGGTAGGTATTCCTGATTTTATGTAAGTCTCTTAAAAGTTAAGGACAAATTAGATTGGTGATACTTTAACATTTTTGTTTTGAATTTCATGATTTGATATTTGATTTGAGGAAACTTACCTAGATTAACTTTGGAAATACAGATAGGCAAGGGAATGGAGAGCTGTATAAATAAATAATTTGCAAACAAATAATTTTAAATATAGTCAAGTAAGGATCAATACCACTTAACATTTATCATTCTACAAGTAGAAATTATACACACATATTTATCTATAGCAGAGTGTTCCAGTCTCATCATTATTGACATTTTGGGCCAGATAATTCTTTGTTGTGCATTGTAGAATGTTAAGCAGCAACCCTGGTTTCTGCCCACTAGATACAGATGTTGCCCCCTAAGTCATGACAATCAAAATGTCTCCTTCAGGGCCTGCTGAGTGGCACTTTGGTTAAGAGCTGGCTTGGGATGCCAGTTGCCCCGGTCTGGATCCCACATAAGAGGGCCAGTGATACTGCCCTCTACAGCTAACAGGGTGAACAACAGCTCCACCTGGAGCTGGGCTGCTGTGAGTCCCCGGGTAGGCATAGCTGCAGCCCCTGCTGCAGTGGGCTGCCATATGCTACAGCGGCTGGCAGCCGGTGTGAGCGGCTGGCAGCTGGCATGAGCTGTCAAGAGCCACTGTGAACTGCCATCCAGAGGCCGGCCACTGATCTGCCTCACCTGAGAAGAGCGCAATGATCTTACCAACATGGGCCAGTGAAGCAATGTCCTCCACAACCAGACTGAAGAACACAAGGACAGCAATTTGTCTGTTCCCCTTCCCTGATTCCCCAATGCTGTTCCCCTTCCCCAATTCCCCAATAAAATTAAAAAAAAAAAAAAATGTCTCCTTCAGACATTGCCAAATGTCCCGGGCTCAGGGAGTGTAACAAAATCCCCTCTGAGAATCACTGGTCAAGGATGGTAGAAAACTGCTATTTAGATTATAAAACCCCACTTACTAAATTTCTATTCTGTGTTGTCTCTGTGCTGGGCATTTTCAGTCTGTTACCTCATTTTTGGATTCACTGTCAATTTCAGCCTATTTAGTATTCCTGGTCAAAACAGCACAGTTGTTTCCATTTTAAAAGTGGTCTAGACTGAGTTAGTGTTCCCTTCCTCTGCACATCACTGGGTGGTGGTTCTAATAAACAATGAAATATCCTAAAGCCCTGGAAACAAAAGGCAAAAAGGAACCAAAACTCATGGGAGATGCATTGAATAATTAGCCCAGGGATCATCAGCCTTTAGTGCTCCAATTTCCTGCTTCAGAAACCTGCATTGTTGAAGGGCAATAGAATCTCTACTTTGTTTTCATCTTTCTCCATTTCAAAAAAAAAAAAAAAAGATTTACATCTCAAAACAACATACTGTCAAGCAGGAAATCCTACAAGGTAACTGAGCAAGCGTTCCTCAGAGTATATCATTTTAACTCTCTTCTAAAGGTTTTGTGGCGGCAGGGGAAACAGTGGGGTTGCCAGAGGGCCTAGAAATCCAACCACAGTGTTAGTCAGAGGGGCTAGACTGCGGGACTGCGCTCAGACCTGTAAAAGTCCATAAGGTTCCCAGTTAAAGCACCTAGGAAAGAAAAAGTAGAGAAACAGGTATGTCAGGAACTTATTTTCCCAAACCAAGTCAGGTTGGATTTTTTTTGTTTAATTAGGATTATTGATTTTAACTTTCTGAAGTCTCATAGTTTAAGGGCTTCCCAACGCAATGAATAAGATTTTGCTGAGGCAGGAAGGAGATCAAACTTTGTAGGGAGTTGTGGAATACACAACCACAAACCTTTGTTGTACAGTTAAAAGGATTGTCTGTATTAAAGAACTAAACACCAGGTATAGTAACTGGTTTTTCACTGTTTTGTTTTTTTCTTTCACTGTCTTTTATAGTAGTTTCTTTCCATGGCCTGCTGGATGGATATATATAGTTAGTTGGCCAGATTGTTGGGTTAGTCCACCACCTACTTTACTAACTACATAGCCCCAGTAGGCCTATAATTAGTATGTGAATGACAGTGTCCAGAAATGGCCTTCTAACTTCCCATAGGAACATTTCAATTCCATGCCAACAATACCATCAAGTATCCATATTCACAAAACAAACCTAGTTAGGCTCTTATTATAAGCGGTGGACCTCAACAATTTACCAGAGGATTGATCTGGGTTAAATTTAACTTTTCTTCTGATGAGGTTAAAATCCTTTGAAATCACTTGTACAGATAAATTTGGATATGGCAACTATAGAGTAAGTGGAATAATTATTCACAAAATTACTATAATCCAGTTAGTGACATTCCAGAGCCTTTCATTAAAAATGTTATTGACACCATTGCAGGATATACTATATAATGCAATTGCATTCATCTAACTGTTTGACATTAAATTGTAATAGAATTTTTAAAATACAAAGACACAAAGTATAACAAAACAAAAATTCAATATTAAGACACTTAGCTAAAAGGCAAATTTTTCACAAATCCCTAAAGATAGGCTAAGTGGAGCTTTATCTAGAAAAATGAGTATGAGACTTTAGCATTTTTAGAAAGCCATGTTTTAGGAAATAGTTTCTAAATTGTAACAGCATGCTTCCTGCAGATACTATATTTAGTCTTCAGATCCCACAAAAGGCGGAATGACATGTGTTTTTAAATGTCTTTAGCTGACCAATACTTTTTTCTTTCTTAAAAGCCCCATCTGTTTTGTTTGTTTTCTTTTTTTAAAGTCTCCTCTGATGTAATTCAGCTTTCGGCTTTGGCAAACAACAAAAATTGAGATGCTTCCAGCCTTTTGTCAGTGTGAGTCTTTCTGCTCTTGGGAGCCTTCCATTCTCGGGTAGAAAGAACGCTGTGGTCGGCTTGCCCATCTACAGCCATAGTTAGTTTTTCATTGCTATTTTGTTGGCTAATATCCAGATTAATATCTGGTTACTATCCAGATCTCTCAACTCATGTAGATTTCAGAAATCTACATTATTTTTGGATCTTTTGGTCACTATAAAGGGAGGGAAGATTCCAGAAGAGACCTCAGCATCAGTCCTTTTTTAGAATGAGAAAAAGGCCCAGAGACCCTGTGATAAGCCTAAGGCCACACCTACCTAGCTGCAGACCCAGGCATGAAACATCACACTCCTAATCTCTGATAGAGCATATGTCATTTACATCAACCTGCTCTTTCTCCTTTTGGTTTAATTGTTTTAAAATATAATTTTGAAAGGCTTGAAACTTCCCCAATTAATAGCAGTGGACCAAACATGTCTTTGACTTGTGTTTACAACCAGCTTCCTATCATTTTGCCTTATGTCTGTTTGTAAAGAATTTTTGGTCACCTGATACCAGCACCTGAATCTTACATAGATCATGGCCGAATTTCAGGACCGGCAAATGCTGAAATCTCTCCTCTCAGTCGGTAACCTCTCCTCTCCTCTCCACAGCAGGTGTTCCCTCATCTCGGTGATGCCCTTCTCTCCCTTAGCTGATGACCCTACCTCCTGCTCCACACTGAAAATTTAGGCCCATAGGAAAGATGCCCCTCAAATCTCCACAACCACAACTTTATCTACACTTGCACCCATTTCACTTCCTTTCCTTGGTTTTGGGGAGCAAGGTCTGTCTGACTGCCAGCTCATGCTCTTCTCCGTGGGACATGGAGAACTTAATCCCACACAATTAATATTGAGGATCCAAATGGGAAATAAATGGGAAAAGCCTCTGAAAAAATGAACATTAGAAAAAGGAAAGATGGATCATTTTTAGCGTTTTAGAGTCTATTTCCACACCCTAATAATGAGGACATTATTATATATAATTATCACATAAACCTTTCATCATCACTGAATGAAATTATACTTGAATGCCTCCCTGCTTTTTACCTACTTTCCTCAGGGGGCAGGTGTCCTGAAAAAAACAATGTTGGGTAGACATACAATATGGTTTATATCTGGTCCACCTCCCTTGGGGAAGACCCCTCATCAAATGCTTTCCTGACTAATGTAATGTAATGTAATGTAATGTAATGTAATGTAATGTAATATAGTAATATAACAATCAATTTAATTGTCAAGCCCAAGGATGTACATCATAATACAGCACTATTGTTATGGCTCACTTAGATGGAGATATAAAAATGTCAGTCCTCCCAGAAGACATGTAGAATGCAATCAATAAACAGCAAAAAAGGAAAAAAATCTCAATCTTTGTCTTGACCCTCAAGGGCTGACCCCTGCTCTGGATGAATTTCTCCTGGATCAGGAGAAGATGGCATATCCATTAGAATCAGTGCCCTGCTAATAACCAAGCAGGAGTACTAACTTTGCTCTACACTTGCCTGAGACATAGGGACAGTTGTTGGCCTTATTTTCACGGATTCCAAAGGCAAAGTGTAGATTCTTGACTTGAAGAGCTGTGGTTAAAGCTTATATAACATTAAATCCCTGTTAGCTATTGTCACAACTTACGTAACTATCTCCTACTGAAAGATAATTTGGCAGTTTCTAATTTCTCAGTTACAAATATTGCTGTGATGAATTCTGGTAGTTAAATCTTTGTGCATAAACCATGATTGTTTCCTTATGATAAAACCCTAGAAGTACAATTGTTATGCCAAAAGGTGTACATATTTGGGGCTTTATTTTTGATACATATAATTGAAATGTCATCTAGAAAAATTGCATCCATTTATCCTCACACTAGAGGTTATGAGAATCCTTATTTCCTTGCATCTTCACCTTTATGGAGCAATGTTTTATATGTATAAAAATATATATATTATATATATTTAAGTATTCATATATATATAACTCATATATGTATATATACTTATTATATATATATATATATATCCAAAGTGATTTACTTTTTAAATTAACAAACAGAAAAATACAAATAGTATGCAGTATGAGTACAGATATTAATACAAACATCACACTCCAGATTATTATATATAATATATATATATATATTTTAGCTGGCAGCTTAGGAGCATCTCAGCTTGGGCTGGGCATTAAACCGCTGTTGCTCAGAGCTCAGCTCGCACTCTTGAGCGAGCTCTTAACCAACTGAGCCACTTGGCCAGCCCTTCAGATTATTATATTTTAAAAAGACTTTTATCCACTTGATAGACAAATGTGCAATTTTATTATTTTTTAAGTTTTTGATTATAAATGGGTTTGGATATGTTTGTTCATTTATTTTCCAGTAGTATTTATTTTTTATGATATATAGATATATTTATATATCTATATATCTATATCTATATCTATATATCTCCATTGCCTACTTTCCTATTGCTACTTCACCGTTTGCTTATTGACTTATTAGAGCAAATTTATATATTAAGTATTAAGTTTGTCATATATGTTGCAACTCTTTTTTCCTCTGGCTTTACATTTGCCTTTCAGGTATGTTTATTAGACAATCATTATTTGGAGGATGAAACTAAAGGAGAACTAAATGCCTCAGTTTGAAGATTGAGATGAAATAGGCAAGCCACAAATAGTAATGCATCCCTGAGCATTGCATAGGTACCCATGTAGCCTGACATTGAACAGAAAATAGAAGCTCGCAGCCCATCAGTGGTATGGTGGGTGATGCCATAAGGAGATGGCTTGTGGACTGTCTGGAGAGAGAGACTGCTACTAGAAGTAGATACTGTAAAAACAGAGCAGAAAATGGCCAGAGAAAGTCATAGAAGAGAATGAGAAAAAGATAAGGATATCTATGCGAAAGAAAATAAGATATTATTTCCCAGTTGAAAGTGGAGAGCCTTTATTAATGTGTGAATTGTCAATTTTCAAGTAAGTGAATTAAGCTTATAGCACCAAGTCTTTGCACCCAGAAGTACTTACCTGGTCTATGAGCTCAGAAAACCAGAGGATTCCCAGAGAAACTCAAAGTGAGTATCAAAAAAAATGTTGCCTCATCCAAAAAAAACTAGGGAAAAGAATCCCTAAAAATGCAGCCATTTTATGGCTGTAAAGTACTCACAAGATTAGGAATTTGGAAGTGTGGTAAGAGGTTGTGTTTTCAGGTTCATAAACAAGCAATCCTTGGAATAAATGTTTGCTTAATTAAGCTTATTAATAGAACTATGGGGAAAGAATGCCTATTCTGTCTCTTCAGCTAGCTCCATGGTGCTGGGAGGACACCATAGATCCAGCAATAGTCCATGAAATTAATTCCTCGGGAAAGTTATGAAAGAATGCACTGACACAGACACTACCCTTGTGTAAGCTGTGTGTTAGCAACTGCCAGTTGTCCTAATCAGTTTTTCCAGTCATTTCCCCAGAAACTGACATGAAACGCAAAAACCCACAACAAATACCTGAAAGGAAATGGAAAAGAACAAAACCCAGAGTATCTCAACCTTGTCTCACTCATACTTAAAGTAACTTAGAAATCTGGGACTGACAACAGATACTGAGTTTCACTTGAGAAATTCAAGAATAGGCTCCTTTTCCATACTTAGTCCCTCCATTCAATTTCACATGAAAACTTATTCCAATTAACAGTATAATTTTCCATGCTTTGTGTATGGAACCACCTTAATTTGTTCTTTTATGTATTGATTATGTTGTCAGTAATTAATGATCTTGCTATTTCTACTTGGCACTCAGCTGCCTTATGCTGGGGCATTAGTATCCCACAGCAGCCCTTTCTGAGTGTTCCCAGGCATCATGAAATGTGACAGGAAGATAATCTCTCATGTATCTTGCCTACACATTGGTTTTCTGGTTCCTCAACCCCTTTATAGCCAGGTATCTTGTTTTTAAATAGCCATCTATTTATAAATCTTTCCAGAAACTTACTAGACTTGTTCTTCTATTTGATGGGACTTCTAGTACTGCCTTTAAAAATTTCAGGACCCTAGATATTTTATTTTACATCTTGTTGCATTTTCACTGTTAAAGGACAAAGTTAAAAGGAAGACTTTAAAAGCAGAAATCCAAATCACAGATTTAAATTTCATTGATTTGTTTTTGCTAAAAAGAGATAATTGTAAGAGGAAATAAGGAAATAGAGGAAGCTATCCACAAGGATGGCACTGCACAATACCAAAAGACCGTTCCTCACATTAAGATGCTTAAAAATAAAATAGAAGGTAGAAGAGATTTCGTGGTCATCTTAAAACAGGTCCTTATTTCATAGAGAAGTTACATGACAATCTAATCTACATAGTCAATGTCAGAGTCAAGATGTAAAGCCAAGTCTTTCTATTCCAGACACAAATCTCATTCTAATAAGTAAAACACAAGTTAATGACTTCTAAAAGATTCAAAGAGGAAGGGGTACTTGAGATGGACTTTGAGAGGATAGCATTTTCTCAGGCCTGATAGTATCTACAGCAAGTCAATGAATGGGATAAACCTTTGGAAGGAGCACTGGGGGAGGAAGGCTGAGATCAGAAGGTGAGGATTTTTGGAATGAGAAACTGTACTAGAGAATAGACAATAAATGAAGCATTTCCAATAAGTTTGAAGACTACAGGAATTGGATAGTGCGGCAGCTTCAATGGGTACAAAGATGAAAGGACGGTTTGTTCATATTGTGACCAACATATTGTGGCAGTGTGAAAAGGACTAATGGAGACTGAAGATTTATGAGTGGGAATAATTTAAGAACTAAGGTCCCAGAGGAGGAAGGAGGTTGAGATCAAATGTATCTCATTTGATAGATAAGTTGATTTTGACTAAGAGCAAGAATAATACTATGTACATCTTTTGTCAGATTCATCAGGTGACAGAGGTAGGTGTGGATTCAGAAAGGAGCAGCATTGAAGGGGCTTGTGTTGAATGCCTTCATCCTTTTGGGAGATGAACCCATGAGGTCCTAGCCTAAGAATGATGCAAAGAGGCTCAAGTTGGAAAGTTGTGAGTGCAAATAGATCTGAACATCTGAGTGGGATATGAGATGGGAAGTCAACTAGAGATGAGATGAATAAAAAGGCTTTCCCTGCAATCTGGAGGGACCAAGAAGATTAGTCTTATTTTCTCCAGCTGTGCTGAGAGACCCGGGTAAAAGAAGATGGAATGAATTGCTGAGGGTTCCCAGGGGTTAAGAGGACCAAGGTGGAAGAAGCCAGAAGAACCTGGGGGTGGGGAGAGTGTGATGCAGAGTGAGCACATCACTGACCAGAAGTGCAGAATGGGGGCTGGGAAAAGCTGTGTCGGGTGACAGGGACATGAGCAGGAAAGTTGAGAGGGTTGGTGAAATCTCACATGGGTCTTTGGGTATAGGAAAATGCCATGATGTAAGGATGGAAAGTTTTTTCAAAGGGAAGAATCACAGTTTTCGGTTTTAATAAGTATCATCATACAAAGCCCCAAACCCAACTTGGCACACATGTGTCTATGTGGGCCCTTATATCCACACCAGCTGGATATTCTTGCTTTTAAGTATTCACACTGAAATTTCATGCAGAACAGATTGCTCAGGTGCTGGGCCATAAGAGATTATGGTTTATATAACCCAAAGGCAGAACCATCTTCCTTCTTCCTTTGATGTTTTTACGTTATTCTCCCTTGCCATCAACACATATTCTTCGACAATTCAGTTCTCTTTCTTAACTATTTATGTGCTGGAGGCCGACAGCATCCCGGCGTCTGACAAGGTCACATTGAAATTAAGATCCACGCTCAGCACTGGATGTCTGGGTTGCTGCCTTATGGTTGGTCATGTAATATCTCCTGTCTCTAAGAACCCATGTGCCTTTCCTCCTATAGGAGACAATATACTCACTGCATTTGTGACAAGTTCCTGTGGTACTCTGATGATAGCTGGTTATGTAAGTCAACGATGGGGCAAGATTTCCTAAAGAAAAGGAAACTCCCTAAAACAGGCTACAGCCCGAGGGGACCCCTGAACTGAGATATCGGGGACTCAAGCCCCTTGGCCTATGCAGCTGTGAAAGGTTTCCTTGGAGACCAGGAGACCAAGGTCTCTCGGCCATGAGAGTTCTGATAAGAGACAACGTACTGACCATGAGGTATTTTAATTAACAAGCCTTGTTTTAATTCTTTGCTTTGTACATTGCTGTAGCATCAAAAACTGAAGCTCTGACTGAAAAACTGAAGCCCCTCTATTGCAATAATATGCAGCTCTTCCTAGGATAGGAAAAGTTTGAGACTCCTTTTGCTACTAAGTTCCAAGTATATGCCCTGTAAGGAAGTCATAGTAACCACTCTTTAGACATAAGTGAAGTCCTTGAACGGGCCAAGGTGTATCCTGGAAAGATACAATAACAAAAAGGTAAAAGCTCTGAGAAAGAGAAAAACATCCTGATCATGTGAAACATATTTGCAATTGAGGTAATGGTCAGAAGCCCCTATGAAAGGGGCCAGGCTTTAATAATAAAGTGTGTGTGACGCTCCTGTGAACCTCTTTCTGGTGTCTCCCTCCTTCTTTCTCCTCGCGGACGCCACCCCACCTGAGGGAACCCCTGGTCCTCGCGGGGGCTGGCTCCCCGCATTTATTTAGAGTAACCGCTCTGTTCCAGAGATTGTGTTCACATTAGAAATAAAAATAAAGAAAGAAGACATGGATCTCTGTTCTCCAGAAGCTTACAGTCTGCTTAATGAAGATAGGCAGGCAAATAGACAACTTCAGTATAATGCATTAAATGCTATGATAGTAGAATAATGCTAAGAGGGGCCACCTAAGATGAGGGTTCTGTATCAAGTACTTTGAGGGAATTGCTACCTTAAACAAGATTCTTTAATATAAAGTTTACCAGAGTTTCTAATATGTTACTGTGCATTGTGACTCTTCATGTGTGTCTGTGGAAGAATAAACACCTAGAAGGCAAAATTTCCCCAGCTCATTTGAACAAAGAACTCTTTTTCAATGGAACAACTCAAGAAATTTGTACCCCATGAGATATACCCTGAAAAGTACTGACAAAAGTTTCTTGCTGAGTGAAAAAAAAAATGTTATTTTTTCAGATTGGCCAGATAGGGGTTTTCTCCAAACCCATAAATGACTTTTGAAGTTTATTTGTTTTTTTTAATCCTCTAACAGAGTAAAGATGTAGACTTAGAAGAGTTTACCATGAAAATATTAATGACTGCTGAGCTGATCATTAAGCCAGACCGGAGGAAACAGAATGCATGGTCATTTCTCTCATTTATGGGCCATTTAACATTTTTTTTTCCAAAAGAAATATTTAATGAACACAATATTGAGTTCCTCTCAGTGCTTCTAATTAATAGACCACTTAAAGATTTTTGTTAAAGGGAAAACTAGCTTCAGGCCAGGAGATACTGCGGGAACTAATATACATGCTCCAGTGACCAAGCATAATGTTAAAATAAGGATTTAAATACACGAAGTCTAGTGTTTGTGCTCTATCATTATGGCATTTCTGACAACGACTCTCTAGTCTCTCCTGACACTTGGCTTTTGGTGAAAAGTATTTTGGCGTGAACTGTTGCCTCTCCTTACTATCCTCTTTAGTGTACGAAAGTCTCAAGGTAACTCTTGATTACTTGCTCTCTATTTATTAATGGGCTGGGGAGGAACAGATCAAGAAAACCATTTCATGATTCCTGCCCTTTTAAAATTGTTTCAAACATTAAACATTTATTTCCAGCAGTTCATGATTGTGTAAAAGCACCCATTTTGTTAAGAAAGTCTAGTAGTATTAAAATAAAGATTTAACTCTGACCTGATTTTTAGTTTACAGAATATTTCATAGAAAAAATCAAGGTGTAGAAATATCCATGTACTAAAGAGATGTTACCTTGAAACCTTACAAGTGTGCGCTCTCTTGTAATGCAAATGTAAGGGATTGTTGTAGTTACTATTTTGAATACACAGCATACTCAAACATATCTATCAAATATTTCCACCAGTGAAAATTAGCACTAGGTGTGGTCAAAATTCAAATACATGGCTTTTGAATTAGGGGATGGGTGTGAATGTGCTGCCATTTGCGCTTTTTGAGTTGGGCCCTGACTAATCACACTTGACTGGTTTTAGGAATGGGGTAGTGAGGATATGAAACAAAGGCAGGGAAGGTTCTTCCCCTTAATGGTGCAATGCCTTTAGTAAAACTTGCTCACTTCTAGTAGAACATAACCTTGGGTTAGTCTTACTATGCATTCTAGGATGCCAGGAGCACTAAAAGGAGATACTTTATTTTCCTTGCAGGGATGTTACGAGAATGAAATAAAATAACAGAAGGTGTCTATGCCCCACGGCCCATTGGGGAGCCTCACTTTCTTCAGCTATACAAGAACAAGCCTTCCCCAAGAATAAAAACCTTAAGCACCTAAAGATACCTGCACCAAATGGCAGGCTTCTGCATTGGATAGGTCATGGTTCAAATCCTAGCTCTGCCACTTATCAGTCCTAGAAAGTCTACTCGTTCTTTCTTTTTTTATTCATTTTCATCGTTCTTTTCGTTATTCTTCTATTTATTCACTGACCACATATATCTAAAGGAAATTTATTGAGCAAAATGTTACTGATGATCTACTTTGTACAAGGCACAGTGTTAGATGCTGTAGATACAGACATAAACAAGACAGACAAGGTCCCTGACATTTATATTCTTATGAGAGAAGAAAGATGGACAATGAAGAACTTGGGCATCAGCATTTTAAAAGCTTCCCAGGTGGTTTCAATGAGATCAACAACCACTGCTCAGAAAGTCAGAACCCGACAGTCATCTCACAGACAATTATTAAGCATCAACTGTGTGCCAAGTACCTTTTAGGTTTTGGGTTTCAGATGAGAAAAGAGAGAAAAAGATTAAAAAACTGACTAAGAGAATATTATTTAGTCATAAAAAAGAATGAAACTTTGCCATTTGTAACAATTGTGCTAAAGGCATTATACTAAGTGAAATAAGTCAGACAGAAAAAGACAAGTACTGCATTATCGCATTTATATTTGGAATCTAAAACAAAACAAAACAAAAACCCAGGAGAACAGATTGGTGGTTGCTGGAGGTGAGGGTGGGGCAAATGGGTAAAGGGGATCAAAAGGTAAAAACTTCCAATTATAAAAAAAATAAATTTATAAAAAAAATAAACCCCGGGGATATAATGTACATGGTGACTGTAGTTAATAATGTATCATGTATTTGCAAGTTGCTAAGAGAGCAGATTTTACAAGTTCTCATCACAAGAAAAAATAAATTTTGTTACTATGGAAGGTGATGGAAGTTAACTAGACTTATTGTGGTGATCATTTCACAATATACACAAATATCAAATCATTATGTTATATACCTGAAACTAATAAAATGTTAGTTATTTCACATTTTATATTACACTATGTATTATATTATAACTGTATTGTATGAAATATTATAGAATGTATTAATAATACATTATTATAATTATTATATCACATATAATAATATACAATACATTAATATTATATTATGTTAGTTATATGAAGGTCAATTATACATCAATTAAAAAAAACTGAGTAAGATTATAAAGCTAGTGAGTGGTAGAATTAGGATTTCAAACCAGAGACTCCTGTGCCTACGCTCCCAGTCACTGTGTTATACGGTTTCTGAGATGATGAAGGGGAGACCTAGGATGCCCAGGGAACCCTAACCTATGCTGGGGAGTCAGGCCAGAGAAGGATTTTCTGTTAAAGTGAAATTTAAACCGTGATTGAATTAAGAGAAGTCCAGGCAGAGGAACCAATGTGTAACGACTCAAGGTAGGCAAGAACAGTGTGCTCCAGGAACTGATTGTGCAGTGCGATTAGAATACAGAGAGCAAAAGGAGGAACTGGGGAGGGACTGATGTTAGCCCTTTCCCTAAGAGTAACAGGATGCTTACGAGTTTCTACAGGGGAGGGCTTCCTCATGAGACCTCTGTTGCCCAGATTGGAGGGGGGCAAGAGTGGATTGCAAGTGGGCTTGGTCTTTTAATTTCAATTTCAGAATCAACTTATAGACCAGTGGTTCTCATCCAAGGATGGTATGGCATCTCTGGGTCATTGAGAAATGTGTGGAAATAATTTGGGTTTTTGCAGTAATTGTGGATGTTGAAAACCCAGTAATGTGAGGTATGGCCCCACAAAGGTAGAACTGTCCTCTTTCCAAATGCCAAGGGGACTCACATTGGGAATCCAGCTGGCTTCATGGGAGGAATGCAAATGTTATAAGCCTTGACAATGCAAAAACAATTGTATAGCTGAGAGACTTTGAGAAGTGGGGCGAGCCAAACAGGTGAAGGAAAATGTAGGGGTAAAAATGTATTCATCTTACATAGTGGGATGCTAAGAGACATGATCTAAAGTTTACTGGTCCAAAACTAGATAATTAAGTGGATTAAAGTTACAAAGGGAACTGAGAGAAAACTAAAAAATATATAACTAATAATTGTAAGGAGGAGAGAGAACAGGAGAAGAAATGGTATAAATAAGCTAAATTCCTTATCTTGCATAGCAGGGAGTCAGCAAATACTGAATCAAGAAATGGAGGTGAAAATACAAAATTTAGAATTATAGAGGAAACCATGAGAAAATCAGGGAGCAAACCATCACAAAAAGAAATGAAATTTGAATTTGAATTCAAGGGTAGGGAGTGGTAAGGGAAACTGACTTCATTTTATCTGTTCTCAGAAATACTCATATGTTATTTCTACCTGTATATGTTACATGAGTCAGTAAACTTCACTTTCCTGCCTTACTGAATGCATGCCTCTATGGTTGATGTCAAATGCTTCCCTACTCTCTGAGGGGGGACCTGCCAAAATTATAGGCTACCTTCACACATGTGTCCAGAGTTTTGTAGTGTTGAACTGTACTACCTCTTCATAGGCATTGGGGCCAAATCCATAACTAGTTCCTGTTGAGGCTATAAGAGCTTCCCTGACCCCCCTGGGTCTCCATCCATTTCCCTTAAGTGTCTGGGGAGAAACTGTGCAATTGCTGGGAATGTTGGAGGTCAGCCAAAGTAGGAATGAGCAAATTCTCTGGAGCACTCTTATTTGCTGGGGGGCTTGCTTCCGTTCCGTGGGAGTCGGGTAAGAGCAGGGACTCACTCTAAGGAAGCAGCCAGATTCCTAAACAACCCATGTGTCTGTGAGTAGATGATAGTGAGGGGACAGGGGGAGTGGAGTGGGTGGGGGCAGGAGTTAGAATCCAGCATAGTCTGAACCTTAACCCTCCAAACACCAGCTGGGTGGAGCCTCTATTTGTCACTGTTTTTTATATGTCTAATTGGTAGAACCAATTCTCCATTTTTCTATAAAGCCCTCCTATGAGGCAATGAGATGACATGTTGTTTGTTTTTTATTCATATACATATCTGTATCTGAATTTTCTTTCATCTGTGATCTCCTTAAGGGTAGGACCCGAGTCTCATTCATCTTTATATCCCCTGCTCTGATCAAATACCTAATAAATGCTCGCTGAATAAAGGAATAAATAAACAAAAGGGGGGCAGCTGGTTAGCTCAGGTGGCTAGAGCACAGGCTCCTAACACCAAGGTTGCCGGCTCAATTCCCACATGGGCCAAGGGGATGCCCCCCCAACTAGATTGAAACAACTACTTGACTTGGAGCTGATGGGTCCTGGAAAAACACACTGCTCCCCAATAAAATTTCTTAAAAAAAAAGCAAATGGATAAATGAATAAATCAATGAAAGCCAAATAAAAGAATGAAATATTTACTATACCACCCCCCTTTTAAAAACATTAGCAAAACAGGGTATGGAATACAACAAAAATTTCATTAATTTCTGGTATATCCCTGATTGTGTGTCTGGTGCAAGCCTGTTCGTGTGTGTGTGTGTGTGCGCGCGCGCGTGCGTGCGTGTGTGTGTGTACTGTGGCTTCACACTAGAAGTTTAGCTGTTGAACTTGGATTGTTCACATATTCCCTGTCTTTGGACTATTCTCAGGGAACCTAAGAAATAAACAACAAGCATACTCCCTAGGTAGCAATGATTCCAAGACAGAGAAAACTGAGAAGAACCAAAGGATGTAATTGTGCATGGCTGGGGACAGCATGGGGCTGGCTGTCAGCTTGAACAGAAGAAAAATAACACATCACCAGTTGAAAATAATTAAACAGAAATTCACTAATCCAGTCTAGCAACTGCAAATGAACAAAGGATTGTGCTGGTTCCACTGTACCTTTGTAGGCATGGGCTTCTTAAAGGTGATTTCTGCTTGCATCCAAACGCCTCTTGGGGACTCCAGCACAGACCAGATCTTCTCTTGAACTACGTGGTTCTCTTCAAAGATATAAACGGCCAGGGTGTCACTCATTTTGAGAAACCCATAGATGGCATAATAAAAACGCAGACAGTACTGCAAGTTTCCTGGTAGGGAGGGACCGTAGAGCCTTCCAATGTAGCCAGGTTGAGAAGTAAACTTTGTGTTGGCCAACAAGTAATATCCTGCAAGAAGAACAAAGCATTCAGTATTCAGCAATGAAAAATTTAAATAATCTAGCCTAGATTATCAAGTGAGAAAATTAAAGCAGTAGAATTTGTCAAAAGACTATTTCCATAGGCTTTAAATGATCAAGCATTTTGTACTATCTGTGGTTTCATAACAGAATATACCTATGTGACTCTATTGCCAATAAACCTTCTCCAATTCTAAATAAACTTTATGAACAATATAGATTTCCAACTGGATTTACCCAGATTCTGGTCATCAATTATGATTTGTACTTTTTATGACCATCGGTCAACCAGCAGATTTAAACTGAATAGCCAGTACTGAGTCACAGTGAATGTAAAGCTCAGAGCAGGTTTTTCTTTTTTTTTCTTTTTAGGGCAGTGTCACTGGCCCTCATATATGGGACCCGAACCAGGGCCGCTGGCTTTCCAAGCTAGTGCCTAACCACGGAGCCACTCAGCCGGCCTGGAGCAGGTTTTTCTTGATCTTTGCAGTGACCAGAGGAGATGGAGAGATTACCGGCTGGCCTGGCAGTCCGGGGAGGTGCAGGGGTTGTGTGTCTGGGCAGAGCTTAGAACACTTTTGGTCACATGTTAAACCTGCCCATGAAGAGCACATGGCAGAAAAGAAAAAAATAACACAGTAAGTCCTCACATAATGTCATCAATAAGTTCTGTAACTTAGTATAATGAAACCAGTTTTACCATCAGCTAATTGATATAAACAAGAGTTAAGTTCCTATGACATCTCATCAACACTATAACGAAACAGCATTGAACAAAAGGATGTTTGTTATTTGAGGACCTACTGTATCCTATATGTTTTCTTTTCCTTTTCTGCTCCTCCCCCATCAATTTTCTCTGGCGCCTCAGTTTTTGCTATATAGTTTAATTTCACCCAATTATTTAACTCATCTGGCAAAATGTTCTTTGCTTATATCACATGAGTGACATTATAGACCGAATTGTGGACAACTCACCCCTACCCCCACCTATGCATATGTTGAAGTCCTAACCCTCAATATGACTGTATTTGGAGATAGGGCCTTTAAGGAGTTAAGGTTAAATGAGATTATAAGGATGGGGCCTTAATTCTATAGGGCTGGTGCCTTTATAAGAAGAGATGCGAAAGATCTCTCTCCGCGTGTGCACACATATACACAGGAAAGGTCATGTGAAGGACTGAGAAGGATCCATCTCCATATGGGGAGAGAGATCTAACAAGAAACCAACCCTTATGGCACCCTGATCTTGGACTTCCCAGCTACCAGAACTGTAAGAAAATTAATTTCTGCTTTTCAAGTCACCCCGTCAGTGATATTTTGTTGTGGAAGCCTAAACAGATTAATATAAGTGGCCACTCAATACCCAGAACAATCTTTTTGAAACCTAAATTTAATCCCTCTCTTCTCTACCTAAATATTTTCAATGGCTCTCATTTCCTTTATAATAAAATCCCAAATGTTTACTCTGGGCTGCTACACCCGTGACCTATCTTCCTCTCTAAGTTCATTTCCCTCCATTCCCGGCCTCAGGTTCAGCCACACTACCTTCCAGTTTCTTGGTGTCCAGCTCTTTCCAAACTCGAGGCCTTCACAGACACTGTTCCTTCTGCCCAGATGGCTCCCGCTCTCCCAGCTAACACTTCCCTCAGAAGGCGATTCCCTGAACCCCCAACCAATGTTAGGCCCTTTCCTCTATTCTCTCTCAGAGCTCACTCTTCATTTCTCCTATAGCATTTACCACAACTTGCAACTATGAGTTTATTTGTGTATATATTTGTCTACTATTTCTCTTGTCCATTGAAATGATTGTCTTCCAGAGACAACAGGCTTTGTACCTGATTTGCTCACTATTGTCTCTCCCTGGAGTTAGTCTGGCCAAGGTCAGAATAGGTTATTGTAGGGCCTGTATGTCTACAAGGTAGGCAACCTTTAAGAAAAGAGTACAAAATATAGGTATAATATTACAAAGGCCCCTTTCAAGGCTTTCCCCAGGGCTTGTGCAAGGCAAACCTAAGCTTCGTCACCTTTCTGGTAACTTCACCCTGGTGCCCAATGTATAAGTAATTGTTGAATAAATAAATGAGACACTAATCCCTTGAGAACCAGCTCCTTCCACCAGTTTCTATTGGAGTGAGCGTCACAAGGGAGGCCATTCAAGCAATAGGTAATCCTTATACTGGGAGCTCAAACTGGTTTCTAAGAGTTCCTTGTAGATATATCCATCAAGTGCTCACCCAACATTTCCAATAGCTTTTATTCTCCCATAATATATTTTTTATTGTAGTAAAATACACAAAGCATTGAATTACCATTTTCACCATTTCAAGTATACAATTCAGTGGCATCTAATACATTCCCTATGCTATACAACCACCACCACTATCTAATTCTAGAACATTTTCATCACCCTGCCAAAAAAATTCTATACCCATTAAACAGTAACTCCCCATGTTCTCCTCCCCAGCTGCTGGCAACCACTTTCCATCTCTATGGACATGTTTGTTCTGGAAACTTCATATCATTGGATACTAATAGCGTTTTTTTTGTTTTTTTTTTGAGGGCAGTGTCACTGGCCCTCATATGTGGGGCCCGAACCCCCTGGCTTCCCAAGCCAGTGCTTAATCAATGCGCCACTCGGCTGGCCCGCTTTTTTTTTTTTTTTAAAGGTACTTCATGTAAAGTGAAGAGCAAGATAATTTCCAAAGGTCTGGCTATTTCATTAACTGGCAAATACTTTTGCTAGCCCAGCAACGTGAATTCCAGTTTTAAAAAATGGTCCAACACAAGATTACCAATTGTCTCTGCTTCTTTACAGCTGTCTTTTTTTTTTTTTTTTTTTAAGTTGGCATCTTGCTAGGTGTGGAGTCAGAATGGCGAATGGAGCATGAAGACCAGCCGCCTCCTCCCCTCCCGCAATGTCCCACATGGACAGAGTCCCGATTTACCTAAACCCGAAGTGTGGTCGCCGGCCCGATACATGTTTGGTTTTACTTTCACTCGGTTCCAGCCGGGACCTTCCTTATCTTGGTAAAAGTTGCAGAGATCTTCCTCAAAATTGCAGCTTGCTTCTAAGGCACTGAAAGGAAGCTCTGAGCAAAGGAAAACCAATGTTAAAGCTAATCAAACCCAAGGATCTCCAAGGACTACATCAACTGATTGACAAATAGGTACAAATTTGTGCCAGGGGAGGCTGGAGAAGTAAAACACAACAAAATATTTTTACCCTAATGGCACGCTGACAGGTTAGCATCAAACCAGCGTTTCAGCATGACAGGAAAATTGTTCTTTTCCTCCCTAAAGGGATGGAAGGAAGGAGCTCTGTTCACATTCTGCATAAAAATAAGGAAGTACCAGACTTCAAAAGAAATTTCCTTTCATGCTGTAAAAACTGAGAGCATTTATTCACATATTTCTTCACAATTCAAAATTCATTCATTCAAAATTAAAAAGAAAGAGAAAAGGTAGGGACTTTAAGGAATTCTTAATGTCCCTCTAAGACAGATATTTTAGAAATATTTTTCAGAAATAATTTTCCTTTGTTGATAAATGTCTGTCAGAGCACAGCTGCTGTCTATTTATAATTGACATTAGTGGTAGTAGCTGATCTGCTGGAAGAAAATCATTACTTAGTCTGCAAACCATGCTGTTCAAAAAGACACACCAATTCTGTCACCCATACTGCTATCGTTTTGGCTTTTGCTGAGCTCCAGTATCATTTTACCTTGGTTTGTAAATATCACCTCATCCCAGATTGCCTGGAGGGAATGGAATACAAAATATTTCTGCTCTTTCGAGAATAACTTAGTCCTAGCAACAAATGATTATAAACCTCACTGTCCATGATTGCCCTCTGAGCCCAGAGGGGATGTGACTCAAAGTTTGGGACACATCTAGGGTAGCCAATTGTGACTCGGTTCAGCATGCTGACACATACTGGTCTAACCTTTTAGAGTGGGAGAGAGGGCACTGTTGAATAACTGGAAAATCACCTTTAGAGGAATATTTGAGTTTTGGGAGCAGTGACCTGATGAAACATGGAGCAGTTTAGGGACAAAGACAATTTATCAATTTTCAAAGCAAGAAAACATTCAAGTGGGTTGAGGAGCTGGCCCAGATTAAGGGAGACAAAAGAGGCATGGTAACTAAGGGATCCAAGATTCAACCTTGGTCCAGGAAAAGCAACAGCTATAAATGACATTATTGGGGCCACTGGAGAATTGGTATATGGACTATAGTTTAGTTGATAATATTCTATCAGTGTTAAATTTCCTGAACTTTGTAATTATGTTGGAAAATGTGTTTGCTTTTAGAAAATACACACGGAAATATTTAGGGGTAGACAGGCATATGAGTAATGCCTGCAACCTACTTTTAAATGGTTGATAAAGCACATGTGGAAAAATGTTAATAATTTGTAGATCTGAGTCAAGAGTATACTAGAGTTCTTGACAATATTCTTGCAATTTTTTCTCAGTTTGAAATGATACAAAACAGAAAAGTTCTAAAAACACTAAATTAGAAAAAAAAGTAAGTGACTGATGGCACATTACAGAGACTAAGAAGAAAGGTCCTGTCCATCTGGAAACTGACTGTTTCTCAGATGACACACCTGAGACGTGCACAAGGACAGCGCCCTGATGAGCCCGACAGGAGAACAGGAAATGAAGGGAATTTTTAGCTCTAAGGCTGGCAGGTTAGCCGCACTGCTCTGCCCGCCTCTGTCAGCGTCAAGGAGCATCTTTAGGCCATGCAGGCAGTCTTTTAAAAATGAATATGATGTCATACAAACAAGGATCCTTCGACATTCCCCCTTGGAGATTTGATACCATGGGAAACCTCACGATGGTCTCGTTTTATTCACCCCTCTTCCACCTAGTAATGATAGAGCAGATGAAAATTCAAAATCTACAGATGGCTGTCTAGCTCAGAAACTGACATGGCACTCCCCGCAAGCCATGCTCAATGAGAAGTGCAGGGCAGTGAAATTACTCATCAGGAATACACACCAAGGAATATAGCCCTGGGTGGTCACACGAGAACCATTACCCATTTATTAGGTGTGTAGGAGGGTAGGTGGTGGTATTAAAACTTGACAGTAAGCAAGGATCAGTTTTCTCCATGGTGACAAACTGAGTTGTACTGAAAACATTTCTCTGAACATGAGATTATAATCTTTTACTAAATATCTAGTCTCAGAAATGGATTTGTCTGGGATTTTGAGAAAGTCTGATAAAAAGAAAACCTCAAAAACATAACTCAGAGCCTAATTTTTTTTCACCCAGAAAGCTTTTTTACCATGAGACTGTGTCTAATTCCTAAAGGTGGGGCCAGAGGACCTGTTTGTGGCCCAACAAGAGCTCCTCAGAGATCTAAGGTGGCTGGAACGCCTCTGTTTTACGCTTGTTTTAGAAAGAAGCGTAGGTTAAGTGCCAATCACAACCAAGCTACTGGGAAGTGTTAATAACATATTTGAAGCTTAGGAAGGAATCAGGCAGTTAGGAGCCCCTGAACAGCAGCTAAACAGAAAAAAAAAAAAAAAAAAAAAAAAGGAAGCCCCTTTAAGCAAAGTACCAAAAAGCATTATAGTGTAAGATTTCATTAATTACTTGCTTTCTGACGTTTGAACTTTTTAGAAATGAGAGGTTCTGAAGATAATCTAATCAGATGGAAGGCACTGCCAAGCAGAGTGGTGGGGTGGGAGCGTTTCTCATCTTCTCCTCTGCTGGTGGAGCTCATGGAGGTAAGTCAGTGTCAGTCCTAGAGATCTAAAAGGCTCATCAGCCCCTGTGGTGCTGGAGAGATTTGGGGTGCTGTGTGCTCTTTAGGCTGGTAAACTTGCACAGTAGTTTTATTTTAGTATGATCAACCCGACATCAGGCTGAAACAGCTCAAAGCAGGTTCAGAGAAGACAGTGAGTGAGATCTGGCACCAAACCCAGGAATCGGGATGGAGCAGAGGCTGAGTCATTGGCCAAGCTGTGGAGGATGCTTGAGGTCCTCCAAGGCAACTTCAGTTGTAACCAAGGCAACAATTGGAGCCAGGTTTCCAACTGTACAAAAGGTGTGGGCAGTCTGTTACCAGTGAATGGTCAATGTTGGGATTTAGGCCCAGGCAGACATCCTTTGAGACCATATCCATGAATGCCAGGCCCCTTCCAGTCTCGGCCTGGGTACGGGGTGGACCCAAGCTCAGGGAGGAGGCTGGGCCTGCACAGGACAGAGCAGTGATGCTCTCAGTTTGGCGGTTGAACATTAAAGCAGGATTCCTGGAAGTGGATTTAATCACCTGCTGGGCATTCAAGGATTTACAGCCTGAAAGCAGAGCTTATGCTTATGATCTAGACTCTAGGCCACATGTGATGGTGGAAGGGAGGGTGTTTGTAGGTGGAAAACGCTTGGAAAGGGCAGTGCTAGAACTCAAGGCAGGGAAAGTGGGGAGGTCTCACTGTCCACTGGTGCATGCATCCTTGGGAAATATTCAGGGAGTGACATGACACTGGCGTTTAACACCTGTGACTCTGTGATAGGTCTCAGGTCAAAGAAACTGGATTAACTCTAAGCCCAACCAGATGGTGGGAACAAGACAGCTTCACGTGCTGAAATCACTCCTGTCTCGGCCTACTACAGAAATGAGGAAAGATGCTGGGTCCAGCTGGGAAAAGCATAGACAAGTCTGGAGCTAATCATGATAAAGAAAAAAATGTTGGCACCTGTTATGAAACAGAAAGACATAAACTATTTGTGAAATGCAAGATGAAGTATGAAAACTAAAGGGCTCAGCTTCTAAGCCTCAGGATCTGGTTCACAGCTGCTTAATGAAAGGCACAAAGCAGGCTGCAGTCTCCGCCTCTGTTCTTCAGGTAATGGATGGGAGTATTTTGAAAATGAAGTAAAAATATTAAGTCTCAAGACCTAGCATTTTCTGTGTGCCATACTCTTCTAAGACCATCACAAACATGAACTCATTAGTCTTCCCAACAACACTCTGGAACAGATTCTTCCATCTTTGTCCTATCGATGTGGAAACAGAGTCTCAGAGAGGTTAATTAACATGCCCAAGGTCACACAGCTTGTAAGCAGCAGAGTACGGATGTGAATCCAAAGTCCTGTCTCTCTTGAATAATAGTACGATCACATATTCAGATAATTTTTAAAGCAAAGTTGGTATGTCGGGAAGTTCTGAAGACCAATTTGGAGCCTTGGTTAACCTAACTATATAAAAATGTGAATCTCTGGTGGTCCCTGTGAAGGAAAGGTCTTTATGTGGGCTGGATTTTAAAGACTGAGGGGCCACCAGCCAGATAAGAAGTAAATGCCTTATTTTGCTGGAATCTTCCTTTTACTTTCACCAGTCAGTAGGAAAGGGTACACATATATTCTAAAAGGGAGTGTGTTTTTATTTATTTATTTTTTGAAGACAGTTTCACTGGCCCTCATATGTGGGACCCGAACTGGGGTCGCTGGCTTCCCAAACCAGCGCTTAACCACTGCGCCACTTGGCCAGCCCTACGGGATATGTTTTTAAACATTACTTCTAAGGTGGCTCAGCAGACTCCATCACTTCTTAGCTGCCTCTTCACCCTACCCTTTACCCAGTGCTGATATTGAATAAACACCTCTTCTTGTATACATATAACTTGGAAATATAAAAGTTCAATGTAAATGCCTAGTGGCAAAAAAAAACTTTCCAAAACTAATAAAGGGGTTGTGAAACTACTATTAATATCACTGAAATAGTATTAAATGGGGATGGGATTGGGAGGCAATCAGATTTAGAGAAATAAAGCAATTTTGGTTTCTGTGTTCTGCCAAATTTAAAAACTCTTTTAATCTTTGATTCTAGTTTGGATTAAATAAATTGAATGAAGGTATGTAAATGTGTAAATCAGTATGGTTACTCCTGTCCCACTAGGTGTTCTTTTTTTTTTTTAAATTGGAATTAGTAAAAAATAATATTTGGTTTCAGAAAATTAGTAGGTTTCTCTCTAATTTGAGGGTAACAGTTTTGCTTCAGTAGAAAATATTATTTTTCTCAGTTCCCTTGCTTGTAGAATATATCTGAAATTGTATTAAATTACAGGCTAACTATCTCAAGTGAAATCAGACTATGAAGGTCAAGCTCAAAAAGGTACTTCCCATGCTCCATACATAACCCCGAATGAGGGCTGATTAATCAGATGGGAAGACTGCAGTGTCTCCCTGAGGCCTCTTAAGGAAACAAAGTCACTAAAAGGAAAAGTCAATTGCATTTATCTGAGTTATCATTCATAAAGTGTCATCTTTCTTATTGTAAAATTTGTTTGTTTTCTAATTCACTTTTAATTGATTTGCTTACCTATTTTCTCAGAAAATAAAAATTTCTTCTTGTTTCCAAACACCAAGTTTATGGAAATTACAAAATTGGCCATGATGATAAAATAACTTGAGAAATCACTTAGCAAGAATTTATATGGAGTATATAATATTTAGCCAAAACCCATCATATAGATATATACTAAATACCAACACCTTTAAACATGGGGACATTTATAGGTCTTGGATACGTAAAATTGGAAAGTTTTCATAATTCTACTCAGTAGATTTTGAGAGTTTTTTTCCACCTACCCATCCACCTGTCTATGAACACAAGATATCTTTTAAAGAGAAAGATAGGGAGAGAATGAATTAGTATTATTTAATTTTCATTCCCTAGCAGGTAGGGAAGATGAAAACACCTTAGTACATGACGATTGGCTGTGGTGTCAGAAAACTTAGATTCACCCTGTGAGGAGAAGAAAAGAGTAATATACCAGAAAAAGGACTATTCAGTTAAATAATTATTTAAGGATGTGATAACAGGAAAGGTGAGGCAAGTAGAAAGAATTAAAGCAAGTCATGACCATAGGCATCTATAGAGAAGGAAAATTCCAAATGTGAGGAAGAGAAAAAAAAAAAGAAGAATACTTACCTGTCTGATTTTGGCAGTGAACAGGAGAAAAAGCAATATCATCCAGGGCAACATACCCTCCTTTGGGACCATTAAAAGCAACTTCAAAAATAACCTGTAAACAATGATACATCCGGTAAGGGGTTAACATCCAAAATATATAAGGAACTCATGCAACTTCACACCAAAAATAAATAAATAAATAAAAACAATCTGATTAAAAAATAAGCAGAGGACCTGAACAGACATTTCTCCAAAGAGGACATACAGATGGCCAACAAATACATGAAAGGATGCTCAACATCACTAATCATCAGAGAAATGAAAACTAAAACCACAAGGAGATATTACCTCACACCTGTCAGAATGGCTATCATCAATAAATCAACAAACAGCAAGCGCTGTGAGGATGTGGAGAAAAGGGAACCCTCATGCATTGGTGGGATTGCAAATTGGTGCAGCCTCTATGGAAAACAGCATGGAGTTTCCTCAAAAAATTAAAAATAGAACTATTTATGATCCAGCATTTCCACTTCTGGGTATTTATCTGAAGAAATCCAAAACACTAATTCCAAAAGATCCATGCACTCCTGTTTGTTGCAGCATTATTTACAATAGCCAAGATATGGAAGCAACCTAAGTGTCCATCAATAGAAGAATGGATAAAGGAGAGGTGATACACATATACGATGGAATATTACTCAGCCATAAAAATAATGAACTCTTGCCATTTGCAACAACACGAATGGACCTAGAGGGTATTATGAGAAGTGAAATAAGTCAGGCAGAGAAAGACAAATACCATATGATTTCACTTATATGTGAAATCTAAAAAACAAAATAAATGAACAAACAAAACATAAACAAACTCATACATACAGAGAACAAATTCATGGTGGCCAGATGGGAGAGTTGAGGGGGACAGGTGCAAAAAAGGAAAGGAATTAAGATGTACACATTGCCATTTATAAAAACAGTCACTGAGATGTAAAGTATAGCATAGGGAATCTAGTCAATAATACTAGTCAATAATATTGTAATAACTAGGTATGTGTCAGAAGGGTACTAGACTTATGGAGAGG
Organism: Aselliscus stoliczkanus; assembly: GCA_033961575.1. NCBI lineage: Eukaryota > Metazoa > Chordata > Mammalia > Chiroptera > Hipposideridae > Aselliscus > Aselliscus stoliczkanus. Next base: position 162,001,023 of record CM066728.1, read on the forward strand.
GATCACTTTGTAAGTTATATAAATGTCTAACCACTGTGTTGTACATCTGAAACTAATATATGTCAACTGTAATCGAAAAATTAAAAAAATAAATTTAAAACCTGCAGAGGAGGGGCCGGCCAAGTGGCGTGGTGGTTGGGCGCTGGCTTGGGAAGCCAGCAGCCCCAGTTCAAGTCCCACATATGAGGGTCAGTGACACTGCCCTCAAAAAAAAAAAAGAGAAAACCTGCAGAGGAAAATGGCATATTGTTACAGGTTTATAAATTTTCTGTTAGGCTTAAGTGCTCTTAACCGTGATTTAGAATGATGTGTCAATTAAACCAAGAGATGCCAAGTTATAAGGACTTAAGGAATCATGTTGCTAAATATAGGAGTTTGGGCAGCTCCCTCCTCAACTCACAGTCTCTTTTAGGAAGAATGAATACTAAACCCTACGTTATATTTTATTGGTGGACTTTACTCCTTCCCTTGAGGGTCAGCTAAAGCACCTCCATCACTTCTGATACAACTAAAGAATTTACAATTTGTATTATAAACTTCAATTTAAAAAAACAACAGGCTTCTTGCAGAAAGCAGGCTCATTCCCCCTCTGCCCTTCACAGAGAACTAAAACCCCACCAAGGCCCTTTCCCTTTTTCATACATGGAATTCTGCGTGAGGATCCTGCACAAAGTTACAGCAATCAATTACCTTGATGGCTAAGGCATAATTAGGCCCAGAAATTCTATGCATGGGCATTAGGATTTCAGCATATGCAGGCATGTTTGAATGGTTAAAAAGAACATGGGGGTAATGTGTTCAACCCATTTCGATTTTCTCTCTTTTCTGCCGCCACCTTTAACTCTGAGTTCAATCAACCATCTTCTGCCTGTGACCATGGAGATCAAATGTGTTCAGCACAGCATTCACCTGTGTTGGGAAAACCACCCACGTGTGCAGTCCATTCTTGTGAATTGATAGCAGGAGGAGATACAGTATTGAGCAGGGGTTGAAACTCAAATGAGCCAGGCAGGTCATGTAAATGCATGAGGTGGGCTTGGTAAGGGTAAGGATTGTGGTGAAATGGAGAATGCAAGCCCTGTCTAAAGGGGATGCTACTACTCAGCTCAGTCAATTGTTGACATGTGGGAATTCGGGCCTAATACCTACCAAATTGTCAAGACGACTTGGATTTAGATTTTTACTTACAATCTTTTGATTGTAATTTATTAAATAATTGAAACAAAGAAGCAAATAACAAACAAACAAACAAAACACCACTTCCACAGCCAAGCAAATCATTATAGGTTAGTTTTGACCCATAGGCTTCCAGTTTTCAAGTTCTGAAGAGAATGGTGCCTTGGAGGCAGACAGACCAGACTTCAAATCTCATTATCATCACTTACTAGCTAGGTGACCTTGGGTACATTGCTAAACCTCTCAAGGCCTTGCTTTTGTTATTTATAAAACAGGCATAATGGTACCTACCTTGTAGGGCTGTTGAATTAAATGAGTTATGTGTATAAAAATCCAAGCAAGAGGGCTGGCTGAGTGGCTCAGTTGGTTAAAAGCTCGCTCAAGAGTGTGAACTGAGCTGAGCAACAGCAGTTCAATGCCCAGCCCGAGCTGAGCTGCTGCTGAGCTGCCAACAGGTGGCAGGATGGCTTAGCTAAAAAAACAAAAAACAAAAATCCAAGCACACAGTCCAATGTATAATGAGCTCTGAACTAAATGCATGCCTTTTTTTCCCCAAGTTGAGCCCTTCTTGAACTTGTATTCAGATTTGAGCCCAGTTAGCTACTAATTAGCTCAAGCAGGCCCCTTCTCTCTTCCAGGTCTCAGTTTCTCCATTTTTGAAAAAAAGAGTTGGGAAAACATGGTTCCTAAGGTCCCTTTCAGCTTAATAACAATGGTCCTGCAGAGACCTGGTACCTAGACTCTGCAAAACGCAAGAGGAGCCTGGAAGTTTGTCTCTGGCAAGGTGGGAGGCACTGAGCACAAAGGGAACAGATGTGGACAAATGAGAAGGGGCAAATGAGGTTCACAAACTTAGCACAGGTCCATGACATTTAGTTCTCAAGATGCCAGCTGATAAAGAAAGTGAATGGCAAAACTTATATTCCTGAACAGGTTGAATAAGAATGACATTTCTGATCAGAAAACATTAATCTGCTCATCACAGACCATGTGCCACTCTCTTGTTCAGAAAGAGGGTCTCAAATGTTTGTTTTCCTTTTTAAAATTCATTTGAGAATATGGTGACATTAAATTCACTGATTTCTGCAGGATATTTCTTTTCCTGGCAGTTACTGAGAGCAAATAATACCAGCATAATGAGTTCAGACTAGAGCCAAATCACACATGTGTGAATCAAAGAAATATATACTGAAGTTTAGTAGTGTCTAGAATTTTAACTTTTCAGCTTTGATTTAAAGAAAAAAAAATCCAGCAACATCTCACTCATCCAAATACTGCCCAAGGACTTTATAATTGAAGGGAAGGAGTTCAGAAAGAAAGACTTGTCAGTGTGTGTATGTGTGTGTGACTCATTGGACTTTAAATTGGAAGGAAAAATTCCTAAAGCAGTATGTACATTTCTCTTTCTGCTTGTAATGCAAACTCACAAAATTTTCCCCTGGGCTGCAAGAGAAAATCGAGGCCTGGTTAGCCTTTGGGATAGGAAATAGCACACATACTGCAAAAGGCATTGTGCTTTTTCTGGGGCTGTATTGTGGGGTGGGGGGGAAGGATATGAAGGGGGCTGGGGAAGTGGCAGACACGCCATCAGTAGACAGGACATGTCAGAAACGAAGGCCCAACCCCAGTGCTCTCTGAAGCTCTACATCGGGCGAGCAGACGATGCCACCAAAAAGCATCTGGAGGATAATCTTCTCCTTTTGCACTTTTAAGGGAACTAGGAAGGATATTGCAAAAATGCAAAGTGACAAGTAGGGGATGTTAATAACCTATGGTAACAAAGACACTTTCTAGCTCCAAATCTGCAACCACCGATTCTAGAGGTCCTATTGGGTCATCAGACAAGGTGGTCCTCCTCCTTCAGCTTTAGGTCAGATCCTAATGCAGGAACTTTTCTGAAAGTGCCCCAGCACTCACTAGCTGTGACCTAGATTTTAAAAAGTCAACATTCTTAGACTCTCCGTTTTCCCCTTTTTCATCTGTAATATGGGGATAATTTTATCTACTTTGCTGGATTGTTATATGCAGGGAGCCAGCCCCCACGAGGACTAGGGATTCCCTCCGGTGGGACAGCGTCGGCGAGGGGAAAGAAGGATGGCGACACCGGAAAGAGGTTCACAGGAGCGTCACACACACTTTATTATTAAAGCCTGGCCCCTTTTATAGGGGCTTCTGACCATTACCTCAATTGCAAGTTATGTTTCACATGATCAGGATGTTTTTCTCTTTCTCAGAGCTTTTACCTTTTTGTAATTGCATCTTTCCAGGGTACACCGTATCCCATTCAAGGACTTTACTTATCATCTAAAGAGTGGTTATTACCATGACTACCTTACAGGGCATATACTTGAATTATTGCCAAGAGACTAGCAGTGGCTGAGTTTAGGGCAAAACCCATCTAAAGTCCATTTTTAGGTGATTAATGATACTTAGTAACAAAAGAAGTCTCAAACTTTTCCTGTCCTACGAAGAGCTGCATATTATTGCAATAGAGGGGAACATCTGTTTCTCAGTCAAAGCTTCAGTTTTTGTTGCTACAGCAATGTACAAAGCAAAGAGTTAAAACAAGGCTATTAAAATACCTCATGGTCAGTAAGTTGTCTCTTATCAGAACTCTCATGGCTGAGAGACCTTGGTCTCCTGGCCTCCAAGGAAACCTTTCACAGCTGCATAGGCAAGGACGGATGATAACACCAGTTTCTCACAGAGGCTATTTCTCACAGACAGGCTTTTTGGCCTATGTAGCCAGAGGCATGAGCCTCAGTTTCTAAGGGGCTTGAGTCCCCAATATCTCAGTTCAGGGGTCCCCTTGGGCTGTAGCCTGTTTTAGGGAGTTTCCTTTTCTTTAGGAAATCTTGCCCCGTCGTTGGCTTACACAACCAGCTATCATCAGGATACTACAGGAACTTGTCATAAATGCAGTGAAAGTACTGTCTCCTATAGGATCTGATGTGGAGGAAAGGCACAGGATTCATAGAGATAGGAGATATTACATGACCAACCATAAAGCAGCATCCGAGACATCCAGAGCTGAACATGGATCTTTATTTCAATGTGGCCTTGTCAGACACTGGGAGACTGTTGGCTCCCAACAGTTATAAGTACTAGAATATGTACATAGATATAGATACGTATTAATGTATGTGCTTAGAAAAAAGGCATTCAAGGATAAACACCAGAATGTTAGTTCTCACCTTTGCTGGGTTCATCCAGGCAGTTTTAGTTTGTTTTACTTTCTTCAATTTTCTAATTCTTCTGCATTGGGCATTTATCAATCATGTAACTATAAAAAGTTTTGTGACCGGCCAACTGAGCAGCACCAACCCCCACCACTGAAAAACTTTAATGTTTTCTTTTCTATAAAAGTATGTTAAGTATAAAAATGTTAAGTCTCCTCCCTAGTTCTTTAGTTTCTTAGCTCTTGGGCTTTGATTGCTCTTCTAACCAGTTTGTGAATATTGGACAGAAGATCCCCCTTGCTTCTTAATTGCTTTGTAAATCAGTTTCTGAATCTGAAACAACAGAAGTCTCCTACCCCTGCTTCCGATAACTATTTGAAAGCCTGAGACTTCCTCATATCCCCCAGGCCAGGAAGCTAAATGTCAAACCCATTCTGTGTCCAGACAACTGATGGCACCTGAGTGATGGACTGAATAGCCACAAGTTTCATAAGAACTAACAGATCTATATTTTTGTCCTCATTCAGGAGCCTGAGGATACAGGGGATACCCCAACAAGCAAAGAAGCCAACACGGTTTTCCAGGTGGAGCTTAAGACCCCTTCCTCTCATCTGAGACCAGCTAGGGTGAGAGTTCTGTGAACCCCCAATAGGCAGGGACAGCTCTACGCCCCTGCCCAGCAGGAAGCAGATACAGAAGAAGATACCTCCTGTCCCTCAGCTTCCCATAGAGATTTTATGGGGATCACGTCTCTCAAGGAAAACTAGGCAGGCAGTTAGAGGCAGACATTGGGTCTCTGCATTCCTACACGTCCCATAGAGTGCGACCACCTGAGCCACTTCCCCCTCCACCCAAAACTCCCCATTGTATTGTAATTACCTACCCCTGCAGGAAGAGCAAATGGACACAAAATATCCAACTAGATCAGACCAGTCAGTTGCACCTACGCAGTACCTCTTGTCAATCACAGGTGCCAATCAAGTGGTCCTACACCCAGAAAGAACAGCCCATTCTAGAGAAAAAGGGATAAAAACCGCACGTCCTGGGAAGCGCGGCTGCTTCTGTTGCGGCTGCTTCTGCTGCTGCTGCTGCGGCTGCGGCTGCTTCTGCTGCTGCTGCGGCTGCGGCTGCTTCTGCGGCTGCTTCTTCCCTGCTCCTTTTTACCACTTCTTCCCTTTGAGCCTCACCTTTGCATGTGGCCCACTGCACACTCTTTGGTATGTAACTTCTAGTAATGGGCCCTTGAGCCATCCTCTAGTACTCAGGTCTACTTTTACTTCTAAATGTACTATCTTTTCTAATAAACTACTTATTCTACTGCTTTACTCTGGTATCTCATTCAATTCTTTGCTCGAGTTGCCAAGGACCTGGACTTTGCGCCGAGAAAGGCCCACTCTCCGACAACAATTTTAAAACTAAAACACCAAGGCTTGTTTCAAGTTGGGACTATAGTCATAAATTTATTTCTGATTTTTATGATACTATTGATTCTGTAAAAGAGGAAAGAAGAAAATATATAATTTTTTTTTTCTCTAGAAAGACTATTCCCTCAAGTAAGGGAAACCTTCCTAACTGCTCTCAGGCATAAAATTTCAAGAGTGAGTTTTACTTAGAAGGCATTGACCTCATTTGCACTGCTCACGGCCACAGTGCAAGGTACAGAGGGAAAGTGTGCCCAAGAAATCTAGCTGGTTGATTTCATCCTTAGAAAAAATAGTCTTGTTAGAAAATGAAGGCGATAAAGGAGGAAGGCAGAAGGGAAGACTGAGGAACCGAGAGAGGTAGAGGAGGCCGAGGAGGGGAAATGAAAATAAAGACAGACACAGCAGAAAAGAAAGAATGAGTGCAAGACTGTCACACCTCCTGACCTCCGTGCCTGTGTGTGGGTGGCAGCCCTGCAGAGTGGCCGGGCCAGGGCACACCTGGAACAGCTGTCACACCTGACACACCTACCTCCATGGGGTACGGTGCGCTGAACTCCACTTCAGCGAGGTTCCAGACAGGGTTCCCCGGACTGTTTGTTTTCCAGATCTCCTCATAAAGGCCCGCCATATCCCGAGTATAAAGGGAGAAGACGACGTCATTCCCCTGCTGGAGTTGGAAATAAAACGACAGGCAGCCAGACATGGGGGCCGTGGTCACTGGGGAGATGAGCTGCGCCACCTCCTGGAAGTGCTTGACGTACACCGAGTCCACGTACATGTAGTGGCCTGGAAATCAAACGGAGGAAAATACAGCATAAGACAGGTGTGTGTGTGTGGGTGTGGGGGGGTGGTAAAGGAGTGGGGTGGGGCGTGTGAGACAGGAAACAAATGCGTTATAGATGAAAGATGGTAAGCCATGGGTTGACGAATGTTACAGTTGGGAGATAAATACATGGAGTTCACCGTGCTTTGCTAAATACAAGATAAGAACCATTCTTTTTCTTTTCCTTCCTTTTGATTGACGTAAACATACATACAGAAAGGTAGATAGATGTATTATCTGTAAAGTATTTGAATTTTCACAAGCTGAATACAGCTGTGGAAAAAAAAACAGAGTACCACTGCAGAAGCCCAGTTCCCCCAAGTCTTCTTTGAGTTATAAGGTTTCGAAGAGCATACCAAGCATGCCATCTGTTTTTAAACAGGCATAGAGGGAACCTCCTTGTACCTCTTTACAACATATACCACATGTCACTGTGTATTCTTTCAGTGAAACTAAGATTTTGAATTCACACTAGATGACAAGTTGTACTTCTTTAATAGAACACGTAGGTCAATCAACACTCCAGAAAGAGTTAGGATTTGGAAGGTTGAACTGGTGAGGACACTCTTGGCAAGGCCTTGGTGGGCTCTGGCTGACCGCCATTAGAGGCATTCTGGTGAAACTGAGAAATGGCGAGGCAGAATGGGAAGAGCCTGGGTTTGGCATTGAAAGAACTGAGTTTGAATCCCCCTCAGTAGCCCCATGACCTTAAGCAAGTTACTGAATCACTCTGGGTTTCATTTCTCTGATCTCTAGAATGAGAATCAAGTACTTCTCTCATTGGGCAGATATGAGTTCTAAATGAGGTTATGTATGTGAAGAGCTTAGTGTGTGCCTGGCACATTGTAACCGCCTAACATAATTACAATGAAATAAATAATGCCATTAATGATTCTAGTACCACGCTTTCCCCATTGTCTGTTTTATATAAAAGGGAGCTATTATTATTAGCAATTTTGTCTGAATTTATTTAAGCCGCAATGAGAGAGGAAGGCTATGCAATGTATCTTCGATAGAATGGCCCTTCTATTTATTACAAACTCAGAACAGCCTAATAGTTTGTTTTTCTTGCATGATGCCTGGTTAATAACAATTTCTTTTATCCTTGGCAGAATAGTGGTAAAAATATTAGGAAGAATATAGATACATACATATATATGTACCTGTGTGTGTGTATTTACATACTGGACACTTACTTTGCATCTAGCAAACTGCCCAGTGTGTGGTAGGCCCCTCACAATCGTTATTCAAAGCACAAATATAGTCTCAGAAAGGCTCTCACTTCAACATGGCAGAGGCGAAAAAGGAACAAATGAAAGCTCACTTACTCCTGATAGCAAATTGTTCAACCCCCCCACCCCCCGAATAATGGTTCTCACTTAAACATAATTTCTCTGATCGTCTCGTCAAACCAGGCAACTGTGAATAAACAGAGATCACAAATTCTGCTCCTTAGAGGAGCCAGCCAGCTCAAGCGTTATGGTTGACGTAGTGGTTTGGGTCAGAGAGAAAAAAAAGACGGTGGTGAATTAGTTGCCGTCATTTGAAATCATATTTCACCAGCAATGAGAAACAGACATCAAGCCTCTCTGGAAAAATCAGAAAATCTGATAATCCTGGGCCCAAGTTCTCTTGCTTCGACAAGCAGCTGGTGGTAAGGAGCAGCAGCCCCTTCCACGACCTGTGTTCTCCATCCCAACCTGAGAGCCCATCCCTCCTACTCCCAGCTGATGCCCTGACATCCAGCCTGATGCTGCAGGCTTTTTCCATAGAAGCTCAAAATCCAGTCTTTTATGACAAATCTATCCATTTAAAAATGATACCTGTATTAGTTTGCTAGGGCTGCTGTAACAGAGTACCATAAACTGGGTGGCTTAAACAACTGAAATTTTTTGTTTCACAGTTCTGGAGACTGAAGGTACTGGAAGGATTGGTTCCTTCTGAGGGCTGTGAGGGAGAATCTTTTCCAGGCCTTTTTCCTGGCCTGTGGTGGTTTCCTGGCAATCTTTGGTGTTCTTTGACTAGTAGATCTCTGCCTTTATGTTCACATGGCATTCTCCCTCTGTGTGTGTCTCTTTCTGTGTCCAAATTTCCCCTTTTTATGCAGGACACCAGTCATATTGGATTTGGGGTCCAGGGCCCAAACATCATAAGATACCAGAGCAGGATCATTCTGTCTGACAAGGGGTCCTTCAGCAATTCCCCACCAGCCTGGCCCTTCTTTCACAGGCGTGAGTCTTCCATCTTGTGAAGGTTCTCCCCATCAAAGGCCACATTGTGACTTTTGTGGAACCTAGGCACTTTCACCGCCATGGGCCCCTTTGTCCATAAATGAAAAATTATTTTTATAACTGCACTGATATATAGATGAATGCTATCAAGGCTGGACTTATTATATTTGTTATTATCACATCCAATTTTTTTCTTTTGATTTTAAAATACATAAGATCAAAACATTCTCGTGGATCCCTAAAAGTGACATGGCTCCAGGCACTGTGATTGCTATGCCTAATGGATACACTGACCTGGCTGAGCTACCCCAACTTTCTCCCCTTTATCTTTCACAGTCATTCCCCCAATAAATCTCTTTCCCACCTAATCCCACCTTAGTGTCTGTTTCTTGCTGACACAGCCATGAAGAGGGACATCATTCTACTCAGGGTATAAAGAATCCCCAAAGACTTCAGGAGACTCTCAGTGAACCTGGGAGAGACTTCAGAAATCCACTTGAAATTATTCATTCTGCTTCCTGAGTGCACGAAAACTATGCTTAGAGAAATGTCTAATGATGATCTCATCTTCCTCGCAGTTGACAAAAATTGGACCGTCTTCTTTAAACACTAGTTATTCACCTGCTGTGTGGACAATATTTTAATCCCTGAATTTGTAGTTAAAGTCCCTTATTAACAACTCATGCACAAGATGCTTGGCCCAGTGAGCCACAATCACATTTCTGATCTAAAAAAACACCCAGCAAACACAATGTGACCTGCCTAAAGTGAGTCAGAGAGGCTTCTGGGAATAAGAACAGGACTGCTGACAAGTCTCATATGGAACCACTAGACTAGACCACATGCCCCCCTCCAATCACTCATTTATTGCCAATATTGGGTACAATTTACTGAAAATCTGAGTAAGACTTAACTTTTTCACTGAAACACAAATAGTAGCTCATCATCTCAGCTGAAGGGGTGGAAATGATTCAGAAATCACCAGGTGTCTTCCCCAGGAGGCCAGGCTGGAGGAATGACCACCTGCCCAGGCTGAGTGTGTGTCATTGGGTACAATCTGCTCTGAGGAAGAGGAGCAAATGGTTGGGTGGTGCAGGCACCGTTTCTTGCACCTTTCCAAAGGGAATGAAGAAGGTAGCCTGGAGTTTTTAGGAAATCATGTCTAGTGTCTGGTATTAGGAGAATTTTCCTGCCCAGCTCAACGAGGCCAGCCCTCCTGTCTGGTCCGGTGTTCTAGAGCTTCCAGAATTCCTGGGAGAAACTATTTCTTATTAGATCGTTTAAGTTTGAGTAGGATGAAACTAGATAGTAGGTCTTGATAGACTCTATGGGATATGACCCTATAATCAACCAAATTATTCGGGATCCTGTAGGCCACAAAGATTTTTAAGTATAAAATTTTAACTGGAAATAAAAGAGTCTATGAAGAGGACAATGGGTTCCTCGGAAGTTTAAAAACTGCGAAGTTTGTTGCCACTCTTCCAAAGTATGTGCTTCTTCTCCATATTCAGACTGAGAGTCCATCTGTTTCCCCTAATTCTGGATTATACACTAAAAGCCTGCCATTTCCAGTGGGGGAAAATTTCCAATTCTGTGGAAAGATCAAAACTCTCAGTAATGCCAACCAAAACTCAGGTCCCCTCTGGTATCATGCCAGCAGTGACAACACATGTACATTTCCTTCTAAGAGGACTTGCTTCGTTTCTTGCAGTAGTCCTCTAGATTAGCTCAAATTTTCATGTGGTACCAGTGACCCCTGGTAGTTTGTCTTTTTCCCTTGAATTAGGAAAAGAACCTTAAGAGAAGTTCCCAAATTCTTATTTTCAAGCAGTCTGGCTAACCAGCATTCCACAGATTGCCCTTGGCTTGGCTGCGAGGCTAACAGTAGCCTCTGACTCAGCTGTGATTTGCCGTGGTAGCCACATTTGTGCTCTAGTTGTGACGCCTGCATTTGTGTTGCGGTTGTCTAGACAAACCGTTTCCCAGATAAGGGGGAAAACTTGGTGTGCAAAAATGTACATATGCCAGCTGGGGATACACACCGATCTGCTGCCCTTGTGAGGAGACTGCACCCAAAGACAACGCGCGCTCTCCCAGTCCACGAATCTGACAGTTTTCTTCATGAACCTTTCTAGTTCCATGGGTTTGGCTAAATTTTACTAGAGCAGTCAGGTTCTAGTCCTTTTAAATAGCTTTCAGGGATGACATGAAAGCACATGAATGTGAAGTGAGATTTTCCATAGTCTCTGCTAAGACCTCAATGCCGAGCACAATAATGGACAAGTACCTCTACTTTCTAAAGAGTGGTGCAGACCATCAATGTGGTAGACCTGACACCTCTCCCAGTTCCACCAGACTTAGCCCATCTCTTCTCTCCAGCCTGTATATATGACCAGGCCAGAGAGGGATCAAAGAGATTGGAAACAGGGTGTCTTTGAAGAGAGTGGTCATGACGCTGATGTGCTGTGTGTTTCCTTTTGACCTCCCAAGGAAAGAGGAGGGAATGCTTCCCTGTTCTTAGCCTAATCCAAGAAAGGAGGCATAGAGAGCCATTTGCACAGAAGGTGGAGGAGGGACACCCCATCTCACCTCATTCCCACCCAGCTTGCAGAAATTCCAAGTTCTGAGATTGCCTTGGACCTTGAGAGGAGGGTGGTCAGTTACTGGGAGAACTTGATGAGTAATAATTGGAGTTTGTGGGATACAGAGGCTGGTGCCTGACTCTGGACTGCATAGATCTAAAGGGAAGATGGCTGGAGGAATAGAGTGGAGACAAAGGGTTTTGTTGCTAGTGAACTCTCCTTCCAGAGTTTGATGGGGCAAAGATTTGAATTTCCCTTAGCCTAAGTGGGCAACTCAGACAGTAGCTAGGCTAGAGCACTTTGAAGGACTCTTCTGAGGCACAGAGGGACTGTGTGCAGGGTGGTAACTCCGACAGTAAGGGGCTGGCCGGGTACACTGTTACTCAGAGGTGCAAAAGGGGATTCACAGATGGCCAGCCAGACAGCGTCATCCCTGTCTGGGAATAGTGAAGTGGGATTCCCCATCAGCCAAGAGAGAAATGACCAGCATTAGGCCTCCAGCAGTATGAAAGACATCAAGTCCAAATTAAACAGCACAGGTCATACTCATAAAACCTTCTGTCTCCATCCCTTCCCTTCCCTCCCCTCCCCTTCCTTCCCTCCTGTCCCCTCCCCTCCCTTTCCTTTCACTTCCATTTCTGTTCCACCCTCATCATGCCATCCCCAACCCTGGAGGAGCCAAAAGCAGCATAGAGTGGGGGAAGAGCAAAGGGAAGAAGTATGAAGAAGTAAAGCACAGACCCTCTCTCTACTGCTCTACTGTGCACTGGCTGGGGAAGATTTAAATTGGATGAGATGTTGGAATTTTGACTTGACTGAACTTAATCCTTGAAAAGCAGACTGTTGGTTAATACCTGAAAATGACTGGAAAGCTATGGTAAGTTATCCAAGAACAGGGAAAGGAGATGCAGCAGAGCTTGCACAAAGGCAATGGTAAGAAAATTAATAAAGCTGCCTCCCTACTAAACGCTTAGGCAATGAACCAAATGGATCAATGCAGAGTGAATGAACAGGAGCTATGAAAATGATGCTTGAGCTCAATCTGAACCAAAATGAGAAAAGACTATCATGAGTTATGGAAGGATGATCCATCCATCTCATGGCCTTTGATGGAATAAAATGATTCTGACCTTATTTTAGCTTTTGAAACCTTGGTTAGCTCCTTCTAGAGTGGCACCATAAGCAGATTTGATTTTAAAAACCTCAGCAAAGAAAGAGATTTCCCTCATTATTTTTCCAGCAATTATCTTCTTTTTGCAAAGGCAGGTAGAAAACAGTAATGATCTAAGCTGTCAGTAGGTAACCTCCTGCAAGATTTTGTTTCACTTCATAAAATATTAACAAAGGAAAAAAAAAATCTGTATGTGATGAATCAGTATTGAGTCAGGAAAAGCAGGATAATATTCCACTCCCGGCAGTATTTCAAAGAAATCCCACCACAATTCTCACTGCATTATTTTAGCCATTTTCATCACTAGACAAGAATCTGGATTCACAGTACTCATTTGAAATTGACTCACTCTGTTGGGGCTAAGTGTTAGAAACACACAGCCTAATGAAGGAAAATTCATATCCGCATTATATTTTTCAGATATGACATGCACTGTTCCCTTTTCTACACCACAAAGGCCAAGAGTCCTCCTAGGAAGACTTCCTTCAATCTCTCTAAAGCACTAAAGTTTCTGAGCAGGCACACAGCTTCCCTCGCCCCTGCAGTTCTCTTCTCCCATTTTTACCTGAAAGCAAAGGCATCAGCAGCTTCCAGTACACGAATGAACATGAGATGAGTTCATATAAAGCAAAACCTGTTGCTGCAGGCAGACATCTCAACCATTTAATCTTTACTTTGCTGTCCAAATTGATAGAGCTCAGGGAAAATCAATATATCCAGTAGAAGGCAAATGTAATAAGAAAGGCAACCTCTCTTTTATTTATAGCATTAGAGTTTTTTGTTTTTTCTTTTTCCAGGAGTGATCCTGGTCAAACCTTTGAGTCATATGGGCAGAGAACTTTTCAAATAAAATATTTTAAAATCTTTAGAACTCATCTTTTTTAGCCTCATCTTATATAGGGTGAAGTCTTACATAGGAGTCCAGGTATGAGGAGTATGAATGAGTGTGTGTGTGCACACATGTGTGTATTGTGTAGGAACGAGAGGGCTGTTTGGCTAATGATTGGGCAAAACATCAGTCCAAAAGCTGAAGAGAAACTGGAGGGAAATAGCAGTAGAGAGTTGTAAGAAGCATGTGGAAGGCAGGCATCCAGGAATCCTGCTCATGATAAGTAGGAACATAGTCTAGAATCTAGGGGCTACTCTGCCATCATCATACATCCTGGCATTCTCGAATACTCTCTGACCATCTAATAAACCATCCACTCTCTATACACCTATACTCCTTTGCATATGCTTCACTTATCTTTTCCTTAATCCATCTGGCCAAGTTCAAGTTCTGACATCACTTCTTCTAGAAAGCCTTCCCTGAACCCCAAATCCAAGGTAGCCTTTTTGGCTCCATCTCATTTAGTTTGCACTTCTGTTAGTCATGTATCACTGTGCATGTCTCCACAGCAATTTTGTATTTGAATAATTCGAGAAATGCCACAATATTCATTAACACAAAACTATATTAAAGGCACTGAGAAGGCCTGAAATAAGGAATCTGTTTAGCTATCTTTAGCTCAGGGGTTTCCCAGTTTATTTGACCATATATAGCCCTTCTTCCCTCATATAATGATTATTATACTCAAAAACAGGTATTCTAGGAAGTAGCATTTTGGAAAAATTGGTTCCTGTGATCTTTTGGAGGCCAATGACGGTTTTTGTATGACCAGGATATGCAAGCATGCCTGACATAAAAAAGTCCTTATTATATGTTTGTTGAATGAGTGAGTGAGTGAGTGAGTGAGTGAGTGAGTGATGAAGTAGCCTCATTCTGGTGTTCAGGCTCTGACTGGACTGACTATATAATCCAGAGGATTGCTGGAAGGGAGGTAAAAGGTCTCCCTAGATTTCTTCCCTTCAGGACCAGGGTCAGCCTCCGTATTGACATCAGGGGACAAAACAATGCTAATGGGTAAAGCTGCCTGCCTTAGGGAGGTGTTTAGAATAGCTAAAAGATAAGAAAATGGAGAGCAGAGGATGGGACGGGGAGAGGGAGTGGGAGAGGACAGAGGCAAGTGCCTATTGCAGGGGTTACAGGGTCCTCAGTCATGGTGTTCCTCAGGGGAGACCTTGTCATTATGCCTACCTTTGATATAGATATTAAAAAATCTTCTGCTCAAGATATTAGAAAAGACAGGTCCTCTTTTCCTTACCCTTTAGTCCCTTTAGACCTCCTTTTTTTCTCCCTAGTGCCAAATGTAATGTGCTTATAAGTACTCAGGAGGGACCCAAAACATTTTGAAATAGATCTCAATGGGTGACGAATTTGGAGATCTTGATATATAGCATTAAAGAAAGAAGAGTAAAATCTGAGAACTCAAAGACACCTTCAAGATCATGAGGAATTCAAAGTCCTCATTTGCAAACAGGCCAATGAAGAAGCAGAGAAGGGTAATACAAAAATAATTAATGCCCAAAGTAATACAGCATTCTGATATCTGGGTCTGGGCACAAGCGTTACAACTCCTTGTCCTCTTTCTCTATCCCCCATTAACACGAACATGGTCAAAACGTTCTGTGATCACAAATGAGAGTGAGTAAGGACTAGGAGTGGTGCACTCTTCAAAGGATGGATTACATTCAAGTAACACAGTCAAATGGATGATTTGACACTAGTCCACAGGTCCGTTGCCTCTCCCCAGAAATTCACGTTCTCCCCAGCCAGCTGATTCTCACCATCACTGAGGATGAAAACTGATGCACTAAACAAGTAATCATTAGATCATGACATTGGTTACCCAGAGTATCTGACCTTGGAACTAATTTTTAAGTGATTGGGAAAAGTTCTTCAACACTTTCCCACACTTAAGTTTGTACATCTGCGACAATGACACCCAGGATTATTGCAATTTTAATGCGTTGGTCTTTCAAGAGTCTCTGTACTCCTTGTACTAGATTCTTAAGATGTGACAGAAAAACAATCTCAAAATTAGCTTACTTCCATAAATTAAGGAAAAGTCATCTGGCTTCTCTGTTTTTGAAACCCCAAGAGATTGTTAATTGCTTTATTCATGTAAACAAAGATCTCAAGAGGTAGTGACATTTTATTGTCTTGCGCTAACCCAATTGTCTTTTAAAACACTCATGCGGATTCATGGATTAATCTATCATGATTAGTTAGAATTCATTCTACACATAACACTCATTTATAGTGTGGTTCTTACAGTGGCCACAAGTGGAGATGAGTTGTGTGTCTTTAGGCTCAAAATATTGATATATATATATATATATATATTCCAATCTTCTGCTGTTTCCAAAAGTGCTAAGCCTTCCCTATTTTTATTTATTTATTTATTTATTTATTTATTTATTTATTTATTTATTTATTTATTTATTCATTCATTCAGGGCAGTATCACTGGCCCTTATCTGTGGGACCGAACCAGGGCCGCTGTTTCCCAAGCCAGCGCTTAACTACCATGCCACTCGGCCGGCCCTTTAAAAGAGAAAAAATGAAAATGTTTAGTCTTTTTCAAATCTCAAGTCCTTTTGTAAGTGATCCTACACGTATCTAAAGGGACATTCTTTTGTTCTCTCATTCTACCTTACCCTTACCACAGTCTGTGAATGCTTTCTCCTGGAGGTGGAATTCTCATGGACAACCTCTCCTCCTCATTTTCCAGGCAGAGAGCCACCCCATGTGACCACTAGGGGCCCCGGCTGCACACGACATTCAGGATTAATCTCTGATCTTGGCTCACCTCACTGCCACTGGGGGTGTTAAGGTCTGGTTCCCATCCTTCGATCTCTTTTTAGTGAAAAGTAACCTAGGATTATTCCAGCTTTGCTTTTAGAAATAGGAAATACTGAACAACAAGTATATTAGAGAGTAAAGCATAATATAGAAATGATAAAAAAAGCAAGACCAGGTCACAGATGAAGGAAAGCCGTTAACTGGGTGATCTTCCTCTTAGTTCTAGATCTCATGTCTGCAGCTTGTCTTTATCTGACCACTTATGCTTCCTATTCTTGCACCAGGCCTCCCGGTGCCTACTCATCCTTCTCTCTCCTCTCTTCTCTGTTGACAGAACCATAGTTCGGTCAATGCAGGGGAATGGGAGGAGATGGCAGAAATAGTTGTCCTGAGAAAAGGAATCCATTTATCCCCAGCTCACCCATTTCATTCTGGAAGGTGTGGTCCTGCGGGAGAATGGAGTGGGAATTCTGAACAGTTCCTCCTCCAACAAACCAGTTCACGTTGGGGTTCCAGCGGTTCATAAAGCCACAGAGATGATTTTCTTCAAAGTCACATTCTGGCAGAAGAGAAATGAAAACATACCTCATGGAGATGTAGTCATACCTGGCTACACCCATACTCACTGCAGAGTCTGCTCTTAGATATTAAAATATGTTTCTCAGTCCCTTTGCCCACTGGAACCTTTGTACCAGGACCCCTGCACAATTAAGAAGAGGGATAGATTATGTAATGAACAGAGATTATAATTCATCATTGTCCCTTTGGATTGTGGCCCTTCCACTTACTAGCCATCTTACGTGCAGAGAGTTACTCATTACCTCTCTTAGCCTCTGTTTCTTCCTATATAAAATGGGGGCAACGTTCCCACCTCATAGGACTGTTGTCAGTATGGACAGCTTCCAACACAGTGATAGGCGCACATTTGGTGCTTGGTACAAGTCTGTCATTTTTATCATCCATCTCTGTTTCAAAGCACTGGTTAGGGCTATGCTCCTCGTTCCAGAAATTTTATTCTCTACCTTTTCTTGCACCTGGTAGCCCATTCTTCCATCTGCCTCTCTCCTGATGGTGGACAAAATACCCAGAGCTAAGGAGTATGCTTTCTAATGCTAACATCGTCTGCTTTTCTTATAAACAAGAGCCCGGTTAGAATAGGCAGCACAGGTGTACGCTAGGCTCTGGGTCCTTCTGCAGCTACTGAGGAGAGAAGAGACAGAAGATAAACAGACTACCTTGCCTGCCCCTTTTTTTAGTGGCATTGACATGTTTGCATGGATAAATTGTTCTTAGTCAACAGATTCCTTTAGTAGGAACAAAAAACTCACAAGCCAGTGTCTCCAATGTTCCTACTGTTCCCCATAATCATCAATGAAAAATATGAAATGTGATTGTGCTGCCACCTCTTGTTGGCCCCTCCAGATCCACTCCACCATTTTTCACCCTGCTCTGTCCTCCAGAGGTTGGCCTGTATAGACTGTATCAATGGGCCCCCCTGCCTTCTGGCTTCCAGTTGGATTCGACCAATGGAAGGTGGGAGGAGAACGAGGTTGGGAGTGCTTATACTTCCGGTGCCCTCCATACCAGGTCACCATGGGTTGGCTGTGTCCCTCTACTGAGGGCACAGCTCTTGTCAAGAAGCTCTTACCACACAGCTACTGTCTCCGGGTTCTCAGAACCCTCCTCCTTTGCTCCTTCAGATCTAACGGTGGTAACAGCTCATGAGTCATCACTGTTACCAGTTCTAGATTACTATACCATCCCTCATTGGTTTTCTTTACCCACTCACACCTTTGTAGTTCCTTGTGGAACTTTCCTCACATTACTCAGGTTGAATGCACCCTCTGTTTCCACTTTCCTTACATGATCCTGAATGACACAGTTATCGATTTGTTTTTACATTAGCAAGAGTTGAAAAACTTAATGATTCTCATTTACAACTTTTCCAGTGTAGCATCTGCTAACCAGTGCTCAACATTCAGTGCCAAAGACTGCCACAGCATAAAATAAAAAGCAAAATATTCCTCAATGTGCCAGCACTTTTCTAAACACTTTATATTAATTAACTTATTTAAGCCTCAGAACAACCCCGTAAGGTAGGTACTATTATGAACCTCATTTTACAGATAAGGAACTGAGAGAAGCAAACAGAGTGCATAAAAAGAAGGAGAAGTGATAGTGTGAGTATAAGTTTAATAAGATAAAACATTGGCACTCCTTTTGTTTTTTAAACAAACCAGAAGCCATCAAGCAACTTGAAGAAAGCAAACTAACATTTCTTGAGTGTTAAGCACCCCAAGAATCGCCTACATATCCATGAGCTCATTAGTCCCCACAATAATCCTATGAAGAAAGCAGTTGATCCCCATTTTACAGGTGATAAAACAAAGGCTGTGAGGCTCCGTGGGTTGACTGAGCCAGCAGGTGGTAGCTCCACCTCATGTGTCTGATTAGTCAGACGGTTGTCTAAGACCCAAGCAGCAGACATGTGGGAGCTACAGGGAGGTTCAGGGAAGGGAGCTGGGCCTAAACTCACTGTATCTTCAGAAAATGGTCACACTCTCAGTCTGTTTTCTTTCACTTGTGTTAGCGTCATCACTGGATGGCCACAACAGAGACGTGAGACTCTGGGAATGTGCTAAGCCTCTTTTGTGTTCAGAATCATCTTTGATGCTCTCTTCCTCTCCACAGCTATTCAACCTCCAAGTACTTCCAGTGCTGAAAAACCTCTCAAATCTACCACTTTTTTCCTACTCCATTGCCAACCCCAATTTTAGACCCTCATTGTGTCCCTGTAAAGTCACAACCACTTCCTAGGGATTTTCCTACCTCTTAAGCATTTTCCTTGTTTCTAACTCATTTTCCATGTGGCAGCCAGAGTCATCATCTGGAAAGCACAGCTGCAAGCCCCTCCCCCACTGACTGACTTTTAGGACCTCCCACCCATATAATTCATTAATCCAAGCTCCACAGCCAGAATCTAGGATCTCCTGTAACAAACTCCCTCAGCAGTCCTGATTCTCACTTCAAACACCCCACTCAGCATCCAGCCTTTGCCTGAGCTTGTTCTGTGCTTTCTTTCCACTGGAGTCTTCCTATCCAGCACCTTTACTTGACTAACTTCTGCTCCTTGAAACGCCAGCTCAAATGAGTCTCCTGAATTCAGCCCTCTCTGATCTCCCCTCCTCCCCACTGCACCTCCACAGTACGGCTAGTCCTTTGCCGGCAATATTCATCATATATAGAAATAGCTTCGGGGGTAGACAAATAGAAGGTGAGCGACCACTGGACAAGGACTATGTCTTTTCTTTATGTCCTCTTGGAAGCGGTCACATAAGAGGCACCCAACTAATCCTGCTCAAGTGATCTAAGTGACGATTGAGGCAATGGGTTGCAAGAGAGAAATGGAGTAAAGTGAGGAAAGGAGATAATATGATGTCTGCTTTTCTAGAAAATGCCACAAAAAGATGAGTTCACACCAAATTGGAAATTGTTTTTTATTAGAATATGCTGAGGTTAAGGCAGCAGCTCAGGTTACTGTTGCTGCATCTACTTTTCTTTCTTTAATCCAGCCAGTCCTGGCAAACTCTAATGAGCCTTGCCATGCTAAAGACAGAAACAAAAATACGCCATTCAAGTGAACCTAGCAAAGAATTTTAACTATTATGCATGATGCAGTGCATTCTATAAAATAGTTTAGTTGATTCAATTCCCCCTGGCAACAGTGGATTTTAGAAAAAGATTCATATTCTGATAAATGAAAATGAAACCCACTTACCAATACAGTAGCCTGTTGTCATCTTGATTTCAAAGAGTGCAATGCTGGATGTGTTTCCCTGTCCTAGCACACCTTCTATTAAAATCTGCACAAGACATGGGGAAAAAGAAGTGAGGCTTCAAAACACCATGTTTCCTTGCTTCAGTATTTCAGCTATGAGTCAGCGTGGTTCAGCAATTCAAGGCAAAGTGAGATTGTCTGTCTCAACCTATTGCTATTGGATATCAATCTCATGATGGACTTTATTAAAAGAGTGCGAGCGTGAGTGTGTGTGTGTGTATCAGCGAGCGTGTAGTGTGTGTCAACGAGTGTGTGTGCAGGTGTGTGTGTACATATATACTCCGAACTTTGTGGTGAGCAAGCTGTCCAATAAAAGCTCTGAGTCAGCTGCCTTGCACTGTTTCCCCAAGCACCACCTTCTCCAGTGCTTGTAGTGGCACCAACTGGCTGTGAGTGGAGGGGAAAGCTTGTGCCTCTGGAAAAATCCATCCTGAGAAGGATCAGGAACAGAAGACAGAAGCATTAGGGGGGAAAATCGCATGGAGGAGGAGATAGGAAGCATAATCTAACTAGTGGTGGGAGATCTCCACATACGATGGAGGAGGCTCATACATAAACTAACTTGTAGTATCTGTATGGCTGAAAATTTTGAAAATTTCACACAAAGAACAGATAGAAGAGTGACAATTTATGTGGTGATTTCAAGCACTGTTTCAAGCACTTGGTCTTGTTTCTGCAAGTATTCACTTTCCTTTAGGTGATTTTGGTGATTTTAGCCCAATGTATTGCAACTATGTTGGTAGATTTTGGCTATGATACACTGTGGGGAAGATGTTTTGAAATAGGGAACTCAATGTACCTTCCCTCAAGCCGTCTGATGGGGAAGGATTACAAGCAGACAGAGACAGAGGAGATTTCAAAACTTTTGAAGAAGTGGGATGGGATAGGAAATTGAAAGGGGGTTAGGAATGGAGAACATTTGCATGAAGCCTCCACTGTATCGTTTATGACACAGTTTCACTAAATATCATACTTTATGGTCAAGTGAGTCCAGATTCCATCCTCTTTCACTACACCAATCCACATCCAACTTTATCTTATATGCTCTATCTTCCTTTTCCAACACTTCCAGTGGAATAACTTCCAGCTTTGAAAAGGAATCAGACATATCCTTTATGTAGCTCTCCTCTTGTAAAGTAGGAAAGTACTTTTCATTTTTCCTTTTATTATGGTTAATGTTTTGTTTAAAATTTGTAGCAAACAAACCATTAGGAAGATAACATAAACATATACCACACACAACTGAGAAGGATGAAATAAAATTGTAAGAAATGAGAATGCTTCCTTAACGCCATTAGAAAATAAATTTCCATTGAAGAGGCTGGTTTAGGCCCTATTTAGATTTGTACTGAAGTCTCATTTAAACAGACAGGAAAGAAATCTGGAAAGAAGCTCTCTTAAGAAATAAACAAGGGCTGGCAGAGTGGTGCAGTGGTTGAGCGCTGGCTTGGGAGGCCGGCGGCCCCGGTTCGGGTCCCACATATGAGGGCCAGTGACACTGCCCTCAAAAAAAAAAAAAAAAAAAAAAGAAAAGAAAAAGAAAAAAAAAGAAAGAAACAAAATATTAATGTCCATTATTAATTTTCTTCTCTGATGCATCTCCTATTAAAAAAAAAATCACACCCTAACACAGGAGATAATGAACTTCAATGGCAGAAGTTTTCAGAAGACCTCAGGGTAGCATAAAGCCACAGATAAACTTCCTCCAAAATTCTACCTGCCTTGAATTTCTTGGCGCTGTTTTGCAAATCCAGGCTGGCTATGAGCCAGCTGTCCGAAGGCTCCATAGCTGTCCAAAGCAAGCGATCAAAGCTTTCGTCCTCAAATCTCAAGTAGAGGTTCAGTCGGCTGGAATCTGATGCAGACCCGAAAGATGCGGTTATCTGGTAGACCAATCGGAGGCAGCTCCACTCCTCAGCCTGTAAGTCAGAACTTAGCAGCACAGCTTTCTCTCCCTGTTTAGCAAAGGAGGTGTCCACATAAATGTAATGGCCTGGAGAGAGAAAAGAACACAGGGAAGGGATCAAATTTCTGTTGGCAACCCAGGAAAAGACACAACTGCAGTCCAGTCAATCAGAGGACAGGTATAGCCTACACATGCATTTTGTTAGTCCCCCAAATATTGTCTGGTTGCTGGGTTTCTGCCTTCTTTGAAAAAACTAGAAGGTCCAGCAACACTGAGGCCACTTACACACACACAGGACACACTACAACAGGGTGGAGCTGAGTAGCGCTGCCTCTTCAGAGGGTGGTGTGTGAGCTCCATTTGCCCCTCACCCCTACTATTCCCTATTACCACCTGACATGGAAGCCAAGTGTCTGCTGCCTGTTATTATCTTACACCAGGCCCACTTAGCACACTTCATTCATCTTCCTGGTCCCCATACGCATATGGGTTTGAGAACCTAGGTTAAGGGGCTTCAGAATCTAGAGGAACAGAATGAGTAAGGGAAACACCCAAGACTGGGGTGAACCCAATCTTCTTCCATAGCTCCCCTCATATCTAATGATTCAATCTGCATTTAATTTACATCATTATAGTACATTGAATCAATTTAGTTCCCTCAGATCTTGGGGCCTAAGCAGAAAAAGTTCTTAGTAAACTAATTTTTTTCTTCATTAGGAATAAGACTCTCCTTAGAGTCTCTAGACTCTAAGGAGACCAAATTTCATAGTTCCGACAACTAAATGAGAAAGCATATACAAAGCATGTAGGACAGGGCTTGGAAAGCAGTGGGCACTCTGGAACTATCAATCATTCCCTTCTCCTCCATACCTGCTCCCCTTTCTCACTCCCTTCTCCCTCCTCTTTCCCTTTCTCCTCTTCTCTTTATCTTCTCCTTCCCTTCCCCCATCCTGCTCCACCCTCTTCCCCTTTCCTTCCTCTCTCTCCAGCCCTCTTCCCTCCTCCCACCCCCTCTCCCCATCTTCCTAATATTGACAAGTTGGTGCTCTGCTGGCTACATCAGGATTTAGAACAGCATTTGTATGGGAGAGGAAATAAAAAAAGACTGGAACCAAGAACCCTAATTTGAGCCTTTCAAATCCAACTCTGGTCATTGGCTTCCTCTAGCAGTGATCTGATCTGCCTGTGGGTCCCAGGGACCCCACTGCCTTTCTGGCCTGTGACTCTCATGCTTGCTCAGGGGTTCCCACACTTAGTGGCCAGCATCTAATCTGCTTTCTCTCATCATGTGACCACAGACTCCACCCTTGAATTTTGGGCTCTGCAATACTAAACTCTTACTAGAAAGGCTCTGAAATGCCCTCCAAATACTGATCAGCCAGGATCCTTGTCTCTGTGGAGAGTACTGACAGGCAAGCAGCAGCTCAACTGATGACCATCCTAACAGTTGGGGCACAGTGAGGGCATTGCCTTCGGGGGAGCCTCACTTGCCTGTAAAGTGTTTCAGGATCAAGATCTATGTCTAGCTGGTGGTCTTCTTAACATAGCAACCACCAACTGGGTGCAAATAGCAATTGCTTCTAGATACCAACCCAGGCACCTGTGTGGAGAAATCTGGCCCTTGCAGCAATCGCCAACACTCTTGCCTCCTGCATACAGTGAGCATTCACTGTGAATCAGACACTGTTCTAAGCACTTCACACACATTTATTTACTAGCTATGGGGGCTGTTGGGTTTTGACATACTAAGCCAGGCATCTTGATGCCAACCCTTTTTGAATAAAAATGCTGCTTCACTGTGACATGAGGGAATGAATGAGCGCTATCCCCCTTTCCTGACTCTCTGTTTTGGCCTCAAAAGACGGGACTCTAAGCAGCTGATAGTTGGGTGGGGTGGGGATGAGGACTGGAAGAGATCCTGAGAGCACTTCAAGCCTTTACTGAGGAACTAGAGAGTTGGTATAAAAGAGGAAATAAACAAAGTTCCTAGTGGGTTTTATGGAGGCTCACATCCCATGCCAAATGCTGCCATCCGAGGTCCACTTCTCCCTGGGGACTTCCCCAACTTCTTTTGCTCTCCTATTCTCTCCTTCCTTTCCCCATTCTAGAAGAGAACAAGTCACAGCAGAAGCGCTCAAACTTGAGCCCCGAGTCACATGGAGGGCTTGTTCAAACACAGATTGCTGAGCACGCTCCCAGTTTTGGATCCAGCAACACCTGAGTGACGCTGCATTTCTAAAAGATGGTATTTCTGAGAAGTTTTAGGTGATGCTGATGCTACCGGTCTGAGAATCACAAATTAAGAACCAAATGTGACAGAGAAATAGGACTCATTCTTTAGACACGTCTTATCTATCAAAGAAAGGGCAGGCTACCGTAGGAAGTAAAGGAGGCAGCGATTCTATTTGGAGGTAAACCTCAAACTTAGTTAATGTGGGTTACAGCAGGCTCAGAGAGTCCACTTACTGGTGATTATCTTGATTTTTTTTTCAGTGACTATAATAAAAAAAAGTCTCTCTTGACATTTTCTCTCAGTATATCAGATGTTATGAGGATATGCTAATGTTCTCGTGTTAAGAACCTTTGATAGCACACACTATATAAAATGTATTATTTAAAATACTTCGACCTGATACAGTATGAAAGTTGGTGCTATTTACTGAGTGATTTTGACATCTGAGCCATAAATGTTCACTATTCCAAAATTGGGGGATTTTGCATGTAAATTACAGGCCTCAAATTCATTTTTAGGTCCTGCTGTGTGAATGTGCCTATTAGCTGCATTATGATCCACCCAAAAATCTATCTACCCAACTGATTTTGCATCCACTCAGCAGAATAACGCATTTTTCTAGCTCAATAACTAGCTCAAGTGTACTCACCTCTACTACAACTGCCAAGCTCAAGATAGATTTTTCTCAATCACTACATCTTTTTTTTTTTCCTGCTCAGCCTGGATATAGCCTCAGAATCCTTCTAAACACAATGTTCCATTTAGCCATTACTAATAAATCTGAGCTGGCACTTACTTGAGTTAAAATTGTTGCCTTTGCTTGTGGGTTCAATGTTAGAGTATAAGTTGTGGTCATGTTAGGGCTAAATTGAGCTAGAAAGAACACGGCATACTTTAAATAAGTTTTTTGGAAATTAAGAAAGAATGAGGAAGATATTGATATCAGGGATGGTACCTTACCCTGGACTGTCATTAACAAAATTGCTATTCTATGCAACAACATGGATGGTCCTAGAGGGTACTATGCTAAGTGAAATAAGTCAGACTGAGAAAGACAAATACCAGATGATCTCACTTATATGTGGAATCTAAAGAACAAAATAAGCGAACAAACTAGAAACAGACCCATAGATACAGACAACAAACTGATGGTTGCTAGAGCAGAGGGGGTTGGGAGGCTGGATGAAAAAGAAGAAGGGATTAAGCAACACAAATTAGTAGTTACAATAGTCATGAGGGCTGTAAAGCACAGCATAGAGAATATAATCAATGATGTTGCAACAACTATCTATATAGTGCCAGGTGGCTACTAGGCTACCCGGGGGAAATCACTGCATAAAGTATATAAATGTCTCACCACTATGCTGTACACCTGAGACTAATGTAAAATAATATTGAATGTCAACTGTAATTGAAAAAAATTAATAATAAAAAATAATTTAAAAACTAAAATTGCTATTCTAGAACAAATTGATAACATTGTTGGTGAATTGTTTCTTCTTACCCTATTAAGAATCATTTTACCACTGAGAAAGTGAGTTAATTAAGTTTTTTTTGTTTGTGAAATATTTCATTTATTCCATCCTCATGAGAATGACATCTGGAAGTTAATCTTGAACATAATTTACGCACGATAAAATTCACCCTTTTAATCCAATTCAGTGGTTTTGAGTATTATTCACAAAACTGTGCAACCATTACTACTACTATTTTTAGGGTCTTTTCATCACTCCAAAAGGAAATTCCATACCCATTAGCAGTCATTCCTCATTTTTCCCTCCCCCTAGCCTCTGGAAACCACAAATGTACTTACTGTCTATATGGGTTTGTTTACTATGGAAATTTCATATGAATGGAGTCATATAATATGTGGCCTTTTGTGACTGGTTTCTTTCACTTAGCATAATGCTTTCAAAGTTTATCATGTTATAGCATGTATCAGAATTTCATTCTTTATTGAGGCTGGATAATATTCCATTTTATGGATATACCACATTTTATTTTTATTCACTCATCAGTTGGTAGACATTTGGGTTATTCCCACTTTTTAACTATTATAAATAATGCTATTATAAAGATTTATGTATGAGTTTTTATTTTGTTTTGTTTTTAATTGGGGAATCAGGGAAGGGGAACAGACAAGTTGCTGTCTTTTTGTTCTTCAGTCTAGTTGCGGAGGATGTTGCTTCACTGTTGGTATCGACATTGCACTCTTCCTGGAAGAGGCAGATCGGTCGCCGGCCTCTGGATGTCGCTCACAGCAGCTATTGGTAGCTCACACTGGCTGCCGGCCACTCAATGTAGCCTATAGCAGCCCACTGCAGCAGGGGCTGCAGCCCACATTGTCGCCAGGGCTCACAGCCCAGCTCCAGGTGGAGCTGTTGTTAGCTGTAGAGGGCAGTGTCACTGGCTCTCATATGTGGGATCTGAACCAGGGCGGCTGGCATCCCCAAACCAGCTCTTAACCAATGCGCCACTCGGCTGGCCCTATGTATGAGTTTTTATGTAGACATAAGTTTCAATTCTCTTAGGAATATGTCTAGGAGTGGAATTGTTAGGTCATATGGTAACACTGTGTTTAATTTTTTGAGGAGCTGCCAAACTGCTTTTGAAAGTGGCATTCGCATGTCTACTAGCAATGTATGAGAGTTCCTATATCTCCACATGTTCATCAATAATTGTTACTGTCCATATTTTTTTAAATTATAGCCATCCTAATTGATGTGAAATGATACCTAATTGTGCTTTTGATTTGCATGTCTCTAATGACTGATGATGTAGAGCATTTTTTTGGTGTGTGCTTATTAGCTATCGGTACATCTGCTTTGAAGGAATTTCTATTTAAGTCCTTTGTTCATTTAAAAAATTAGAGTATTTATCTTTTTATTGTTGAGTTATAAGAGATTCTACATATTCTTGAAAACTATATCATATGAGATATGTGACTTACAAATATTTTTTTCCTATTCTGTGAGTTGTCTTGATGGTATCTTTTGATGTACAAAAGGTTTTAATTTTGAAGTCCGATTTTCTATCTTTTCTTTGGTTATATGTGCTTTTGGTGTAATAGCTAAGAAACCATTTTCTAATTTACAGTCATGAAGGTTTATACCGACGTTTTTTTCTAAGAGGTTACAGCTTTAGCCCTACATTTAGGTCTTGAATCAATTTTGAGTTAATTTTTGCCCATTAAGTTGTCTTGGTACCTTTGCTGAAAATCAACTGAGCATAGATATAAGGATTCATTTTTTAACTCTCAAATCTGTCCATATATGAGTACACAAAGTCTTGCTTACTATAGCTTTAGAGTGAGTTTTGTAACTGGAAAGTGTGAGCCCTCCAACTTCACTCTTTTTTGAGATTATTTTGACTATTCTGGGTCCTTTGAATTTCCATATGAATTTAAATATCAGGATGGGAATAAGGCAAGTTAAAATAACAGAAATTACTATTCTTATTGATATTCAGTCTTTTTTCTCAAATAAATGCTCCGGAATATTGCAAGTCTTTGGTTAATTTCAAGTTCTTAAAAGGTTGATTTTGACAATTGTTGCCAGCATTTTCATTGCTTTTATGGGGACAGGATTTTCTGAAGTGCTTAATCCACTGTTCTTGCTGACATCACTCCCTTTCCAGATCTTTGTTAACTAAGATGTTAAAGCAAGCACAAATAAATAAGAAAAAGGCAAAGAATGGCAGAAATCACATGTGGGTTGGGTTGTTGACTCTGACTCATCAGGCCAAGACTCTGGGGGAGATTTACTAGCTAGTGTTGGAGCATGATGACAGGAGGGAAAGAAAGGATCCTTTTCAAATATTGCTGCTTAGGCGATTTGAACCGCTTTAGGAAACATTGGAAATGATAACATTTTTATTACGGGGTCAGAAAAGGGTCATAAACTTCCAAACAGATTTTTTTAAAAGTAAGTCACCAATCAAAACTAATAATAAAACCATCCTGCCCAAAAGGTCAAGCTCTACGTGCCTCAGGATCTGAACATGCAGGCATCAGATAAAGCTTTTCTGTTTCGATGAAGGCAGACATAGAGAGCTGGGTTTTGGGGTTGTGCTTAATTGCCGGACACATCTGCACAGCTAGAGCTCAATGTATTAATGACTTCTAATAGCCAAGGCACACGCGATAGGTCTAAATCTCAAGTCACCACTCTGGCACTGTGGCCATGGCAGGTGTCATGGGGTACTTCTTGGCATCCTGCAGTTCTATTTGCTAATGAATGTACTGTCCTTCAGGTGGGATGCTCATGCTGGGTGACTGTGTGGTACAGTGGACGCCACGCAGGATTTGCAAAGTATGACCTTGGCATACAACTTTATCATGCATTCGCTGTGTCATCAATTTCCTTATCTGCAAAATGGGAAGAATAAAACAGCAGAGTCTTATATATGCATTCAATATTTGGGAAATCACTCAATGTACTCAGAAAAAAAAACCCAAACTGAAAACAATCTAACCACTGCAATATACACACACACACACAAGAGAAAAGGTTTCATCCAAATAGCTACTGAATAAACCTATTTTATACATTTCAACACAAAAAAGAAAATTGGCTGTGTTAGATATAGAAATGGTATAATATATAGGAAAGTATGTATACTGTACAGTGCATAATTAATTTAGGGAATTTTCAAGGACAATTTTGACAGTATCCAATTTTCACCTTTTGTGCTGGTTTTACAAGGTACAATTCAAGTGAGATGTGACTATATCTATAGGATTGTGAGAACCTGATGAAAATGATGTACATAAAAATGCCTTGTAATTATAATGTTAATTACTACTGTCCTCATCATCCAGGGGAGGAGTCCTTCAGTTGTTCCAGTGATAGTACGAAATTTAGTCTTCCTTTTTTCCAATGTGGAAAAAAGGGGCCACACACTAAACCTGACAAGCTCAGAGGAGGCCTGCATGGAAATAAAAATTCCTAACTAAAAGTGGATCATAGGGAGTAGTCATGTCCTAGGCCTCCAGGGTCCTTGGCAAAGGTTAATCTTTACCTTAAGTGACCCTGTCTGTTCTTTTGCATCTAAGATAATATACCTTTGAGAAATTCGAGTAATCTCCTTTTCCAGATCCCTCAGGGCACAACCTCCCATACCAGGGCAGGTTTGGATGTTGTTTATATTGACACCAGTATGGTTCAGGCAGCAGATCAGCAGCACATTTTCAATGCTGATTACTAAGAACAGTCTACATTAATTTCACTTCAACTGACTTTTTGATCTTGAAATCTATACTTTTATCCTCTTGAGGGCTGGGTTCCTCCTGGCTGCCCATCCTCAGCGGTTCGCCTCCTCATAACTAAGCCCCCTGGCTCTCGCTAAGGATTAATCATCATCTAAAGTGAAATTCAGCATAGTTATCCTTGTTAGAATTCTGGCTGAAACCTCATGACCCAGGTCTAATAAGGATACCTCCATCTCTATTTTGTTTAGTATAGTACCTTGTGTGTCTAAGACTAGGACACTCCCTTCTTTTGTGCAGGGCCCTTCCCAGCTGGAGTTCAGCCCCTGCACTCCGGTGAGGCCCTTCTCACCAGATTTCCTGAATGCCTTACTGCCAGCCTTCCTGCCTGGACTGGGTCCTGCCTGTGGAAGGACCTGGAGTGGTTAAGTGGAGTGGCTAAAAAGTATGTTTATCATGCAGGCAGATGTTGGTTCAAATCCCAGTTATACCAATTACAAATCATGTCACTTTGGGCAAGTTACTTATACTATCTGAGACTCGCTTTCTTCATTGTTAAAATGAGGATGTTAAAATATTGACTCTAGGGCCGGCCGAGTGGCGCAGTGGTTAAGCGCTGACTTGGGAAGCCAGCAGCCCTGGTTCGGTCCCACATATGAGGACCAGTGACACTGCCCTCCAAAAAAAAAAGAAAAGAGAAAAAAATGGCACAATAGACAGATGCTGTGCTAACTGCCTCCCAGGATCACACCAAAATTACAAGCAAATTATACAGCATTCAACCTTGGAGGTCCCCAGAACACTGGAGGAACAGAACCACTAAATGAAGAATTTAAAGAGGAAGCCCTGTCGGGTCTGGTAGGACGGGCGGAGACGAGAGAGGGCGAGCCCCGTGAGGGAAGCCCCAGCCGTGGGAAGCTTGGCTGGTTGGGGGAGAGACCCTCCGGCCGCACCCCAAGGTCACCAGCCCAGAGTTCCTTTGCCGGGAAGAGGAGTTCTAATATAGCTGGCAGTAAATTAGTAAGGACTCTTTGCTCAGCTCGGTGAGGCCAAGAGCGGCTGGAGAATCAGTGGAGCCGGAGCCCGGGCTTGCTCGCCGGTGAGCACTTACCTGGTTCCTGGTGGAGGGAGTGGCTGTGTGAGCCGGGAGCCTGCGGGGACGGACTGAACTGAGCACCTTTGGTGCAAAGGCTGGAGGTTTTTGAACTGTTGTTCCCATGGTGTGGGGCCTGCACGCGAGTGGTGTAGGGAGGGCGCCATTTTGTTGGGCTTGGACCCTCCCACGAAGGATCAGGTCCCAGACCTAATTGGTCTGGTGGAATTGGCGCAGAAGTACGTGTGTGCGTGCGCGCGCGCGCCTGCGGCTTTGAATCCCCACCCTCTGCCTGGCTTATACGGTATTGCCAGGGAAACACAGGGTGGATGCCCTCCGGCTCCAAAAGGCTGCTCACTGAGACCCCAGAGTGCGCGGGAGCTGCCTCGGATCCCCACCCTCTGCTCGGCTTGTGCTGCGTTGCCAGGGAAACACCTAGTGGGAGTGATCCGGCTCCAACAGGCTGCTCACTGAGACACGGGAGTGCGTAAGCCGCCTCAGGTCCCCACTCTCCGCACTCCGCTTGCAGAGTTGCCAGGCTGGTGATTGGTTGTCGGGCTGCTCGGCCTGATCGGCTAGTGGCTGATTAGGACAGGCTGAGACTGGGAGTTTTCCTGGGAGTGTTGGGCTGTGAGCTGTGTGCCTGCGTTATCCAGCCAGGGCTCTCCTGGTGATCTATCTAATATATCAAAGCAATCCCAGAGCGACAGCCAGAATGGGGAAACAAAGAAACATGTCACAAGTAAAAGATCAGAAGAAACCTCCAGAAATGGAACCAAATGAAACAGAGGGATCCAACCTTTCAGAGACAGAGTTTACAACACTGATGATAGAATGTTTAAGGAACTTAGCGAGGACATAAAGAAGGATAGGGAAACCATAAAAAACAACCTGTTAGAACTAAAGAATACAATAACTGAAATGAAGAACACACTCGAAGGAATCACCAGTAGAGTAGATGAAGCAGAGGAGCGGGTCAGCGATTTGGAAGATAAAATAGCAGAACTCACCCAGTTGGCACAGCAAAAAGACCAAAGAATAAAAAACAATGAAAATAGTTTAAGAGCCCTATGGGACAAGGTGAAGCGCAACCACCTTCGAATTATAGGGATACCAGAAGGAGAAGAGAAGAAGCAAGGGGTCTAAAATGTATTTGAAAAAATTATGACTGAAAACTTCCCTACCCTGGTGAAGGAAATCAACATACATGCCCAGGAAGTGCAGAGGGTTCCAAACAAGCTGAACCCAAACAGGTCCACACCAAGACACATCATAGTTAAAATGGCAAAGGTTAAAGACAGAGACAGAATCCTAGAGGCTGCAAGAGAAAGACAGCAGGTTATATACAAGGAAACTCCTGTTAGACTAACAGCTGACTTGTCTACAGAAACTCTGCAGGCCAGAAAGGAGTGGCAGGAGATATTCAAAGCGACACAAAATAAAGGCTACAACCAAGATTGCTCTACCGAGCACGGCTATCACTTAAAATTGAAGGAGAAATAAAGAGCTTCTCAGAAAAGAATAAGCTTAAGGAATTCATTACCACCAAGCCAGCATTGCAAGAAATGTTAAAATAAACAAAAGAAAGGGGTAAACAAGCTAACCCAGGGAGACAATTTAAGAAGATTGAAGTCATATCAAGCCAGATATAAAGGAAAAACTGATGGTTGCTGGCTGGGAGGGAGTGGGGAAGAGGGAGAGGGGGAAGGTTTTGGACAGTGTATGTGGGACTACAATGTTGCCGCAGGGATATGGGGGCAGTTCTGGGAATGTAATTGATAATGTTGTGAAGAGACTATTATGTTGCGAGAAATAAGTCAGTTGGAGAAGGACAGGTACCATGTGATCTCACTTGTGTGTGGAGTCTGAAGAGCTGAGTGAACGATCAAAGTAAACAGACTCGTAGATGTAGAGGAAAAACTGAGGGTTGCTAGTTGGGAGGGGGGTGGGGATGGGGGGGAAGAGGAAGGGATTAGACAGCATAAATAGACAAGTACAATATTGCCACAGGGATATGAAACATAGTTTGGGGAATATAATAATGTTGTAAAAATTTTGTGGCGTGTCAGATAGTCACATATCTTGTTAGGGAGACCGCTTCATGGATGGAGTAGAGGCTTGATCACTGCACTGTACACCTGAAGTTGATGTTGTATAGTATTGTATGCCAACTGCAACTGAATATGTGGATGGTCACTGGATGTGGAGTATACTGTGGAGGGGAGTCAGGGGAGTTGTGATGGATATGTATGATATGGGGGGGAGTGGGGTGGCGAACTGGGGGAGGGGGATTTTCACTTTGGGGGGTAAAGAGTATAACTATTGCATTGTGTTGTACACCTGAAACTAATAAAAAATAAATAAAAAAAGAAAAGAAAAATAACATTCTTTCAATTAAGTATTTCAATAAAGTTTTCTCTGTCTAAAATAGTAAAATAAATTTTAAAAAATAAAAAATAAAATAAAATAAAATACTGACTCTGCAGAGTTTTAAAGAAGACCAAATAAGATAATGCAGGAAGGCACTTAATTCAGTGCCCAAAGGAACATTGTAAGCTCTTGATAAATGTTAGGTCTTATTTTTCCAGATATCTGATCAACATGCTCTTCCTGAGGGTCAGCCCACCTCGTCATCTTATACTGGACCTCCTGTTCTAATTGCTGCTTGTTCCACCTGCTGCCCATTGCTCTGTCCTTCTGGCACTAACTTCTGCCCATCGTATGGAAGATCCATTCTCCCTATTGCTTGTTCTACTGCTATGGACACATCTTTTTCTAGGTCCTAGTGCCTTCTAGTCTGTTCCATCCCATTGCCCAACAGTGTTCCCTGCTACAACAATCATTTCTGGAATCTATCATTTAATCAAAGCAGCCTTGGACAAGGATACATGCAAAACAGCTAGCAAATGTTCAGAAAGTTTTTTGCGAAGAACCAGATACCTATTGTGGAGAGAGGATGGCTCCATGGAACTGCATCCTCAATTATCTATAGCTCATGTTTTGAAGGAATCTTGCTTTCTTTGCACACCAAAGACTTTCCAAAAATTAAAAAGCCAATTTCTAAATATGTGTAGAAAATGCAATGGGCATAGTTTCTCAAAAACAGTTGATTGTGTTATTAGAGAATAAATGCTGCAGCATTCCTCAAATGCCAACAATGGTATTAAATATTTGAGATTGTTAAGATCTGTTTTTTTTCTCAATTAATAAGTTTCATGATTATTTATAAATCTACTGGTTATCTTTGGCAGAAGAATGTTATGTTCTGAAATTATCTAAGAAAACTCAATACTTTAACATGCATAAATAAAGTATTCTCACCTTCTATTTGAAGTTTCCAACTCTATTACTGTCCTCTGTAATTTATTTAATAAATTGCTATATGAATACAATTTTAGTCATATGATAACGAACACAGATTTTACAAATTCATCTCAAGTCATCTATTAGGAAACAAAAATTCAAAGGGAATGAACATCCATTGTGCTGCAGGCACTAGATTATTGACATATATTCCTCCCTCTTAAAAATGAAAAATGATCCTATCAGGTGGGAATTACCGCATTACAAGGGAGGAAACAGAGTCTCATGAAGGTTAATTCAGCAATCCAAGGTCACAGCTAGTAAACCAAAGTCTGGCTCCAAGCCCTTGCATTTCTCCTGAACCATGCTGACTCCCAATACCTCCTTGTCTCTTTATTAATTTATCTTTTCATTACTATATTCACTCTCCTGTGGCAGGAAAGCAAAGCTGTCTTCTTTTTCCTTACACTGGGAAGCTGATGGGATGCATGTTTGTACATGGAAGCTCATGTAGGCTTTTCTACAAATCTTTTTCCTGTTGATGGCATAATGACCAGGCTAACTTTTTGCTAACTTTTTGCCTGAAATCTGAAAGGGTTTTAAACACGTCAAGTTTTCTAACATTAGAGTATGTCTTTTAATTGATCTATCGTAGTGTACCTTCCCTTCTCTAAATTGATGGTTAGAATCAGTGGATAGAGAATAAGATATTAGTACCTGCACTGTGGTTAGTGACAGTGGACAGAAATCATACCCCACCCCCAGTCCTGGCCTCAGAGAGCCCCAGGCAGAGTTCCCTGTAGATACTCCCAGGAGTGGAGTGTGGGGCAATGTGAAGATGAAGGGTTATGGAGCCCCTCAGCATAAGGGCAACAGTGCAGCTCAGAGGCCCATGAGCATCAACATAATGTGTAAGGCACAGCTCAGAATTTAAGTCCAGTGTCTTAAGAAGTGTTTACTAATGTGCATTAAGCAGAAGGCACTATGTATGCATCTCATAGGTAATCTATTTGCATGCTTGATTTGGAACCCTAACTATCAGACAGCAGGGTGCCCCGCACTATCCCACATAAAGAAATTCGCCAGGCTCCCAATCTCCCTGCTGGATTAGAAAGAATCTGTCCACAGGGGTTTTGCAAGGCACATCCCTTTTCAATAAATATTTTTGATGAGAATGGCTCCTCTTCCTCCTTCTCTTTGCATATGAGGTCACCAATAATGACAGAGGTTCAAGAAATTTCTTATTCCCATACCTTAAATCTGTATGAAAGTCTTGTTTTCTGGATGGTTTCCCTGGATTAGGAGATGATGAGATTTAAGAGATATGAGCTTAAATCTAAATCCCTCAGAAAGCAATGTTCTGAGGATGGTTGATTTGCAGTAAGACTTTACAGTCAAGTTCCACTTCTGAAATGTGATGGGCAAAATGATCTATAATTGAGAAATGCCTAGCATTTGCCATCCGATCTTTGTCCCAAATGGTAAGAAACCCTGCCCAGAATGAAACCCTCCCTGCGTTAGCAAAGAGGTTTTAGTTTGGGGGAACATTTCAAATATAGCTTTGTTTATGGAAAAAGGAAAGCCTGCACTTAAAGAGCAGCATGCAATTGCCACGTCTGAGCTTCAGCGCCCTCAGGGCTGTGGGCAGGGTAAACCCTTCTTCCTGAGGTAGACCCTGACTTGTCAGCTGTCCTCGAACTTATTTATTAATAAGATTTTTCTCCTTTCACCAATGGAGCTAGAGCTTTGCTGATGACTGCAGGACTTCTGTAGAAACATGTCAGGGCTGGAAGAGACTTTTGTGTTCAATAGTGCCAGGGGAGGTTTTTTCCTCCAGTGTCACTTGGGATTAAAATTGAAAAAAACTGTGAGGCCCAATGCAGATTCACTGAATAGAATGTCACCATCGATTAGTACCATCTGCCCTGGTTCTGGAAGCAGGTCATGGGGGGCAGAGGGGGTTGAACTTCTTCCTCCAACTCAGCACCTCTTCCCACATCTGGGGTATTTGGCTTTTGGGGAGTGAGGGGAATTTCCACAGGAAGTTTGTGGCACTTTTTACCTTAGAGGTGGCTCTCGTTTATAAAATCACACACGAGTGGCGTTGATATCTCTGACTTCCCCTTGATTTTAAAGTGCATTCTTCCTCTGGGTTCCTTGTTACCTACTCTTATGGTTTTGCTCCGATCTCCAACCTGCTGCTTCTCAGTCTTCTTGTGAAATTCTCTACTTTGCCTCTTCCGTGTTTGTGTTTCACAGGATTTGGATTTGGTTTCTCTGCTCTGATGAGTCTTCCTCACAGTGGCAGAACTGTTAATGGCCTACCCAATATCTGTCCTCTTCTGCTCCCTCCCTTATTTTGACTGGGGCTGGTAACATACGCAGCCAAAACACTGCCATTGCCAGGGCACCCTGGCATGTAGAGGGGGCCAATAGCTAAGTTCTAGATAGAGATATAAAAGAAAGATGTTGGGTGGGGCTTCCAAGAAAGCTCCTTAAAGGCAGCCTGACTAAGCCGTCATGTCCCTTGGTCCTTCTCCCTTCCTTTCTCTTCCCATCTGAGGTGTGGATATGGATGCACAATGGGCTGAAGTTGCAGCGGCCATCTTAAAACCAGGTGGTGAAAAGACAACCAACTCGTGCCTCTTATCCTGGGACTTTCTTGGTTTTAAAATGAAAAATCCTATGTCCCAGGTAAACAGACACAGTTGGTCACCCTGGCAGGTGGCCCTAAGGATTGGAAGCCATCATTATGAGCAGGATAGAAACACAGATGAACCAGGGTTCCCGCTCCTGTGTGGAGGCTTCCAGCCAGTTTGAACTTCCAATCTCGGCATTTTTCATTATGAAAGAGGAAAAACAAATCCCTGTTTAAACCACTGTTACTGAATTTTTTCTGCATAGGCTTTCAAACTACCAAATGATTCACTACCCCTACGACTTCCAGCCTCATTTTTATACGGTATTCCCAAGTCTTATCACAGGCTTGATCCTTTATTAATTTTCAGACTCATATATCTAACTTTCTGCTGAGCATCTCCACTTGGACATGCCATAGATACTTAGACTCATTCTCTGTCCCCCAAATCCTGCTCTTCCTCTGTGTCCCAAATCTGAGTGAATTGAACCCCCAACTACCTAATGACCACTGAAGGAATCTCAACAAATTCATTGATTCCTCCATCTCCTTCTTTCTCCAAAATTCTATCAATCTTGATAACTTAATTTTCTAAATTTCTTTCTAAGCTATCCATTCCACCAAGTTTCCTCTACTGCACCAGTTTAGAACACCATCTTTTTTTCTGGATTACTGCAATAGCCTCACAATAGGTCTTTGTTCTTCAATCGTTCCCCACTCTAATCTGATCTCCACACTGTACCCAGAGAGTTAGTTCTGTTATGCCAATCTGATCCTTTTACTTCCTGGCCTAAAACAGTCGAGATCCCTACTGTCTTTGATTTATAAGGCTCTGTCTGGTATTCTGGCCCTCATATTTAACCACCATACCCTTTTCACAGTCTACAGGGCAGCCACAGAATATCTTTTAGTTCCTCTAAACTAAGACACCACACTCTCTCTTGCTTCCAGGCCTTCTCACATGCTGTTTTTTGTTTTTATTTTTTATCTAAGATACTCTTTCATCTCCTTTCCTTCTAATGTTTCACCACTACCTCCTGCCTCCTTTCCAGCTTCACTCCTACACTTCATTGAGGTCTTAGCTTAACAGGGCCACTAAGTAAAGTTGTGCAAAGCACAACTTAGACAACTGTACATGGTGGTCTTATTTAGCTACTTGAAATATTCCTCACTAGATTTTAAGCATGTAAGGGCATATACTATATCTTCTTGCCTCCTAGTAGGGTACTGCATATTTTTTTTAAAAAATGAGTAAACTCCTTCCTGATGATAGATTTATCTTGTTATGTTTACTATAAAGGATACTCTTTTCGAAAACTCTTTTACTGTGAAGGTTTCTCATTAGTTTTGAATTTTGTAACAATTATTCGATATATTCTTATTTTAGGAAATACAATATTTAATGAGACCAGTAACTTCACTGGTAACTCACAGCACACTTAATATTTTCACTTATGCTTCCACTGTGAACATGGAAACACAAATTCTCATTATGTCAAGATAAGCAAAGGATTGTTCAAATGCACAATTATTTGCCTTTCTGGAATGCAGACTTTGTGGGAAGCATTCAGCAAATGTTTCATTATGCGACATTTCTAAAGACAGCTATGGTTTTATCAGCCTCAAATTTCAAGGAGCTCACAAGTGCAGAGATCAGCAATACATTGAGAAATGATGAGGTCAGCATTGCTGAGTAGTCTCACAAGCCAGTTTGGTT
Organism: Aselliscus stoliczkanus; assembly: GCA_033961575.1. Taxonomy (NCBI): domain Eukaryota; kingdom Metazoa; phylum Chordata; class Mammalia; order Chiroptera; family Hipposideridae; genus Aselliscus; species Aselliscus stoliczkanus. Next base: position 162,039,227 of record CM066728.1, read on the forward strand.
CCCCCTAACAACAGAGAAATTATTCTCATTTCATGCCTAACACTGTAAAAGTAGTCTTAAAAGATTACAAAGCATTAAGCCTGGCAAAAGTAAAACAACGCCAGGAAACTCCAGTGTAAACAATCTGCCAAACACTTGAAACCACCACCACAGATGTTTGTTCCACCCTTTTCCATAGGGATGGGAAGGGGGTAGCTTTAAACCCTGCTGGCCCCAGTGGTGGCTTTAGAAGAGGAGTTTACCTATTTTAATTTACAAGAGACTCAAACTCTCTATCTTACCAGTTTTACTAGTACTACTGCTGAGAGCACAGCTGAATATTTTTGCTCATGCATTATGCAAGGCAATTTTGTCAAACAAAAAGAGTTATACACATTTTAGCTTCATTCAAGCCAGAAGAAAATGGGACTGCCTACGAAAATTTCACCATGGTAAAGGTAAATAAATAAATCTGAATTTATATTTTGCATATATATGTATATATATTTACTTTTATTTGCATTTTCTCATTTCAAATCTGCATTTTATGATTATTATAAAGTATAAAAGCAAGCAGGAACAAGAATGCTCAACTTAAAAAGAAAATATAGCTCTATAGGTATACACATTTCATTTTGTTGCATTACAAAGAAGATATAACTTATAATAGTGTGAGCATAATAATAGGAAGAAGAGTTAAAGTGAAAATAAACCCCATAATATCTGTAAAATGAGTGATCTGATCTAGATTAGTGGCTTTGAAACATTTTGTTTTTCAAACATAATTGAACACAGAAGTTCATCTATTAACAGAGCAAAAAAGAGAGGATGTGATTGCCAAGTTCTCTAAATAGTTTTATATAGTCATTTGTTGTCCAAAGCAATTTTGCTTACTAAGCCTGTTCTCTCCCAATCAACCTCCTTCACAGAGGCCCCTGAAGCTTGTCCTGTGAATGGACCTGGGAATGGTTAGGAAACCCCTGACTCAGATAGTCTTGGGGCTCTCCAATATGGCAGTCTGATACACTACAAAGAAGAGCCACTCCTTGTCCTGCCCAGGTCAAGCTGGGTTCCTGCTCCTTCCTTGTCTGTGTTATCTAGTTAGCTGGGTATTCGCTCTAGTACATGAATTCACTCTGCATGTCTATACAGGTAACCACATTCACACTGGCTGGGAAGTCCTCATTTGCCAAGGAGTCTTTATGGAGTTCAAGCATTAACACGCTCTACACTCTTAATCCAGCAGTTCTCAACCTTGGATGCACACTGGGGTCACCGAGGGAGGTGTTGGTCTGCAGTATAACTAGACATCATTCCATGTCCTGGGAGAACCCTCCATCCTGGGCAAACTGGGTTGGTTGGTCACCCTACTAACAACAGAACGTTTGGAATTTCTCAAAGTGATTTCAAAGTCAAGCCAGGCTCGACAAGCACTCTTATCTGCTTACTCTCCTCCTTTGGTTCTATCACTGCTAAATCTCAGCTAGACCATGCACTCAGTGATGGCAGGATCGGCCTATGTTACTCACCCCTTTATCTCCAATATCTGGCACATACTAGGTGTTCAATAAATAAAGACTAAATGAAGTAAGCAGTATACCCTGCCACTCACTCACCTAAGGTAAAGATGGTGTAAAATAAAGGCAACAAATTTAAGTCCAAGAATAATAAACACTGATAATGAAATCCCTGTTAATATTTTAGAAATCCTCCTTAAGTATGAAAATAAATATATGACTGTGTACCTAGGGCTTATAAGAAATCACAGTACAGTGGGTAAAAAGCCAGTGGGTTTTGATAAGTTGTTTGCCATGGAGACTAGGCTTTTGATCACAATAACACCGAGAGCAACTCTGTTCATTCCTTATAATTTTAGAGCACTTAACTATTCACAAAGCAATGGGAACTATTTCAGCCTCAGTGCAATCCCACGATAAAGCTAGTGAGTTATTATCCTTCATTTCACAGATCGGGAAAGCCAGGCTCGGAGAATACATGCTGCCTGCTGAGCAGCTGGGTCGGGGTCCTATTCAGATTGCCAGATTAAGTAATTAAACATATTTGAGTATATCCCAAATAGTGCATGGGATATACTTACACTAAAAAAAAAAAAATGTTTATATGAAATTCGAATTCAACTGGAAATCCTGTATCTTATCTGGCAACCATAGGCTCTCGGCCAATTCTTTCTCTGTGCAAAGAAACTGTTAGATTTCAGGGTCACTGTGGACCCTCCCAGGTTAAATGGGCTGAGGCTGGCTCAAAGCTCATTCCCTTTCAAATCCTCTGTGATCAGGCTTTCCTGAAGGTTCTGCACATGCCTATCCTGTGTGTATGAGCCTCACTCCAGCACAGCAGTAGGCCAATCTGAGGCAGGGGGAGGGGTGGCAAAGAATGATACGAGTGGTGACTCACGGCTCCAGTGCCACACTCTCCGTGCAGACGCAATGGTTTTTATTATTATTATTATTTTGAATAGGCGATACAGAATCACCGGTGTGTAACTGAAAGATGTAAGACAGTGAAGATAACAGCTCTCTTACCCTCGGTTTCTGAGATATCCTTCCAGAGATACTTTATTCATACATATGCTAATACATACAAACATATATCTACACACAGCCTTTAGTTTTTATATAAATGGTTAACATACCGCATACTATTCTGTATCATGATTTTTTAAAACTTATATCTTAGAGATTGTTACATGATCTATCTATCTGTCTGTCTGTCTGTCTGTCTATCTATCTATAGCTGCCTCATATTTTTAAGCTGTGGAGCTTTCCATTATATAGATATACCATAATTTAAATAATCAGTGCTTCAGTGATGTACATTCCCACTTTCTCCAATCGTTAGCTATTAAAGCAATGTGGCAATAAACCTCCTCGTACCTATGACTAAGTACACTATTTTGAGTATAGCCATGGGTGAAAGCCCTTAGAAAGGGAATTGCTGAATAAAAGGAGAAATGCATTCATACTTTAGTTAAATGTTGCCAAATCTTGAAATTATACCAGTTAATGCTTCCAGCAGCAATTATATGAGAGTATTTTCCCCATCCTAACCAATGCAGTGTGTTGAACCTTTTGATATTTGTCCATCTGATAGATAAAAAATAGCATGCCATTGTAGTTCTAACTTGAATTTCTCTCACTATGAATAAAGTTCAACATCTTTTTATATGTTTACGAGCCATTGGTATTTCCTTTGTATTGTCCTTGGCCCATTTTTCTATTAGGTTGTTAATTTTTCACCATTGATTTACAGAAATTCTTTATGTATTAAGAACATTAACACAATATCTATGTTATGTGTTCCTTCTCCAGTTCACCATTTGTCCTTTGATTTATGCTTTTTTTAAAATGCAGAACTTAATGTGTTTTCAAAACATCCTTTATTTACATGAGCAAAGCCAAATTGAGGCTAGGGAAAATGTCATTTTCAACAGCATACATGATTACCACTGTTTACTATAATAGCTACTATTTTCAGGAGGGCTAATTATGGGTCAAGTCCTGTGCAGATCACATAAGTACTTATCTCTCTCTTTTTTTTTAAAGATTTTATTGGGGAATTGGGGGATGGGAACAGCGTTGGGGAATCGGGGAAGGGGAACAGACAAGTTGCTGTCTTTTTGTTCTTCAGTCTAGTTGCAGAGGAGGTTGCTTCACTGGCCCATGTTGGTATCATCATTGCGCTCTTCCCAGATGAGGCAGATAGGTCGCCGGCCTCTGGATGTCACTCACCGCAGCTATTGGCAGCTCATGCTGGCTGCTGGCTGCTCACGCTGGCTGCCGGCCCCTCACTGTAGCCTATGGCAGCCCACTGCAGCAGGGGCTGTAGCCTACACCATCACCAGGGCTCACAGCCCAGCTCCAGGTGGAGCTGTTGTTAGCTGTAGTGGGCAGTTCACTGGCCCTCATATGTGGGATCTGAACGGGGCGCTGGCATCCCAAGCCAGCTCTTAACCAACATGCCACTGGGCCAGCCCTTAAAATTTTTTTTTTTTTTTTTTTAGCTTAGCCATCCTGCTACCTGTTGGCAGCTCAGCAGTAGCTCAGCTCAGGCTGGGCATCGAACTGCTGTTGCTCAGAGCTCAGCTCGCACTCTTGAGCGAGCTCTTAACCTACTGAGCCACTCGGCCGGCTCTTAGTACTTATCTCTTTAAGTCATCACAGCAGTTCTATGAGGAGAGTGTAATTGAGTCATTGTACCAATGGTTCCTAAGATTTATTTTGGACCTAGTGGACTGACATAAAACAAAACCATGTGGAGTTTATCTCTGGTGTCAGTCAAGTTTTCAGTCAACCTTCTTTCTTCACTATGGCAACACTTCTCTTTCTCTCCCCTCCAAGTCTGCATTCCCCTTCTCACAGATCCTGTGTACACTCTGAGGAAGAGCTTATTTATGTTTCTGTGGGTTTTCCCGCCAGCCCTCAGCTATTCCCCACTAAGGTGTAAACTATACAGTAACCCCAAACTAACAGACCACAGAGACAACTTTTAAGATGTAAAAAATTCAAATATATATAAAATTAGAACTATAATGAATTGATAGAATATAGGGCAGAGCTGGACCAAGTAGGAAGCTCCATATTCTGTTTGCTCATGTGTCTAACCTCATCTAGGATGTGAAGAGCATCAGAAGACCCCTCCAGAATTTGAAGCACTGTGAATTTTAGAGAAAAACTTGCCAGGATTGGATGTCAGAAGGTATGATGTCCTGCCCTGGCTTTACCTCTCTGTTAGCCATGAGTCCTGGGGAGATAATGTGGCTGGTGGGAAGAACATGGTTTTAGAATCAGGTAGGTCTTACTTTGAATACTATCGCATACAATCAGTGCATGACTTCAGGAGCTATTAAGCCTCCTCCAATTCTCAGTTCCTCAGGTGTAAAATTAGGGTATTAATATGTTTCTCACAGGGACATTGATGAAAATTTAATAATCTCATGAATGGAAAGTACCTAGTACAGTGCCTGCTATAATGCAGGTTCTTATTAAAGCATGCTCTCAGATTTCATATCTGTCAAATCATTATTATACTACCCTATCAGAGAATTTTTATATTGAGGTCATGTATATCAGTTTTTCAAATTCTATAATTCATGCTATACCTTTGTGATTTTACCATATTCGTATTTATATACCAATGGTACTAATATTATTTAATGTATTTCTTTAACTATGCTCATCTTTGTAAAATATATTTTATCTGGTTCCTTAGCAATATTATCCATAAAATTTGGGTGATTCTGTGCTGGTGAATCTAGCACATTAAAAAAATGTACATAGGGCCAGCTGAGTGGCTCAGTTGGTTAACAGCTTGGCTTGGACCATGTGCTCTGAGCAACAGGACTGCCGGTTTGATTCCCACATGAGCCAGTGAATGCTGCACCCTAGCTGAGCTGTCGCTGAGCTGCCAACAGTTGGCAGGATGGCTCAGCTGATGTAACAACAAGATTGCCTGTTCAATGGTAGGCTATGCCCACCTGCAACTAAAGATTGAACTCGGCACCTTGAGCTGAGCTGCTGCCCGGATGGCTCAGTGGATAGAGTGTGCACTCTTAACAACAAGGCTGCCAGGTTCGACTTCCACATGTGATTGTGGCTATGCCCACCCACAACTAAGAATGAACTCAGCACCTTAAGCTGAGCTGTCGCCTGAGTGGCTCAGAGGATACATCGTGTGCACTTAAGAACAAGGCTCCTGGTTTGACTCCCACATGGGATGGTGGCTATGCCCATCCACAACTAAGATTGAACACAGAACCTTGAGTTTAGAGGTCATGAGCTGCCAATGGGAAGCCAGATGGCAACTGGCGCCCTCCACAACAAAGATTGAAGAACAACAACTTGGCTGGTCCCCTCCCCCAATTCCCCAATAAAATCTTAAAAAAAAAGAAGAAAAAAAAAATATATATATATTATATGTCAACTATATCTCAATAAAATTGTTGAAAATACACATATATACATAATTATTAAAATAACATTATGTCCAAGTGCTACCTAAAATAATTTTAGGAGCCACCACCATGGTATGCATACTATACTTTGGGAAACGCTAATCTATGTGAAAGTTAGTTGTTATAATACTTTCAATGTTTCACTTTCAAGACTTGGACACTAAGGGCCAGATCGGGTAAGAAACGATGAAAGTCAACCAGACAATGTATTGTGAAATTGAGACAAGAACCCAAGTTTGTGGATTTCTAAGTGGACATTTCCATTAGCCAGTTTCCTTAAATGCCTCTAACTGAAGCCTAATTTAGAATCCGGTTGCAAAACTACAGGATTAAAACTGTGATAGCCTAAAGCAATCTTGTTCTTCTCCCACTGTTGTTGTTATTCCTTCACCTAGGAAACCTAAGAGGCAGCCTTGACCTCACAGAAAGCGCCCAGGAGTGCACTCTTGAGCTGACCTAGCTATTAGCCTTGCTTGGTATGTAAAAGCATCTCACTCCAGGGGCAAATGGAATAGAGGCGAGCAGGGCAATGTGGGGTTGTCAACACTAGGTACTGTGTAAGACTTTTCTAGAAGTTTTCTGACCTTGTTTCATCCTCTCCCAACCAAACACTCTCAAATGTCTCCAGCCTTCTAATAGGTTCTCTGCACATTTCTACCAATTGCCCTCAAAAATACAGGATATGTTTAAACACTATGCTTAAAAAAAATAAAAAATAAAAATCAAGAAATCCCTATGTGCTCCCTAACTGAGCAACAAAAAAAATGAAAAGAGTCCATAATAGAGAGGAGTCTGGGGTCCAACAGAAGAGTATAGGCAGCTCTGTGGTGAGTCCTCTTGCCTCTGTTTCTAAGTAACAGCCTCAAAAGCCAATTAAGTTGAGGATGTTGCAGTAGGTGTGTGTTGTTTTTAACTTCCCAGCATCCATTCCCACACAATTAACAGAACCCTGTTTTTTTCTTGTGGAACTAACCCTTTCTTATTTTCAGTCCAAATGGTTTGAGTGGGATGAACTCCACTGGCCCCTTCCAGGGGTGGCCACATGACCCAGGCTTGACCAATCAGACTAATCAAACCCTTTGGCCACAGTAATTGTTTTAGGATGAGCACATGGTCAAACCCAGGTAAATAAGGGTTAATTACAAGAATTTTGTTAGATCTATTGTGAAAGAGAAGGCTTCTTTCCATAGGAATTATCAGCTATGAGAATGCTGGGTGCCTCCACCTGCTGGAGTCCATGAAGAAGGCCCCCTGAAAATGAAGCCAGCACAATAGGAGCTAGAACCAAGAGGTATGAACAGAGGGAGATTGAACTGGATGGCATTTTTTAAGCCCTTGGTTGTACCTGAAGACAGCTATCTCTGAATTTTTTATTTACATTAGGTGACAAAATCCTTTAATTTAAGTTAGTTTGAATTAAGAGTATTTTTTTTAAACCTGTGGACAAAAAAGCTTTGTCAATATGTAAGTCAGAGTAAGTGCATGATATGTTGGTTTAAATCATGAGGAAACAGGGAAAAGAAAAGAGAGAAGGCAGATGTTGTGAACTGGACAGTAGAAAGTAGTCACAAGACCAATTTCTTGCCTCAATTTTTCCCTATTTAACTGTGTGTCCTTGAACAGTGAGTTAACTTCTCCAAGCCTCAATTTCCCCATCTGTGAAGTAAAGAAACTGGACAATCAGTAGTTCTCAAACAGAGGTCTGTGGAGCCCTGAAGTGACTCAGGAGATGGGAGGGTAATAGGGATTCCATTCCATGGGACTGATTCTCCTTTTATCTATATTATTTGCCATCACCTCTTGTAAGGTTTCGTTGGACTAATGGGTTCTACTGATAAAATGGACTAGTTGACCATTCCATTTCTGTTTATACTTAAGTCGATATTGAGTCAAGGCTTAGCTTGCGCCAGAAAGAATGCAGTTCCTCTATGCTAGGAGTTGGTCAGAAGCCAAGGTCAAGAACTCCATCCATGGGCCAGCAGAGTGGTTCAGTTGGTTAAGAGCTCGCTCAAGAGTGAGAGCTGAGTTCTGAGCAACAGCAGTTCGATGCCCAGCCTGAGCTGAGCTGCTGCTGAGCTGCCATCAGGTGGCAGGATGGCTCAGCTAAAAAAAAAAAAAAGAAATCAATACCCAAAGAGTTTATGAGCCTTCCACAGACATACGAACGTTATTAATGGCAATGATCTGCATTCCTGTCTTAAGAACTGTCATAGAGATGTGGGTCATTGGTCACATAGGAACTGGGAAGGGGAATGAGATGATTCCATACAGCCATCAGTTCTGCCTTAAATGCCAATACAAGCACGACTGGTAATACCCAAGGCAGGCAATCTCTTCACAGCTGGAAAACAAAGGGTGGTGTGCTTGGAGGTTTTTTGTTTTTGTTTTTTCTCTCAAGATAGTGTGATCATTGTAAAAGAAACTAGAAAAACAGAGCACTTGTTTTTCAATCAATTGCACATTTGATGTGTACCAACAGTGGTCAAAGTTAATATGGATTTGTTTTTCTTTATAGGGACGACATACACACGGCAGTGGAAATCAGATGATATGATGATTTTTATGAAAACACATAAAAGCACTTTCGTGGGAGCATAAATTATTGTGATTACATTAAAAAGATATTAACCTCCAGACAAGTTTTGACACTGTATGTAAATTTGGAGTGTTCAAAATCTTTAAAAAAATGTTATCTTGAAAAATACATTTTAGCAGCAATTGCCAGAATGGGTCATCCATGACTATAGTTGATATAATTTTTGTTGTTTTATTTCAGGTAAAAATTGTGAATGTGACTAAAGTCTGTATAAAAAATAATGCATGTTCTAATAATAACATTGATCTTGACAACAGTAGCTGAGTATTTAATTTACTTTAACAAACATGTGGAAAGATAAATTAAAAATGAAAATTATTTTTCTATTTGCCTTTCCAGTCCCTGTATAACTAGAAGTTTTCTCATTAGAGAACTATTTTTTTCAACAGTATATAACAGGAAACTGATATTAATACAAAAATAAAATTATATATATCTTGAAGTTTAATTGCTCTTGTTGATTAACTTCTGATTTCTGTCACTTGCTGATATGTGCTATAAATACACAAAGCACAGATGGTGGACAGGGTAAGAGAGGACAAGAGTCAGTAAGACTAGGCAGATTCAAGACAAGATGCAGGCACAGGGTTAGTTGAGGGCAATCTATGAATGTGCTACAACACATCTCAGGATTTGGAAGCAAGTAGCGGTCAGGAAGAACACAAATTGGGAAAAACAGATGGTTTCAGGATTGGACAAGTTCAGAAGGGTGAGGCTCAAGACAGGAACAAAAGATTCAGATCTACCAGATGACAGGGAGTTTCAGACAGCACCTTGGATAGCTCCCTGGGCAAGAGGGTTCTGACAAGGCTAAGACCCTAAAATAAAATGATTTCTATCCTCTAAGCCCCAGACTTCCTAATTAGTACCACTCCTGATGGAATGAACTTGATCCCTGGAGCCTATGGAAATTAAATGCAATATTCCCCTGGAGGGCTTGACTTAAAGCCCAAGGAATGATGTCTATGCCCCTCAATAATAGGTTGCTTGGTGATGGTGGGATGGGGGAGGTGAAAGTGTGAAAGTATTATCCTCCCAGACTTCAGATAATTTGTTTTCCAAAAGCTTTATCCTTACTAATTTGGCAACAGAAGTTCATCCCAGGACCAATATTGATGTGAATGACAAGGGACCCTGAGGTACAGTTTAATGTGTTAATGGTCACCTTGGATTTCATACTGTCTATTTTGGATACCTATATTTGCGAATTGGAGGAAGTGGGATATAGTGAACTATGTATTTATTATATGTAATAAAGTCCTACATTAAAACAAGTTTAATTTTTCCCATTAGTAGGACTTCAGATAAAGCTCATGATAATAAAAAATCCCTGGGTGTGGCTTTCACGCAACCATCTGTTGCCAGACTTTATTTCCTTCTGACCAAGTACTATTAATAGTGGAGAAAAGTTTGCTTCAGTTGCCTTCTCACTGGTAGAGCCCAGAGTCTCTTGGGTTCAAAGATAAGCAGTACCATTTATCTCAAAGCTCTTTGGCTGCATTTGTCTTATGATATCAGTGAACCATAATAATAATTGGAAAACAAAATTCATTCCAAATGGCTTATTCACTAAGTGAAGACATGACATTTAGATTATGAAGTGAATAGGACATTTTTATAGATTTCCCTTTGAAAGGAATCAGGCTGAAGGAAGAAAACTTAACAAGCTGTAAGTGAGTGATGGTTGGGCATGGAATGGGGTGGTAACAAGGAAGAGAATGACTGGGGACACCTATCCAATGTGTGGTTGTGATTATGGGGAGCCCAAAACATGCTGATGTGGTTCCATCTCTGAGTTCAACAATATTTATTGAGCATCAACTCTGTATCCAGGCACTGTTCTTGGACTCTGGAGATATAGCTATAAACAAAACAGATGTTTATGGCATTATTTACTCCCTTTCTAATAATCTTAAATCAGGTCACCTTGAGTGAAAGTTGTCTGAATGGTAACTCTTCAAAGACTATGGCAAAGATATAACACAAGGAGGTAGCAAAATTGGAAGCAGGGATGTCAGATCTAACAGTAGGGGACATGAGAGACCTGGGTAAGAGATTCAGGAGTTATAAGTCCACCATCTCAGAAAAACCAGCCCCACAGTATATAAGTTGAGAATGTGCCAGAAGAAGGGAAGAAGGTTCAGTTGGTATTTTGAAATCAAGGAGGACTCGACATATTGGAGGAAACTTAGGTGATACTGGTTGGGTTTCTTTGAGATTATAAAATACTAACATTAGAAAAGACTTGAGAAGTCATTGTGTCCAGCCCCCTCTTTCAACTCTTCTTAAGCCTCTTGGCTAAGAACATGTTCATCACTACCAGAATGGAAGCAAGATATTTCTCTGTGTGACGTTCACGTTTAATTGTGTCTGGTTAAAGGCTATCCTAAATAACAATAACTAACTAGATCTATAGTAGTAAATATAAACTTGAGGAATTACTGGGCAATTGTCTTGGTTGTTTCCTCAGGTCTTTGAGAGGCTGGTCTTTGGCTTGTGATGAGAGGTATATGAAAGGAAATCGTGGATAAGAAGGGAAAGAGGAATGAAGCCAAGGAAATGTAAGGCCTGGCTCCTGTCAGTGAGAAATACCACCCTTGTCTTCAGTTACAGCTCCCTTCTGGCCTGGCGATCGTTATTGTTCAGACAGGACTTGCCTTGGCTTAGGAGACATATCCATGCAGGAAAACTGTAACTGAACTATGGAGCCCTTTATTGCTTTGATTATAAAATAAACAACCAAAAAACTGAAACGTAAACTATTTTCCAAAAACTCAGTCCCAAATAAAATTAACTTTGTCAAGCTAAAATTAGAGACTCCCTTAATATCCACTTTAAAATGAAAATATTGAATTACATTCTTTACTGCTACATCATCAATGGCACAACATGAATATACAGAGAAAGAGAAGGGCGACAGTGGACAAATGACTCGTTCATATCTGAAAATTGTTTTCATTCTTAGGAAAAGACAATCGCAACCATTGCTCACTTCCACAGTTTCCAAAGCTTGGTCATGTTGACTATACGTATTCTGATTTTACTCAGAAGATAAAATGCCTTATGTTTCCTTTTTGTTAATTCAATCATTGGTGGGAGATGCTACGAGCTAAGATAAATATACTTTGAAATTTCATTGATGATAGTTTCCCCTAGATTATTCCTATGGCAAGTATATATATATATTTGACATTTTCAACATTCCTCTGGCAGAGAGAGGCTGGAATTTATTAGAAAGTTCAGATTTGCAGGTGGCACTGTATCAAGTGCAAAGAGTGAACCAGGTAAGCTTGCAGGCCTGAAAGAACAGGGAATTACCTCTCTTCAAAGAAAACTAACTTCCCTGATTGGCACTGTTTTCTAAGCAGCCCTCCAAGAGTAATCATACCAGAGACAGACCCAACCCTGAGTTAACCCGCTTGCAGCAAGGCTCTTTAGATGTAAAGGCTGCAAGGGCTCTTGACTTGCCTTTCAGATAAAGAGAAGCCCAGCCACCAGTTTGAATTCTTAGATTAAAAGACAGAGGATATATATGAAGAAAAAAAATTACCCCAATATTTTTGAAGTTAAAATATAATAACACTTCTCATCAGAAACAATTGAGGCAAAAGCATCAAAAAATAAATAAATAAAAGTGACATTTCACTGACTTTTCTAATATGTGAATTATACATTTACTTCCATGGGAAAATTACTATAGATTGAAGTTAGGCTATTGAAGACAACTTTTAAGCCTCACCCATTTCATGGACCTCACCAGAGCTGGGACAATCTGTTTTGGTTTTTTGAGGGCAGTGTCACTGGCCCTCATATGTGGGACCCGAACCGGGGCCACTGGTTTCCCAAGCCAGCACTTAACCACCACACCACTCGGCCAGCCCAACAATCTGGTACTTTTTGCCAGGATATCTTTTATTTTGCCTGGAAATGAGATCATTGCAAATAACACCATCCAGCACATGCAAAGTAGACAATAGGCAAGTTAGATGAATCAATTTTAGTTGGTCAACCACTTAGATATTCCTGGCAGGAAATGTTGGCCTCCAAGGACCTCCAAAAAAAGCTTTTGAAGCTTGTTTCTCTCAGTGAATTAGGCTTGGTGCTTCCTCAGATGATGAATATAGAACCCCCAATATGCTGAATCTATCCACAAGCTTCTACAGCCTATGGGAGACTGGCTGATGTCTTGGAGGCTACCCAAGAAACTCCAAAGGACCAAGGATTAGGAAGGAAGTTTCATTGTTTTTGAAGGGTGTTTTACTTGTTCCCCAATTATAGTTTTGTTGATTGAGCTGTGGAAATGTGTGGTGCATGTATACATATAGAAAAATCACAGTACAGATAAGCTCATACTATGAACAATTGGGAGTTTTGTTTCTATTGTTCTGAATATTCTTTGGAGCAGAGAAATGTAGCAGAACCAACTGTAAAAATAAGGTATAACAAACTCATCCCATGCAAGGGGCAGAAATGGACAGTGCCTCCCAATCATCAATCACACTGACACATAAAAGTCTGCATCAGCTTTTCCACTCACTGATTGGGCCATTCCCTCCTCTCTTTAGAAAGGTTCTGTGGCTTTCCATTGCTCTCAAGCCCAAGATAAACATCCTCAAGATCTGATTTAGCATCTATCACTAGAGCAAACCGCATAACCTCATGTTCCTGGTTTTCCTCCTCCTCCCAAATTGTATCTTGTGCTGCGCTGTCCTTCCCCTGCTCTTTGCAGCAAGCCATTTTCTTTGCATCAAACAAACATCCGACAGTCCCTCTTCAGCAAGAGTCTTAAAAAAAAAATAAAAAAATAAAAATAAATGGTACTTTTCAGCCCTATGTAAATCCATTTGGCTCAACAAATATTTACCGAGTATCTACTTTCTGCCAGCTATAATACAAAAATACATAAAAAGGCCTAGCTAAGTGAGCTAATAGTCTAGTACAGAAGTACAATGTTAAAGGCAGGCCCAGCATCGGAGCAATCAAACCAGTAACCCCAAGTCTCCTCATTTAACACTAAGTAAAAAATATTCTCCTTCCTTGTGTGCAGTAAAATACTTAAAAGAATTTTTAAAACTTAAGTATTTCCACCCTATTTTTCACAAAATAGGAACTAGAATTAAAACTTTCCTGACCGTTTAGAAACTGCAATATTTTCCATTCCTCGACGTTTAGTTTACATTTGGCCACAACACACAGTTTAGGAAAAGCTGTTGGCTGCCAAGTCACACAGATTGGCAGTGATACGCGGAAACCTAGGAAACTGACCATGTAAACAAATAATACTCCCAAATGCTCACGCAACCAAACCACTCCTGCAAGCTCTACTATTATAGAGCAAGGCACTTTTCTCTTCCTGTTTTCTTAATAAAAGGACTTACGATTAAAAAATACATACACACATATACATTATATATATATATTTATATATATAATACATAGATATTTAATACATTTTATATATATATATCTTACACATTATATATATATATATATATATATATATATATATATATATATATATATATCACCTGTTATGTGAAGGATAAAAAAACCTAATTAACAGAAACTTAAAAGAAAGTGAAGGTCAAGATTAACTATATATGAAAGAAAAATCATAAGGACAAGCAACAACCTTTGCTTTTGCCCTTATCTCTTAAGAACAGAGGAAAAACTACAGTGACCAGCAAAGGGGAAATGATTAAATAGACTATGGTCCATATTATTGGCTGGTAGTCAACTATTAAAAAGAATGAGGTAGTTCTATTTGACCTGGAAATATGTCATATGTTTGAGTACATATGTATATGTGTGTATGCGTGTGTGCGTGCATATGTATAGCCACAGCATGTGAAAGGCATATTCATGCTTCTATAAACTACAAAAATAATAACTTATGTTTCTGCACACCTAGAGGAATTGTGGAAAGGTACATGCAGTGCACTAAATACATTGATAACACTGGTTACCTCGAGGGGGTGGGATACAAAGATGCAGAAGACTTAATTGGTAATTTATACATGTCTGTGTTACTTGAATTGTCACAAGAGCATGAATGTTTTAGTAATTCACCATAATCAATAATGTAGTAAAGCAAAAGCAGAATACTGGGAAAATATTGTGTCCTACAAAACTGATGATACATTTTAAATGTTTCAACATATATAAAGAAAATAAGAATAATGTTTAGCAATAACACTTGAAGTTGCATAACATCTAACCACCAATAAGCTCTGTTTGCATGCAAACTTTCACTGGTTTTAGCCTACTGCAGCTGCACATGTCCCCACTCAGCCAGATAAAGGCAGGTGTGTTTTGCTTATGTTGGTAAGGGGCCGAAGGCACACCTATTAAATCACTTCCTCAAGGTCGTACAGGGCTGTGGGTCAGAGGGATGCCCTCTGAATCTCACCCCAGAGCCCATTCACATGTCTGTGTTGGGGCTCTGGCTTATAAAGTGCAGATGTATTATGACATATGTGAATAAACAAGTAGCCATTTTCCTGTCAAAAACCCAGAAGTGGCCCTTAAATGTGCAGTTTAAGAGCACTTAGTCAAGTGATCATAAGTAACATGCAGAGGCTCACCAGGGAACAAAAGCCTTTGGCTTTGATTCATAGCCCCCAGCAGACCACCCACGCTGTATGCTCACAGACCATGTGTGCTCATCAACAAAACAGTAAGATCTGAAATTCTAGGGCTGTTTATAGTCATGGCGCTCCGCTCGGGGGCTCACTCAGTAGGAGAGGAGAGTAGTTAATGTCATTCTTATAGCAGCTTGTAAATTTAAATAAGCCCTTTGGAGAGCTTCCGTTTTCCAGTATCACAAAATTGTCTTAGATCTGTAAGTTGTACATAACAGCCTATGCCAAGATAATTCACTTTTTCAGGAGTGATGGATGCAAACGATAGAGGGTGAATGAGCCAGCAGTCATCACCTGTGTATGGCATTTCAGGGTTTCTCCTTAGGGGATCAAGTAAAGAATGGTTTTACTAATGGGCATGCATCAGAAGCAGAAAAGGTGACCCAGTTCTAGGCCCTGACCACAAAGCACACCAGCTAAGTGGAGGCTGGAGTGAAGACTAATTCTGGAAGATGGCTCCCTCTGTGCTAACCCTACAAGTCTTCCAATTCCCAGATGGACAGTATTAGGAGTAAAGATCAGCGGGATCTGGGGACCTGAAGCAGACTCGGTTTTCTCTGAGCTATCCAACCTCCCCACAACCTAAGGAGATAAAATTTGTGAGGAAAGGAGAATGAGACCCATCTCTTAAAAATTCTGGAGCTGTCTATCCTCGACCTAGAGATGTGAGTGTGTGAGGGCTGAGGATGAGGACCTAGTGAGTTCCATGATAGGAGGCTCAAGTATACATTGTTTCTTAATCAACAGCATCAAAAATATTAGGTAGCAGATGATTTGAAACACACCACTTAAGGGTTTAAGGTAAAACATGAACACTAAAGGGGAGAAACAGAGGGCAGCAGGGAGTTTTTCAGACTGATTTAGGGTTAGTAAAATACACAGACTGAATAATGTTTGCTTTTACAAAGCCACCTTAGGTATCTATACTGCACTCAAGACTATTTTGTAATAATAAATTAGCTCCTAATTGTCACAATACCACAAATTATGCACTACAGCTATTAGGTTTTTTCTATTTTCTGATAAGAATTATAAGCAGGAATAAGTGGAGCTGGGTTTTACAAGTATGTGAGTAAAGTTAAATTCCTGAAATTAATTAATTGATTCTGAGTTTAAGGGAAAACACACACACACACACACACACACACACACACACACACACACACAGAGGACTGCAGTTTTCTTACTTGTGACTATCAGGTGCAGTGTTGTGATTTCACACCTTTTCTTGTGTGGGCAGTGCTTTCATACCAGTTTGCCTCTCCAGGGACTGAACTCCTGGTTTGGTTCTTACAAATTGGACCAACACAGTCAGAGAACAGCTTACCACTGGCATCTCTGGTTTGTGGAACTCAATAAGGAAGTCTGGATGAAACACACCTCTCAGAACATAGAAAAGGGATGTGAAGATCAATTATATCTATTCTACAGTGGACATTTGGTACACACAGCACTAACATGACATTACTGTCACCTTAATTTGACATAAAGAGAGAGTTTGGAAATCATAAGTCCTGACTCTCATTTCAAGTGTGGGGAGCTATGCCATCCAAATGGTAGCCACTAGACATTTAAACGTGGCAAAATTTAAATTAGTCAAAATGCATACAAATCATAAGTTTAGTTCCTCAGTCACACTAGCTACATGTCAACTGCTCAACAGTCACATTTCGACAGTGGCTACTGGACAGCATAGGTACTCAACATTTCCATCATCACAGAAAGTTCTATGAGACATAACTGGTCCAGATTAACCTTGGATATAACCTCGGGCCTTTGAGATGAGATTCATCTAACAAGTTAAAGCAATTAAAGTACCAAGGTGAGTCTTGAGAGGATAGAAAAGGAGGGCTTTACCTCTGCTGTTCATCAGCTACCCCTTCCTTCTTTGACATCATCAATTTACACTTCTTAGAGCTTACACAAAGGGCCGTGAAACTGCAGCTTCAAGTCCAACCCACCCCACATTCTTGAACCACCACTCATCATGACAGAACCCGGAATAAATTAATCCAAGACGAAAACACAGGAAGCAGCAGAATTTTTATTGTGCTAACAGATCATCTACTGTTTAATCAACTTCCTGATGCCAGAGTATTTTTTAATCCTACTTTTAAGTAAAGGAAAAAAAGACATCAACTGTGGTTTTCTCCTCTAACTCAGAAGAAGTCCAAGGTCTGCCTTCCTGGGTCTTCATAGCCATATATGACAATCTCCAAGGGAACATGGGTGCTGCTTTTGTCCAACAAACCACTCTGCTAATTCTGAGCCTCAACACCTAGTTTAATAGGAAAGGCTGAAGGGACTATTTTTAGAGAACAGTCTGTTATAAAAACTCCCTCATGTTTCCACTCAAGAGTGTAAACATTCTTTTAGATTCAAAAGAAAACACCCTACCCGGAGTGAGAGATCCAAATTCAAGAGGAGAAAGGCATCGTACAGAGCTGGAGGAAGAGCACTCATCATCCAAATGCACTTAAAAAACAAATACATAGGCCAGCCGGGTGGCTCACTTGGTTAGAGCGCGAGGTCTGACCAACAGGATTGCTGGTTCGATTCCCACGTGGGCCAGTGAGCTGTGCCTGAGCTGAGCTGCCACTGAGCTGCCAACGGGAGGCCAGATGGCTCAGCTGGCGAGAGCACGTGCTCTTAACAATAAGGTTGCCAGTTAGACTCCCTCATAGGATGGTGGGCTGGGCGCCCCCGCAAGTAGACTGAAAACAGCGACTGGACTTGGAGCTGAGCTGTGCCCTCCACAACTAAGATTGAAGGACAACAACTTGATTTGGAGCTGATGGGTCCTGGAAAAACACAATGTTCCCCTTCCCCAATTCCCCAATAAAACTTAATAAATAAATAAATAAATAAAATAATACATTGTCTGTCTCCCCAAATCCAGTCCAGGACTGAGGCAGCAGCCTTTCCAATCGGAAATGATGAAAAAAGTTCCTGTAATCTCAGAACCATTCTACACTCCAGAGCTAGGTTTACTGTTTCCAAAGAGATGTCACAGGATGTTTTCTTTTGCCATGGTATTGGTGAATAGGACCTACCGCCTACGGCGAAGAGGCCCTAGATACCTCCATCAGTTCTAAAGACAGCTGTCAGGAAGGCTTCAACAATCCAGGGCGTCCCAAGAGGGGCCAGAGCTGACTCCACTGCCCCCAGCGGCCAGGCCAGCCCTGAGAGTCAGAATCCATAAAGAGTCATTTGGGGAAGCACACGGTTCCTGGTGAGACGTGATCATCTTCCCTGCCTGTGTTGTGCACACTGTTATGTATGTACCCTGTTGGCCCCTTGTTTTCTTCACTTCCCAACATATCCTGCAATTTCCCTACATCAGTACTTAGAGATCTCCTTGCTCTTCTGGACACAGCAGTGTGCCACTGCATGGATGGACTTGGCCAGCTCTCCACTGCTGGATGCCTGGGCTGCTTCCAATATTTTGCTATGATCAACAACGCCACCATGAATAATCTCGTATGTGTGCCACTTGATACATGTGTAGGTCTGTTTGTAGCATAAACTTCCAGAAGTGGGACTGCCACAGCATGGGGCCAGTACATCTGGAAGCTTGGAAGATATTGCTAAATTCCTTTCACTGGCTTGTAATCTTTGGCTTTCCTGTCACCAGTGTATTAATATGAGTATCTATGTCCTCACAGCTTCTCACAGAGCATTCATCCCAAGAAGTTTATTGTACCCTAAAGCTTTTGAGCAACCCTTCTTAAAGTTCTTAAGAATCACCTGGGGGATTTATTTAAAATGAAGATTCTTAAGGTCCACCCTCAGATATTCTGATGCAGTAGCCTGACTGAGAGCTGAGGAAGCTGCATTGTAAACAAATCTTGTAGCCATTCTGGTCCAGGTGATCCCATGACCTAACTTTTTATAAGACACTGTCTTAAAGAACTAGGACATCCCTGCAAAGCCGCAGATGGCACTTTTTGCAAGCTGAGCTGCAAAGTGGTGCCATGGAGGGGTCCTGGACTCAAAATCTAGGCTGTCCAGGTTTGAACCCTGGCTTTATCACTTGCTAGATGTGTGTTCTGGGGGCAAGTGACGTCCTCTCTGTGTGCTGCTGTCTTATTTGACAACTGGAGCTAATAAACTATTGCTTTTAGGATTAAATGAGCTGAAAGCTGCAAACACTTTCAATAATGTTTGGTTCCTGATAATTATTTTTAAAGTATTATCTTAGAGGATAGAAATTGCTAGTTATGCACCCCAATATCCATCGTCCCCATCTTCCACGGTAACAGAGCTCCCGATTTGGGGCTGGGCACAGCCACCCAAAATAAAGACTGTATTTATCAGTCTCTCTTGCAGCTCTTTGTGGCTGGCCAGCAAGACACAGCAGGACTGACTACATAATTTGTAGGGTTTGGTGCAAAATAAAAATGCAGAGCCTCTTATTGAAAAACCAGGAAGAAGGTGTTATTAAAGTTCTAAATATAAAGCTTTTCCATTTCTTCTGGGATTTCTCTCTTGACCTGTCACGATGATTTTTATTTGCTGTTTGATGTTTCTCCCTTGGGCACACAGATACTTGTGGAGATGTGGAGACACTCACAGGTGCCAAAAGGACAGCCCATAGGGCTGCTGGGTTCTCCCTCCTGCCAAACGCCAGACCTGGGTGCAGTGCCCCAGCCAGGGGCTCGGAGGGCAAGCCAGGCATCTCCAGTCTCCATTGTCCCATTGTCCCCACCCACTGGAGATGAGTGACCCCCAAGTGTATTGCAGCCTGTGCATGCTGGGATGATCAGGGTGTCTACATTGAAGGTGAGTAAGCCACCTGTCCCCACTGAGTTGCCTTCTTTGTGCACTGTGATGCTGGCGGCTCATGATGGGGATAACCATTGCCATGGCTTACCGTCAAATATCTTGGAACACCTCACCTGACACTGACCCTCCCTGGACCCAACTGCCTGGGCCCACGTCCCCAGGGCAGAAGGCCACAGCAATTATTAGGTGGCGATGGAGATGGGAAGACTGGGAAGGCCCAGCATATCAGCAGAAGGACCAGCTGTGGAGACCTTGTCCTGGGGTAGTAACAGGAGGCAGGGGGTGGGACTCCGCAGGAGCTGAGGCTCCAAGGCCCCAGCACATTCTCCAGTGTACTGTTGAACTTCACTTATAAAACACAAATTCAAACACGAATGAATGAAGAATTTCAAGATCGTGATTACAGAGCACTAAGCCCCAAGCGAAGGGCTCTGTGATCACACTGATGATGGCATGCCCATAGAACCAGCCCCGCACATCAGCCTAAGTTTAATGGGCAACATTTGTGAGACGCCCTTAAAAATGATCCTTCCTTCCTGAAATGCATTTCCAATGGCTGGAGTATTTGTCACTATCTGAGACCAGGAGGATAAGCGCCATAAATGGGGATGGCAAAAATGTGAGCTGGAAGGAGCCTGGATTCCAAACCACATCTTTTCATTTAAAGGTATTAGGGCCAGTGTTCTTACTCTGGGGCACACGGCGGGTTTCAGAGATTCATGACACTGTAGACAAACTGTTACGCGTTTGATATTTTGCTGGGAGAGCGTCCATGGCTTTCATCACATTCTCCAAGGGGCCCATGACCCTAAGAGTTTAAGAACTGAGCTGTGGGCAGCTGTAGACAGCTCTCTTCGACTGTTTACATGCTGAAGTAATAACAGGCACTAACCAGAGCAATGTGAGATGTAGAAGCTAACAACATGGATCAAACATGAACAGGACTGGAATGATGAAAGAAGGAGGCTCGTGGCCAGGCCAGGAGAGAGATTCTAACCCCTTTGTTCCCAGCACTGTCTTGGCGAGATGAGATTCAGAGTTGACGCCAGAAATATAAAGGACCTTCATTTGATCATGATTTGAATGAAAGTGGCTAGGACCTGGTCTATAATACACATATTCAAAAGCTGCCGCACAGCATCTACAAATCACTGCAGAGCAGCGATTCTTTCCAGCTAGTCTCTTCAATATCCTTGGCCCAAAGCCAGAGATCAAGAATCCCTCAGTAGCTTCAAGGAGGGTATCTGCGCTGCAGAGACCATACTGACATTTGGAGAGGCCATTGGAATCTGGACAAGTCAGCGGTCCATTCCCACAGGAATTTTCTGTTGCCTGGATGGGAGTCTTCCCTTTGGGACGAATCAGCCCTATTTATACTAGCTCTTGGTTTTATTTTGGTTTTAAACAAACTCGGACACTTAATTACAAATATTCAGTGGTCCTCAGGTACAAAATGTACAACTACTACAAATTAAAATAAACTTGGCTGGTCAGAAGTGAAAGCTCTCTCCCTCTTTAACCACATATTTGTAGATACGTAAGCATGGAAATGAGAACTTCATTCTTTTGCAGCCCATTTTTCATTTCCTTACACAAATCTCTGTTGCATCTTAGATAGAAATAATAAAACTATGTTTTCATCTTTTCTCTTCAAATTTGCCTCTCTTATGCTTAAGTTTTGGTGTACTCTTTTATCTCAGACTTTTCTTTTTTAATATGGTAGAGATAGAGCTACATATCTATTCTGATATTTCGAAAGCTGGGGAAAGCAAATATTTAGAGAAATAATACATTCTAGTAGTTGAGAACCCAGATTGCCTAGATTCAAATCCAGTTGAGTATAACTTGGACAAGTTACTAAGCTTTTTCACTGTGCCTCAATTTTCTCACCTGTAAAGTGGGAATAATAATAATACCAATATCCAATTCGTATATTTGCACAATAATTAAATGGGCTGGCATGTAGAACAGGTTTGATAAGTATGAAGCTACCATTATTATTCTAGCACATACAGTATCATACTTCTAAAATTAAGAGAATTTATGATGTACTTTGGAAGGGACTAGAATTCAGGGTGTCTTATTGAATCTTACTTATCTGGAGGAAAGCAGGCCTCAGCTAGAACCAGACATTTACTCCTTGGGAACTGGGACCCTAGGCAGACAAGTCACACAGTATAATTGGGACCAGTATAATTATGAACCACACTTTTTTGAGACTGGGTTTTAAATGGTGATGCTGAACAGGAAAACTTGAAACCTTGTTCTTTATCAAAGAATGAAATGTAAGATAAATCAGGTAAGGGTCAACAACTTTCACCCTCCCCAATTAACAAAACACTAAAGATTTCCTAATAATAAATGATTCTTAAATTTTATTATCAGTCATAGTATTGATGGCTTCTACTTAAGGGCAACCAATCTTTAATAAACTCTGTGAGGTTTTAATCCTGAGCAGTCTCTAAAATAATCAAAATGAGGGCTCTTCTAAATTTGAGGATCATAAAAAGAAAGAAGAACATTTTCACCAAAAAAACCTTAGACTTATGACTCATGTTTAGGGTCCTTAGTTAACTATTTCTACTTGAATGGAAAGAAAAATAGAGTAATCTCTTAACTCTGGAACCCCTGGAGGATAGCATGGCCCCAATCAGGGAATTTTCTGGTTCATGAAAAGAAACTATGACATCTTTGGTAAATCAAGTACTCCTTTCAACTTTTCCTTCATCCCACAGTCTCTTTTACAAGGAAGAATGGGTTAAAGTGTATGGTAAAACACACACTATTAACCCAACATAACGCAAGTTAACGCTATCAAAATCAGTGCCAATATGGGCCTCCCACGTGTATGATCTTCTGACCTTCGGAAAAATTGCAGTTTATTGAGGGATTCCACTAGGTCCTTTTATTTCCTGCAGTTTTGTAGAGTTCTAGATTGGAGTATTTGATGTTAATAAGTTAATAGAAATGACCACCGATATTCAAATATGTAATTGGTCATAATTTTTTTGAATGCCTTGCAAATAGCAACACTAATTATTGAAATATTTTCATTGACATTATATATTAAATATCAGAATAGATATCATAAAAATGGGGAGTGTGTGTGTGACAATTGAGTGTGGAATGGCAGAAGAATATATCCTGCTTAAACAGAATAAGAAATGGAATAGGACAGTGAGTATATGAGTAAAAGATCTATGGCAAATAAATGCCTATAAAGAAGGTCAAGAAGTGGGCTCATGTTTGAACTCAAGTTCTGGGCCACAAGACCATGTTATTTATGAAATACATTGTTATAAGATCTTCTTGTCTCTCAAATCAATCGAACATTCAATCAGTAGGGAGTCACTGAACATCTCTTACGTACCCAGCCCTATACCTTCAGAGCTCAACGCTTCCAGCTGTATCTACTACACTAGCAACATGTGGGTTTTCTTAGTTGATGCTCAACTAAGTTGATGCTCAACTATCTTTTACCTTACTTATTCCAAAAGATTAATTAAAATTAAGAGGAAGAAACCACTCTCCAAAAAAGAGGACAACTCTTCAAATTGATGATAATGACCGGGCCATATTTTTTTTTTTTTTAGCAGTGGGGTTTTTTGAAGTCCATAAGCCCATAAAGCTTTTAGTCTTTCTTCTCTTTCTTCCATATTCCTGTAGTGGTAAAGGTCCAGGCCCACTCTTCCATAGCATGAGGCTAGATTTTGCTTTCTCTCCTCCCAAGGAGCAGCTAGGCACTTGTCCGTTTTGTGCATGTATGTTTCTCAAGCACCTCAAGAAATCCAGGGGTCACTGGACAAGGAAGGATTTGAGTATTGGTGCATCTCCCAAATAGTATGCCTGTTTCTAACTTGTACGGTGAAATGTGACCTACCAGCAGCCTTCACTCACCCTACACAATTTCCCAAGTTCAGCTCATCCCTTCTGAAACTTCTGAAACCACCTCCAGCAATAAAAAGGATATCGCAGCAGTCATGGACAGGACTTTGAAAAGCCACATCAGGACTGCCCTTCTTAGTTAAGGAAAATGTTAAAAGGAATAAATTCTTCTTCAGCCAAGATCATGCTGACATGAAAATGATATCCTGGGACATGAGGAGAGAGCAACCAAAAAAGTAAATGTTTCTGGCTGACATTCTTCTCCAACTTTTCCTGCAACTCTACAGGAACACGAAGTTCCAGAAAGCAAAACAGTTCCCGTCAAGGTGCCACAGTGTGGATCAGGGCTGACGTGAAATGTTCACCATCATCTTCAAAACGTCCCCCATCTCAGGATTTGGAAACCTTCATGATTTTCTCCTTTGAAACAAAACTTTGGCAGATAACCTATTCTACACAAACGATCAGAAGGCTGTGTAAATTCATAATTTGCTGCTGACCCTGTCATCTGGGAGTTATTTACAAAGACAAGCCCTGGCTATTCGACCCACAAGAGTATTGAGGGTCTTGTGGGTACATTAGCATACATGAGCCAAGAAAGCAGCCTGGGAAAATAGCCGTACAAGAAAGTAGTGCTATAATTGGAAAATCACATTAAAAATGCCTGTGGGCATAATATAATTACTTTCACAGTAATTCTATGACCAGTTATTTTACCGGCCAAGTTAAAGACCCATATCATTTAAATAATTTAAATAATGATATGGGTCTTTAACTTGGCCGGTAAAATAACAACTATAGTAACAGGAAAAAAAATCCCACAGGAACAACAAGCATAAAGATTTTTCTAGTGTGCACGGAAATGAAATGCCACAAATGAGATGGAACATCTGTGGGGAAAAAAAGAGAAGGTAAGAGCCAGGAGACTCAAGCAAAGGCTGAATCTCGGGTTTATTTTTGCCTATTCCTCTTCCATCACACTGGCCGCCTTCCAAGCAATTACCAAATTATGTCTATTCTGTCTACAGATGTCTCTTAGAAGAAACCCTCTGCACCTTGGTTCCACTGGCCCCTCCATAATGACTTCCTGAGCAGACAGGGCTAGGGCCCCAAATCTGGCTCAGATCTACACTTTGCCCTCTCCCTTCCCCTACTCTGTATTGCAGGGGACTGCATTTCCTAGGTGGGGTTCAGACAGTGTGAGATGCTGGAGGAAAGATTTTAGAGAATTGGATGGAGGGAGAAGCTCGAATATATCTCCCTGTCCCTCTCTGCCTTAAGTAATGTCACCTGTATGCCTTCAGCATGGCTCCATGGCACCAGTGCAATTCCTGCTTCTGCCAGTGGCCTTGGCACCTGGGTTCCTACACAAACTTTTCCCTTTGTCCCCCCCCAGCCTAAGCTGCTTCCTGGGCCATTGCAATATACCCTCTCTGGCTCCTCAGTTCTTCCATCACCTGTATAACTTACGCGTTTTCTCCACTAAATACCCTTGCTGCAAAGATTTAAAGAGGCTTTTGTTTTTTTGGTTGAACATTGGCTAATATAGTCCACTAAAATTAGACTGCGTATCTCACTGAAGGAACCCTTAGTCCATTCTAACTGTTGAAACAGGATTAATTTCCCTGAATATACCTGAATATGTCCCTCCCTTTTCTAGCAAATTTAACTACTTCCCAGTGACCATACAGTGTATTCTCAAACTTTAGGTGTTCAAGGGCTACTTTCATGGTTTTTGACAAATTTTTCTACCAACTGAACTATTATTTACTTTTGCTTTAACAAATTTCTTTAATAAAGTTTTTGTTTTATTTTGACACACTTTTAAATGTATAGCAGCATTCTAAGTAAAAATTTCCATGATCAAGGTTTTGATATGCTAAATACAGATTTTTCTAATACATATAAAGATAAAAATATACCTTTTAAAAATTAGTGAATGTATTATCTAAAATATCTACTGTCTCACTAGTAATCCATGTACCTATTTGGGGGGAACACTGGTCTACTGAATTAAGAGCACACTCGTGTCTGCTCCCTAACACTTCCATGGTGGTGTAGCCACAAAAGAGGTATTTGGCCTCATCTCAGCTCTTTACCTCTTAGACACTGGGAATGAAATATAGCACAGTGGTTTAAAGTGTGGATTCTTGAATGACACTGTTTGAATTCAACTTGTGTCTCAGTCACTTACTAGGTATGTGTCCTTGGGCAATTTACTCAAACTTTGTGCCCCACTTTGCTCATCCATACAATGGCATCAATAATATCGATCCCATTGGGTCCCTGTGATAACTCCCTGAAGTAATACCCTAATGCCTTTAGGACTGTGCTTGATATGCAGTAAGCAATCCATTAGCTATGATCATTATCCCATTTTGACCTTTGCTCCAATCACACTGGACAGCTCTTTAACTGGAATAAACAACCTACTTTTATGTCTCTGCTTTACACCTGGCTTGCCTTGCCTAACTTTCAGAATACGACCCATAGACCACAGAAAATTGTAAGTTCTGCCTCTTTAAAAAACCTCTTCCACAGCCCTGCCCTCCCATCCCTAACAACTCTCCTCCTCTCTTTGGACTTCGTGAAACCTCTGTATCTCTCCTGTAACACACATCACATTCTGTCCTGGGATTTGGAGTGCTGGCCTCCCATTCCCACCACCTTGTAATCTTTTGAGGGAAAGATCCCTGCCTCCATTCTGGCTGAATTCTACCCAGCTCAAAGCTCCCCCCATCTGCAGAAGAGATGCACAATACATGTTGTTTTGCTTCATCCCTAGCTCCAGGCAGTGCCCCAGAATACAGTCTGTCCTAAATGCAGGGTCGTTATTGTGCCTTGTAAGTAGCATGTGTGCCCTGAATACTCATCAAACAGCCTTTTGCCTAATTCACAAGTTAACTAAAATAAATATTTTCCTTCCGTTTATAGTCTCTCATACTTTTAAGATGTCAAACTGTCAAGCTTAACTCAGCTCTGAATTCTCTTTGTAAGTCTTAGAACACTTCGCAATTGTATAGTGTTTTCCAGTTTATAATATGCATCCCCTCAATCAGTTCATGTGAGCCTCACAGCATTGCTTACAGGAATTCTTCTCATTTTAGAGGTGTTGAAAATAAAGACTTAGGACAAATGCCTTGTATAAGAACACATGGTTCAGCACATTGAGACCCTGGATGGGGCCATGCATGGTAATAGGTTGAGATTTGGTTCTTTGATGTTGGTAAGGAGCTATTGCCATGGTGATACCATATTGGTGTGTCACACAGTCAGGCTGGTGTCTAAGAATTGATTTCCTCATAAACAATGTCGTTGTCTTAAGATATCCAAAAAAGTTGCATCTCCCACTTGACTTTTCCACTCGTATCACCAGACTGAAAGATCCCATCTTTAGATAATAAACTCATGTAAAGAAACTCCATAGCAGCCAACGACTGGCACCTAGGACCACCTGAGCACCTCGTCAGATCTAAGAGCTCTGAATCTATGATTCTTTTGCTCTATGTACAGTTTTGGCCCTTGTGCCCTCTAATCTTGCTGAGGCTAGGGTCATGGGCAACTTCTTTCTATAATGTGTAAGGCAGATCGGTTTCATTACACAGCCATATGAGGTGTCTTGTTGGTAGCTGCCTGGAAATCTGTGGGAGGCTGTATCTGAGCAAGCAGGAAAGAGTACTAGAACTGTGCGTGTGCCATCAACAAGGGATACAGGGTGGTTTTTAGACCTTTCTCAACAGTGCCTTTGTAGTATCCTAAACAATTACCTAATCAATGAAGCTGATGCTATTTGACAGGGATAGTCTCAGATTAGAAGCAATCTAGGAAATAGAACATCTTTACTTCAAGCCACCTGGGACCATGCTTCTAACCTAATTCAGTTGAGTACCTTTTGGGATGAGGGAGAGAGTAATATGAATCAGAAACCCTAAATATGATGTAGTTCAAAGATCCCTGCAATCTAGCCTGCCTCTATAACTATTTTTCCAGGCTTCTGTATCCTCATCCATAAGATAAGGGGATGGTAAAGATGATCACCAACATCCCTCCATCTGGGCCAGTCTATGATTTGAAACATTTCCAATGTAATAGACAAAAAACGCAAACAATAAGTACAAGGGAAGAAATTGAACTCTGGTTTGTTTATGAACAAAAGAAAGGATACCAAAAACTAGTTAATTCTATGCCAGAGAATGCAGCCATTTTCAGTCTGCTCAACATGGAAGGACATTGGTATATATCTCTGTGCTCTAAGAGATAAACATTCACAAATGACTTCATGGAGAGGTCATGATTCTTGGCTCTCCCAGCCAAAGGGAAACTGCTCAAAACTGTTCTTCTCTTGTTAAGATCACCACAGACCTTCGTGTTGCTAAATCCAGTGGTTTCTCGGTCTTCATCTTACTTCTCAGCTGCATTCAACACAGTTGGACATTCCCACCTGAAACACTTTTAGTGTCTATTCTTTTGGCTTCTAAGGCATCTCTCTGTCTTGACTTGCCTTCTACCTACCTGGTCATCTCTTCTCAGTCTTCCTGGTTGGAACCTTCTCTTCATCTCCACTCTAAAGCTTGGAATACGCCAGGGCATGGTCCTCTACCTTCCTCCTCTTCTTTATCTAGACTATCTCCCTGGTTGATCATCCAGCCCTTGGCATTAAAGACTAGTTGCATACTGATAATCCCCAAATTTACATCTCATTCCCAGACCTCTACTCTGGACTCCAGACACCCATATCCAGACACCCATTATCTGCTGAATATGAGCATTTAAAGCTCTATCAAGAGCTTCACATGTAACCTGTCAAATCAGAACTCTGAATGTCCTGTCCCCATCGTAGCCCATCCTCTTCTGTTCCTCTCCCATTCTTCTCCATCTCTCTAAATGACACCACTATCCATCCAGTTACTCAAACCAATTAACTAGACATCATTCTTTATTATCTCCTATCCATTGCATTAATGAATTCTGTTGGCTTATCTCCAAAATATATCTCAGATTCATTCTTCAACTCCACAGCCTCTCCCAGAGTAAAACCCACAGTTATTTCATGCCTACATTACTACAAAGGCAGGTTTCGTAACTTCCATTCTCACTCACACTTCTATTCTCATTTTTTCAAATGAAGTATAGTAATACCTTGTTTTGAGCGCATAATTCATTCAGGAAACAAACTACTCATATTGCAAGACATTGCTCGTTTACCACATTAAAATATATTAGAGGCCGGCTGAGTGGCTCAGTTGGTTAAGAGCTCGCTCAAGAGTGCGAGCTCTGAGCAACAGGGTTGCCAGTTCTATTCCCAGCTCAAGCTGAGCTGCTGCTGAGCTGCCAACAGGTGGCAGGATGGCTCAGCTAAAAACAAATAAAAAATAAGAAATAATGCACTAGAAATGTTTGCTCATCTTGCGGAACACTCGCAAATCACATTACTCGCAATCCAAGGTTTTACTGTATTTATTAGTATGTCTTTTTGGAATAAACTTTCATACCTCAGGCCTGAAAAGAAATTCCACATAGAAATCATTTTCAAATTTATTTTCCACAAAGCAGCAGGGTGATCCTTTGAAAATAGATTCCATACTTACATCCATTCCATGGCTGCCCATTTCAACTAGATTAAAATCCAAATTCCTCTCCATGGCCCAAATATCTCCCTAAGATTTGGCCCTTCCTATCTCTCAACCCCTCTCCCTAGCTCACGGAGCTCTGGGCACACCGGCCTTCTTGCTGTTCCTCCATCACATGCAGTTCACCCCTACCTCAGGGCTTTTGCACTGTGGACTGCACCTGGTACACTCCCTATCCTCCCTCATTGGTGAATGGCTGCTTCTCCTCCTCCTCACTGTGTTCTCAGTTCAACATCACCTTTCCAGAAAAACCTGTCCGAATCATTAACTGCAGCAGGCAGTCCCATCCCTCCTCCTTTCCCATCACCCTCTTGCATTTTATTTATAATGTACCGGAACTGACTTTATTTCTTATTTATGCACCCATTGCCAAAATTCCCCACCAGTTGTAAGCTCCACACAGGCAGGGCTATGCCTGGCTTCTGGGTTTCCAGGGCTAAAGCACTAGTCCCTCTCCATGCAGAAGTCAGAGTGAACCTTAAAAACCAAAGGTCACATCAGGTCATTATTTGCTCAACACTTCCAGAGGCTTCCTACCTCTTTCTGGAAAAAGTCCGAAGTCCTTCCCATGGTCTGCACTTGGCTGACCTGATCCTGCCCCTAGATGACCTCATCTCCTCTCACTATCCCCCTCTCCCACTCAGCTGCAGCCATGCTGATTTCCTTGCCGTTACCCAAACACACCATATACCACACTCATTCCTGCCCTCACTCCATCCTCTGGTCACACATGTCTTCTGCAATCTTCTTTTCCTGCCCACTTGAGACAAAAGAGCTCTTCTTCCCCTATTCCATTTCTCTCCATGAATCTTATACCACTGGTTCCGTCATAGTGTTATCTGTTGCATCATTTATCTTAAGCTCCCCTAACAGGACACATCCTCCATGTGAGATGGACTATTATTTTGTTCACTGTTGAGTACCTAGCACCTGGCATATGTAGGTCCCCAGTAGATATTTGTTGAATGAATGTATCATCTGGTCTTGCTGAAAATTGCTAAGTCCTTCTAGATGTGTCTGTGTAGGTGAATTATACCGAAGCAGCAGACAGATTTATTCTGATAGAAATGGCTCCTTCTTTCCCACAGTCTGGGCCAAGAGCAATACCACCTGCGTTCCAGGACAGACAGCCACACCTGCAAGAGAGAAGACAGACTCCTCTGCTCATACCCTTATCGCCATAGCACTGAGGTGCCTCTTCCCCTGAAATTTCAATTTGTAGTCTGGCCATTTGTAGGCTTGAAGCTGTTTTTCACCATTCTAATCCTATTGGCTTCAGAGACACATGCCTTTGCAGAGAGACTGAGGTTACCCTAGAAGTGGTGATTTGTTCTATAATTGGGCCTGTTTGCTTAGGAGAGAAGCTGCCCAAGATATGCTGAGACCCCAAATTTCTGTCCCACTGTTATTGAACAATAGTGTCAAGACATTCTACTTATAGATTACATCCCTCATTTGGCAAAGTCTTCTTCGATATTCCAAATACAAGCAATGAAAACAGCGTAAATAAACTAGGCTTAATTTAAAGGAAACAAATTAGGCCTGCCAATCTTTTTGTTTGGTATAAAGTTTTTGTTGGCTATAAAACGTAATGGTGACTTCAGATATGAATTTCATATGCTCAAAATGCAACTATTGTTTCTCCTACAGTCTCCTACACTCCAATTATTACATTCACAAATATTTACTGAGCTTCTTGTTACCTACCTAGCCCTGGTGGGGGGGGGACAGTGGGGAGATACTGATATATATAAATATAGATGTGCATATTTAATACCTCACAGCCTCACAGCTCTGTCTTTCAAAAACACGAATTCTAATTTCTTGAAATATCAAGACTAAAGACAGGGGGAGATGGGGGAAGAAGGGGGAATAACAAAATGAAAGAGCAATTCCAGGAAGGAACTTCAGAATCTTAGGCAACCAAAGGGCAGGTTTTAATTTAGAGTTGAACTTCTGCTAAGAAAACACCCCCTGCTGGGTAGGATGCTGCTAAGCCTGGTAGGGAAGCTAGACTCTGGCGGCTCTCCCAGGTTTGGGTGGGCGTGACCAGTACAGCTGAATCAACATCTTCATGGACAGAAGGACAGCTAGGATGGCCAAGGGCTTTAGTCCATCTGATTCATCAGCGAGTTCTGAATGGTACCATGTCACTGGATCATTAATAACACATGTAGCTCTCGTGAGCTACCAATTCTATAGCCATTCATTCAACATTTTTTTTTTTTTTTTTGAGGGCAGTGTCACTGGCCCTCATATGTGGGACTGAACCGGGCCGCTGGCTTCCCAAGCCAGCGCTTAACCACCGCGCCACTCGGCCGGCCCTCATTCAACATATTTTAAGCACACTTGTAGGGCCAGCAATAGGCCAGGGAGGCCAGTGCAGGGTCACAGCCTCCCTTTATTTAAAATTTTGATATTTTTTCATATGTCATCATGGAATTTTTGCATCTTTAAACAGTGTGTTAAAATAGTATGTATCTTGATTACTGAGTTTTATTGGTGCCCCCTTAAACTTTCCCCCTCAGGTGAGTGCCTCACTTGCCTCACCCTAGTCCTGGCCCAGGTTTATTATGTGCAGGGCGTTTCACCAAGGCATGTAACGTATTAAGAGAAGGAAGAGATGCAGATACTGACTTCTAGAATCACAGCATACTAGAAGAGGAAAGATATATTCTTAAATAAGGCCAATAAAATGAAAGAATGGTAAGTGTTTTAAGAGAGGTTCAACCATTATGAGAGTGCTTTGAGAGTGATGAGGCAGGGTAGATACCACAATAAGCCTGCAGGCCCCAGCTCAGCCGTGTGACATCAGGCAGACCATTTAACCACGAGGGACTTCCGTTTCCTCATTTGTGAACCTGAGGGAATATCACCCACTTCAAAGGGTGGTTGTGAAATAAAACAGGGCAAAGTATGTAGAGAACGCAGGGGTCCACGATTCCTGGCAGTGATCAGCGGTTGTGGTTCTATCTACGTGGGCCTGGGGAACACAGATCTAAAATCTCACTTATGATACAGTTATCATGTCCCCCCATAGAGAGAAGGGCGTAGAAATGCAACACACTGTTATTAACCTCTGACATCTATTACTTGGCAATTTCTTTTCAACCTGCTTCAAGTGCTACATACTGAGTTCTGTGTCATTGGGATCTTAAAAATATGTAATAAGGGAGAATTTTTTCCACATGATCTGGAATCTGATCACTGTGATAAATTTCAGGAAATCAATCTCGCTTATCTTAGGTGAACAGAATAAAATTAAGACAATTGTTGTGGGGGCCCGGCCAAGTGGCGCGTTGGTTAGCGACCAATCTGCCTCACCCAAGAAGAGTACAATGATAATACCAACATGGACCAGTGAAGCAACGTCCTCCACAACTAGACTGAAGAACAAAAGGACAGCAACTTGTCTGTTCCCCTTCCCCGATTCCCCAATAAAATCTTAAAACACACACACAAAAAAAACATAACAGGAACCCAGAATTCTGAAGGTAGCACGGGTTGAAAAAAGAAAAGACAATTGTTGAATAATTCACACACCGCTGGGACTGGGAGGAACTAACCAGTTTTTTGAAAAATCACTCTCAGGCCAAGGATTTAACACACACACACACACACACACACACACACACACACAAACACACACTTTCTCATTCATGTTTGGACAGTGTCTTAGAATTCAGTTTCTCAATGGTATATACTTTTTCTGTGTTGCAGGAATTCCTTTCTACATTTGTCAAAAGAAGGAAATACTATCCTGCTGCTGGATCATAAGCCTGTGTTCCCCTAGTGGAACTCTCACTCCACCCAGCAGATGAAGGGAGAGCTGGCTGCACCATAATCGCAGGACCAAAGCATAACTGAAAAATGCACCTTCTGTGCTTGAAGCTTCTGCCCATCCTCGGGGAAAACTCATCACTTACAGAGAACATCTCTGTGATGCTCAGGCTCATCTGGTATTTCTTTTCAGTGAACAAATCCTGACAATGTGTTAGCCTTCATCCATTTCAAAGGCAGCATCACCATAGGGACTAAGATTTATTCATCTGGTCTGCAAACATTTACTTTCAGGTGGCAGACATGGTGCTGGACATGGGAGAATCCAGTGACACGAGTGAGACAGGCTTTTTGCTCTCACCAAGCTTGCAGTTCAACAGAGTTGACAGACAATCAACACAATTAAATAACAAGAAAACAGATCAGAGAGCTCATGTGTTCTAGGGAGAATTAAAATCAGGCAATGTAGGAACAACTGTGACAGATGTCAAACTTGAGGGAGGGTACCCAGGGAAGGAGGTACTATTTCAGCTGAGGCTGGAATGATGAGAAAGAGACTGCCCCATGACAGTCTGTGGGAGGAGGGTTCCAGGCATAGCAAAGGCACTATACACATCGTCATCTATTTCCTTTATCAATGAATCAAGCAGGTACTGAGCTCCAGTAAATGGATCTTGAGAATCGGGTATGGGGTGTGGTAGCACAAGCTTCTCAGGGACATAATCTTTGACCTTAGCATCTCTTCTAGCTAATAGAACTACAAGCCATCACACTGTCTCTGAAAAAAAGGATGAAGAAATCTATTCTTCAAGTACTGAGGCCTAAAAGAACTGAAAGTAATGGTGGAAGCTTATTCTCCATTTCTACTTTATCAAAGCTGGCTTCGGAAGTGAGACATGGTGTTGGTTTTGTGACCATGGCAGTAGGTTTCCTGAATGAGGAAAGAAGTTGTTTTAGACTTATAAGAGCAAGTCATAAAGGACTGAGAGTCAGTGGGAGAAGGAAGGAAAGTAAAAGACCACGCAAGATGAGCTTAACAGGAAGGGAGGGAGGAAGATGACTTGAGCCCTTACTAAATGTCTGCCCTGTCAAGAGGAGGCCAGGGGCTGAGGACACAGAGGAATCCCTGGCCTCAGTGGAGTTTGGGAGACGTTCATGATGGATGAGGGCAAAGGTGAACAGCTCCTGGCAAAGGCAAAAAGTAGAGGCTGGTTTGGGAGGAAAGGTCATCAAAATAGTCAACACATGAAAGGTTAGAATCCTACTCACTCCTAGAGGACACCCAGGGGCAAGACAGTGGGACAAGCATTGGATTAGACCTGCTCCAATCCCTGCTCGGGCTGTGTGACCTGGAGCAGGTTGAATCCCCTCGCTGGGCAGCAGTTACTGCATCTTTAAAAATGGAGAGGGCAGGCAGAGTGGCGCGGTGGTTGAGCACTGGCTTGGGAGGCCAGCGGCCCTGGTTCGGGTCCCGCATATGAGGGCCAGTGACACTGCCCTCAAAAAAAAAACAAAAAAAAAAAAAGTGAGCTGACTCTGGGCCGGCTGAGTGGCACGGTGGTTAAGTGCTGGCTTAAGAAGCCAGCGGCCCTGGTTCGGTCCCACATATGAGGGCCAGTGATACTGCCCTCAGAAAAATAAAAAATAAAATAAAAAGATAAAAATGGAGATAGCCACACAGATCATACACGTCTATAATGAGGTTTAGAGATGATAAGATGGATATATCTGTAACACAGTAACTGATGGTCATGATTATAACATCACAACTGATGGTCTGATTGACAAGTAATTTTCCATAATACATTATTATAGCTACAAGGAAGTAACTGGTCATTTAAGAATTGCATACTGATCCTCCCAGCACAGCGTCTGTCAGGATCTTGTAGTTCTATAGACAGATACAAAAATCACTGATCAACCTTCTCAGGCTAAGCTTTCACTGCTGACTACTCATGATTTTATTTTTATTTAGTCAAAATTCAGAACTGAGAAGCATGCCTTTCTTTAGCGAAGCTGGAAAGCAAATTTTTATCAATGGGTCAGTTATTACCCAAATTGGTGACAGGTTGTGTGGTAACAGTGAAATTGCTAACAGTGACTGACCACGCTCTCTCCAACCTACAAGAAACTACTTGTAGCCTTTGCATCCTCTCTAAACCTGGGAAACAGCAGCTTTTCTGCACAGATGACTATGTCATGTCAAGGTCCTAGGGTGCAACTGTCCTTAGTGTTGGCGACTGAGGCTACAAACTCAAATGAGACAGGCCTTTCTGCGTATCATGTGCATGGGAGTGGCCTGAGTTGAAGTGACAAACACCAGGTTTAGTTATGTACTTTTCCTGCATGCATCCAACACACCCGTGAAAAGAGATAGCTCACTTCTTCCAGACCAGACTCCTTGCTTTTCCATCTCCCGCCTTGACTCCTGCTGCTCCTGACATTTCATATGACCTAAGAGTCATACCCTCTTGGTCACATCTCAACCCATATGTCAAAATCCACTAACAGGCTTCTGTTTACCCACTCAGCCCCATCCTTGCCAGCTCTCATTAGCCTCTGAACTTCCAGGAGCTATTACATTTTCCTTCCCATGGCACTGATCTCAATGATAGTTGAGACAGTTACTGTTGGTATCTTATTTCTTTGCCAGACTGGCAGGTCCTTGACGGCAAGTACCTTTATGAGTCACTGCTGTTACCTTCCTTGCCCAGCATAGGCAGAAACTGTTATGTGAATAAAATTAAGCTAAACGTACTCACTCTGAATAATAAGCCAGACCCTTCTTATTCCATGGTGGCTGAAAACACATGTTCACCCCCCATGCATAGGCTTTGGAAAAGTTACAAGAAACTCTCTAAACCACATTGTCTTTGCCCATATTGAGTATCTTTCTCAATGGGTCATTGTAAGAATGAAATGAGAGATGCATATTCATATCCCATGGGTCAGAAGACATCAGCCACAATAGAATGAAAAGACAGAGAGAAAGACTGAGCTCAACTGCCTTTATTCCAAGGGTGAAGGGCTTTCATTGTCCTCTGACTTGTATGGTGTTTCTTGCTTATATCCTGACTAATTGGAGTTCCCAAGGTCCTTTTGCATAACCTAAGCAAGCAAATATCACTATCTATCTATCTATCTTGATTTTTGCATGAGGAGACTTGACTCATTTTCAAAACAAGACAATCGAGATTATCAAGGAACACAAGTTCTACTGGAATTTGTCCAGAGAATGCAGGGTAGCCGCGGAGACTCTCATAGATGTTCCCAAAGTAATCTCATTTAAACTTGGAAACAAGCAGAAATTCTGCCGACTTAGGGCCTTCCTTTGTGCCACTTCCAAAGGAAAACACTGATTTAAAATTTCCTCAAATCAGAATGTATTTGGTGGTATGGCTCCCGTGTATGGAAGAATCTAGAAGAAATAATGTCCTTATGTGGTTCTCTTAGACATTTACTTCAGAACTTGAGTAGAAAAGATTTTCACCTCAAAGTGAAATTAAAAAAAAAAAAAAAAGAATATTACAATTGCTATCTCCTTCATAGAACACAGACTGGAGACAGGAAACCTGTCACAAAATACAGCCCTGCCACCTAGGATCCATGTGACCTGCAAGTTATACAACCTCTATGTCTGACTTTCCTTAACTCCAAAATGAGGATGAAAAGAGGACTCAACTTACTAAGTTGTTGGGAGGATTGAATTAGTTAACATCGAACACACAGAACAGTATATAGTTGATAGAAATCGCTCCATAAGGGTTAGCTATTATTATAATTACTATCATTACTTCTATCACAAAGATCCTTTGAGACATCATGTTAAGTGAGAGTAGGAAGAGAAAGATAAAATAGCAGAGCAATTATTTGCTTAGTGTTTGGAGACAAAGGTAGGTTAAAATCTAACCTGCACTAATTTACTTGTTCCATGATGTAGGGAATGTTAAAAAAAATCTCTAAAACTCCGTTTCTTCATCTGTAATGAGTATTTTCCTCCTTGGGTCATTATAAGAATTAAATGAGGTTATACATGCAAGGCATCTAGCACAGTGCTTGGCAGATAATAATTGATCAATGAACATTACATAAAAATAATTATTCATTTTTCTACTAGGTTTGCTGACTTAGTGCCAACATTATCACCCAGTGCTCAGTAAATGCTTGCAAATGCCACTTTGGTCTTTGAATTTGTTTTAGCAACTCTGAAATGAGATCTAAGGATAAACATAAAAAAACAATGACCATTGGTGTGTTCATCCTTATAATATTTAAATAAAATATACCAGGCATTATCCTCAACTCCCAGCCAAGGGTACCTTGATCCAGGTAATTCTGTAATGCACTTGGTGGCTGGTGATCGAGACTAAGAGACTGAAACTTTGAATCCCCGCAGTTCATGCTTCCATCTTTTTCTTTTGTCAACTGTTTCCAAGGAAAAGTTCTTAAATCATGTGAGCCTCAAACGCAGCAGTTTTTGTGCATGACCATGATTCACTGCACATTTGACTGGAACGATAGTAAATATTATCTATTTTTCCAAGACCCATTACATTTTCTAAGAATTCTTAGACTACTAGGCGAATATGCTCAGCAAGTGACAGTTCATAAATGTCTCAAAACTTATTTTATGACAGAAATATAGTCATAAAATTATGAATGACTTCCTGATAACCAAAATGAAAAATGAATGGAGTTAATTAAAAATATAAACTATTTTACACGCTTTTCATCTTCTAGCAATTTTTGTTGTGAGTAGCTGAGTTGTGGAGAGGTAAGAGGCTTGAGGGATATTCCGAGGGACAAAGCAACTTTCTTAGCAACTGAGCTGTCCACTTTCAGCTGTTACCCAAATAGGCTGCCCTCATCCTCTCTCGAAAATTGCTAAATAGAGTACCCGACAGACTAGAAGGCCACTTGGATCAAACTTGAACATGACATCATTGGTAATCATTGAAATAGTCTTTAAATGGGGGGGTTGGTCTAGACACCTGGGATTTATTCTCTCCAGTTAATAGAATTTTCTTTTGAATTAAACACTCTTTAAAGCATATGTGTATGGGATGCAAATAAGTCCTGATCCACAAGCCCAAGATTAAAAATGAATCATGCCTATGCCAAAAATCTGCATCTCAAAATGTGCTATTTCTGACTTCACTTCTCTTTTATTAGACAACATTCAGTAGAGATCCATGTGTAGGTAGTTTGTTAAGTATTTATGTTGATAACAAAGACGAAAATCTGCAGGGCTAATCTATAACCTAGGATATATTTATTACATCTTTTTTTTTCAGTTATTCTTAAGTATCAAATACGAGTTCAAAAAGGCCTAATCTTCATTGCTGATTCTTTAAAACAACAACAACAAAAAAAAAGATACCAATGTTCACCTCACATTTTCCTCATCAGAATTTGTGAAAAAGAAAAAAATGTTTTCAGACACAATGATGTGATTTCACAGGCTTATTCCAGACTTTCAAAATTTGTAATGGGAAAACCAAAGTGTTCCCATAAAGCTTATATTTTTAAATTAGCTAATATAGGGTCAAACAGACCTTAGAAAGAAAGTTCTCCAACAGTCTATTATCCATTTTTAATAAACCACAAAAATTGAAGAAATCTGTAGAAGCTTAAAAAAGAACACCACTTCAGTTATAGTTTCAGACTAGATGGGCTTAGTCATGAAACACTGGTAAGCAGAGAAGGCAGCTTCTGAGTGAGGTCAAAGCATATTAAAGTCATCTTCATTATAAGCATGGCCCCAAAGAACACTTCAGCTCTCCTTGGCAGTGAAGCAAAAGTTCTTCAAATAAGGAATGGAAATTTCTCTTGGCATCGATCTCAGTTATACATCTCTTTGCTGTATAGTAACATTGCCATTCTGTTAAGAGGAATAGGATGAATAAGCACCAAAATGCTTGCCTGGTAGGGCAACCAGCCTGCAAAAACACATTTAACTGTGTACGATTTTAATTCTTTCACAGTAGGAATGGATGAAGTCGAAGTTTAGGAGTATTCCTTAGGACTGCCCAAG
Organism: Aselliscus stoliczkanus; assembly: GCA_033961575.1. Lineage (NCBI taxonomy): Eukaryota > Metazoa > Chordata > Mammalia > Chiroptera > Hipposideridae > Aselliscus > Aselliscus stoliczkanus. The sequence continues at coordinate 162,078,528 of CM066728.1, forward strand.
TATCTTAGGTCAGGCTATAAATTTTCCCTGAAGCTCTCTGCCAAAATTATGCTGAGGACTGAGAAGAGAATACTTCCAACGGTTCCAAGAGTAAACTTTAATCTGCTATGAAAAAAAAAAAAAAAAAGGTGAAATTACATTTCCCTTTTTGAGGCCTGTTTGATTCCAAAGGCTCAGCATCACATGGCAGGCACACTCATTGTAGCTGAGGCCTAGGCCTCAGGAAAGAAGTTGGGATGTTGAGACAACAAATATTTTGCAGAGGTTTCTCACTAACTCTAGAGAAGCATAAATGTTGCATGTCTGTCTTCCTTGGTATTGGCCTCTGGAAGTCCAAAGGTGTCATTCTGCTCACTGATGGAAGGGAGCCTAGGGCCAAGTGAGGCTCAAGTCTTTGGAGCCAGACAGGCTTGGGTCCATATACTGACTAGACTCTAGCTGTGTTGCCTTGGGCATGTTATCTTCATCTCTCTGTGTCTCATCTGTAACAAGCTGAGAATAACCACCCGCAGCATTGTTGTGAAGGTTAGAGATGATGATAACAAAAGGACTTGGCAGGTACCATGAAACGCTACCTGTGGATTCCAGGTCCTGGCTGCATAGGAAAGCTATTGTGTATCTATTTCATTGGGTTTAATTTCACATTTCTCATTGTGAAAGACTCCTAAACAGAAACAGGATATACTGTGCCATTAGTTTCCTGACACTCAAGACATTCTCCTGTAGCTTATAGAGGTTTGTTTTTGCTTTTTAATAAGTAAATTCCAGGGTGCATTGTGATTACCACAGATTCAGCCTAATCTCCCACATCTTCTGCATATATAACAGAAATAAAATTTCACTCATTTTGAAGATGACACTTAGAGTGTTATTGAGATGACACTTAAAGTGTCCACTCAGAAGAGGACTCAGGTTATGTGGGCCAAGGAGATTTGCATGTTCTTGAGGTTTCGAACTGTCAAAGTGAAGACTGGATCTAATCAGAGCAAGTGAGGAAGCTTCCCTCTCTCCTGAACCTTCTTTCTTTACTGGTCCTTTCCCCTCACTTCATAAACAAGCTCAAGTCTCCCCTTCCTAAAAAAAACAAAGCAAAACAAAATATAAACAAAAACCTTTCGTCTCTAGTTTCTCTGTAGCGTGGTGGAACCTCTCTCTAATGAGAGCATCCAAACTTCTTTGCTGAGAATTCGCTGCTGATGTACATTTCTTCTTCATGCTCCCACCGGGGCATCCTGGCTCTGCCCTCATCATTCCCCTGAACCTGCACTCAGTCAAGCACCTCACTGTCATTTCCAACAGACAAGCCGTCCTGTGCCTGTCTCTCTGCTGCATTGGATCCTGTTGATCACATCCTACTTTGGAAAATCCTAACACCTTGGCCTGTGGCCTTGCACTTTCCTAATTCTCCTCATACAAGTCTGGTCCCTTCTGTTTCTCTCCTTCCCCAGCGCCCTTCCTATGCCTGATCCTGAAACGTGAGTTTAGGGCTCTGCCCTCAGCCTCCCTTTATTATCACTTTATGTATTCTTCTTGGATGATCTTATCTCTGCTCAATATTTCAACCATTATCTTTATGTTGAAGATTCCCACAGCCCTAGTCCTGTCTAGACTGTATTTGACCTTCAGATTCTTACATTCTTACAGGAGGTGTCCATTCCTGATGGACACTCCCACCTGGACGTTTCCCAGGCAACTTGGAACTGAAAACATCTTCTACCCTAACAGGATGCTCCTCTCGAAATTCTCCTAACCGCTGGTACCACCAAACAGCTGCCCAAACTAGAAATCTGGGAGTCATTTTCCACTCACTGACTCATCACTCCACCCAATTAATCATCAATTCCTGCCAATTTAGTCCCTTCTCTGGTGTTTTGTTGACTCCCTCCCTTTTAGCCCCACTACCTCTGTCTTATTTCAAGCCATCATCATCTCTCAGCCAGACCACCAGATACTTCCCTAACTACCTCCCCAGTGCCAATCTTATACCCCTCAAATTGACCCTCCTCACAGCTGCTGAACTGGAGAGCAGGCCACATCATTACTTATTGTCTGCAGGATAATGACAGGCAGGTCCAGCAGTGCAGTGACAAATGTCCAGTAGCAAAGTCACACAAATGGTTCCTCCAGAAGAATCTTGCCTACGCTTTGTATCTCTTTATCATTGCCCAATATAGAGCTCTCTAGACTTCCTGCTGATTCTAAGAGCTAACTGATGCCGTTCCAATAAACACCTTTCCTACTTAAAAAGCCAACTTATACTATTTATAACAAAAGTCTTTGACCATAATTACAGACTTGTGTTTTCTCCTATTGGTCTATGGCTGCCACCAAGGGTAGGGACCGTGACCATGTATGTATGTACTCCCTATTCTCTATGTATTCCAACTACTAATATAGTGCCTGGTGGAAATAAGCATTCAAACGCTTGTTGATAGAATGAATATTCTTAGACTCTTCTTTTGTAAAACGTATGATTCATTCAGGATATGATACAGTTATGGTATGGTACCACTTGTTTTGTTTTATCATCTTATTCTTAGCCTCAGAATCCCCGAAAACACAAATAACTTTCTCATAAAGCAGAGAAAGCAAATATCCTGGCAGATCTCACTGAATCACAAACCTAATCCTTTGGTTTCTCTATTAGTCACACCAGTGTGCAAGAGATTCTTCTGGGAGCAGACACACATCTCTACCTGCTTTTACTCCTCAGGGTGGGTACTGCTGATGTCTCACACTTGAGTTCCTTAGAAACAACAGCTCTCAAAAGCCAGTTCGAAGTCTGATAATCTTCTGCCAAAAATACTTTTCAGACCAAGCAGTGTCACTGTCGAGGTTGCATTGTGATTGTTTGTGATGGCAGAGGCTCAAAGGACTTAGGCAGCCCTGATGGCTAAATAATCCAAGGGCTATTTGTCCACTGGTATGTCAGGGATGAGACAGACCACATACTGGGAGGCGAGCTGAAATTCCACTTCACCATTATATTTGGAAATTACAACAGAAGCCTCCAAAATCTTTGTAGTCCTATGGTAGGAAGGGTTATTAAACACAACCTTTTTCACTACAGGGAAAAATGTCAAGCCTTTTCTATTTTTTTTTCTATCTATCTATCTCAACATGAGTTTTAGAGATTGATTAAAGTTGAAGTGTTTGTTGATACAAGATACTGTTTGTTGGGTGTGGTGGAGAGGATGCAATCCCTGCTCTCAAAGATGCAACAACCTTCTGATGACGGGAAGGAGTGGGGACCCCAATAAGGAGGACCTAAAACGAGTTGCAAGGTGGAAAGTGACAAGAAGATTTACGAGATGGAAATAGAAGAGAGATATGGGAAGGGAGATAATTAAGGGAAGGGAGGGAAGGGAGAGGTTCATTTGCCTGGAAAACTCAGGGGATGTTTCAAGAAAGAGCTGGACCTTAAATCGTGAATAGGATTTAAATAGGCCAACATGGGGCAGGGAAATAAAACATCAGAATAATACAACTGTCAAGAATAGTGCAACTAGAGCAAAGAAGCAAGAAAGTAAAAGGCACATTGAGTGAACGAACAACAATTAGGAATTAAAGGAAGGGCAGAGCAGAAATATAATTTGGGACCAATCATAAAGGGTCTTAAGTGCCAAGCTAGGCAGTTTTCATTTTATCTGTGGGCAACTGATAATCACCAAGGGATTTTTTTTTTTTTGAGGGCAGTGTCACTGGCCCTCACATGTGGGACAGAACCGGGGCCGCTGGCTTCCCAAGCCAGTGCTTAACCACTGCACCACTCGGCTGGCCCTTCACCAAGGGATTCTTAACAAGAGGGCATTTCTTCTTTCTTACCTCTGGAGAGGGTGGGGAGTTGGCAGACATTCTAAGACTCTGTCCTCAACCCTGGCTGCACATTCGAAAGACCTGGGGAGCTTGTTAATTTGTAATGTTTGGTTTTTTTTGTGAACCATGCCAAGTCTGGCCTCATTTCTGACCGAATAAATCAGAATCTCTAGAGGTAAGGCCTGGACATGATGATTTTTAAAGACAATTTTAGTTGTTTTTAACACTCAGTCAGGGTTAAGAACCACTGGCCTAATGCATAGGTATGAGAATTTGTAAATTCTTAGTTTTTTTGTCAGGAATGCTTTGGCTAACATTAGGTATGACATCACGCTTTGCTTAATTAGGTATGGCCTAATGGATACGATAGAAATTTCTGATATGCTGTGATAATTCCTTGCCCTTAAACAACTTTCTCATTTATCACTAGTAATGTTTATTCTGTGTTAAGCACTTTCTTTCTGAAGGTATTTCACATATATACTTATAAAATTAAATACTCTAAGAACCTAGAAGTAAATACATGAATACATGTATATGAATGAGTTGATAAGACAAACAAAAGAAAAACTGAAAGACAGTGGTGGGAGAATGAGCAGATATGAAAATCAGGGCTGACCAGCCAAAATGCCCAAGACATGTTCAACTACCTGCCGGCTCTATTTATTGAGATATCTATCACCTCTATTAACATAATTCAGTTTCACTCAAATTCTTAAAAGTCAAATATTGTTTAGTAAGAGGAGGACAACTGCTGGGGTGATCTACCAGAGGTTCTGCTATTGTAAGAACTAGGATTTCTTATGAATACGATATCCCAAGATGCAAGGTACATACCATAGTCACTGTAGCCTAAGAGACTGAAGATGGCAATGGAGGCACAAAGTCTTACGACAGAAATTACTTTTTTCCTCCCAACACATCATGACCACAGCTGACTTCTGCAATTATGAGAAAGGAAACATTCTAAAAATCCCCAGGCACCTTGCCGAGCACCAAGCCAGGAGCTGGGTAGCATCTCCCTATTGAATAACTCTATTCTGAGTAGGGACGAACCCAGAGTGGGTGTTGGCGTTGATAGGAAGGAGTCTGGCCAGATAGAGCCAATGTCCAGAGAAATTAGCCAAGACTGGAGGAGCAGACAGATATTACCCAGGCTGGTTAAATCCCACTGGAAGGGTCAAGCAAGAGCTCTTAAGGAGGCCAAGGGTGAGGGGCCTGCCCAAGAGTTCAGTAGATGAGAGATGAGTTTGGCTAAGTGTGTCATAGAAGGCCCCAGCACCACCAATCATGGAGCGTGATTGATGCTGAGGCACTAGCTCTGTGGAACGGATACATAGGGAAGAACAGGTTAGAGTGGGAGAGTAATGGGACAGAGCACAAAGCATTCCTGACACAAACCAAGAATGTACACAGAAAACATCTAAGTCACTGGGAGAGACTATAAACCAAATGTGAACTTGGTCTTATTACTTACCTTCATACCTCATTCAGGCATGCAAAAGTTAGATGTCTTGAGAGGTTCATGGATGCTTAAACTAGAGGCAAAGGATAAGACAAAGGAAGTTCTTCCTTTGGTTGAAATGCATAGCAAATGGTAAAGCTATAATCAAAAGAAAATTAGGCTCTTGTTAGCTCCCCAGAAGCTGTAATGAAAAACTGTTTGTTGTAGAAGAAATCATGACTGATAAAATACAAATCTAGTAATAGCGAGAGTAAGAATAACAGGTTATATGTAGAAAGTGCTCACTATGTGTTACATGTATTAATGTATTCAGTCTTCACAATGACCTTATGGGTAGATAGGTACTGTTATTATCTCCATTTTACTGCTGAGACACAGAGAGGATAAATAATTCGCCCAAAACCACACAGCTTGAAAGGGCAGAGCCTGGATTCTAATCCAAGCTGCCCAACTCCAGAGTTTGTGCTAACCACTAAGTATAAACTGTTTCTCACGATAAGGAATTATGTTTGAATGTACAGAATGAACCAGGAGCCTAAATGAAAATGCATAAGGACTTTTTAATCATCCAATACTTCATCTATTCATTCAGCAAATTCATTCATTCCACAAATCTTTACTGAACATCTACTATGTGCTAGGCCCTTCTCTATATGCTCAAGATTATAGGCAGGTGGGATCCCTACACATCTGAAAACCTGAATAAATGCCCTGAATAACCAAAAATGTTGTATTTTGTGGGTTTGGTAAGCCCAAAGCAATGCACCTTTGGGACCCATACTCTTCCACATGTGTGAACTATAATTACATCTCTGATGAAGAGTTTCCAAAAAGTTATAATTAATGCACCAAAGCGCCAGGATCCAGTGGAAACTGAGACGAACCAGCAACGCTGGAGGGAAAACTGGTGAAGAGCCCAGGAAATGAGAGGTTGCCACTGCCTGAGTCTGTGACTGTGACTGGTAGCCTGTCTGGGCGCAGTGTGCTCCTGCATAGATTGAGGACATTGCACTGATGACCTCTAAGGCCCAGCTCTAGGATCTAGTATTCCAGGCAGAACCACTGTGGCTCTCAGGCACAGCACACAACAATAGCGCTCAACCTGACAGCAGTAGTAGCCAGGGCAGCATAGAGAATGCCATGTGATACTGCAGAATAACTTATCAAGTCTTGGTATCAACCGTCTTTCCGAGAGACACACAAGAAACACCCAAACCTGTGCTGCTATCCACCTTCTTCACAATGTGGGGGTTGTGTTCCTGCTTAGAGGGCACCAGGAGACCAACAAGCAGAGGCTACGCAGGCCCAGAGGGCGGGAATTGCCTTATAAATGCCTGATGTTGTGATGGGATGCTGAGTTGGACCTCCAGGGTCAGGAAAGAGCTGCAATCTACAGAAAGGGGGGACTGCTCCTCCTCTCCCCGGAAGGCCCCTTGGGATCTTTGCCAGACTATGGGCTCTAGCTGAGCCTCAAGAATTATCAGGCGGGATGTATCACTATTATAATGACTGGCACATGACGGAGGGCAGAACTGAAACTCAGATGGCCCAAGTGACTGGAAGTGCCCAGAAGTGCCCTTACGAGAAGGAAGGAGTTTGGGTGAAGAACGAGGGTGTTCCAAAGAGACACACATATGTACTTATAATGTGATTTCAGCACATGTTACCATGGCCCCACCCCGCACCCTTTGGTTATGCCAAACTTCTGGACTGGTCCTACCTCAGATACCAGCACTTGCTCCCAGGTACAAATCCCATCCAAACTCTTCCTGTACTAGGCAATTTCTCAAAACGCAACCTTCATTGTTGTAGAAAAAATGCCTTCCCCACAACAGTGCTCTGAATTTCCTTTTTCCCTCGTCTTCACCTGACACATTTCAGTGGCTCCCTTCCTCTCCTGTGTGTCTTGGTGTTTCAAACTTCCAGTTAAGGAGCAGTTTCAGGACTTGGGTTTTACCCCCACTTCCTTCCTCAGTTGCTCCGATGGAGTTAGGTTAAAGGTGCTAAGGCAAAATGTCCAAACATCAGCGTGAAGCCAAAATTCACCTGATGACTAATTTGGACTGTGACTCTTCAGATGCAAGGCCAACTTTCTAAGTCTCCAAGAATCCTCAGCCGAAGGGCTTCTGCCCCCACAGCTGGCATTGGGGAAATGGAACCAACAGTCTGGGTTTCAGCTGAGGACCACTGTTCAAAGGGGTTCCAATATGCTCTCAACTGTGAAAAAAGATGTTTATAGGATAAAGTAGACTTCTTCTTTCCTGGATTTAATTCAAAACTAAAATGTAGAAGTGAGTTCAAATTTTAGTCAGATATAATCTCACTTGCCTTGACAAGTTAGGGAAAATTTTAAAATTCTACAAAAAAAAAAAAAGGCAACCATTGGCAATACTAGAAAGTAGAGGAGGCTATATTACAGAGCGAGGTCACCCGCCCTGTCCCTGGGGTGCCCTCCATTGTGGTACACAACCCAAGCCAACACACTGCCCTGTCCCAACTCACCCATTCTGTGCCCAGTGGAGACCAAGCACATTTCAGCCCATGAACTAGAGACATTAGGATTGTAGTCAGAGATGCTTAGAGACCTAATACTTGGAATAAACCGAAGGGGTGGACCTCAAATACAATTTTGGAGAGCTGGGGAGACATTTTAAGAAAATTACCCCCAAGTTTGATCACATCTTCTGTGATGAAATTCTAATTGGCAGATTAGTTTCCCTACTCAATTCCCTTCACCCGGCTTTAGCCTTGTTCTCTCCGCTGTCAATTAACCTACTAACCAAGGACATATAGAAAATGCCATTTGTGTTCCAAATCCTGTGAACAAAAGTCTCTGAAACCTACAATTTTCTGTGGTGGATACAACACACACCAAGCTAGATAGAACTGGTTTCAAAGGACTTTTGCAGCAAAATGAAGGAAATTTGCAAAGAAGCTTGCAAATAGCTTGCCAAATTTCAGCCCAGGACAATTTTATTATCTTTAATTTACTAACCTAGAAATGGGTTTATAACAGAAATTCTTAATGATGGCTTCTCAGCAGGCAACCAGAGCAGTTGGCACACGACTAACTCACTGCCCCTCTGGAGTGGACCGTTAAGTCCAAATTCTGGTCTTTGAAAACCTTGATCTGTAACGGCTGAAGCCTAACCTTCCTGCTCTGCCTAGAGTGCTCATACAAGAATGAATTAACTTCCCTGCCAAACCAGGAGTCCAAGTCCTGAGCCAGAAAGCAGTGTCTGTTAAAAGTTAGAAAGCAAGCAAAATGGAAAGCAACAGTGCTTTCATTATACTGTTAAACCATAATCACCTTTTCCTATAAGCATCTTTCTGTTTTCCCTGAAGCGGCACTGTTTTAACTGCCACTGGTGCAAAGGTGCCAACTCAGTGTAGAACACTTCCTGTAGGTCTGGAAGGTGGTTGAGTTCAGCAGGCTGTGGCATGCCCACTGACCCAGGCAGCAGCAGACCATGAGGGGACCACCATCCTGAGAGAGGACTGGGAGTGGGGGTGAGGGGGTCAGGAACTGAGGCTCCTGGAGGGTGCAGACTTAGAGAGTGAGGCTCTTGGATTAAGGGGTGATGTCGATTTCCATTTCTCAGGGCTAGGGCTAAGCTGAGGCAAGAGAGGTGTTTGGAGCATAGGATTTAAGGCTTTCACTACCAGGGTCATGCAAATGGCTCTTTTACCCTAATCTCAGCCCTGCTCAGGGTCACCAGCTGAGGGGTGTGTTTGTGTGTGTGTGTGTGTGTGTGTGTGTGTGTGTGTGCACATTGTAAAGGTCAGTGGCTCTTAAAGTGTGGTCCTCAGCCAGACCAGAAGCAGCAGCAGCAGCATCACCTGGGAACTTGTTAGAAATGCAAACTCTCAGGCCCCACCCAGATGCAGTGAATCAGAACTCAACAGGTGGGGCCCAGCAATCTGTGTGGTAACACAGCCACCAGGTAATTCTGATGTAGCTAAAGTTTGCCAAGCACTTTATTAGAGAAGAATGCTCTCCACATGGCCTATGTCAGGCCATTTCCCAAAATGTGTCACACACAACCAGAACAGGGAAAGTGAAGGGGTGGTGAGATGAAAGAGACTTTCCTAAGGCCATCATCAGCCAGGTAGGAATCCCTCAGATAATAAATCAGGAATTGCTTTTTCGCAGCTACCCCTAAATAAACTGTAGTAGACAAGACTTGCCAATTGTTGGCAATAAAGATGACTACTGAGCTCACTCCCTGCTGTGTTTTCCCCTAACAAGGCAGCTCAGAGCCGGCCACTCAAAGACAGCATGGGCCATCTGAATATTATAAGACTGAGATGCTCTCCTGTGAAAAACAGGAGCTCACATTATCCCATTGTGAGGGGCAGAGAAGCTAATGTATGCAAAGCCCCAAACAGAAGTGCCTGGGGCAGAGGAGACTGTGATGACAGCTCCTACATCCTACACAGAGGTTCTGGGCTCCACCCTTCTCCAGAGAGCCAAGTTGGATGATTGGAGGACTGAGGATAATTGAGAGGGGAAGGAGGTTAGCTGGTCTCCTTTAGGCTGAAATATTTTTTTTTAAAGGAGCCTCTTTCCCAGTCCAAATGGTCTGAGGCACCAGTCTTCTCAAGAGGGCACGCAAGTGAGGGAGAAAAGGAAAGGAGAACAGACACCCAGTGCCTGCTGTTGAGCACTGAATAACTACTTATTTTAACTAAATAAATGAAGGGTAAGAAGATACATCTGAAGACCCTACATTTAAACTTTGTCACTAGAACCCAAACGGTACCTCGTGGTGAGACCACAACCAACACTGGCCAGCTGAGTGACCTCAGGCACGCGGTCATGGACGTGGTTTCCTCTTTTGCCAAGTGTTGGGTTATAAATACAACAGGAGTGTGAGAATGAAGTCATGCAACAAAACATTGTCAGGCACAACATAAATGTGAGCTCTTAGCATTGAGGTCCCAATCACAGAATGATGGAACCATTTCAGCAGGGCAGGTAGAGAGCTTTCCCATCTCACAATCTCACAAAGATGTCGTCTACTCGCCGCCGGGGGGGGGGGGGGGGGGGGCGGGGGCGGGGGCACCCAGTGGGTGGGTGACAATCGTTAGCTGTGCCCCCTTTCTCCCGTCCATTCAGGAGTCCTGCCGGGAGGGACAAATCCTTCAGCCACAGGCCAGGTAAACAAAGGACGCCCCCGCCACACCCCCATCTCTTCCTTGGCCATCCGTGCAGCACAGCTGAGGTTGGGAAGGAGGATCCATGACGCACACTTTTCCTCCCCACGATATTTAACTCCAAGATGACACTATCCATGTGAAAGAGCCAACCAGCGGGAGGAAAGTTCACCTCGGACCCCAGTGCACTGAGGCCCCTTACCTTCCTCATTTAAAATCCACGGCAGGAATGCAGATACCGAGTCAAAGCCACAGGTGCTCTCTTCAAAGGTGCAGGACCCAGCGGGCAGGTCCAGGGCACCAGCCAACTGCAGGGCTGCGGGCACAAAGTGAGTTTCAGTTCCGGCTGCGGCCGGGGCGCGTTTGCACCAACTCGGGGCGCCCCTGGGAAACTACCTGGTGAAGTGGGGGAAAGGCGTGGAGAAGGAGGCAGGAGAGAAATGCACTACTGTCCCCTCCTCTCCCCGCCTCCAGTGCACGAACCGGTCGGCACCCCCATCGCCACCCCAGGCTTGGCTTGGGGAGTGGGGTTAGTGGCTGCGGAGAAGGATCTGGAGGCACCCTCGGATGGCCCAACGCAGGACCACCAGCCCCGCCACTGGGGTTGCAGGGGAGGGGGAGGGTCACGAAAGCGTTCCCCCTTACCTTGCACTGCCAGGAGGACGCCCCTGAACAGCATGGTCACGCTTCAGAGCCGAGGACCAAAAAGGGGTGCAAACTGCCAGCCCGCTGGGACAAGCAGCTCTGGGCGGACAGGAGCGTGGAAGGCGGGGAGGGGTGGGGGGACGCCCGGGGGCTGGGAGGAAAGGCAAAGCGTGCTCTTGGAGCTGCCCAACTTTGCAAAGCGGCTCCCGGAGCTCAGCGGAAAGCTGCAAGTGCCTGATTGGAGAGAGCGGCTGGCTCGCTGCAGCCGCGGGTCTCACCACGTCCCTCCTGAGGCCGGCCCGCGCGGCACAGCTCGTCCTGGGCGAGGATGGGGCCGGGCGGGGAGGAGACAACGGCACCCTTTTGAAAAGCCAGTCAGGACTGGCTGGGAGAGGAGAGGCCGGGATGCAGTGCCTCAGCTCAGGGTTTTAAAGCTTGGGACCAGACCCATGGCAGACACTGGGAGGGGGCAGGCCTTCCAGGAGCCCCTCCACTGGGTTGGGACAGGAGGCCCTCTGCCCCGCCCATCCACGGTGGGAACCAGCTTATTTCTGGGGACAGCCTCCCCGCATGTGGCATGCCAGTCCTGCAGGGCTGGCCCTAATTTTAACTTCTCCCCAGAATGGAAGAGGGTAGAATTCTCCTAGGAAAACCTAGAGGAAATTTTGGAAACTATAGGGTGGAACAAGCTTTATGTCACGGGAGTTCAGCATTTATGGCCCAGTAATGCTAACCTTGGAATACCAGGCCCCCCCCCCCTTTTTTCAGCTGTGGAATGTCTGGCATGCCTGGTGCTCCCTCTGTCCGGTTAAATGGGGGCATTCCTCCTCTCCAGAGAGCCATGATAAATTTATAGAAGGTTTCTAAATTGGGATGTGGGGCATGGGGGTGTGAGATAGGGGAGGGGTTTGCTGTGAGGTACCCACATGCTACAAATTTGCTTTGGGAAAATTTTGGGCACTAAGTGGGTCTTTAAAAATGTTCTCTTCCAGTAAAGAAAGTTGTACGTTGTTTCTTCTTCTTCTTCTTCTTCTTCTTCTTCTTCTTCTTCTTCTTCTTCTTCTTCTTCTTCTTCTTCTTCTTCTTCTTCTCAATCCTCGTTATAATTTTGTGCAGGCAATTTTATGCCTAGAGTAGTGGTTCTCAAACCTGAGGTTGCATCAGAATCCCCTAGAGGACCCCTCCATCAGTTTCTGATCCAATAGATCTGGAGTGGGGCCCAAGATTCTGCACATTCCTTTAACAAGTTGCCAAATGCTCATAGTGATGCTGCTAGTGTGAGGACCACTGGCCTAACAAACTCCTGTTCAACCATCAAAGTCCTACTCACATGCGATCACCTGGTTTCCAGACTCTCCCTTGTCATTCATTGGCAGCTCCTTCTCAGTCTCCTTGGCTGTTTCTGGTTATCTCTCTGACCCCTGAACACTGGAGTGCCTCCAAGTTCTGTCCTTTTGTCTCTTGCTTCTTTCTCTACTCACTTCCCCCGCGATTTCATCCACTCTTATAGTGTGAAACACCAACGATAGCCCAATGACTCCCAAATGTATGTTTCTAGCCCAGACTGCCCACTAAGTCCAACCTCTTCTATCTCACTGCCACTTTAACATTTTCATTTGGATACTTAAGAGCGATTTCATCTGTAACAGGTCCCAACAGGAATGCCTCAGGTTCCTTCTCACATCTGTCTCTCCTGTGCATCGTTTTCCTCTCAATTCAAGGAACCATTCTCCTCCAGGGGCCCAGGACAAAGATCTTAGTGTTATCCTTTTTTTTTTTATGTTTTTCAAAAGTCATTTATTTATATAAATAACAAAGATCAATCAATGATATATTGCCCGTTTTGTTCGATCTTAGTGTTATCCTTGACTCTTCTCTTCCTCTCAGGACATTACCAAATTCTGTCAGTTCAGGACTGAGAATATAGTGGGTGCTGACCATGCCCAGCATGACTGCCTGGGGCTAAACATTGTTGTCTGCGGGATATTACAGCAGCCTCCTAACAGCCTCCTAACAGCCGGCTCCTTCTGCTGTGCCCTCCTCCACTCCATTCTTGACACAGTAGTCAGGGGATCCATTTAATACAGAAACTGGTCTGTGTTATTCCTTGGCTGAAGGCTCCTAACAACTTCCCAAATCATTTAGCAAAACCCAAACTCTTCAGAATGACCTATTAGGTTTTACAAGACCTGTCCCCGCCCCTCTGATCTCATCCATCCTGCTTACTCCCCTCCAGCCAAATGGACTTCATGGCTGTTTCTCAAACACAGTCCAGCTGTCCTCTCAGAGCTTTGCACTGAGAAACAGAATCATTGCTCTGGCTGTTCCCTCTGCTTGAAATGCTGTTCCCAGGACTGCCATGTGACTCACACTGTACTGCCTGAGGCCTTTACTCAGGTGTTGCCTTTAGGGTTAGAAAAGAAAAAAGCCCCATGTCCTTTCAAAATAAGCTTGGACAAATTTTCATGAGTTTTCTGTAAGCAATGACTCAAATGATCTAAAATTTGTTTGTACATGTAATTATTTGCTTTGCCTCAGGGAGTAGCTAATAATAATAAATAACATTTATTGTGTTTACTATTATAAATGTTTTATAGAGAGAATCTTTCAACTTTCAGAAGGGCTTTATGGGATAAATACCATTATGACTCTCATTTAATAGATGGGGAAAACTGAGGTGCAGAGTTCAGCAGCTGCACGTGGTAAAGACAAGACTCAAACCCAGATTGGCTTTATTCCAACAGCCTGTTTTCTTTGCCGGTATGGTAGCCTGTCTCCCTTGTCTTGTGTTCTTCTTTGATTTCTTGCTCACAGATGGTGCTAAATAGCTGACGAATTTCATCAAATTACTTAATTAAAAACTCAAAGACAGCTATGTATCCAATAGAAACCTCAGAACACTATTTTCAATGAAACGAGCTTTCAGCAACAGTTAAACTGGTACTCATTTTTTTTTTCTAGGTACCTATGGAGTATTTCAAAGTTTTAGGATTGCCTTAGATTCATTTGCATGTCCCAAATCTTAGGAAAATGAAAAACTTCAAAGCCCTTAAGAGAGCTCCCCAAAATTGTAAGTATTACTTAAAACTTCAAAGCAATATCATTTACTGCTACCTATGAGAAACAGAATCATTACACATAAATACAAAGCTAGTCAGAGTGATATTTCTTTTGCACGTATAATTGTATGAGCCCAAGAACAGATGATCCTTTGACTTTGGCACAGGTTGGAGTCTCTGGAAAGCAGACTGTGATTTGGAGTTTATAGTGCAGGGTGTTTACTAAGGGGGTGCCCTTGGGACTAACTCCTGTGGAAGGGAGGTGGAGGAAGCAGGACTGGGCTGAGGGAGAAGTGACACACAGGTCGGCAAAGCCTCCTCTGACCCCACAGGCAACTCGGGAGTTAAAGTGGCCCATTTGACTTGTCCCGTATTAGTCTGGAATAGCCAGATTCTTTGTACCACTGCCTCCACCTGTCACTGGAAGGGTGATCACAATACAGTGACTCTGCACTGAGGCTGACTCAAAGGGCTGACAGCTAAAGGCCATTTGATGACAGCACTTCCAGCAGCTGGGACAAGTCCTTCCTTGAAAGATGAGGCGGACAGCATATCAGTGTCCACCACAGTTTAAAGAAAAGGGAAAGGATATTGCATAGGGAGGGAATCCAGAAAATCTACAAATTATGGGTGTCAACCCACTTTCTCTGGTCCCTGATCATGGAGCCAAAGCCGTGTGCAGCCTTATCACGTGGAAAACAGCATCAGGCCCCATGGTAGGAGCCAGCTGGAACTCTTCTTCAAGGTCTAGGTTCATTAGGTGATCAAATAATGCATGTGGAGTTCCGGTTTATAGAAAGCACTCAAAACGTTAGGTATTGTAGTGGGTTGAATGGTAGCTCCCCACAAAAGATATGTCTACAGCCTGGAACTTGTGAATGTGACCTTGTTTGGAAAAAAGGGCTATGGAAACGTAACTAGGTTAGGGATCTTCAGATGAGATCATCCTGGATTACTGGACGGGCCCTAAATCAATGATAAGTGTCCTTATAAGAGACAGAAGAGAAGTACCAGACACATGAAAAGATGGAGACAGCAATTGGAGTGATGTAGCCCCAAGCCAAGGAGTGCCTGTGAGGAACCACCTGAGCTGTAAGAGCACAGAACAGCTCCCTTCCTAGAGGGCAGCCCTGCAGCCACCAGAATCATGAGGGAATATCTTTCTGTTGTTTTAAGCCCCACAGTTTGTGGTAATTTGTTCTGGCAGCTCTAAGAAGCTGACATAGGGAGTGCTGTGCATCAAATATATGCCAGGCACTTGACCTGAGTTATCTCACTCAACATGTGCATCATCCCTAGGAGGGGAATACCATTGTTATCTCTATTGTACTGATGAGGAAACAGGTCCAGAAGGGTCAATGTACTTGTTCAAGGTCATCCATCTAGCCAGTGTGCAGCCAGAATTTGATCGCATATACTACACTGCCCCTAGCAGCTTCCTCCTTACAAAGGCCTGTGTCTCCTTACAAGGACGGCCACATGTAAGGAAAGGAACCTGCCGTCTCTGTCGGTATCCACACAGGCTGGCCCCTCACGGAGCCTGATCCATCCTGTGCTTGCTGTCACTCTACTCGCCATCCTGCTTCCCTTGGGAGCCCTTAACCAGGGGTCCTACTTTTTGATGCATCACTCTTGGTCTGGAGATCTCCAAATTCTTGCTTCCAACTTTCTGGGCAAAAGAAAGAACGGTGGAACACTGAGGCCCCTTGCAGGATCCTGTGTCACTCTCTGTTCACGTTCTTCTCTCATAGCCAGATGAGGCATGAGAGGGACCAAGCCTAGCTGTGGGAGGAAATAAAGAAACCCAGTGTTTGCAATGCATTCTTGCATGCACTGTTGATGGTAGGCTAGACATGAAGGCTGGCTTTGCCACCCACTTTCCTTTCACCGCCGTCTCTCTCCTTGTCATTCTCATGTAGTGCCATGTAATAGTAAGTTCAGCAAACATTTACTGAGCACCTGCTATGTGCCAGGCACGGTGCTCGAGGCTGGAAATCCAGGGGTGAACAAGACACAGTCTCTGCCTCTGAGACAGGAGATTGGCCCATGAAAGGAGCATGTCAATAAAATATCTTGGTGAGATAGAGGAAGGGCTGTTGCAAACATTTAAAAGCCAGGGACCAGGGAGGTAATGAATGCCAAGAGTGCTGGTATCAGGGAAACAGCGGGGAGCCATGGGGACCATGGTGAACGGAGCAAATGCGCGCAACGAACAGGCATCTCTGGCACCAGCCTGGGGCAAAGCTGCCACAGTGGAACAGGAGTCCAGCACCGTCCATCCACCCATTTTTCAAAAGAAGCCCAGTGTCCAGATGTATATATAATAGCTCTTGAACTGGAGTTTACAGTGCCAAGAGAGCACCAAGGAGATGGAGAATGAGAGACACCTCATCACCACCCACTAGCCAGTCATATATGACCAGCCCCATTCTAGAGAAGAGAAAACAGGTAAAAAGAGTCTAGATGACTTTTAACCAAGGTCATATGTCTCTAAGTAGCAGGGATGGGATGAGAAGTCATTAGCTCACCTCCTCATTGGGCATGTGGAAAAGACTTTGTCATACTCTATGTCCTGTACAAATGTAAGGGTATTCATAACATCATTTACAGTAATTATACTTTGGTTCTTTACTATTATATATTATGTGTTTTGAAATTATAATCTATGCTATAACCTCTGATCTGTGCCACGACATTATCTGTGCTCTAGATTTTTGTCTGTCTCTGTCTCTGTCTCTGTTTCTGGGTCTGTGCTGCAGTAGGTCAGGGGCTCCCCTCTGCCTCTTACTCTGCGTTCAGTGTTCTGCTCTGTGTTGCCTTCAGGTTCTCTCTCTCTCTCTCTCTACACACACACACACACACACACACACACACTGAGATGCCCGTACTCGTTGCCTGCTCTCAGGTTGGAAATGAAATGGTAAAATAATTCCAGGCACTGTGGCTTGTCCTGCCAATAACCTCTGTGGTATTCCAGCAGGAGGTGTACGTGGGCCCTGCCCCAAGGCTGGCTGGTGGTGTCCCTTGGTTCCTGCCCAGCACCAGCTGCCTCTCCTCTCACCCCCAAGGCATGATCACATGCCTGTTGTGGGTCTGAATCATGAACTGTGAAGGACCAGGGCCCATGGTTAACTAGTTCTTACAAATCTCCTTTTATTACAAAATGTGTAATCCACTGTTCAAATTGCCACGCTCAAATGTCCTGAACCAGCCAAGTAGATATTTCCTTTAGAATGAGCATTTAAAAGGAAATAGATGCTTTCTCTCCATCATTAATCTTTCCTCCATCAACTTCCTGTGAATCCCAGCTTGGAGTCAAGGCATCCTTCACTGTGGTTTGAATGCAACCTTTTGATATATATTTTTTTTAAATCATAGTTCCCTGGGCTGACCCATTGTAGTGATACCACATTTTGTTGAGTGTATGTGATGTGCCAGGTGGTTTCATGGTCAATTTATAGGAGAAGAAACTAGGCCTGAAGAGTTTAAGTGACTTGCCCAAGGGTATAGGGCCAGAATGTGAACCCAACTCTAGCTACCACCAAAGCCCTCTTGACCTCTAAGCTTCCAACCCAGGGGAGGTTTGAGCAGATACTTTGAAATGTCCTGTTCTCAGATTTCCAGTTCCTCCTGTCAGCCCCCAACCACCCACCACGATCTCTTTTCTCTCCCCCTAGGGTGGGCTGAGACTAGGAAGGGGAGTTTCTCTCTGCCCCAGTAAAGTTCCTATACCCAGAGTACTGTGGGGAAAGTGTTTTGTCGGCAGAAGGGAACCTACCTCTCCACCCCACATCCATCCCACCTCAATACCCACTCTCCCCTGCCCCACCCCCGGCCATTTGCCTTCCTCCAACCATGTCTCTTGTCCATGCCTCTTGTGTTCTCACATGCTCTTCTTTCTGTTGAGTCAGAGTGCCTTCTTACCCTTCTCCTGTGGGTAAACTCTTTTTAACAGGTTAAATTGGGTTCTCCTAACCTCCAAAGTCACATGTTGAAGTCCTAGCCCCAGGGAACTCAGCATGTGACCTAACTTGGAGACAGGGTCCTGGCAGATATAATTAGCTAAGGTGAGGGCACACTGAAATGGAGTGGGCTCCTAATCCAATAGGACTGGTGTCCTCATCAAAAGGGGAAACGTGGACATAGACACACACAGAGAAAATGGGAACAGGAAGGCAGAGATCAAGGTGATACTTCTAGAAGCCAAGGATTGCAAAAGATTGCCAACAAACCACCAAAAGCTAGTGGGAGGAGGCCTGGAACTGATTCTCACAGCCCTCAGAACAAATCAACACTGCTGACATTTTGATTTTGTATTTCTGGCCTCTAGAACTGAAATTTTTGTTGTTTCGGCCACTCTGTTTATGGGACTCTGCATGTAACCCTAGGAAACCAACGCACTCCTATTCATTTCTCAAGACCCAGTTCAAATGTGCCCCGCTTCGTGTCAGTGCTTCACTGTCTTCCCTAAGCTACAGCATGCATTACGCTGTATGGCAACGACCGTGTCTCCACCTGTTATCTGCAATGGAAGCTGAGATTTCAAGGGCAGAGAACAAATTTGCTTTCTCTTTGTATCTGCTCTGCTGCCATCTCTGTGCATAGTAATTGTAGGCGCTCAATAAATGCCTGTTGAAGGGAAGGTGAAGGAACGACATAGACTCACTGATAAACGCTGCGCAGAGCCCCGCCTAACTTGCAACCCTATGATCAGGAGAAAAAGAACTAAATCTAAATGGTAGGTCACCCAGGGGGATACTTACAGAAAGCAATGAGCCGTGCAGATGTGCTCTGGAAGCATGGAGCCAACTGAAGAGGAGCAACAGTCTGAACAGGGAGTCAGAGCAGGCTTGCTGGGTCAGAGCAGCACATCTGGTGAGCTGCAGAGAGGGAAGGAGGAAGGGCGGACAGGCTCCCAGAAGCCCACTGTCACGAGCAGCAGAGCAAGCCACACGCAGAGCACTCAGTCCCTGGAAGGAGGCACCAGGCTTTGGGTGTTGGAAGGAAATAGAGATGATGAAACAGCCTAGGTCCTGCCACCTGAGCTTGTCCCAGCCCAGCCTCGTGGGCTCTTGTCTGGGTCCAGGAAAAAGGCTGGGCTATTGGACAAACCAGAAAGAACTATGCCCATAAATCTTTACCAAACACTGGGCACAAAGAGCCCCACGGCCCCTGTGGCAGTGTTCAGAATAGAGCAGGGGAACAGTACACGTTCCACTTTGAGGCAGACCACCACTTCTTTGGCATTTCGGGGTTCACTGCAGTGAGGGTGGGCAGCATGTGGCTTGCCAAGGGGTGCAGGCTGGTTCATGAGCATGTCCATTCACCCCTGGGACATTCCCTCAATCCTGTGAGTTAGTCACCTGTTGGAGCTGAGAGTGAATTGAAGGACATTCGAATTTGATTTATTATAGTTAATGGTGGCTCCAGAGAGCTAAACCCAGCTAAAACCCCACTTGGGCTAACCCCAGGTGGAAAATCTCTATGGGATTTTTTTTTTTTTTGAGTGTTATGTCCTGGGAAAACGGAAGAATAAAGCATTCTGCAGCCAAAAACATTCCCCCAAAGAGCAGTGAAACCGCAGTTTAGAGTCTGATGTGCAGCCTCTGATGTCATGAATGGATTAGATTGGGGAACTACACAGCGTGTGATTTGATCTGAACTGAACAGGGCCAGGGTGATATTCACACCCAGGAAGGCCTGGCCACGGAGAGGTAAAGGGACCCTCCTTGGCAGGGGGACAGGCAGCGAATATGAGCTCTAAACAGGTGTATGAGGTGTGTGCATGCCTGCCTGCGTACGTGCTGTGCAGTCACGTTACCAATGAGAAGCCAAGTCCCACTATTACCACTAATCTGGAAGCTTGATTTGCACAGAGCTAAAACTCGGGGATTTGAAGATGTTGAATAACACCAATTCTTCCAGATTTTCAAGTGCCCAAGGCCCAGATAATTGGTGATAATGAAGAAACTGTACCACCAGGCATCATAAAATGCTTCGGTGAGCTAATCCAGGGAATGGCAATTCCACATGCACATGATTACCATCTGGGGAGCTGCTTCTTTTTAATACAAACATTTGGCACCACCAGACCAATGAAATTATAATTTCTGGGATAGGACCAAAGTATTGGTATTTCCTTAAAGCTCTGCAAAGTGATTCTACTGAGCCAGGGTTAAGAACGCACCGGCTTACCCTTTTCATCATCAACAAAATTAAGTACTATTAGTGTTAACAAGGGGAAAAAAAAAGGAACTGCTTAAAAATAGTAGGAGAGTGTCATATCAGAACAGGGAGCATAATTTTGTCATTGAGACCATGGACTCTTGAGCCAGACTGCAGGGGTTTAACTTGTAGCTCTGCCACTTGCTATCTGTGAACCTAGAGCACATTATTTGGTCTCTCTGTGCCTCAGTTTCCTCTTCTATAAAATGAAAATAATAATAGTACCTATTTCACAGTGTGGTCGTGAGTACTAGATCAGTTTATACTGTTCGAGTACTCCAAAGAGCGTTTGGCACACTATGAGCACTATGTAAGTATTAATATTAATTTTCTACCAACTAAAATTTTTCCACAGGTCCAGGCTTGTAGTTGAAATTGATGATGGGGTCTATCCTTCAAAATAGCCTTTCGTAGAGTTTCATGTCTTTGAGGGTTGGAGGGGTGCAGAAACTAGAAATATAAATTGAACAATTGGTAAATTGTAGCTTTGATGCTCGATGAGAGCCGAAGAAAAATATAAACTATTGAGTGGATACCATTACAAGTATCAACAACTGGGATATTAAAAATAATAATGCAGAAAATAGTTTCTAGATTAAAATAGAAATATTTGTTTGATGACACTTGAGGTGGAGCAAAGATGTAATGGACTATATAAAGAGGCATCTTCCAGGATTATGTTTCTAGAGGCTACAGGAAATTATCTTGGTCCCTGGTTATAGCCTGAGGGCCAAGTCTGTCTGTATCCAATAAAAGCATCTTCAAAAAAACAAACAAACAAACAAACAAAAAACACAAAAGTTTTCAGTGAGACATCTTGTCTCTGAACTGCGGGAAGCCCCCATAATTCCTCCCAAACCGAAAAGGTTGCTTTTCACATTATCCATTTTACAACTTTATCTACACATTTATTTTTCATTTATTTTATGTGGTAGCTTTATTTATTTATTCTCCCATAGCAGGTTTGAATTAGACTTCTGAGTATCTAGCCCTTTGGACTCAGCACTTCTCTCATGGTGGGAGGGATGGAACTGTTATATGAGGAAACTGGTTCCCTCACCTCTAGGCTTGATTCTAAAATAAGGCTATAGGACTGATTGTGGCCTCTTTCACTAGCTGTGGAAATGCCTTGCAGTGGAGGCTGCTTTCTACACCTCTTAAGTTTTCATACTGGGCCAACATTCCCACATTCTTCCAGTAGGGATGGCTTCCCCACAGGGGCATCCACCTGGGTCCTCACCACATTCAGGTGTCTATTGATTCTTGCATTCCACTCCTTCCTTCAAGGTTCAAATTCTTTATTTTTGAGATACGTCCTTTAGTATAATAACTTTTTTTCAGCAAAGATCTACAAGAGGTTAATTCTCCGAATCTTTGAAAACATTAGTCATAAAATGCAGTTTGCTTGGATATAGGCTTCTAGAGTAAAATTCTGGGTGACGATGGTGGATAGAACACACTCATCCAAATTTTGCTTTTCCAGAAACCATTGAAAAAACTACAATGAGTAATCATTATTTAGAAATGTGTGAATTTTAAAGAATATGGAGAATGGGAGAAGAGACAACAACAAACTTTTGGAAGTTGCAACAGGGATAAATGAAAACTGACCAAGCAGATTAAAGAAAGTCAGATTTGAAGCTGGCTCAGTTTGTACCATGGTATCATCAAGAATCCAGGAGACAGCGACACCAGGTAATATGGGAAATGGGGGTGAAGAAGGTGACTGAAAATAAGAAGGATTAGAAAAGCTGTTTGAGAATCACTGGCTCCCTAGATCTCCTCCATATCCCATGCTACTGGGTGACTGCTCCTCCCCACCTGAATTAGTCAGGGTTCTCCAGAGAAACAGAACCAATAGGATAAAAATAATATAATATATAATATAATATAATGTAATGTAATATAATATAATAATATAATATAATATAACAAATATAATAAATATAATACAATATAATATAATATAATATAATATAATATAATATAATATAATATAATATAATGTAAATATATTTATTGTGAGGGATTGGCTCACGTGATTATGGAGATTGTAAAGTCCCACCATCGGCCGTCTGTCAGCTGCGGGATGGGAAGAGCCAGCAGTGTCGCTCCAGTCCAAATCTGAAGGCCTGACATGAGGAGAGCCAATAGTGTCAGTCCTGGGCCAAGTCCAAGGGCCCGAGAACCAGGAGCACTGTGGTCCGAGGGCAGGAGAAGATGCGTGTCCCAACTCAGCAGAGAATCAATTTATCCTTCTTTTACTCTTTTGTTCCATTCAGGCCCTTAACAGGTTGGATGATATCCACCTGCATTGGTGAGAGCCATCTTCTTTACTCAGTCTTCCAGTTCAAATGTCAATCTCTTCTGGAAACAGCCTCCCAGATACACCCAGAAACAATGTTTTACCCACTATCTGGGCATCCCTTAGCCCAGTCAAGTGAACATAAAAGTTTAACTATCATACTACCCTAGCAAAAGAATGGATGGTTATTCGCTGAAAAGGGCCAAACAGAGGTACACTGGACTTGGGTGGCACAGAGTAGGGTAAGAACAGGAGTACCACACTGAAACCAGGGTGGGGGGCAATGGATGTGTAGACACTGACAGCTGGGATGCTGCTGCCAATCCCTGTTCACTGCCTCAGCTTCCAGAATGGTTATGACCAGGTCTTTTCTCTCCAGGGGGAAGGATTAGAAGAATGGAAGAGTCATCTCTTCTGACCAGATCAAGAAGAAAAATGTAAAGATACTGATACTGAAGTTTCCCCTAACAAATGGCCTAGCCACGTCACCCTCCAATGAAACTCACTTAGATCTTCCAATCAGCTTTTGTTTTGTATAAAGCAGTCTGTTTTGTATAAAACAGTTTAGGGAGGCCAATATCTGAATAATGGGAGTTTAAGAAAGAGAGAAAATAGAAAATTAATGAGAAAAAAATAATCAAATAAATAATTTAATGAAACTTCCTGAATTCAAATACATGGGTTTCTGGGTTGAAAGGCTCAGTAAGCGTTCAGGGCAATGGAAGAAAATAGAGCCACACCAAGGCATAACACCACGAAATACCAAAACAGTGGGGACAACAAGACAACCTTAAACACTTTCAGAGGGCAAAAACAAATCACATGCACTCAAAAGTTAGTCATACGTACACTCATAATAAGGTAAATATTCGTGATTGATCTAAAGAAAATGACACTATTGCTATACAAAAGAATGGGGGTCTGGGAAGTATGCAAGTGCATGGTGGGTGCAGAAAGAAGAAAACAGAAATCCCCATTTTCAATGCAGAAATAATTATTCTGTTACCCTCTGGCCTCTGTTGGTGCCTTTGAAAAGTTTACTGATACTCCAATAGTTGCTCCTTTGCAGGCACTCTTTCTTTATTCTCTGGTTACCTTTTGCTTTAGTCCTTGTCTTTGGTATCCTCCAGAGTTTCCAACAATCCTGGTGAAGAGGGATTTGAAGGGGCTTATCTAGGATCCTTTAGGAATCCATGTACAGTGCTACAGTTGTATGCTGGGCTAGTTGATCTCCCCAGGCACATAAAGTATACCCATAAGAATAAATCATTGGAGATACAAGAGCAGCCTTTGGATAAACTGCAAAAATATAAAACTCTGAAAAGAGACTATGGGTAATGGGTGTTTACTCAGGAAAAACATCCAGGGAATAGATGTAATAGGATGCTGAGTGGAAGATGGCCTATGTCCAGAGAAAAAAAGCAATGTGGAATGCCTCATGTTTGAAAGAGAAATGAAATCGATGGGGGCCAGGCAATTCTTCCAGGGATTATAAAGAAGAGGCTAAATGGGCTCTGTAACCTCCAAACATCACCTCAGCCTCTGCCCCACACTCCCTTCCACCTCCAGTCTATGTAAGACAAGATGATGGGGAGAAAGGAGAATGCTGTGAGTTAAATGTTGTTGGTGAAGGGTGAGTACTATGGTTTCCCCCTCCTCTCTCCCTGGGAGAGAAAAGAGGCCTTTTTTCACCCACCCACCCCCATGGGAAAAGGGCTTCAAATATCACTCTGAGATTTATAGTATCTTTCTGACATTATTTCTTAGTTTGGGTTATGTTTATACAGTGCACTTGCTGATCTGTGCCCTGTACCTATATGTGCAGAGGGGAAAGAAATGGAAAAAGATGACAGGGCAGATAGCAGTCTGTCTTCTCACCCCTTCATGGGGCAAAGCTGTGTAAGTTTCCTGTGGGTCCACAAAGAGCCAGGCTTGAACTGCTTTACTAGTACACTGCCCAAGAGGGTGGCCATTCAAGCAAGAACTCCAGTAGCTGGAATCTATGGGGTTTTTGACCATGGGTCAAAGCTAGGGGAGAGGAGGCTGTGGGAAAGGTCAGTTTGAGGGAATCTTCCAGGTCAGGGGTGGATCCAGGTGCTGTGAAGAGTTGGCACTAAGACCTACCATATAAGAAAAGGGCTCTCAAATGACTGCACGTTCAACAACTATCACATTAGACAACCTGAAATCAGAGAGAGGTGAACATGAACTGGTTTGATTTTCTCCACTTGCTGCCACTGAATCTCCCTTGACTGTTCCTTAATGACATCTTATGCAAATTCCATACTTTCTGGTCACTTGCATACATAGAAAAGCTCACCACCAGAGAGCCAGTATTTAAACATATGCTACAGAGAGGGGAAAGCTATCTGAGAGGGGACTAGAATCGCACTAGTTAGGTGAACGTTTTTCCTTTTCTTCATCCCTCCTCCCTGCTCCTGCACTACAAGGACCAAGACTAGAGGAAAAAGAGAGAAGCAAGAGTGACTGTGGAGACAGTTCTCACTCCAGAAAGAAGCCCAAGCTGGTGGTGTGAGGCAGGGTGAAGAAGTATTCAGTTGGATATGCATTTGAAGTTTTAAATTAGACTGAATTAAATTTTTTGGTTGTAGAAATAGGCTTGAGGCTGAGCTTCCAGGAACAACACCCCAAATCATGTCACAGAAATGACCTGATAAAGAAATGCCACTGTCACCTTAGACATCGAGATCTCAACTGCATTAGACCTACTGCAACTGTTAATGCCCCCCAAAGCCAGATTCCATTGTCACCACCCAAGCCAACAAAATGGTGGCAATGAACACTGCTTATATCTTTTGTCAGTCACTTAGGAATTTTAATCTTGCATAGGTGTGTCTGATTATTGGAATCTAGGTCACATGATTTTATTCTAGCTACAAAATAAGCTGGGGGTTTGAACAATAAGTTCTATAATGGAGAGGTAGTATTTATAACATGGAAATTCTCCATATTTGAAAATCTTTATAAAAGATATGGGTCACTGCGAATGTGACAGATGCCCATTATAGTTAATACTGCTTAAAATAAAATTGATTAACCACTCATACCCATTAGGATGGCTATTATCAAAATAAGCAAAATAAAAAGTGTTGAGCTGGCCGAATGGTGTGTTGGTTAAGAGCTGGCTTGGTGTGAGCTGAGCTCTGAGCAATAGCAATTCAATGCCCAGCCTGAGCTGAGCTGCCAACAGGTGGTAGAATGGCTCAGTTAAAAAAAAAAAAAAAAAAAAAAAGAGCTGGCTTGGGAAGCCAGTGGCACCAGTTCATATCCCATATATGAGAGCCAGTGACATTGCCCTCTACAGCTAAGATGGTCAACAACAGCTCAACCTTGAGCTGGGCTGCCGTGAGTCCTAGCAACGGTGTAGGCTGCAGCCCCTGCTGCAGTGGGCTGCCATAAACTATAGTGAGTGGCCAGCAGCCTATGTGAGCTCCCAATAGCCACCATGAATGGCCATCCAGAGGCTGGCAACTGATCTGCCTCACCCAGGAAGAGCACAATGATAATACCAACATGAGCCAGTGAAGCAATGTCCTCCACAACTAGACTGAAGAACAAAAGGACAGCAACTTGTCTGTTCCCCTCCCTCAATGCCCCAATAAAAATCTTTAAAAAAAATAAATAAAATAAAAAGTGTTGGTGAGGATATGGAGAAATTGAAACACTTGTGCATTGCTGGTGGGTATGTAAAATGGTACAACTGCTGTGAAAAACAGTATGACAGTTCCTCAAAATTTAAACATAGACTCATATGATCCAGCAATTCTACTTTGAGGTATACATGCAGAAGAAAAGTTGGGACTCAGATATTTGTACATCACTGGTCATAGAAGCATTATTCATGATAGCCATAAGTTTGAAACAGCCCATATGTCCATCAATAGCTGAATGGATAAATAAAATGGAATATTATTCAGCCTCAAAAAGAAAAGAAATTTTTGTACATGCTCCAACATGGATGAACCTTAAAAACATTATGCTAAGTGAAAAAAAACAGACACAACGGACAAATCTTACATTCCATTTATATGAGGTACCTAGAATAGTCAAAGGCATAGAGACAAAAATAGAATCGTGGTTACCAGGGAGTAGGGATTGAGGGAAATGGGGAATTATTGTTTAATGGACACAAAACTTCAACTTGGGATAATGGAAAAGTCCTGGAGATGTATAATGGTGATGACTGCACAAGACCGTGAGTGTATTTAATGCCACTGAACAGGACACTTAAAACAGTTAAAATGGCAAATTTTATGTTATGTATATTATACCACAATAACAAAATTAAATTGATTAATAGTTTTGGAAATCAAAGTGATATTGAAATTAACCAGATAATTTATTTCATTACCCCCATACTTTGGTATTTACTCAGATGATAAGATAGAATAAAAAAGGAGATAAAAAGTTGTCTTTTGTGTGAGACTCCTTACTTAGTAGCGTGCAGGTGACACCAGTTATGAGATCTGAATGTTGAGATTTAAATCCCTACAAGTTTAGATAACACAGTGATACTCTTGCAGCCAATAGTGCAGCATCTCGAAAAACTGAGCATCAGGTTAATACGCATCAATGTTCAAGTCTCTCCAAGTTGGAGGTAGTTCACAACTCTAACAGTCTTTGGGCAATGAAAAAAGAAAATGTAAAAGGCCTGGAATCAACAATAGCAGAATGTGCTTATTGACAAAAATATCAAAAGCCAGTTTCCTTTTGTAAAAGGTCTTCAGCTCTTTTTCTCCAGCTATAAAGAAAAACAAATTATTAACAAACACATAATAATAATTAGCACAGGAAATTGGGAATCAAATATTCCCTGATCTCCAACTGACCTTAAGTCACTTAAGCTCTGCTCTTCCGCCTCCCTGACTCTACCATGAAAACCATAGCTTCCCCACAGAAGTGTTGGGAAATTCCCTGAATTCACTGTTGTTAAGTAAATCCATGGCATGCAGAAACCCAGGAAAAACATTTTGTTCTGTTCAAATTTATAGAAAATCTGTATAAAACTGTACATTGAGTAAGAATCATCGGGGGGTTCATTTGGAGCACAAAAAGTGCTCCAAATAATAGAGTAGGAACTTTCTATACAACTGTTAGTCTCCTTTGTTATGGCTTCCGAAGTCAAAACACACTGGTTGCCAGTTGCAATGCAGTTCCACTCTCATCTCTTGCCTCTTGTTGCCTTGGTAACTCGATGTATCAAATGCTGAGGAAAGGAAATAGTTCAGCAAAGGCACAAGAGAGCCATCTTTTCCTTTCTTGCCAGCTCTCTTCTTTTGTTTCCTGTCTTGCTCATCCTAGTGCAATTAAGTTGCAACCCTGAATCCAAGTATATGTTCCCAAGAAGCTCTCACCTGCATGACTTACAAAGACTGCTTAGGAGATGAAGCAAGCTATTTCAATCGTTTAAATACAAGTGACATTATTATATAAGAGGAAAATAAGTCTATCAGAACTTTTAGACTTAAATTATTTTTCAAGGATCTGAAGTTAATTAAAAGAGGACAATATACAAAAGAAGACCTTTTCCATATAAGCTGTAAATACACCATCATTAATGAATTGCATTAAAGGCAAGAAAATACAAAGAGCACCTCTAGTGAAAGTCAGCATTTATCATGAGATGATGTAATGACAGTGTAGTTAATATTTTAAGTAGTTAAAACCTTTTCACAAAGCCATTCTTTAAAAACAGACATGAGCATTAGAAATAAATGGATATACTCTAAAGCAATAAACTTTTGTTTAGATTTTGGGGTCATATGAATGATTTACCTTTCTTATGTCAACTAAAGATAACTTTAAAATATTAATCAGAAAAAAAGAATTATAGTGCTGACTAACTTAGTACATCCTTTCTCATAGTTAGGTGACGTTTTATTATATTACCCTTTTGATGGGAAATTTGTTTTACACTGATGGCAAATCAAAACAAATTCAGCCTTTGTGATGGGGGAAAATACTATATTCCTTGAGAAAAATTAATATTATAATGTGCTTACAAATGTAACACAACTGTTCTGAGTAATGAAAGCATAGGGAAACTCCAGACCAAAGGAATTGGAATGATAAAGACAGAAAGGAAATAACCTTTTTGTTCCTAAAATCTGAGCTAAAGTTCCAAGTATTTTTCATTGAACAGTTCCAAATATCTTTCAACAGTGTCACTCTAAAATTGAAATGAGGGAAAACCAAGAGACATCTGCATGCCCAGTCTGTTTCTATTAGAAATACATGGTTAATTTTCATGATTAACAAGTCTTTGCTCATTAAACTCAACTGCCTCTGGCCCAGCCTGGTGGTAAGGGTCTGGACTCGATGCCAAGAGCTGCAGTGGTAACATTATTCTACTATAGTTTCAAGAGCGTGGAGTTTGGCCAGACGGCCTGGATTCAAATCTCAGCTCTACCACTTAGCAGCTCTGTGACTTGAGACAAGTTCCTTAACCTCTCTGAACCACAGTTTCTTCTGTAAAGGAGAGATAGTAACAGTCACTGTTTCCTAGGATGAAATAAGATAATGCATCTAAAGCCCCTAGCAAAAAACACATAACAAGCATTCAATAAATCTTAGCTTCTTATTTTTTCTACAAGCTTGGATGGTTTAACAACTCTTGAGTGCATAACTCAACATACTTTTCAAAAATTAGTTAGGCAGGGGAATTCCCTTATAAACAAATGAAAAATTTAGTAGAATTCAATGGGTTCTTCCAGGGGCCCAGGCTACTTCCTAGAATAAACTAGAAGCACAAGGAACCATATAATTCCAACATAAGAAGGAGAAGAAACCATGATGTGGTCCTTAACACTAGCAACATAGTGTCACAGAGAAGTCTGAGAATCAGAAAGCACTGAATCTATTCTTAGCTTCAATTCTTAACTTGGTCACTGTGATGAGTGGAATGCTGGACCCCAAAATATATGTCCAATTCTTAACCCCCAATACATGTGAATGCGACCTTATTCAGAAATAGGGTTTTTTGCAGATGTAATTAAATTAAGGATCTTGAGATGAGATCATCCTACATTTAGGGTGGACCTTAAGTTCAATGACGAGTGTTCTTATAAAACACAGAAGACCAACACACCCAGAGGGGAAGTCCACATGAAGATGTAAGCAGAGGTTGGAGTGGTGCTTCTATGAGCCATGGAATGCCAAGAATTGTGGGAATCCACCAGAAGCTAGGAGAGAGGCATGGAATGGGTTTTCCCTCAAAGCCTCCTGAAGGAACCAACCCTGTCGAGCTTAATTTCAAACTTCTGGTCTTCAGAACTGTGAAAGAAAAAAATTTCTGTTGATTTAAGCCACTCATTTTTTTTTTTTTTTTAGGGGGTAATTTGTTAAAGCAATCTAAGAAACAAATACAGTCAGGAAGTTGGAAAGTTTGTGGACCCTCAGTCTCTGAGGCCTAATGAGATCAAGTATGCAAAGTCACCTGGATCTAATAGGCACTCAATAAATGTTAGTTGAAAACATTCTTTACCTTGATCTTTGCAGCAATCCAGTTTTGTAAGTTAAGTATTATCCTCACTTTCCAATGAGGAAACTGATTCTCTGAAAAGCTGACCAACTGGTCAAAGGCTGGGTGAGTAAATGGCAGATTTTCTCGCTCCAGTGCTGACACCTCAACCACACCAGTTTGTCCTCTATCTTGCCTACAAAGTTTTGCCATAATGCTCTGTTACTTATTACATCATGCCACTGTCCCAGACTAAACTGCCATGGATTCGGTGAATCTATAAAATAAAATATTAGCGGAGGAGGGAGAGGACACAATGAAAGTGGAGTATAAAAAGGAAGCCTAAGGAAGGTTCACAAAATCCAAAAAAGGCAGATCATTCATCTCAAATCTGGATGTTGGCAAAAGGTTTGCACAACTATTGGAAGTTTCATATTAAGTCCTAAGGGATAGTGAGGAACCCTTTCTTAAATGAAGTTTTCCTGATAAAGAGTGGATGTCACTATAGAAACAGACATTTCTTTATAATATCTCGAAGCCGTTTCTGCCCACCTCAGAATTTCAGGCTGGGTTTGAGAGGCATAGTCCTTCCAGGGATCACAAGGGGTTTCACAGTTTGCAGCTTATTCATTTGCAGATTTACAGGAAAATGGAACTTTTTGAAATGTTAAAAGGTCTTTAGGTTTACCAAAAATGTGGAGTCTCATCTTTTCACTCATCTCCAACATTTCTTTTGTGTTAAAAATGATCTTTAACCTTTTCCAAGAATTGAAAAAAATATGTCGTTCTTAAACATAGGAAATAAATGCTCACATTCACTAAGAAAGAATGCACATTAAAACCGCACTGAATTAACACTATTTTTTAACTTGAAAAACCCAAAACATTTGAGAAAATTCTGTTTTGTAAGGGTGTGAAGCAGCCCTCTCATGCGTGGTGGGAGTGAAAATGTTTTTATCCTCTTTTGAGGGCAGTCTGGCAATATTTATCAAAATGTAAGATGCTTATACCATTATAACCCTGTAATTCTACATGTCCAATATTGGTTTTATGTAGGAATTTATAATACAAATATGCTTACCTATATCCAATATGATGCATGCATGTTCACAATTCCTCATATTAGTGTTGTTTGCAATAGAAAAAAAGAATTAACCTAAATATGCATTAACAAGGGAGTGGTTACATCACTGTGTTATACCTATATCATGCAATGCTACAGCAGAATTTAAAAAAAAGATCCTTTTTATGGGCTAATTTGAATAATCACCGTAAAATATTAAGGAAAAAACAAGGTATAGAACATGGCAGACATGCTACGTTGGAAGAATATCAATGCTCATCTTGTATATAGAGCATCCTTTAAATGCTTCCCAAGACATTGATGGCATTGGTTGCTTTGGTAAAAATAAACTGAGTGAGTAACTGAGGAGCAAGTGTGGAGGAGGTGCATGATGGTTTTGAGGCACAGCTGCAAATTCTTTTACCATCCTCCCATCAAGAGGTGGGTCTCTGGGACCCTGGTGGACTTTGCAACTGCTCTGATGAACAGAGGGGAGAAGTGGTGGGGCATGATCCAAAGGCTGTGTGTGAAAAGGTTAGGCAGCATCTATGGGTTCCTTGGGATAATTAGCCGTCATGTCAGAAGTCCAGTCACCAGGAGGCCACCAACGGAGAGACCACATAGTGAGAGACAGAGAGAAGAGGAAGGAGGGAGATGACCAAGGAGCCCCAGCTGCTCTGGTCCCCAGCTGTTTGAGTCTTTTCATCTCAGGCACCAGACTGGTGCCTGAAGAAACCCAGTTCCAGTCACCACCTGATGGTAACTGAAAGACAGACTCTGAGGAACTGACCCACTGGCCCTCAGCTTAACTATGATATCATTACTGTTTTCACCACTACTTTGGGGTGGTTTGTTATGCAGCAAAATATAACTAGAACAGAGGCCCCCTCACTATTTACCCTTTATACATTTTCAACTTTAAATCATGTGATGTATTTCCTATTAAAAAAAAGTACATGGACCTAAAATTATCCCCCAAATTCCTTGGCTTACACTGAAATGACCTGGACAACATCTGGGTCTTACTGATAAATGGGAGTCTGCCTGATATGAATTGAGGAATCCCAGAACACACCACCCCCTCAATCCTGCTGCTCCAAACAAACAAAAAACCATGCTTTCTCAACAATGGAAATTAATTCCTTGGCCAATAAGATACACAAATATGTTCAATCTTGTTAACACTAAGTAAATGCATCCCATTAATTACTTTCTAATTGTAAAGTGAGAAAGTTACCTTCACAATAGAGGGTACCACCATTGTGATACCATCATAAGCGCCCATCACAAATAGAGGTCTATGTGACATGATGTGCCTCCACATGCAATGCAACATGAAATATACAGCACCACCTATGAAGTATGCATATTGGCTCCAACAATGTTGACCCTGAATCTACTCAAACCTTTAAACCTAACTTCAAGTTTACTGGAAATGCAGGTGATAGTAAAACCAGCTAAACACCACCATGAGGAAACAATCAGACAAATTCAGACTATGGAACATTCTACAAGATAATTAGACTGGCTCTTCAGAACAGCACTGGTGGAGAGGTGGGGAAACTGGCATTCCCATGCACTGTTGCTATAACTACATGTATCTCCACGCTTATATATGGCTCAGAAAAATCCCTCTATCCACCCTCAATGCCAACACACATTCGTAAATAAATTTGAGTTCATCATGATTTACATCACAATGAATAACTATCCAAGAACTGACAAAGCAGAACACTATCATTTAGGACAAAACATTAAAGATTTGATTCTATTAAATTTATTGTGAGTATACTATGTACTATCATTTTAGGTACTGGGTGTTAACGCCAAGGTTATAACCAAGGTACAATGAATATTTTGAAGAAAAGGGAGAATTTAATCAATATTTCCATGCCTTTCTCAAGCTAGAGTTCTTTTTAAAAAAAACTTATTAATCATTTGGATTCATGAAGGATCCCTATAACAGTTGCCTAATTGTTTGATATACTTAAAGTAGCCTGAGACTGAGTTAGAAGTGCTATGCTAAGATAGCTGGTAGGTACATGAGAGTAAGCTAATTACATATGTCTAAAAAGGATCTTCATCTTTTTTTACTACCCACGATTGTTCTGAGATTTACTATGTCATCAAAAAGAGGATTTAAGAAACCTAATGAAATTCACTTTTTATGCCTCAAATCATATCAATGATATTTCAAGCCCATCTCATTAGCAGAAATATTTGTAGTCAACCTATTTGGGATGCCCTTGGAAAAGAAATATGCCAAGCATATCAAATCCCTTACAGAACAGGGATTTATTTATCAAAATGTAAGAGTAAATACCAGCATTAGATTAGTGCAACTGTTTCATTCTTTGCCCCAGAAAACCAGAGAGATATCAGGCCACGTAAGAAACCGCTGAGTTCAGGGCTGGCCGAGTGGCACGCTGGTTAAGAGTTGGCTTGGGACGCCAGCTCTGAGCGGCAGGGCTCTGGTTGGGATCCGACATGAGGGCCAGTCATGCTGCGCCCTCTACAGCTAAGATGGTAAACAACAGCTTGACCTGGAGCTGAGCTGCCGAGTCCCCGGCGATGGCGTATGCTACAGTGGAGCTGCAGTGGGCTGCCATGAGCTATCGTTGGTGGCTGGCAACCAGTGTGCATGGCTGGCAGCCGGCATGAGCTGCCATGAGCCACTGTGAGCAGCCATCCAATAGCCAGTGAGTGACTGCCTGGGAAGAGCATGATGATAATACCAACATGGGCCAGTGAAGCAACATCCTCCACAACTAGATTGAAGAACAAAAGGAAAGCAACTTGTCTGTTCCCCTCCCCTAACTCCCCAATAAAATCTTAAAAAAACAAAGAAACCACTGAGTTCAGAATGAAATAATGCAAACGTGTAAATAGTACTTTGCATTGAGAGAGCATAAACATTTAGGAGAAATTAGAAGTGAAGATTATTATCTCTATTTTTCTATCTAGTAGTTTTCAATTGGTTAATGCAGTACCATCCACAAACCTGTTTATTACTTAATTTTAATTTAAGAAATGAGGATCTATGATGTGCTTGCCCTTTGGGGTGTCCCATGGCTTCTGTAGGTAATGATCATGACCCAAAAGTCAGAGATTTGAAACTGCTTCAAGGTCTCCTTCCTGGGACTGTGATAATGAGAGGGAATTCAGACTGAAGCATCCCATAAAACACTGTATTTTACTCTTTTCTAGTGACACAACCCATGGACACATTTAATGCCTCTATGTCCAAGACTGGCCTCCCTCCTCAAAACAGTAAGACTTGGTCTTCATTCCAGTGTTGAGAGAATGGGCTTAAATTCTCTCCTCTACCATTTACTTCCAGGAAACCGGCAAATCACTCATTAGGCCAGGGTTTCTTCACTTGTAAAATGGGAATGATAATAGTGACTGCCATATAGAGCTATTAGAGGGACAAAATGAGGATGACCACAGAAAGCACTCAAAACTCTGACTAGCACATAATATTCACTCCTCTTAGACTCCTATACGGTGGAAGACACCACGCCAGGCACTGCTGTTCAAGGATGGATAAGATAGCCTCCTCTTGGCGAACTCACAGTCTAGCTGAGGAGCAGACAGTAGTGTAAATAGTTATAATGCTATAATGGAGACATGTCAGTGCAGAGAACATAGGCAGCCCCCCTGCTCTGCTATGGGTGATGCTGAGACTGGTGAACTGCCTCAGAGCTTCCCAGGATAGAGACTCTTTGACAACCTCTTGAAGAATAAAGTAAAATTCCCCCTTGAGTGGAAGGATCTAAAATCATACACATTAAGTAATTCAGTACTATTGTCAATGACCTGACGTTACATAATGCTGCTATCTGGAAGGGCCAGGGGCATCCTCATCACGCTCTATAGCTCTTGTTTTTATTTCCATGGGTGAGAGATTAAACATTGTCCTTATTCTTTGCATACCTAGGTGAATATTGCACACCGTTTTCTTAGGCCCAGGACAGCTGACAAATGGTCCCAAAGGTTTTGAGTTGTCCAGCAATTAAGGTCAAACCAGCCCTTTGACAGTTATTGTAATGGCTTTCCTTGGGGACACATAGCATGTTCTCTTTGCTTGAGAAAAAAGTTGGTATGGATCTACATTATAATACTACTGCTCTTAAAACAGAAAGAGCTTCCCATTTTTCTTTGGTGTCTGGGGAGACTGGAGACAAACTGGCTGTCTGACAATAGCAACTATAAGAGGCCATGTGATATTCTGTCCTCTTGTTTTAAATTCTTAGCTGTATCTGATGTCTTTGAAGTTTATTTAATTTGTATGGCATGCACGTTTGAAACCATTTCAAATCCTCTCTGGATGAGAAAGAAACTAGTATGTTTCAGAACTCTCACATTATGACTAAGGAATAAAGCAGTACTCTCAATGAGTTAATACTACCTTTCCCAAAGGGTTTTGTTTACTCCTGGAGAATTTACTCATTGACAGATGAAGCGTCATGTTCCCTGCCGTAGGACACCAGGGGGATGTATTGGTACAGGAGTGGGGAGAGGATCGTACCTTAGTAAGGCTTTTTCTTGCAAAAGAAATCACTCAGTTGTGTTTGTTAGAGCAAACAGCCTATGTAGTACTAAGCTAGCTGGGACATATTTGAAGGAGACGGGCTGCTAAAGGCCAACGGAAATTCTGAAATCAGTGACTTGGAGCAGGTCCGCCAGCCAGCCCAACTGGACAGCCACCAGGGCCGTTTCTAACAGAGGCCTGCAGGAGACAAACTGTGACAGTGGAAAGAACTGGAAAATAAGGAGAAACACACACGCATGCATGCACGCACATAAACAAAATCAAAACACACTCGGTAACCCTATAATGTCTGAACAAGAAAGCCACTTTTAGGAATTTTTTTTTTTAAATGGATAACTCACTCTGGAATTGCTGCTGGGATAAGCATGAAATTCCAAATGATTCTTGTGATCAGAAAAAGACATTTATACCAAATAGCTCACCAAAATGAGGAAGCTGTAAAGTGACAGCATATGTAGACCTAGACAGGCACATGGACACACACAGGTGATGTGTGTACAGGTAATTTGTGCAGTTACCTGCGCACACATCACACGCACATAGCTCCACTCTGAGCTAATGTTACAAATATTAACTGTTTTAACTCACCTAAGAGGTAGGTATTGGGTTTTACAATGTCTGTTGTCAGAAGCTATAGAACGTCTGTGGTCAGGAGGTATAGGAACTAACTAACTTGCTCGGCACACAAGGGGTGTAAGCAGTGGAGCTGGGCCTCCAGCCCAGGCCTGGGGAACTCCTCTGTAGATCCTGCAATTTCCATTCAACCATGTGAGCCCGGGAGGAACAGGCAATAGGAAGACTTGGACATACCTTGGAGCCCACAGCGGAAGAAGGCATTTGAAAAAGCATGCTTTGCTGGCATGAAAGAGACTAATCCTACATCATCTTTCTCTAGTACTGAAACCTACTTAGTCATGATGAAAACTTTACATGGTCCAGTTTTGCAGCTTGCCTGCAAAGACCTCTTTGACTGCTTATTTAGAAAAGGTACATTGCCTCGGCGACAAGTCTGACGTCAGTGCACTGAGAGATCCTGCCCTTCACTTGCCAGAGTCACACAGGCTGTGCCTGCATGATGCCACATCAGGAGGAAAAGTCAGCAATTCACTCAGGGACTGGAATTTAGCTATATGATCAGAACTTCTGGGTTTGGCGAAACATCTGGAGGTCTGACATTGAGAGACGCAGTCTGAGCCTCAATTGCTATTTTGCTTGGTACATGCCCTGCATGAATCATCAGAGAGCTAAAACAGGGAACAACCAGAGGCAAAGCAGCACAGCCTGAGAAAAGCCACGTGTCTACACCACCTATTACAGCAGGGTGAAGCTCCAAGGGCTTTGGCCAGGACCCAAGGCTAGGGTCTGAGACAAAGGGACAGTGGGAGGCAGAAGGACTGCTAGAGGTGATAAGGCAGCACTGGGGCCCAGTAGTGAGAGGGAGAGGATGAACACCAACCCAAGGGAGCAGCGGATAGAGGGCTGTTGAGAGTTCAGAGCTAAGAACAGACAAGAGGCAAAAGCAGGTTGAGTATATCCTGCGCACCCTGGCTGAAGGCCAACAGGGGATAGACATGCTGGAGGGGGCACCGGACATTATTTCCTAGAGTACTGTATGCTGGAAATTATTCATGCAAGTTGAGGAACAGGGAGGCTTAAGTACATGTGCTACTCATGCTAAAAAAAATGTTCTTGTTAAAAATGAATTTAGTAATCAGTTTTCCTTCTGGCTTTTGCTTTTCAGCAGGAATAGGAAGTGAATAGAAGATGGCATGTATAAGACGAGAAAAGAGCTGTGAACACAATTTTCTCTAATTTATAATCAACCTTAAAATCATCCTCCAACAACAGTAACAGCAGCTGACATATCTGTGCTAAGTGCCTTCCACGCACAATTCCGTTCCATCCCCACAGTAATGCCGGAGACAGATACTGTTAGCATCTCCATTTGACAGATGAGGAAACTGAAGCTGGGAGAGGGTGAATGATTTTCCTACCACCCACAGCCAGGGCCTCTCTGACTAAAAAATCCTATGCTCTTAAATCACTCTCGTTTGTAACTTCTAGGTTGTGGTTTTCAAAGCCCTTCCACATATAGTATAACATCTGTTTTTTCCACAATTCTGGAAGCAAGCTTGGTTTGAAACATCAGCTTTTCCCCTTCCTGGCTGTGCTACCTTAGGTCTCTTAAATGCTCTGACCTGGGGTTTTAGCATCTGTGAGGTGAAGATAATAATAGTGTCTAACCACCAACGGGGCTGTAATGAGGAATCAATTCACTACTGGATGCACAGGTGTGCCCAGTATAGAGTGGAAGCTAAAGAATGACTGTCCTATTGATGAGCAGGACAGGGGTGGGAGTTTATGCACAGACAAGCAGAGAGAAGCTTGGGAGGTGGAGGAGCTTACCCAAGATCACCTGCCAGGAAGGGTAGACCTGGGAGCTAAGCTCCGATTGTCTAATGCTAAGTTCAGCATCCTTTCCCCTGAAACTTGCTGGCCCCACATCATCCATGACACACTTCATGGCACTTAGTGTGGCTTGTTTTTGCCAAAGGCCCTGGCAGCTGCTGTAACAAGCAGCCTCTGGTGCAGGTGTATGCTAGCTTCATGAAAACATCTGGCAGCTCTGAAAGGGAATGTTCTCCGTGCTGTTGGCATGAGTGCACAACAGGTTTGGAAAAGTGCAATTCAGAGCACTTCTGCTCCTGATTCCCCCTAAACAAGGACATGTGTTTGGCACGTTGCCTGAAGGCCCAATGGTATGTGTTGAACTATAGGATATGCTGTTGTTGAAATGATCAGGATTTACTTGATGATACCTGGCCCCAATATGAGAGAATATGTTTCTATCCCATGTATTGGTTTGGAGAGAGAGGAAGAGAGGGAGGGAGGGAGAGGAAGGGGGAGTGAGGGGGAAGAGAGAGAGAGAGAGAGAGAGAGAGAGAGAGAGAGAGAGAGAGAGAGAGAGATTCATTGATTGCAGGAGAAAAAGGATTCTCAGATAAAGAAACAGAATACAGAGCCAAATTTCTTCCAACAAATTTATAATGAGCATGTTTATGAGTCATCTGCATCTAAAAGTGAGCCCATTTCCTTTGTATTAGAATCTAGCAGTGCCCGTCTTAAACAACATTGTGAAATAAGCACTGTTTGCTACTCTCATCAATTTTTCACTTCTTGTTCTGCCTTCTGAAACCCCATCTCCCTGTCCTCACATTGTGCTGTGATGCCAGCCTCCCCTGCCCCACCTCCTGGCATATGATTCTTGTTTTCCTCTGCCTTATCCACCCTCCAAAGGCAACTGCTCTCAGCTCAGGGTGAGGAGGAAAGCAGGCTGGATGGGATTCATTCATATTCAGTCATAAATGTCTGATGGCCTTCCCAAAGTCCTCACAGTTTAAAAACTGCTACACTCGATATGGTACATTTTAGGAAAATTTTCATCAAGCTCCAAACCAGCTTATCGTTACAAAAGCAGATCATTACAGTGAACTCAAAACCCAAACCTCAATACATATTTAATCACAGACCCATGAAAACCATGTACTGACTGCCTGCTATGTGACAGATACTGTGCAGTGAGTGAAAAGGAATCACTGCTCATATTACAGTAGAGGAACCTACAGCTTCTACCAGGGGAGGAAATTGGTTACCTAAGCTGCACTGTTTTGTTGGTCCAGTGCTTTGTAAATGTCAGAGGAGAAGGGAGAGCAGCAGGGGGGAAGAAGGGGAGTAAAGGGGTGGGGAGTAGAAGACTTGAAGGCCTGCAAGCAAGGCTTACAGCTTCCGTTTCCCAGAAACTCCTCGGTCCTATGGGCTTTGTTCCCCAATACCTGCCCATGCCCCAGGGCATTTCAGGTTATTACCCTGGTCTAGGAAGATATTCTTATAATACATATTAGTACCAAGGTTCTTTTATAATGTTGGAAATCTTTTCTTAAAATATCAAATTTGGTGACAAAACTTTAAAATACAAAATTGAAAAAAATGGGCTTCCTTAAAACATAAAGTTATCAAAAAGATGATTATATTTGTTCCATTTACTCCCCTTCCCCCAAATATTTATAATGAGCATGTTTATGAGTCATCTGCATCTAAATATTTATGCTAGAAGTTAGGAGATCTAGATTCTAGTGCTCACTCTGTGTTACTCGTAAGCTGTGTGACCTCAGACAAGTCACCTCTTGGAGCTAGTTTCCTAATCTGTAAAGACAGAGGGTAGGATCTGATAATGTTCAGTTTCTTTTAGGTCAAATTATGTGACTCTGCTGATATCACAGACTTCAGTGAGATTTTAATAAAAGAATTTGGCATGGTTCACTGGTTACAGGACTCAGGAATCTGTCTCAAAGAAATACAAAGTGAAAGTTGTCAGAGAAAACAGAAGACTTTCATTTCCTGGTTAAATGCTCCTTCCAGGACCAAAGAATGTCCATGCATTAATTCCTGTGACATATAAAGCCAAAGAAACTACAGACAAGTAAAGATCAGTTGACAGCATAGCTGATCATATGTAGGACACTTTTACAAGTAAAGACTCATATGTGGCAGATACTTTTTGGAATCCAGAATGAAATCTAAAGTTCAAAAATATTTTTAAAGTTACCCTTTGTGGTTCAGATCCCCAAATAACTAAAGAAACATATGGCTTTGTGTTGTCAGGCTACATTAACAGGACTCCAAGTGGCCTATTTCCTTTATGCAGCTTAAGGCTGAGGTCTAGGGGCAATCAGACTCTGCCTTGCTAGAAGGTGCAGAGGCTATGGATGGGAGAAAGACTTTGAAGTTCTTGGAAGTGAATGGCTTTTCCAAGGGAAAAAGTAATAATGAGCATGCTCAGTGAGGTTTATAGGTAGCAAGTCCCAGTGAGTAAGTGACCTAGTGAAGTGACAGCACAGGATACCATGGCTGTTGAACTAGCTGTAAATGGGCTAGTGCTTAATCTGCAAGCATTGGACAGCTCACTGTCCACTGCTCCACATACTACCATCAGTGACTCATGTACGGGGAAAGAGAGTGGAAGAAATAATAAGGGTCATAAAATACTAGCTAGGATGTTAGAACCGAAAGAAAATCTAAAGGCTTGCTAGTTTCACTATCTCATGACACAGATGAGGAAATGAGACCTAAAGAGGGAAAGTGAGGTGGCTAAGATCAAGCAACTCATTGAACCCCATTCAAGTCATATTGATATTGATATTGATATTGATTGATATTGATGAATTCAACCTTTCCTTCCTCAGCAGACTCTTTGAGGAATGCTATTATCATTCATTGCTCTGATAACTCAAAGTTTCATTGCTCATATTTACTCTTATTTTATCCCCAACATGTCTGGGATGGGAGTTGAGTCCTGGAGACAGTTGCAAAACTAAACCGATGCAAGAGATATGGGGGGGGGGGCAGGGGTGCTATGGAGGCCACTTGAGACTAGGGGTTGTGGGAGTCACTACCAGGGCAAGGTGGGTATGGTTGTCACAGCCTAGGGGTCAACTGGTCAACAGAACTGAGGTGCCCTAAGCTGGTTCTGAGACCGATAAGATGTATCCACTACCTCAGTGCAGATATCAATCAATTCCTAAGTGGCCTTGCGTCCAGTCTATGGAAACCTCAACAGCATCCAAGCTCCTAGAATATCATCTACAGCTATGAGGAAGCTCAGCCCTAACATAGACAAAGAGTCACTCTCTCTTTCTCCCCACCTTCTTATTCCCATTCACCCCTCGTCTCCCAAATCTTTTTTCCTTGACAAATAGGCTTTCCCTATTTTTAGTAGAAATAAAGGAGGACTCTTCATTGTATGAAGGCCCACATTCGATTTTGCTTCCTGACCCAGTTTCACCAGCTATGTGCCAGCTGAGTCCTAGTTCTAGATGTGAGATCCAAGACATTCTCCCTGAGTCTCAGTTTTCTCATCTATAAAATGGACTAAATACTCCAGGTTCCTAACTATAAAGTTCCCAAAATTTAGTAACATTTTTCTGATCTTACAAATGGCAGGAAGCTTCCAAAAAAAACTTGTCCTTGTTTATTCAATGTATGAAGTTGTAAATAGAATAAAATAGAAAGTTACATAAGTTTTAAAAAGTCAGGGCCGACCGAGTGGCCTGGTGGTTAAGCGCTGGCTTTGGAAGCCAGCGGCCCTGGTTCGGGTCCCACATATGAGGGCCGGAGACATTGCCCTCAAAAAAAAAAAAAAAGTCAATTTTTTTCTTGTGACATGCCCTAAACATTTCATTTTATTCTACCCTCACTATCAATTACAGACATGAGGTCATAAGAACCATCTGGTTTATGGGTAGAAGTAAAATTCATATTGGGTTCACTTCCAATCGGCAGATACAGCTCCTTTAGAAGAGAAAACCTGAAAGGAATTAAAACCAAGATGCGCCAGTTTTGCATCACAGAGCAATCACGGGACAGCCACAGATATCAGAGGTTGCTGTTGTTGCCTCTTCATCCATCTACCCATCTATTCATCTTTCCATTCATTCTTTTATCTTTTTGATAGCTTACCATATCTTATCTAAGTTATTAAGCAGCCCCGCAAAGTATTCAAACATGTCTTTTACTACAAGGTACAAAGTAACAGTGGAAAACATTGCAACATTAGGTGTAATGTTCTTTCCTTTTGGACAGTCATAACTCAGCTTACTCTTGGAACTCAGCCATGCTTAGTCAAGAGTCAAGATGAGGGAAATTCCCTTAAAGAATCGAGTGTAAACAAAAAGACTATCTAAAGTAGTCATCTCTGTGTGGACATATGCTAATTCCCCTTCCCAGGAAAGAAGAGGGGAAAAAAAAAGAGTAAGGGCTATTATTGAGTTATCCTCTCAGTATCTTCATTAATCATCCATTAGAAATGTTAGTTAATGTTTTAATATTTGTGTTGTATACAACTTCATACGTCATTCTGCAGACCTGTGAAATTCAAAAATATATGGGCAAGGGACCCGCATTGGCCCAGACTCACATTTTGGCACAAACATAAAGCTCACAGAACTGAGTGATTCCAGGTTGTACATTTTATACACACAGAAAATGACCCTTTGCCCAGAGTCAATGGGCCAAGTTTTCCCCTATGTACCAGGAAGCTGCATGTGTCGAGACACATGAGCAAATGGGAAAGTCTGAACAGAGGTTATTCCACAAAAAGCAACAGATGTGGTAAAACTTGAAAATTCTAATGATTTCACCACAGCCTTCTTCTGGACTTCTGGCCAGAAGAGGCAGTTCTAGAAAGGCCATTGCCTTACTGCTTCCCCCAAAAAGCCGAAAATAACACCTCTGCCCCAACACACACACACACACACACACACACACACACACACACACACACACACACACCTACCTTTTTAATAGCCTTGAGACTGCACCTCTAGACAAACTATATAGCCCTTTCCTCATCCTTTTCTTTCTCTCCGTTAGAGTGGTTTCTGCAAAAGCTACTTGCTCCAGGTTTAGCTCATGAATTATTACTATGTGTCCAGCTTGATAGCTAGCTTAGCGCATGCCAGCCTTCACTGCTCACTGCCATCACCTGGGAAGCTTTAAAGTATATAACATGGCAGCACCAACATCTCTAACACATTCTGATTTCATTGGTCTGCAGGGTGGCTCGGGTGGCAGTATTTTTAAGAGCTCCCTGCTGTTTGCAGTGTGCAGCCCGGGTTGTGAACCCCCAGGCTAGGTACTGGCGATGTAGAAATGAACATAGCACAGTCTCTCCCCTCCAAGGCATCATGTGTCTTTGGCTAATTTGTAACCGGCACTAACGTTTTACTTTGGGTAAGGGGATCACTCAATTTGGGCTTTTCTAACAGTTACTGCTTTGATGAGAGATATGCACTATCTGCTAGCCAAATGAATGGCCTTGCATGGTTATTTTAAAATGTCTCTGATTTGTTTCAGTGACTTTTCTCACAGGCACAATTTCCACTCACAGCTGAAGCAATCCATTAAACGTGGATAGCCATTCTCTCCTGCCCAAAGTTCTCCCAGCTGTCTAGCACAGAAGCTGGCACAAAGACAACACCCCATCAATCCTGGCTCAGTCAAAGTAACCCAGCAGAGACAATCACAGACAGAACATAAATTTTTGTCACAGGAGACATGCCTAGCGAGGTGATTAT
This sequence comes from Aselliscus stoliczkanus, assembly GCA_033961575.1. Classification (NCBI taxonomy): domain Eukaryota; kingdom Metazoa; phylum Chordata; class Mammalia; order Chiroptera; family Hipposideridae; genus Aselliscus; species Aselliscus stoliczkanus. The sequence goes on from CM066728.1 coordinate 162,122,430, forward strand.
GACTAAACTGCTTATAAAACATCACATGGGATAGCTAAAAATAGCCCTATTATTATTTTTGTTTCCTACCCCTTTGAGCAGGAGTCAATGATGTTTGCCACCAGCTCAAAGTCTGGCTAATAATGACCAGTGCAGGAAGCATCCTGGGAGTCTTGGCACAACTGGCCAGTGGGAGCCTGTAGCCAAGGGGTGTTGGACATCCGGAGGAGGGGTAGATCAGGCATTTCCTGTTTGTTCTCCCCTCTACCCCAACCATCAGCATCACTGCCTCTGACCTTGTCTATAAGAACAGAGGTCAACCTCAGTGGCCCTGTTTGTACTTAACTTCTCTCTGCTGGCTGGAATCCTGTGCCCAGGCCCACCCTGCTTGCCTTCGGCCCTCACCATAGAACCACTGGTTAGGGAAAGCAAACCCCAGACCAGTGCTATAATTAGCAATTCTGAAGACAAATGTTCTCCAGCCAGTCTCCCTATACTCCCCAACCTCACCCGGCCCAGTGTGGACACAACACACATACACCGAGACCCTCTCCCAGCTGGGGAGCAAACTTTTGTCTCCATCCTTCTCCTCCAGGCCCACCCCTAAGACTCATGGACCCCAGAGCAGGAATACAACTGATTGCTCTCATATCCTAAGTGTAATTATTTAAAAGTTCCAAATCAAGTTGGCTAACTGCTAAGTAAAATACATACTATCCTTCGGTTTTGTCAAGTAAGCACGTTCATAATGACAACATTTACTCTTTCCTCTTCAGCTATATAGCTGTACCACATTTTTGTGTTTTTCTACATTTATCATGATTTCGACTCATCCTCATTCCCCACGGTGTAAAGTCTTAAAATATAATTCATTCAAAGTACACAAATCTCAAATATATTTTATCAAACATTAAAATTAAATGTTAAAAATAAAGATTTAATATTTTTGAAATTTTGTTTTTGACATATTCAGTTATTAAAATGAAAAGGCAAAATACAAATTGTAATGAATGAGTAGGAAAATGTAAAATTAAAAGTTTTAAAATAATGCTGAACTTATAAAATTTACTCTTTTGAAAATGTATTTAAATCCTAATAAATATTTTAACATACTTTAATTTATTCAAAAGTATAGGATCCAGTATCAGTCTAGTGAGGTAAAGAATCAGTATCACACTACACAATGCTATGACTTCATCTACATACACACAAATTTAACAGAAATATGATTTTTTTTTTTACTATTTCCAAGCATTCTTCAGCTGCCATGTGTAACTGTTGCAAATATTGCTGTAATCTGTGAGTATCTCTGTACAACAAATTGTAACACAAAGAGAAGCAAGAAAATGAACATGCGGCACTATTGGCAAGATAAATAAGAATTTATTGTATTCAGGCTGACTGAGAGGAAGAATTTGACAAGCTAATCTCTCTTTCTTTTCACTGTTTCTGCCATTCAAACCCTGGTCCCAGCGCCCCAAAGCAGAGCCTTGCCTCTGAAATCATGGCAGCTCAACCCACAAAGCTTCCTGGTAAACTAATGTAACCACATTCTGTAACGTTTTTATTTGAGAACACAGGGCAAGAGATGTAAAGAAGCAGCCTCCTGGGGCCTTGAACAACGTAGGTCACAGGATATGTTTTCTGTTACAGATCCTGCTGTATCAGTGCTGAACATCAGATGGCAACGGGCAGAGGCATTGCTGGCCCTGTTGCTCCTGATAAATTCATGTGTACTCATGTTTGTGTGTTTCTCTAAAGTGTGGGGCCCTGAGCAGAGAGACCCCTCGGTCTAGGTCTCTCACTAGTTATCAGAGGGGCTGGCTCAGAACTAGAATTAGCTCCCAACCACAGCTGGAGAAAGACTGCAAAATTTTAAAATGTTTAATACTAAAAATTCCATTTCCAACCATGATGAAGTAATTGGGACTAGACTTATTCTCCTACTATTCCTTGCCAATTTAGCAAAATATACTAAGTAACATTTTTAGATATTGGACAACAGGCAGCACAGGACTGTGATTTTGAGGAAAAGAAAACACATGAGGCGAGGTGTTAGGCTTCAGTTTTCTCATCTGTAAAATGAGGAAACTTCTCCAGAAATTCTAATAGCTCTTCCAGCTCTAGTATTCTTTGATTCTATTTTTCTACACTGAAGCACAGAATGGCTATTTATAAAATGTTTTATTTGATATTTTACATACAATTCAAAATTTAGACAATATTGCCATCACAGAACATGATTTCTATTTAAAAGTGGTTTAGTTTAGGACCATTCTTTCAGAAACAGTCATATCTATCCTTTGGATAACCCGAATGAAAATGTTGCTATGTTAAACACTTCATATGAATGCGCAATGATCTAAAATATTTTTAGGAAGAAATGTGTGTGCTAGATAAGGGAAAAACAAATCAAAATAGGAAATAGGTGATGTAAGGCTGTCACTTAGCAATAAAATAATTTTCAAATCATGAGATTAAAATTAGAGCCCTTATCTGAGGACCATCTCTGCGGTGCTTAGCAACAAATAGAAAAGTGGTTGTGAGAATGGTGATTAATTTCTCTTTCTCTCTCTCTCTCTCTCTCTCTCTCTCTCTCTCTCTCTCTCTCTCTCTCTCTCTTTCTCTCTCTCTCTCTCTCAATTCTCACACAATCCATTTTCTTCAGTTAAAAATAAAGGGCCCACTTCTAGGAAACTAGAGATACATGTGGAATCTCTGAGAAGAAATGGCAAGATGCTAAATTATGTGGTGTGCACGCACAGAAGAGAAAGCTGGAACAAAATGACATGTTTGTGGAGATGTATGGCACCTTCAAAAACACCACACTTGGGTTTCCTGGTATCTGTGAAACTTGGACCAATTTAAAGTGCCATATTTGATAGATTCTGGCAGAACTGAAGGGAAACTGTGTTGGTGTTTTGTTTTGTTTTTTTTAAAGCTTTATTGCTTTCTGGAAGATAAATTTCTTCTTTTCACATTATCCATCTCCTTCTATAAGATACATTACTATACTCCCTGGCCACTTGGGAGCCAATAACAGTTATTTCTTTTCTTTTCTTTTCTTTTGGCTGCCTCCTGATCTTACAAGGAATTCTTTCAGGTAACAGTCTTAAAAAACAAGAGATGCAGTGATGATCTAGATAGAATGATAGGATTCTGAAGCTGGAAAGGGCCCCTGAGGACAAAAGTGCGCAGCTGCTCTGTAGCTTTCTTTCATTCTCTATACACATCGAATCCCAGGGAGATGCAGAGAATGAGGCCTGAGTGGGAGCGGGACTGCTGGGTTCTAGCTCTCCTTTGTTCAGACAGCCAGCTAAGGACCATGAATGAATCACTTAACATTTGATTAACTCTCAGTGAACCCCTGGTTGTCCTTGAGCAAAACATTTAATCTTCAATTTTCTCTATTTGGAGAATGGCCTTGAATTAGATAATTACAAGAGCTTCTTTCAGTTGGAAATATTCTGTCTTTTCTTGATGTCATACCCAAATCTAAAATAATGTGCATTGCTCTCTCAACTGCCTAAGTCCATTGCTCTAGGAAAACTCAATACATAACAAAAACCTTGCATTTTCAAAGAAGTAATTTAGAGGATTGGTATTTGTATTACAAAAGTACTCTTTCCTTTAGAGACATAAATTTCCTTTAAGTGGCTAACTATTAAATATATTTTTACTTTATGACAATTAGATTTTCACAGAACTTTTCAGGAATGCATGTTTGATGAAAGGTCAAACATACCCCCAATAATCACTACCCTCAAGTTTTCTATGATTATAGTCTTGGCAGTCTCTCACCATAATTTACAGATTATCTACAACTCCTCACATGCCCTCCATCCCTATTCCTGCCCCTGAGTCACATACGAGGTATTATCGAAAAATATGGTGAATGTTTAAATTAAATTTTATTACAGAGGAAGACACATTGCCATTAATCCCCCTCAAAACATGCCCCCCCTCACTTCCAACACACTTATCCCATCATTCTTGCCACTTTCTGAAGCAGTTCTGAAAGTCCTCTTTCATGAGAGTTTTTACTTCATCCTCCATCATGACAATGCTCTGTGTCACACATTGCTTTTGGTGTATGGCAATTTCTGTTAAATAAAAACATTACGGTGTCCTCATCCACATTATTCACCAGATCTGGCACTGTGCAACTTCTGGCTCTTCCCCAAAGTTAAAATCAATTCAGGACATTGAGGCAGCCACGACAGTGCATCTAAAGACATTCACAAAAGAGGACTTCCAGAACTGCTTCAGAAAGTGCCAAGAATGATGGGATAATTGTGTTTGAAGCAAGGGGGGAGTATTTTGAGGAGGATTAATGACAATGTGTCTTTCACTGTAATAAGTTTTTTAAATTTAAACATTCACCATATTTTTTTTTATTACACTTCATAGCTCAGCACCATTCCCTCTTGCACTAACTGAATCTGTATCTCATTGCTCATCATCTTCTCCTGCTTCTCCTTCTTCAACTGATTCATTCATACTTCATCCTGCAATTCTTTAGAGTTCACTCTGGAACACCTGGTTCAAGCTCAGCATTAAAATGGGCCCTGCTCCCTAACTCTACATTGTGGTTGCAGTTGCTTTGAAATTCAATTGGTTTCAAAACTACAATTTAACTCTGAAGCTCCCCCCATTTCTTGCTTCTCTCTGAGTTTCAACAGATGAAATAAACATTCTCTATGGTGCATAGGTTATATGTAGTTTTACATGATCACTGAGACAAATCAAATAAGAAATTTTATGAAAAAGAAAAATAGAATTTCTCACTTGAGCATGAAACATCCTTTTAAAGAAGACACCTTGAAACTCTAGGATGTTATCATTGATTTGTTGGTCAACAAGGAGGCAGTGCTTCTCAAAATATGTGCAGCGTTCCTACAAGAAAAAAGAGATCCGTTTTCAATGAGATGTCTCGGTACTTCAAATACCCTGCTAGAAATATGTCTTTCTAGTCTAACTCTACCTTTTAATGGAGTGCATTCTACCTTTTCCATACAGATTAAGAATCTCAGGAATTTTCCCATCTATGCTCGGTGGGGTTTGGCCTTTACATACCTGTACCACTGTGTCAATGATTGGGCAATTTTCTTAACAAAAATCCCATTTGAAAATAGGAAGTTGGTTCAGTATGGCAACAAAATGCATCTTATTTTTCCTGAAGTATAGACATCTACTTCCAGAATTTATTAAACTTGGAATAAGGCTGCAATGAGTGGTGTTGTTCCTGGTAGGATATTCTAGCATTTTCATAAAGTTGCTAAGGTTTAACAATTTTTATGAAATATTAACTCCATGCACAGCAAAATTTATCTCTAAAGAGTTAATGTGACTTGCCTAAATTGATACAGCTAGCTGGTGACAGCAAAAAAAAAGAAAAAAGAATTTCCTGATTTTTTGTTGTAGTTTCAAAGTCACACAATCAGAGAAAACAGGAAAAGTAAATATCTTCATTTTCTATTTTTATTTTTTGTCACTTTGGCCATTGTTACTGTTTTAACCCAGATAATCCTCAAGTTCAAATCTCTTGTTAATTTTAATTTCTTTTCTGCTTCTCTCTCCACAACTTCAATTTTTAAAGGGAGTTTTAAGATACTCACTGATTTCCATTCTATAATAACTTCAAAGTTTTAAAGTTACATGTATTTTTTTTAAGGTTATATTGGAGAATTGGGGGAGGGGAACAGCGTTGGGGAACTGGGGAAGAGGAACAGACAAGTTGCTGTCCTTTTGTTCTTCGTCTAGTGGTGGAGGACGTCGCTTCACTGACCCATGTTGGTATTATCATTGTGCTTTTCCTGGAAGAGGCAGATCAGTCGCCAGCCTCTGGACAGCCGTTCACGGGGGCTCTTAGCAGCTCACACCAGCTGTCGGCCGCCCAGGCTGGCTGCCGGCCACTCACAGTAGCTCACGGCAGCCCACTGCAGCCCCACTGCAGCCTATGCCATTGCTGGTGACTCACAGCAGCTCAGCTCCAGGTGGAGCTGTTGTTCACCATCTTAGCTGTAGGGGGTGCAGCATCACTGGCCAAAATGTGGGATCCAAACCGGGGCCCTGCCGCTCAGAGCTAGAGTCCCAAGCCGACTCCTAAACAATGCACCACTTGGCTGGCCCAAGTTACATGTATTTTTAATTTACTCTGTTGTTTTCAGGTACATGAAAGCCAAAATTGGCTCTCTTTATAAATTCAGAATGACAGTTTACCTGTTGTTTTACCAAGCTCACATGTGGATAATAGAAATACTTTAGCACCTCTAAAAATCATTGCAAATATGGTATGTTTTAATTGTTCAGGGAAATTAATTTATATGCAAACAACTTAAAATCTATTTTTACTCCCTATATTTTGCATTTTTACATTTCAGATTTGCTTGTGCAGTAATAAGATGTGAAGTCTGATTGCAAAGTACTTAAATACATAATGTAGTTCCAAGAGGCACAGAGCTACAAACGATTTTCTTTGAACAAAGGTGGCTCAGAAGGAGCCCATTCTGTGAAAACGGGGATGTGTGGGGAGGACCATTGTTCACTGGGGCTTATTCAAAGGCCACTAATGACAGCCGATGAAAAGGTGGTGTATTTCACTCTTGTCATTCAATTCCCCCCATGACTCATGGTTGTTACTCTGTTACCTGGTATATACAAAGAGGTAACTAAGGGGGTGATGTGAAATTGTGTTTGTTCTCCTCACATCTTACTCTCAGAATGCAATTTCAGAAAAGATCCTGAGAGCAGAGTTCTCTGTCAGGTAGACTTGATACCGTGCTCATTAATTATTGTGAGAGTCGGATGCCTTGTGCCAGCTTTCAAGCTTAGGGTTGTAGAATGTAACACTGGAGGGCCCCTAAAACATTATCCAATCACTCCACTCATTGTGTAGATAAGAAAGCTAAGGACCAGAGAGACTAATTGACATGCCCAATGTCACGCAGCTCATTAACAACAAAGGTAAGAAGAGAACCCAGATGTGTGGATCTCTAGACTAGTTCCCCTCTCCCAAGTTCCCCCCAGAATTCCATTTTGATTTATGTCTACCTTGTACTTTTCATGTAGGTAATCCAAGGCATCCTAGGTTCTAATGCAGTGGCCTATCAGATGGCTGCAGCAACAGAACATGGCAAAGGTCAAAAGCTTAAAGAGGCAGCACCCTACTATAGGGACAAGAGCGAGGAGTTTGGTCTCTGAAGCTCAGGATTTTTTCTATTCATCATGAGTTGCCATGATCAAGTTCTTCAGCTTCGCTGAGCCTGAGTGTCCTCAACTCTAAAACAGAAAGGTAAGGAGAAGATCAATGACATAGCATAGGTGGATGCAGCTGACACATATGGTGTTCAATAGTAACTGCTCAATCTGAATTGATTGGATAATTCAGGCACCCAAGTAAATGGCAGCACAGGACTCATGACATCACTTGAAACCTGATTCCTTCTTTGGACAAATTATTTCAATGGACGCATTCAATCAAGAAATATTTACTGAGCACTTACTATGTGCCAGCCAGGCATTGGGCTAGGTTCAAGGGATAAAATGGTAACATGGGCCGGCCGAGTGGCTTGTTGGTTGGGACACCAGCGGCCCTGGTTCGGATCCCACATATGAGGGCCTGTGACACTGCACTCTGTAGCTAAAATGGTGAACAACAGCTCCACTTGGAGCTGGGCTGCTGTGAGTCCCCGGGACAGCATAGCTGAAGCCCCTGAGTGGAGAGCAGCCAGTGTGAGTGGCTGGCAGCCGGTGTGAGCTGCCAAGAGCCAGTGTGAGGGGCCATCTAGAAGCCGGCGACTTATCTGCCTCACCCGAGAAGAGCGCAATGATGATACCAACGTGGGCCAGTGAAGCAATATCCTCCACCACTAGACTGAAGAACACAAGGACAGCAACTTGTCTGTTCTCCTTCCCCAGTTCCCCAACGCTGTTCCCCTCCCCCAATACCCCAATAAAATCTTTAAAAAAATAATAATAATAAATAAATAAAATGGTAACATTAAGAAGTGGTCTCTACTCTCAGCAATGTTACAGACTCATGGAGGAGACAGAGAAGTAGACAGGTAATGACATGCTATGATGACACAGCACAGAGGAGGGGACCTTAACCTAGACCAAGGCAATCTGGGAAGGCTCCCACAAGGAAGCCACTTGTAATCTGAGACTTAACAGGTAAATAGGAGACTCCCAGATTGAGAGGAATGGGTGAAGGTTTCCAGGATGAAAAAATACAATATGAAGGCTTAGAGGTAAAGGAGTTTAGTGTTCTGGAGAAAATGAAAGAAATTAATTATGCTCTGCTTAGTGTGTGAGGCTTGAGGCTGGTCTGACAGGCCAGTTTAATGTCCTTATCCTAATAGCAATAGAAAACTGAAAAAGTTTAAGTTACAAAGTGAAACAATCACATAAATGGCTTTCTAAATGAGGAATACGATGTTTTTCCTTAACTTTAAATTTTTTCAGTGGCGTGAACATACCTATATATGTACATTTCAAATTTAACTAAGTCAAGCCGGCCGAGAGGCTCAATTGGTTAAGAGCTCACTCAAGAGTGTGAGCTGACATCTGAGCAACAGCAGTTTGATGCCCAGCCCGAGCTGAGTTGCTGCTGAGCTGCCAACAGGTGGCAGGATGGCTCAGCTAATAAATAAATAAATTAATTAATTAATAAAAAATGTTTTTATGTGTCAAATTTAAATAACTCGTTCTATTTTATCCAGAATCTATGTAACTCATTACTCAAATTATAATGACCCCCACTGGATTGGACATTCATTTAAAAAAATTACATAGGCAAATTGATCAATTTTACTCAAAATGACCCAGGGCTCACATCATAAGTGACCAGTTGGGATAAACAAAAAATATTTATGGAATAAATACATGCACTGCAAGAATTCCAGTTAAAACTTCCAGCACTTGAATTAAAAAGAAAAGACAGGAATGACTGGGGTAAGAAACCAGATTAAATAAATGAAAAGAAATGTGAAGGGGCCCGCTGAGTGGCTTGTTGGTTAAGAGCTGGCTTGGGAGCACGAGCTCTGAGCAGCAGGGCCGTCAGTTCAGATCCCACATGGGCCAGTGACACTGCGCCCTCTATAGCTAAGATGGTGGACAACAGCTCAACCTGGAGCTGGGCTGCCGTGAGTCACCGGTGACTTCATAGGCTACAATGTGGCTGCAGTGGGCTGCCGTAAGCTACTATGAGTGGCCAGTAGCCAGCGTGAGCTGCCATGAACCGCCGTGAGCTGCCGGGAGGTGCCATCCAATGGCTGGCGACCTATCTGCCTCAGCCAGGAAGAGCGCAATGATCACAATACCAACATGAGCCAGTGAAGCAATGTCCTTCACAACTAGACTGAAGAACAAAAGGACATCAACTTCTCTGTTCCCCTTTCCTGATTCCCAAATGCTGTTCCCCCCTTCCACAATTTCCCAATAAAATCTTTAAAAAAAAAAAAAAGAAAGAAAGAAATGTGAAAACATCATACTGTAACCTGTGAGCCTATTAAAATCACCATGCCCAGTCTATTTGCAAGATGCAGAAAGCTCTGAAAAGCTGCAGCACTGCTAACTAGGTTTGCCACATAAACCAGGTCATGCCAAGCCACCTGGTCCTCAGCAGAAAAAAGATAAACCGTGTTTGCCAGAAGTGCTGCTATGACTGACAAACTTTTCCTAAACCTCAGCCTAGAATTTGGCACTGCCGATGCACCCAAAGGCTGAGATCCTGGTCCCAGGGCTAGTGAGTCAACGCCTATCTCCTGTCCTTTTGAGGGTCAGAAAGGGCACCATGCTTTTATATCAGAAGCCCTCCTGGGAATGGGAGACCCACATCACCCAGGGAACGCTAAATTCTGTGGGGTTTGCTTCTCATTGTAAAATCCATGAGCTACTTTCCAGCCAGATTTATTTGAACAATTTCTATATGTTTAAGAACTATAAAACAAACAGAAACAGCAATCACTTGCATTTATGGAGTATTTTTCCTTTTAAAAACCCAAAGCTTCAGAATTTGAGCATAATGTTCTCTGGGAAAAGCACTCCTCTCAAGCTGAAGATTTCATTTTATCAAATACAAGGCTTTATGGACCCTAAACAAAGATGATGGTAGCAGACATAGGGAAAAGAGTTGAACATCAAGAAGCCTTCAAGTGGCAATGTGAAAAATAACAACTACAAAAAGGAGGCCTTCAGGGTTAGAAACGTGACAACTGTCCAGGAGGTGGGAATACTGAAAGAAGGCAAAGGCTCTTTGCAACTTCTGTGAAGTTCCAACTTTTAGCCCTTGGTTATTTAATTGTATGCATAATATACAACATTTTAAACATTATATATAAAGCACAAGTTCAGTGCCCCTAAATTTGAAATATACAAATTAAAAAAAAACATTTCCAGCATTGAGATACAATCATGCTTAACACTTTTGTTTCCATCTCTCCAAATTTCTGTCACTCCAGCCCTCTCACTTTCTCTTTACCTATACACACATGATTTACAAAACATAAATTTATATACTCACATATATGTTTAAACTAGGATCATACTGCATATATCGTTTTAGAATCTGTTCTTCATGTTTATGAACATTACTCCCTGGGATATAAATTCAATGAAGATAGAGACTTCGCTTGTTGATTGCTGTTTCCTTAACAACTAGAACAGTACTTCCATGTGGGCCTCCCATAAATATCCATTGACTGAATGAATAATGAGTGAGTATTGTTCCGGGTCACTTAAATATAGATATTTATGCATGTAGCATATTAATATATAATATACATAATTAAACATGCATATACAACTAACATCCTAGCACTGCCATATGTATGCACTCATCTATCCACCTCAGGTCAAATGCTACCTCTCTGTCACACCCATCTCAGCCTCCCCCGGCTCCTTCCACCCAGCCCTTCCTTCTGGGACTATCATGGATTATTCTTCATCTCCTTTTGGCACTGAGCATTTTCCATCTTGTTTTATAGGAATTTCAGTCCATGTTTCCCCATTTCAACACAGTGTAATTTCAGTAAGGCCCTTACATCTGGTTTATCTTTGTAATAATAATGGCAAAAATAATCCCATGCATGTATTCATTGTTGTACATGTATCAGGGACTGTACTAAGTGTTATATGTGCATTATATGATTTAATAATCTTAATAACCACAGAAAGGAGGTATATTAGTTTGCTAGGGCTGTCATAAGAAAATGCCACAGACTGGGTGGCTTAAACAACATAAATTTATACTCACACAGTTTTAGAGCCTGGAACTCCAAAATGAAGGTGTCATCAGGGTTAAATTCCTTTGAGGCCTGTCTCCTTGGCTTGCATATGGCCACCTGCTTGCTGCTTTGTCACATGGTCGTTTCCTGGGCACATGCAGCCCTGTGGGTCTTCCTCTTCTTACCAGAACACTAGTCACATTGGATTAGGGCCCTGCCCCAAGGGCCTCATTTTCACTTAATTAATTCTTTAAAGACCTTATCTCCAAATATGAGGCACTGGGAGTTGGAACTTCAACACATGAATTTAGGGAGACACAATTCAGCCCCTAAGAGACGTGTCATTTTTATAAATGAATTAATCTGGGGTCAGAAAGGCAAAGTGACTTCCCAAAGGCCAACACGAGCCTTGCACTCAAGTACGTGTCATTCCAGAGTCTGTTCTCTGGAGCCCAGGCCCCCTGCATCCTCACATTTCACCTACTACTCCCAGGTCATCTGCAGGGGTGCCCCCTGTACACTGTAGGTGTTCCATGAATCCCTGTTGAATGAATTGGTGAAACACACATGAAAATAAAGCATGAGTTGGTTAATGCTGAAAGGGTTAGTCCTGAGGTCACAATGTGATGTCCAAGTGGCTTGGTCTGGAGGCTGAGAGAGAATTGAAAGAGCAGGTTCAGAGACATAGTCGAGTGGTCCATCTAATCTTCTATTCAATAGCCAGGAGACATGAGCATAATGAGCCTTTCTCCAAAGTTAAAGGCAATTTAGAAAAGAGACTTCAGCCCCAAACAAAAGCAAAACCTTGATGGTAACAACAGTGCCTCTTCAGAAGGGCTAAGGTATGGTTTGGAGTAATAATCAGGTAAGTCAAAAACCTGGGACCTAGAATAAAAAAGGTGAAAGTGAGAGTTAAATCAGCAAATAATTGGAGATGAGATCATTGGGCTATTGTCAAAAAAAGAAGGGAACTACAGGGGAAATTCTAGAATCTTGAAGCAGTCAACAGAAACTTGCCACATTATCAGAAAGTCTTCCTTCAATATAAACAACAGAGCTATTAAAATAGTAATGTTCTCTCCGGCTTCCCCAGCTTTGAGAGTGCAAGACACTTTCAGTACCCCACCCTTATCCACTTGGCCCTTACCAGTCAGTCTGATTTCCAGATGTCAGCCCCTTGCATGCCTCTCTCTGCAGACTTTCTCTAAATCCTGGAATTTGCTGGGCTCACGTGGGTGACAAACCAGAAGTGCCAGGGAATTAAAAGGAGCAGCCCTTAACCACTCACTGTCAGGGGCGGGTGGATGAATGTCCCAGGTCCCTTGCCATTCCAGTAAAAACACTTGGAGGTACAGAGGTTATACTATTCCCAGAGCTCCCCAAAGCTTCAGTTGCTCCCATCAGGAAATTGCTTGATAACGCATCAGCTGCCTTACTTTCCCTGCTTCACTTTCTCACTCCATCATGAATCTTTCCTGGGATCATTTCCCAAATAAATTACTTGCACTTCAATCCTTGTCTCAGAGACCTGCTTCTAGGAGGAAGGAAGGCACTCCTCTGGGGCAGATGCTGACTCCAGCTGCCCCTTCCATGGCTGCCCCTTCCATGGCTGACATCTCCCCATTTGGGAAAGTTTGCACAGGACGGCAGTTAAGGAACAAGAGTCTTGAAAATATTCACAGGATGTGAGATCATTGCTCAGTAAAATTCCCTCATCTTTTCAAAAACAAAACCAACATTAAGTGTGGTCTGTATTCCAGGATTCCGACCTTAACATAGGTTTCCCAAAGTGATTTATTTTAAATATAGGTCGGCCTCTAAAGGATATACTAAAAAAAAAAAAAAAAAAAAAAAAAATTCCAAGGTCATAGAAATTTGGAAAATGCTGGATTAAACAAAATCAATCAGGATTTTATGGCAGGAATTCTAACCTTGTATGCTGAGAAGTACCCAAAATACCACAGATGGGGGGCAGAGCATAGAACATCTCTGAGATAATTTGTCTAGGAGCCTCTTGAGAGGCCGGGGGTCCACAGAACGCACTGAGGGAAAAACCGCCTATCTCCAAAATAATCCACAGGAGAGTCTGCCGCAGACCAGCCTTGGCCTCCCTACTCGGCGCCATCACCCACCACTCCCACTCTTGCATCATCTGCTCCCATCTGCTGCCCAGGCATCAACACAAAAGTGCTTCTCGGAATCTTCCAAACACCTCAGGCAGGCATGTCATGATTCTGGGCCTTTGTGTGTGACGCTTCTTCACCTGGAATGCCATCTCTCACTTTCTTACCAGCCGAAATCCTCCTGGTTGATCTTTCTGGACATGACAGAGACTGCTTTCCATGGACAGGCGTCTCCAGCATCCCACATCTCATTCATCATCATGTTCCCAACATTTCGTATGGGACCCAGGGCCTACAAAGCAGGGACTTCTATGAATGAACTCAAGGAACCCATGAGTGAAGTGACATGGAAAGAAGTTGCAGAGCCAGTGGAGTGGCTCAGTTGGTTAAGAGCTCACTCAAGAGTGTGAGCTGAGCTCTGAGCAACAGCAGTTCGATGCCCGTCCCGGACTGAGCTGCCAACAGGTGTCAGGATGGCTCAGCTAAAAGAAAAAGAGAAGTTGAACAATGCTGAGCGAGGCATACTTCTATGAGTCCAAAGCCTGGAATAGAATGTGGGCCTCTTAGTCACAGTCCACGTTCATTCCACTATCTCTCTCTACATCCCCCAAATAATGATATAGTCAGGGAATTTTATTCTCCTTGTTGCTGATAAAATACACATAGCATAAACTTACCTTCTCAACCATTTTTCAGTTATAGTTTAATAGTGTTGAGTACATTCACATTGTTGGGCAACCAATCTCCATGTTTCTTTTCATTTTTTAAAACTGCAACTCTAAAAAGCGTAACAAAACAAAACAAACAAAAAAACTGAAAGCATAAACACATTAAATAGTAACTTCCCATTCTTCTCTACCCCAGCCTCTGGCAATCACCATTCTACTTTCTATATCTATGAATTTGATTACTCTAAGTACCTCATATAAATGAAATCATACAGTATTTGTTTTGTTTTGTGACTGGGTTAATTCAAACATAATGTTCTCTAGCTTCATCCATGTTGTAGCAAGTGACAGACTTTCTTTCCTTTTTAAAGCTGAATGATATTCCACTGTATGTATATACCACGTCCTGCTTATCCATTCATTCATCTATGGACACTTGCGTTGCTTCCACCTTTTGGCTGTTGTGAATAATGCTGCTGTGGATGTGCGTGTACAAATATCTCTTCAAGACCTTGCTTTCAATTCTTTGGGTATAATTGATGATTCTTTTGTGAGCACATTTATGTGTTAACAGTTTCCTCTATGGTTCCCAAGGTACTGAATAATGACCTACCCTGTCTCTTGTTAGCTATAGCAGAAGCATAAAGCAGCAGCTCAGTAAGGAAAAGCACTGAGCCAGTCAGGATTCTGATCGCCTGTGACAGAAACCAACATTCCTCGGTCTGAGTCAGTGAGATTCATTGGGAAGATCTGAGGGTATCTGTGGTGCCCAATGAAGAGTCCATTTCCCATCAAGACAAGCCCCCTTGGGCTGTAGGAACAAGTGGGACCAGAGCTGCTAGTGGCCCTCAGGACCTCTATCTCTGTGGCTCCACTCTGTCCTTCCTGTGAGCCTGCTCCATGTTTTTTCACTGGGTGCTGGTTCCACCTGGAAGAAAAATGGCATTCAAAGCCCCCACTTTCACATCTGTAGCTCCAGCTCCTATAAGGAGACTGGCCTCACTAGCTCTCAGTCCCAAATCCAAAATCCCAGGGAAAAGCATTTTTGTTAAGGTCCTACCCACCAATGAAATCTGGCAAAGAAGACATAGTCAAATTGTATAAAATGGCTGCTGCCAGTGCAATGATGTGGATATATGTGTTGGAGACAGCAGGCAGTTACCAAAATATCACTGGTCCAGAATGACAGTGAGGCTGCTGACCCCTTAGTAGAGGGGCCGCAGAGTGAAAGTCTATGGGATGAGAAAGTATTTGATCACCCCATCCCTGATGAATGCTCTCATGGGGCCAGGGGAAGGGGTTGTGTAAGGAGCAGTAAGCTCTGGAGTGGAAAAATACTCTAATCAAAACCCCGTCACACTGATCAAATGAATCCACAGATAATGAGGCAGAAAAAGGGCTGCTTGCCCTGAGATTGCTTTCAACAAGTTTTTGTGTCATAGGGCAATTCCAGCAAGTGACTCATGAAAGGGAAAAAAATAAAAAATAAAAGATTTCCTACAATATCAAACAAGTCCAGAGGCCAAGATTAAAAGGAAATAATAAAAATGCTCAGATTGAAGCTGGATTTTTCCAGGCAAGAACGCCCAAGTGCAGGTACCTCTAAGGTATCTTATTTGATAATTAGATGGAGAAATGCAGTTGGCCACAGGAGGCAGAAAGAACATGAAACTACCGCTAAGAATCAAAACTAAACCGACATCACTTGTAGCCTGTGTCGGGGAGAATGTTTTTCCTGTTTGTTCATCGATTCTGAATGTTAAGTAAGTCTTTCCAGCAGTGCTTCCAGGGTGCGAGAACAATGAATCTCAGAACAGCAAATGAAAAATGAGGGCTGCAAAGTTCAGGGAACAACAGAAAATTAAATCTTAACTGAGCTGCTATAAATATTACAGCCAGAAAACAGAGCACGTCAGCAAATTGTGCTGGCAGTCATGGTAATTAATTTCTCCCCGCCATCCCAAATTATCTGTGGTGCATAATAGGGTACTCTGAGGGTTAGGGAGAAGGAATGGGTGATGAAGGGAGGGGGAGTGGGAAGGGGGGGAGGGGGAGAGAGAGAGAGAGAGAGAGAGAGAGAGAGAGAGAGAGAATAGCATTTGTACATTAAAATGTCACTTTAGTAAAGAGCACTTTTTCTCAGCCGAAGCCAACAGCCCAGTTAAATGACCCTCTTATAGGAACTCACCTAATGTGAACTTCTGCAGCCCATAAGCTGTAGCCCCTTTATGGCGCTCACCATTTCAGGCTATCTACAGTTATGTGTGGACATGTCTTCTCTCCACAGTGAAATTATAAACTCTGCAGGGGAGAGAGACTTGATTCCTTGGTTCACCTCTGTATGTCCTACAACATCTAGAAGAATTAATATTAATCCACTGTCTTCAAAATGCCATGCATTGTGTGAAACATTGCACTGTTGTATACCTCCAGGGTCTTTCCAAGCACTCTCCCTGCAAGGTGAGTAGTGCTAGGCGTGTATCACCGAAGAAGAGGCTCAAGCTCAGAGCAGTAACTTGCCTCAGTTCACACTATAACTGAGCTGAGACTGGAACCCAAGTGTAACTAATTCCGAAGCCTGTGCTCTTTCGTCCTTGTTGCGCTGCCTACTTGGCAAAGAACAATCATAGTTTCTGGTAATTGTGCTGATAACACTACTAATCACTGATTTCATCAAGGACTTTCTCCAAGCCATATCCTGGGTAGATGCTTTATCTATATTATTATAATTAATCCTCACAGCAGCCCAAGAGTTTGGTAGTGTTATTATTCCTGTTTAATAGATACAGAAAACTGAGACACAGAGATTAATAAAATTGTCTAAATCTTATAATAAGTGTGCTTTCCATCATTATCCTATATTGACTTCAAAATATACAAATACACACAAACACACAGACCAGCCAACATGCTTTGAGCCATTAGTTCACACCAGACTCTGTGAATTTTCTAATTTAATCCTTACTACAACCCTTAAAGCAAAGCAGGTATTCAGTAAATTGTGAAATAAATGAACAATTGAAGGTAAAAACAGAGCCACAAATATCATCAATTGCTAACATAAAAAAAAAAAATCCAGAAACTCCTCTGTGTTTGCAATGGCAACACCATGATCCCAAGCTATGGAGGCCGTCAAAAATGAATGAGTATTGGAAACATAAGAGCAGGAGAAAAAACATTTGAATTTGAAAATGAGTGTTGTATAAAATCAATAGCAACCTCCCTGTATGAAACAGGCCTCCTTTGTTGCTGTAGGATCTTAAATAAACTGGACCAGAAAATCAGCATTTACTAATAAGACAAACAGAAGCCTTCAACTTAATCTTGATTTTATATCAGAAATACAGCTCTCCTCAGCTGATGACAAATCTTCTATGGGATATATCCAGATGAATTATATTATGATACAGTTGCTTTGGAAGAGTAGAGAGCACCAGACCAAAGATTAAAAGGCCTTGCTTCTACTTCAGGCTTTTCCAGCTTTCTTAGTCATTTGTCCTATCCGCCAAATGTTTGTCTGTCAGATGAGCGTAGGTGTGGTCATATGACTTGCTTTGGCCAATGGAAGTATGACCAACAATGATGTGTCCCTTTTTGGCAGAAGCTTTAGAATTAGTACATAGTTTACACTGTTCTCTTTTCTTCTGTCGTGATGACAGATGATGTTCTAACAGGCATTTATTTGTCTGTCACCCTGCATTTCTAAATAAAAATGACATGGAGCAGAGCACCCACAGTGGAAACATACATGAATAAGAAACAGGTTTTTTTAAGCCACTGAAATTTGTTGTTTGTTACTACAGCATAACTTAGCCCAACCTGTTTGATATACCAATTAATGAGCTGTGTGACCTTAAGCCAGGCATTTTATCTGACTATCCACTTCTCTATCTGTAAACCCAAGAGTTTAGCTGAACAGGTAGGCTTAATCTGGGGGCCCATCAGTGGGCTTCAGGATGACAATGAACCCCCGAAATTATAGGACCTATTGTGTGTGTGTGTGTGTGTGTGTGTGTGTGTGTGTGTGTGTGTGTGAAAGAGTAGGGGAGAGAAGGGGGAGAGAATTTCATATTTTCTGGGATGAGGGTTCACAGCTTTTCAAATTTTAAAAGGGTCTATGTTACTCAAAATGACTTTAAGAACCAGGATAACCTCTAAGGTCATTTCCAGCTCAGATGTGCTTTGTAGCATCTAGAGTATGAAAAAAATAGCTAATTAAGTTTCTCTCTGATCTGATATTTCAGAACTTGCCACAAGTTAGATTTTATTAGGTTGTTTTCAAATAAGTTTAAGAGTTCTGCTTTATAGGATTGCAAATATCAAAATCTCAGGAGGTATTCCTGAGTGAAAAGAAGGGACTCAGAGCAATTTTTTTTCTTTCTTTTCTTTTTTGTAGATCAGTACCAGTTTAATAACAATGGTTCTTTACAAAACATAACATCTCTCAACCTTTTAGAGAATAAAGAAAAATGCAAATCTTTGCTCTAAATCTACTGTAGAGATAAAACATAATAGAGAAACTGTAATAGAGAAACTGTAAACCATGTAAGGCAGTCTGTATTTAAAAATTAATTATAGGGCCAGCCAAGTGGCGCACTGGTTAAGACCTGGCTTGAGACGTCAGCAGCCCTGGTTCGGAACCCACATATGAGGGCCAGTGATACTGTCCTCTACAGCTAAGATGGTGAACAACAGCTCCACCCGGAGCTGGGCTGCTGTGAGTCTCCGGGGATGGCATAGCTGCAGCCCCAGCTGCAGTGGGCTGCCATAGGCTACAGTGAGTGGCTGGCAGCCAGCGTGAGCTGCCAAGAGCCGCTGTGCACGGCCGTCCAGAGGCTGGCGATAGATGTGCCTCACCCGGGAAGAGCACAATGATGATACCAACATGGGCCAGTGAAGCAATGTCCTCCTCAACTAGACTGAAGAACAAAAAGGACAGCAACTTGTCTGTTCCCCTCCCCCTGTTCCCCAACACTGTTCCCTTCCACCAGTTCCCTAATTAAAAACAAAAAAAATTAATCACAGTAAAATTTAGTTGGACAATTTAAAAAATCATGGGGTAGTTATTCACAAAAGTATTCACAATAGAACTCCTTACATCACAGCAATTCTTTTTAAACTAAAGAAGGAAAGGTTCTTCAAAAATTGAAAATGAGAACCCAGATCACATGTAGTGGGTGGGACAGAGTGGGACCTATGCCTGGTAAGAAGAAGAAAGGGTCACTCTTCCAAAAATACACCCCCACACATAAGTTAATACCTGACAGGTCAGAGTGTAATTCTTTAGCTGAAGACAAGAGCTCTCTTAAATATGAAGATGGCTACATAGACAAGGTTAGTAGAGAGAACCTGAGTTTTATGGATAGACAACATAGGTTCAACATGCTGTTTGTTGGGCCACAGTTTTCTCATTTATAACATAGGGACAGTAATACTCAGATATAACAGGGAGAGTCTTAGCAGCACATAGGTAATATACTCAAACAGGGTTAATTGAGGTGGGTTTAATGAGGGACTGGCTATGCACAAAGCTGAGTTGAGGGTTCAGAGAAACTAACAAGGTGTGCTGAAGCACTCTGGGAAGGGTTAAAGCTGGGAGTCCTTTATTACTCCTAGATCCGAAAGGACAAGGAGAGAGAAAACAGTCCCCACAAAAAAAGAGAGAGCTAGAGCTGTAACTACAGGAAAGGGGTGCACACAGGAGTTGTGGCCTTCCTAGTGAAACACAGATACTGTTAATCCCTGGTCCAGCAGGGAGGAAGTTAGGGGAAAGCATGCCTTCCTCTACTCTCACTCTCTATCCTGCTGGAGCTGCCCACTGGCCAAACCAAGTAGAAACCAATGGGCAAGGAAGTCCATTGATATGGTTCATAGAAAGTCAGTCTCCTAGGGGCAGACAGAAAGATAGAGAAAAGTAGAGAGAGGATATGGAGGGGAAAACGAGCATTCCAGCTCTTGCTGGTCATTGTAAAGATACAAAGAGATGACAGTTAGAAGCACATGAAGTGTTCCATAAATAGTAGTTACATTTACTCTTATATTAACAAGTAGTTGACATTTTTTGCTGAAAACAGATTCTGATTGGTTGTGTGGGGAGAGAGTAACGAGAGGGGACACAGATGTGAGACATCCATGCTTCAGAATGGCCACTTTGCTTAGGAAGGGGGGTTGGGGGTGGAGAACTGTTTCTGGATGCTTTGACTCAGGATGAACTAGCATATGATGCTATAGGGACAAAACATCTGAGGCCTGTCTGCTCTTCCCTGGAAAACTATTTCAGATGGCCATGCTCAGCCCTCCAGTGTCAAGATGCCAGCCCTTTTGTGACACTTCCTGCTGTGGTCCCAAGGAGTTCCTGTCTTCTAGCTGTTTAGGGGAGACACCTTTCTAAGCAACAAGACCTAGAATTGAATAAGCTCTTAATGCACATATCAGGAGGTGTATTTCCAAAATACTGACTTCTTGTTCAAAATGCAGCCATGCACTGTTTGGACTGTGTGATGCTCAGTAGAAGGCATACTGGAGCTTGTTTTCTAACTGACATAGATGTACTTAGCTCAGGAGTAATGTGCACAATGTGGATAGGCCTTGGCTAATCTTTTCTCTCTGTCCTCTGCAAAGGCAGCTTCCCCTAGAGAGACTGTGGGACTACTTTATCAGGAGATTATGCCTTTTCTATGAGAGTCCTAAGGAGAGGCGAGACAGCTGACCTACTCAGCTTCCCTTCTTACTTTTCCTTGAAAAAAAAACCCTGCCTTCATTGCACAGGGTCTGGGTGGGACTGTACAGATGTGACCTGAGCTGGACTAGTCAGATTTTTTTCCTCTAGGAATTTGAATCTTCAGAGGACTCACCCAAGTTTGGGAAAAGCATTGAAACTAATCAATCCTATTAGTGGTACCTCAAAAAAACAAAAAACAAAAAACAAAAAACAAAACAAAACCACTACTTATTTATTCCTTCCTCCTACAGATCCCCAAGTAAGCCCAACCCCCATCTGTTGAGATCTGGTTGCTCAGCATCTCATTTCTTCCCCTGAGCTACCCTGTATCCTTTTAAGTAATTATTCTGTGGCCTAAGCTAGTTAGCTAAACCAGACCACATAAGATGGTCCAAGTTTGAGGATTGACAAGAATGAGGACTTGGATGGGGTTTTAGCATGCTTTCCCTTCAGTTTACCCCCAAACCAGCCAATGAGCAGTGCAAATGGTATATGCCCAGGAAGGGTACATCTGAGTGAGTGGGTCTTGGTCTTTCATGGAGACATTGCTGACCTTCAGAGGACACAGCATCCCATTTAAAGTGAGAATCCCACCTTTTATATCTTTACACTGGAGTAAGGACCAGTGTAGCACACTGGAATAAGGCAGCATTCGAGAGTCTAACTGTGGCTATATAGGAAGAGCGTAGCTGCTCCATGATGCTATCTTTCCCATGGGCTTCCACTGAGCCTATAGCAGCTGTCTGTGCCATAGCACTTTGGTCAAAGCCCACCTCTGTCCCTTGTGACCAAACATCTTGACAAGTACAGTTGATGAATTCTAGCTCCTCCGTAATCTGAGTCTGACTTCCTTTCTGTCTTGTTACCTACTGTTCCCTTCCACCTACTCTCCAGGATTATTATGGGGAACATACGTTTATGTAACACGTTATCACTAATCCTCTTAACCTATTGCCTAGGTGAGTATTATTTTCCCGGTTTATAGATGAAAGAATGAAAGCTCAGGTAAGAGAACAGAGCTCTTCGGCTGTAGCACAGGAATTCCAACCCAGGCTTCTGATGGTGAGGCCCACGCTACCGCCTTCCCCATTCTGCCCAGTTTCTGATCCCAACTCTGATTCTAATGGTTTTGAGTCCTTGGATAATTCACTCACTTCTCTGGGCCTCTTTGTGAGTAAGTACATCATTATATCTTTCCACGAGATTTCTGGGACAAGATGGATAGGGAATAGATGAGGGTATTGGGTAAGTGGCAGAGTGGTTTCTGATAACTGGAAAACCAGTTTCTATTCTTTTTGCACTTTGCAATGGCTACTTTCTTGAAAAATGAAACAGTCTATCTTCGGTTTGGATTTGGAAGCTCTCCTACCCACTCTAAGCCAATGAAAAACTGCAGGCATTTCTAGCTATCTTATCTCTCTGGGTATTTATGTCTTTCTACATTTGCTGGCCAAGGGTTAGTTGGAAGGTCTCTGTGGCAGCTTCTCTTTTCAAATTACTCCCTAAAGTATCTCCTACTTGATAGTAAGTTGCTGGACTCACCATCATCATTTGCCCAGGATATTTAATGCGAGTTTCACACTTATCCTGAGCTCTAAAGTAGCTGGAAACTAAGGGTTCTTTTGTCCTGTTTCCTGCATTCCAAGTGTATTCAGGTGGCCGGCATCAAATGGGACAGAAACGTGAGCTTCTGTGACCCAGGAGCCACGCTGCATCAGAGAACCTGTCCTTTCTAGAACTGAATCTTCCATCCAGCAACCCTGAAGCAGAGGCTGGGAGCACTTTCTCCCAAATGCTGGTTTTCATCTCAGACAAAGGAAATAATTGGATTTCTGCACGGAGCTCTGTCAGGATCTACTGCTGCCAGCGGCTTGGCCATAAAACCCTTAACTCCTTGCAGAGCAGTTTATCTCGGCAGGAGAAGGAAGTAAAAAGGAGAAACACAGCTCAGGGCCAAGTGAAAGGGAAGCTTTTCTTAAGTGATGGAATGTAAATGCCACTAACACAGTATTCATCTCAACTGGCTTGAAATTATGGATTGGAGGGGGAAAGCCAGAGAACTGAGAAAAGAACAGATTCCATCTACAAAGGCAACCCCATACATCACCCAGCGGTGGCAGGGAAAGTGTGTAGAATTCCAGCGCAAGCTGCATCCTTCTTTCTTTACTGTTGGATTTCAACTCATCTCCAAGAGGTCATTACCCACCTAGGGAGACACGAAGCCAGTCTCTCCACTTCCTCTGCTTACATTTGCTCTCCACTCAATGGAGCTTTTAAAGGTTCATAAGATCCTCCCTGGTCAACGTGAATTGGACATCAACTGAAAAAATGGTAAATGCTGGAAAAATGCAAAGGCAGATGCAACATAACCTCTGACTCTAGAAGCCTCCAAGAGAGCACTTTGAATTAGTTAATAAATAAAAAGGATGACAGGGAAGTGGACAATACTTGTTGATAAATAGGGGCAAACTGAATATATGTATCTCTATCTGGGGATCATATAACAAGGACCCTCACAAGGCAACTCACTGCAGTTATTCATAATTTCCTTATATATGGAAAGAAGGCTCAACAAAAATTAACGGTTTAAGGCTCAGTCAGATTTCAAGTTGATGAGAAAACTTCCAAGGAGGTGACTAGTTATGGGTATCACTCCAATTCTTCTGGAGTCTCCCCCAGAATTAGCTCTGTAATACAAGTTTGAGCTCACGGAAGCTGGGTCTTGTTTCTCATGGGACTAACCCCATACAGGCAATAGGCCAGACAAAAGTCAAAGTTTAAGAAAAATAGCTAAGGTTAAGGAGTACCTTTTGAGAGTCCTTCCTTTCTTCTAATCCAACCTTTGCTGCACTATCCTTCAAATTTAGATATAGCATCTTGTCACTTGTTTTAAACATTATTTTTTTCAACTACTTTTGGTTGTGCCCATTGAGCTGTTTGAACAGCTGCTCACCATTAGCAGAGGAAGTATTCCCCTCTGTACCTGGGGGTAGCGGGGTTCTGAGAAACAGGCTCACATCCTTTTGTCCCTTTAGTCAAATTTAGTTGACCTTGGTCTTGTATCCTTTTACTCAACTCTTTTTTCTATCCATAGAAGGAAAATTCTTAAAAGAATTTTCAAAATATATTTCCTTGGAGAAATTTTGATAAGCAACTTGGGTTTGCCTTACCACCACCCTCTTGGAGTTTTAATATTTGAATTTAAGGAATTTGGGAGGAAGGGGCTTGTAGCTGAAGAACTTGGAAGCCCGCCTCCAAGTGATTATCCCATATTCCCCTAGTAAGCACCAGTCACCATTAGGGAATTTTCATAATCACTATGAAACTAAAGAACCACAAAAGTCGAATGTCAGCCAGGAAATGAGTAGGTTACATTTAAGCAGATGGTTAATATTATGGGGAAGGATGTCCAGATTCATGATTTTCTTTTTCCTTAACAGCAATATCAACAAAACAAGGCAACCTCTCGGGCATTTGAGGTGAAGAGCTCATGGGGCTCATAGTCAGGCTGACGTCATGGCTCATTTCTCAGTCAACTATTGGCTATTGACTATCACCACATGGCCAGGTGTTGCATAAAGAGGCTTGTATTTTCTGCCTAATGGGTTGATTTATTCAATTGCTGGATTCCACATTCATCAGGATCATTAACATTGTTCTTAAGTCTAGCAAAGTGAAACATTGTACTTGGGTTTTCAGTTTTCCCTCCAAAGCTAATTAATGTTTCCGAATGTCCTCTCTGAATTATAACCAGGAATAGTTACACACAGTGTTAGGTTGATAGTAGTCTTTTCATCCCAAATAGTCTATCCATCTGCTGTTGATGCAGTAGTCCACATCTGCTAAAGAAATGAAGAGCAGTTCCAAAATATGTCTGTCTGAGTATCTGGTATAGTATAGAAACTGGAGGCATCACTGTGGACAAGAGGAGGGAAGATTAAAGGATGAGTAGGGGAGTCATCCTCCCCTCCATCTTCACATCAACTTCCAACATCAACTCTTAGTGAAAGGCATCTTCAACACCATTTGTTTACTTAGATTTGCCAAATGGCAGGCAATTTGACCAAAAGGTTGCACTAAAAGGTTATCAGCCATGGCGCCATGGAGGAGTAAACCACTCACCTAAATTCATTAGGCGTCAATACATGGATACCATGTAATTATAATGGGGTGAACATGCATAACTCACAGTACATACTGTGCAAAAATACAGACGGCACCATCATCACCACCTCACATACCCAGAAAAGTATAATTTTTGGTGCAACATGTTCCCCCCCGCCCCACCCTAAACAGAAACCAACAACTTCATCTGTGTTTAACTTAAGGCTTAACTTAGTTCCAATGCAACTAAAATCACCTACAGAGAGACAGATACTAAGATTTAAGGGATTTGATTCCGGTAAGATGGTGGAGTAGACGGACGCTTTCCGAACTGCCTCCCAGGATCACATCAAAATTACAAATAATTTATACAACATTTAACCTCGGAAGTCCCCTGGACACTAGATGAACAGAACCTCTAAACAAAGGACCTAAAGAGGAGGCCACGTCAAGTCTGGTAGGAGGGGTGCCGAAGAGAGAGGGTGAGCCCCGTGAGGGACGCCCCAGCTGTGTGGGGAGGTTTCTCCGGTTGGGGGAGAGACCCTCCGGCCCCACACTGAGCTCACTAGCCCAGAGTTGCTTTGCCAGGAAGAGGAATTCTACCATAGCAGGCAGTAGAAATTAGTGAGGACTCTCTTTGCTCAGCTTGGTGAGGCTGAGGGCGGCTGGAGAACCAGTGGGGTCGGCTCATGGGTTCACTCACCGGTGAGCACTCACCCGGTTCCTGTTGGAGGGAGTAGCTGTGTGAGCCGGGAGCCTGTGGGGATGGACTGAACTTTGGTACAGAAGCTGGAGGTTTTGGGACCATTGGTTTTCTGGTGTGGAGCTTGCACACGAGCAGTGTACAGGAGGGCGCCATTTTTTCAGGGTTGGGCCCTCCCACAGAGGGTCAGATCCGGGACCCCATTGGTCTGGTGAAATTGGTGCAGGAATGCGTGCTTGCGTGCGCATACGGACTTGGATTGCCACCCTCGGCCCTGCTTGTGCTGTGTAGCCAAGGAAACACAGGGCGGGTGCTCTCCAGCTGCCTCAATCTGTTCACTGAGACTCAGGAGTGCGTGAGCTGTCTTGGGTCCCCACTCTCCGCACTTTTTGTGCAGAGTTGCAAAGCTGGGGATTGGCTGTTGGGCTGCTTAGCCTGATCTGTGGGCATTTGATTGGAACAGGCTGAGACGGAGAGTTTTCCTGAGAGTGTTGGGCAGGGAGCTGTGCACCTGCGTGATCCGATGGAGGCTTTCCTGGTGAGTTTGTGTGGACTGATTGCTCGTGCAGAGTGCATGCTGCTCTGACTTGGTGGGGGCCACTGACCACATCAAGTGGTGCCTTGGGGGCCTGCCACACCCACTTAGGGCTGTGTTGCCAGAGGCACCCTGAGCCCCCGGTGTCTGGCCCATATCTCTGCAGACCAAAGAGGGTTGTTTTTTTTTTTACAGTAGTGAACAACCTGCAACAACCTGTGAAGATTTTTTTTTTTGTAGTGAGCATGGTTCCAAAGCACACAGCAGCTAATTATGAAAAGCTGACTGCAAGCCTGAGAGGGAGGCCAGCGCATAACACGTTAAGCTCTTCCCCCCAATAGCTGGTGCTGAGTCGCCCAGAGACTCTCTATTGCTGAGCAAGTGGTCTGCAGATTAAAGAGGACGGAGAGCCCCATCTCTTTTTTCTCTTTTTTTCTTCTCTCTTCTTTCTAGGTGATCTAATACATCGAAGCATTCACAGAATGACAGCCAGAATGAAGAAACAAAGAAACATGTCCCAAGTAAAATATCAGAAGAAAACTAGAAATGGAACTAAATGAAATAGAGGTATCCAAACTTTCAGACACAGAGTTTTGAACTCTGATGATAAGAATGTTTAAGGAACTTAGCAAAGACATAAAGAAGGATAGGGAAACCATAAAAAACAACCAGTTAGAACTAAAGAATACAATAACTGAAATGAAGAACGCACTCCAAGGAATCACCAGTAGAATAGATGAAGCAGAGGAGCAGATCAGCAAATTAGAAGACATAATAGCAGAAATCACCCAGCTGGAACAACAAAAACAAAAAAGAATAAAAAAGAATGAAAGTAGTTTAAGAGACATATGGGACAACATGATATACAACAACTATGCATCATAGGAATACCAGAAGGAGAAGAGAAGAAGCAAGGAATGAAATAATGACTGAAAACTTCCCTACCTTGGTGAAGGAAATCGACATACAAGCCCAGGATATGCAGAGAGTTCCAAATAGGCTGAATCCAAACAGGCCCACACCAAGACGCATCATAGCTAAAATGGCAAAGCTTAAAAAGAAAAAGACAGAATCCTAAGAGCAGCAAGAGAAAGACAGCAGGTTACATACAAAGGAACTCCTATAAGACTAACAGCTGACTTTTCTTCAGAAACCCTTCAGGCCAGAAGGGAGTGGCAGGAGATATTCATAGGGACACAAAATAAAGGTCTACAACCAAGATTGCTTTCGCCAGCACAGCTATCACTTAAAATTGAAGGAGAGATAAAGAGCTTCTCAGAAAAGAATAAGCTTAAGGAGTTCATTACCACCAAGCCAGCATTGCAGGAAATGTTAAAAGGGCTTTTTTAAACAGAAGAAAGGGGAAAACAAGCTAACCCAGGAAGACATGAAATACAAATAACAAAATGGCAATAAATATGCACCTATCAGTAATTACTTTAAATGTGAATGGGCTAAATGCTCCAATCAAAGGACACAGAGTGGCTGAGTGGATAAGAAAACAGGACCCATGCATATGCTGTCTGCAAGAGACTCATCTCAGATCAAAAGACACATACAGACTGAAAGTAAAGGGATGGAATAAGATATTTCATGCAAATGGAAATGAGAAAAAAAGCTGGAGTAGCAATATGTACTTTGGACAAAATAGACTTTAAAATGAAGTCTACAATAAAAGACAATAATAATAAAGGGATTGATTCAACAAGAGGACATAACCCTAGTAAACATCTATGCACCCAATATAGGAGCTCCTAAATATATAAAACAGATTTTGACAGATATAAAGACAGAGATCAACAGTAACACTATCATAGTGGGGGACTTCAACACCCTGTTGTCACCAATGGACAGATCCTCCAGACAGAAAATCAACACGGACATAGTGGCCTTAAATGACATTTTAGACCAGCTGGATTTAATTGCTATTTTTAGAGCATTTCACCCCAAAGCTACAGAATATACATTCTTCTCAAGTGCACATGGAACATTCTCCAAGATAGACCACATGTTAGGCCACAAAACAAGTCTCAAAAAATTTAAGAAGATTGAAATCATATCAAGTGTCTTCTCTGACCACAATGCTATGAAACTAGAAATCAATTATAAGAAGAAATCTGGAAAGCTTACAAATACATGAAGGCTAAATAACATGCTACTAAATAGTGAGTGGGTCAAAAATGAGATCAAGGAGGAAATCTAAAGATACCTTGAGACAAACGAAAATGAAAACACCACGACCCAAAATCTCTGGGATGCAGTGAAAGCAGTCCTAAGAGGGAAGTTCATAGCAGTGTGGGCCTACCTAAAGATGGAAGAAAAATCTCAAATCAACAGACTATCTTTACATCTAAGGGAACTCGAAAAGAAACAGCAAAACAAGCCTAAAGGGAGTATAAGGAAGGAAATAATAAAGACCAGAGCAGAAATAAATGAAATAGAGAACAAAAAAAACAATACAAAAGATCAATGAAACCAAGAGTTGGTTTTTTGAAAAGATAAACAAAATCAAAAAACCTTTAGCCAGACTAACCAAGAAAAAGAGAGAGAGGACCCAAATTAATAAAATCCGAAATGAAAGAGGAGAAGTAACAACAGATACCACAGAAATACAAAAAATTTTAAGAAAATACTATGAGCAACTATATACTAACAAATTCGACAATCTGGAAGAAATGGATAAATTTCTAGAAGCATACAATCTACCAAGTCTGAACCAAAAAGAAACAGAAACTCTGAACAGACTGATTACTGCCAAAGAAATGGAATCAGTAATCAACAATCTTCCAATAAACAAAAGCCCTGGACCAGATGGCTTCACAGGTGAATTTTACAAAACATTCAAAAAAGGATTAATACCTATTCTCCTCAAACTATTACAAAAAAACACAGAAGGAGGGAAGGCTCCCAAACTCTTTCTATGAAGCCACTATCACCCTGATTCCTAAGTCAGACAAAGATATTACAGAAAAAGGAAAACTACAGGCCAATATCCCTAATGAACATAGATGCAAAAATTCTCAACAAAATACTAGCAAACCGAATTCAGCATCTCATTAAAAAGATCATACACCACGATCAAGTGGGATTCATTCCTGGTATGCAAGGTTGGTTCAATATCTGCAAATCAATTAATGTAATACATCACATTAACAAAATGAAAAATAAAAATCATATGATCATATCAGTAGATGCAGAAAAGGCACTTGACAAAATCCAGCAGCCATTTATGATAAAAAACTCTTAGCAAAGTGGGAATAGTGGGATCATATCTCAGAATAATAAAGGCCATATATGATAAGCCCACAGCAAACATTGTACTCAATGGGGAAAGGCTAAAAGCTTTCCCCTTAAGATCAGGAACAAGACAAGGCTGCCCGCTTTTACCACTTCTATTTAACATAGTTCTGGAAGTTCTAGCCACAGCAACTAGACAAGAAAATGAAATAAAAGGCATCCAAATTGGAAAAGAGGAAGTAAAATTGTCATTATATGCAGATGACATGATACTATATAGAGAGAATCCCAAAGACTCCACCAAAACACTGCTAGAACTGATAAACAAATTTGGTAAGGTAGCAGGATGCAAAATTAATATTCATAAATCAGTTGCATTTGTATACACCAATAATAAACTATCAGAAAAAGAAATCAGGAAATCACTCCCTTTTACAATTGCTTCAAAAACAATAAAATATCTAGGAATAAATTTAACTAAAGAAGTAAAAGACGTGTACTCACAAAATTATGAGACACTGAAGCGAGAAATCAAAGAAGATACAAATAAATGGAAATACATACCATGCTCATGGATAGGAAGAATTAATATAGTTAAAATGTAAATACTACCTAAAGCAATCTATAGATTCAATGCAATTCCAATCAAACTACCAAGGACATTTTTCTCAGAAATAGAACATAGAATCCTAAAATTTATATGGAGCCACAAAAGACCCCGAATAGCTACAGCAGTGTTGAGAAATAAGAACAAAGTGGGAGGCATCACACTACCTGATATCAAAACATACTACAAGGCTACAGTAATCAAAACAGTATGGTACTGGCATAAAAACAGACACATAGACCAATGGAACAGAATAGAGAGCCCAGGAATAAACCCATTCATATACGGTCATTTAATCTATGACAATGGAAGCAAGAATTTACATTGGAGTAAAGATAGTCTATTTAATAAATGGTGCTGGGAAAATTGGACTGACATGTGCAAAAAAATGAAAATGGACCACCTAGTTACACCATATACGAGAACAAACTCAAAATGGATTAAAGACTTAAATGTAAGACCTGAAACCATAAAACTCCTAGAAAGAAAAATAGGGAGTAAGTTTGCAGACATTACCCTGAGTAATATTTTTACTGATATATCCCCTTGGGCAAGGAAAATAAAAGAAAAAAATGAACATACAGGATTACATCAAACTTAAAAATTTTTTCACAGCAAAGGAAATCATCAATAAAACAGAAAGGCAGCCCACTGAATGGGAGAAGATATTTGCCAATGATATATCTGATAAGGGGTTAATATCCAAAATTTATAAAACAGTCATGCAACTCAACACCAAAAAAACCAAACAACCCAATTAAAAAATGGGCAGAGGATATGAAGAGGCATTTCTCCAAAGAGGACATACAGATAGCCAACAGGCATATGAAAAAATGTTCAACCTCACTAATCATCAGAGAAATGCAAATAAAAACCACAATGAGATACCACCTCACTCCAGTCAGAAAGGCTATCATCAACAAACAAGTGCTGGCGAGGGTGTGGAGAAAAGGAACCCTGGTGCAATGTTGGTGGGCCTGCAAATTGGTGCAGCCATTATGGAAATCAGTATGGAGGTATCTCAAAAAACTGAAAACGGAACTGCCATATGACCCAGCAATTCCACTGTTGGATATCTATCCAGAAAAATCTAAGATGCTAATTCGAAAAAATATATGCACCCCTATGTTTATTGCAGTACTATTTACAATAGCCAAGACTTGGAAACAACCGAAATGCCCATTGGTAGATGACTGGATTAAGAAACTGTGGTACATTTATACAGTGGAGTATTACTCCACTATAAAGAAGAATGAAATCATACCATTTGCAACAATATAGATGGACCTAGAGACTATTATGTTAAGTGAAATAAGTCAGTCGGAGAAAGACAAATACCATATGATCTCATTTATACGTAGAATCTGAAAAACTGAATGAATTAGCAAAGTAAACAGAAAAATTCTCATAGATATAGAGAAAACACAGGGTTGCTAGTTGGGAGAGGGGTGGGGATGAGGGAGAAGGGGAAGGGATTAGACAGCATAAATAGGGAACGACAATATTGCCACAGGGATATGAAAGATAGTTCGGGGAATATAATAATGCTGTAAATATTTTGTGGGGTGTCAGATGGTCACATGTCTTGTTAGGGAGACCACTTCATCGATGGAGTAGAGGCTTGATCACTGCACTGTATACCTGAAACTGATGTTGTATAATATTGTATGTCAATTGTAATTGAATATATACATAGTCACGGGATGTGGAGTATACTGTGGAAGGGAGTCTAAAGGAATTGTAGTAGATATGTATGATATGGGGGTAGGAGTGGGGTGGAGAATTGGGGGAGGGGGTTGTCACTTTGAGGAGTAAAAAGTATAACTATTGCATTGTGTTGTACACCTTTAAAAATGTTTATTTCACAATAAAAAAAAAGATTTAAGGGATTTAAATGGCAGTTTTGCCTACATTAGATGTCTGCCTTAGTGCATTTGGAACCTAACCCACAAGTACTTTGCAATCTTACTATACCCCCAAACTGAATGCACTGACTTCTGAAGCTAAGTGAGTGTCCCATGGTGCCTCACTCCTTCATCACAGACACCACCATTTTTCACCAGGACAAATGCTTTGATACTTGGAACCATCATTAACTTAACCTACTCCTTTGTCAGTAATATTCAGTTTGGGAGCATGCACTACATGCAAGAGACTGTGCCAGATGTTGTGGGGGATAAAAAGAAGTGTGTAAAACCGTCCCTGACTCCATTAAAGCTGAAATGGAGCAGAGTGAGATCATGTGTACACATGAAAAGGTAGTTAAGGAAATACAATGTAAGGACAGGATGGCTATGACAATCACTGTGGGTGTGGGCAAAGGGGGAAGGCCTTGGGCAGTGAGGCAGCCACTGGATTGCCATGCAGACAATGCGCTGCAGACAATACCTGCAATTGCCATGGTCTTAACATTTTCTCAAGTGTCTATTTACTCACAGTTGGTCTTCAAGATGTTTCATTTGTGCAGATTTGTGCCATAGCCATGGTCTTATACTCATCCTTGACCATGTGCTCTGCCTCCAGGATTCTGTGTTTGTTCTTTCTAAATCTAGTCCTGGATTATTCCTTGAGCACATTCTATTTCTTTAATGTCTCCTTAGTGTCTTCATTAGGACAACCCAAAATTACAGAGTAGGCATTCCTTTTTAAAAAGCTACTCTTCTTAAGTGATAGTCCCTTTTAGAAATTGACAACGAACTCATTTTACCCTTCTCTGATTAAAGAAAAGAATCCAGTGGATATATCTGAACATGCCCATTTGTTCCTTGCTTTGATATTGTGAATTCCTAGGTGACTCAGTCACTTCCTCCTGTGTTTCCCATAACTTCTGTTTGACCAGCTGGCTTTTCCTTTCTGGTCAGAATTCAGTAGAAGCTCTATTCATTTTGACCTCTAATCAGCTGTTCCACTTTTAGCAGTAGGAGCCTCCCAGCAGATGTTTGGCGAGTTAAAGTCATGACATCACCACATGACTATTATGGAGCCCACTGGCCCTTACCCCTTCACCACTTCTCTGCATCCTTTCATCTCTGTCCACAGGCTTCCACACACAGTTCTGGGCTTTTCCAAATGGTATTTTGTTAACATCCAGTGCTCTGCCTTGGGGGGAAGGGGGTTGGCTAGGGCTAAGAGAGGTTGGAACCCCAGGTAAACATAGGTTTAGGGATGGGTTTGTAAGTGGGGTCTAAACCAATCTGCAGGGCCGGCCGAGTGGCGCATTGGTTAAATGCTGGTTTTGGGATGCCAGCGGCCCCGGTTCGGATCCCACATGAGGGCCAGTGACACTGCCCTCTACAGCTAACAACAGCTCCACCTGGAGCAAGCCCCAGTGATGGTGTGGGCTGCAGCCCCTGCTGCAGTGGGCTGCCATAGGCTACAGTGAGTGGCCCGCAGCCAGCGTGAGCGGCTGGCAGCCAAGCGTGAGCTGCCAATAGCCGCGGTGAGCGACATCCAGAGGCCAGCGACCGATCTGCCTCATCCGGGAAGAGCGCAATGACGATACCAACAGTAAAGCAACATCCTCCGCAACTAAACTGAAGAACAAAAAGACAGCAACTTGTCTGTTCCCCTTCCCCGATTCCCCAACGCTGTTCCCCTCCGCCAATTCCCCAATAAAATCTTAAAAAAAAATCACAAAAAAACCAATCTGCAGGTCCTGCAAGCACACAAGCAAAGGGCAAACACTTTGCTTTAGTTTAGAGGTGGGGTCATGTAGTTTCAGGAAAGGAAACTCTACTAGAACACGTGACTGAGGTCATGGCAACATTACATTTCACTCTATGACTAAAGTGATTGGTCAGAGGTTAGCAGGCTAATAGAGCAAACATCAGGACTTTGGTTGGGGATGTTGGGATAGAGTTCCTCTTGCCTGTAGAGGTTACCCAGGAAGCCTGTAGGTCAGGGAACTCTTATAGCCATCTTGGGCCCACAAGAAAAGCTAATGTTAGATGAATTTGACACTGTGGAAGGAGAAATAGACAAAATGAAAGAAAGTGGGTTCTTGGTGACATCATGGAGCCATAGAACCACGCCTTTTCTATGGCTCCTCTTTAGGATTTTCAGTTCCTTTTAATGTTTCAGCCTGTACGAGTTGGGGTTTCTATTCAAAATGTGTCCTTTCAGTCTATAAGCTGATCTGAAGCTCTGTTCCACCAAGTTAAGATACTAACCAGGACACTGGGATGAATTACTAAGACTTGGTTTATTTTTGTTAACTACCAGTATTTCTGGGCAAAAAGAAGTAGTTTGTTTGTTTGTAAATTGGAAAATGCCAGTGGAGAGAGACAAAATTAAGTTGCAACAGACACATTGTTATTCCAGGGACAGGTGTTAGGAGCTAGTCTTGACCAGGGCATGGTAGAATTTTGACTGAGATGAAAAGGAGGTTTGAGAAGATACAGAGAATGCCCTGTAGGTAAAGGTCAAAAAGAAAGATGGGTGACCTGTGTCAGGAATGGAGGGGTTACAACTCTCACTGGCATGGAAGACAGAGTGGGAGGCCCAAGGGGCCACCAACGTGAGGGCTGTTGGGGGTGGGGCAGCAACTGACTTGGAGTTTATAATTTATAGGGAGTCAAGAGGGGTCAGAAGAGAACTGAAAGACTGAAAGAGCCAAGAATGACTGAGGGATGAGAGGGGATGTAAAGCGAACAGCTGAGTCTGGCAGGAATGAAGGATGGAGAGTTGGAGGGGACAGTGTATGGTCAGCGAGTCAGCTCTGAGTTCTAACCACTTAAGGGCCTCTTTGCCTTCTACTCTTTGTCTGGACTCCATGCACACTACAGTAAGCACAAGGAATCATTCCTTCAAAATGCTGTATTTCCCCAATGCAACCTCCACCCTTGCTCCCATGGCTTCATTTTCAGTCTTGGGCGCAAACATATCATATCTGGGCAGCTGATGGAAGCAACTGGAGCACTCAGCCAAGTATCAGTGATGTATGTGGAATTCCGTTCCTCCTCCCACCAGCCATGTACCTAAACATCCACTAACCTACAAACATCCATAAAAACAAACTTATAAATCATCCCTTTTCAGATGTCAATAGTGGACCCTAATCAGAAGGATTGGATTTTGCTAATAAACTTCATAGTTCTATTCTCAAGACTTTCCTCTTTTATTAAACCAATTCCATTTTCCAACAGGAAAAGCAACTTGTAAAAATCCTACATGACCATAGAGATGATCTAATCTACCTCCCTCCCCTGGAAATGGGTGCCCAGAAAAATATAGATATTCATATAGTCAGCTAGTGGCAGCGAGTCAGCTAGTGGCAGCACTGTGGTGCCCTAAGCCCTAAGCCCAGGTTTGTTCCTCTGCATCATGAGGGCCTCTTCTCAGCCCACTTCTTTCACCAAACTACACTTTGCCTGGAATTTATCTTTTATACCTAAATCTATCCAGTTGATTGGTCTGGGAGTGGGCAATTGACCCAGATTGGTAAATCAGAGTCTCTTCTCTAAGAATTTAGAGCTGGAGAAAAGAGAGTGTAGGGGAAGAGAGGGAAAGAGAGAGAGAGAGAGAGAGAGAGAGAGAGAGAGAGAGAGAGAGAGAGAGAGATTTCTAGAGACTCACAACTGTAATATTTAAACCCAAAAGCTGTTGGAAGACTAGTTTTTTTTCTAACAGGTCAATGAGAAAAGCAGAGGAGCTAGGCTGTCTTTCTGAAAGAGAAGAAGGAAGCGGATACAAAGAGATACACTCTTGACTCTCTTTCATGCCCTGGTTCCCATCTGCTCCTGGCTGAGCTACATCCCTGACCTGGAGTATTCTAAACCACCTCCTTGCCCTTTTAATAAATTATTCTTTTGCTTAAGCTGGTTTTCATGGATTTCACTCAAGTATGATCAGTGAGTCCTGATGAGTAAGACCCAGTGCTGAGGAGCAAGTCTGAGACGTGAGGACATGGCTTTGGGGGGAATACGGTCTTGGCAGCTCACTGTCTCACCCACCACCACCACCCAACACCATTAGTGCCTCTCTTCTGGCAGCAAATGTGCAAGAAGTGACCAGAAAACAAGGTTGCTTTCAAATGCCTCCTTTAAACTTTAAGAGGAGGGTCTGAGATCCCCTTTCTAGTTTTAAAAATAGCTGTTTCACTCTACCTTCTCCTACATACATCTCGGAGGAGAAATAAACCAAGGAGCCAATTGCTTTAGTCATTTACAAAAATGGCTAAAACTGGAACAAATGAAAGCAGAAACTCTTACTCGTGGGCTAAATACCACAAAGGGCTGCTGCCACAGACCAGAATTTATGTATGTGATGATGAATTAACGCATTGTCTCCAAAAATTAAATACGCATTCTCTCTCTCTCTCTCTCTCTCTCTCTCTCTCTCTCTCTCTCACACACACACACACACACACACACACTCCTTACTCAGTCTGAATGCCTCATACCCTGCTCTGTCGATTCAGTGGTAAGAAGACAGACTACTGAAATCACAGAAATGATCACATGGCAGAGAAATGGCCATCAGATGATGATATAAACTTGACCTGAGCTACGACAGGGCAGACAGCCAAGATGTGCCTTATTAACTGCTGGTTTCTGGTGCTGTCCCAGACAGAAGACACTCCTTGGCCACATGCAGCTTCTCTACTATCTGGTCATACATAATGGTCATTTTTCTTAACCATCAAAAATTAATCTGAAACATATTTGCTTTAACCATCCTAACGAATGTATTCTACACAAAGCAAACCCATTCTTTTGCACAATTTTAATAACATGCTAGTTTTAATAAGAAATTAGAGGAATCTGATTTTTTTTTAAATGTGCCAGCTATATTTATTCTCTAGAACTGAAGATTATAGATTCCAAATCTAAAATATCTAAAACCCATGTGTTCTTTACTACTTAAACAGGAAAGGAATTTATAAGGGCAGGAAATATAACAGTGGAATCTTTGTTTGATTCAAAAATACTCAAAATTCAAATACTTAGAATTCAAAAATAGTTACTTGGTGTAGGTCAAACCATATGAAAATGAAGATATATACCTACCATGAGCTTTACGAGTGTGGGATTTGGAGTCAGGTAGGACTTGCTTTTAGTACTAGCCGCACTACTTACCAGA
Organism: Aselliscus stoliczkanus; assembly: GCA_033961575.1. Classification (NCBI taxonomy): domain Eukaryota; kingdom Metazoa; phylum Chordata; class Mammalia; order Chiroptera; family Hipposideridae; genus Aselliscus; species Aselliscus stoliczkanus. The sequence continues at coordinate 162,159,415 of CM066728.1, forward strand.
TATGCATAATTATTTAAGCTCTCTGGGCCTCAGTTTCAACATCTGTACCATGGGGAAGACAATATCAACCTCATGGGGTTCTTGCTACACTAGGTTCTCCACCTGACATCCCACCAGTTAAAGGGCAAGGAGAACCCTCAGAAATTCAGGGGAACCAAAGGATCTCTTTTCTTCTCTCTTCTCAGGTTTTTCTAGGCAAGAGCTTTCATATAATTTGGCCCACAGGACTTCCCCAAGCAAGAGGGATAGACAGTCATTACTCAAGAGCCTTCAGAAAGGAAGATCAAGAAATCTATGCATGAATAATTTCTTTAACCCAAACTTACCTGCAAGATAGAACATTTTCTGGCTTCTTTTTTCAGGCTTTTACAAGAATAATAAGTAATATTTCACAATTGCCTACTAAGACAAAGCAAAATAAAAACGCTGCTCAGCTGTTCCTTATTCAGTCTGGATGTGCAGACTTGCCAGGGCTCATAAAGCATGTGTTTAAATTCTTATTCGCACCCTGCCCCTGTCCCCTACCTAGCTTAACTGTACCTCCAGGACCTCTCTCTCCCCCTGGAGATGAAGTAAGGATCAATCAGAAGATGCCATTGGATTCTTCTGGTGGCTGAGTCAGCCCAGCCTGGCTGACATCACACTCATCTAAGTGAGCAATGATTTACTGATGCTTTACGTCAGGAGACGGGAGGCAGGCATGTCTCCAGCCTCACATACATAATCTTCACAACATTCTTGCAGTTATCATTTCCCTTACTTTACGTATGAGGGATTTGTGGCAGAGGGAGATGGAACGGCTTTCCCAAAGCCCCATGTTTATCGGACTCAGATGGCCCTATAGCCCGAGTGCTCCTTAGAGAGGATAACTCACATCATGCCATTCCTCTGTTTTCCATCACACTTTCAGTAAAGTCCAGACTCCTCCCCACGGCCTGCAAGACCTACCAGGATCAAGCCTCTGACTGCTACAAACCAGCCAGTCACTGACAGTTGGTAATGCTGATATAAATTTGTTAACAGAAGCAAATCTGGGTACTATCACATCAGGTAATAAAATGTAATGTTTGGGACAGTTTCTTCTGCAGGGCAGAAGTTTACATCCTTGCTATGGGCCAGAATCATTTACATTGTTATTGGTTTTCAGCAACGATCTTTTACCCCTATAACGTGGCACAATATCCATCAATAGATAAACAATAAACAACCAAAGGTACCCCCTCTATGGAATCAGCGAATCCCCAAAGCATCCACTGGAGTCGTCCAGCACTCCACTGAACGGACTTTTAGTCATCTCGTTTTCATATTTCCAAGACTTAGAGAATTTCTCCTGACAATAACTTTACTGTACCTGAACTTTCTATGTAGTTGAGAGAAGATTAGTGTCAGGTCCTACTTCCCTGCCCAGAAGTCAAATCCATGGGTTGAAAGTGGTTCAGGATAGAAGGAGGAGATTGTAGGTTCTGCTGATTTTGGCAGAGATGGCATTTTCCAAGTTCACAGCTCTGAACAATGCCTGGTACATGACAAGCACTCAGGAAACATTTGTTAAATATATGAGTGAAAGAGCACAGAGTTGAGAGAGACACACCAGGGTTTAAATTTCAGCTCTGTCATTTATTAGCTGAGTGACTTTGGCCAACTTAATTATCAGAGTCTCGGTTTCCACACTTATAAAATGGACATAATAACACCTACTGGGCAGGGTTTTTGTGAAGATTCAAAATAGCGTTTATAAAATACTGCACAAGGTACCTAGCACATTGTAGGCCTTCAATATACAAAGGTTATCAGTTTACACGTGGGTGATCACTTACTTTACCCATGTAGACAACCAAATATCTCCTCCAAAAATCTGGTGGGTGAATTTTCAGCCATAAATTCTTCTTTGTTGTTTTCCTAATGATAAAAAATCATAATCAAAGATCAGAAACTAAATTAGCAAATTCTTGGCAACAACAAGTTAATTATTTAAAAAAAACAAAACATTTTAGTCTGGTGACTGTTAAAGGAGATATCACCAACCCCAGCAATCCCCAACCCAGAGCCAGTTCTTACCTATCCACTCTTCTCTTCCACATTATTTTGAAGCATATCCTAGAATTTATAAGAGGAGAAAAACTTTCCCTCTGTCCTCTTAGGTGTAGTGACTGGAGGCCTGTAAATTAAACTGTCAAAAGACAGGTTAAAAGGAGAAAAGGCATAAAAAATTTATTAGTTTTTAATTTTACATGCATAGAGACATAGAAAAGAAGGCGGGGACCCAAAGGAGTGGTGAAATGTGAGAGCTTATATACCATCTTCATAGGGGAAAAGGAGTGAGGGGGAGCAGAGGGGCATTTTCAGGAGAACAAATGACATCTTAAATGATGAGAAGAAAGGACACCATGGAAGCACAAATGATTTTTTTGGAAAGATAAATGGGCTTTTAGGAGACTAGATGGAAGAGTCTAGTTCATGACAATAGCTGTCTGGATGTGGGGTTGACTTCTTACCTCCCAGAAGTGCTCAACTCTTTGCTCCAGGAATGAGATTTATGACAACTGCATTATTCTGGGAGACACTGTTTTTAGGCAGATAAAAGGATTTCAGGAACTCAAATGCCTTCAGCTAAAAGTAATTCTTATGCCTAAGTGGCATATTTTGGGGTAGCATATCTTGATCCCCTTCAACATCATATCACTTCATCCATGGATGAAATCAGTTGTTTCTAACAGGCAGCTCTGCTTGTAAAAAAGGCGTTAGGAAGACAAGAATTGTCTAAAGAAGAATTGGAGGGGAGGCACCCTCAGGAAATGCACTCCGCTGTTAAACAATGCAGTTCATGGTAAGCGACAGCATTCAAAATACTCTACCCCAAAATATGGCACCAGAGCATATTAAATATTTTAAGCTGAAGAATGTTGAGAAAATGGCAGAAGCAAGAAGGCCTGTCTGACCTCCCCCAGTTTTTCTCCCCTAAAATAAGACCCCCAAGTGAAAGGTGCCCTCCTTATACACAGGAAAGGAGCATCCTTATCTCCAAGATATAGGGCCACAAAGAGCAATCTGAATGAACAGGACTTATTAACTTTCCTTCACTTGCCTTATATCCTTTGTCCTATCATATTTCTCCATGACTGTCCACTCTAGCATAAAAACACTCAGGTTTAATCACTTCTTTGAATCTTCCTTTTCTTATGAAGGCTCCTGCGTCTCTTAAAATTTATATTAAATAAATGTGTGTTCTTTTATCCTGTTAAACTTTGTCAGTTTAATTTTTAGACCCAGCCCAGGACCCTAACAGGTCAAGCAAAACTTTTTCCTCCCTTACATAAGCCTGAGATTCTACTGAGACTTGATTTATATCAAGCTCAGGCGATAAATTAAGTTTTTTTTTTTTACTGGTCATTTAACTGGAAGATAGATCTATGTCTGAGAGGCCACTTTTATCTTTCTCCAAGTTCTTACTGGGGGCTGACCTCTTCCAGGAAGTATAATCATAATTGGAGTCCCTAAATGTTGGGGCAGGGTCCACTACAGCTGCATACTGGGGAGCGATCCCAGCCTAGCCTCCAGAGTAAGTGAAATGGAAACTCAGTTGAAGAGAAGCGAATGATTTCTCTCACACTGCTCTTATGGAAAGAAAATAGGCTCGGAGACTGTGTCTGGGAGTGGTGGAGAGCCGAGAAGCCAGAGATGTGAAATCCTAAGGGGGAGTGATGTAGAGAGACCTTTTTATGAAATTGTCAGAGCAGGAGCAGTGCAGAAGCACAGGCCCCAAAGCTGGGTGTATGGCAAAGGGGAGCTAGAACTGAGACAGTGTAAGAGGCAAATACAAATAAAAAATAAGAGGCTTAATTCTCCCTGTAGAAAATAAAGAAACAGATTTTTGTATTATCCGTCCTTTTTCTCAGGGTTTCTTTCTCTATCTTCTTCAAAAGAATGTTAATTTTTTTAATGGCTAAATAAGCCTTCTGACAGTCTCACAAAGCAAGAAAATTTCCTCAATGACTTTGAAAGCCATCTTTCTGGAATGTAATCAATAAGAAAATAAGGCCCATTTCCCATGTCCTAGGAGGATCTGGGTCTAACTTGTTAGCTGAATACAAATTACAAAATCTATCCACTGTACCCTCCGTTCAGCTATATAACAGGGCGAGGTTGCTCTCCATTTTTAAAATTCCTTCAACAGGTTGTGATGGGCAGCACATTCTAGTTTAATGCTTACTCAATATTAAAATGGTTTTCTTTCTCTTCTACCTTGTGGAGAGGTTTTCTGGGTTGTTTTTTTTTTTTGTTTTTTTTTGAGGGCAGTGTTACTGGCCCTCATATGTGGGACCGAACCAGGGCCGCTGGCTTCCAAGGCCAGCGCTTAACCACCGCGCCACTCAGCCGGACCTCTGGGTTGTTTTTAATGATCTTTTCCCAACAATTGCTTGAAACCAAAAGAGATGGACGCACTTGGAGTCCAGGTGGAAGGTTAGTCATTTTCCAAAGGCCAGGGAAATGGAGAAAATTAGCTCAGACTTTTACTGGAAAGTAAAAACAAAACAGATAAGGGCAGTGAGGAAAAATATAGTGTGGTGGTTAAAACCACATATTTTGGTCTAAGATATTCTCAGGTTCAGGATCTAGTGTTAGCACTTACCCAGTTAGGCAAGTTACCTTCTCTGAATCTCTGTTTTCATCTATGAAATAGGCATAAATAGCACCTACCCTATGAGTAGAGTTTATGAACATAAGGCAGTCAATCAATGCACTTAGTACATGTCTCTCCACATGGTGAGCCCAATACTTCTTAAATATTCATAACATATACTCGTAGCTATAACTTCTGGAAGTTATTAGAAAAATCTGAATTCAGTTTAAAGTAGTGCTGAACTACCTTTAAAATCGATGCCCGTTGAACTGGAACCCAATGATTCGTACGTGTTTATTTTATTTTATTTTATTTTATTTTATTTTATTTTTGAGGGCAGTGTCACTGGCCTTCATATGTGGGACCCGAACCAGGGCCGCTGGCTTCCCAAGCCAGCGCTTAACCACCACGCCACTCGGTTGGCCGTACATGTTTCTAAGATAACCTGGTCTTGCAGTAAATCACACTGCACCATAACAGGGTAGAAGGGATTTAGGAGCGAAGCAGAGGATTATGGACTGGGATTTTGTCAGAATCACTGCTGAAGACTTTTTAAAAACCTGATTGATCCCTCCGATAGCAGCAGTAGAAAACATCCATGCATTGTAAACTCTGCAAAGAAAAAAAAGCCAGTTTGTAGGTGACACTGGACTCAGGTTTGTCACATCCCTATATAAGAGAGGAGAAAAATATCTTCCTTCTGTCCTTCCAAGTTCAAGCCTGGAGCCTCTGTTATGAAAAACAGATTAACAAGAGAAAAACGTACAGAAGTTTGTTTTTGTACCAGTATATCTCATGTATGTGGAAGAAACTCAGGGAACTCAGAGAAGCCGGTAGCGATTGAGCTGAAAGCTAAAGGAAGAATGGTGTGGGGGAAAAAAGTTATGGGAAAGTCACCAGGAAAAGGACAACCAGTAAACAAGGGTAAGTTTTGTTATGCAGATTTAAGTGCCTCTCCATTAATATGAGTCTGTTAGGATTGACAGTCATCTTTTTCTTTCTGGAGGTGGTAGGCTGAAATACCTTACAAATAGTGATTTTCTTTATAAGTGTAAATTTCCCTTATAAAAGGGCAACTTCTACTTTGTTTTCAGAGCTTCTCCTGTGTCTGCTGTTTCTCAAAATACTCCATGTGCCAAAGAGGCATATTTTGGGGTGGCATATTCTGGTCTCCTGCATCTTCCTTTCCCCGGTCATCTGAAAGACATCAGCAGCACATTGTGGACTCTGGTGTGGTGTCACTCACCCCTGGACCATCAGCATTAGTAGGTAAGAACCCTTGATTGTCTGGGGACTCCCCGCCAGGAGACTATGACTGCTTGCAGCATGAGACATTTCAGTGCCTTCTCAAATATAACTGGCACTCCTGATCATTTTTAACATAAATGAGCCTTTTTTTTTTTTCCATGCAAAACAGACATCATTTCTTGGAGCTCTCTCCTGAGTGCTCCAAAGTCAGTATTGCAAAATGTTGACTGTGAAGCCATAGAAACCTCATAGAAAAGTCAGGCTGCCTGGTGAAACACTCAGAACATTTGTCTGAGGTCCCAGGAATTGATGAAAGTTCGTGCTCTGGTGGGTTTCTCCATAGACAAGAAGCCCTGTGACAAAGCTGGCTTTGTAAGGAGGCCATAGCTCTGGGGCCAGGCCTGCCAGACTGACTTCTAGGCCCAGAAGTGCAGGAGTCCCAAGGCTGACCCCAGCTGGAAAACTGGAATGTGCTAGGAAAAAAGATCAGGGAGGAAAAAGAAAAAAATGGCAACTCATTAAATTGCCTGCCTGCCACATAAAACACAGATAGATTTAGAGATAGAGAGCAAGCGTAATTTCTCAGCTCCAGAAACAGTGATTTCGAGAGTGCTCATCATAAGGAATCTGCTTCAAAGGTGGAGGAGGGCTATCCCTCCCCTCCCAAGAATTTTGTAGGCAGCGTATGTGCACAGATGCCACACACATCTGTTCTGAACTAAATTAACATAATCTGGTTGGTGGGGGGATGAAATGTTAAGGCCTCAAAAATAGCACCAGTGGGTAGAAGAGCTATTCAAAGGGGGATTTGTAAATGCCTTGGGTTGGAATTCTGAACCTCAGACTAAAAGAAGATCTAGGGCTCACTACGCAGCTCAATCTGTGTTGAACAAATGAACCTTAATGCATTTGAATTTGATGATCGATAGATTCAATTTATTCTACATGTCACTTTAGCTATAGACTCAAATATAACCATTGTTTTAGTCATATACAATGCAACAGATTAAAAAAAACCCTTCATTTAAAGAAGCCTTTGTAGAGACTAGGTACGTGCTCTCTCTAACACTGAATTTGAAAATATTTTGTAATTGATGGCAGAATTTACTAACTACAACCTAGAGTTATTATCTAGTTCGTGACTTTTTTTTTCCCCCAACAGGATATAAGTAAGCAAATTCCAACAAAGAGGCTTTTTCTATATTCTGGATAGTACCTAACCACCATGTCCATTACAAAAAATAATCAGATATGTTTTCCAATGGATGCAATAATGATATCAGCCCACAGAGCGCATAACTCTGTTAAAGGTACCAGGGTTTTGCAAATGTCTACAAAAGGCAACATAAGGCCTCTCACTAAAGCAGGAGGAGTAGTAATGAACCAACAACAGTGAGAACATTGTGCTAGCATTAAAGGTGTTATTCAAGGGTATTAGTAGTAGTAGTAGTAGTAGTAGTAGTAGTAGTAGTATTAAAACCATATTCTCACCCTGCTTTCCTTTAATCATATTGATGTTCTTCTTTTACTTCATGAAAGGGCATGTCCACTGGATTTTTCCATAAATCATTCCTAGGATTTTATCTTTTCAAAAAATTTTTTGAACTTCTGGGTGGTGACTTTTGTTCTCATGGTTCCCTAGTAAAGAATAATGAGACTTCAAAGATATGCACCACTAGGGCCGGCCGAGTGGCTCAGTTGGTTAAGAGCTCGCTCAAGAGTGCAAGCTGAGCTCTGAGCAACAGCTGTTCGAGGCCAGCCCGAGCTGAGTTGCCGTTGAGCTGCCAACAGGTGGCAGGATGGCTCAGCTAAAAAAAAAAAAAAAAAAAAAAAAAAAAGATATGCACCACTCATTCTATTCATTTGGGACCATGCGACCCTTTCGTTTATGTATTTTGGCCTAACTAATTTTGCTCACAGTACTAAGCATCACCGCATAACAATAAGCATTTGAAACTACTTTATATAAATACCTTTTAAATGGCAGAAAGATGGTAGACACACTGAAGAGGAATTACTAAACCAATATTCAGTGTCAGTATTACACTGATACCCACAAAGGTCTAGAGTCATCTATTGCAGTTTATAATTTCAATTGAGTCTTAACTCATTATGACTGTTGAGTTTGTGGACATTCTGGGCAGACAGAAAAGTTTGGCCAAGGATTTAGAAGCAGCAATGTGCAAGGCCCATTGGAGAAACAGAAGGTTGTCCAGCTGGGCCAAATAATACCGTAGATACAGGGCAGTTACAATAAGAGATAAAGCTAAGAGGAGATGCTCAGAACATAATTCAAGGGTTGAAAGCCAGACTGTGAGATCTGTACATGATTCTGAGGGCAGTTAGGGCATGGTGAATATTTTTAAGCATGGACCTTGCATGATTCCAGTCAGCCTTTAGAAATACTACTAGAGCAGTGAATATAGACAAGAATGGGGGACCTAGGGGAGAGGAAGGAACTGGAATCAGTACTGGAATCAGGGGGCCTGGTTAGAGTCATTACATTTCTACTTGGATGGTCCCAGCCTTCTCAAACCTAAGATGGCCAAGACGGAACTTCCAATTTTCCCCCACCAAACATACTCCTCCCTTAATCTTCCCCATCTCAATAAATGGCACCACCATCCACCCAATCCCTCCAGTCAGAAACTGGAAGGCACATTTGATGTCTCCCTTTCTCCTACCCTCACATGTGACCCATCAGGAAGTCTTCACAGTACTACCCCAAAAGGGCATTCCTTATCCAACCAGTACTCTTTTCTGCCAAGGCCCAAGTCTAGGGTACCATATGCTTTCACCTAGACAGCGGCAACCACCCCGACTGGTGTCCCGCTATTCACATTCTCCAAATGGCACCCCGAGAGATTTGTTTAAAGCGTAAATCAGATCATGGCACTCTCCTGTTGCATTTAGATAAAAATCCAGACTTTTTATCTCAGCCTAAAAGGCGCTATACATTCTGCCCTCTGCTTAACTTCCAGATCGAATCAATCTCCCTCCTCCTCTTATGCATGATGCTTTAGCCTCTGTTACTTGAACATACCAGGCTCATTCCCGCCTCAGGACCCTTTTAGTTTCTAGTGACCAGTAAAATAACTCTGGAAACAAAAGCCAGTGGAGTAGCAGCTAGGTCTCATTCTTTCATTGTGAATTTTTACAGGGCCGGCATGTCATTCATTAAATCTATACATAGCTTTTCAACAACCACATATAAGGATTTTTGGTTTGTGGTTGCAGCAGCTATTGCAGAAATTGACTATAATAAAGAGGGTGATCTTGTGGAAAGCACCCAAATAGAAGACTCTCCTGGCTTGTTTCCTCCCCCTGACTTGCTGGAGTGACATTTGGATGACACACACCGGAATACCAAAGATGGTAGCTGGAGGGGAAAGGAGGGGTGAGATTTTCTCTCCAAAGGCCTGCCCTGAGGCTGCAGGGACTCCTCCCACCCCTGGCCCTAACACTGTTCCCTTTGCCATGGCACTCTCATTATGGAATCCTTGGTTCACTCAAATATGCAAAGTTTCTATTACTTCATGTTTAAAAAGAATATGTGTTTTCGCACATGGAAACATCTCTTCATTTTGTTTACTATTTCTTCTCCCAATCACATCCCCAACTAAACCCAGCCTTAATATTTTTGAAAATATATATTTAAAACATTTTCTGTGCATGTATGCATCAGTTACAAATGAAAAGAATAAATTATCCCAAACCTTTGTGGCTTAAAACAATCTTTGTTTTTTTTTTTAAGCTTAGGGATTCTATAGGTTAGAACTCTGAGGATCTGGGGTGTAGTGAGGATCGCTGGCCCCGCCTCATAATGTCTGGGTGCAGCTGGTTAGTTAGGAAGGCTCTCTGATTTGATGCTAAGGTCTGAAACCATCTGAAGTTTCTTTCACTATCATTTTGGAGATTGAGATGACTCAAACACCAGGACTGCTAACTAGGCTACTCTGCTGCTGAAAAATCCAAGGCTAAGACAATAGGAACAAGGGTGGGGGCTATACACCAGGCAGAGAAGGAAAAGCATCTGACCACCCAGGTTCCCAGGTAGGAGGGAGCACAATGCATTAGGGGTAATGAGAGGTAGCCAGCGGGGCTTGACACACACACACACACACACACACACACACACACACACACACACGAAAGAGAGACAGACAGACAGAGAGAGGAGTACCAGGTGAAGGGCCAGGTCCCATCTACCCTTACGACCCAATTTGAAATTTGTGTTTTATCTTGAGAACAACGAGGAGCCAGTTGAAGTCTTAAGCAAGAGAGTGAGGTTTGGGGGGTTAGGATTCCAACCTATCTTTTTGGAGAGGACACAATGCAACTCATGACAGATGTCAACAGCACTCCACTGTTGCTAGTTCCTTAGCACTCCACAATCTCTTGCAGGTTATCTTGAATTTTCCTACACCTCTATAAATGTTCCCTTCATTGAAGTCCCTTAGGTTGAACCTTTCAAGTGTGCCAGGGACTCCTGCTCTGGGACCCTGACTCATGCATCCATTTTGAAAGGTATTTAATAAATAAAATAGACAGGACTTAGTGATGGGTTGCATGGGTGAGGAGTGGAAATGAGGGGGGAAAAGTGTCAGCTGTGATTCCCGTTCCTGCCTTGTGTAATTGATTGGAGTGATACCTTTCACTGATATCAGGCATGCACAGAAGGCCCACTGCAAAGAAGATGATGACATGTGTTAAGATATATAAAGAATTAGTATAAGCCACAAAAACAAAGAAACAAAAGCCTCAAACAAATTCTGAATGTCTGTGCATTATAGAGTTTATGTATATAAAGTCAGTATGGATTCAAATCCTGGCTCTGCCACCTACCATTGAAGTCATGTAAGACAAAAGACTTCATCTTTTTATTCCTTATTATGCCCATTTTTATCTGGAAAATAGACATCACAATATTTGCATCACTGCGCTGCTGTGAGGATTGATGAAATGAGCCGCAAATGCCTGACGTTTACTAAGGGAACAATAAATGCCAGTATTAGCCAGTATTACTTTTATACACTAACTTTCCATCTGGAGAAAGTATCACCTGCAATGAAGGTTTTGAAAGGCTTCACCTGAATGTTCTCTAATTCTTATTTTCCACTGCAAATTTAAAACTATTTTAAATGCAATGCAGGACTGGGAAAAAAATAGTTGCTAGCAGGCTTGTACTTCTAAAGCTTTCTCTTCTCTATTTCATTTTGAACTGTTAAGCCTATTTCATACAGTTACTAACCTTGGAGATGTGGATAAAATTCAAAGTAATGTAGATAGTTTAGGATGTCAAGGGGGCTTCGGAAAATGATGTAGCCTGACCCCTAATTTTTGCATGAGGAAATTAAAACCTGGGAGGTTAAATGACTCATCTGAGGCCATACAACCAGTGGCAGAGTTGGGACTAAAATCCAGGCCTTGTGACTCATAAACTGGCTCTTTCATCTCCAACAGGGTAGCCTCCAGCAAAAAACAGTCCAGGAAAATGTTTATTGCACATATTTAAAAATTTATATAATGGGGCCGGCCGAGTGGTGCATTGGTTAAGAGCTGGTTTTGGGATGCCAGCGGCCCTGGTTCGAATCCCACATATGAGGGCCGGTGACACTGCCCTCTACAGCTAACAACAGCTCCACCTGAAGCTGGGCTGTGTGAGCCCCGAGCCCTGGCGATGGTGTGGGCTGCAGCCCCTGCTGCAGTGGGCTGCCATAGGCTACAGTGAGTGGCCAGCAGCCAGTGTGAGCGGCTGGCAGCCAGCGTGAGCTGCCAATAGCCTACGTGAGCAACTTCCAGAGGCCAGCGACCGATCTGCCTCATCCGGGAAGAGCGCAGTGATGACACCAACATGGGCCAGTGAAGCAACATCCTCCACAACTAGACTGAAGAACAAAAAGACCGCAACTTATCTGTTCCCCTCCAATTCCCCAATAAAATCTTAAAAAAAAAAAAAATTATATAATGAACCTAACCCCTCTCTAAAGAAAACTACAAGTCAAAATGAGGCCCAAGGTACCAAAATAGGAGTTCAAAAAGTACTGGGTTTTGATAAATGCACTCTAAGAATTTCTTTTGAAAAACAAATGAATGATGGCGTTTTAAACCTTTAAATATGTATGTTCTTAGCAAGGTGTTTGACTACTTTTACACATGGGAGTAGACTTTTATTCACATTTCTGAACTATGAGTTGCCACTTTTTGAGTTTTATTTTGAAGAGTTGGTGGTCTTTTTCCTGTGCAACAGTCAATTAACTTAATGCTGTATTCAAAATTATTCATCCTAAACAGATTCTATTTCAAAGAATTCTGACTCAATGAAGCCATGGAATGTTGAGGAGATGGCACTATACCATTTTATAATCAACCTGGTTTTTGAAGATTGAGTTAAAAAAATGTAAACATCATAACTGGGTCAATTGTGTTGAAACATTGGTGTGTAATTATGTGAAACTAACAAAATCAGTTTTCCTGCTTAGAGAGAAGAAAATCCAGGGTATAGTTTATTTCTTCATATCATCTATTCTAGTGTAGGAAAGAGGAGATACAGGAAAAAGAAAAATTTCAGGGTAAAATTGGAGAAAAAATTAAAGTATACTTCTGATATTGGGAGAAAGGGATAGAATTTTTTTGTATTAAAAAAAATGTATGTTGGGTAGACATAATATTTAAGAGAAAAGCCAATCTAACTGAACTGGATTATGTTAAAAGGATTTTATTATCTAAAGAGTTGGTATCCATAGCAACTGAGTCATCACTGTGCTTACTCTTTCCATCCATAATGAGGGAAATAAACAGCCAAAGGGCTTGCTATTTCCTGATATCATTTTAGCATAGCTAATAAATTACACTTTGACTGAGATATCTTAACACACTCTACTGTTGCTTTACTTTTGAAATAGGACCCTAAAACAAAAAAGAAAGAAGAAAAGGTAACCAAAGCACAGAAATGATGACAAGGAAGAGCTGCAATAGCACATCCAAGGAGGAAAGGAGTTCCTCTCTGAACTTGACCCCAGGCTGGCTGATGTCCAAAGTAGAGAAGTGTGTCCTTGGCTTCTGACAAGCCACAGGTCACCTGGCCCTGTATCTGTGCAGACTCTGTTGGTTTGCAATGGAGTCCAGACCCAGCAGACCAACCTCAGACAGACCAAAAATATTCTAAACAGAATGTCCAACCAGTGGCAAATGTGTACCTTTTGCATATACAGAGGGTGCCCCCAAAAATGTATATATATTTTTGAGACAGGAAAAACCTGTATTAAAATTGTAATACTCAATATATGCTGATAACAAAAGAAGAATACAAGTCATGCATATACATTTTTTTTGGCACCCCTGGTATAACTGATTGCTGTTACAGGATGATATGTTTTCATTCATTAAACACTTGCCACATGTCTATATGTACCAGTCATCATGTAAGGTTCTGAGGATGTTAGATGTGAATGAGGCAGTCCCAGATGAGAATAAGTTCACATCTAGAATCTAGATATATCAAATTTCCTATTGATAGCAAAAAGGATCATTAACATCTCCTTTTGGTGGGCACATCATTACGTAATACCCTCAGTACCCAGGACAGTTTCTTGCAAACAACTGACACAAAATAAACTTTGGGTTAATATAAGAACTCAAGGGAAAATAACAAACAATATAAAAGTTATCTATAAGAGGGAGGTCTTCAAAGCACAAAGCCTCAAGTTTTGCATAATGAAATGAATGCAATTTAAAAATGCCTATAAATATAATTAAAGTTTTCAGAAATTAGTGGTAAAGCTAGAATTTGAAACTGTGCAGTCTGGCTCCGATTCTTGAGCTTAACCACTATACTATGCCATGTTTTAGAGGAAAGCTGAACAGGAAAGGACAGAAGTGAAATTCTTTCTATAAATGTAGTGATTTTAAAAGAAAAGAGAACCAGTCCAAAAGTGCAAGCTGCAAAGTTTTAGAAACCAAACATACAGTTTGAACTATAACTATTCACTTATTCAACAAATATTCATTATGTCTCCCTGAGCCAGGCATTTTTCTAGGCACCAGGGTTTTCATGTAAAATGCATTAAACTATTGTTCTTATGGTCTATTTTTTTCCCATAAGATTGACTACTTTCAAACACACCCTATGATTTGCCTATTTATTAAACTTATTGATCACTGTCTGTCTCCTCTAAACAGAACGTAAATTCCATGAGTACATAAACTTTAGTGCTTTCCTCCTGAGAAAAACTGTCCCCAGCGTAGTGGTTGGAACACTGCAGGGTTCGATTAACATTAATTGAACAAATGAATCATGGGGTTTACTTTTTAGTGAGGGACACCATAGGTTTTTTAAATAAAATAATATTTAGGAATATATGCAAGATAAAGTCATAAATTTCCTATGCTTCCTTTCTCTAAATACAACAGAGATAACTCTTAATTACTATTGGATTTAGGAGGACATTATGAGTTTTAAGCAGGATGTGCAAATACTTTGGGTCTCTGAAGAAACTGCAGTCCTTAAAATAATGGAATTACTTTCATTTTTGGACTATTCATTGCAAAGTGTATAAAAGTACAATTGATTTGTATCTTGCAAACTTGTTTATTAGTTGTAATAGCTTTTAGTGGATGCCTTAGGATTTTCTACAAGCTCATGTTATCTATAGAGATTGTTTTCCTTTTTCTTTTCCAATATGAATGCCTTTTTTTTTCTAATTGTCCTAGCTAGAACTACCAGTACAAGTTGATTAGAAGTGGTGAGAATAGACAGCCTTGTCTTGTTTCTGATCTTAACAAAAAATTAAAGAGATTATTCACTCTTTCACCATTAAGTAGAATGTTATCTGTGAGGTTTTTTAAATGTCCTTTTTCCAGTTGAGGAAGTTCCCATCTATTCCTCATTTGTTAAATGTTTATCACGAAAGGGTATTGGATTTTGTCAAAGGTTTTTTCTGCATCAATTGAGATGAGCTTTTTTTTTCTATTAATATGATGTATTACATTAATTGATTTTCAGATGCTGAACCAACTTTGCATTCTTGCTTGGTTATAGTGTATAGTTCATTTTATACGTTGCTGGATTCTGTTTGCTAGTATTGTGTTGAAGATGTTTTGCATCTATATTCTTAAGAAATTGGTCTGTAGTTTTCTTTTCTTGTAATGTCTTTGTTGGGTTTTGATATCAGGGTAATACTGGCCTCATAAAATGAATTGGTTTCTCTCTGTTTTTTGGCTTGCTTAATCCCTATTTATCTGTCTTCAAGTTTGCTAATTCTTTCTTCTGCCAGTTCAAATCAATTGTTGAACACCTCTGTAAAGCCTTTTATTTCAATTATTGTACTTCTCAACTTAAGAATTTCCATTTGGTCCTTTGTAAAACAATTTCTACCTCTTTATCGATATTTCTATCTGATTCAACATTGTCATCATGCCTTTCTTTACTTCTTTAATCATCTTTTTATTTAGTTCTATGAACATATTTCTAATGGTTATTTTGAAGCATAAGTCATACTTTCCTGTTTCTTTGTGCATTTCATAATTTTTTATTAAAAACTAGATATTTTAGATAGTATATTGTAGTAGTCCTGGGTATTATTAGACTCTCCTCTCCAGAACTGTTATTATTATTTGCTTGTTTTTTTAAATTCACTTGTTGGATTATTTTATTGAAGTTTATTTCCTTCTCCACCGATAGTGTTAAGACTCTGACATTGCCCCTCAGTGAGGTATGCCTTTGGCTATGCCCTCAGTAACCCTGGAGTGACAGTGGTATTGGTAGGAATCTCTTTATTTTTTTTCTCTTTTTTTAACATATAGCTGTTAAACTCCACTAATTGCCAGCTGATTGCTCTATTGTTTTCAACAATACCGTGGGTCATGAACAGCTCTAGAAACTAATCCAATCAAATTGTGGCTCCTTTGAAGGAATGGCTTCTAATGTCAGTGTTTGATGTTTGTTCTCACCTCAGAAGGGCTCCTTCCAACGGTCTTATTCTAGTTCTCTCCTATAAAGTAGTCTGCCTACAGTCTAGGTTCTACCTTTGGTGAATCCACAAATTTGCTACCAATTGTATTTCTCCACTAGCCCCACTATTCTTGAGAATGTCCTTTAGCTTGAACTTCTCCATGGTCTATTGCAAATGAAGTTCATTCCCTTGGAGAAAAGATTGAGAGCTATCTGTTTTATGGCCTCTTTTCCACCCAGGCAAGATTTCTCAGCCAGGGCTCTGGATCTAGGGGTGAGGACAAAGGCAAGTTTCTTTCTGAATGACTCTGTGCTCTCTAGGTGCTGAGTGTTTGGTGGATGGAGATGGCAGAAGCCTGAGCTTGCCTCTCCTGGCATGGCGCCACCACCTCATGAGCTGGGGTAAGGGTGATGGATCCCCAGTGCTTTCAACATGTCATGCCCAAGGTACAGTCTCCGTTCCATGAATGGAGCCTGAAGGGAAATGTTCCCTCATTTATTGATTGCACTCACCCAGGACTTAGCCTCAGCAACAGATGGCTGGGGGCAGGATAAGAAATGTTGAAACCCTGCTCCTGGGCATAAAGCCCTCCAGCAAGGGTCTGGAGGAGAAGGATCCCTGTCTTCTTGGCTGCAGCCATCTGTCATGAAGTCTCTGCCTCACTGAGCTGGGAGAGGAGGAAAAGGTAGTCTTCATTCAGGTAACACAAACTCTCATTTTTCTTACCAAATTCTTATATATTTTCTTGAGTAGATGTTTCTTCATTTGCCATTTGTCCTTAGGAGAATTTCTACAGGTTTTAACATTTAAAAAAAAAAAAATTTCACCAGTTTCTCTGTGAAGCATGTCAGCAGAGCTCCTCACACTGTAATGAAGGAAGTCCAGTAACCCTTCATTTTAATGGGTTTATTCATTGCTAACTTATAGCAGAATGGCTATGGTGTCCATTCATTAATGCCAAATGGATTTGTAGCAACTAGTGACATGTTGTGAGATCCCAATTAACAGTGACAAGATGCTTATGGTGAAACCATGCTTTACCTTGGTGAGGTTGTTATACCCAGCAATCAAGTACAAACCGAGACAGAGTCATTAATAAATTTGGAGTTTATTAGCCGGTGACTGTGAGTGGGCTCATACCCTGAATAAACCCACAGCCCCGCACAAAAGGAGAGAGGGGATTATATAAACAGAAACTGCAAACAAGCAAATTTCAGGATACAGATGGTTTCCATAAATCTTAGACAGTTTTGACAGCACCAAATATAGCAAGCAAGTTATAGAAGCCATAAAATAGACAGCGGTCAAACCTTGTGGTCTTATCTGGATAAGAGGCACAGCTGGCCTATGTCACGTAGACAGTTTGGCCTTATGGTTTTGTGAAGGAAGCAGTTAAGGGGGTCTATCCCTGGTCAGTCTAAGGGGAAGCTTTAACAACTCTTTAATATAGAGAGGCCGGGGCTGGGGACTAGTAGATGAGGGTCCTGTTACTTCAAGGTCACAGCCACTAAGAGAAAACATCTCATAGAAGGTGTGGGTTTGTCAGTGATTGGATAGACACTATAGAGTAACACAAATGATTAAACAGCTAAATCCAACTAAATCTCAACCTGTTGTACAGGCTTTGAAGAAGTTGAAAACCAATTAGTGTTTCCATCTTTCAGAAATAGCCTGGAAAACAGGATCTTAATTCAAGCTCAGCTTGAGTTTTGGGCTGTACGGAATAAGAGATGTCTGTGATATAAAAAAGGAAACAATTGATTAAGTGTGATCTGAGTTTTAAAAGCTAAATGCTTGGAAAAGGTCTAGTCATTTGCAATAATCACATTTACATTCACCTTGATAAATATGAGGTACTGGGAAACCTCAGAGCGATTCTGAGCTCTGGAAGGTAGTTCATATTGTCTAACGTCTTCAGAGAGGTGCTGAGGGAAGCACCTGATGGTACATTGTGAATATTAAGAACACAGAGTTCTTTTATTGCAGCTGTGTCTGCCCTTTGATGCTAAAATCTAGCACCCAAAGACTACCAAAGAGTTTGTAATAGAACAGCCTATGTTTTCTAAAAATGTTCCAGGAGGAAGAGAGACGTGCCGTGCTCAAATACATATTGTTTGACTTTTGACTCTAGGGGTTCCCCCACAGCTCCTTCCCCCATGGACTTCAAAATCATTTCCATAATGCTTTTATATCTTCTAAGCAGAAAATATGGAAACAGCAGGAAACTGACATTTAGTTCATTAAGTTAGAACTGGGATTTCTCACCCTGGTGCTTGTGGTTACTCAAAAGGCTCACTCTCCCCAGAAAATAACTCCCCCTACATCTGTGTTCAGAGCCAGCATGAAATGGCATTTATTGAGTTGGGTCTCATTTTGCAATCACTTTTTAGAATCCATAACACCATATTAGTTTTCCCTGCATATACAAATCAAGTAATGATAATATAAACCAATATATAAATGTGTTCACTATGCACCAGGATCTCTTCTCATGGCTTCCTATATGTCAATTCATTAATCACCACAGCCTCCTCATATGGATGTGAGGCACAAAGAGGTTAAGTAGCTTTCCTAAGGTGACAGCTGGCAAATAGTAGAGCTGGGGTTTGAAGCTCTGGCCATTGCTGCAGTGTACTGCCTCTATATAAATAATAACTAAGGTTTTTCTTGGGGCAGCAGAATAAGTGAGCAATGGAGTGATCCCAACAAAGTCAGAATGGCTTTAGGGCTCTGCTTACTACAATAGATCACTCTTGAGGGCCTATATATGCACACAGGTGCTTAGGAATGGTGTTTCTACTACTGATGTGAAGTTAGAGTGGGCAGATAAAAGTAATATACTGAACTGATTACAAGGCTTGCATGGGCACCTTAGCACTGCAGGATGGGTTGAAGGCTGAGAGTGTTGGACCAATAAATAGAACGGGATATGGAGATGTGCTTTCCAAGGAAAGAATGAATTATGAAGATTCTGTCATTTACATTCAAAAGCAACTTTAGATCATTCACCAGGATAATCCAAAGTCATTTTCTACATTAACAACAAAACCAAAATTTTGTAACCCTACCTAAAGTCATATACGACCTTCCCCCAACAAAGACACAGTTTCCAGTTCAGAAAGCCATTCAAATCCCAAAGCTAGCTATATAGAAGCCAACACCTAATCAAGGAGATTAGCTGGCTGTGCAAAGAAACCACCAATCATCTGTCAAGAAGCGATTCTTAATGTGGAAAGGTCATTTAATTGGCCATTTGGACTTGCAGACCTGGCAGCTGTCTCTAACCTAGAATCATCATTCATACAATTTAATTAACTGTAAGCTCTTTGGGGAGCAAAGATCATGTCCCCCACATCTGTGCACATCTCTTGATGTCTGACACATTGTAGGTAATCCGGAAATATTTATTAACTTGATTTGATACACTGATCAATATAGAATGTTAGAGGAGAGCATCATACATAATTTGTTGTATATGTACAAATGATTTTGGGAAATCACTTCCTCTCTGCACCTGTGCTTTCCCACTGAGGAAAAAGAAGAGTTAGATTGGAGGATCTCTGCGTTTCTTTCCAGTTCTGAAAGTCTAAATGCACACGAGCAGCCCATGTCTCAATGAGGGGAAGACTGAATGTCAGGGCCATGTTCTTATTTGCTTTAGGGACTGAATTAAACATTAGCTCTGTTTGAAGTGGGGGCAGTTGGTGGTTGATTTACAAATAGTGAGATTTACAAGTTTTGCCCCATTACAAACCACAAGTTGGTCAATGAGACAATTTCCATATATGCATAAATATGGGAAACCTGAGTTGTGAACTCCTACCTTATACAAGCTTCTTGGACTTCAGGTTAAAAGAAGGGAGGTACTTCCTTTATATCCTCCAGTAGAGGGAGCCAAATTTTAAGCGTTAACCAGACCACAATTATAATTCCATATCAATGTTTGCCCGATCTAGAAAAAGAACACAAATATTTTGATACTGAATCCTCATTTTGGGGTCTTATATAAAACAGTAGAAACTGTATTATAGAGACAACACTAATTCTCCAAAGACAGGATTTTTTCTGAGTAATAAATTTTTTTTGGTGTTTTTTTTTAACCCTTCTCTGTCAATTTCATCAGAAGTGGTAGGATTTTTACAAACATTCAGCTTGTGGGTATCTGAGTTCAAGTTTAGAAAAAACTTATACTAGGAAGCTATCCCTATAGCTTGGTCATTGTTTTTTAGTGGGGACTTTTCTGTTCACAGGTAAAGAGCAAGTGTTTTTTTTTACTGAGACATAGTTGACATATAACATTGTATTAGTTTAGGTGTACAACATAATTTAGTTTATGTATATATTGCAAAATGATTATCACAATTAGTTAACATCCCTCACCACACATAGCTATAATTTTTTTCTTGTGATGAGAACTTTAAGATTTACCCTCTTAGCAACTTTCAAATGTCTAATACTGTATTGTTAACTATACTCACCATGCTGTACATTACATGTCCAGTATTTATTTGTCTTATAATTGGAAGTGTTGTGCTTTATGACCATCTTCATCCATTTCACCCACCTCCCTGCCTTCCCTCTGGCAACCACCAATGGTCCTCTGTATCTATGGTCCTCTGTGTCTATGAGTTAGGTTTTTTATTTTATTTATTTATTTATTTATTTATTTATTTTGAGGGCAGTGTCACTGGCCCTCAGATGTGGGACCCGAACTTGGGCTGCTGGCCTCCCAAGCCAGCGCTTAACCACCGCACCACTCGGCTGGCCCAGGTTTTTGCTTTTTAATTGCACATATCAGTAAGATCATACAGTATTTTTCTTTCTCTGTCTGATTTATTTCACTTAGCATAATGCCCTCCAGGTCCATCCATGTTGCAAATGGCATGATTTCCTTCTTTTTATGGCTGAGTAATGCCCATTGTATGTGTATATTATATATTATATCATATATCTATATTTCTCTCTCTCTCTCTCTCTCTCTCTCTATATATATATATATATATATATATATATATATATATATGTCACATTTTCCTTATTCATTCATCTGTCAATGGCAACAGGTTGTTTCCATGTCTTGGTTATTGTAAACAATGCTTCAATAACATGGGGATGCAGGTATCTTTTCAAGAGAATGATTTCATTTCTTTTGGATAAATACCCACAAGTGAAATAGTTGGATCATAAGGTAGTTCTATTTTTAATTTTTGGAAGAGCTTTCAAACTATTTCCCATAGTGTCTGCACCAATTTACATCCCACTAATAGTGCACAAGAGTTCCCTTTTCTCCACATTCTGGCCAACACTTGTTATCTATTGTCTTTTTTATGGTAGTCCTTCTCGCAGGTGTGAGGTGATACCTCATTTGGTTTAGGTTTGCATTTCTCTGATGATTAGTGATGTTGAGCATCTTTTCATGTTCCTGTTGGCCATTTGTATGTATTTCTTGGGAAAATGTCGGTTCATTTCCTCTACCCATTTTTTTAAATATTGATTTGTATGAGTTCTTTATATATTTTGGATATTAACTCTTTATCAGATACATGATTTGCAAATATTTTCGCCAAGTCTGCAAGTTGTCTTTTATTTTGTTGATTCCTTTGATGTACAGTAGCTTTTTAGTTTGATGTCGTCCCACTTGTTTAGTTTTGCCTGTGTTGCCTTTGCTTTTAGTGTCAAACAAACAAACGAACAAAAACTCATTGCCAAGACCAACATAAAAGAGCTTGCTCCTTTTTTCTTCTATGAGTTTTATGACGTCAAGCCTTATGTTCAGGTCTTTAATCCATTATCTGTTGTTTTTTGTGTGTGGTGTAACATCGGGGTCCAGTTTCATTCTTTTGCATATGATTGCCCAGTTTTCCCAGCATATTTCTTGAAGAAACTATCCTTTCCTCATTGTATATTCTTGACTGACAAATCTTAGTTAAGGACAATATTTTGGATTAATCATGAGAGAGAAAATAACTTGTGGACTGCAGCCTTCATTGTGCAGGAAAGTTGACGCACTTTGAAATAATAAGGACTCTTCTCTGAGAAAGGTTCTGGGTGGAATTGTGTCCCTGCCCAAAATTTCATGTCAAAATGCAAAACCCCATTACCTCAGAATATGACCTTATTTGGAAATAGGGTCACTGCAGATGTAAATAATTAAGATGAGGTCACTAAAGTAGTCTGAACTCCTAATCCAATGAGACTGTTGTCCTTAAAAAAAAAAAGGGGAAATTTGAACACAGACATGCACACATGTAGAATGCCAAATCAACATGTAGGCAGAGGCTGCAGTGATGCCAGCAAACCACCAGAAGCTAGGAGATAGGCATAGAACAGATCTTTCTCACAGCCCTCAAAAGGAACCGATCCTGCTGACACCTTGATCTTGGACTTCTAGCCCCCAGAACTGTGAGACAATAAATTTCTCTTGTTTAAGCCATCCAGTTTGTGGTACTTTGTTACAGTAGCCTTAGTAAACTAATACATGAAGTTATTTCAATCTCTTGTAATGTTTAGGAAAAAACGTATCTTTCTAAACTTCATTTGTAGTTTCTTTTAATTTTAGTTTTTAACACAAAAAAACTACTTTTTTAATATTGCAAAGAAACAGAATTGTAGAAGTTAGAAAATATCACATTCCCATAAACCAGATATTATCTGTGCTAAGAGCTTATTGTATATACTTTCAAACCTTTTATATACATTTATAAACATTAAGTTGTTTTATATATCTCTTTATGTCTTACCTTATTCACTTAATAAGCCATACATTTCCACAATTATAAATTTTCATTTTTCTCAAGTCCAGTCCATAGTCTAATGCCTTTAATTGTCACAAAATGCTTTTACAATTGTTTGGTCCAAACAACAATCCAACCCAGGAACCCTCTAGTCTTGCACAGTCCCCTTCTTTTTAAAATTTTAAACCTCATTGACTTGTTGAATAAACTGTGACAACTGTTTGCAGAATTTTCCACCTTTTAAATTTGTCAGTTATTCCTTTATGGTATCATTTAGCTTGCTCTTCTAGCCTTTATATTTACTTTAAACTTGAATATAGAACTAAAGGCTTAATGTATTCAAGTTAAACATTTAGCTAGATTACATCATAGGTGATATTAAATATTTTACATCAAACATTTTAAATGGTAGTCTGGTGAACTCCTTAAAATAGAATGTGTCAACTAGACATTTACACATTACAGAAATGTATTTTCTCTAAAGCAAGAATAAAGGATGTTTTCTGAATTTGACCATATCCCAGGAAATAGGGGGGAAAAATATATATATATATATATTTGCTTGGCACAAGGTATGAGACATGCACTCCTAAACAGAAATCTAAGTCACCTATTCAAGTTTTCTAACAATTTCAGCAGACTTCCTTGATCTCATCCAATTCATTAACTTCTTCAGTCTACTTCAGTAATATCTCATTCATTTATTCAAAAAATATTTATCGAGCACCTATTATATGCCATACTCATACTATTTATTGGGGATATAGAAGTGAAACACTCCTGCCCTCATAAAACTTACATTCTATTTATAACTCAGAACTAGCCCAGCCTGAAAAATCTTAAACTCTGGTAATGTGCTCTCTTATCACAAGCTCTCACCCTCCCCATTTTCTCATCCGCTCACTACTCCAAATACCATAATTCCACCTCACTAGGACCTCCTGACTCCTGGACACCCCACACACCCACACTTGGACACACTTTCCTTCTTAAGGAGTTTGGCCCCATGCATGATGGAGCACTTCAGCAATTTTCTAGGAGTTTCAACTCTTTAATCCTTTCATCTACAAATCCTCATCCATGATGATCTTCACACTTATTTACGTTTGATAACTAAACTCAGATCTGCCTTAGTTTTAATTACTAACTATATATTCACTGCTGAAAACTCTTATAGTTCCAGATCATTCTTCTGGATCTCATTCCCATTATATCCGACTACCTGCTAGACGTCACTACCAGGATGTCCCAAATTCAACATGTCCCAGACAGAACTTACCTTCCTCCACATTCCCACTTTCCCTTCAGCGTACTCTCTCATTAATGGTAGCACTGACGTCATCTTGGACTCCTGCCTGTTTCCCTCTTTATCTACATAATCACTAAGACCTGCCAATTCTAAGTCTTCAACTTCTCTGTCTGCAGCTCTCTGTCCACACTTGCATCCTGTCTCCCACACTCTTACTGGAGCTTCTTCATTGGTCTTTCTGCTTCCACCCGTGTCTCCTTCAAGTATTCCCTACAGTGCCTTTGAGTTATCTTTCCCATCATATTTCACATGATTTTACTCACTGCTTAAAGCTCATCACCTCCTGGATAAAGGTCTTTTCTTCTGCATGATACACATGGCCTTTCATGATCTGGCTCCTGTCTTCCTCTGTTGCCTCAGTGTTTTAGGCAGTTCTGGCTGCTGTAACAAAATTCCATAGACTGGGAAGCTTAATCAACAAACATTTACCTCGCATGGTTCTGGAGGCTGGGAAGTCCAAGATTAAGGTGCAGACAGGATTTGGTGTCTGGTGAGGGCTCACTTTCTGGTTTGGAGACAGCTGTCTTCTTACTATGTCCATATATGGTGCAGAGAGAGAGAGAGAGAGCTCTCTGGTCTCTTCTTATAAGGACACTAATGACAACATGAAGATCCCATCCTGATAACCTTATATAAACCTAATTACCTCCCAAAGGCCCAGCCTCCTAATACTATCACATTGGGGGTTAGAGCTTCACATTATGAAATATCGGCTAACCAAGAGTTAGCCGATAACACTCAGCTCCCACCACTTCCTGCCATTCTCCCAAACCATAGGAATTTTCCAAAATTAATCCTGCCTCTGTGGCTTTTATGTAGCTGATACCTCTGTCTAGAATTCTCTCCTTATCACACCTTGTTCTATGTAACACCACCGTAACACCACCCACTTGCTTTAAGGCAAATGTGTACTCTTTCATCATGTATTAACTCACATGTGCCTCCTTATTGAGAAGCCATCTCTGACTTTCCCTGATAGACCAAAGACCATCTCTAGGATTCCATTACATTTGCACATATACCATTATAACAATAATCATAACATATTACTGTCTATTTGTAGGTCCGTTTCACACATAATCTATGGTTCTAGAGCAAGCCAGTCCAAGGTGTTTACTAAATATTTGTGGAATGAATGAATAAATAAAAAGACAACATACATTTCTAACAACAACACAGAACTATGAGGCCTTCCACTTTGAAAAATATTTCTTATTCGAAGCCATTTACAGTCTATATTTAAATAAATGCCAAAAAGCAAATTGGCAAACTTCTCAAGTGCAACTGCTTTCTTTACTAAATTTTTTATTGAAGTATAATATATACATTGAAAATAAGCATACAAAGTGATTAAGAGTGTGGCAACTACTACCCAGATCAAGAAAAGACGCAATAAGCATCCTGAAGAGGCCCTAAAGCCCCTCCTCATCATACCCCCAAAGACAATCACCACTAAACTTACAACATTCTGGATTAATTTTCCCTTAATTATATGTTTTGAACTTTTTAATAAATAAAATTATATAGTACTTTTTTTTTTTTTTTGCATCTGTGGACACAATTACCATCCCTCCCTTCCTTCCTTCCTTCCTTCCTTCCTTCCTTCCTTCCTTCCTTCCTTCCTTCCTTCCTTTTTTCCTTCCTTTCTTTTGCCTACCAGGTTTTTTCGGGGGAAGTAGTTTTGCTAAATTATTATGTAAGTGTTTTAACCATTTAGAAAATAAAATATTTCACCCAAGCAAATTTCAACTTATGGGGAAAAAAATATTTACATTCAAGGCTTGGCTATCAAATATCAAATATCATATCTTTGTAACAATTTTTTAGCCAACATCTTTAGATGCCAGCATTCATCACAATGTTTAAATAAAAATTTTCACCTTAGAATAGTTTTAGATTTCCAGAAAGGTTGTGAAGATAGTATAAAGAATTCTCTTATACTCCTCACCCAGTTTCCCATTATTAGCATTAGTGTGGTACGTTTGTCAAAGAACCAATGTTGATACATTATTGTTAACTAAAGTTCATGCTTTATTCAAATCACCTTCATTTTTATCCAATGTCCTTTTTCTGTCCCAGAATCCCATGCAGGATATTACAGTACATTTAGTAATCATGTGCCCTGAGGCTTCTGTCAGCTATGACAGTTTCTCAGATTGTCCTTGTTTTTGACGACCTTGAATGTTTTGATGAGTACTGGTCAGATATTTTGTAGAATGTCTCTCAACTGGGATTTATCTAATGTTTTTCTCATAATTAGGCTGGAGTTACAGGGTTTTAGAAGGAGACCACAGAGGTCAAGTGCCATTTTCATCATATCATAAAAGGTACACACTATCGACATTATTTATCACTACTGACATTGACCTTGATCACCTGCCTAATGTGTTTATCAGGACTCTCCACTCGAAAGTTACTTTCATTCCCTTCATTTCCATATGGTGCTATATGGAAGAAAGTCACTATGTGCAGCCCACACTTAAACTGGAAGCTATGCTCATGTC
Organism: Aselliscus stoliczkanus; assembly: GCA_033961575.1. Classification (NCBI taxonomy): domain Eukaryota; kingdom Metazoa; phylum Chordata; class Mammalia; order Chiroptera; family Hipposideridae; genus Aselliscus; species Aselliscus stoliczkanus. Next base: position 162,185,784 of record CM066728.1, read on the forward strand.
CTCAAAGGTGGAGAATCTATGTAAGTTTTTTTGGAATTCTTCTGCAAGAAGAATTTATCTATTTATTCAATCATTTATTTATTCATGGGTATTTATTTTATACTTTGGGTTATAATCTAATACAATTTAAAAATTTTGTTGCTTAAAATCATGTTCCAGCCACGATCACCTAGAGCTCTTTCAGCTGACTCCTGCGTCCTTTTGATATACCTCCATCACAGTGTGTGTCTGTGTGTGTGTGTGCACACACACAGGTCTTATCATGCCTTTCAACCACCCATTTCCTTGAGTGTTTTTCTTCCCTTTCACAGCCACTGCTTTGCAGTTATTCAATAAAATCAGAAATGTCACCAGCTTCTTTTTATATTTTCTTGCTTTATGAAAGAGCCTTTTGCACACTCCACTGGACTTTAAATTACTTATAAGAAAGAAGCATCCTGAAAAGGAATGCTCTTCATTTTATGATTTTCCTGTGTTCTTTTCTTCAGCTGACTTGAACAGAAAAGTGTTTTCAGATTCCTATATTTGCTTGAGCCTTTTAGAAATGTTTCTTTGTTTGATGTACTTCTATTAAGAAAAACAACAAAAAACCACTCTATGCACTATGCAGTTTGTTTTTTAAATAGTGACTAAGGGCTTTTCTGTGGCCAACTCTTGGGCTTGTAAAAAATAGCCCAATTGACTTTTTAATTGCCAATGTTATGCGTGTATCAACTGTCGTATCAATATCCTACCTGAATTAAATCTACGGGAATTTGTATACATTTTTAAATTAAAATTTGAATTAAATGCATCAAAAATATACAATATTGAAAACTTCTGTCCCTTTAATCCATTCTTTATCCCTTCCCATTCTCCAACCACAACTTGAATTTCTTCTCTCCCAAATATTTCCAAATTTGCTTCAGGTTATCCTTTTCAATTTGTTTTCCTACTTGTCAGCTCTACTGACTTGTATAGACTTAAATTAAGTTTAGTTAATGCAAATTTTTTTCTGATAGTTCTTGAGGTTAGGTTAAGAACCTATAGACTCTTACATACTCATAAATGAAGACTTATTAGGCACCTATATGAATTCAACACATTAAGTGTTAAGGTAGAAAGACTCTTGTTAAGTCCTTAGCCTGGTAGTACAATGTAGAGTGAAATATTTATTACCTACAAATACTCAGTTCTGTATTTATTAAAATAATAGTTGAAACCATAGGCCACAAGTTCTAGTGGTATTTAATAAAAATCTCAGAGTGAAATGGGATGCAGGTAGTGTTGAGAAAGTAAGCCAGGAATCGGCCACTACCCTTTGTTTAGAAAGATAAGCGAGAAAGTGTACAATGTGTGCATGCCAGTCCCCATAACATGTAAGGGAAACCTATATTTACCTCATCATCATGAAGTTGGAGTTCTGCCTAAGTCTGTTTATTAAGAGCTACTTGGGCTTTACCCCCCTCCCCACTTTTAATAGAATCAGGATAAAATAAATCTACTTCACGTATGTGTGCATGTAATATTTTGTCCCCCACCCTATTTAGAAATTGCTTAGAACAATGTTTTCCATGAAACACTTATATCACAGACTATATTAATAGACACTACCTGCAAAAATGATTCTATGATGAAATAAGCCTGGGAAATGCTGGGTTAAATAGGGCTTAACGGCCTTCTGCTCTACAGAATTTCTCAGGGTCTTTAATATTTGAATGCGCATTGGAAGACAGGGGTATGGCACATAGCATTCCCCAAAGGCATTTGGCCACAGAACACTTTCTTCAAGGAACACCTATTAATAGGGAAATTTGGGAAGTGCTAGATTAATATAAAGAACAAGGAAGAAAGAAATTTTAAATGACTGTTGGGAGGATAGTGATAGTGTTAACAGCAAGAGGAAACAGGATCGATAAGATTGTAATGGATGATTACTTCATTTTGAACATAAGAATGTTCCTTTTCTGTCTGGTGGAGATGAGCAGTATATATGAGACTCAAGCTCAGGAGTGAGGTATGGCCTCCACCATACCTTCTCAGGACTCTGATCTATTACAATCACTTGTGAGATAGGTGACAAATAGCCTTTTACTAATATTAGTTAAAATATTTTTGCAAAAGATTTACACTTTCAAAGAAAATAGAGTATCATAGACTTTACGTAATGACAGGAAGAAAATTTCTTTTCTCAGTAACTAGTGAGTGAATGGATACTTTGATAACTGTCTGAGGGTGGAGGCTGGACTTCCAGGGCCTGAAATGAGGAGTAAGGAGGCAGAGCTTCCGGGCAAAAGACAAGGAAAAGAGTATGAGTTCAACTCCTGAAAGAGAGAAGGGGGGAGAAGCTATGTGCGTTGGAATGTGAGGTTTTGGGTGAATGAAAAGATGCAAGAGCAGGGGGAGGAAGAGATGTGAGAGCAAAGACATTTAGTGGGGATTGTCAAGTAAATTGTCATGTGCTGTGTGATATAACTCATCTTCATACCCCACTAACTGAAATTAAATTCTCCAAAAACAATATGATTTATGTGGTTTGATTTTTTTTTTTAAAGAAACCAATGTTTTATTTGACAGAGAACCAAGACAGCATCTGATTTCATGAAAAAAGGGGTGCCAACCATGTCACCCCTTTGGTGAACTTTGTTGGCTTCCTACCCAGCACCTACTTGCCCTCTTCTTTCTTGCTGACAGGACGCTGCTTTGCCTCAGGTAACCACCCAGCAGGACCCAGAAGCATCTAACCCCATTCACAGCTCAGCAGGAGATTCTGTTTGTCTAAGCCAATCATCACGGTCCCTTTGCCAGAGATATATTTTTAGGAATGTGATCCAATTCTGGCCACTAAAACTGCATGGAGGAGGCTTCTGGGAAAGGTTTCCCAGCTCCAGAGAAACACATTCAAGAAGAAACAACCATTCTTTTTCCTCTGGATTTTTTCATGTCTGAACATGAGGTCTGGAACAACTTCACCCACTATGTGGCCAGTGTGAGGAAGGCAGAGCCAGAGGCCGGACATAACACACTGGGAGCCCAGACTTCTTGTTACATGAGATTGTAAATGTACTTACTGTTTAAACTGGTTTAAAAATTTTGTTCCTGGCCGGCAAAAGTATGTGAACTAATGTACACCTATAATAGTAGTATGCTCACTAAACTGCATTCTGAAAAGCTTTCCGACATCACACCCTTGTTAAATTCTTTGCTGACTATTATACCCGCCCTATTCTCCATATATATGGCAGGAACCCCTGGAAAGAGCCGGATGTTGCCGTTGAAAAAAGTCTACTGCAAAATTCCTTCTTGCTCGGAGGAGGTCAGCATTTTTGTTTTATCCAGGTCCACCCATATTATGAAGAGCAATCTGCTTTCCTGGAAGTCCACTAATTTAAATGTAAATCTCATCCAAAAACACCCTTACAGAAACAGCCAGAATAAGGTTTGACTAAATATCTGGGCACAGTGGCCGAGTCAAGGTGATATAAAACATTACCCATCACAACTATTGTTTTATTTCCCAACTAACTTCTTTGAACCTCATTACACTCTGGGCCTATCCAAGGCATTGTGTCATACGTGTGAATACTTTCTCTTGTGTATGTCACGGTAAATAAAACAATAAAATCACAGTTCTACATAATGAACTTAACCCCGTCTAAAGAGGACCTCCCATAATACCCTTGATGATTGCTACTGTATCAAAATGAGGCCTAGTTTTGCCAGATAATGACAATTTGTCAAGCACAGAGAAATTTACATTTTTAAGTAAAGTGTTCTAATTTAGAAAATTTGATTTGATTTTTTTTTTCAATTAGTGAGAAAAGAACACACTGTGGACTAAATAAAACTTATCTATGGGCGAAATTTAACTAAAGGATCACCATTGTGATACAGCGGCTTAGGATCTGCCCAACCAATCTCCCATTCTCCTTGTAGCAGTCTGAGTTCTGTCACAGTGGGTTCATACCTACAGTTCTGACATAACTATGCATAAAGGCCAAAGAAAAATACTAAACAAATGTGAATATATATATATATATATATATATATATATATATATATATATGAAGCTAACTTTTATTTATTTATTTATTTATTTATTTATTTATTTATTTATTTATCTGAGCCATCCTGCCACCTGTTGGCAGCTCAGTGGCAGCTCAGCTCCTGCTGGGCATCGAACTGCTGTTGCTCAGAGCTCAGCTTGAACTCTTGAGCAAATTCTTAACCAACTGAGCCATTCGGCTGGCCCTAACGTTAACTATAAACACACAGAAATAGTGCTGATTTGGTGTCTCAGGTGGAACCCTATTAAGTACACATGTGGACCCATCAGGACACAGTGTGATCACTTCCTAAAGACATTCTGCAATGATCAAATCCAAGTTTCAGTTTTTCTTGTTTGAGTGGTCTTTGATACTGGTGAGATGAACCATTGAAGCAATTATTTAAAGAAATCCAAATTAATACAAAATACTTACACCTAAAAGATCTAGGTTTTAGAGGAATGTTGTAGTGTTCATTGGGTCCAACATTCACTTATTCACTCATGGGTGGCAACTGAATACTTGAAATGAGGCAAATCCCTGCTGAAATCTTCATTTCAGTGTACCATTTTACTTGACTAGTTTAAACACAATCTCTCTCATTGCATTCTCTTTCTAACCAAACCAGAACTGATTTCTAAGCTAACCCACTTGTGGCAGACCCAGGTCATTTATGCAAAATGTGATGTTAGTTATTGTGACAATATAGAATTCCTGTAGGTGAATTTTATTTTATTTTATTTTCCAGGTACCAGGCATTCTTCAAAGGTAATGATGTCCATTAAGATTTGTTCCTTACAAAAAAACAACAAATGGGGCCAGCCAAGAGGAGTGGTGGTTAAGCGCTGGCTTGGGATGCCAGTGGCCCCGGTTTGGTCCCGCATATGAGGGCCAGTGACACTGCCCTCAAAAAAAAAACAACAACAAATGATAATAGCTTGACATCCAGATTTACATTCTTCAAACATCTGTCTACTCTAGATATGTTAATGAGTGTTACGAGTAATTAAACTTGAATTGGTATTCTGTGGATGGGAAGTTGATGAGTTTTAGGAATGATTAATCTTGAATTTGTCGTCTGTGGAAGGGAAGGTAACCCTAGGTAGGTATCCACTAAAATAGGCCATATATAAAGAATTAACATTATATATATAATATATATATATTATATGTAATATATAATTAACATTATATACATATACACATATATGAGTATAACATACATATTTATGTATATAGAATATATATTTGTGTGTATTTATAGACACAGTTCAAAGTAGCAAGAAATTATAGTAAAACTTTGCTAGTGAATGCTTACTTGGTATATCCACATTTATTTATTAATTATCATTTCTCCGCTTACAAGGTTTATAGTTTTTCTATATTTTGCTAGTCAAGAGTTGGAAGCAGTCCAAATTAGCATTTATCATGAAATGCTATTTCGTGAATTTATTTTTTAAAGAAACATAATGAGAGTAAATTTAACCTAGGCTGACCAAATAATTAAACTCATTCTCAAAAGAAATAAGAGTTCAAATGCACCTCAAAGATCAACTAGAATTTATTTATGTAACCCTGGGGAACCTACTTAAACTTCTGTGGGTCTTTGCTCACCTATAAAATTGGAGGGTGAGTCAAAATAACTGCTAAGATTTCTTCTAAATCTAATACTAGATGATTGGATTTTCCCATCAAACCTCTTAAGTTTCACTAAGATTGCCTGCCATCTCTCTGCTATCCCATACACTCAAAAAGTGTTATCTTCAATAAGGAAAACCACTATGCTGAATAGATAATCCACAGTGCAGCTAGCCACCATAGATAATCAAAGTCTATAAATAGACACTCCCCCAACCCCACCCCGTGCGCATGCGCTTGCGAGCACACTCACGCACACATGCATGCACACACTTCCAGACATAAACATACAACATTTTGATAGTGCCAGTGTTACCCAAACTTCCACCATTAGAGTTTCATGTCAAATCTGAATGCCACCTTTATTTTTATTCACTTAAAAGTGGAATTTAAGTTAGTTCACTTTTTAAAATTAGCCATACCCTAAGCAATCATAAGTTTGATTGTGCTAGCTTTATGCATTTTTTTTCTAATAAAAATAAATATACTCCATAAATAAAATACAATAAATTCCACCAAGTACTATCTACAATTGTGTTGCATACCCTCAGTGGTGCACATACTAAACTTTGGAAAATACCAGACTAGCTTATGAAAAGGATACACACAGTGGTATAGGACATAAAATTTTGTTTTTAAAGAAACCTACTATAGTAATATTTCCATTGCATTTATTAGGATAGAAAATCATCGACTGTTAAACCCCTTATTCTTTCATTAGTTAGAGAATCTGACTTCATACATTATTTTAAAAACGGGACAATAGGACCACCAGTTAATGGGTAGAGTTTTTGTTTTACATAGGAATTAGCATAAATCCCACTCTCATCATGCCAAGTGTTGATGCCAAATCTCTTGGAACCATTTAGATCTGTGAACTGAGAACGGCATTTTCTGTGGACTATTGAGTAATCATCTTGACAAGGATAATCCTATGGGGAGAGGGGGAGAAAGAGAAATGATATTGAATGACTGAAATATGTAAAAAGGAGTGATTTCTAAAAGTTGATCTTCAATGTGTTAATCTTATGATCAAACATTAATTTTCAAACAATTTAACCTCTCAAATTACAAATGCCTCAATGAAAAAAATGGCTATTACATTTATAAGCGCTCATAATTCTGAAAGAAGAAATTAGTGTATGGTTGTTTTATTTATAAAAGTAAAAAAAAATTATACATTTAAAATTGTTCTAAACCATAAATATACAGCATAAAGAACAATTTAAATTTTATGATTATCTACATAAGACCCAAACAATTACATTTTCTCTGCCTTTCAACACTTAAAAAATTAATATAAGTCATAATTATTCCAAAGAATAATATCTTGGGTTATTATATAATAATTGCTATCAAGTCACACTTTCTGGTAAATGCCACGCTCAAAAAATGTCATTCCAATGAGAAATTTACCTTAGCATTACCCAGCATAACGCTTAAGGTATTTATCCTTAGAACATATCATAAAAGCTTCATTTGTAATAAAACAAGACACTATCATTGACCATTTCCCAAGAAAAATATTGATTGTTTCAGATTACATAAAGGGTAATGGTGATAAGGAACATAAAGCTCTTGAACTGATTATCTAATATCTGCCTTAAAGTGGTATTAATTTTAAAGCAATACAGCAATATTGAAATTAAATCACCAAAAGCTATAAAGCAAGGAAAGAACACCAAAATATAGTTCTAATCTGCGATTAGTTTTATTGAAAATAATTGAAAATTTTAACCATATATTTAACCATAACAATCATTATAGTGTCTATTTATAGTGTCATTATAGTGTTTATTTATTTACTAAGTGCCTAGTATGAGTTGGGCACGGTTATTGAGTATTTATGTCTTTTAATACATAACAGGGCTCTGAAGTAGGAATTGCTACCCCTACTTTACATATAAGAAAGGATGATTTGCTTAAAATCACAGAAGGAGAGAATTTAAAGACTGCCAATATTAAGTGATTCAACCAGGACTTCAAACTAATCAACTGACTGTAAGACCCATTATCCCTCCAGGACCCACATGAAATTCTTAATAATTAAGAGATAAAACGAAATATAAACAATAAAATCCTAAAGTTACATAATGTCCATGTCACTTTGTATACCCTGTAGTTTGGACTTTTGCTTTTTGCCATTGGTTGGTTGTTTTGGGGTTAGATAGAGGCTCTTTAAATGAGCTCTGAGCATCACTGGCGCAAACTGCCTTCTCAGAGGGAGGCAGGATCTGCTCATTCCTACCCCAACTGCAGTCAAACAGAAGAGAACTTCAAATGCAAAGGCAGGGTGTTTGTTGAGCATCTCCTCAGCAGAGAGGACAATTCATTCCGATGAGGTGAGTGACAAGATTAAATGTGATATTTTAGGAAAAGGTTAGGCAGTAGGAGGCACTGAAGACTGAAGGTGGAGAGGACTGGATTCAGGAACTGTGATTTGAATTGGATCTCAACCACTCACATGTCATCAGCTAACAGATGGATAAACAAAATGTGGTCTACCCACACAAGGAAATATTACTGGGCAATCAAAGGAATAAAATACTGATCGGTGCTATAGCCTAGATGAACTTTGACAACATTATGCTAAAAGAAGCCAAACCAAAATACCACACATTGTATCATTCCTTATATGAAATGTCCAAAACAGGCAAGTCCACAGAGACAGAAAGTAGCTTTCTAGGGGATGGGAGTAGGGAGAGGAATGAGGAGTGACTACTGACTGGTGTGATGGTTAATTTTTTTGTCTCAGTTTGACTGGATCATGGAGAACCCAGACAGACATACACATGCCTTATAATCCAAATCGTCACCTTGAGGACTTTAGATGATCAATAACCAAACCTGGAAGAAGCAGACCATTGAGTTCTCCAAATGTGTAGACAAAACATCCTTTGCCAACAAGGCTTAAACAAGAGTTGACATGAAGAGTAGGAAGATAAGGAAGAGTCTGTGGCGGGGGATTGTAGGAAGAAGAAAATAATGGAAAAGAAAAGCAGGACAGCAGAAACAGCCAACGCGTTTCCTAATTTACCCATCCTAGACTTTAATCAAGCAGAGTCCCTTTGACCTGGGCAGAGAGGAGTGCATTGGAGAATAATGGCAGAAAGGCATGGGGTGGGGGAGTGTCTCCTGGGCCCCCTTCCTCATGAGAATGCTTGAAACTGACCGCCTCTCAGGCTGCCCTTTCATTGGCCTGGGGCACATACCTCGGCTGGTAGAGCACCGTGGTCAGGCAGAGGGAGGCCCTGAGAGTTATCTGAGCAACTTTTGGTATCTCGTGGCATAAACAGGATCCTGAAGAGTTGCCAGTCTGCAGAGGGGCTCCCGCTCTCAGCTGCAGAGCTGAGCGTTGGATCTGGGACTGAATGGGAGTCACAGAAGACTTCTGTCAGGTCAACAATATCTATGGGAGCGGAAATGAGGATGTCATCCCAAATATGCCATCAGGGCTCCGACCAAGCCCAGGGAGAAAGAGAAAGAAATAGAAAAAGACTGACAGTTAACAATATCCAGCAAGGAAACCAGGTCGACTAGGGAGGGATATCATCCTGAAGATCAGAACAGGCAGAAAATAACACACACACACACACACGCACACACTCTATTCTTCCCTTTGGCATCAAGATGCTAAGTTGTATCCCTCTCTCCATATACCTGGGCGCCATCTTAGGGAAAGTTGCAGTTACTATTGCTTCATGGTACTATTATCAATTCATAGCAGTGCAAAACAATAGCCATTTCCAGATTCCGTGGGTCAAGAATTTGGAAAGGGTACATCAAATACAGCAGCACTTTGCTCCACAATGTCCAGAGCCTCAGGTAGGAAGACTGGAAAGCTAGGGGTGACGTGAGGCCTGAGGCTGATTGGTAACGGATGTTGGCTGTCTGCAGGGACCTCAGTGAGGGCTGTTGACTGGAAGAACTACATAGGTTCTCTCCACGTGCCTGCTGGGGCTTCCGCATGGCGTGGTAACTGGGTTCTGAGAATAAGGATGGCACAAAGGGAACCACGAGAAAGCCACATTGCTTTTATCACCGAACCTCAGAAGCCACATTGCATCACTTCCACCCCAGTCACAGTTCACCCAGATGCTAGCGGAGGTAACACAGATTTCGCCTCTCTGTCAAAAGCACACTGTAAGTGCATGTGAGGTGGCAGTAAGTGCTGCATCCATTTGGGGACAATAACAATCTGCCACAGGGAGAAAAGTAGGGTGTGTTGGGGTTCCCCAGGCCACTCCTAGGTTCAATGACTTGCTAGAAGGACTCACAAGACTCATCATATAATTGTACTCATGGTTATGATTTATTACAGCAAATGGATACACAGCAAAATCAGCAAAGGGAAAATAAGGCGCATGGGCTGAAGTTCGGAGGAAACGAGGTGCAGACTTCTAAGAGTCCTCTCCCAGTGAGTCACACAGGATGCACGTAGCTCCCCCAGCAATGAGTAGTGAAATGCTCTCTACTGGGGAGGCTCATTAGAAACTTAGTGGCCAATGTTTTTCTGGGGGGGCTGGTCACACTGGCACCCACTACTTAAACATACCAAAATTCCAGACTCCCACAAGAAAAACCAGTGTTCAGCATAAACCATATTCTTTGCACAGTTTAGGCACAATGAACCATCCTCACCAGGGAATCTTACCCTGAAAGCCAAGCTCCCACCTGCCCAGCAAGGGCCAACTTTGCAAGCAGGCTTTTTAACAGACTGCAGACTCAATTCTGCTATATTAGCTCTTCCCTGCAAACAGGGTGGGGAAGGATCTCTGAGCAAGTGAGTTTTTTCAAGGGAGATTATACACTTCCCATAGAGCTATTTAAATTATGGAATCAGGCTAAGCTTTAAATGGATTGAAACATTGGTGTTTTCCCACTGGTGGTGGGCTCCGAAAGAGGGCCATTTTTCAGACACATTTCCTCTGCATATGTGAGTTGTAGGCTGTTGCTATATTTTCAACACTCTAACATAACAATTAAATGTTCTTTCAACGTCAGCTTAGGGGAGGTGGGAAGAAGTGTTTAGAAATCGTGTACAGAAAAAGATTTTTGAATTACCACATGTTGCCATTGGCTGGTCCATTATTGTGGTGTTACATGGAGCCCAAGTCCTGACAAAGCTCACTGAAGATGGGACAGTCCCTGCGAACTTTGTCTGAGCCCTTCAGGCAGATGAGCGCGAGTGAAAGAATGAGGGTAAGTGAAATGGCTGGGCCTCAGCACTCTATGGCTTATGCAGATCCACACAGGAGAGACATTTCACAGGCAGAACTTAGAGGACTACCGGCTAGCTGGGATAAAGAACCCAAGATGTTCCATAGCTTCAAACCTGGAGGGCTAGGTGAGTTCTCACACCATTAAAAAGAATTTAAAAAAAGACACGGAGATGGGGGAGAACTTGTTTTAGGGGGAAATGATGAGTCACATTTTAGACATTTTTAATTAGATAACCTCAGTAGAAAATGTTTATTTAGAAGGTGATACTATGGAACAGATGGCCTGGAGGGAGGTCAGTGCGCTAAGCACAGCAGTGACCATTGGCCGGGGAAACAAGCTATAAAGAACATCATTGGAGCCATGAATTATATTTGGATATGGACTGTGGGTTACATAATTATATTGTTTCAATTTTTCTGAGGTTAAAAACTTTACCATGGCTATAAATGAGTCCTTGTTCTTAGGAAATACACATTGAACTATTTAGAGGTACAGGGGCACAGTTTAGAGGTAAATGGTAAACAGTTGGTGACTCTGGGCAAAGATTATGTGGGAGCTCTTTGTGCTGTTCTTGCAACTTTCCTGTCAGTTTGAAATGAGATAAAAATATGGTGCCCCCCAAAAGTGGTGGTTGGGGAGCAACGGGAGTGGATGCATTCTCTGAGATTGTGTATAATGAGAGAAGAAGGTTCTGGGGCTGAAATCCTGAGGACATCTATGGCTGGATCCATAAAGAAAGAATGAAGGACAAAGAAGAAAAGATACGGAGAGGGTGCTGCGGTGTCATAGGTTCTGAAGGGAGGGTGAGGTCAAAGAATGCTTGGTAGCCAACAACTGCTCACTTCCAGAGAAGCACCAGAGAGGACAAGACCTGACAAAGCACAACCAACAGTAAGAAACAACCTCTCATCAACTTTGAGTGTGCTGTTTCAAGGAAAGGTTGACAAGGTCAAATGAAACATCCTGATAATAGGTGGAAAAATAAAGAGTGTCAGGTAAAGGAACACTGAGAGCAACTGGTCCTGCAGAAGCAGGAACCCCTAAAGATGCAGCAAGAGGATCATTACAGGGGGAGGTCTGTCTTTAAGATCTTTCTTCTTCCTTTCCTTCTCTTTTTCTTTCTTCTTTTTAACGTATCATAGAAAGATAGGTTAGGATGTTTCAGGAGGATCCTCTTGGTGAATGGGGCCCCCAATTGACCTTCCTTCATTATGAAGGACAAACAGAATAAGGTTTTACCACTTATACCAGTAAAATGTATCAGTGTGTCTTTAAGTCAAGGTACCTTATTCTTAGCTCCCCAGCTCCTCCCACTCCATCCCCATCACCTCCTGGGTGCTATATCCTTACTCTAAGCCCTATTATCACCTGAGCTATTTTACAGAATAAAATGACATTGGTGTTTTTTGGTCAACCATATACCCAGTCCTCATCCAGTTTTTCCCAATCTTCCAAGAGACTGTTCGGTCTTTATTTCTATTTGATTTCATCCTTTTTCTTTAGGACCTTTTATTTTTATTTTTGATAGCTTTATTTCTCAAGGTCATTTTCAGTTTTAGGACTGCCTTCTGGAACATCAGTAACTCTGCCTAATTTAATATTATAAGATAATTTGACAGCATAGTTCAATTCCTTCATCCAGATCATCTATAAAAATGCATAATGGGTTGTTTCCTAGCTAAATCAGTCACGCGAACTAACCTTGTGTCCACCATTACAGAGAGCTATTAGCCACCTGGCATTCATACAACAAAGACCATTATTCTACCCTAGCATGCCTATAGAAGTATGCGCATTTGAGGTACTTCATTTACTCTTAAAAAACTATTTTAGGCAGCAAGCTTATTAATGTGAGTGTCACATTGGATGGAATGAAAGTAAACCGAAGAGTGGATTGCTGTGATATTTTGTTTCATTATTTTCAGGACACATCATGCATACAATTCTTTAGCACTGATATGCACTTGACTGAAGACCTGTTTTCCTCTAATGGGGTTGTCTTGTGAGCAAGCATGCAGAGTGATGTGGGAGGAGAAGAACAATTCCCCTGCAGCCAAATTTACTTTATCAGCCCTGGGGACCACAGGTAATAGGCATCTCAAACAAATCCCTTCATTCATTCCCTTCACTGCTTAAAAATGATTTCATTTTTTTATTGGATATATTTTTTCTCCTGATGATTGCATTACAAACATAAGAATAATTGGCAAAGATAACTATAATAAATATATAACTAATTAGATATAATTCTGTTACATATTTAAGAAACATTTGCTATCCTTTTTTATTTGATAATATTTTACAAAGAAAGAGTCCTTGTAACAAATACAGGTATTCAACTAAAGGAAAAGAGTCATGGGAATGCAAGAAAGTTTAGGTTAGGGATATAAATGTAAACATTTGTATCATCAATGAGTCCAGTCAACCTAGTAAGGTTTCATCACAAAGAAAAATGTGGGGAGCTACATGAACAAACATTTTGCAAAATAAACTGACAATATCACACAAACTTTAGTAATGGCTAGCTTCAAAAAACATTAAACCTTAGCTATTGACTAATTTTTTTCTTTCTAATGCACAAATTTTGATTGGTCCTATAACTTTAATAATGTAAAAGTAAATATCATTTTTCTTATTCTTCAGTGTATATTATATGAGGACACCTGCTACTGCTTTATATTTGTAATGGTGTGGTTAGGTATAAATTTGAGGCTTAGGGCTCTTGATTTAAATTGTTTGTTTTTATCCATTATAAAAGTCAAATATGTTCACTGTAGAAATTAAAGATAATCAGAAGAAGAAAATGAAATCTCCTACATTCCAAGTTCCCTGGAGTAGAACTGAGTTGTATGACTTACCCCAGAAACAAAAAGATCATGGTTACTTAACTTTAGAAGGCAATACAAGATGAAAGCATAATTTCAGAAAAGAGGGGGTTCTTATTACTGAAAGTACACAATACTAAAAAATGCTTAAGAACCTGAGTTTCCTAAGAATAGAGACCCATTAGTTGGTGATACACAAGATGAGAAGTTGTAATATTTATTTCCTAATTAAATGTCTGCCATAGTCCTTAATCAAAGATCACTTGGTCATAAATAAATGTCTATTAGGATGGGGCATGATAAATGAAAGAGAGTCAAACAAAATAGTAGAATTTGGGAGTCAGAGAGCTCATGAATATCCTTCTGTTGATATGAATGAAGATTTTCCAGCAAGATGGGGAAATGGGGGTGGGGTGGGGGGCGGTGGGGATAAGAATCAGAGAGACTGAGATTTTAAGGAACTGGTGGTTCACATGAACAGAAGGCTGGAAACTCAGGCAGGATTTCTACATGACAGGTGTTGAGGCAGAATTTCTTCTTCTCCAAGAAACCTCAAGTTTTTCCTCTCAAGGCTACCATCGACTGATTGGATAATGCCCACTCACATTACTGAGGATAATCAGTAAGGCAAATCCAATTGTACCCCAATTAAGTGGGGGAATTGTGGAAGCCTGTGTAACTATGTAAGCAGCTGCCAGGAGATCCTGAGACTGAAGCTGAGCCTAGAAAATATGGTCCTTGGTGCTGGCAGGATGCCTCAGAAGGAGAATTGTTTGCGTATAAGCAAAAAAAATCATGCCTGCGTGTATATGTACAAGGTCAGCACACACGGAGAACTTTCAAGAAGGACACCATCTCCTTCTGAACCCAAGTAACAGAAGGCTATTTCCATGTTATTGAGCAGCAGCATTTGGAATACACTGACATTAATCAGAAGCTACTAGGTACAAACACATGAGCCCTTCCGCCTGCTCCAACTTCACCCCACACCACTTACATCATTTGCAGAAGCATCTAAAACTCTCTCTTATTTATTTCAGTTAATAATACATAATAAGAGAAACAAGCATATTTAACAAATGGCCATTATTCTTTTGCTAGTAGACATTGAGTCAGAACATGAGCAGGGCAAAAAAAAGGAGAAAATTAAATAGCAGCTATATTAAGATGCAGAACAAAGAAAAGTAGAACTAAAAGGCCATGAAGACCCATCAGGAAGCCTGGAACATTACCTAGTTAAGTTGAGCCTTAATTTTCTAGGTAGAAGTCTGACAAAATCACATTTTGTTCTAGATTTACACACACACAGACACACACCACCACCACCACCTACAAAAAAGGGCTGTCTATACTGAAATTGCAGAGGTGGGAACTGAAAGCTAATTTAGCTCAGACAAGTGATGCTTTCCACAGAACCCCCACCCTATTCTAGATTCACTTGCTCTCCCAGCAAGTCATTCTTTCCCTTGTCTTCTTTCTAAGGCCCCTGGTGGACATCCCTTCTTAGAAGGCAGAAAACTGAAGGCAATTTCAGGTGGTGGCGGGTTTCCTTCATGTGAATGAGCGTGCTTGAACAATAAGGGGCTCCTAACGATACTGCCTACCTCTGATTCCTAGCCAAGCTACACTTGGTCTGGGATGATATTCAAAGTATTTCTCAGTCATTCCAGCACCAGCCAATCAGACTGAGCAAGTCCCAGGAGGCCCTGGGCAGACAGGTGTGAAGTATCCAGGTGGTGCAGGCGGGGCCACTCAGCCTTGCGGCACAGGAAGCCCAGCACGTGGACTCTGTACAGTACTTTTGAGAGGTAACAAAAAATGTCTTCATTTCTTTTAGAAAATCAGAATTTAAAAAAAAATGAATATATCAATGTGAAGATACTTACACCACTCAATTGTACACTAAAAAAGGGGTAAAATTGTAAATTTTATATTATGTATATTTTCACACAATAAAAAAAATGCAGATGCCATTAAAACTAACTCTATTAAATGACAGAAACCCATAGCTAAGCCAGGAAATGATGCGGATAATATAACATCCATAAACATCTCACCGCAGAAACCAATGGCACCTATTATCCAGAACATTTTGGTTAAAATAGGGTATAGAAGTCCAAAACTACTTCACAGAAAAAAAAAAATGAGTGTTATATGCTTCAGTTTTGTGTAACACTTATTCGTTTATTGGTAATAATTTCAGGAGTGTTAACAATAACAGGGTCACATAACATGACCATAATAAAATAGAATAACATAGTCAAAAATAGCCAAGGAGACAGTATAAAAGAAGGGAGAAAAGATGGGTAATCTTTACAAAATGCCAATGAGAAATATACTCTAAAAGTATATTTCTTGGGCCGGCCGAGTGGCGCATTGGTTAAGCGCTGGTTTTGGGATGCCAGCGGCCCCGGTTCGGATCCCACATGAGGGCCAGTGACACTGCCCTCTACAGCTAACAACAGCTCCACCTGGAGCTGGGCTGTGCGAGCCCCGGTGATGGTGTGGGCTGCAGCCCCTGCTGCAGTGGGCTGCCATAGGCTGCAGTGAGTGGCCCGCAGCCAGCGTGAGCGGCTGGCAGCCTAGCGTGAGCTGCCAATAGCCGCGATGAGCGACATCCAGAGGCCAGCGACCGATCTGCCTCATCCGGGAAGAGCGCAATGATGATACCAACAGTGAAGCAACATCCTCCGCAACTAAAACTAAAGAACAAGAAGACGGCAACTTGTCTGTTCCCCTTCCCCGATTCCCCAACGCTGTTCCCCTCCACCAATTCCCCAATAAAATCTTAAAAAAAATAAAAAATAAAAAAAAATAAAAGTATATTTCTTTAATAAGTTTTTAAATCTAAACAGCAAATATAATCCAACTTGGGTTATGTTTTTCTTTATACCAATGCAGTTATAAAACATATAGTTGTTTGTTTTTAATGGAAAAGGAGCCCATGAAGGCAAAAGTGCTTAGGGCCCAGGAAAGCCATCATGCAGTCCTGGATCTCGACCCCGGGGGAGGGTCTGGGGCTGTGCAGGTGGCAGGGTTCTGAGGGACTCAAGGCCACTGCTAATTGCTAATAGCACAGAAGTATCAGTATTTTAACAATGCTGTATCAATACCAGTACATAGAGGCCGGTGGTAGGACAGGCCGATCCTGCTGTTACTGAGAATACTTTTTAAACAGGTGCAGACTCTTTTCTTTCCTACTGTGAAACACTGGATGGACCCCATGTGGTCAATTTGGAATGCATGCCAATTTTAAAACATAATTCTCTATTAAAAACTTCCTTAGCTTTCTACCCTTGAATGAACTAGGATATGCAACACATTTTTATTTAAAGGTAACTCATATGCCTGCAAAGATAATTCAATAGGCAACTCTACTTAAGAAAACAAAATTGTACTTCACACATGACCAACCAGATATACCCAAATAGCAGATGCATGGCTGGAAGGAGCCATTGATCTCCAAAGTGCTCCTCAAAGTTCAGTGAGGGTTTGGTTATCTGACTCAGTCTTTGACACCATCCTTCTTTCCTGCCATCCTGTAGGCTGATTTCCAACACTCATGTTTAGAAGCTAGCCAACCCTTAGTCTTACCATTTTCTCATTTTCTCAAGTCAATGGCTTTGATTCCATTGTAGAAACTCATTCGATGGCCACATCCTAGGTTCTGTCATTCCCCAGAATTGTTCTACCTCTGAAATCCCGATGAATTCCAGTACATCCCCTTTGCTCATCACCTCCAATTCTTGTGGCTCTCTCATTCCTTCACTACTCCCATGCTTGTTGCTCTTTTTTCTCAACATTTTAACTTCCTTGGCCCTTCAACTTCCTGTTTGCTAGTCCCTGCCCCTACTAATTTTTTTCCTTACTCATCCTGCATGTGTTCAGTGGATTCTCCACCATTATTCTCAGTTTACTTGTCCCCTGACCTAAAGGCAGCAAATACCCAGCCTTGGACCAGTCCTCTAATCTACCTTCTCTGCAACTTTTCCTCAATTTTGGTTCTTGGGAGAAAGATGGGGAAGCTTTTAAAAGCTTTCACTGAAACTGGGATGAGCCATAATAAACACCCAGCATAGGAGGCGGAGTTCTGAAGAAGCAACATGCAACTCTCTTTCATTTCTCTCCTTGGAAATGATTTCACAGCTTTCTAATACTCTAGAGCTTTTTTTATAATACTTCTAGATGTATTTCCTAACACATCTAGAGCTATGGTGTGATAACTTGTACTCCCTTTAATCATCCTATAATGCTGTCCCACTTTATGCAAACATGAATTAAGCAAATACAAGAGACTATGATATGAAAATGAATGAAGTCTCAATTCATGCACAAAATTTGAAATACCATGAATCTAAACATTTTAAGATTTCATCCAGAATTGTATAATTGCAAAGATGGAAGACTGAGTAAATGGTGAACTATTTATGCTAAGGCCACATGGTGAAGTATCTAGCAAGTAAAAAACATTTTGCTTCATTTGTTAGTATTTTGTAAAGTATATACACTTGTTTATGTGCATGATAACTTCAGTCACTATTCTGCTGTTATTTAGCTATCCATTTATAATTTAAGATAATTTTTGTATCCTATAACAGTGTCATGCAAGCATTCATTAAATGGGGATGCTAGAAAAAAGTGTGAGGAATATATCTCAAAATCAATTACATTGATGTGGAAGTTGGAAGTGAATAAACAAACCTCTAAATAAAGCCAAAGAACTGCCATGGCTGTGCTGTTAATACAGAAACAAGCAATGGAGAAATATTAGAACTAATGCTGAAAAAATTGAAACCGTAACTATATAACATAATGACTAAAGATTTATACACTATGAGAATACATCCCACATTCTTTATATTTCTGCCTACGGGGAAATTAGTCCTTCAAATTTTTGTGAGTTTTTAATTATGTGTCTTCAACTTCCTTTTGTTTAGAGATGGAGCCAAATTCCATGTACATAAGGAAATGGGCCTGAATTCATTTATATAGTAATTTGTTTCCTTGTGGTTTTTCTGATTATAAACAATCATGCCAAATAGCGCAACAATGAAGAAAATCACCTACAATTTCACAATTCAATGACCAACATTACCAGCTTTTTGACAGTTTCTTCAGTATTTTTCTCTACATTTTTATATAGTTTAGATAAAATATGCATTCTATTTTGTATCTTAATGTTTTTCTTAACCATTAATGAAGATTTATTAAGACACTATCTATGAAAGTTACAAAGGTTGCATATATCTCATCATATTATTTAATTAGTACTATTTCTAATAGTAAGACATCAGGTACTTTCCAAGTTTTGCCATTATAAATAATCCAATGATGAGTATCTTTGGATATAAATTTTATTCTTAGTTTAAAGTATTTTTCTTTGGGGAAATTTCTTAGAATGAGAATCACTATATCACGTAGCAATCTTGATACAAACTGCCAAATTCCTTTCCAGAAAAAGTAAAACAATTAACAATTTGCCTGGCAACAAGCAAAAGAATCCACCTCAAGGGGTGTTGGAGGGCTGAGTGTACAAGGTAAAGGGATTAAGAGATACAAATTGGTGGGCTGGCCGAGTGGCGCAGTGGTTAGGTGCTGGTTTGGGAAGCCGGCAGCCCCGGTTTAGGTCCCACATATGAGGGCCAGTGACACTGCCCTCAAAACAAAACAAAAAAAAGAAGTACAAATTGGTAGTTACAAAATAGTCACAGGGAAGTAAAGTACAGCATAGGGAATATAGTCAATAATGCTATAGGTACTAGACTTATTAGGGGGATCACTCATAAATTATATAAATGTCTAACCACTACGCCGTCTACTACCTGAAACTAATATAATGTTGAATGTCAACTGCAATTGAAAATATATAAATATATATGTATACACATATATATAATCTCACCCTATCTTCACCCCACTGAGTATGAAATTTATAAATTTAATTTATAATTAATTTAGTTTTCCAGTCCTATAAAATGGTAGTTATCCCTTTTATTTGAGATTTCTGTCCCAGTTATCTCATGGATATATACCAAAAAAAAAAAAAATAATGGCTACAAAGAACAATTGACTATCTTCTTGGAATCTCTCATGGGTTGCAGTCAGATGGCAGCTAGAGTTGGAATCCAGGCTCACCTAGACTGGATGTCCAAGATGGCTTCCTCACTCATAAGTCAAGTTCAACAGTGTTTCTCTTCATGGCCTCTCCCTCTAGCACAATTGCCTGGATTTCTTACATGGTGAATCAGAGCTCCTAGAGTTCGAAGAAGTCTTCTTAAAAGCTAAGCCTAAATCTTGCACAAGGTCATTTTTGTCATATTCTATTGATCAAATTGAGGACCTGACAGCCCAGATTCAAAAGATGGAGAAACATTCAAATCTTGCTGGGTAAGTGGCCTGTGCAAACAGGAAGGTCTGCCATCTTTGGAGACAAACTACTATATCTTCCCTATTGATCTTTATTGATCTAGACTTTTCTTCATGAAAGTATTTTAAATCTGTGTTGCCATAGCAATTTGTATACTTTTTCTTTTATAGTTTACTAACCAGTTAGTGCTGATATGAAGGCAAGATACTCTTCGATATGCTTATTTTGCATTTAACCACCTGACTTATTCACGCTAATTTCTTCTCAGTTTAATACCATGGTTCTACTATCAAGATAATCATAATCATACTATCTGAAAATAAAGACAAATATTTTCTTCTCTTGTTCAATAATCAAATCTCTTATCTATTGCACTGGTTAAGTCTTCCAGAATAAGCCTAATAAGATGCTGCCTTGTTTTGTTTCTGTTGTTTAATTTTTTAAAGTAAAAGTATATTAAAGTTGTCAAATGGACATATTTTATCAACATACACATTTCCCAGAGCTAAATTAAGCCACTTACTTTTATGTATCAATGCAATACAAATGAATAGAAAAGTAGGTTCTTATTCCAGATAAGTTGTATTCAGAGACGGGGATAATAAAACAAAGTGAGGGAGAAAGTAAGTAATATATTTCCGACACTGCAATATTTTCTCCCTGAAATCTATAAACATCCAAAAATAAACCATAACCATAAAACATTTCATTGACTCCCACAAATAGCTAATATTGCTGAATAAATATAAAACATCATAAATTTCAGCAATTTGTCCCGTCTTCCCAAGCTTGATTCATTATTAGATGTAAAGAATCATTTTAAGTACATAAACAAGTATTAGAATATGGCTTTGCAGCCCCCTAGCACTTACAAGTGGCTGATAATCATATGGTGGAGTGTAGTATTCGCCATACGTTGTCAATGCATACCTAAGAGGGATGGATAAATTGATATTTGAGAAAAGAATGACTCCCAAAGGAAACATATTTTACAATTTTAGTGGTATGTATTTTACATAAAATAAAAACATTTTAAGAAGGCGTGGCCTGAATAAAATTTTAAAAACCCACCATTGTCTCAGGCCTTGTTTATAGTGCTAACTCCCATCAGCAACGTGTCCTTCCTTCATTACTTCCCATCCAGCACCACCTGCTAGTCTCATGTGCTAATGATATGCCACCAATCCCAAGTTCCTGAGCTCAGGTTCATTCCAGATTTTTGTGGTTCTCTTTACCACCAACTTTCTGCCTCTCAAACTTTTTTGATCCTTGGCCCCATGTTCTCTCCTAGATGACAACTGAAAAGATAATAGAAAACAACCAGGAGGACTGAGATAACAAGAGCTTCTCCAACCTCCATTCCATTAAACACACAGAAATGAAGGAGGAAATACGTCCTCCCTTCCCCAAATGTCCAGGCACAGCCAAGCTCAAAAGGGAAACCCTGAGGTGCAAGAGTGTACTCATTAGAAGGGGAAGCTATAAGCTCATGTCCCACGTATAGGGGTTCAAACCTCATGTCAAGGGCAGAAGACATGCTCTTGATTAGGTTCACAGAAGGCAAAGAGCTAAGTTTCTACTCAGAACCAGGAGTCTGTAAAGACTGTATCTCTACATGAAAGAGAACCCTCCCCGCAAAAAAAAAAAAAAATCTCCAGTAAACAGTCCAGGCAAACTTGCAAGGTTTCTCTCTGTTTGAAACTCAGGGTGGGGGAAAAATTATTCTCCTATGAAAGATTAAAGACCTACTTCTGTTCCTGGCAATATTATGGGACTAGATGGTTAAAGAATTTCCTCTTAGAATTGCACACCTAAAAATACTGAATATAAGGAAATTTAAACCTTTCAATGATGGCTGACCTTGTGGGCATGTAAAAGCATTCAACAAGAACTCCAAAATAACAAGGAAATCCAACTCAGCATGGTTATTGGGTACAGTTGCTAATATGTACCTGGAGGTAACCAACAATTCCTGACAGGCTTCCAAGGTGTGCTTCCCAAGGTAGCAGCATTAGTGCACTACCTGGGGACTTGTTAGAAATGCAAATACAGTCATGTGCCACATAATGGAGTTTCAGTCAATGATGGACCAAATATGTGACAGTGGTCCTGTAAGATTATAATGGAGCTGAAACAATCCTATTACCTAGTGGTGTGGCAGTCGTGATAATGTCACAGCACATGCATCACTCACATGCTTATGGGGATACTGGTGTAACCAAACCTGTGCACTGCTGGCTATATAAAAGTAGAGCACATGCAATCACATACAGTGCATGATACCTGATATTGATAATAAATGACTATGCTACTGGTTTGTGTATAAGTCCATACACAATATTATACTTTTTATCACTATTTTAGAGTGTACTCTTTCTACTAAAAAAAAAAAAAAATTTGCTGTGTAACAGTATGCCGTGTTAATGCTGGCAACAGATTCATATATATTTCATGTTTACTGTGTCTCTTGATTGTATTATTTTGTCTTGTGCTTGATTTAACCTATGTTGTTTTGTACAGTAACAGGCTTATACTCTAGGCTGATGGCCGAGGAGCAATAGGCTATATACACCATACAGCCCAGGTGTGTAGTAGTAGGCTCTGCCATCTACGTTTATGTAAGTATACTCTACCATGTTCAAACGATGACGAAATCACCTAATGATGCATTTCTGAGAGAGTACCCCTGTCATTAAGCAGCACATGACTATACTTGGGACCCACCCCAGATCTCCTGAATTAGAAACTCCAAGGGTAGGGCCCAGCAATCTGTGTTTTAAGAAGCCCTCTAGGCGATTTTGATGAATGCTAAAGTTTGAGTATTAGCAATTAAAAAAACAAAAATTAGAAGCATAACTTTCAACCCAGCAAATAGGAATATTTTTTAAAAGACCAATCTAATACAAAGCAGAAAAGGAGAATAAAAGGGAGAGTAAAATCATTTCTGCTCACTATACAAATTAAAATCATAAAAAAAAAATTAAATAACTTTGCAATCACAATGAAAGTAAAGGAATTAAACCCATCAGTGAAAGTATTTTCTCAGACTTAAATTGAACATCAAATTTTATTATGTAGTCCAACTCTGTGCTTTTATACCTAAAATAAAATTATTTTCAAATAAAGTTAGAAAGTAAAAAAATATAAAAAGATATATCCCACACATATTAACCAAAAGCAAGTTCGTGTTCCTATATCATACCGATTTTGAGTCAAAAATTATTAGTTATAAAGATTTACTAGGGCCGGCCGAGTGGCATGGTGGTTAAGTGCTAGCTTAGGAAGCCAGCAGCCCCGGTTTGGGTCCCACATATGAGGGCCAGTGACACTGCCCTCAAAAAAAAAAAAAATTTACTAATCATTACCTACTGGTTAAAGGAGTAAGTCACCAAGAAGATATAAAAACCCTAAGCCAGTAAACCTAGAACACATAGAATTTTAAGGCAAAAAAATGACAAGATCATAAAGATAAAATGACAATTCCACTGTCATAGAGGAAAATTGTAAGATTCCCAGATCCTTCAGTTCTTTAAATCCAAGTTTCTACATACATCCTCCAAAACTATACAGAGCAACAGCAAAGTAAATAAAATCACACAATTAGCCCATCAGAGATTAATTAGAAGACTACAAACTTCGGTTTACATGTCGTTTGGAGAACAATCAGTAGAGCCAGATCCGGACCCCAGGCTGGAGCAAAACTGAGTGGGGACTACATGGCAGAGAGAAGAGAGTGGCAAGTCCCTCACGGAAATGGAACAGGGGCATGCACCCAGAAAGAGACCATCCTTCCCTGATGGGGAAAAACTGACAATAAGCCTGAGACTAGAGGATTTGAACATTGGCTTTCCAAGACAGAGGCTTGGAAGTTATGCAAGACCACAATGGCATTCTTGGTAAGTGGAGAAGGGGGCAACTAGAAAAGTAAAGAAGAAAGTTAGAAATCAAGCCCAGAATTTAAGGGTCCTAGAACCACCACTTCTCTAAAAGATGTCATTAATGACATAAAGTCCACTTCACTGTTCTAACTGAAGAGGGCACTCTTGAACTAATATACTGAGGAAACGCCCAACTTCTCTTTCCCCCTCCATAGAATGATAATACCTGATTGCTGCTAGTCCTGGAAAATTCAACATATTTAAAATGTACAGAAAAGGGCAACATTACTATGAGTAAATAAGAATCAAAACTCAGCTGATGAAAACCCTCCCCAGAAACATTCCTGAACAGTCCGAGAAGTCCTCTATAAGCATTTCTATTTAATGATGTGCTGGCGAGTCTAGCAAATGCAGTAAAACAAGAAAAAGAAGCATACGGATGATAATTGGAATGGAAGAAACAAAAGTTTCATCTTCCAAAGATAAAATCCAAAAGAATCTTGGGATCATAAAAACAGGCAAGTTTCAAGAAGGTTGTTGGATACAAGATCAACATACAAAAACAGTATAGCCATATACCAGCAACAAGAATTAGAAAGCATAATTAAAGTGTACAAATTCCATTTATAACTGTAACAAAATCTCTAAGGTTCCTACATGAATACATCTAATAGAAGATTTATAAGACATTTATGGAGAAAATCATAAAATTTGTTCAAAGACATAAAGTAGCTCCTTTGTTTATAGATGTATGACTCAATATATGCTATATATGCTATATATACATACATATATAACTTCTAAAAAGTTTAAAGTCTCACATTTTATATATATATATATATATATATATATCTTGATTAAATTATAATTTAAAACTTCTATGGATCAAAAGACAGCATAAAGAGAGTTATAAGAGAAGCCATAGACTAGAAGATATCATAAAATTAATCAAAACAAGACTGGTACCCAGAATTTAGCAGCTTACAAATCAATAAAAAATAAAATCCCATAGAAGAATGGACAAAGCCTATAAACAGTCAGTTCACAGTAGAAAGAATCAGATGGCTAGTAAATATTTTAAGATAAATTCAAGCTTAAAATTCAGTCTTAAATTCAGTTGCTTACAGACTTTTTGTGACTGCCCCTGCCCACCACTTTTTTGAACCTGAAGAACAGGGCAACAATCTTCACATGATATGTTTACTCAGATTTGAAACAAGATGGTCTTTTGAGAATAAAAATTTAGAAAATCAGCAGAAATCCTCCTCTTAGATATCAACTTAAGGCTATAGCTGAATAAAGAACATAAGGAAAGAACAAGCCTTTAGAAGAGAAATGGCCTTCAGAGAAACTCAGGCAAGCAAGAGGTGAGGAAGATAAGGGAGGCACTGGTTCTAGGCATTGCCCTGGGAAGAGATATCCTGGCTCATGAATAGGTCTCCCTGGTTCTGGGAAGAAAGATGAAGTACAACAATGTCAGTGCTCCTCTCTGACCTATGATAGCTGACCATGACTTTACTTCATTGCCTGGAGCCACCAGGATCAAGCCTGTGCCCCAGGGTCCTGCTCACCATTCCATCCCTACCCATAGCTGACAGGTCCAAATATCAGCATCCAGCCCATGCCAGGACTCTCCCGTGGGACCTCTTAAGAGGGACCAATAGGAAAGGGCCAGTCACTCCCTGTGATGGGGTGTAACATCCCTACTCACAGAAGGAGCAAATGAAGACAACAAGAAGAGAATCCTGGAGATTTTCTAGTCCTGATCCCAGCAGTCTCTGAAGACCAACTCTTCTATGGAATTTCCCAGAGTTCCATAGGGTACTCCAGTCGTTTTTCAATAAACTCCCTTTTTGGACCAAGGTAATTTTATCTATGTTATTTGTCACTTAACAACCAAAATAATCCTGACTATTATAAATAGGCAATCAGGGTCTGAGGCCATTGATCATTGTAATCATCTAACAAACTCCCCTCTCTGTGATTCCAAACACTCTGAACAACATTCGATTACAGTTTGACTTCCTATATGCTTTTTTTTAAACTGAGAGAATGCTTTTATTAGGCTGACATGACTACTATGCTTAAACATTTTATTTCTCATTATTAATGAACTAATGAGAATTCTGGCTTTTTTTTGTGAGTTTAATGAGCACAAGTCAACCTGCCTGAGTCATACAAATTCTGAAGCACAGATAAAAGGGTCTTTCTGGGAATGTAAAACTGAAGACAAGATTCTGGTAAGTTTCAGCAGGATAACACTATGCTATAAAGTGCGCTTGGAAGTTGGAGGGTGGACGCAGCACCACCCACAATTTGCCACACATGCCCTCTTCGACCTTTGAAGACAGAAAACCAACTAGAGTTGTTTCTCATGAGAAAGGAAAAGTAGTCTGATACTGAAGTTATCACTAAAGCCATGGTACTAATCAAAATACCTTCCCCTGCACTACCACCAGTGATATCCTGTGTGACTCTATGACAAGATGAGGCATCAAAGCCCATGGAATCACAATTTCTTAAACCTGGAAGAATTTTAAATGTCAACTCTTCTTTTCTGTTTTCTCTGGAGGAGGGGCAGATACTTTCTCTCCCAGCTTCCCAGCAGCCAGAAAGAGGGCATGTGACATAAGCTCAGCAAATCAGATGGTCCCACCTCAGGGTCTGAATCTGGGTAAGTGGCTGAGAGTAACAGAGAGTTCATTTGGAATTAATCCCATCGCTGGCAGAGGAAGGAGCATTCATTCCTTAGGACCAGTGTAGCAACGGAGGGCAATGAGCCTACTTGACTCTGTGTGGTAGGAGGGAATGGAGAGCTTACAGCCACTCTGGGAAATTCTGTCTCATTCTTAACAGCAACCATCAATTTTTTTAAAACCTCATAATGTGCTGTAATGAATATCCCTGTCATTTCCTCCTCCTTCTACCTACTGAATGAAGTCTCCCCGCATTAACCCCCGCACACATACTCCAAATCTGATAATCCTTTCACAGCTGCTGAATGCTAGGCCTATGTTTTAGAAATCAGCTTCTAAGAAGCTAGTGAGTAAGTAGAGAGGAAAGATAAAGTGCAGGACAATTTGAATCTGCTCTTACTCCTAATCAAAGCCAAGCTCTTGCTAAGTTCCCTAGCAGTTTGGAAATAGTTCTCCCCTCCCATCAAACACACACACCTGTGAACCGCAAAACTCCTAATCTATGCTTTACTGCTAGGTAGTCTTGGTCTTGAGCAAGTCATTTAAACCCTCTGCATCTTAATTCCCACCCCTCATCAGTATCTGTCCCATAAATATTTATAGAATAGATGGATGGATTTATTAATTAATGAGAAATTGGATTCCTCAATTATCTTGGTGCTTTGATTTCCTCTTCTATACAATTTTAAAAATGCCTATCCAAATGACCTTATATGATTATTAGGAGGAAAGCGATAGTGGATAATGTACATGAAAGGACTTTAAGGCTATGGAGCATTATATACATTTAAGCATGAATGAGAATGTACTATAGTGATTAAGGAACATGGGCTCTGCAGTCAGACAGATCAGGCATGAGTTTAAAACCCAGCTCTGGTGCTTACTAGGTAAGGCCTTTTGGAAAATTACTTTACTTCTCTGAGCCCCTTCTCAATGGAGGTAATTCCAACAGCTATCTCAAAGAATCAGAATGAAATGAAATAAGGCACATAAAGCCCTTAACTCAGTGCCAGACACATAGTATGTGCCCATTAACAGTTATAGAAGAAAAACAGTATCAAACAGGACCGGCTGAGTGGTGCGGTGGTTAGGCGCTGGCTTGGGAAGCCGTGGCCCCGGTTAGGGCCCCACATGTGAGGGCCAGTGACACTGCCCTCAAAAAAAACACACACAAAAAAACAAAACAGTATCAAACAGTAGAAGGGCATGGGTTTTTTTTGCTTTGTAATTTGATTATTCAAGCTGCAGGGTGGAGAATAGATTGTAAGGGAGGAGCCTGGAGACAGAGGAGCTATTTAGGATACTTATATTAGCAATTAGATCTGGGTCAGTGACTTCTCTCTTGCTTCAGTCTCAAATATCCACCTATTATCTGATATGTTCTGCTTCCCATCTTTACTGCCTCAATGAATGGTCCCAATACCTCCCAGTTGCTTGAGCCAGAAGCCTAGGAATCAACCTTCGGTCTTGTTTACTCTCACAATTAATCAGTCATCAAGTAGATGTTTATTCTTCTCCCTTAATATGTCTAAAATCTGAACGCTTCTCTCCCACCACACTGCCATCACAGGTCAGGTCCTTGTTATGTGTGGCCTTGATTAGTCTTTTGACTGCAGTCTCAGCTGTCTACCAACCTGTTTTCTGAGTTCTAAACACAAATCTGATCATTTCTATGCCATGCTTGAAAAGCTTCCACTGTAGCCTGCATGATAAAGTCCCAACTCCTTAGCATAATTCTCAGGTCTTGCTTGCTTTGTCTCCAATGTCTGTCTCCAACTTTAGCTGTTGTCACTAAAAAGTTGTACTCTGTGAGCCAAGCATACCCATCATAGGTCTCACTTCTCCCTGCTTTGGTAGGTCCTTTATCTTCTGCCCAGGGTACCCTTCTTTCCTGTTGATCTGGCCAACTCCAACTCCCACTCCATGGCTCAGCTCAGGTGTTGTTTCTCTCGGAAAGCCTTTCCTCACCTTTCAGATCTGAGTTCTGTCCTCCCCTGGCATCCTATGTTCACCCTAGCACGTTGTAGAGTGTAGGTTGGCCAACACCTATTTCAACCTCCCTTCTCCCTGAATTTCTTTACTTAACAGCTCAAAACACTTGTAACCAAGAGTGGCTATGCCAGTGTATCCAACAGCTGAAGAACAAAGAACCTGAAGCGGGTTCCCCTCCCACTTCTTCCTTTCTAGGACAGATTGATGGGAGACATGGCAACCATCTTGAGACCGTGAGAATGAGAGTGACCTACAAAGCTCATAGAGAAGAAAGACAAAAAGATCTTACATCCTTGACAACATTGTATAGGTGCCATGCCAGTCTTGAATTCCCTTATATTTCATGCCAGGTGACCAAATTCCTTATTTATTCAAATTGTTAGTTAGGTTTTCTATTACTTTTAGCCAAGTGTATTCCTGACTGATACATGAGTTTTGACTGGTTATTTTTCTGTCTCATACATTAGACAAAGGAGCTCCTTCTGGAATGAGAGTGTCTTTTGTCTCTATATTCCTAGTATCTGATTGTTCTACGTATACAGTAGGCACTCATCAAATGTTTATGTTGAAACAATGAATTCAGATACATTGGACAAATGTAATTTCTTCAGGCCTAAAAAGTTTTGGGAGCCATTTGAAAGAATAATATAAGGTTTACATGTAGGGTAATAATATAACTCTGTAATGGCTACATATGGAATCAAATTAAATATGGAGAGCAGCAAGATTTCTGTAATTCTGATAAGTTCTTATTCCTAAACCTCCACTATGCTTCAAAGATTCATATCGACTATCCACTGGGACTTTAAGTATTTATACATAATGATATTTATATGACAACCACATAAATTTTCAATACTATTTTAAGAGAAATACTAGTAATACCAGTTCATCATTAATGTACATGGGATAAAAAAGAAATGTGAAGATTAAATATAAATTCCACCACCATAACATTTTGAAAACCTTTACTACTAACTCATTTTGTTAGTTCATCAGTCCCAAAATTTTGAACTGCTTGCATCCCTGATGCATTAGCAATGACAAATAGGCAATAATTTATAGGCCTGTCATATAAGCTACACAATGGTAAAAATAGCCATATAATCACTTAGAGATATGAAGGTTTTTTCAATTACCTATTTCTGTGGCTTAAAAGTTAGTAGCTTAAAATAACAATCATTTTATTATCTCTGATTATACTGTGGGATGGCTGGGTTCATCTGGCTGGCTTTTTCACTCCGTTGGACATCAGTTAGAGCTACAGGTATGCAGGTACTTGACTACACTAGAATATCCAAGACAGCTCACACACATGGTTGGCACTTGGTTTTGCCTGTTTTTCTGTGAGCTCAGTTGGAGCTGGTAAATACAGTGCCTTGGTTCTCTTCCACATGCCCTCTTCATGTGTCTTGGGCTTCACACAGCATATCAGCTAGAGTCCAAGAATCAGAAAATAGAATCTACCAGTCCCTTTAAGTGGGTCTGCATTCAGGAGTCCCAGAACATCACTTGTGCCACATTCTGTTGGTCAAAGCCAGTCACGAGGCCAGCCCAGTTTCAGAGGGCAGGCATATAACTTCGGCCTCTTAATGGGAACTGTGGCATGCTGGCACAGAGAGGTAAGGAACTGTTGGAGGCCACCTCTGGAGACTAGCAACCATAATAAGTAAATCAAATAAGTCCATCTTCATAATTTTACCTTTTTTTTTTTTTTTTTTTTTAGCTAAGCCATCCTGCCACCTGTTGGCAGCTCAGCTCAGGCTGGGTATCGAACTGCTGTTGCTCAGAGCTCAGCTCGTACTCTTGAGTGAGCTCTTACCCAAATGAGCCACTTCAATAAAGACTTAAAAATATGGTCTTAGTCAGCCATCAGTCTATTGTGATACCCAAACTTTAGATCTAGCAGCTACATATCAGGTGCCTTCACGTAGTTTTTTCTTATCAAATTGTTTGAGTCACCCTGCAGGGACAGCAATGAAATAGGTTGTTATTACCATCATTAAAACACTCCTATGCCAAGGCACACAACTCAAGTCAGGACCTGAGTCACAACCCCATATATTAACGAATGGAAAAGTGTCCCACGTACATAGCCATTTGGCTTCAAAGTACACCAGCTAAGGAAGGACACCCTATATGAAGGAGTAATGCAAAGAGAAGTAGCATTTTGGTTGACTTTGAAATCATTTCAGCAAATTTGGCCATCTAGAAAAACGGTCATTCACTCAGCACTAGCTAAGCCACCCATTCCTGGGAGCCCAGGTTGGTGATGTGACTTCAGGCAGGATTCTTGCCTCAGAGAGGAAAAATAGCAAGCCAAGACCAAGGCATATCTGAGGAACCAGTAGCTCAGGTTGTTTGAAAAATGGAAAATTTGATGCCAGAAATTTCAAAAGAGATGAAGAACCTTTCCCAGTACTTCCTTTATGAGCTTGGTGCTCAAGGCCTGGCCTGTCTAAATGTAGCAATTATCATCTCCGTGTTTACAGAGGAAAGCGATGCTCAGAGTTCTCCTAATTGGCCCATCATTCAGAGAGATAGCATAGAAAATTAGCTAAGGCCATGAGCTTTAGCATTAGACTTTTATAGTTGACATCTTGGCACATTATCACTTACAAGCTATGAGAGTTTAGACATGTTATGTGACTTCTCTGTGCCTTGTTTTTCCCTCCAAAGAATGCAGATAATGATGGAACCAATTCATAGTTTTTGCAGGGAGGAAATGAGTTAGCATATGTAAAACCCTTAGAATAGTGCCTGGCACATAATAAGCACCATGTAAGTTGTTTGCTGTTATTAATATTACTCTTAAAGTAAGGGAGACCCACAGCAAACTGATGAAGCAAAGAAAAAAAAAAAAAACAGAGGAAAATTCCAGAGCACATAAAAAGCCTATCTTCAGAGCTGTCTTTTTCCACACTTCTGTTTCACTTCATTTACTGATAGATGCTCCCCCAGCTGCAAGATGCCCTCTGTAACTTGCCACCTGGACCATGACGGAGCATCTTGTCCCAAACTCCAATTATTATCCGAGAGTGCTTTCTGATTGGCCTGGCCTGGGTCATATACCCAACATTTGGGTTTGTGGGAGATAGGAGTGAGGAACAAAACCAGCCTAACCATTTTATGGCTTAACTGAATGGGGGTGAGGATGTTGTCCAAAAGAAGAAAGCTGGACACACAAATACAAAAGGTCCGCCAATGAGTAAGATGGGGAGTCAAGAATTGAATTCCGGTCTGTCTCACTGCCATTCCATAGTCTTTTCACCACGCCGCTCTCCTCTTCACATTTTCTTTGTCGTCCTCATCACCGTCATGCAGGGCAATTCTTTAAACTTTCTTTATTCTTCTGGAAAAATGTTCCACAACTGTGTGGTATTTTACCAAGAGATAACCCACCACACAAGTGCCTGAGTATAAAAGAAAGTAAATGCCTTCCACTGTACTGACAAAAGACAAAGAGCGAAAAGAAACCTCTCTTACTATTCATATGCAGTCACATTCCTCTGAAGAGAGCTAAAGGTTTTACAGATGCTGAATGTCCCCACGGGAGGAAGAAATTGGAAGAGTTTAAACTGTGGCCTAAGCTTGCTACTACTACTGAGAAATAATCACTCCTCATACATATGGATACCCGCTCTGTGCCTACTATGAAAACTTAACTACCTGAACTGCTCCTTGGCTTCATTTAACCGTCCATTTATGTGACTACAGATGCCTTTTTCCTTAGAATCATAAAATTTTAGGGCAGGAAAGGACTTCACAGATCATTTGGTTCAGTCCCCTCATTTTCCAGATGGAAACAACTGAAGCCCAGAGAGGGTTATTAGCCAGCACAAGGTCACATAGCAGGGTTAGTGCAGGTCTAGAGGTAAAACCCATGTCTTATATTTTCCCATACTAGGCCCTTTTTGAAAAACCACACTGTGTCCAAAAAGATACCCAGTGATCCAAAACACTATTAATGTATTCTGTAGTCATGTGGATTGCAATAAGTATTTGGATGAATTTTGGAAATGACACATTTATCATAAAATTTCGACAATATACACTAATCGCTACCACCAGGAGGAATGAAATTTGGTAAAAATGATAACACACATTAGTTTAGGGCTGATCTTGCATATCCCTCCATCCTCTAGTAGGTGGTCAGTACTCTAGGCTGCCCGCAAACTGACCCAGGCTCCCATAGATTTGCTTCTCACCCGGAAAATACTCTATGCCAGAATTGGGTTTTCCCTGTCAGAAAAACTAACTTCTCCTATGAGCTATTGTCCCAGGACCACACACGGTTAATATATGCATATTTAAATAAAGGTTTCTGATAAAGGATCTTTACATTGTACTTATACTACTCCTCCCTTTCAAAATCGGATCTGTTTGACATGGTTTTTGTAGTTGCTTGGTTTTTCGTCCTATTGTTTTGGTTTGTGGTTGTTTGTTTAATGGTCACAGAGGTAGTCCAGTTATTATACATGGAAAATCTTACTTCTTAGAAGGAATCACCTACACCTGTCTGGTTCTATGGACAAATCATAAAATTATTTTGTATTAGATAATCATATATCCAGGGGCCTTCTGATAATGAGTGAGTTAGTTTCCCATGTCTGAAAGAGTACTTCCAAATTAAGCTGAAGTTCCTTGAGAATTCTTGAGAACAAGATGAAAGGGCAAGAAAGACTCTTAAATTAACTCACTAATTATATTCATGTTCCCATCCACTTTTCCTATGTGCCTTAAGGGAAACGTGCCTCTCATTGCTCTTCTACACAAAAAGTAAGATGTGTTAGAGACCCCCTCTAAGCATGGAACTGTATCACTTTGAGACCATAAGAGTACTGTTGATATCTAAGAGGTCTTTGAGCCTCTTTGCCTCTCACTCCTTCTATCACTGGCCAATTCCTTGGAAACTCACTGATGGAAATACAACCAACTCTCAAGAGAAATAATAGGTCTAGTTCTAGATAAACTCACTTATGCTCAAACTATATAAATCTCATTTTGTGTTTTGTTTTGTTTTTTTGAGGGCAGTGTCACTGGCCCTCATATGTGGGACCGAACCGGGGCCGCTGGC
Organism: Aselliscus stoliczkanus; assembly: GCA_033961575.1. NCBI lineage: Eukaryota > Metazoa > Chordata > Mammalia > Chiroptera > Hipposideridae > Aselliscus > Aselliscus stoliczkanus. Next base: position 162,219,505 of record CM066728.1, read on the forward strand.
TTCCCAGGCCAGCACTTAACCACTGTGCCACTCGGCCAGCCCTATAAATCTCATTTTTAAAGTTGAAGTTATTTATATCACTTTTATTCTCAACCTGACTACTCTCTACATTACAATTTTTAATTTTTTTTTTTCTCTGTGACTTATGTGGAGGGAATTATCCACAGAGCCTTTTTCTGTAGTTAAGGTCAGGAGTGATAAGTCCAGTGGTGGCAAGCATTCTAGTTGTTCTGTTTCCAGTATGCTCCACTGAGATATTTGCTGCCAGTTTAAGGAGGAAAGGTATTATGTCTTCTTCACATTGGCTCAAAATAAATAGGTAGGCTATTGGTTAAGTTGCGAGAAAAGAAGCCATTGTCAAATGCTATCACAGCATAATTAATATTATTTAAAATTAAGATAAATGTCTTGACTAATGTCTCAATAACAAAGTTATACCTGTATTCTGATTATCTTCATTAAGAGGTAACCTAAAGTCTAAATTTACAATACAATTACTACTTTTCTTTTATAAGTTGAAGCACACTATTTTGGTCTACTGAGCAAACTCATTCTTATTCATTGCCTTTTAAAGTTGACATTTAACTTCCACAGCTGCACAGCTGGCAAGAAGCAAAAGAATATTTAATATTCAAGAGAGCAGATTCTAAGACACCAAAGCATTCTATTGTATGGAATGTCCTATAATTAGTGTACATTAACTAAAAGAAAGAATTGCATCTGAAATTAGCAGAGAACAGTTGAAGATGCTCATATAGTTATTTCCTTGTTAATACTCATGAATCAAATAAAACAAACAAGCAATTCTAGCAACTGAAACCAATAAGGGCTGATTTTCTAAAGACCATGTCTTCTACTGCCTTTACCAGAATAGAGCTGAGAACAACATTTGGTTCTACAGGCCTTGAAGCCCTAAATCAAATAACATAGGAATTAGCTATGCCTCTTCCATTATTAATTTGCTGTTCAACATCAGAAATAATTTATTAATTCAAGGAATAATTATTGTGCAGCTGCTGTAGGTCAGGCCCTCTGTTATGCACTCGGGATAGAGCTGAGACAGTTTTGCTCTTCAGAGCACTGACTCGAGCAAGAAAGACAAACAAGAATGCAATTAACTGCAACCAAGCTGGATAGTGTCAAGATAGAAGAAACACACAGTGATATGACTATCCAAGGGTCATACCATGGGGGTGGGGGGTGGCAGTAGCAAGGGAAGCTCCTGTGGGGGAGGTGACATTTCACATGAAACTTGACTTCAGAGTTAAGAATACACGTACAGCTCACATCTTGCTCCCTCAAAAAGTTCCACTAAAACCACATTAAAGAGACCTTTAAAAAATAAATCCTAGGGCCGGCCAAGTGGCGCAGTGGTTAAGCGCTGGCTTGGGAAGCCAGCGTCCCCGGTTCAGTCCCACATATGAGGGCCAGTGACACTGCCCTCAAAAAAATAAAAAAATTAAAAAAAATAAATCCACAAGAACAGGGAAAACAGAAAAAGGGACAAGAGAAACAAATTTGGGAAGCTAAAGAGAAGATGGACAAGTAGTCTCTGACTTAGCAGAAAGCAGAGTCTTAAATCAGCAAGGGAGAACCGGGGGAGAGCTGTCAGAGAAGCAGTTCCATAGAGTGCTAGGCCTCTCCTGCATTCCCCACTGCTGGGTGACCGCCCCTACCCCAGTCCAGCAGGAAGCTAGAAATGTATTCACTGGAAAGGGTAAATGAGAAAGACCTTGAACAGCAACACGGTTCAGTGACCACACACAATGAAGGATTAGTGTTGATGTCCCAGCCAAATGCCCTGCTCCGCCAAGAACACAGGCATTAGCCCTCCAACTTCAGATGGCAGCTCAGGGAGCTTCCTCTGGGGACTCTGACCAACCCACAAGGAAAGACTGAAATACTGACACTAGAGCTCCTGGTGGTGGTGGTGGGGGGGAGACGCACCTAGATCCCTCCAATGAAGCTCCAAGTCCACAAGCCTCACTCACAGGCTGCAAGCCTCATCTCTTAATCATGAGGAGAAAACCAAGGATTGATTACCAGACACCTGAAGAAAGCCTGACATAGAAGATAGATATCTGCCAACAAACAAAACAAACAGAAACAAGACAACATCTTGGAGGAAATAGAAACTATACACAGATTAAAAAAAAGAAATTAAAGAAAAACAAACTATCTTTAACATCTCCAGATAGATAAGATATTGCAGTCATGAAATAAAAAAAAAGAAAAAATGGATACTATAAAAATAGAAGGATTCAGAAAACAAAAATAGAACTCAATAGTAAAGCTAAAAAAACAAAAAAGCAAAATAGGGAGTAACGACAAAAAATAAAAAAGAGAAAACAAGATAATTAAAGACAGGTAAGCAATCTAACACTCAAATAAAGAATTTTGAAAAAGAAAGAACAGAAAATGGTAGGTTAACCAGTATGCATCAGTTATTGTTCTAATTGTTTTACATACATTAACTTGCTTCATCATCACAACAATCCTAAAACATGGGTGCCTATGCAATTATCATCCCAATTTTACAGATGAAGAAACTGAGGTACAAAATGGTTATACAACTAGCCCAAGATCACATAGCTCGTAAGTGGCAGGGCCAGGATTTCAAGGCAGGTCACTTAGCCCCAGAGCCCACTACACAATACCACCATGCAGGAGAGAGTACCACGGTAAAATTCCAGAATACACTAGAGATAGCTCTAGTTGATGTACTGTTTTGATAGTGCATGTAGAGCCCAGACCCTGATCAGTTGCCTGAAGGGAACCCCAAGAAGACTTCTGTTCCCACCTCCATGCACAACTTCCTTCTCTCCAATACCCTGTCCTACCCATTCGAGTCATATCAGAAGCTCTAAATTCCTACTCCCACCTCCAATCTTAGCAAGAACATTGCTCTGCACTTGGGTTCACTTGCCTGCACCACAGCCAGGCAAATTCAGATGAGTCCCCTCTCATCTCAAGGACACAGAGCCTCACTGGTTGCTATCCAACACTTGACAACAGTTGCCTAATATATTTTGCCCAGTTCTATAGTTATTCATGGCAGGATAGTAAGTCTGAAACCAGCCATTTTATACCTAAAGATATCTTTATTTGACCCTCACTTTTAAATAACACTGGTTTCAAAATTCTTCTCCTTCAGTACTTTAATGGCATGTACACTCTTGTATCCAGTGTTGCTGTTGGGAAATTAATGTCAACCTGATTTTTATTATTTTGCTGCTGTTTCCTTTACTCCCTAAATAATAAAGCTTTAACATTCTGTTCCATCGGTTTTAAATTCTTGTTCCGTTTGCTCCACCAGGTCTGCTTCCTCTCGGATAGTTTGCCTATGTCTCATTCCTCATGATGCTATTGTTCTTTAGATGTGTCATGGCTTTTTTTAAGCTGGAGCTTCATCTGTATTACTCCTAAAACTATCAGTTGCCTCTGCTTTTGATGAGTACTTTGGTGGTCCGGCGAAAACTGAGGCAAAGCTGATGTCTTCACTGTGAGTGTGGGAAATATGGGCTGAGTGCCTGTACTGCAGTTAGCTGAAATGAACTGTGCAGTAAAGTGTTGGATTGCGAGTAATGTGGTTTGAGAGTGTTCTGCAAAATGAGCAAACATTTCTAACACATTTTAATTTGGTAGACGAGCGATGTCTTGCAATACAAGTAATTTGTTTCCGGAACGAATTGTGCTCGCAAACCAAGGTATTACTGTACTTGTTTTCCCTGGCATTTCTTTCTCCTTAGGTGCACTGCCTAGTTCTTCTACATCCAAGACCTCTTTCTCTAATTGGAGTTGGGGTAGACAACTCAGGGTCCTACTGGCTCTCTGTGGTTCTCATTATAGATCTCAGTGCTGAGATCAGAGCCTCAGGGAAGCTGGTTATTGGCATCAAATCCTCTATTATGTAGAGGCCTAGCTTTCTCATTTTCTGCCTTGGACTAAAAACAGCAGTCAAAGTCAGTGCAGAAAATGCAACTTTGGGCACATAATCCAAGTGTGCAAACACAATAGACAAGACTCATTCTAAGAGCTCCTGTCTAAGCCTGGCCCACCAATATCCCAGCTCCCACCCTGGACTGGCCCGAGACTCGATCTAGAAACTTCGTCTCTGGACTTCTCCTTTCTCCCCTCTTCCATTCCCTACATTTTTCCTATTCTAGTCCTTTCTTTTCTTTAGAGTTTCTCAGAGTTTTGATACAGTTTTTAAAGTCTGTCTCTGGATTCATCCTGTCTTTGCTGAAAGTCATGATTACAACACAGGGAAGGGGACCAGCAGGATGTTTTTAGCTCATCACCTTGATGAAAGCCAGAAAACCACACTCCTCAAGGACCATGCTGGGGATACTCCATGTGGACCTGCCAGCCAACTCAGAGGTGCCACAGAGACGGCAGGGGATGCAGGCCAGTCTTACAGAGGCAATCAGGGTGAGAATGCCTGGCCAGAATTATAACAGGCCATTGTGAAATGAGGTGTGACATTATCATTCAGGGCATTCTCCACTTCCATCTCAGGCAGGCTCTGTAAAATAGCCAGCGAACCTATAACCCATGCCTGAAGGAAGCTTATCTAATGCACGGGTTTTCTCCATAGGGCACATCAGAGCTTTCATCTGCTTAGGAACACGAGACAACACTTTAGCCCTATACTTCGGAGCCATTTCAAATGACAAACACACAAAAAATGTCACTAAATATACACCCTGAAAAGGACACTTGCTTACAGTACGAGAGCTGAAATGAGAAGGCAGAGCCTTGCCTTGTTCAACCTCAGCTGGGAACGTGGGCATCGGGGGACTCACACGTGTCACCACGCTCTCTACAGGTTTGTCAGTGACTGCTACAGCTCCCCAAGTATTGATTATAGGGTTATATATAGTTTTTAGTGAGAAGGAGAATTCACAAATATGGAATCCATGAATAACATGGATTGATTGTATTATTATTATTAATGCTATGCATATTGATAGGGAAGAAAAACCTTTTGTTAAAGAAGGGCATTTTGTTGACCTTAGTACCATTCATCCCTTCACCCCTGCAAACAAACCTCCTGTTTGTTTAGAGATTACTCACAATTTGTGCCGATCTGGTGGGTGTCTAGTAAAGAGAGCTCCAAAGCCTGTCCTAGGCAACCCAGTGTCCCTGGAAGGAAGATAACAAGTTTTAGAAACATGTCAGATTGACATTTATAGACTACCAAAGTCATAGAAACCTAATTTGGGGCTGAATTTTTATGACAATTATTTTTTAAAGAATTTTCAGGTTTACAACTTTATGTGCTCTGCAAAGTAAAATGTCCCAATGTGTAAATGGAAATTTCAGCATTTTGTCATTACTTTGACTACATTTTCCAATAATTACAATGAGACAGTCTTTATCACATTTCCATAGAAAGGCACTGTTGCAGGACTATAGATAGGACCAGGAAACAGTCCCAACACTCAAGGAACTCTCTATCTCAACATCACTAACTAGAATGTAAGTACAACTCTTATATGGAACATAAACAAAATGCTCAGAAGACAAGGACATAAGAGCAATTAATCCTGATTAATAACAGCTTATGTAATTCTTAATGCACCTCAGGCAATATTTCTATGCACATTTCATATTTTATTTCATCTGAATTTCAGAAAAACTCTATGAAGTAGGCGCTTTTATAATTCCTATTTTACAGGTGAACAAACAGAAGATTATAGACATCAAATGACTTGTACAAGTAAATTGTGGAGCTGGAATTCAAACCTAGATAGTCAGAATCCTGACTGGAAAAACACGTAAAGAAGAAATGACATTTTAGCTGGACCCAGGATGAGTAGTGCTGATTGGCAAACAACCACAGGAAGGGAATTCCACACAGATGGAATGATGTCAGCAGAGAGCATGGGGCTCAAGATACGTTCCTGTGCTTGGTGTGTTCCTGTGATGCATAGCTGGGGTCACTATACCGCTTCAGCAGTTACATGAATCCTTCCTTGCAGGTGCACATTCTGTAAGCAGAGGAAAATATTAAGAATACCTTTCGATAACCCCAGAGTTCAAAGTTTCCTCATTCAATAAAGCCTTGCTTTGTATTTCAGCGAATTCTGTGTTGAAATACACTTGTGCCATTTGTTCTTGTGTTTCTGATATCCAAGTCTGGAAAAACAGAAGCCATATATAAAAAAAAGTAAATGAATTATTTTAAAAAATGGTCAGTTACTAAAATATATTTCTGCTAAAGAACATTCTGATTTTAATTGTTGACTTCACTGACATTAAAAATAAGTGATAGGTCATAGCAGTTAACTATTTCATCATAACTATGTGAAAATAGCAATTTCTTACTACGTGTTGCTGGAAAATGAAAATCAAATTAGTTGTTTCTTTGAAATGAAAAGTGCTGCATTCAACTAAATACCAATTACATCTGCTTTCTATTTCCTTCTCAAGGTAAATATATTTTAAGTTCTCTAAGGAAAAAAATGTTTGTAGCAATCACTTTGTAAATCACATAGGACTTCAGATAATCATCATCATTGTCATCATCATCATTCTCTATCACAGATGATAAACTCAATGAATTATCAAGCAAATGTTACTATGAGGAAAATTTGCAGATTGTAAGATGTACTCCAACCCACTGCAGATGCATCATGGGTAACATCTAGGGGATTCTGAGGAACAAAAATGGATGCTGAGGTTTGAATATTTTCATACAACACTCTAGAAGATCACAAATGTGGAGGTTCACAGCAGAGAACCAGAACTCACCACCACCAAGAGAACCCATTACTTTCCCTGAGCCTCAAGAATAGGTTCCACAACACATCCAATGAAGCCCAGATCATATTAATCCCATCAGATTTTGTTTAAAAACTGAGAAACCACTGTTTAGATGGAGGCTTCAACTGCAAGAGTATCAGAGCTATAGTCAAATGCCTTAGGTCCACTTTGGGTTAGTATAATAAGGCTCTGTAATAACTAGGAATCCATCTACTTAAAGCAATTTTAATTAGAGTCTCTGGTAATACTTCCCTGGTCTATTCCATGGCTCTGTTGATCCTTGTCACCACTGTTCTCTAAGATCTCCACTTCCTGAATCACCAGCCTCCCAGCCCAGTTTCCCTGCTCTGATTCCTATACCCTCAGTTCCACTACTCCTCTTGTTACATTCCCAAGTTCACAAGTCAATGGTAGAGGACACAGTATTGGGCTTCATATTTTATACTTTAACAAAAAATAAAACATACCTTTAGGGGAAAAAAAGTTACTAGCTACCATTTTGTTTTCAGGTATAAGTTTGATTCCAAAATGAACCTCAGGTATGCTCTGATCATTTTTGGCAGTAAAATACTTCAACACATCAATTAACACCTTTGAAAATTATATGAAACAAAGATATTGCCAAAGATGAAATAATGAGAAGTAAACAAAAACAGATCGCATTAGTGGAGCTTAAGTTTATCGAGTGCTTATTCTGTGTTAGTCATTACATTAAGCACTTTGTATGCATTATTTCATTAATGTTCAAAGTAACCCTAGGAATGTTGTGTATATCATACATTGTCACAGAAGAAAAAGAAAATTAAATGGGAAACTGAAGAGATTTTAATGAAGGATGTATTTATAAAAGTGTGGCCACATTCAGAAAACACCAAACAATGTTGAAATGCCATGAGGATAGCTAGCAAGAGTGGGGATCCATAAGGTAGGAGCAGTTACTGGAATCCTGAAAGACCTACAGCTGTAAAAGGGGGGCCACTTGATAGTTGTGGCTTTCAGAATAGTCAGTGTCTTAGTTCATTGCTGGTTACAAATACTGTAGACTGGATGGCTTATAAACAACAGAAATTTATTTCTCACAGCTATTGAAGTTGAGAAGCCCAAGATCAAGACACCAACAGATTCAGTGTCTAGTAAAGGCCATCTTTTCACTGTGTCCTCACATGGCAGGAAGGAGCTCCTTGGGAGATTTTTTAGAAGGGCACTAATCCCATTCATGAGGGCTCCCAAATGACCCTCTCCTAATACCATCACACTGAGGGGTTAGGATTTCATCATGATAATTTAGGGGGGACCCAAACATTCAGTCTGTAGCACACAGCCACTGCCAAACCGTGGCCCTGCAGGGAGGAAACCATAGGAATAAATGTTCAAATGAACTCTCCTCTCATTTCTGGCTACCTGCCAGTGCCTTTCACATGCCAATCCCAACAGGAAGCCAGAGGGCAAGGGAGTTCATTGAAGCAATCCATAAGGGTCAGCCTTCTTGGCACAGAGCAGGGTTGAGAAGGGTGGGGGGTGGATCTGGAGGGAGAAAGGAAGAACACTTGGAAGAGTTTCTTCATTTTAAGGGAAAACTGAGGCTGAACGTGATTAAGTAATGCCCATGTAAACCATCTAGAAAGTAGAGCTCCACAATTTAAAATTCATGCAATCTGATCCATCCATCTATCCATCTATGAAGTGCTAAGCCTCTTACTAAGTTCTAGGGCCAGAGTATTAAACTCCAGAGGCTACACTGACTGTAGCTTGGTGAGTTATAGTAAACCACGGGAATAACAGTAACAACAATAGCACATGGCCAGACGCCACTAAAAATGTCTTCACGTTAAATGCTCACGAAAACTCTACTTTTTCCACTTTACACCTGAGTAAATAAAAACACGGAAAGTTTTAGACTCTGGTGCAGTTACAACCTAATAAGTGGTGAGGCCAAGAATCAAAGAGAACTCATCCGACTCCAGAGACTGCTTCTAACCTCTGAGTTTTCTGTATCAGAGGCAAATGCTATCCCCCAATATTAGACCTTCTATCTTCATCAGTAATAGAACCTCCAAATTTTAACTGGGTCCCTGATGTTTCAGATGACATTTTCTAGTCTCTCTCATACTTGGATACAACCAGGGACTGGTTCTGGACAGTGGGCATAAGTGGAAGTAGTTTAAACAACCTCTGGGAAAGGTCCTCTTCCATTTTTGCCTCCCTGCTGCATGGAATGCAGACATAATGACAGGTTTCCAGCAGCTGACTTGGGCCCTACCCCAAAAATGGAAAGCAGAAAGCTGGGAGGAGTGGCTTTCTGATTATCTGTAGAATTTCCATACTAGTCCTGGCCTGCTATCCTCCAGACTTTTTACATGAAAGAATAAAATCTTATGTGAACAGCCACTGTTGATTTGTGATTTTTGTTGCATGTAGGAAAACCTAATCCTACACCATCTTAGTGTGAAAAATCACTTTGGTCTAGAAATGTTCATAGCCTGACATAAGGGTGGGTAATTTATAAAAGCACTTCCATATGTTTAAAAGTCTTTTGGGAGTTATATATATAATATAATATATTATATATCTATAATCTCACGAACTGGAGATTGGCAATTTGGTATGTGATAGCTAAATTAACACAGCACAAACTCACAGGACAATCACTAAAATTTCCATTTAACTTGCATAATAAAACCAAGCTTGAGTCAAATGGTAATATAAAATATATCTAATGTGTACACAGAAAGTTCACTCCATAAATCATTCTTATTCCCTATATTCCTGAGCATCAGTTTTTCAAGTCCTCATTTCTAATTTTCCAAGGTGAACGAACTCCTCTCATATGTGTTGCATTTAAGAAAACCCAGTAGACATATAAGCTGTGTGACTGGTACAGGGAATGAACTGGTCACTGGTACAGGGAATGAGCTGGTCACTTAGGACTTCCCTCAAATCCCATATTTGAGGGTAACCAGCCTCTTCCTACTTTGGTTGACCTACGTCCTGGCACAATCTCTTTTGGCAAGAGTCAGTTTTGATAATCCTCAATTGAGATTTCTTTCTTGGGTTCCTTACAGAGTTACCAGAAAGCATACTCATCTGACCTATATTGAAGGAAATGCAGGTACTTCCCAAATCAACTTTCTTCTCTGATGCCACAGGCTGCTTCAGGAATGAGTCAGACTCCAGTCCACCAAGTTCCCCAACTTCAGGAACACCCTGATCAAGTTTCCAGCCTGGTATCCTTGAGGCCTTGCTCAAGACTTGAAGTGAATGAGACATATTTATCACCCCTACCCCTTGGGGACAAGAGGAGTGGGACTCAGCATGCACACCATCGCCAAATGACTCCTTCAAATTCCAAATACTCTTGGTTAGGTCTGTTCAATTTCAACCTTTTTTTTTCAATTTTCAAGGTAGATAAGAGACCAAGAGGCTCAGAATCAGTTATTACCCAAATGTTTTGGGTGTTCTATGCGAGTGAATCGGCATCTCACTTTGTAATGAAGAAGCTGGCATCCATTATCTTAAATCTCTGGTTATAACTAAGGAAGAGTCTCATTTTACCCTGTCAAACAGCACTCCCCTTCCAACTGTAGCGTTTTTGCACCATTGCCAAAATATTGTCATTATCATCAACAAATAAACACTAAGACTTTGTTAAAAGCCTTTATCCTTAAAAATTATTCAAAAGGCTATTCTTATTTCTCAGCAGTAGTTTTGCACTTGGAAAATCTGGCTGTTTTCATGTCTAGGTGAACTCAGTAGTGTCATATTTAAAAGGTCCCAGAGAAGCAGAGAGGGGCCCCTCCCCTTATTATTTTGATCAACTGGGACTCATGCAGTACAATTAGACACATAATTTCATTGTTTTTCTCCACTGCCTTTTCCTGCTGGCCTTTGAGGGATGGTTCAGTCCTTGTCCCTACAAAAAATAAATCTTGGACAAGTGCCATATTTTTTCTGATCACTCTCAGATAACCAAACTGTCGTGTCACAAAAGCAGTTTCAGTTAAGTAATTAATATTAGTAAGATAATTACAAGAGAGCTTTTTAGTTGTCTAGTTTCTGAGGGAAGGGAGGTGCAGAGCAAGTGAAGAAATAAAAAGGGAGGGGTACTAAAAATTCCAACTCTCTAATCACATGGCTGATTTCACTAGCTACTAACCCCTAACCTTAGGTGTTTCCAAAAATCACCTCATTAACATAACAAAAGATACTTTTTTCACTTTCAACACTTAGGAAACTCTAAGGGTTTTGGGAGCTGTGAGCCAGGAACCATGGATAAAGACCAAATGTATATGAGAAAGATATTTTGGTCATCTGGATGACCAAATATATACTTTTCTTATAAATCACAATGATCTTGTTTTGGTTTCCTCTGGGCATGTCCGTCTCTGACCCTCTCTGGCATTGCTTGAACATTCAAAGCTGACTTTTTTGGAGTGTTCTAGAAGATGCTGCAATCCTTTCTGGGAACCTTCATTGGAATACTCCATGGCACAGGATGCCACTGGCTGGACTTAAATGTGCTGCTTTAGCCCCTATGAATCTAGCCAATCCCTGTCCCATTCCTACATGAAGTACTCTTAGGCAGGCTCTGAAATACCTCATGTCATGTTTCTCCTCAACATGGCCCAAATCTAATCTCCAAAAGGCACATCTGGCCCTGAGTACTCACTTATCCTTGTCCCACCAATTATGTATGTGTAGCTAGTTCCTATCTTTCTTTGCTCTGCTGCTTCAAACAGATCCCCAGAACTTCATATCTGTAACTTCACCAGGCACCCACGGTGATATGCAGATGAGACTTACAACATACCTATTCCAAAACCCTGTCTCTACTCTCAAACTCCTCTTTTGGTTTCTTGGATTTCAATCCTCATATCCTGCATGTGAGTGGTGGCCTAAGGACACCATTTTCTTGGGAGGGTCTTACCTAAGTGACCTAATATTTCACTTTGGCACATGGTTTTCTTCTTGACCTTTTGGGAGTCTCAGCCAAAATGTAGGCAAAGAGAGTCCCATTTAAAACATCTTTACAAATAAACGATGCTTATATTAGCCTCAGCAGCAGTATTTAAGGGCAAGGAGACCTTCAATCAGCTAAACGAAATACTGGTAGACATAAGCAACCACTCAACAGTCTTACAAAAAAAAAACAAACCCAAAATGCTAAGAAGGCATTCAGGAGGAGAAACAGATGGGAACAGGGCTAGCCAGCATAAGTGTCTACATAATTTGAGAAACAGGACAGAGGTTATAGCTAAGAGGTAAGAAGTTACAGCCCCAAGACATATGCAGTGAGATGTACACAATACCCAAGCCAGAGCAAAAAAATAATAAGGCGTTTTCTGTGAAGAGGATGTAGTGTCAGGTTTTAAAGGTCACTGGACAAGAAGGAGAGCAACCTGGCACTCCATGAGGCAGTTGGGAAAATATTTGAGATCTTGGACTTTGGAACCAGTGGAGACAAATGGATTTTAATTTTTAATACACTTTCTAGCTATTGGATGTTGAACAAGTGATAAAGCTTCACTTGGCCTCAGTGTCCTCATTTATACAATGAGGGTCACATGTTGTGGTGCTTGCTTGGAGAGTTGTCTGGAGGATGAAATGAGGTGCTGTTCATATAACCACCTCATTGAATTGATCCTCTTTCATCAATAGGATGTGATCATAAAGCAACTTCCTTTTAATCAAGCTACTCCTTCCATCCCACTTGGAGAGCTAGGTCTTTCCTTTGGCTTAATGGAACATTTAAGCAAGTCCCATAGCTTTACTGGGCCCCTCAATCTCCAGAAAGATCTCATTTCAGTTATGAAATTTTCTAACCCAGTGAAGTCATCAAAACTTCTAACTGGATTAGATTGAAGGTTCTCACCTTCCCAGTTCAGAGCTGCTTTAGGCCTAAAAGTGGGTGGGGCCTTGCTCCCCTGCTGTTTCCCTACTAGGCTTCTCTCTTCTACTTCCCCCCACCACAAAACCCTCCCAGGTCTGGCTGATGGGGAGAGAAGGGCTAACAGGCATAGAGCTAAGTGGCCTTGCTCTCTTGACCTATGCTGGCAACCCTGGGCTTGAAGGATTTTCAAACCTGACTCCTCTCGTGGGGCACATTTGTAGTTGTTTCCAGAGACTCTCTCACAAGGGCCTCCAACTGCAGCTTGCTGGAAGCAGGCAAAGGTTCTCCTTCTGGTTGATTGTGACTCCTCTTCCTGAGCCTTGGGTATCCGGGGGCGTCTCTTATGCTGGGCCTCTTTGGCCCCTGCTCCTACCCTACGCCACCCTCTCAAGAGTGCTCTGGCCAATTCTCTCCAGTGGGCCCGCGGGTAAACCCATACCCTCATACATCTTTGACCACTATCTCCACTCCAAGGGCTGCTTGCTCCGCCCTCTCTCTGTCCTGCCAGATCAGGCATGACCTCTCACCTTTAGGGTCTCAGGTATGTCATACACCTGGACCCTATGTTCTCTAAATTTGAGGATGCACCTATTTGTTTCTCTGAGTGGTTCCCTTGAAATAACTCTCAACTATGGAATGAGGGACATGCAACCTACAGCTAAATCAGTCTTCTTTCAAGAACATAAGCACTCAGATTGGCCTAACTTAGTTTAGAATCTCTTAGAGGTCCTGCTTAGGTGGTCCAGTAACTTGCCAAATATCAAGAGTGTTTCAGTATTTAGGCCTCTATCAAAACTCTATGACAAGAGGAAGAGGTATGCATCCATCCCCCTGACACATCTAGCATCCCACCTAACACATGAAGGTATGGTGGCTCTGGGCCTGTATCCCCCTCCTTTTTATACCTGGGACCTAGGGTGAGTCATTTAAAATCAGTGAATCTAAGTTTAGAACTAGTATAATATTATTTTTGTCAACTTTATAATTTCGTTGCGAAGAGCAAGAAAAAAGATGGATAAATGAGTGCTTTATACACAAAAACAAATCGTAGAGAAAAATGTAATTTACTATTAAGATATGAGAAGAGCAGTTTCATGAGAAATAATGTCTCCTTGGTCTATTTTCCTTCCTGTCTAATACATACTGCAAACCTGGTGGAGGAAGGACAAGGTTTCAACGACCATGAGCCAAAATCATACTGAGGATTATTGGCTTATTGATACATCCTCTGTTAAATCTGAGGCTTGATGACTATAATGCACAGAATATAAAGAATGAATGGTAGAGGTTCCTATACCTCATATTTTAGTTCATCTTGTTTCCTCCAACAACACAGAGACCAAGAACATTTTCATTTAGGAATTAAGTGAAAATATTTTTAAAGAATCAAAGACTCTAAGTGCATGCCAAGCAATGCCTGCCTTGCCCAACTTGTTCTTGTCCTGACCAGTCTTGTGCTCAAGAAAGCAAGGTTATGCTGGGTTTGGGGGAGTGAAGCAGGGTGACTATTGCCTGAGTTGGGCATCAGGTTTGAGAGCCCCATCCATATACTGGCTAATGACCAATGAGGCTGCCTGGTGCAAAGGCAAGAGGGCAGGGTGGAAGCGGAGGAAACCCTCAGAGTGCCCCTGAAATTTGGGCAAGAGGACAACTGAGCAGAGAGAGGTAGAGATGGCAAGAGAGACTCTGTGTTTGTGCATGTCAGAGAGAGAGGAAGAGAGACAGAAATAGATAGAGGGGTAGAGAGGTAGAGATGTAGAAAGAGAGAAATAGAGGGAGATAGAGATGATAGGGATAGGAGGAAAGAGAGAGAGAGAGAGACTGTCTTGCTGTTTTAGTTGTTGCAAGGCTCTTGGTTTCATATCCAGGCAGCTGTATCTGTATAATAAATCCCCTTTTTTCCTACTATCCTTATTACTGCCAGACTATTGCAACTATATGAGGAAGGAAGAAAATGGAATGGGCCCTGCTAAGCTAATTTATTCCCATCACCCTGGAGAAGGGAGAATCTTCTAGATACATTTCTAATGTAGAATTATGGATCTTCCTAAGATTGCCCTATTTCAAACTAGCCTTGTCTTTGGGGGCAGAATATGATACAAACCCAGTCTTCCCAACACATTCATATCTGCCCTCATCGAATTACCAGCTCTTCAGGCCCCAAGGCTGTCCTATAAGGTTGAATTAAGTCTTCAACTAGCCCCAAAGCTCTTAGCATTGTAGGATACAATATGGGGATTTTGGGGGAGTTGGAGTTGAGTTCCTTCCTCATGCTGATTGGGCAGAAACCTAAATAGCCAAGCAGTAACCCACTGACAGCAATTCAAATAGGAATTACTTATGCAATGAATATTCTTTTTGTAACTGTCATACAATGTTATGAGGTTATTAGTAGTATGTTTCCATTACTCACTAATCCACCACCTTAAGGCAAGTACAAAAGACTTGAAATCAAAGACCTAGATGCAAACTCTCACTCTTCCACTCCAAGTTGTGTGACTTTGAGTAAGTTGCTTAACCTCTAAGAGTTTCTAGCCATCTATAAAACAGAGATAATCTTACCTACTTCACAGGGTTATTGTGAGGGTTAAAGGGACATCGAACAGCTGCAGCAGTAGCATCACAACAACAGTAATTATTTCTTGAGCATGTGCTATGTGCCAGGCACTCAGTTAAGCACTTTATTTGCTTTATCTCATTTAATTTTCCCGATGGCCTTATGAAGTATGCACACTTTACAGGTAAGCTTGCTGAAGCACACAATAACTGAGTCACCTGCCTTAGTAACTAACAGTGAAGAGGGTGACACTGATCAAGTGCTCTTCCCTTCACTTTTTCATTTTCACAAGGAGGAAGGTTCCAGACTTAAAGAAATTCGCAGAAACTACTTACTAGCGGTTCATCAGTTCCAAGTCTCCGATATGTGGAATTACACAGTTTTTTTACTTCCTCAGGACCCTCTACATCATAATCTTTGGGATAAGCTTCTCTGTCCTGGTGCCTTAAGAAAAAATTAAGAGACTGTTAAGAGATAAATCTTATTTATCATGTATTGCATTTACAAATTTTTTTATTTTTATTAATTTTTTTTAAGATTTTATTGGGGAATCGGGGAAGGGGAACAGACAAGTTGCTGTCTTTTTTGTTCTTCAGTCTAGTTGCGGAGGATGTTGCTTCACTGGCCCATGTTGGTATCGTCATTGCGCTCTTCCCGCATGAGGCAGATCGGTTTTCAGCTTCTGGATGGTCGCTCACCGCGGCTATTGGCAGCTCACGCTGGCTACCAGCCACTCACTGTAGCCTATGGCAGCCCACTGCAGCAGGGGCTGCAGCCTACACCATCGCCGGGGCTCACACAGCCCAGCTCCAGGTGGAGCTGTTGTTAGCTGTAGAGGGCGGTGTCACTGGCCCTCATATGTGGGATCCGAACTGGGGCCGCTGGCATCCCAAAACCAGCTCTTAACCACTGCGCTACTTGGCTGGCCCGCATTTATAAATTTTTAATTACAATGAAATTTTACTGTATCTGTGACATTATGCTAATGATAGACTTGCTGAATTTGTGACACAGAACATATTTTCCACCTCTTTTTGAGTAATGCTGAGGCTACTTCCTAAAAGCAACTTGGCACATGTGATAAAACTAATAACACAAAAACGATACTTAACCAAACTCAAAATGATTCAAGGACTCCAATGAAGTGAATCTTATTTAATAATGTAGATTAGTTACCAAATGTAAATTCTAAAATAAGACATGGTGATATCTTAAAAAGGCAACTTGCCACTTTAGAAAGTTTTCTACCATGAAATTTTAATTATTATTATTTTTTAAAATAAGAACTGCAATATTTACTCATATGAGTTTATAACATGTGCTCCTGCTTCTAAAGAGGGTCTAAAGGAAACTGACAAATAAACATAAGCTAGAAAAAAAACCAACAGCTTTTTTTTCTTTTTTTGAGGGCAGTGTCACTGGCCCTCATATGTGGGATCTGAACTGGGGCCGCTGGCATCTCAAACCAGCGCTCAGCCAGCGCGCCACTTGACCGGCCCCAACAGCTTTTAAAACATGTAGATGGGAGAGGAAAAAATATTCCAAACATCTTGAGTGAAAGACTGGTTAGAAATAATAATAAAGGAGGGATTTGGGGACAGGGAAGGGAAAAGGAGGTGAGGTAACATGCAACAGAAGTAGCTATTTCCATAAAGTTTTCTTGAGTGCAATAAAAGAAGCTGAACCCAAGCATCCCCCAGAAGGGACCTTGCTATTAAGGAAGACTGGGCTAAGATTGGGTAAGGGACCCCAAGGTACCCAAGAATTCATCTATCTATCCATCCCTTCATTTCTCCTGCATTCAGCATGTGTTTTTAAGTACCTACTACATGCCAAGCATTTTGCAAGGTGCAGAGGATGCAGCGGGGAGCAAGCCTGATGCAGTTGTTCACAGCGTGGCAAAAAGACACAGAAAATTAAACAAGGAAAATATACAACGTGCTGAGTATGGTCACAGGGCTACGGAAGCAGAACAGCATCCACCCAACCTGGATGGGCATAGCATCTAAGTTATGAGGCCACTGAGGACCTGACCCTTCACCACTTCATCTTGGCCCCTGTGCACCTCTGAGAGCACAGCAGACAGGGAGCCCAGGGGGCGTGGCAGAGCCCAGCAGGGGGTCCTCTTGCTTTCCTCACATCTGAGCATTGAAGTGCAAAACACTAAAAGCATTTTGGTACCACACCAGCATTTTCTGAGACCCTGCCAGGAAGCTCTCACTTAAGTCCTTTGGGGGGATATTGAACAACCTCAAGAACAGGGAATGGTAGAGTGAATAAGGCCATGGATTTGAGTCATTGCTAAACCAGGTCTTAGCTGTGTGACCTGACACAAGGTATTTAACTTTTCTGTGCTTCCATTTTCATGTGTGTAAAATGAGGACAAAAATAATACCAATATCTTTTAAGATTTTTAAAAGAATTAAAACAAAAAAACAATAAAAGTAGAAGGTCCTTCAAATACTGTAAAGCACCATAAACATCTATGTACAGTGAATACTAACCGGGCTTCCAAAAATTCTGGTATACCAGAATTGAAACTTAATTTTTCTATAATTTAACGGAATTTTTCTCCAAGCTCTCATTCTCCAGGTGGAAAACCTTCATCTTGGTCAATTCTGGATTCCTTCCAGCTGTAAAGGATTTGTGTGGTGGCATGATGCCAAGAACCCGTCTTTGTTGTCATTGTCGTTCCTTGGCGGCATCTGGGGGAACATCCTCATTCTCCTGTGGCTTTCCATTATGGATCCATGCAGATCTCTGCTACGCTCTCCTGGTCCTGCCACACAGATGCTTGTGTAGGCTGGCACTGTGCCACCCAAAATACTTCTTCTGTCCCTCTCCACCCAGGATTCCTGGAAACCCAGATGCTATTCCTGGACCATTTGCCTGGCCCACCAAGCAGACACATGTTTCATATCCCCAACCATACTAGGATTGGGGGACACACAGGAGCCACGACCTTCAACAGCTCCACAGACACTAGAAATACCCTCGAAATAGAGGGCTAGGTAGTGATAGGTCCCATCTGCTCCAGGATTTCCATAGTCTTAATTCAAATTTGGGATCCTGGACAAATCCACACATCCTCAACTTCTCTGGCCTTGTCCATCTTCAGTCCATGAACTCCTCATCTACTACAGGACAAGGTAGCCCCACTCTTCATCTATTCCTCCAAACCCATGGCGTCATCCTAAAGTCCAAGCTTTTGAAACCCAAAGTCAAGAATCTGTCTCTTGTTCCCTACTAGGTCATTCCTCCCTGAGGCAATAAAGCCAGACTACCTCCCCAAGAGCATAGGAAGGAAGAGAAAAAGCACCAGTTAACATGTCAATGTATTATCCCTAGGGCCCATCTCTGTATTGGACACCTAGGCACCAGGCCCAGGACTTGTGATGCTCTTAGGGGCCCAGAGAATGTTTTAATTATTTTTTTAATCAGAAAAAAGAGAATATAATCCAGCTAGGATTATATCCATCTTTATACCAAAGATTCATAAACTATCATTTTTAAATTTTTTTAAAGATGGGAGGGGCCCATGAAGGCAAAGATAATTAGTGTCCATGAGGGTGGAAATGCAGCTCTGACTATCCCACCATACCCGTATATTTTAAGTTGTATTATGACTAGATTATTACAAAGCATACAGCTATGTTCCTTTTCTTATAGAAATCTCAAAGACCAGGCTTAAGTCTAGCATTGAAAACATGAATCTATAATGAAAGCATTTCTTTGGAGGTCTAAGTTAATGCAACTGGCATTCCCTAATGCTCGCAGGCTGCCCACAAATGATATGCCCACAGTCTGCAGGCTCTGAAGATCTGCCCCTACTTCCAAGAGGCTGCTGACCTAGCAAAGAGAAATATACATGTTTACAAGTTATAAAATAAAATATGAAATATAAAAAAATTTACTATATACTAAATATATATTTTTAAAATTTTAAATATAGCATATTTGTTGTGTACTAAATATATATTTACTATATACAAAAATATAGTATCGATGATTAGGGTATTATAAAGGAAATGAGTAACCTAATTAATTCCCTGACTTTGTATCATGTCAGATGAGCATTGGCTTGTGCCTCAATTTGCCCAAGAGGAATTGAAAAATCATATGCTGAGGAAAGGAATGAATCAATGGATTGAGTCTCAAGTGAAAAGTAACATATAAATGCAAAATATTATTATGTGTAATAATATTCTATCAATCTACAAATGCTTTAGTTGGGTATTTTTAAATACTTTATCAATATGAATTAAGCCTTTCCACATCTTTGTGAGATAAAAATAATCAAAGTATAATAAATATATACTTTATATAGCCTTGTTCTCCTTGCTACCTGCATTTATTTATGGTCACCATACAACTTGCCATGACTTGTCATGTATTGTAATAAAATAATTTTAGGAGGAAAGAAATGAATGTAATAAAATAAAATTTACAATGTCTCTGGAACAGTAACTTTCAAACTTTTTTAGTACAGCCCTCACCCACTGAATCCCAACCCACCCTGAGACATTTGCCAATGTGACAACCCATCCCCTCCAGCATTTTTAGTTGTTGCATCTGGGTGGGGTGGGTTGTTACTGGCATCTAGTGGGTAGAGGCCAATGATATTGCTAACATCCTACAACCCACGGGACAGCTCCGACAACAAAGAAATGTTTGGACTAAAATTTCAATAGTGCTGAGGTTAAGAAAGCTCTAGAGAACAGTTGCATACCAGACTCTTAGATCAGTGGTTTCCAAACCTGAGATTTGAATGCAGCAGCAAAACTTTCCCCCACAATTTGTAGAACCAACAAAAAATTAACAACTTTGTATCTGCACAGGATCATTCAAAATAACCATCTATCACCTTTAATAAGAAGACCTCTAACACTAAAGATAAGTAAAAATAATCAGAGTCCTTTCAAGGGAATAAATTTAGCTAAACAAAAAATTTGCTACATGTCTTTATAGCTTGTATATCACCTTGGATTAGCAAAAAGGTCATCATTGACCAGTACTGGTCTCATCTACAGATTGGCTTCTGCAGATATTAATTTGCCCAGACATGAATTTGACCGCAGCTGATCAGCAGTCAGTTCAAGGCCAAAGCAGCTTAAATACAGGTATTCCATGCTTCTGACTGAAGGAAGAGCTGTGTCTTCGATGTCAGGCATTCAGGTACAGGCTGACTTTTTTACTGGAAGGAGGGTCCATAGGGCTTCCTGAAAGCAGGGCCAGAATCCCTTAACAAGCAACCTTACTTCTGCTGAGAACCTTGCTCTTTTAAGCAGAGAGCTGAATGCTTTGGCTATATCTTTATATGATAAATCTTTATGGAAGACATCCTTAATTATAAGAGATGAAACTTGCTTTCTCTACTGTGGTAGAAATAGTATGAATATGAATAGAATTAGGAATGGGGAAAGGGCTGACACGACAGGATCAGAGCTATCAACTATATAAAAAAGGAGCTTGGAATCATGACCCTGCTGTCAAAAATGCTACTTAGACTGCTGTAAAGAGGGTCAAGGTCAATGGAATCTAGGAGACCAAAGACAGTTTGAGCAGGTCCCATGCTGGGCCAATGCCCAACATATCCAGTTGGTATACAACTTCCCACCATCAACTCTACCATCATCTGAACCCTCTAGATCTTGTTCTTCCTATCTCCTCAGGCCTAACATAGTCCCAAGTCATGCCTTGTCAACCTCTTGACAACCCTTGTCAATCCTTCTGGGTCTGTTTCTGGGTTCCTTTGGGAGCTTGAGTTTCCTACCATAAGAACTGGATGATTCCACATCAAACCAGATCTGTCAGCCCCCTTTGAATAAATACATACAAATCCTCAAGTGAGTTGCAGAGCTGGAGACACTCGAGTCCAGAGCATGCTCAGGCAAAGATCATCAGCTTTCCTGAGGCTGCCCCAGCAGTCAGTGGATGACAGGGCGGGTTAGGCCATAGGATACTCCTCAAAGGGAAGGGGATCAAGTTACATGCTAGGATTTCTGTGGCCCCATGTCTATGTTGGAGGGCGGAGCGGGGGAAGGGGGGCTTACAAATAAACCAATATCACTGCTCTGCCCTTCTCTGCCCTTCACATTGTTTTGTAATTTTCCATTAATGAATCTGTCTTCTCATTAGACTAAGAGCTTCTTAGACACAGGGCTTATTTTTTATTCATCTTTGGATCTCAGTGCCTAGTCTAACATAGTCTAACACATTTTAAATGCTTATTAATCTTAAATGATTGATTGATTGATTGATTGAATGAATATTCTTACATTTTGTTACTGTCATCTTAATATAAATGCTGAGACCAACAGCTTTCAAACATGTCCATAAAAATAGAGTATCCCAGCTCACTCTGCAAAAGCACACATAAAGAAGGAGTAATTATGCATATAGAGATGCTCGTCCTTTGCAGCAAAAGCTTGTCCCAGGAGGAATTATAAATCTAAATGCTGAATGGGAAAACTGTCAACATACATATGCATAACACTGATTGCAAAGGGGATTTTATCTGAGCAATATCTGACATGAGAACAATGAAAATCTGAGCTGAATTCTAGCTTCTGGTTACTTGACAAGAGACACATTTTCATTGTGAATTTCAAAGATGTTAAAAATGTTTAGTTAAGACTCCAGATGGCAGAATATATTAATTTTAAATTTTAGAATTATTAAAGTAACTCACAACTATTCTTTCAGCCATTATATTTTCTGATGTACATCTAACCCAAATGAGAAGAGAAAGATACCTTCTCTATTAGGTTTTATAATCATCTGCTTCCTAGGACTTTAAAAGAAAATTACCCTCAAGAGTCAGCTATCTCTCCTGACACATTAACGCACAAAAACAATAAAATCAAAGTCTGCAAAGAAACGTTTGGCAATCTTCTTTAAAGATTTCATAGACAGATGATTTACATGCTAAGGTAGTGTTATTTGGTGGCACATTCATCAAACTGACAAATGAAGACTTTTAGATGTACTGCAGAATCATAAGAAAAATCTCATGTCCTTCGGAGATATTGTGACATTTCAGAGTTATGAAGATAGACTTTGTTTTCCAATGTGTCTCATGCTGTATATGATTAGTGCATCTATAACCATGAAACCACAGAATCTGAAGCCTAAACCACACTCAAAAGAAAAACCATTTGATGGAGACAGAAACCATTTGATGGAGACAGATAAGTGAAATCATTTTCTTCACTCAACATATATTAAGTGGCAGGTAAGTAACACCAATCATTATTATAAGTTTTTATTAGAAAAACATCTTCAAAAACAGGAGGCCCTGGGCCGGCCGAGTGGCGCAGTGGTTAAGCACTGGCTTGGGAAGCCAGCGGCCCCGGTTCAGTCCTACATATGAGGGCCGGTGACACTGTCCTCAAGAGAAAAACAAAACAAAACAAAAAACCATATTGTCAAAAACAGGAGGACCTAAGGAAAATATTGGGAGGAAACACAAGGAATTCTTCACTTGGAGGCTTTGCCTGTCTTAACAGTTTAAACATGAAATAAATGTTGTCAGTCTGATTAACTGCCAAACACATGACAGTGAAAACAACTGAGAGGACATGTATTAAATCGGATGACATTATAATTGATTATCCCACCTGGGACACTTGAGAGACAAATGAGGTACTAAGTATACTGGGAGTGGTGAAAATCAAGACTGTCCTCATCAAACCAGGATCACAACTTCCTTACCCTATCTTCAGACAACTGGATCTCAATTACCTTCAAATCCTAGGATACTTCTTAGGATTTCTTTGATCCTCTCCTCAGAAACAGCTTAGACTGACTGATCAAAGACATTCTGGATGGTGGAAGAGCAGGGCTAAAGAGAGTCAGGGTTTGGAGGAGCCCAAATGGGACTGTGGAAGAAAGTCTCTTTCCTTTCTGTCTGCCCATAGCCACCAGGCAAGCCAAGATGGACACTTACAAACAAGTACATCTAGGAGCTATGGAGGAAGAAACAGGCCAATGTTATGTTTTTTATTTGTTTGTTTTTTGTTTTTTTTTGAGGGCAGTGTCACTGGCCCTCATATGTGGGATCCGAACCCATATGTGGGATGCCGCTGGCATCCCAAGCCAGAGCTTAACCACCACGCCCCTCGGCCGGCCCCAGGCCAATGTTATGTGCTTTCTTCTCAGGGTGAGCTGCTGGAAGTACTGCCAGCTCTCTGTGCTCCCCAGGGACCCCTGCCCCAACTGGCCTAATGAGGCACACAGGCTTGGATACAAGGCCAGGCAAGGTAATGACATATGTTGGATTTGTGTGCCTGGTGGTATCTGCAAATGCCCAATTCCTAAAGACATAATCTATGGCAAGCCTGTCCATCACGATGTTACCCAGCCAGCTTGCTCAAAGCCTTCAGTCTGTTGCCACGGAGTGAGTGAGCCCACTACGGGGCTCTGAGAACCCTGAATTCTTGCTGGGTTGGTGAAGATTCCACTTACAAATTCTTTGAAGTTAATCTCATTAATCCATTCCATAAAGCTATCAAGACAGGAACCTGACACCCAATGGAGCGTCAAACCAGTCCACAGGAGCAGGGAGATGTGAGGGCTGACATCTGCAGGCCTCAAGAGTCCTGGCCTTGGAAAGGCCACAAGTTCCACCATATTAGTGGAGGTTCTCACTGTGCAGCCTGGAGAAGGCCCAATGTTCTCCAGCTCCATTGTTACCGCTAATATGAGTAATGTTGGTGAAATTCTTACCTAATAAACAATTAAGGATAGTCAGGTCTGCTTTAAAGTGTTCTTTAATTTGTCTGTTAAAACTGTTGTCTGCAGGTTGTTTCATGAATGCATTGTCAAGTTATGAAAGTTAAAGTGCAATACTTTTTGAAGACAATAAGTGATGGTATATTTTGTTTCTCATGAGATAAACACTTTTGTCCTTGCCTTATCTTATTAGGGAGTTTATATGTCAGTGTTAAAATACTGTTTGGTGTAATAGGTATAAAATAAATTCTGTGAAGGAGAAAAAAAGAGAGTTTTTAAAATTAAATTTATTGGTTAATAAGATTATATAAGTTTTAAGTGTACACTTCTATAATACTTGTACATCATCTGTATATCGCATTGTGTGTTCACCACTCAAAGTCAAGTCTCTGTTACCATATATTTGACCCTCTTAATCATCTTCTACTTCCCCCATTCCTTTCTGGTAACCACTATACTGTTGTCTCTGTTTATGAGATTTTTGGTTGGTTGTTTTATTTGTTCATTTGTTGCTTTCTGTTTTATATCCCACATATGAGTGATATCATATGGTTCTTATTATTTTCAGTCTGACTTATTTTGCTTAGAAGATATGGTACATATATACACTGGAACAGTACTCAGCCATGAGAAAATATGAAAAACTGCCATTTGCAACAACATGGAAGGATCTTGAGAGTCAGAGTTTTTAAAGCATATTATATACTAGTATTTACTGTACTTCCAAAAATACCTTGACAGTATATCTGGCATGAGTGGCATAAAGACCAGTTTGCCCCACTCCAAAACAAAAAGCAAACACCTAATTATCTCTGCAAGCTTCTATTTCTATGGTTTTAATATTACTAGCTTAAATAATTTGAATTAATTACTCTAGAATAACATCAAAAGGTGAGTTTAAGGTCCATTTTAATGCACTCTTCTGTGAATGCATGAGCAATTGCATATTAAGTAGATAATACAACCTTCTTTGGTTTCAAAGCAATTTGTTTCATTCACATTAGAAACAAATGAACAAGACTTTCTTCATAAGTAGAATTTAGAGTTAAAACAGTCTTATATTATGAACATAGCTACACATATCAGTATTTTTTCCTTTTCTTCCTAGATATCACTCAAAAGCAGCAAAGGAAAAGGAAGAATTATAAGCAAACTAAATTTGAGGCAAAATCAGAAGTGATAATCCTCAGATTACATCATGTGCAAGGGCTACCATAAGGAGCCAAGAGCCTGTCAAAGACAACTGGAAGAAGTTGAGATAAGAGGCAGTAGCAAGAAATCTCGGTAATGAGATTGCCCAAAGGTGGGAACCCTCACAATGCCAACCAAATTACATTCCCATGAATATGCAGATAACTCCTCTACTGAACACAATGGAAAAAGCTAGAATATATATTGCTAGAATGTATATATATATATATATATATATCTCACATTATAGAATGTATGTATATATATATAGATATAGATATATAGATATATAGATATATAGATATATAGATATATAGATATATAGATATATCTCACATTAAAAGAATTTAAGAGCTGAAAATCCATTGCAAGTTTCCAGGCCAATTTCTGGATGAAAGCCTATAACCAATGGAGTTACTAGAACTTCAAATAGCCCATCTACTGTTTCCCTTAGGGTGTTTGCTAACTGCTGTACAAGGCCAATGGCTTCAGGGTTAGGGAGACAAAAGTCTAGTCTTAGAGTCCATCTAGGAGGGGAGCATCACAAAGAAAGTCTTCCATAGGTGATACACATTGTGTTCCTTAATACTATTTCTCCTTCTTTCCTGGGGACACAAGATGTTAAAATTTTCAGCTCCTATACAGTGAATGGGGTCTTTTGGTTTGACGAGGACAGTCCTGGTTTTCACTGCTCCAATTGTACTCAGTACCTCATTTCTCTCTAAGTCTGGCCAATAAAATAAATGTGAACAGAAATGATATGTGCCATTTCTGGGCTAAAACAGTGAAAGCTTCTGTACAATTCTCAACTCTTTCTTCCCTTACCAGAGCAATTGATAACTTTCTAGATGATGGAGCCTCAATCAACCTGAGTCCTGGAGTAGCTATATAGAGATAGACAGATATCAAAAACCTATATGTGCCGGCCAAGTGGCGCAGTGGTTGGGTGCTGGCTTGGGAGGCCGGCGACCCCAGTTTGGGTCCCACATGTGAGGGCCAGTGACACTGCCCTCAAACAAAACAAAAACAAACAAACAAAAAACCTATAGCAGACTTTGTGTGAGCAGGAAATAAACCTTTACGGTTTATTTTTTAGAGCTGTTTGTTATCACATATTAAACCTAGCCTATTCTAACATAGAAAATAGTACCAAAAATAGGGTGGGTGCTAGTGTAATAAAATCTAAAATATATAGAATTGGGTAGGGCCGGCCGAGTGGCGCATTGGTCAAGCGCTGGTTTTGGGATGCCAGAGGCCCCGGTTCGGATCCCACATGAGGGCCAGTGACACTGCCCTCTACAACTAACAACAGCTCCACCTGGAGCTGGGCTGTGTGAGCCCCGGTGATGGTGTGGGCTGCAGCCCCTGCTGCAGTGGGCTGCCATGGGCTACAGTGAGTGGCCGGCAGCCAGGGTGAGCGGCTGGCAGCCAACGTGAGCTGCCAATAGTCGCAGTGAGCGACATCCAGAGGCCAGCGACAGATCTGCCTCATCCGGGAAGAGCGCAATGACGATACCAACAGTGAAGCAACATCCTCCGCAACTAAACTGAAGAACAAAAAGACAGCAACTTGTCTGTTCCCCTTCCCCGATTCCCCAACACTGTTCCCCTCTGCCAATTCCCCAATAAAATCTTTAAAAAAAAAAAAAAATTGGGTAAAGGCCAGGCAGAATAGGAAATTGGAAACTGATATAACAGGCTGGAAAGGCCAGACATTGGATAGCCACAGCAGGTGAAGAGTCAAATCATGTACCTAGTGAGATTGGGAAAGAGATTAGAAAACAGTTTGTTAGTTCTGCGTGTGAACTTCTATTGACAATTGTTTTTGCCAACGTATTTAAAAAGGGGAGAGAAAAAAAAATTCAGGAAATTGGCTGCTTTACAAGAAGATAAAGAGAAACGAGAGATTCCAGAAATTTGGATCCTTGAAATGTTAGAAGAGCCAACAACCTTTGGATCTCAAACAGTAAGAGAAAAAAACTAAGAAAGAGTTTTTTGAGACAGAGTTCCATTTAAGCTTGGGCTTGCAGCAAAGTTCACCCTATTGCTAGACCCTCCCAGTGAATTAAGTTGCATTGGAACAAATATCAGCTTAAGAAGCTGGCCAAACAGAAATTCCCAGGGTTTCTGATTTCTGTAGCTACAACAGTCTCAAAATGTTATGAGAAGGAAAAGTTAAGAAATACATCAAGTCTGAGAACTTTGTCTAGAAAGAATTGAGAGTGAGGTTACTAGCAGTTGAAACTAACTGGGTTCAAACAAATCAGAAACTTACTAAGTTTTGAAGAACTGTACTTCCAAAAAAGCCAGGAGTTTGCATTTTAAAATCCTTTATCTGTTCAATATTTAAAATATCTTTAGCCCCTAAACTTCTGGGAAAAGGAAATGAACTGAGAAAGCTTAACAACCCACAAAAGGGTATATGAGTATTCTTAACACCCACTGCAGATGTGATCAAATAGAATAATACTGGGCTGTCGGAAAAGTCATGATGCATTTTTTTCAACGAAAAACATAGAAAAAATACATCATGACTTTTCCGACAACCCAATAGTTTTATTGAATTGTATTGTTATTTATATCTTTTAAGATTAAAATATTTTTTCTTAATTTCTATGAAAGTTTTACGTGCACTTGAAATTGTATCTTTTAGGCAGATCACCAGAAATTGGTCTCACTCGTCCCACATGAAGACTATGTTCACCGATTTACCCAAGGAAAACGAACCTGATTACCTCTAATCACAAGTCAAAAGTCCACTATCTCCACATGTTATGCTATAGTCTCTCTGTTCAATTTAGCTATGGGTCTAGTTGGTTCAAAAACCTATAAAGCAACAAGATAAATTATTGGCCCCCTTCCTGTACATCTACTCAATACACAATGGAGAGACAGGGACAAGACAACTGCAGTAAACTCTCCTGCTCAGAAAGAGGAAGGATGGAAGTGACAGGACTGTCATTTGTCCACAAGCATGCTTAAATCCTGTCAGGCAGACATTGTTGGGACCCTTATTCTGGTGTCAGGAATGTTCTTTGATTTGACCTTGACTCTGCTCTCTGGCAGCAGCTTCCCTTTCCTATTGGGTTGTTGGAAAAGTCATGATGTATTTTGTCTATGTTTTTCAAAGGTCATTTATTTATATAAAAGGCAAAGATCAATCAATGATATATTGCCTGTTTTGTTTGATAACCTTTTACCATTTTTCAGTGAGCTTCATAATTCCTCTTTCATAGAAGGACTTGTCTTTATTTGTAAAAAACTGAGCCAGGTGCTGATTTACAGCCTCATTTGAATTGAACGTTATACCACTCAAGGAGTTTTGAAGAGAGCGAAACTAGTAGAAGTCTGACGGCACAAGGTCAGCCGAGTATGGTGGATGTGGCAACACATCTCATCCAAGCTCCAATAATTTTTGATGGGTGATCAAACTTGTGTGTGGTCTCATGTTGTCACGATGGAACTTAACTCCTTTACAATTAACAAGCTCTGGACATTTCTGGATGATGGATTCATTCAACTGTCCAATTGCCGACAGTACACATTCGAATTGATTGTTTGGTTCCTTGCTAGGAGCTCGAGAAACACACCTTTAAAATCCTACCACACTGAGAGAGAGCATAACATTCTTCTGATGACTGTCTGCTTTTGATGTCGTTTGAGGCAAATCATCACATCGGGACCAAGGCCGTTTGCACACCACATTGTTGTAAACAATCCACTTCTCATCACCAGTTATCAGTTGCTTCAAAAAAAGACTCGTTTTCCTCATGTTTAATGAGCATATTGCAGATGTTTATACGCATCATCAAATGAACTTCTATGAGTTCATGCGGAACCTGAATATCAAGCTTGCTTACATATCCCAGCTTCTTCAGGTAGTCATGAACGTTTGAATAATGGATTTTTAATGTTTCTGCAATCTCTCATGTCGTGGATTTGACTTGGTCAATACCTGTATTTTGTTGTCATCAACCTTGGTGTGCCTCCCTGACCTAAGAGTATCATTGAGATCAAAACCACCAGCATGGAATTTCGTGAATCATCGTTGGCACTGACATTCTTGTAGATCATTGTCACTGTAAACTTTATGTAACTTTTCACAAGCTTGATGCACGTTTGTCCCTTTATGTAAGTAAAACAGTAAAATATGGCAAAAATGCACAGTTTGGTCTTCCATCTTCAACTTGTAAAATCTCCTAAACTCAATCAAATTACTCAGTTTTTTTTAGAATGAAGCTAGAACTGTCAGCTGTCAAATGACATAGCAATAACATAGATGCGAAAGACTCTAATACTTCCAAAAATGAACTAGTGCTATCTGTCGCAAACACACATCATGACTTTTCCCACAACCCAATAGACATCCATAACAAATTTTTTGAGAGACCTGTCTTCAGTCTGGAAATATTTAAACATTTTATCAAACAACTATTGAATTAAAGATCAATTCAAAGTTAATTGCTGAATTTCTCAACAATTCTAAATAGAAATATCACTGATACAAATCCTTACGATATAGCTAAAGCAGTACCTAGAGAAAAATTCAAAGCTTTAAGTACTTATATCAATAAATATAAAACAATAAAAATAAAGAAATGAAACATCTAATTCAAAAACAGAAAAAGGACAAGCAAGTTAGATGAAATCAGAATGATAGAATAATTCAAGATAAAAGCAGAATGAAATGAGTCAGAAAACAATGAGTAAGTAAACAAAATAGACAAACTCTTATCTAAAAAATTAAGGAAAAGGGCACAGAGAGACACAAGAAAAAAGGCACATACTATCCATACAATGGGATATTATTAGGCAATTAAAATAAATGAAGTACAGAGAGATTGAAGATGGTGGAGTAATTAAACACTGGGCCTGCTTCCTTCCATGAACACATTAAAATTACATCTAAATTATAGAACGATCAACATGGAGAACTATCTGAAGTCTGGCTTCAGAAATTTTATAACTAAGGTTATAAAGAAGAAGCTACATCGAGACTGGTAGACGGGTCAGAGATATGAAACTGGTTAGCCCCAAACTTCCATGTGGTGGTTGAGAACTGGGAGGAACATCTCGGCAATGGAGGTTCCCCCACAAAGGAGTGAAAGATCCCAGCCCCACACCAGCCTCCCTAGCTGTGAGTACTGCTGCCGAGAAGAGGAGCCCACACACATCTGGCTTTGAAAAGCAGTCAAGATTCTAACCATCCAAGTGGGACAAAAGGCTGTGGGGAAACACAGACATTCTCTTATAGAGCCCACAAACAGACTTCTCACCCCCAGGCACTCACCCTGGGCTCTGGCAGAAGTACAATGACTCGGGAGGCTTGGAGGCACACTGGGGACAGACTGAGGTATATGGCTTTGGAGCAGGGCTGGAAGAGAGTCATCATTTTCCCTGTGTGTGGGTTTTCCCATGCAGCCGCCAGGCAGGCGCCATCTTTCCTTTGTTGAGCCCGCCCCCCACAGGCCAAATCTGAATCTAATTGATCTGGTGAGCTCCACTGCTCCACCCTGCTGACTTACTGGGAACCTGGAGGCACTTTCTCATGAGCAGCCAGCCCTGCCTACATTGCACTGTTTCTTGGAAAACTATGGGAGTCTCTGGGCCCCAGGTGGCAACAGCTGGTTTCGGTGTATTCCAAGACTTTTACTGAGCAGCTCTAGGCTCAGCACTGGTACCAAACCAGAATCTGCATTAACCTGGTGACCACAACTTCCCACACTAGTGACTCCCTGAAACCCTGCCTCACCCAACTTGTGAACCACACAAGCTTTCTTTATCAGTCACTGAACCTTAAGGGAGCTAGCACGTGGCAGTAGGCCTGGATGTTCTGGCTTTTTGTGAAGCTACCCCATTATTACCTGTTGCTGGTAATAGACATCCTCAGTTTGCAGTGTGTCCTCTCCTACATGCCTCCAACTTTAGAACAGGCAGCAAACAACCATGATAGCTTTATAGCTTCTACCAGGTAGTCCCTGGCTGGTCACAGGCAGTGGGTGACCTAGGCCTGCACTGGAGCCCCTACCAAAAGACCCCAAAACCAACATACGTGGAGGTGGGCTTCAGACCAATTAGCCCTACAAGCAGCATACACAAAGGGCAGTCTGAACAGGCACCAGAGCCTACTGGATCAAATCCCACTAAGTGGGATAAGCCCCGCCAAACAGCCCATAAGCTGTGGGTGTGACCAAACCCCACAGCCAATCAGCCTGAGGGTAAATGCCACCCACTGATGTGCCAATAGCAATCAAGGCTCAACTATAACAAGAGGACACAAACCACCCACACAAGGGACACTCCTGAGCACCTGGAGTAGGTGACCATGGAAGCTGTACCAAGGCCTCACAAGGCACCTATTATATAAGTCCTCCTGGCCAAGTTTGGGATACATAGTACGTCTATCTAATACATAGAAACAAAGACAAAGAGGCAGCCAAAATGAGAAAACAAAGAAATATGTCCCAAATTAAAGAACAGGTGAAAACTCCAGAAAATAAACTAAATGAAATGGAGGCAAACAACCTACCAGAGACAGAATTCAAAACAGTGGTTGGTTATAAGAATGCTCAAGGAATTTCCTGAGAACTTCAACAGAGAAATAGTAAGCATAAAACAATACATAGAAGGGGCCAGTCAAGTGGCTCAGTTGGTTAAGAGCTCACTCAAGAATGTGAGCTCTGAGCAACAGGGTCGTCAGTTCAATTCCCAGCCCGAGTTGAGCTGCCAACAGGTGGCAGTGTGGCTCAACTATAAAAAAAAAAAAAGTACATAAAAACCATTAAAAAGAGTCAGTCAGAAGTGAAGAATACAATAACTGAAGTGAGGAATGCACTAGAAGGAATCGCCAGCAGATGGGATGAAGCAATTTGAATCAGCAATTCAAATCAGCGATTTGGAAGACAAGGTAGCAGAAAACACCCAATCAGAACAGCAAAAGATAAAAGAATAAAAAAAAAATGATGATAGTTTAAGAGACCTCTGGGACAACATGAAGTGTAACAACAGTGCAGCATGGCGTGGGGGCAGGAGGAAAAGGAGGAGAAGGAGAAGGAGAAGAAAGCAAGCAAGGGACTGAGAACCTACTTGAAGAAATAATGACTGAAAACTTTCCTAACCTAGCAAAGGAAATAGACATACAAGTCCAGGAAGTGCAGAGTCCCAAACAAGATGAACCAAACAGACCCACACAAGACTTATAATTAAAATGGCAAAGGTTAAATACAGAGAGAATCCTAAAAGCAGCAAGAGAAAGGCAACTAGTAACTTATAAGGGGGCTCCCATGAGATTATCAGCTGATTTCTCAACAGAAACTTTGCAGTCCAGAAGGGACTGGCACAAAATATTCAATGCGATGAAAACCAAGGACCTATAAAAGGGTATTATACCCAGCAAGGCTTTTCATTTAAAAATCATTTAAAAATCAAAAGACAGATAAAGAGTTTCCTAGACAAGAAAACCTAAAGGAGCTCATCATCACCAAACCAGTATTACAAGCAATGTTAAAGGGACTTCTAAAGACAGAAAAAGAATCAAAATTATGAATAATAAAATGGCAATAGCTATATATCTATCAAGAATTATTTTCAATGTAAATGGATTAAATGCTCCAATCTAAAGACATAGGAGAGCTGAATGGATAAGAAAACAAAACCCTGCCCATAAGAGACTCACTTCAAATTGAAAGACACACACAGATGGAAAGTAAAGAGATGGAAAAAGTTATTTCATAAAAATGGAAACAAACAAAAAAAGCTGAGGTAGCAATACTTATACCACACAAAATAGACTTTAAAACAAAGGCTATAACAAGACATAAGGAAGGACCTAGTAACCCCAATTCTGGGTATTAACCCGAGAAAATCCAAAATACTACTTTGAGATGACATGTGCATCCATATGTTCATTGCAGCACTGTTTACAATAGCCCAGATGTGGAGGCAGCCTGGATGTCCCTCGATGGAAGAATGGATAAAGAAGAGGTGGTACATATATACAATGGAATATTGCTGGACCATGGAAGGGAATGGGTTCTTGCCATCTCTGGGAGCATGGATGGACCTGGAGGGTATAGTGCTAAGTGGAGTGTAAGACAAAGACAGATGCAATGTGATTTCACTTATATGTGGAATCTAAACAACAAAACAGAAACACACTCATAGATACAGAGAACATTTTGATGGTTGCCAGATTGGAGGAGGTTGGGGGTATGGGTGAAAAAGGGGAGATTAAGTAGCACAAATTGGTTGTTACAAAGTATTTATGAGGATGTAGGGCATAGCATATATAGCATAAGAAATACAGTGTATAATATTATAATAACTATGTATGATGTCAGCGGGGTACTAGATTTGTTGGGGTGATAGATGGGAGGGGGGTGGGGGCAGAGGGTTGGAGGCAGGGTGAAAAAGGTGAAGTGAATTATACAGTGGAAGGAAGTCAAAGGAATCGTAATAGATAGTATGATATGGGGGGAGAGAAAGGGGGAGAATTGGGGGAGGGAGGTTGTCACTTTGAGGGGTAAAAAGTATAACTATTGCACTGTGTTGTACACCTGAAGCTAGTTAAAATAAATAAATTTAAAAAATTAAAAATTAAAAATATAGAAAAAAAAAAAGGTGAAGTGATTAAGAAGTACAAATTCATTGTTACAAAATAGTCTCGGGTCTGTAAAGCAAAGCACAGGGATTATAGTCAATGATATGATAATAACCACATATAGTACCAGGTGGGTATTAGACTAGACAGGGGGATCATTTCTTAAATCAAATAAATGTCTAAACCCTATGCTGTATACCTGAAATTAATAGAAACTAATATTAAGTGTCAATTATAATTGAAAAATTGAAAATGGAGGGGGAAAGGTGAAGGGTGATAAGATGTCCAAATTTCCAGGTATAAAACAAATAAGTCATGGGAATATAATGTACACATAGGGAATATAGTCAATAATATTGTGATAGCGTGGTACAGTGTCAGGTGGTTGTTGGATTTATGATGGTGATCACTTCTTTAAGGTATATAAATGTTGAACAACTATGGCGTAACCCTGAAACTAATATAATATTGTATGTTAGCTATATTTTTAATGAGAATCTTAAAAATAAAGAAAATAAATAATAAACAAAATACTCATACATGCTACAACATGAATGAACCTCACATTTATCTCATGTAAAAGAAGCCAGTCGCATAGGACCACATATTACATCATTCTATTCATATGAAGTATCCAGTATAGACAAATCTGTAGAGCCAGAAAGTAGATTAGTGGTTGCCTAGGGCTTTAGGGCTAGGGGAATTTAGGGGCAACAGCTAAAGGGAGCAGCATTTCTTTTAGAATTAAGGAAAATGTCCTAAAATTGATTGTGTTGATGGGTGTACAACTCTGTGACTATAGTAAAAGCCATTGAAATACACACTTTAAAAGGGTGATTTGTATAGTATGTGAATTATATATTAATAGAGTTGATAAAATAGAATATAACCATCAAAATACTGAATGTCAACCATAATTAAATATATATATATATATATATATATATATATATATATATAAACTATGTATTTATTACATATATAGTCATGGGATGTAAAGTACAGCATAGGCAATATATATAGTCAATGGTATTGTAACAGTTATATATGATGTCAGAGGGGTAGTAGATTGGTGGGGGGTTATCACTTTGTGAGGAGTGTAAATGTCTAGGTATTACAAAGCTTTGTACACCTGAAACTAATAAAAAAAGAAAAGAAAAGACTACTTTCCTTATTTCTATGCAAATATATTTGGAAATCTAGAAAACATACAATTTTCTAAGAAAAACATCTGACCAAAATTGTCCTCAGTAGACACAAAATTCTAAAAAGATAATTTGCAAAGAAGAAATACAGAAAGCTGTGAAAGAAAAAAAGAGTTACCCCCCCAGAACAATACTTGTCCCAGATGGTTTTATTGTGGGAGGAAATTTCTTATTTGTGCCTGAATATCTAGCAGGACATTTGACATGCCTTGACTTGCTCACTTGTCAGAGGTACATAGGCATGGATGGGGGCAAGAAGACCTATAGTGGATCACGTTATATTCACTACACTCACTTTAACATAAGTGTAAACCAACCAGAGGTAGCCTTTTCAAATTATTTATATTTATTATAGGATTCTTTAACATACAAAAAAAGTCCAATTAAAAACATGCAATCTACATAGACCTAGACTAGATTTTTCTAATAATTCACATAACACACATAATCTTTGCCATTTATTTATTGCAAAGAATTTAGTTTTGTTTTATAGGAAGTGTTAGGAAGATTATTTTGAAATTAAAATACATGAATGACTTGTCCAAAATGCCCACCCATATTTCCAAACATTCTGGGGAAAAGAATAGTAATGCCCTCAGTTAAAAACTAACTAGTGTGGGGCCGGCCAAGTGGCACGGTGGTTAAGCGCTGGCTTGGGAAGCCAGCGGCCCTGGTTCAGGCCCCACATATGAGGGCCAGTGACACTGCCCTCAAAAACAAAACAAAACAGAAAAGAACTAACTAGTGTGACATCTTCTCCAGGTGAATCCTAGGAGCTAAGACAGCATCCTCTAGAAAACTTTCCCTGGCCCAACAGGCCTAAGATATTCTGAGAGCATCCTTCTTTCCCTAATCCTAGCAAGTATCACAGTGCATTGTAATTGTCCAGTTAGCCTTCCCCTCTCCTTTCTCATAGTAGTCGTGACCTCCAAAGGGCAGGGAAGCTGTCTTGTTCACTGCAAACCCCAGACCCAGGAAAGTGCTTGCAACATAGCAATGGTTCAATAAATATTGTTTTTCATAAATGTTATTCAAAAAGTGTTTTTTTTATTTAGAAGGAACATGTTTTTAAATGATTTTTTTTTTATTTTTTACCTAAGTTCAATTAATGTTTCTGGCTCCTGGCTGAACATCACAGTGCTTTTGCCAAGTGTTAAAAATTTGTGATAAGCCATTCATATATTTTCATTTCAAAATATGCTTCCTAACAAGTTCTCTAAAAACAGACTAAATTATTTGCAATAAATAAATGACATTACATTACTTCCATTTTATTGAATCTGGAACAATCCAATTGGGGATGTAACAACATCTTAACAAAGAAATACAATTTTTCTGCCAATTAATTATTTTTGTTAATGCGTCAAAACTCAGTTAAATCAAAATAAAGAAAATACACTGTGTGACTAATAACAAAATGAATTTGTATTTCAAATAAAATAAAGGAAACTAATAAAAGATTAGTATCTATCAAAAATACTAACACAATATTTAAGTTTCTTCACAACTAACTTTTCCAAAGCACCACAAAGATCTGTTCACCTAATCTCTACACAAGATTTCTTTTTTCTGTTCATTAAATCTAAAGCCTATTTTTTAAAGCTGCATTGGATTAGTACTGGTATGGGGTTGAGGGGAAACATAGTTTAAAGCCAAAATAACAGCAATGTAGGAAATCCCCAATATATTAATGGGTTGTATTTTAAACTTTGTTATAAAATTGGGTCTTTGGAATTTGTAATTCATTCTCCACTATAGTAGTTATCTAGCTATTTAGTAGACATTGTAGCTATCTCTAGGATAGGTTGAGACATAGTAGATAACTATAAGTTTGCCAGCCCAGCACTTCTTTCTTCTGGGTTGATTCACCTTGCCCCATGGCTGTTGGAGAGCTACCATAGTTCCTTCTAACCTGGCCCAGTCAGATGAGCCCAAACAGATACTTGGCCCTGGAATGGATATCTGACCTGGAATTTTTGGATTCAGAACTGAAAATACCTTCAAACCAGCCTTTCTTTGTGGGATGAGGATATAAAGTATAAATTCCAGAATGGCAGCAGCCATGTTTCCCATAGTTTTCAATGATAAGATGAAGTAAACACACAAAGAGGGAGCGAGAGGAAAATGAAGCAACACCTGGTTGCATTTGTATCCCTTGTTCCACGTATTTCTAAAGTTGAGCTGCATCCCCACCCTTCATATCTGGTTATCAGCCATTCTAAGAATATCATGAGCTAATTCATTCTCTTGCTTTTCTGGCTAGTGCAAGCTGAATATCTGTCATTTGCAATCAAAAGGCTGATGGGTACATACAGAACATGGTACCAATGGGGTGGCTTCCCAGGCCAACTCAGAGAAGTTAATCTAACAATACTTATTCTAATGCTATTAAAAACCCTGAGCCTGGGCTGGCCGAGTGGCTCAGTTGGTTAAGAGCTCTCTGAAGAGTGTAAGCTGAGCTCTGAGCAACAGCAGTTCTATGCCCAGCCCAAGCTAATTTGCCACTGAGCTGCCAACAGGTGGCAGGATGGCTCAGCTAAAAAAAAAATCCTGAGCCTGGGCATCACAGTTCATAGAGTGAACCGCTCCTTAGCAAAATGTCACTAAGTCCCACATTCTTCTTACCTCCTCCTTCACACCCCACACTTTTAACTAGAAAGGGATCATCAGTGAGGTAAGAGAAAGAAAGTTTGGTGAAAAAGCACTTGTGACTGTGAAGGAAAGAATACAGTAGAATTATGATGATAAGCGGGCTCTGGTGGCTCTTGTGACCCTGGTGGGAAATGGTCCCAAGGGCAGGGGTGGCTCTGGCAGAGGTCACTGTCTACAGCAATCCAAGTGCACCCACATGGGGAAATACCTGTCCTGTAATACTACGCCTTACAAGGTTCATCTTGCAAGCAAAATTGGTTTATTTTGGCCAACGCCAGCTAATTTGAGCAAAACCTCATACAAAGGTCAAGGCCCAACAGTTCTATAACTGTAAGTTTTCAGAAAAGGAATATGATTTAAAAAAAAGAGCTTCATAAAAGAATAAAACTGAAAGTAACATGTAGTCAGGGCAAAAATATGTACTGTCTCCTGGATTTCATTTTGAAAAATAGAAAATAAGGTGCTTCCCCCCTTAAAAACTGCTACATTCAAAAACATTTTGAGGTATGTGCGTATTTTGAGGAATAAGGATGTAAGACTAAATTAAAAATAACCATGGCGTGGGCTATACCATTACAGAATACAGACAGGAATAAAGAGTGGTTAAACCAAATGAATGCGAATAGCATCATCCTTTTTATCCAACATAAACTAGCAATTAAAAAGATATTTTAAAAAGACTCATAATAAACCATGAAGAGTGACTCAGACTCTGAAAGAGATGAAGTGTTGTGTCTAAATTCTGATCATTTAGAGAATGTTTGGTTCTAGGGAAAGTTGTAGAAAATGATACTAATTTTTTAAAAGTAATTTTACCTTATTCTTTCTACGAAAATAATACCTGTTCATTATGGAAAATGTAGAAGTGGCAAAGAGAAAATCAGAAAATGACAAATAATCCATAAATCTACCATTCAGCCGTAAATATTTTGTTACATGGTGAATATCCTTTCAGTCTCTTTTCAATGCATATAGACATATTTTTTTAACAAAAAAAATCTGTTACACATGGCTTTTTTTGCTCACTTATAGTGAGATTATATTTTCAAGTATTAATCTTTGTAATTTTCTATGCTTAGCTCTTTAAAATAACATTTGTTGTAATAAATCAGAGGCATCCACATTTGCCTGGGGAAGATTTAGGACTGTAGTGCCCGGCCTATGCAGAAAAATAAAGTGTTTGGTAGAATTCACTAGTGAAGCCATCTGGTCCTGGACTTTTGGGAAGGTTTCGGATGACTGATACAATTTCCATT
This sequence comes from Aselliscus stoliczkanus, assembly GCA_033961575.1. NCBI lineage: Eukaryota > Metazoa > Chordata > Mammalia > Chiroptera > Hipposideridae > Aselliscus > Aselliscus stoliczkanus. Next base: position 162,258,353 of record CM066728.1, read on the forward strand.
CTGTTGATCAGTCTAGTTAGATTTTCCAATTCTTCATGATTCAGCCTAGGATCTAATACCTGTTCTACTCAAACTCTTCCAAAAAGTTGAAGAAGAGACAATACTCCCTAACTCATTTTATGAGGCCAACATTTACCCTGATACCAAAATCTGGTAAAGATAACACAAAAAAAGAAAATTACAGATCAATATCTCTGATGAATACAGATGCAAAAATCCTAAACAAAATTCTAGCAAATCGAATGCAACAATACATTAAAAAGATTATACATCATGACCAAGTGGGGTTCATCCCAGGGGCACAGATGCAAATCGATCAATGTGATACACCACATAAAATAAAGGACAAAAATCATATGATTATATCAATATATGCAGAAAATGTGTTGGACACAATACAATATCCATTTATGATTAAAACACTTAATAAAATGGGTAGAGAAGGAAATTTCCTAACATAATAAAAGCTATATATGACACTCCCTCAGCTAATATCCTAATTAATGGTGAAAAACTGACATCCTTTGCTCTACATTCAGGAATATGACAGTGCTGTCCCCTATCACCTCTGCTTTTCAACATAGTATTGGAAGTCCTAGCCAGAGCAATCAGGCAAGAGAAAGAAATAAAAGGCATCCGAATTGGGAATGAAGAAGTTAAACTGTCACTTGTGCAGATGACATGATGCTACATATAGAAAACTCTAAATTAAAGACGCCACCAAAAAGCTATTAGAAACAATAAATGAATACAGTAAAGTTGCCGGCTACAAAATCAACATACAAAAGTTCATTGCATCCCTATGTATTAATACTAACAATGAAATTTCAGAAAAAGAAATCTAAAGAAATTCGTTTTGCAATTACAACAAAAAGAATGAAATACCTAGGGATAAACTTAATCAAGGATGTGAAAGACCTATACACTGAAAACTGCAAGACATTTTTAAAAGAAACTGAAGACACAAAGAAATGGTAAGACATTCCACGTTCATGGATTGGAAGAATCGACATAGTTAAAATGGCCATATTACCCAAGCAATATACAGATTTAATGCAATCCCCATCAAAATCCTATGGCATTTTAAAAAAATCATCACATTTGTATGGAGCCACAAAAGACCCCGAATTGCCAAATCAACCCTAAGAAAAACGAACAATTGGAGGTATCGCACTCCCTGACTTCAGCTTGTGTTACAGGGCAACAATAATCAAAACAGTATGGTATTGGCAGAAAAACAGACACACAGACTAATAGAATAGAATTGAGAACCCAGAAATGAACCCACATAAATATGGACAGATAATTTTTGACAAAGAAGCCAAAAACATACAATGGAGAAAAGAAAGCCTCTTCAGTAAATGGTGCTGGGAAAACTGGAAAGCCATGTGCAAAAGAATGAAACTAGGCTGCTATCTATTACCATGTACCAAAATCAACTCAAAATGGATCAAAGTCATAAACATAAGACCTGAAACAATGAAATGCACAGAAGAAAGCATAGGTACTAAACTTATGGACCTTGGGTTCAAAGAGGATTTTATGAATTTGACTTCAAAGGCAAGGGAAGTAAAAGCTAAAATAAATGAATGGGACTATATCAAACTAAAAAGCTCCTGCACAGCAAAAGAAACCATCGACAAAATAAAGAGGCAACCAACCAAATGGGAGAATATTTTTGCAAACAATGCTTCCAATAAGGGGCTAACATCCAAAATATATAAGTCAACAAAAACAAAAACAACCCAATTAAAAAATGGGCAGGGGACCTGAATAGATATTTCTCCAAAGAGGACATACAGATGGCCAACAGATATATGAAAAATGTTCAACATCACTAATCATCAGAGAAATGCAAATCAAAGCCACAATGAGATACCACCTCACAGCAGTTAAAATGGCTATTATCAACAAGACAAATAACAGCAAGTGTTAGAGAGGCCGTGGAGAAACAGGAACCCTCATACACTGTTGGTGGGAATGCAGATTGGTACAGCCACTATGGAAGGCAGTGGGGAGGTTCCTCAAAAAATTAAGAATAGAATTACCATATGACCCAGCAATCCTTCTCCTGGGTATCTACCTCCAAAAATCTGAAAACATTTATCCGTAAAGGTATATGTGCGCCAATGTTCATTGCAGCTTTTTTTATGGTGGCCAAGACATGGCAACAACCAAAATGTCCTTCGATAGATGATTGGATAAAGAAGATGTGGTACATATACACAATGGAATACTATTGTGCCATAAGAAAAGATGAAACAGGGCCATCTGCAACAACATAGATGGATCTTGAGATTATTATGCTAAGCGAAATAACTCAGACAGAAAAAGTCGAGAACCATATGCTTTCACTGATTGGTGGTATATAAAACTGAAAACAACAAAGGAACAAGAAAAACAAGCGAAGAAACAAAAACTCATAGATACAGACAATAGTTTAGTGGTTACCAGAGGGTAAAGGGGGAGGAGGGAGGTGGTAGATGAGGATAAAGGGGTTCAAATATACCATGATGGAAGCAGAACTGACTCTGTGTGGTGAGCACACAATGTGACACATAGACAATGTATTCTAGAATTGTACACCTGCAATCTATGTAACTTTATTAACCATTGTCACCCCAATAAACTTTAATTTAAAAAAATAAGAAAATAAACATTGATTAAAAAAAAGAAAAAGAAAGTGTTGCTGATTAATTTCTGACTAGCAAAATAGAACTTTTGAGCGCTGAGGGAGATATTTTTCTTGAAAGTCAGGCATTGTTGCAAAACAAAAGTTTTGAATATCTTAAGCTTCTATTAACAATAAGGCCCAGAAGTTCCCAAACATGGGACAGATAGGGTGATCTTTAAATTTATGTTTTACAATAGACCACTTCAGAAAGTGAAAGAAGTACAGTTACCAAATCTCAGGCCCATGGGAGCTAACCTATCCTGGGCAAACCACGACATATACACACCCTCTCTAGAGAGCATTAGATAAAAGGTGAGTTGAGTATCAGGGGGCCAGCTGCAGGGCTGCTGCCACGTTGAGGAATGGGGTGCACCTACTACAGTGGCTATGGGGTGACCAGCCTAAGTAAGGCGCTGGGGAAGGACAAGCCTGGCATCAGGACCTGTAGTACCAGGAAAAACCAAAGTGGACCTGAGTCTGTAAGAGAGACATCAGGTCCTCAACCAACCAAGTGGATTAGTCACAAATTCAGCAGCAGCAGGCACAGAAGTGGAATAATGGATGAGGTGAGCTAGAAAAAAGACTGACACATGATCCAGGTTCTCACTGCCCCCACCCAAATGTCACATAACCTCAGTCTCTCAACACACACAGATGCCACTGGGGGAAGCAGAGGGTGGAGGGGAAAGGACACAGAAAGAATGGGCACTGGTCTGAAAAAAGCTATTTTAATCTAACTCAAAGAGACCGAGGCACCCTTTAATTGGTATGTTTGAATTTTTCTCTAGAAACCAACAGTTAAAAAACCATGAGGATCAGTTTTAGAAAATAAATTTTATATATGCATCTCAGTTGTGTGAAAATTTCTAATTCTGCTACCCACTAGAGAGTGAATATATGTCCATGTCATTTTTCTACTATTACATCATCTCAAATGGTCACATGAGATCATAATTTAGATTTTTTTTAAAGGATGAGTTAAGAAATAAAAATATCTCCTTAAAGGGTAAATATCGGGCCGGCCGAGTGGCGCGGTGGTTAAGCGCTGGCTTGGGAAGCCAGCGGCCCCGGTTCGGGCCCCACATACGAGGGCCGGTGACATTGCCCTCAAAAAAAAAAAAAAGGGTAAATATCATCTGTCCCTATATTAACTAAAATCTTCTGAGTACCTGTCAATCGGTGGTAAGTCATGCACAACAATTAGGAAGAGCAGAAGCTCCCATTTAAAATTCTTTACCATTCTCATTAGAAGTCTAATATGTTATACCTCTCTAAGCTCACTTGTGCAGGGATGACCAAACATGTTTGGATGTCATCCTGCTGCATCAGGCTGATGGCTGTGAAAATCTGCTCTAGTTTTTATTATGGATTCATGCTCTCCTATAATCTTTTACCTCAGGGCCTTTTTAAAGTATAAAATAAAGGGCCCCATCCTGCAGTACTTTTTGGGTTTCTGTGTATGTTCTTTCTACCCACTCGTTCGTTCTTTCCTTTGATAAACGTCAATTGATGTTCTTATCCCTTATCTTGAGGCCTGCTCTTCTCACATCTCATTATTGACGAAAAAAAGCCTCTTTAAAGTCTCTTCCCTCCCCTCTACACAGAAACCACATAACCAAACTTACGTAAAAGGTGCACAAGAGTCAATAAGCCTCTGATTGAAGGCCTGACTAGTTGTTAAATGTAGAAGGACAGAGACTTGATGGAAGGGGAAACCTTTGTGGGTTTCAACAAAGAGGCAGGCTGCAGCATGTGGTTACTAAAGGGCTTTCTTGTTTTCTTTGCCTTTTCAGCCTGGTTTCTGGGTATATTTTGGAGATGTGAGGAGATGGGATTGCTGACTAGAGAAGACCTATGTAATTCTAGCTTGGTCCTTAATGATGTGAAGGTTTCTAAATACTTCCAGGTCAATCCCTGAAAAAGTTGCGGATTAAATACAGGAAGGATGATAAAGCAAATTAGAAAATACATCTTTATTTTCTATTTAAGTATGCTAAGGCTTTCCTGGCGCCATAAAACTGGGTTCTCCTCTGAATGTGGAACATCTTAAATATTTAAGAATAACATGTTCAAACAACACAATGGGGTATAAGTCTGAAGAGTGTTATGAAAAGCTCTTTATTTCTTCTGACCCAATTATTTTCTGTAAAAGTCTTTAAAATTATGACATTCCCTGCACCACAATTATCACCACATTTAATCTTCCTCCCTTTTTCCCCTTTCTCTGTCTGTTTTTTTCCTGTTATGGGGTGTGTTGGGATAGTGTAAAATGCCCAGCTTTTTAATTTAGGGCTTTGGCAGGAGAGAAAATAATTGAAATTACAAAAACATGAAATTAACCTGAGCCCTTAAAACCCTGTCACCATGGAAACCAAAGCATGAACTAACTCCATGGAGATTCAAATGAATTTTTTTTTTTTTACTTTAAATTATCATCACTTATTACTGGATATTGATTTGGCCAATGAAGAGATGAGTAAAAATAAAAATATAAAAATATAAGAACTATCTTCCTATCAGACAATTTATTAATTAGGGTTAGGGTTAGGGTTAAGGGAAAATACAGTTGTGCTGGTTCTTAGTATTCCATTTTTCCAGTGAGTAGGAAGAAACCCCAAGAGAAAATTTTCCCTTGACTCAGAATTTCTGGTGGAATCATCTGATGATAAGCTCCGTAAATGCTACAGAACTGAATAGAGAAAGAAAATCTCTAGAGCAGACCTCTCTTACTCGAAAGCATCAAGGTGTGATGCAGGTGATATGGTTCTATCCACCACTCCAGCTAAGAGGAAGAGATGGCTATTGGGCAATGTCTTATGTCAGTTATGGGCTAGATATACCATTCTGGGTATATCACTTTATCATGACTATTATACATTGCTGTTATAAATATGTGTAGTAAAGTCAAACCTACTTGTATTACGTGCCACATAAACAGAAACACAGGAATCATCCAAATATTTAAACTATATAAGCAGAGGTAAGTCAGAATTTCTCCCAGTTACCAATTCTATTTTGCAACCCACAGGTATAGTCACTTAATTGATCAAATATTCAGAGTACAGGCCACCCAAATGGTGTAGTATAGATAGCAGGTGTTCCTCTATTAAATAAAAAATCACTGGTAAAAGATTAAAATTCAGTAAAAGTTTTAATATGCAATAAAATAAGTCAATAGAAAGCAAATAATATGACTGGAATACATAAAAACAAAATGGTCAATGATGTTATTCATTTGGAAGTTTATACAATTTGAACTTTTGCAGTTGTTTTCAGGAAAGAGCTTGGTGAGTGATTAGATATGAAAGGAAAACAATAATGCCAGCAGCAGTGCCAGCTCAGACAACTGCAAGTGCTTCTCACATTTTACAGTTGATTCTCACTATTCGGCATTATGTTCTTTAAAGTTGCCACAAACAAGTAGCACATACTGAACCATTGCTCCTAGGGGAAACATATGGATTAGGTTCCTGTGAGCCTCTGGTCACATTTTCATCAACCAAAAACTACATGATCTGGTTTTATGTGTGTTTCTATTTAAAGACACATTATTTAACATATATTTTTGAATCGTTAACATTGAACTCACAGCTAGCAGCAGTATAACTCATGTCTGAATGAAGCTTATGTAACACATGGATTTTTCTCCACATCACAGCTTTCTTGTACTTAGGAATTCTAGACAGCGCTTCAGTACTATGCTTCAGGGTCATTTTAACAATGAAATCACCAGCAAAAAACAAAAAAATGCCAAAAAAAAAAAAAAAAGTGGCACTATACAGACTGTGAAAAAAACACTGTATGAGCTCCGAAACACAAAGTCAGTGTCACTTTGTCTGACCTCAGCTGGGAATGTGCATGGAAGGTGACTCAAAATTCTTCCTTTTCTGCACATGTCATAAATGACCATAAAGTGCTGCGAGTATTGTTTTGGGGTTACAAATAAATTTAGCAAGTAGAAGAATTCACAAATACAGCATCCACAAATAATGAGCGTCAAGTGTATTTGCCAATTATAGATAACTACTTCTATTTCTCTATTGCATTGCCCCTTGCCTGTTCTTTTTTGTGTATCTACAAGTATGAAGCTCCTATTCTTTCTAACCCTGCTCAGAAAACCACACACACACACACACACACACACACACACACACACACACACACACCTCCCCTTCCCGTTCCCTTTGCCTCTTATACTCATCTCTATTTTGCACAACTCAGATTTTGACATTCTCCTTTACTGGCTTATGAAATTCCTTGAGGTCAGTGACCATGTCCTATATACCCATATAACTCTCACTGTGCTTACTATGTGACAGGCTATATGTTAAGTACAATACTTTGTTTAATCTTACAATAATCCTATCATTCCCATTTTGAAGTCGCAGAAACAGAGGCCCAGAGCAGTCACATCACTGGCAATATCACCCGCTGCAGAGTTGGTGTTAAAATCTAGAGCCCAAGCTTTTAACCATTATGTTATTCTAAATAAATAGTATTAGCACATATTACTGACTGCTTAATATATGTTAAATGCTTTACACAGATTATCTCATCGAATCCCCTTCATTCATCTGTGTGACTCCAATACATAGCACAGTGCCTGACACATGTTAGTTGGATAGAATTTATTTCTTCCTGCTCCCAAACCTTCTTTCTAAAACCAACGGCATGAGAATTTCCTCCATTTCCAGCAGCGGCCAGAACAACTTCCTGTGTTAGACCACCCTTCTCCCCCACCAGGTTCCTCGCCTCCTTCTCATTTATGTTCTTCTGTGGTTTCAGCACTGATGTCTACCATGTTCACAAGGCAGCTTTTCAAAGCAATGGGGGAAAGAGCAGAAGCAATACCCACATGAAAAAGATCTTGATTTTTAACAATAATTTCTAGTACTGATTTAGATTATGACAGAATCATGGAAGAGCTAAGTATTTCACGTGAGAGCCCATGAGGTAAGCCCTGTGTGAGGCTAAAAGAGGATTCTCTGTTTCCCAATGTAGTTTTGGACTTCAACTCTATATAAATTCTCACACTGAATTCAAAATAGGCAGTTAGTTTTAGGGATGAAAAGTAAAAGTAAGGGAGTAGGCTAGTGAGAAACCAAGGAGTAAGCTGTAGAAAGTTTGCAAGACAGAAACTGCAGGGCTCACGCACATTACTTGAATGAATGGGATCAAGGAGGGCCTAGGGCTTAGCTTAGGGCTGGAGTCAACATCATTTGTCTTCGTTCAATGGCAAAAGTATAAAGTAGACAAGATTGGAGACTTCTCCTTTCTCTCTTTCTTCCCTCTTCCCTAGACTATCCCAAATATTGCAAAAATAATTGTCAACAGCACCAAGATTAACCCAAAGGACAGAATCCTAATTGCCCTAAAAGTCCCCATTTTTCTCCCAGTTATGTCTTGGTTTTGCTATTGGTTGCTGCAATATTTAACAAAACAAGAGAATCTCTAAGTGAATTCCAAACCCAAGGACCAAGGCAGAGGAAATAATGCAAATGCCTCCTGGGCCCAGGCAAGAAACTATATGAGAGGACTCTCATCTTGAGTAGCCAGCGTTCAGCTCAGAAGAGTCATAGTTGCGAGGAGAGGAGGAATAAAACCCTCTTGCCAGGCCTTTCAACTTTTCAAGAAAAAAAAAAAAAAGCAAAACTACAATCCTGGATTTTTATGTGTAATCTCCAGGTTTTACGTGTGGGTAATAAATTTAAAAGAATAAATGAGAACACTGCATACCAAACAAACTGTTGGCCTTACCCAGTGGGAAATAACCAGTTTGCAATCTCTGGCTAGAAGAGTCCTGGTAGCCAAGGGGATATTTAGGGACGTCTTTCAAATCATTCAGTGTGTCTCACTGCCTCCAAGAAATGGCAGCTCTGGAGGCCATCCTCTGAACAAACATCTCCCTCCTCCTGCCGTGCCACTGTGCCAGGGCCTCATGAACAGACCCTGCTTTTTATGAATAAGTGCTTGTCTCAGAAATATGGTTTCTAGGCCTCTGCAAACCTCCGGAACACCCTGCTTGTGGGTGATCTGTGACCTTCAGTGGCCAGGGCGCTGGCTGCAGCAGGTTGGTGTGCGCTGAGGAGCTGGCTGTCCTTGGAAAGCTCTCCTGGGTCCTTTCCCCAGCTGGCACGCCTACCTTCTCCACCGCTCCTTTGAAGATCCGTTTCCCTTTTCTCTCTCTCTCTCTCTCCTCTCCTCGCTCAGTTCTTTCTCTTGTCTCATCTTTTTCTTTCTCACCCCTTCCTTCTTTCCCCGTCTGTTTCTACTTCCTTCCTCTATTCTCATTCCCTTCTATTTATTCTCTCTTCTCCACCTTTGTCCTCTATCTCTCTAGTCCTCTCCTTCCTTCTCCTTCCCTTTTCCCGCTCCCACCACCGGGGAACGGGAAACTTGGGAAGGCTCGCTCACCAGGAATACACCAACACTGGCTTCGAGTATGTCTTGTGATGGGAGCGGAGGGTGAGGGAGCCTTTGCGCTCCAGCAAGTCGGTGGGTCCGAGCTCAAACCGGTATTGGCTACGGCTGCGCAAGTCCCGGCAGAAGCTGTTGGAGCGCTCCATGGCTGCCCTCGAGGGACAGGTCTCAGAGGCTTTCCCTCGGCTCCTCTCCTTGGCCCGACGCCAAGGTCGGCCAAGATTCGGCGTCTCTCATCTCCCAAGCAACCTGGGGCGGGGCCAATGGAAGGGCGGATCCCTCAAACCTAATAGCCTTGGTTTCCAAGACAGAGCAGGTGCTGATTCCAGGCAAACTACATTTTCCAGAATGCAATGAGGGGAGCGTCCGGGCTATTTAGAAAGAGGGAGAGTGATCTGCATCTTGGGACCCGCCCACCAGCCTAATCCCTGTGTGACGGGGAGGAGTTATGGGGGAGACGCGGGTCAATTAAGGGCTAATAGAACCTGAGGCCGGAGTGAGGCTTGCTCCGGCTCTCATTGCACAAGTTCTTTTAACCGTCCATCATCTGTTGCCACCACACCTTCTGCTTATATGTTTGACTAAAAGAGAGCAAGAGAACACCCCTGAAACTTTCTTAAAACATGTCATTTCCATATCGCTTTTCTAATTGAGAAAGAGGAAGAGCTGAATCATTCAACCCATCAGCTAAAACGTCTGAGGATGATGAGGTCTGGCTGGTCCCAGTTTCAGCGGCTCGCTCAAGCTTTCTGTGTCTTCCTCTTGAAAATGAAGGAGGGGAGGGAACTGTGGAGGAGGCGAAGTGAACACAAGAATCTAAGGGCCCTTCAGATTCTAGCTTAGGGACTCATTCAGCTCCCTAAGACTTGCCAAGCCTCTCATCATTGAAACATTTGCTATTTTGTGACAACACAAGTTCATCACATTGTTGTGTTGTGAGTTATAGATGTGAGAAGGATATTTCAAAAAGATTATTTATGGCATTGCCTTCAAGAAATCATCAGGTGTCCTATAGACAGAAAGTGTTTATTTCATTTTTTATTTTTCAAGTAAAAAATATTTAACACATCAGAATCCTCCTCCCCAACCTCAGTTGAACACCTGAAGGGCATTAATGGACTTATTAATCATGGCCATCCCTCCTACCTGCACAGTGCTTTTAGGACATGGCATCAATTCAAAGTGTTGCATGAGCAAATGAATGAATATTTTATTATTTTAGATATACTTGGGCTTCCATAAATTCCAGAAGGGTCTTACTTTAAAAAGGCCACATATACACAAAAATTCAGATTTAGAAACAGACATATTAAGAGATATTTTATATTACAAATAGATTCTGTAGTTTGCAAATGATTTATTATAGCACTTCTATAGTGAGGGGCTTCACTGGATCAGTTTTCACAAATTTGATTACACGCAACCTCTAAGTGCTTTTCTGTGGCCTGTGGTGCCCGGTGTGGGTGCCTGTGGAACTGAAGGTCCCTATTTTACTGACACCCCGTCAAGCCATGTTATTTAAAACCAAACCAGCTAAGTGCTAGTATAGTGCTGACTGCTATTTTAGCCCTTTCCTTCTTGAAGGAATGAAAAGAGAAATAGAAGTCGACTTTAAAAGGGTAAATAAGATCTGTGTTAAGCTCAGTTCTGTACAAAGCATGGCATATTGCTATTGCTCCAAATATTACTATCATTGGTTTGGTTGTGTGTTTATTTTACTTATGCTTAAAGTGGTGGCAAAATAATAAATGTGCAACCAACATGTGAAGTCTGTGCAGTCAATTTGACACAGAAACAGAAGCTGCCCAGAGCCAAGACTTTTCTTTGGTGCATGAGTGCCGCAGAGATTTAAAAGCTTTTCAGCAACCAAGCATCAGCAATTTAAGAAAACAAGCAAAAGATAGCTTGTTATTTTAGAGCTCCTTAAGCCAAGCTGATAGCCTGTTTGAGTCTATGAATATGCGTTTTTGTTATATTACTTCTTCCCTCTTTATTACAACTTTATAAGCTTCATTGTCTTCTATGTCTATTAAATACTTTTCAATATCCTTGTGTTGAGATGTAGGAGATTAACTCTCTGATAACCTCAAATTCAGATGCTTTCCATTCTCTTTGTATACACCAGTACATTCTGTAGCATTTTTGATTTGTTGATTCCTTATCGACAAAACAGGAATACAACAGTATTTATTGCAGGGTAATTTTGGCAGGGTTACATAAGATAACTACGTTGAAAGCAGGTGGAACATTGCCTAATAGATGCTCAGCCTTCAATTAAATTTGAACTACATACTACTGGTGTTATTACATCCTAATTTTGTCCTTAGTATTTGGGAAAAGCACCCTAAAATGTGATTGTTGTTTGTGTGAAATTTCCTCAAGTACAATATATTCACTGTTTTTCAAGCTTTGTCTGTTTACAAGTTCTCTTTAATGAGTATCTTCTAATCATGTTTTAGTACGATACTTAATAGTCTGACTCAGAAAAATGTTGGGAAGATATCTGAATATGTTACTGGTGATAATGATGTTTTCACTTCAAAACTATTAATAAGCTTTATGCTTTATAAATTTGAAATCACTGATCCTCAACACACTTGACTTATTCCTGTTTTCCTCAAACCAGGGAAGTATAAGTCTTAAAGCAATGCTTTCTATTTATATTAATTTCTTTTCTCCAATGATAGCTTTGGGGTAAGCTCAGGTGGCTCAAACAGGGCTTTTTTGTAGGATAAGTACAGGCAGACCAGTTCAGGAGGTGGGAATCTCATCATCTGAGCCTAGTCTAATATATTTCTTTATTAACATTACCAGATCCTTAAAGAGGTTGCCCAGTAGACCTGAGCAGGACAGCAAACCTGAAACAGATGTAAACAAGCCAGGTATAAATGACCACAGAGGCAAATCTCTTCATCTCCTTTGCCTTCCTGTCTTAACAATTCATCTGCTCAATTCCTGGAAAAGCTTCTTCTCAGGACCTTCCAAAGTCACCATTAGCACATTCTCCCCTTTGTTCTCTACTAAGTGTCATTCATTTAAGTTGAGAGACAAAATTTTAAATTACATAAGAAAATGAATTTGTATTATCTCTGTTGAATTTACTTTAAATATATAAGAAATCATATATAGAAATTTAAAACTGAGTATTTATGTCCTTATCAAGTATTGCATAGTTTGTGTTTGTTTGTTTGTTTGTTTGTCTCCTGGAATAGGTGCCTCCTGTTAACCACTATGTATACATCTAAGGGTTCACTTTTGAAAATTTCATATATAAAAGTTGGGGTCCACCTGCTATGTCAAAATGAATGAGAAATGTCTGGCTATCCCTTCTTCGTCCATGCCCTACTCCTCCTTTCTTCTTCCCTTTCCTTCTTTCTCTCCTCCTTCCTTTTCTCCGTCTGTTTCTTCTTCCTCTTCTTCCTCCTTTGAGAAGTGATACGGATTTTAGAGTTAGAATCTATTGCTGAAACTCTGGTATAATTCAAAGTTATATGAAAAATATGAAAGAAAAATATAACCTAGAAACCAGGGCCAAAATTTATAGGAATAAACTCATGTTTAATGACCCAGGAACTCTCAAAGGAGTCAGTCTGACAAAAGCTTCAATCTTCTTTCTTTTCCTTTAACTATTCACAACTGCCAATGATCTTTTTTGGACTGATTTTAACCTTGACTATGATTCTTCTGTGCTTCTAATTTGGATTGCACACCTATTAGGTAGGCTTTGACTTGCTCTCAAGCCATTTTTATTTAGTACTAAGTGCTGTCACACAACTGGCATTATTTCTGGAATTCCTATCAGCACAGGGGATTAATTTATTAAATATTCAATGCGGAATATTCTATAATTCAGCATTTCCCTTATTTTGATATCTAATCCAGCCAATAAGTGAAATTCGTTGGCAGGCTTGTCTATAACTATTATGATAAAAATGTAATATCCTGGATTAGTGATAACATGCTCTAACATAAATGTAGATTAGGGATTTCTTTCATATCTGACAAATTGCATATCCTTAATTATTTAAAGACTGACTATCCATTTTCACAAATGGTCTAACCTCTTGGTTTCTTCCTTTTCTCCCCTGTGCTGCTTTGGTTTTTTTGGTACTTTCCGTGTTCATTAGCAACAAGAATGAGACAATTTAGCTACCAGTTAACAGTGCTCATGAAAGGAGTTTGTGCTGGAAATTAAGTCCAATATTGTTGTGGCTTTCTTTGTTCCTCATGTCTTTCATCTGGATAAAGGAACCTTTTTCCCAGGGAGGAAGCTCAGAAAAAGAAGTTGGATTTGGTCTCCTTTCTGCTCCTGGCGATGGTGGACATTTTTCCTTATTCCCACAAGACCCACCCCCAGCTACACAATGAGCAGGATGGTAAGGAACTGACTGAAAGGCTTTTCCCAGAGCCAGGTGTGTGCAGGAGGTTTCTGGTTGTTGAGTAAGCCAAACACACAGCTGAGTGTGCCGAGTCCTAGTCCAGAGTATAGGTGGGGAGCCGAGGGAAGAAACTGGAAAACCTTCTGAACCTTGAGGGACTGTCTGAGTGTTGCATGATTTTGAGTTTCCTATGCTCAGTTGGCAAATGTCAGACTTGTGTGGCTGTTTGCTGTGTTAATTAAATATCTTTCTATAGCATCACGTTTAGGTTGCTTTAAAGTAGGGAGGTTTAAGCTAGGGAAAAGAATCATCTTGGAGAGTCAGGATGGGGCTAAAAGCAAGTTAAGTATGATAACATTTATTTAAGTAAAGGAACTAGACACTCAGACATAGAAGAAGGGTACTTAATTCCATGTTTCTTGTCACCCATTCTATGAGTAATTAGTATATTCTTTACAATTTGGAACATGGTTCAAGATGGGGGAAAGAGTTAAAATGTTTCTTTTCATAGGAAGCTGGAGGTACTGTTCAACAAATAGTGTTTGCCAGAAAAGGAAGGGTTTTTGAGATCCTGTGCTGTGGAGGCTACACAGGTGAGTCCACATTGGACTCAGGGAATTCGAGCAGGGTCAGCTGCTTTAGCTTTCTCCCACCTTAACTGCTCCTCTCTTCCTCCTGAGCTCACCATGCAGTTTTTCACCTGGTAGGATTGAGGAAGGGGAGAGAAGTAAGGGGGAAGAAGGTATTATTTAACTGCTGAACTTGGAATCTGGTGTCAAGGCCCTCTGGGTGATGATGCCCAAATGTAGCTCATGGGGAGATTTTGCAGGTTCCTCAAGGGTCCCATGAGAGGACTGCATCATGGCTAAGACCAAGCTGTGTGCCCTGCTGATTGCTGAGGTCACCTTACCCTAGCAGGCACACTACTTGGGCAGAGTCCTTTGAAATTGTCCCATGCCCAGTTAATCTCACCAATGTCCACTGTTGCCCCCAGGAAACACTCAGGATTTATGGTGCCCTCCAAACCATGGAAACATAGCTGCTTCTCCCCAGGCTTTGCCATCACACACAGCTCCAGGAGGCCTCTGACCTTTAGACATTTCTAGACCAGAAATGGGCACCATTCACCAAATGCTCCAAATCCCTGGGGAACATGTCAAGCTCTCTGAGAGTATTTTAAAGCCCCTCTCATTTGACTTGAATGGAAAGGGGAGAAGAGAACAGGGGACTATAGCATTATGCCAACTCTATCCAAAGACATTCTCACTACTGCTCTCCCTCCCCTCTATCAGTCTGACCTTCCTCTATGTAATACAAACTGAGGGTAGGTGATGGTAGACCATTAGCAAAATCAACCAAGCTGGTCTGGCACTTCAACACTCAGCACAAGTATCAACTTCTTTATGAAAGCATGTCTCCCTCTCCCCACTGCCAGCTCCACATTCTCCAGCTAGAACTGCCCCCTCCCTCCTCTCTGCTCCTGCAGCATCTTGAACACATTTTATGATGTCACCCATCATATTGTACAAAAGTTAATTATTTATATGCCTATCTTCCCAGCTAGAGTGACTTGAGGACACCATCATTTTGGCATCCCCAGTGTGTAGCACAATGCAGGGAACCTGGATAGTAATCAGGAAAAAACAAAGCCGGTATTCATTTAACACTTTCTAGTTGCTATGCACTATACGAGGCATTCCAACATATGTAATTATATCATTTAATTATCACAGCACCCTTATGAAGTTGGAACTATTTTAGATCTATTTTAAAGATGAAAAAAACAGGGCTTACTTAATTCAAGTGACTTTCCAAAATTATGCAGCTACCAAATAATGAAGATGAGATTTGAATGCTGGCAATTGGACTCTCAACCCAATCTTTGCTCAGTATTAGTCTCCCAGTGTAATACAACACTGATTAATTATATTTAAAGTTTGGCTTATTTTCCAATTAATTAAAATTCATTTAATTTAAAAAATTAATTTAAAGTAAACTTAAATTTTCCTTTAATTAAAATATAATTTGACTATAAATCTTGTTTCAAGCTTACTTTGAATATTCTATTTAACATGTATCATTTACATGAAAATATTTAGAATAGGTATTATTAACCCAGAATTCATAACTCAGACCCCAAAAAAATTACAGCTTTATTTTCACTAACCTCTAACACATTTGCATTTCCTTCAATTACAATGTAGGCCACAGATCACAATGGCATTAGCAACGCTTGTGACTTGGTCACATATAGAAATCACAGATATCTTTTTATTATGTTATTGCTGTTGCAAATATCCCAAAATAGCATTTACACTCAACTTATACTACTTTGGTATTCTGGTAGTTATTAGATCCATGCAGGTTCTCCTTAATTAATGCATTAATTTTTAAAAAGTACATATAATACTATATCATTAATTTGTCTTTTTTAGCATTTACATATGCTACTATGATTAGTTCCCTTTGTAATCCTATGTATTATTTTACACATTTAAAAATCATTATTCAGAAAAGAGGTCCACAGACTTCACTAGAGGTTCAAAAGGTCCATTTCACACATACCAAAAAGTGAAGAACCCCTGGTTTTGAGTTTAAAACGTGTAAATAATTCTTTAAATATTGGGTAAATTCTCAATTACTTGTTTTTTTAAAAGCCTGCTGTGCATTTGTTCCTGAATCTATTTTTTTTTTCCTACCAAGAGAAAAATTAATAAAGATTTAGGCCTGAATTAAGGACTTTGACTATATATTTGATGAATTAAAAAGTAAATATTCATAAATAATAACAAACTATTATGAAGAAAAATTAACATAATCAACTGAAAGCATTTCAAAACATTAATATTTACAGAAGATAGGCTGAAATTATGGTATTCAAACTATTTGGAAAAAGAAACTTTCTATAATTTGTTACTGTAACTTTAATGTTCTTAGGGCCTTTCTATTTTATTATGCTAACCCTGGAAGACAGAGTCCAAGAAGGAAAAATGTACAGAAGATAATGAAAACTTCCCTGCTTTTAAGGTTTGAATTTGAAGTAGTCATATAATTGTTTTAATATAGATCAGGTACAGAAGTTTTCACTAATGATTTCTAGTTAAATTTCCCCTAATCATTGTGACTTCATCCAGTACAATGTTGATGACAAATAACAGAAAGCCAAATCAAACTAGTTAGAATGAGAAGAGGAATTTCTGGACTCATGTAGGAGTCCCAAGGGCATTTCTGGCTTCAAGCACATCTGAACTCCTGGGCTTAGGATACACTTTCTCTGTCTCATCATTCTGCTGTCCTTGTTGGCTTAGCTTATTCCTAGGCAAGCCCTCCCCCAGAAGGCCCCAATGTACATTGTTCTCCCACTCTCTCACAACATAAAGTTTCCTCTAGTTCCAACAAAAGTCCTAGACACCAGTTGGCCTGACTTGACTCATATGATTGTTCTGAAAACATCCTAGCCAGGCCAGGTGGGGATATGGTACTCGCCCCAGCTTGGTCTTTGTTATGGGATGAGCTCTCTCCAGGGATGAGGCCTGTCCCTACTGAGCAATTTAGACTGAAAGCATGAGATTGGACTAAAGGGAAAAATAGGTTGCTATTTTCAAAGTAAGAGGAAAGCATGCCTGGTAGGTAAAAATAGCAGAAACCTACTGTAGCTAATAACAATAAAACATCCATCCATATATCATTTTATAAAATATGTTTATATATGCTCAGTTACTTGGCCCTTACAAAAATGATGTGGGGTTTACACTGTAATTTCTTTTTCTAAAATGAGTAAACTGGATCACATACCTGGCAAGAGACAAAGCCAGAAGCCAGTCTTATATTCTTGTCTTTAGATTCCAAGGAATGTTCTCATTCTCATTCTACTACAGACCATCATATATACATATATATACACACACACACACACACACACACACATATACATATATACATATATATACATACACATTCTCCTGTTTGCAGGGGAGGAGTCTGGTCTCTAAGACTCCAGGACTATTTCTTCAGCTTAGCCTTTACCTCTATAACTTTGTCTCCTCTAGATGCATTATGACTTTTCACCTAAGACATTAAGTAGCTATATGTTAGATCAGCAGTTTCCAAAGTTCCTCCCTTGTTAATTTACTATGAAATTATACAATGCAATACCCCAGGGCATTCATAAAATATTGTCAAATTATTTGTATCTCTTGTCTCTTTGCCTTGTTGCTTGGGATCAAATTTCATTTCTGTACTAAAGAAGGTCTGGCTCACACTTTGCCTTTCTTTTGCTCTCATCCTCTCTGTGTCTGGATTGATTTTCCTTTGTCTGAGTAACTCCATCTCCCTGTGGTATAGCCATCATCCTTGAAAAGACTGGAGGATTTCAGTATTTCTTCCTCAGAATTCTCTCATTACTTAAGAATCCAGAGGTGGAAAGGGGTTCTGGATTTCTAAAACATTTCAACATAAACTTTTATTCCACAGTGGAAGATTAAATGTTTTGCTTTCCCCAAAGATATGATTTTAGAAAAAATATGATTGTATTTGCATATAAAATTCTAAAAAAAATTTACCAAGATCTCAGTATCCCCTCCAAAAGTATTCAAAAACCCTGTATCCAGTTCTCTCAAGAAGTAAAGGTTTTTTGTTGTTGTTTTTTGTTTCTTTGTTTTTCAAGATTTTATTGAGGAATTGGGGGAGGGGAACAGAAAAGTTGCTGTCCTTTGGTTCTTCAGTCAAGTTATGGAGGACGTTGCTCCATTGGCCCATGTTGGTATCATCATTGTGCTCTTCCCAGGTGAGGCCGTCATCCACGGGCCATTGGACGGCCACTCACGGTAGCTCACGGCAGCCCACTGCTGCCCCACTGCAGCCTATGCTGTCGCTGGCGACTCACGGCAGCCCAGCTCCAGGTCGAAATGTTGTTCATCACCTTAGCTGTGGAGGGCGCAGCATCACTGCCCTCATGTCGGATCGGAACCGGGTCCCTGCTGCTCAGAGCTGGCGTTCCAGGCCAACTCTTAACCAATGCGCCACTCCACCAGCCCAAGTATTACAGTTTTAATATTAAAGGAAACTACTCTAAAATGTATTTTAAATTTAATTATAAAGTTCATCCTGTGTCATTGCTTCCATTTATCAGTGTCTATTCTATTTAGTTTAAGATGAACTAAATTTCTATTTTCAATTGAACCTTATCATTATTAGAAAATGCATATTTTCCTATAGTATGAATATACGTGATAATATTTTGTGTAAAACTTAATTGCTTCTTTTTTCTTGGCACATTACAAAGAGGACTATTTTGGAAGTAAAATATTAATGATCACTCTGATTCACCAATTCAAAAGGTTTCTTATACTGTGGCACAAAATTTCCTTCCATTATAGTCACCATGTGGGATAAATGTTTTTTGTAGATGGCTATAATTCCTTATTTTCCATCTAAATTTATGGAACAAACAAGCCTAGAATCTGAGCTCGCTGGTAGGAAAAGTAAAGGTTATTTGGCATAGCATCTTAGCCAAAGCAGAAATATGCCCCCTGGACTCTACAATACTACTGAGCACACTTCTCTTGCCTTTCGTGAGCTCAGAGAAGGGGGCTTACTGTTCACAAAGATGGCCTGTTCCAATTGCACACAAGTATAATCATAAGTTCCATCTTACATTGAGCTTATGTGAACCTTCTTGCTAGATGCACCTGTTGGTTCTGTTTCTGGAAACTGAAAGTTGTCTTATTTCTCTCTCTCTCATGAGATCCTTTCAGATATTTGAAGAGAGTTGATGTACCTTCTCTATTCCCAGGTAAACAGTGTAAACAAAGCTACCTGTTCTTCATCTTCATTATGGCTGAATCTCTGGATGTGCATCACTTTGACCGTGATCCCCTTTAGAAGGGCTTCTTGGAAAAGTGCATAGTGTTTCTCTCTGACCAAAGCCAGTACAGTGGAGCTACTGTGTCCCATACATTTTATTCTGTATTTTATTAGCACAACCTAAGTGGAGGGAAGGAAGGAAGAAAGGATAGGAGAACAGAAGGAAGAGAGATAGGAAGTAAGAGGGGGTTGGAATACAGGTTAACTGAAACCAGATCAGGGAAAAATAAAATGCAAAATATATGCATGCCCCAATACTAATACTAGGATCAGAACTACCGCCTGGAGGCTGAGCTTTGGACCTCTGGCAAGGTTGGAGAGCTTATATCAAGCCTCCTGCATTAAATCAGGACCTTTGAAAATATAAATCCTCTCAGAAGCAAAATATCTATGATTTAGACTCTCAGAAATCCCCCAGATTAAATTCAACAAATGTGAGCGCACAAGAAACTATTGGCAAACATTGAAGGAAATAAGCTAGGTAGGATGAGCAAAAACAACAAAGAACAAATTTAGGACCCCTACCACCGCCCAACTCGGTTGTTTAAATTATTAGAGGCAGCATGAGAGAACTCTAAAAGGAAATTCTCAAGAAACAAATCTTGGAATCCCAAAACAATCTGACCAAGGGGTAAATCAATATCAAAAGTGGTCAGAGAAACTTCCAGTGTGAACATGGATGCATCAATCAGCATTTTCCCTCTCCCATCATAGTAATCTTCTGAAAGCCACAAGAAATGAAGGGGGAAACATTCAAATTTTGGTAAAATTAACAGAGACTCCAAAATATTTGTAGAAGCTGCTGAGCCTTCAGGATTCATGTGGCAGGAAGTGCAAAGAAGCCTAAGAGTGAGGTGGTAGGTGGAATCCTAAAATCCATGCCCACCCCCACCAAGATTTCCAGCCCTAATCAGAGGAAATATGAATATAATGAATGCAGTATCTCACCTGTGATTGTATCACATTATAAGGCAAATGGGATTTTGCAGATGCAAGTAAGAGCACTTAATCAGTTGATTTTGAGTTAATCAAAAGAGATATCTGGTGAACCAAATCTAATCACAAGCCCTTTGAAAGCAAAGAGTTTTCTCTGGCTAGTGGCAGAAGTGAAAGTCAGAGATTTGAAATAGAAGGGTTTGAGGTGTCACTCTTAGCTTCAAAGATGGAGGGTTCAATTTAGGGGTGGGAGAGTGGCCTCTGGGAGCTAGGAGAATGATCCACAGCTGACAGCTTGTCGGAAAATGGAGACCTCAGTCCTACAACTGCAAGAAAATGACTTCTGCCAATAACCAGAATGAGCTTGGAAGTGATTTCTTCCCCAGAAACTCCAGATAAGAGTCTAGTCCAGCTGAAACCTTGATCTTGGCCTTGCGAGACCCAAATCAGAGAACCCAGTGAAGCTTGCCCAGACTTCTGACCTATAAAACTGTGAGTTAATAAATGAGTGTTGTTTGAAGTCATTAACTTTGTGGTCATTTATTATGTAGCAATAGAAAACTAAAATAAGTTATATTTCAGAAAGTACCATTAAAAAAAAAAATTCCTAAAGATGATGAGGCACCTCTTGAGGTACAGAAAATGTCCCTAATGAGCAGCAAATAGACTGGGAAGAAGGTGAGGTGAATGGTGGTATCATGTGGCCCCTTATGATTGACATAGTAGAAGACGAGGTTCTGAGATGAGTCTGCCAGTTTATATTCTCCAATGAACCTAGTTCTTATAGCTCTGCTAAAAGAGGACATTTTGATTGCTCTTTTCGTCAATATAAAGCAATGTCCTTTGTTCCCTTTTAATTCTTTCGACTTGGAATTGTATTTGTTTGATATTAATATTGTAACATCTACTCTGGTTATTTGTGTTTTCCTGGTGTATCTTTACTTTTCTTTTTATTCTTAGGCACGTAGCATTATTTAGGATGGGGTTCATTTATAGTGAGAATATCGTTAAACTTTAATTTTCAAAAGGGAATTTAAACCATTTTGTTTTCTTATCATAGCTTATTTTTTTATCTAGTTATATTATCTTTTATCCTTCTTTTCAATGTTTTCTTCCTTTCCTTTTATTTCTATTTACTCTATGAAATAAGCTTTATTTGCTATTATAGTTTCCATTAATTTAAAAAGTATACATTTTGTTTTTAATTGTACTAGTGGTTCCTATGAAGCTTTGCCAACCTATTCTTTAACCTGTACTTTCCCTATTTTTCAAGATCAGAAATGAAATGTCACCTTTTGACACTATGTAAGATGACAGACAGTGCTTACATAATAGCGAATGCCATCAACAAATGCTTATTTGATTGGATTGAGTTTAAAATAGTTTGTTCTTCAATCTCACTTGAAATCATTTGAGAAATGGGGGTTCATATAATATCTCAGACAGCTGGGGGTTAAGGCATTATGGGCTCTGGTAGTGCAAGCAGAAATGTTTCTAAATGGATGGTAAGAAAGCACTGCCAACATTTTATTGTTGTTACTTACTATTCTTTGTTGAGAGCCATCCAAGTGCTACATTTCTAAGTGTATGTATAAAAATCAGCTCAGTAGTTGACAATCTCTCTTCTTATTCAAACAAAACCCAAGGAAGAAAGATTAGTTGATTTACTTTTCAGTGTTTTTGCTTCCTTCTAATCTAAACTCCCATGTCAGGGGTGTAGCAGTAACTCCACAATTCCCAGAATGAGTCTCTGAGCACCTGCATGTAGTGTCTTCTCCAAGGATAATTTGACTGTCACAATACGCATATATCATCTTCATGTCCTTCAACAAATTGCCCAACTTATCACTAAAACTCCACATGAATACCTCTGTCTAGATGGCACAGTCCTAAATTGCCTAATCCAAGAAAGAGTAGTGGGAAACAATTTGAGAGACTCACTCAGTGGTTGCATTAAGGTGTATAAATAAAACATGGTAGCCATGAAGGTGATTTGGGAGAAAAACCAGTCATTGCTTCTGCTTGCCTTCCATTTCCTGCCCGTATTCTTTTTTAATTGCAGGCTATGCTTTACAGCTGATTTAAGGGTTTGTAAGCATGACTCCCAGAGGCTTCTGGGAAGGTAAGCCCTAGTCTAGCTCTGCAATGCCTTTTAAGAATACAGTTTACTTGGATCAGGACACGGCAGTCTGAAGAGGTCAAGAGCGATGAATGGAGACTATTCATGCTCAGGTTTATTGTACTATATTGTACCACAATGTGTGTTGTGTTCAGAGATTGAATATACAAATAACAGTGACCAGACATAGAAGTCTGACCCATAACCTGCAACAAACTGTTCAGGAGATCAACCAATCTAAGAATCTAGCCTTCTATATCAGACTCGCAGAAAGTCAGATTACTATTTCTAGTGATGGTCCATAAAGCCAAACAATAACCCCTACAACAATCAACCTCAAATGAACAGGACATGATTAATAACTGACAGCTTTCCTAATTTTTGTTCTTAGCCTGCCTATCACTCTCCATGCCAACACAGTATTCCTGAAGTCCTCTCTTGTATACACTCTTCTGCCTGCCTTTGAGTCTCTGCCAAAACTCAAGTAATGTTGGTTGACTTCCTTGCTATAACAAGCTCTGAATAAGTAGCCTTTGCTTGTTCTCATTTGGTCGGTCCTCATTTATTTCCACAGTATAAAAAAGTGTTCCTCTCTCTGGAAGTAGCCCCAGCACTTATGCAGGCCAGCCTACTTGGAGAACTGATCCAGTTTTATGTATTTAAATCTAGATGTAAAGAGAATAACCATTAAATATCCAGAATGATTGATATGACCCTTACTCAGATGTTACCATCTGTAACTATGTACCCAGTACTGAGAATTTCAGAAGCCAGAACCTCCATCTGTCCTGCATGATGTTGCTGACTTCTGCAATGGGTTTCCTTTTATATCATTTAGCTATTTAAACTTCATTTGAGCTACCCAAAGAGAATGTGTCTGGTGTTTCCATCAGCTTGAGTTTACAACTGACTTGGTAATACAGTAGTCATTCACTCTCACTTCTCAGATTGGGTAGGTAGGGATTATATATTTTGGAGATGAGTATATAGATTTTTTTTTTTGAGGGCAGTGTCACTGGCCCTCATATGTGGGACCCGAACCGGGGCCGCTGGCCTCCCAAACCAGCATTTAACCAATGCGCCACTCGGCCGGCATAAGTATATAGATTTTTGTTTTCTGTCCAAAGCTAGAATTTATAAGTAGATGACTGCTTATGGTGGTATTCATTAACCTTGATATAGATACTATTTAGGGGAGAAAGGACAACACAGGAGAGAGAGCAGCAAAGGTGAGGAGGCAGAAATGCATAGAACAATGCTGTGAATCCCACAGGCCTCCAAAATATGCCGTATGGTTTATATCTAATTTTAAATGTAGACTACCAGCTTCTACAATCAGAGGGATTAGTGGAAGGAAAGACTTGAAGTAACTATCTTTGCCCTGAGGAAGCCTTTTTAAGGTCATTTATTTCTGGGTTCTCGTGCAGTAAGAGGACAAGAAACATGAATACAGGCTTCACTGAGCTCCCATGACATCCACATCTAGATACTGTTCTTCATTTCCACTGCACAAGGACCACAGTCACACTGAACTCTAAGTGGGGTCTTGACTTAGTCTAGATGTCCATTTTCAATCATTTGAGACCTAAATATGTCAACAAATGTTTTCAGAGAGAACATTAGGTAAAACAATTATTTGCTAAATATAAATCTGCTTCTCTCTTTGCATTTCCAGTATGCTGTTTGGTATTAATCATGATTGCTGATATGTCATCATCTGTAATACAGCTTCCAATTCTGTCAATTAGCAACATATCATTCAAGTAGCAGCGTTTTGTGTTTTTTTTTTCATAAGATTAAAAAAATATCTTATGTGCATTGAAGAAAATAAGGAACGGAAATAGGGAAGAAGGAAGGAAGGAAGGAAGGAAGGAAGGAAGGAAGGAAGGAAGGAAGGAAGGAAAAAAGGGAAGGAGGGAGGGAGGAAAGGAGAGAAGAAGGGAAGTAGAAAAAGAGGACGAGGGAGGGAGGGAAAGAAGGAAGGATAACAATACCAATGCCACTGTTAATATTTTGGTATAAAACTTTCCAATTTTTGTTCTTGTAATTATAATATACATACCGTTTTCTAACTTTCTTTACTCATTAATATGTTAACATTCTACATTTAAAAGTTAATGACAGGAAAATAGGTCCAAGATGGTGGATGGATTAGGTAAATGCTATGCTTGCTACCTCCCAGGATCACATCAAAATTACAATAAATTATAGAACAACCTGAAGAATCATCTGAAGACTAGCTATAAGAACCGCTATAACGAAGGATATAAAAAGAGGCCATATTGAAACTTGTAGGAGGGCAGGAGGCATGAAATGGGCTGACCCTAAACCCAAAGATAATGATTGAACACCAGGATGGATACCTCAGTGGAGGAGGTCCCCCAAGAAGAGGGAGGGATCCCAGCGAGGGATCCCAGCCCCAAACTGGGCTCCCCAGCCTAGCGGTCCTGTGCTGGGAAGAGGAGTACCCACGGCATCTGACAGTGAAAATCAGCAAGGTCTATGTCTACCTTTCCTAAGGCAAGAAAGGAGATGGAAGGAGGCTGGAAACCCAGATACCCTCTTAAAAAGCCCACACAGAGATTCACTCGTTTGCTAACACTCACGTGGTCTCTGGTGGAGGGGCGGCAGCTCCAGGGGCACCAGAAACATATAGGGAAAGACTGAGTTGTGAGGCTTTGAGGCAAAGGCTGGAGGAATAGGGGCCATTATTTCTGTGTGGAGCCTGCCTCATGGTTTAGCCTACAGGACGATGCCATCTTTTCTATGGTGAAGCCTCCTCCAAAGGGCCAAATCTGAGTCTGTACTGGTCTGGTGAAATCCATGCATATGTATCACCTTGGTGATGCTCTGGGTCCCTGCCCTTCACAGCTGGTGCTACATGGTCCAGGGCACTCTGGGATGCTGAATAGCCAATCCCATCCCCATAAGCTCTGGAGGCCTCTTATAGCAGTGGCCCAGGAACTGTTGGTGGTGGGCAGTGACCAAGACCCTGTACTATAGCCCTTCTTTGGCAGCTCTTGGGCACATGCGGGCCAGAGGTGAGTGATGGCTGGCCGCAGTACTCTCAGGTTGTTTTTATGAAGTGGTCATAGTCCCAGCATCAGTGCAAGAACTGAAACTGCATTAGTTTTTTTTTTTTTTTTTCAGATTTTATTGGGGAATTGGGGGAGGGGAACAGACAAGTTGTTGTCCTTTCATTCTTCAGTCTAGTTGTGGAGAATATTGCTTCACTGGCCAATGTTGGTATTGTGATCAATGCGCTCTTCCCAGGTGAGGCAGTCGCTTGCTGGCCATTGGACGGTGGTTCACGACAGCTCACACCGTCTGCTCACACTGGCCACTGGCCACTCAAAGTAGCTCACGGGAGCCCACTGCAGCCCCACTGCAGCCTACGCTGTTGTCAGCGACTCATGGTAGCCCAGCCTTAGGTCAAGCTGTT
The DNA here is from genome assembly GCA_033961575.1 of Aselliscus stoliczkanus. NCBI lineage: Eukaryota > Metazoa > Chordata > Mammalia > Chiroptera > Hipposideridae > Aselliscus > Aselliscus stoliczkanus. The sequence goes on from CM066728.1 coordinate 162,284,188, forward strand.
GTTCATCATCTTAGCTGAGAGGGCAGTGTCACTGGCCCACGTGGGATCTGAACCTGTGGCCCTGCTGCTCAGAGTTCGCGCTCCCAAGCCAACTCTTAACCAACAAGCCACTTGGCCGGCCCAAAACTGAAATGATTTTGTAAAAACCACCCCCAAAGCTCCCTGGACCCCTGCCCCTCTCACCTACAGCTGCATTGCCAAAGGCACTGTCCACACCTGAATGGATGGCCCGGGGCTCCCTCAGGGCTTTTGGTGGTAGACAGTGAACCAAAACCTGCGCCACAGCCTCTAGTGGGCAGCTCTTGGGTTTTTGTAAGCCTGAAGCAAGGGGTAGCTGGCTGCAGTTGTGTTCAGGATGATTCATATAGTGGTCGCAGCAGATTAGATGAAGCAGAGGATCGAATTAGTGATTTAGAAGACAAGGTAGCAGAAAATACCCAATCAGAACAAGACAAAGAAAAAAGAATAAAAAAGCAATGAAAATGGTTTAAGGGACCATCGGGATAATATCAAACATAACAAAATTCACATCATAGGGGTACCAGAAGGAGAAGAGAAGGAGCAAGGGATCAAAAACCTATTTGAAAAAATTATAATGACTGAAAACTTTCCTAACCTGGCAAAGGAAATAGACATGCAAACCCAGGAAGTGCAGAGTCCCAATCAAGAAGAACCTAAACAGGCCCATGACATGACACATCACAGTTAAAATGACAAAGGTTAAAGACAGAGAGAGAATCCTAAAAGCAACAAGAGGAAGACTAGTTACTTACAAGGAAGCTTCTGTAAGATTATCAACTAATTTCTCAACAAAAACTTGGCAGGCCAGTAGGGAGTGCCAGAAAGTATTCAAAGTGATGAAAGACAAGGGCCTACAACCAAGACTACTCTACCCAACAAGGTTATCATTTAAAATTGAAGGAGAGATAAAGAGTTTCCAAGACAAGAAAGAGCTAAAGAAATTCATTACCACAAAGACAGTATTACAAGAAAAGGCCTTATTTAAGCAGAAGAAAGGAGAAAACAAACAAAAGAAGATAAAAAAATATGAATAATAAAATGACAATTACTCTGTATGTATCAATAATCACTTTAAATGTTAGTGGATTAAACACTACAATCAAAAGACATAGAGTAGCTGAATGGATAAGAAAACAAGACCCATGCATATGCTGTCTACAAGAGACCCACCTCATATCAAAAGACTGAAAGTAAAGGGATGGAAAAAGATATGCCATGCAAATGGAAATGAGAGAAAAGCAGGGGTAGCAATATTTACATTGGAGAAAATAGACTTTAAAATACAGACTATAAAAAGAGACAAAGAAGGACGTTACATAATAACAAAAGATTCAATCCAACAAGAGGATATCACCCTAGTAAACATTTATGCACCCAACATAGGAGCTCCTAAATATATAAAGCAAATATTGATAGACATAAAGGCACAGATCAACAGTAATAGAATTATAGTAGGGGACTTTAACACCCCATGGACACCAGTATCTTTCAGACAGAAAATCACCAGGGAAATAGCGGCCTTAAATGACACCTAGACCAGTGAATTTAATTGATATATTTAGAGCAATTCACCTCAAAGCAGCAAATATACATTCTTCTCAAGTGCACATGGAACATTTTTCAAGATAAGCCAACTGTTAGGCCACAAAACAAGTCTCAATAAATTTAAGAAGACTGAAATCATATCAAGTGACTTCTCCGACCACAGTGGTATGAAACTAGAAATCAATTACAAAAAAAAAAAGCAGAAAATCACACAAACGACTGGAGGCTAAATGACATGTTACTGAATAGCGAGTGAGTCAACAGTGAAATCAAGGAAGAACTCAAGATACCTTAAGGCAAACGAAAATGAAAATACAATAACCCAAAATCTACTGGACACAGCGAAAGCAGTCTTCAGAGGGAAATTCATAGCAATGCAGGCCTACCTAAAGAAACAAGAAAATTTTCAAATAAACAGTCTAACTTTACACCTAAGGGAACTAGAAAAACAACAGCAAACAAAGCCCAAAGTGAGTACAAGAAAGGAAATAAAGATCAGAACAGAAATAAACAAAATGGAGACTAAAAAAACAATACGAAAGATCACTGAAACCAAGAGCTGGTTTTCTGAAAAGATAAACAAAATTGACAAATCTTTAAGCAGACTCATCAAGAAAAAAAAAAAAGAAAGAAAGGACCCAACTATTGGGTTGTCAGAAAAGTAATGATGTATTTTTTCTGTTTTTCGTTGCAAAAGTGCATCATGACTTTTCTGACAATCCAATAAATAAGATCAGGGACGAAAAAGGAAAAATGTAAACAGACACTACAGAAATACAAAAAAATTTAAGAAAATATTACAAGCAACTATACACCATCAAACTGGAAAATCTGGAAAGAATGGATACATTCCTAAGAGAGTCAAACCTTCCAAGGCTGAATCAACAAGAAACAGAAAATCTGAACAGAGTGATTACCACCAATGAAATTGAATCAGTAATCAGCAAGCTCCCAACAAATAAGTCCTGGATCAGATGGCTTCACAGGTGAATTTTACTAAACATTCAAAAAAGAATTAACGCTCTCCTCAAACTATTGCAAAACATCCAGGAGGAGGAAAGACTCCCAAGGTCATTTCACAAGGCCACCATTACCCTGATAACAAAGCCAAACAAAAACATTACAAAAAAAGAGAACTGTAGGCTGATGTCTCTAATGAACATTGTTGCAAAAATCCTCAACAAAATATTAATAAACTGAATTCAGCAATATATTAAAAGATCATACACCACGATCAAGTGGGATTCATTCCTGGTATGCAAGGTTGGTTTAATATTCACAAATTAATTAACATGATAGAGCATATAAACAAAATGAAAAATAAAAATCATATGGTCATATTAATAGATATATAAAAAACATTTGACAACATCCAGCATCCATTTATGATAAAAAATCTCAGAAAAGTGGAAATATTGGGAACGTATCTGATCATAATAAGGGCCAGATAGGACAAACACACAGTTAATATCATATTCAACAGGGAAAAGCTGAAAACATTCTCCTTAAGATCAGCAACAATACAAGGATGCCCACTTTCACCACTTTTATTCAACATAGTTCTGGAAGTTCTAGCCACAGCAATCAGACAAGAAAATGAAATAAAAGGCATCCAAATTGGAAAGGAGGAAGTAAAATTGTCATTATTTGCAGATGACATGATACTATCTATAGAGAATCTCAAAGACTCCCCCAAAAAACTTTAGAACTGATAAATAAATTTAGTAAAATAGCAGGATACAAAATTAATATATTCAGAAATCAGTTGCATTTTTATACACCAATAACAAACATACTATCCGAAACAGAAATTAAAAAGACAATCGTATTTACAATTGCATCAAAACAATAAAATACTTAAAAATAAATTTAACCAAGGAAGTAAAAGACCTACACTCAAAAAATTATGACATTGAAGAGACAAATTAAAGAAGGTACAAATAAATGGAAACATATATGATGATCATGAATAGGAAGAATTAATAAAGTTAAAATGTCCACACTACTCAAAGCAATATGTAGATTCAATGTAATCCCTATTAAAATACCAATGACATTTTTCAGAGAACTAAAACAAATAATCCTGAAATTTATATGGAACCATAAAAGACCTAAATAGTCACAGCAATCCTCAGAAATAAGAAGAAAGTGGGAGGTATCACAACACCTGATATCAAATTATACTACAAAGCTATAGTAATCAAAACAGCATGGTATTAGCATAAAAGCAGACACATAGATCAATGGAACAAAATAGAGAGCCCAGAAATAAATCCATGCCTATATGGTCATTTAATCTATGATGAAGCAAAAACTTATAGTGGAGTAAAGAGAGTCTATTTAATAAATGGTGCTGGGAAAACTGGACAGATGCATGCAAAAAAAATGAAACTGGACCATCATCTTCTTACACCATATACAAGAATAAACTCAAAATGGATTAAACACTTAAATTATAAAACTCCTAGAAGAAAACATAGGAAGTAAAATCTCAGATTATTATCCTTAGTAGTATTTTTACTGTTTTTTTTTTCTCTTGAGCAAGGGAAACAAAAGAAAAAATAAACAATGGGGCTACATCAAACTAAAAGTTTTTTCAGGGCAAAGTAAGCCATCAACAAAACAAAAAGACATCCTAGTGAATGGGAGAAGATATATGCCAATGTTATAACTGATAAGGAGTTAATATCCAAAATTTATAACTCATACAACTCAACACCAAAAAACAAACAATCCAATTAAAAAATGGGCAGAGGACATGAAGAGACATATCTCCAAAGAGGACATACAGATGGCCAATAGACATGAAAAGATGCTCAACATCACTAATCATTAGAGAAATGCAAATAAAAACCACAATGAGATACCACCTCACTCCTGTCAGAATGGCTATCATCAAGAAATTAACAAACAACAAGTACTGGCAAGGCTGTGGAGAAAAGGGAACACTTGTGCACAAATTGGTGCAGACACTATGGAAAACATTATAGAATTTCCTCAAAAAAATTAAAAATAGAACTACCTTATGACCCAGCAATTCCACCCCTGGGTATTTATCCAAAGAAATCCAAAACACTAATTTGAAAAAATATATGCACCCCTGTATTTACTGCAGCGTTATTCACAATAGCCAAGATATGAGAACAACAGAAATGCCCATCAATAGACAATTGGATAAAGAAATTGTGGTGCATTTATATAATGGAGTATTACACTGTCATAAAAAAGAACAAAATCTTACCATTTCCAACAACATGGATGGACCTAGAGGATATTATTTGATATATATATTTGATATATATATTTATTGAGCTCTTAATTTTTTTTTAATTGGGGAAATAAGGATTTTTGTAGTAGTAATAAGTAAGAATATGTTTAGTGCTATTTACACTTTATCTTGCATAATATTACTATGAAAAAATGGACTTCAAATCCAAATGAATGGAATTAATAAACACTACAACATTGTGATATAAGTAGAATAATACAGGGCAAAGATGGAAACATGTTATAAGGTCATCTTCAACTCTTCACAAAAGTAATTACAGGACTGTCATTAAAACCACTTTGGTGTCCTCTTTCCTGCCAGGTGCTCAACACATACATTAGGTTTTATTGTAGAGAGTTTGAAACATTCAGAAGAGTATACAGAATGTATATTTATAGATCTTAATTACCTCCAGTAATTAATTCTATCATACAGATAATCATTGTTAACATTTTAGTTTATATCCTCTATATATGCCGGGGGTGCCAAAAAATGTATACAAGTGGACATTTTGGTCAACGTTGCTCAAGCAGTAGTTCACCGTGATCAGAAGTCTCTCGATGTTGATGGTAACCACTTTGAGCACGTCTTGTAATTGCAGAAGTCAAACATGACTCATATTCATCTTTTGTTATCAGTATATATCAAGTATTACAATTAATACATTTTTTTCCTTTCTTAAACTGTGTGTACATTTTTTTGGCACCCTCTCTCTATATTTAATCTATCTACACACACACATACACACACCTGACAATTAAGTTAGCAAACTTGTTGCAACAATGTTGCTAAGCTTTTTTGATATCAGAGGGATTATTCATTATGAATTTGTACTAATTGGGCAAACAGCTAACCAATTTACTATTTGGAAGTGCTGAAAAGGCTGTGTGGAAAAAGCTATATGACCTGAATTTTTCGGTCAACAATTCACCGCTCCAGCATCACGACAATGCACCAGCTGACACTGCACCAGCTCACATGGCACTGTCTATGAAGGAGTTTTTAGCCATTAAGTAAATACTGTATTGGAACACACTCCCTACTCATCTACCTGGCCCCCAATGACTTTTTTTTAAAACATTCTTTTATTCGGAAATAAACATTTTTTTTAAAAAAAATTATTTTCAGATGTACAACACTGTGCAATAGTTATACATTTTACCCCTCAAAGTGACAGCCCCCCTCCCCCAATCCACCACCACACTCCTCCCCATATCATATATATCTATTACAATTCCTTTGACTCCCTTCCACGGTATAATCCACATCTCGTGGCTATCTATATATTCAGTTACAGTTGGCATACAATATTATACAACATCAGCTTCAGGTGTACAGTGCAGTGATCAAGCCTCTACTCCATCCATGAAGTGGTCTCCCTATCAAGACATGTGACCATCTGACACCCCACAACGTATTTACAACATTCCCAATGACTTCTTTCTTCACCCAAAGATAAAGGAAATATTGAAAGGAAGACATTTTGATGACATTCAGGACATCAAGGGTAATATGACGACTCTGGTGGCCATTGCAGAAAACGAGTTCCAAAATTGCTTTTAAGGGTAGACTAGGTGCTGGCCTCTGTGCACAGCTTCCCAACGGGGAGTATTTCGAAGGTGATGTAGTGAAATAGCATAGTACTTGCATATAACTTATGCACATCTTCCCATATACTTTAAATAATGCAAATACTCTGTAAATATCTGTTGCACTGTACTGTTTAGGGAGTAACAACAAGAAAAGTCTGTGCATGTTCAGAGCACAGGCAACCATCCTAGGCCTAACTACGTAGTACACATCGGAAACAAGGTAACTTTTTTTCCCCCAAATAGTTTCTCTCCAGGGTTGGTTCAGTCTGGTTGGTGGAATCAGCGGCAGATAGGAAGGGCACACAATTTCAAGTAGAAAAATCTAAAAAAAATTTTTGTACTATCCTTTTATAGCCTATATCCAGGTGGCAAATAACATTTCCTTGAATGCATTCAATGGGCAGGCAGGACAAAAGGAAGGCACCACCACGTCCAGTTGGGAGCTTCTACGGACCTCCAAATCCCTACAGCTGGAAAAAAAGCAAACAAGCTCTCCAAACGCCACAGGACTAAATGCTTAAGAAAACACAGTCTCAAGGAATCCAGGGACTCACAGGGACCTGCCTGGTTCCCGGAACAGCCAAAAACTGTGGTGGAGGGTGTCAGACCAGTCTCGGGCTCCGGGGGAGTAACTTGAGGACCCCTTGCTCCTTGGCCCCCGTGGTCTATCTAAAAATTAACATGCGTAAAACGGCGAATGTGCACATTTGCAATAGCGTCGGCAGTGCCTTCTCTCGGACCCTTACACACTCGGTTAGGGACCCGGAGAGGAAGTGCGGGACAGGCAAGCCGCCCCAGCCACGGCGGACACCACGCCCCGGCCCCCCGCCGGCTGACCCGGAAGTGCTCGGTGGCAGCGTCCGCGGCGGCGGCGGGGTGGGCGGAGGCGGGAGCGCGCCCCCACCGGCGCACACGCGCGCGCTCCCCGCGGAACTCCCGCGGGCGGCGCCGCGCTCTCCCGGAGGCGCGCTCGAGCCGCCGCCGCCGCCGCCGCCAACATGGCCGAGACGAGCGAAGAGGTGGCGGTACTCGTGCAGCGGGTGGTGAAGGACATCACCAACGCCTTCAGGAGGAACCCGCACATGTGAGTGGCGCGCAGGCGGTTCCCCCGCCTGCACCGCCTCCGGGGGGCGTCGGGGGCCGGCGGGGAGCTCGGGCGGCTGCAAGAGGACGGCAGGTCCTGGCCCGCTGGCGCCTCCCAGGAGGGGACAGCGCGAGGTCGCGGCGGGACGGTTGCCGGCCTCCGCGGGGCCCGCTCTCCGCGGGCGGCCCGCGCGCGCGGGCGAGTCCCTGGAAGGGACCTCGGAGCATCCGGACGGGGCGCGTGTGTTCCGCCCTCCTTTCCACCCGCTTCCCCAGGAGTTCAGGGAACTCGCAAGACTCCATCCGTGTGTCCGCATCCTGCACCGTTGAAGGGATCCAGGCACACGACGTGGGTCTGTGCGCTTTGCAAACGCAACTCTTTTTGAGGTTCATCCCGGACGTTGGTTAGAGGGGTTATCGATCACCTTATTCTTTGTTTTGTTTTGTTTTGTTTTTGAGGGCAGTGTCACTGGCCCTCCTATATGGGACCCGAACCGGGGCCGCTGGCTTCCGAAGCCAGCGCTTAACCACCGCGCCCCTCGGCCGGCCCTCACCTTATTCTTAATGGGCCGAAAACCCCTTCCTTTTATGAATCAGAGGTAGGTTGTGGCCGCTTTTGACTTTCGCTTCACTTTTCCCAAGATTGTGGAGAAGCATTTTGTTTTGAAGCTGAGCAGAGCGTTCTCAGCAGCGTAGGTTCTTGTAGGCACAGGATGGGTCTGATGTAAAGTGGATACAACCTCGACACTTGTTATCCTTAGAGGATTCATAGTGACAAGGAGCAAACATTAACTTTAAAAAAAAAAATTCCAAACACTGCGGTCCGCTTTTAAGTAGAACGCCACAGGGCTGACATGTATCTTTCCTTCCTTCCTTTCTGGGAAGATACCAGAAGAAACTGTATTAACACTTCTGCATTTATGTAGCAAGTGGAAAAGGAGAGATCTCTCTGCAACATGATACAAAAGAGTTAGGAAGTAGCAAGAGTGTAGCTAGCGCTTCTCCCAGGCCGCCTCCTCCCCTAAAAGAAAGAAACTTGGAATCCAGGTTTACATTATTTTCGCTTTATCTGATTGTTTATGGAGTTTATGTTTAATGTTTTATTCTTTCAACCGGAACACATGAATGATTCTTTGTCAGCGGTCTAAACCTCTTAAGCTTTTCTGCTGAAAAGAGGTGCCAAGCCTCCATGTAAATGAAGTGTTCCTTTCCTTCAGTGTGATGCTTATCAAAGAATTAAGAAGCCCTTGGATGGCTTACGCCCTGCGGCACACAGCTGGAGACCTGCAATTGTGCCTCATTAAAAACAAAACACTTAATGGCCTCCAAACACACCTGCCTCCTCTGACAGCGGTGACTTCCTCTCCCCGTGTCCCTGCTGCCTTTTTCAAAATGAGTGTTTGGAATGATTTCCTGGCAGTAACCATAGTGAGGACCAGGCCTTCTAAAGAATGCTTTGATGTCTTGTATATCAGTCTTTCAATCCCTTTTTGAGAAGGAGAGCTTAAGTGCAAATAAGAGAACATCCTCCAAAAAAAGAAGAAAAAAAGTTGGATAAATGAAGGGCTATTTTCTCATCACTCGTGTTATTTTTCTGGAAGAAATTATAGCGGAGGTTAGAAAGAAGTCAAAGAAGTATAGTTGTCACCTTAGTTTCTCCTCTTTGAGGTAGATTAGAAAAGCATCAGTATTTTATATTTGAGGAAACAGATTGAGTGCTCATGGGCTTGGCAGGTTGACACTGTGCTGTTTGGAACACATCCCAATTCTTCTGGATCACATTTATTGAAACTCATAAAGGACTTTAATACCTTCCTTAATCATATTTTTATGGTGAAATCTCATTAATGTGCTCTCTATCACTGCAGAGTTTAAAATTATTTTAAACATTTGGGTCATTCAAGATTTAAAAGTATGAAATAAGATGCGCATTTGAATTAATGATATGTAATATAGGTCTGAAAAATTAAGTAGCTTAACCTATTGCTTAGTAATAGTCTTCAGCTATTTTTTTTAATACATATTCCCTACAATAACAGCAGCTTCAATAATATTACTACACATCTTTTAAAATGTCTTATAATTTGGACTTTTCACAATTGCTCATACTTTCCCCCCAATCTAGCCCCTTTTTCCAAAATAAAGAGGCTGTATTTCTAGTTAAAAAGAAAAAACCCATCATTTACCTGTTAGTACCTAATTACACTTTTCAGTATTTAAAAAAAAAATGTTTATATTCTTTTTGTTTTCCTTTTTTTGCCCCAAACACAAGAGAGGTTGTACTTTTATTAGCCAACATCTCCATTAAACTTGTTGACTTGGTGGAAATATCTAGCCAGGAAGAGTCGGTGCAGTGGATGAGATGTAGATTTTGCTATTCATAGGTGTGGATAGGTTACCTTCTCTCAGCCTCAGTTTCCTCGTGATCTAGTGGGGCTGTTAAGAACACGGGAAAATCACTTCACACAGTGTCTGGCACTTAGTTGTCACTAGGTAAATATTAGGCTTACCCTGAATTCGTGGCTAACTGAATGATGAATGTGAAGCACTTTGTGAAAAATACCATAGGAATGTTCTTTGTGCGGTTGACTCTTAGAGGCTACTATTGGAAAAAGCACTGAAGGCTGGACCCAAGGACTGGCATTAGCTTAATGTGTAGCCCCTGCACTAATGTGGAAGACAGCTGTTAACCATGGAATGAAGGTCATGTCGAAGATCTCCAGCAAGTTTATTACTCTTTTAAATATTTATTGAACTCTCACTGTCTAGAAGGTGCTGTAGGTACCATCTTTTTTTTTTTTTTTTTTTTTTTTGAGGGCAGTGTCACTGGCCCTCATATGTGGGACCGAACCGGGGCCGCTGGCTTCCGAAGCCAGCGCTTAACCACCACGCCATTCGGCCGGCCCTGTAGGTACCATCTTAACAGTGGAATAGGAAGAAGTATAAAATACAGTTATCATACCCAAGGCACTCACAGAAATATCTACTATGTTGGAAACGTTCTGTATCTGTGCTGTCCAATGTGGTAGCTACTAGCCACATGTAGCTATTGAGTGCTTGAAATGTGGCTAACATGAATGAAGAGCTGACTTTCAAATATTATTTAATCTTAATTTATTTATACGTAATGGCTGCTTATGCCTAGTGACTACTGTATGGCACAGAGCAGGTCTAGGTGGAGACCTAAGATCCCTGTAGGAACAGTAAATTAACCCTGCGAAGTGTTTAATGATTAAGGTTAGATTAGCAGTATAATGAGCAAGTACTATGTGAGTCTATGAGAAGTAGAAGGGAGGCTGGCTATACCTTGACCAAGGCTCTTAGGGAAGGTGGTGGGTTTTGAGCTGAACTTTGAAGACTAGGTAGGATTTACAGTCTTCGGGAGCCAAAGACCTCCACAGGGAACAGTAAATTAACCCAAAATAGCAAAATGTGAAAAGATACAGTAGTGCCAGATTATGGAAGTCCTTGACTGTGTGGTTTAATGTTTTTCACTCCATGCACCCTTTCAGCAAAACAGCACTTCTATTTGGCAGACACAATGCTAGTCACTAGGTCTGCAGGACTAAGTGGGGTGTAGATTGGTCCCTGCACTAATGGAACTTAAAACAAATCAATACACCGATTTTGAAAAGAGCCCCAAAGGATAAGAAGAATACTTTGAAAGAATGATAACAGAGAGGCCTGATTTAGATTAGAAGGCCAAGATAGTTCTTTTTGAGACAATAACAAATTGAGACATGAGAGATGGATAAAAGTTGGCTCAGGGAAAACATACTTCCTAGACAGTGGATAGGCCCTAGTGAAAATTTCTGAGTAGTAACGAAAGGCAGTTTTAGATTGTCTGCAGTCTGAAGAATTGGAAACTATACAGTCTTGTCTTCTTACACTTGATTTTTGTCTATTTATTTAAACAATTCTATTGTAAAAGTTTGGGTTTGGAGTCTGACAGCCCTGGGTGTGAGTCTTGGCTTGTCATTTACTAGCTGGGTAGACTTACACAAGATTCTTTCCTCATTTTAAAAATGGGGTTAAAATCCCTATTTTATAAGATTGTCATGCAGAATAATGAAATAGTGTATGTAAAATCTAACACAAAATATTACATACAATAAACAATAAACAATAATAACAATAAACAATAATTTGTGTAGCTTTTTCCTTTTATGTGTTTTAAAGATTTTATTGGGGAATTGGGGGAGGGGAACAGACAAGTTGCTGTCCTTTTGTTCTTCAGTCAAGTTGTGGAGGACGTTGCTTCACTGGCCCATGTTGGAGATTTGTTATTTTTTTTGAAGACAGTGTCCCTGGCCCTCATAAGTGGGACCCCCTGGCCCATGTTGGTATCGTCATTGAGCTCTTCTTGGGTGAGGCAGATCGGTCGCCATCCTCTGGACGGTTGCTCAGAGCTGCTCTCGGCAACGCACATCAGCTGCCAGCTGCTCACGCTGGCTGCTGGCCATTCACTGTAGCCTATGGCAGCCCACTGCAGCAGGGGCTCCAGCTTTGTGTAGCTTTTTCTAAATAAGGTGAGTCATATAATTTCAATGATACACACAGTTAGTCTTTAGAATTGGGAAAGCCTATGGCTGCTCTGAAATACTTTAATCACCAAAAAGTTTTAATTATCAATATGCAAGAGTCAGTTCCTGTTAGAACATTTGCTAACTTTTCTTTTTGGTCATTCTGGAAAAATATCCCAGTTTGAAGAGAAAAATAAAATAACTCTTAGATTTAAAAGACTTGTACCATTTCCAGAATCCTTGGGCTGTTTTCTGTATAGTCGCTCCACTTTGCATGGTTCGGTTTTAGTGTTTGGGGACCATACTTCCCGTCCAGAAGGCAAACTGGTCAGTATTTTGTGACTAGTGGGCCTATTCTAGTTGACTGATAATGTTTCTGAAAAGCACAGACAAGAAAACTGTCTAAACATGAGGGACAAAGTCAGAGTCAGTGTTAATGACACTTGAACTTCATTCATCTGGAAGCCAGTGGATCCCCATTGTGAAGTGAAACACTCAAGAGAGATATATTATGCTGTGGATGACCTTTTTAAGGAAAAACGTTGCTCTTCCTTTGGAGCAGTCTTAGAAGATAACCTTAAAAAGTGAGTGTTGTGATATCTATCTCTCTGAAATGATCTGAACTTGATCATTGTCCCAAATCTTCATATCTTTAAAAATCCTGTGACGTTAGTAATACAGATATTTACTTGAATATTCTTCTTAAATAGATTCCTGAATCTCAATTTCCAGAAACTGAAAAATATAAAAGAATGAAATTTGATGGTAGAGGAGGAGTCAGAACTTTCTAAGACTATTTCATACAAAAATAAGTGGGGATGTATTTGATATTTATAGCACATTCATTGCAACCATTAAAAATACATAAAGTTAGTAGGAAAATGATTTATGTAAATTAAGGTTTTTTGTTTTTTTTTAAGGATTATAAAGGAGTATGTCCAATATAATCTCACTTTTGGAAACTACTCAGAAAAAAAAAAGATACATAACCAAATATAATTGTGGTAGAGGGATGACAGATGATTTTTAGTTTGTATTTTCCCTGAGTTTTCAAACTTTTCTTGAGTATGAAATAAAAATTTAAATACCAGAAATCTAGAAAAAATTAATCTAACTCCTGCTGGCTGTCACTGATGTCTTTATCTTCACTTTAGCTTCAAAGGTTGGGGCTAAGTATGATAAGGACCAGATTTTAAATTTAGTCGCTGGCAATATGACCTTGAGTAATCCTATGACCTCATTGGACCTCAGTTTATGTGATAAAATGAGAGACTGGAGAAATGAGGTTCCTTCCAATTTAAAAATGATTCTGGAACCCTAAATTGTCTAGAAACAAAGTGGACTATGGCCTCAGGGACTAGGTAGAGAAGTTTGAAGTTCAGCGCACTGTTATCTGGAAGTTTACTGACCTACCTATCTTTATAAAGTACAGGGATATATTTAGGAAGCAGTAAAGCAGCCTATCTTCGGGTCAAATAACTTGACAAATGCTTCACATTCTTTGCCTCAGCTTCTCATTATCTGTTATTAAGCAAGGAGCTTTTCTATTTGACCTCAGGCTGTTAACTGAATTAATGATAACATTTCATCTTTGCTTGGCACTTCATAGCTTACCACATTCTTTACATTGTATTATTTGCTTTTCATACAGACAAGGAAGGCATCATTATTTCTGTATTTCAGATGAGGATACTGATGGCAAGTGACTTGCCAAAATCACATTGACTGTTGGTTGTAGAATGGAGACTAACGGGAACCCTGGACCCTGGAAGATCAAATGTTTTTGTCTCTCCATATTAGTGCTTTACATTCCCTTATTTGACTGTTTTCATTCTTACATGAGAATAGCTGCCAGCTTTCTTAGTCATAAAATTTGAAAGCTGATGAGACCGGGCAGCCCATTTCTTTTATTTAGAAATATAATGCAATTCCACCATTTTAGAAATAAGGCCTATGGAAGCCAAGTGACATGATCTATATATCACATTGACAGAGCTAGGACTTGGACCCACTGCATTAGAAGGAAATCAGAGGTAATGTTCTTTTACAGAGTCAAGATGCGATATTCTTTGAAAATTATTCATTTGAATATTATTACCGAATAATTCACTTGAATATTGCACTGAAGTGCAAGGATAATCAGCCTTTCAATAGCAATTATTGAGCAACTGCTATGTCCAAAACATTCTTGTTTTTTAAAGTATTTCTTGGAAGAATGGTAGCCAACTAAAGCAATGTGTGTGTGTGTGTGTGTGTGTGTGTGTGTGTGTGTGTGTAGATGGATCTGTTCTGTCATTTAGGTACTAAATTATTTTTGGGCCTTTTATTTTTGGTTTAAATAGTAAGCAAGGCAGGTTATTATATTGTGAATTTCAGTTATAACCCTCCTCCTCCCTCTCCTCCCCACCCCCAAATACCCAAACTAGACCCAGAAGCAAGGATTCTTTTATTCTTGTTACTTAACATTCATATTGTTGACTTTTGCTGTTCTTTCAAGTGTTGTAAGTGGTTATTAGGCAAACTTTTCTTGAAATAATTGTGCTGAGGTTTTTTTAAATACCAGAGATTCCAACTTATATTAGTCAGGTGTAGATCTAGATGTGGCTGGTTGTCCTATCATCAAATACAAATGCAAAAATATGTTCTTAAATATGTACTGGGCATTGACCTCAGATGCTCTCAGCATTGGCCTGTTCTTCCTACCGAACTTTATTTGTATTATTGGAATGGCAAAGTGATGACATTTTATTATAGATATTGACAACTTCCCAGCAAAACTGTCAGCTCTGAAGTCTGGGACCCCCTTGTTTTATTCACTTTTGCATTTTCAGAACTTAACACAGTACCCAGTACATTGTAGTACTACTCATAAAATGTTTAGATAGTATTTACATGGTATATCGAAACACCTCTGAATCATCTGAGCCAGTTGTGAGGACAAAAAGCCTTAGGTCTCAAAATTTGTTTGCGAGTTAAATTAGCTTCAAAGAATGGTTAGTGACTTGTAACGTCTAGATTACCATTGTTTATTGAGAGAGAAATAAATATCCTTATGTCACTAATGAAGTGATCAGTAGATAGTAGATTACCTTTGAGCTATCCAGTTTATACAGTTTCCAGGAAGGATTTTTAGTTCCACAGCTTCCCACCAATTTGTGTTGGTGGTCTAACAAAAAAAGAGGATTTTTCTTATAACCTGTAATTGGACAAGTGTTTTCTTTCTTTCATGTGTCAAACTACTGTCTTCTTGGTGGGGGAATCCCAGGGACTTAATAGACACCCAAGCTCTGAAAACTAGTTCTTTATTTTGCTTTTTAAAAACCCATTTAAAAGAATCTATTTAGACACCAAAAATATTGTTATTTATGTCAGCTGCTTTTATTAAAAGGTTTCTTGTTAGCTATTCATTAATTGCAGGAAGAACATACTATTTGAGAAAGAATACTTCATACAAGCAAGAATTATAACTTCCTTATAGTTGAAAGGCATGTGTGCAGGTTTTGCAAAAACATTTTATGTTTTATGTTCATTTACTATGTAAGTCAACTGCCCTGCATATTGTTTATTAAATATCGGGCTGTAACTTTTCAACTTAAGTTGAGATGGATTGAAGGATATAGGTGCTTTAGATGAAAATGTTCAAATTATGTAATGCATTTTGTGTTTTAAAAACATTGGTTGTTTTTTTAATTCAATTAAATATAAAGGATTATAAAGAAGAAAACATGGCCCACAATCTCAGCTACAGATAACTTTTGTTAATTTGTTTCCATTCCACATACATTTATTGGCAGGCAAGCATAAATATATTTGTTGACATTTTTTAAAATATAGAAATAATACAAGTGATTAGTAAATTTAAACTGTATAAAAATAAAATCCTTCCTTTCCCCAAAAGTTTCTTGGTATCCTTCTGAGAAATTTTTTTTTTTTTTTAAAGATTTTATTGGGGAATTGGGGCAGGGGAACAGCGCTGGGGAACCGGGGAAGGGGAACAGACAAGTTGCTGTCCTTTTGTTCTTCAGTCTAGTTGTGGAGGACATTGCCTCACTGGCCCATGTTGGTATCATTGCGCTCTTCCTGGGTGAGGCATATCGGTCACCGGCCTCTGGACGGCCGCTCACAGCAGCTCTTGGCAGCTCGTGCTGGCTGCCAGCCGCTCACACTGGCTGCCGGCCACTCACTGTAGCCTATGGCAGCCCACTGCAGCAGGGGCTGCAGCCACACTGTCCCTGGGGACTCAGCAGCGCAGCTCCAGGTGGAGCCATTGCTCACCATCTCAGCCGCAGAGAGCAGTGTCACTCGCCCTCATATGTGGGATCCGAACTGGGGCCCTGCTGCTCATAGCTGGCATCCCAAACCAGCTCTTAACCAACGTGCCACTTGGCCGGCCCTGAGAAATTTTTTAATACATTTATATCTCTTTCTTTTTAATTATTAAAAGAAGGCCTTGTGCTGTACATTGACATTTTGCTTTTTGTTTTTTTCGTATATCTTGGCACATTTTCCATACCAGCATATAGAGATCTACCTCATTTTTTTACACCTCTATCACATGGATAAGCCGTATTTATTTTAGCAGTCCTCTATTGATATACACTTAGATTGTTTCCAGTTTTGTTGCAGTGTTACAGTAAACATCCTATTCATATATTTTGGTATAGGATAATTTCTGAGAAGTGGAATGGCTGGTCTGAGAGTATGTGTATTCAAAATTTGGAAAGACATTTTCAAATTTCCATCTGAAGAGTAGACTGATTTTCGTTTCTGTCAGTAAGGAGCACAGCATACTAATTTTCCTATACTGTTAGTATTTTTTAAAAACTGGTGATTTAGAGTAGTGCTGTAGTTCTGTGTGGTGGGGGTGTGGGTCCGAACTAGGAATATCTGGGTTCGAGCCACAGCCCCTCGAATTGTTGCTGCTCAACCTATTTCTCCTGGGCAATGTAAATAATAATAGCCCCCCCTAAAAAAAACCACACACAAAAAAACTGGTGATTTAAAAACAAATTTCTACCAATTCAGTAGGTGAGCTAAATAGTATTTTTAAGAAAGGAAAATATGTGAATTAAAGAAAAACCAAAACTACTTTGTAGGATTGAAAGAATTTTAAAGGCTAGCATTCTTATCTTTAACTCTTTTTTATGTTTTACATATTAAGAGATGAAATTGGCCTGATCCCATGTCCTGAAGCTAGGTATAACCGGAGTCCCATAGTCCTGGTTGAAAACAAACTTGGTGTGGAGAGCTGGTGTGTCAAGTTCCTTTTACCATATGTCCACAACAAGCTCCTTTTGTACAGAATGAGAAAGCAGTGGCTGAACAAAGATGGTAAGTATGAACTCTATCTTCCTTCATTTTTTAGAATCAGCATGGAATATAGTAGGAAGAACGCTCTCTGGGTGTTGACATTCCCAGATTCTAGTTCTGGCTGTCAGTCACTTCCTGGGTGGGTGCTTGACCTCTGTCAAGCAGGAGTTTGGACTCATCAGTAGTTTTCAAATTTTGCATCCATAGTGATTCTGTGGTGCCTCAAGCAGAATGCCAGGCCGCCTGCTGCAAACTGAGCAGTAAATCGGAGTAATTCTAATTTTATCTTTCTATATATATTGGGGTCATTTATAAAATTTTATTTGAAGAAGACATCCTATGCCTAAAAAAACAAAAAAAGTTTGAAAATTATTGAACAGGTTTATAGTTGCTACAAGCTCAGATTCTCTGGTTTCTAATCCTTTAGTACTTTGTGCGCATATGGCAATCATTTTAGTAGCAGCCCAAATGAGCTAACAGGCATGATTTGTGAAGGTGTTGTTGCACTGTGACTCCCAGTTGAGCTCTGCCTCTCTGTGTCCTGCTCCTGTGAGGTTATGAGCAGGAGAAAATCATCCCAGCATTCACTGCGGCTTCTCTGAGACAGCTCTTTGCCGCCTCAGACACTTCCTTTCATTCTACCTGACCTCTTTTCTTAGCTTCCCCCCACATGTGGTATTAAGCTTCTTTGTGCACACATTGTTTACTTTATTGGCAAAAGTGAGACCTGAGATCCCATTTTTTTGGAGAGTACTCTTCCAAGCCCATGTTCTTGACCGCTTCGTAAAGCTCCTATCCCTTCCCATATCTAGTACTTCGAAAGTGCTCAGTATGCCTGGTGGCTAGTTTTGAATAAGAATTTTGTTTCCTAGAGAATTTTAATTCCCAGTTTGGTATGCATTACCAGGGGTCTACTCATAGCAAAAGCTGTTCTAAGTACTGTAGAGGATAAAAAGATGAATAATACATGTTCTCTTTACTCAGGAAGCTTACAGTTGAGTGAAAAACAATCTCTTTGTGGAGTTACTAAATGTATGACAGCAATTTCCTTACATTCCTCTCAGTTTTGTCCTTAATATAACCTATATTAACTAATAGCACCTTCCCCTATTGAGAGCACCAGAAGAGGAGTCTGATTTGAAGATTTAATGTGTGGAATAGTTCATATTTTCTGTGTTTTTCACTCATTTAATCCTCTGATGTATATATATTTTAACTAAAAAGCTACATCTGTGTTTATGGCATAGCTTAAGTTTGTGGCATTAACGTAAAGGTGTAAGTTGAGGCATAAACTGAAAGGTAAGGGTATTTATCTGTTGTTAGACCCTCTTTTGTTCTCCATTCTATCACTGTAGTAGGTTTCAGTAACATTAAGGTACAAAATAATACCATATTAATCCATCAGGTTATTTTTTTTTGCCAAACAAAGGTGTATGGTGTGTGCTCTGGTGCACAGAAATGTATAATTGAACCAATACATAACTAACCCTGGGGAGTAGAGACAGAAGGATGCTCTTGTAGAGAGGAAACTGTAAATTTTAAAATACCAAAGGTTATTTTTGTTTCAGATCATTATTTTTGGCCCATTCATGTGTGCCAGCCCAATCCGCCTTCTTCCTGTAGCCTTCCCAATCCCTCTGTCCATTTCCCTCTTTCTTGTATTTCTGGACACTGCACAGTTGGCATCGCCAAATCTCCTCATCGTGTAGTTTGTCTTGATAGGCCCAGAAGGACCCGGACAGATCAAATGGTTATGCTCACTTACACAAATAGCTAGCATCTAAACTCTAAATTCTGATGTAACTACATGTATACAGAAGCGACTTGATTTTTTTATCCCAATTTATATTCTCATGGAAGCAATTTTCCATTTTACTTGTTTGGTGGGTGGCGACCACATAGTTTAGTGTGGTGTCACATAAAATTCAGGTTGTACGAGATCATATTATTAGTAAAAATATGGAAGTGACTTTCTGATTTGACAGAAAAAGATACCTGAAAACCCTGACTAACATAAGAGTAGTCTGCCAGACTTGTGAACCGAAGCTACTAGAAAACAGAGGTGAATCTTGCTAAGAAAAGAAGTGAAAAATATGTGGAAAAAGCAGTTATTTCATGAAAATGCTGTACCTTTAAAAACTGTTTTTGTAGAAATATATGTGCAAAAAGAGCCAAGTGAAGAACTGTGACAATTTAGGAACTATTTCAGAAATGTCAGTGTCTCTGTGATTGATCATGCCCAAATTCTAGGCATCCACTAACAATGTATTCCTTAACTGATGGGGACCTTTATTCTCGGGATAGATTTTTTTTTTGTCATTTTAACCAAACTGAATTCATACTTTCTTTAATGTGCTGAATTCCTTACATGTTTGGAAAGCATCTGTATTAGTCAGGGTTCTCCAGATAAATAACCAGCAGAAAATTTTATAAGTATATAACTATATACAAGGAGATTATGACAAATTGACTTACATGATTGTGGAAGCTGAGAAGTCCCGTGATCTGCTTTCTGCAAGCTGGGGCCCAGGAAAGCCAGTGATGTAATTCAGTTTGAGTCTGAAGGCCTGAGAACCAGAGAGCCAGTGGTTTCAATCCCAGTCTAAAGGCCAGAGAAGATGAGATGGAGATGTCCCAACTGAAGCAGACCGTCAGGAAGCAAAGCAGGTGAATTCCCCCTCCTTTCTTCTCTTGTTCTTATTCAGGCCCTTAGAGTAGATGATGCTCACCTCCTTAGGGATCCATGCTTGATCCATGCTAATCTCATCTGTAAGCACCCTCAGACACACTCAGAAGTACTGTGTGAAAACCTTTCATCTGGGCACCCTGTAGTCAGTCAAGTGCAACCATGGCTTCACTAAAATTAACCATCACAGCATCTCTGTTTAATTACTTATAGTTTTTAAAAGTTCAATGTAGTAATAGCCATATTTGATTTGGGAGAGGAGTGATACTGTAATTCTAATTTTTGAGAAATCCATGACAGAAAGAAAGAGAGAAGTCCACAGCATTGGAGTCCTGCCTGGGCAGAGCTCTGCCCTGCACCTTGACTGTCTCCAAGTGTGCTCTTCTGTCACCTTGCTTTGCTGCTCCCTCTTTCTCACAAGGTCTGCTCCATAATTGAGCTGTCTCTTTAAAAGCCATCTTCAGCTCTCCATTTCTTATTTCTTATCCGGACAAATGTCATTACCTCATAACAGGTCTGCTCCATTTTCAGTCTCTTCTGTAATCCATGTCCATCATGCCACTAGCCAGTTGTCTCAAACAATAATTCCCACAAATGCAATTTGAGAGATACTTTTCTGAAATACATATCCACTCATCTCATTTCATGATGCCTACAGGATCATGGTAGAGTTCTATCTCCTTGGCGTGATATTTAAGGGTTATCATAATATGTCCCCTGCCGACAGTACCAGGCTTTTTCTTCACTTTAAAGTCAGCATCAGAGGTTGTAGATTCTCAGCCCCCAGACTGAAACCAGCCCACAGATATATTTTGTTTTGGCTCATATAATGTTTTTAAAATTGTTTTTAGTTGGGTAAACATTTACAATCAGGATGAACATTTAAAAGTAAGATGGAAATCTGGATTTCTGTCTTCACTTACAAAGTCAGAGACCATGGGTGCATATGTGTCTGCACGGCCCCACCTGGCTGGGGCTCAGAGCTTCCGCTTCCCCTTGACAGGGCAAGCTTGTTCCAGTTTACCGCAACTTCCACATGTCCTTCAGACACCGAGGCAGTGTCAGTTGCTACTTACCATCAGGTTTGCTAGGATACGTTTCGACATTTCATCTGAACCCTAAAAGCATTTGCGTTTTGCAGCCATGTGAAATGCATTTCAGCCACAACATACAGTGTTGTATTACTGGACTTCACTGTGTCCCACTGCCGTCCTTCTGTGCCTTTCCTGAGGCCATGTCATGTCTTATGTTGTCGCCATTGTGGTTGCCAGCACAAACACATCCACACACCCACGGAGCCTCTTTGATCCAGGAAACAGTAATCACTTCTCAGCGCTCCTACGGGAGTCCTTTATTCAGACTGCTTGCATAATAACACCAACACTTTATTGTAGTTTATTATTTAAATAACATTTTTTCCCAGGTTGATTGTGAGCCTGTTAGAAAAAGAGATTATGGCTTGTCTTTCTTTACTCAGCATCTTATGTGTTCAACAGATATTTATCAAATAAGAGTTTGGTAAGCAAGTGGTTTTAGCATAGTTTCGCTGTCTATTCTGTAATAAATGATCTTTCTGGTGG
Organism: Aselliscus stoliczkanus; assembly: GCA_033961575.1. Taxonomy (NCBI): domain Eukaryota; kingdom Metazoa; phylum Chordata; class Mammalia; order Chiroptera; family Hipposideridae; genus Aselliscus; species Aselliscus stoliczkanus. The sequence goes on from CM066728.1 coordinate 162,305,796, forward strand.
TTACCACATAGCTTTACATGGTAACTTAAATGTATTTTGGAGGAAGAGATTAACCAGTCCAAGTTGACCTTGAATTTATTTCTAAATGCATGAAAATGCTATCCCTGTCAGAGACAGTTGTCAAATGCAGTGACTGTTGCCAGATAACTGCTGCCCTTGGACCACTTCTAAAATGTAAGGCTGCAAAGAAAGCATATTGATTTTTCTCCGACTTTTCTGTAGCATCCTTTTATCCTCTCCTTGTTACAGCTGGAATTTAGCTACTTTCCTGTGTGTAATGTTCCCTTATTAATTTTCTTCTTGTGATGTGATGATGAGTAAGTTAAGTATTGGAGTGTGTTTAACAAAGAAGCAGTTATTTACTGGTATATGCTCTGCTGGTTGGAGAGAGATCTGTTTAATTCAAGAGATGGTAGGGATATCAGTAGCTCACATGTTCTGGGTAAAACTGCAAAGGAAAATGGTATCTAGTTGATGAAATGTAGAGTGAAATAGTTATAGACAACCGTTGATCATATATGTTTATCTTTAAATCTTTGGCTCAGTCCTCAAAGAGGGCAGAGTACTTGTAGATGGTGTGCTAGACTGGAAAGAGCATCTGCTTTGCAGAAAAACAGACCTGGATTTATATTCAGTTCATCAACACAGTAAAGTCAGTTAGCGTTTACTTCAGGCAAATTACTTGACCTCTTCCTATTATCACCCTGATAGGTCTCAGGGTGGTTGTGATGATCAGATGAATTAGTGTATGTAAAGCTCCCAGCACATGCCTGGCATGTAGTAGGCTCTCAAGAAACACTAGTTTCCTTTCTCTCATTTACCCAGAGCCAGTGGGGAAGGGCAGAAAAATAAATGTAATTCAGGAGTGATTCTTTTATTGTGGTCAGTATGTCTAACCTAATTACTTCTCCTTCGTTGGCCCTTTTCTGTTTCTGAGATTCCCTTTCACCCCCTAGGGCTGGAATGCTTCCTGAAGTCCTGTCCGAACTTGAGTCTTGAATTTATTATAAGAAGAGTTAGTGGTTTGTCAGGGAGAAGGGGATAAAGGCCTGTTACTATATGTGTTTGTTACTAGGCACCACTGATTGTTGTTGAGGCTGTTGATACATTTTAAACCCTGAGATTCTTAGAAGTTGAGAAGTATCCCCTACACTCAGCTGTCACTGCTGAGAGGGCTCAGCGGGTTATTTTCCTTCTGGTGGCCCCCAATCCCACTATCATTTGTGGGACTGGTCTAGGAAATACAAGTTTTGTTAACAGGAGTTATCCTTGAGTGCATACTGTGTCAAGTACTGTCTTAACACTTCAGGAGTATGAATCATTTAATACCCCAATTAGGTAGTACTACTATTAGCTCCATTTTCCATATGAGGAGGACATTAGGCACAGAAAGACAAAGTGGTAAGTCCAGGAATTTCCCAGTAAGTGCTAGAACTGGGCTCTGAACCCAGTGGTTGCTATTGCCCGATTAGGGGGAGACCCTCCATTAAAGGAAATGTTACTTTGATTAGCCTTCCTCTCTTCACACAGCCACAAAAGGAAAAGTGGAGACAGGTATTTTTGATTGTTAGTTTTTGTACTTGCTGCTGTACAGAAGTATCTCTTTCATGGAGGATGAGCTTGTCTTCATTTATGGGTGGCACGGAAGAGTTGCATTAGAAGTAGAAAGTAGTAACAACCATTGGTCACACACTTTTATTTTTAATTCAGACATGAGATATTAACTTATCAGGTAGTATAATGGATTTTGAAAAGTTATAGACTTCAAAAGAAATTGTGATTGTGAAAATTCAATGAAATAATGTCAAGTATTTATGCCTAGTAAGCAATAATGCTAAAAAAATTTAGCAACATTTATTATTTTATTTACATAGAATTTAATATGAGCTTTAATTTTATATTATGCTTTAGGTTGATCATTTTAATCCTAAAATTCTCTTTTCAGTTTCAGTAAAATGAAGACAATGTCTAAATATTACTGATTTTGTTTTATAAAATATAGGTTTATGGAGCTTACTTGAATATATAAGAATTTTGTCAAAACCATGATAGATAAATAGCTAATGAATATGAATAGGCAGTTCATAAGATGAAAATAGAAAATAGTAAACAAAATGAAAAATATTCATATTAATAATTATAAAGGTGTAAATTAAAACAGTATCAAAGTATAATTTATTTGCCACATTCATTTTTAAAAATCTAATTATATAGGACAGTTACAGGAACATAAGTACACTCATGTTACTCTTGGCAATATAAATAGATAGAATCCATTTGGAGGACAATTTGGAAATCCTTAATAGGAGATACACTGATATTTGTATTATTTAACATAGTAGTTCTATTCCTAGAAATATACCCACAGAAAATAATCTATAAGACAGTGTTTTAAAATGTTTTTAGCAATATTTATAACAGTAAAAACAAATAGGGAAAACACCCTAAAGAATGAGATAGTATATTAAACTAAGGGATTGTTAGGCAGCTGTGAAAAATGCATACTGTAATAATTTAGGAGAATGCATATATAATAAATAAAAAAACAACAAAATTGTGTATTTATCATTGCTATAGCTATGTAACAATGTGTGTAAGAAAGGATAATTTTGCAGGGGAATGGAAATGAACTATGTGAAATAAATTGGATTGTGAGTGATTTTTTTCCCCCTTTTGAAAATTTGCACATGGTTCTTGAAATATTTGTGGAATTGAATAATGGTGATAGAAATTGTTTCTTTTCCTTGGTGAATATAAAATTAGTGCCAAAAGCTACTAAAAGAATGAAGAGGTTAATTTGATTATTCTTTATAGGCATATTTATTACAAAATTATTTCCTTGTCAACTTTTTTTGTTTTGTTTTGTTTTTTTTTTTTGAGGGCAGTGTCATTGGCCCTCATATGTGGGACCGAACCGGGGCCGCTGGCTTCCCAAGCCAGCGCTTCCACCGCGCCACTCGGCCGGCCCTCCTTGTCAACTTTTTAAAAAGTGTTATACTTATCATAAGTAGAAGAAAATCTTGAGAATAATTTCGTTATCCCTGACAGCTTAGAACAAGGTGTATCTATCATTAAAATTACTATTACATGAGCTATATGATACTATAATGTGAGCTGTATTTCTATGTAAAATAAAATAAAAAGGATCTTAAAGAGAAGCCAAAATTTAAAGGGCAGGACTATTTGTTTTTAATATGACTTCTCTTTATTTTAGAATTGATAGATGTCACATGCACCCTGCTGCTTCTAAACCCAGATTTTACCACTGCCTGGAACATGAGGTATGTCTTTCTCATCAGTGATAAAAAGGAATTGTCCAAATTTCTGAAGAAAGCTCCAGGAGTTGTTAGCTTTTTGAAAAATGAAATATAAACCATACATCCATGGCATCTTACACTTACTTCTTCTACCCATTCTTCATAATAGCTCCATGGTAATTCTAACATACCCTTTGCCCCTTTTTGCATGTTTATGTCTGTTCTCCATAAGCTAAGTGTAAATTGTCATGTTGAATTACAGGTTACCATTGGATGCTTGCTTTTCTTTTCCTTCCCTTTTAGAGGGGTGGGGGGAGTCAGCATAACTGGTCGGGTAGTAAGGCATTGGTTAGTATACATGGAGAAGCACTGCAGTGTGTGGGGTGAGCATTCAAGGTCACAGACGTTTAGTCTCAGTTTAGTCACTAACATTGTGACCTCTGTATGCAAATCGCCTGAAGTCTCTGGCACTCAGTATTTTGGAGAGGGATCACATTTTATTGCTATCTTAAGTTCTTTAATTCTGATTGTTGTTTTTAAATACAAGCTATTTTATAGAAATGTTAAAATTCAGATCAGGTTCATTTATTTCTTTGAAGTTTTTTTAGTTAAACAATATGTGTGGTTTTAAAACCTTAGTGGTTCCTTAGACTAACACAAATTCTTTTACAGAAAAGCAGGAAACAAATTATAAATAAATAAAAGTGAAGTCCCATTGAACATTGTGAATACATTTAAAATTTTCCCGTAGGAAAGAGCCATAGAGTATAGCTCTTTATCTTCAGAGATGACTTGAGCGATATTTAATTTTCTGTGTATTTTAAGCAAGGTTACGTTCTGAGTTAGTGGTTTTTAATACCAACTGAATTTTGTATTTAACTGATTTTTTAAAATTTAGGTAACTTCTATTATATGTCTTTTTAAAATTGTCTTTTGAATACTGGTCAGATATTTAAAGAGTAAGGAAAGTATAGAATGAAATATATGACTTTAAAAATTTACGTAATTTTAGATTCTGATTTTATTTTATGGAAACCACCACAGCAGATGGGGAATAGACTAATGATTGATTATGAGTGGCTACTATATTCCAGAGACCGTACTACACCTTTATATGTTCTCATTTAATCCACATCATAATCGATAATAATTGTTTATTCATCAAATATTTATTAATTGCTATGCGCTAGGTTCTAGGCACTGGGAATAGAGCCATAAACAAAACAAAAATCCCTGTTGTGGAATTTTTATTCTGGTAGAGGAAGAAAAGCACATTCACAAGTAAAATGCATAGCAGATCAAGTGTTAGCAAATCCTGTAGGGGGAAGGTGGGAAAGGAAGGTAGGGAAGACTAGAGAGGATGGGAGGAGTGGTGTTGCCATTTTAAATAGGGGACATTTGAGCAAAGACTGGCATAAAATCAGGGATCAGGTTTTAAAACTTGGGCTCCTGTGTGGGAAGTAGTCTGCAGGGGTGCAGTGAGTGACCAGGAAGATAAGTGGCTGCCGTAATTTAGGTGAGAGGTACTGGTGACGTGAAGTGGAGCTCGGCAGTAGAAGCTGTGAGGTGTCATGAGATTCTCACTGAATTTTACAAACTATATAAGTTTTGTATTTAATAAACTGGTTTCAAAGACAGAGACAATGAATTGGATGTGAGAGAATAGGGGGTCAAGCTTGACTCTGGTTTTTGGTCTGAGCAACTGAAAAGATGGAGTTGCCATTTACTGAAATGGGACATCTGGAAGAGGGGCAGATTTAGGTAGGCGTTGCTGGTTGGAAGTCAAGAGTTCAATTTGGGATATTTAGTTTGTGTCTAGTTACTTGTGTACGAATCTCAAATTCAGGCGAGAGTTCTAGGCCAGATATAAACTTGGGAATCACTAGAATATAGATGGCATTTAAAGCCGTGAGATTATTTGAGCTACCCAGAGGAGTGACTATAGATAGAGAAGAGAACCAGTCCAAAAAGACTGAGCACTGGGGTTTCTTGAGTTGCACAGTCCAGTGTAGTAGGCACTAGCTATTTGTGGCTGCTGTGCCCTTGAAATGGGACTAGTCTCAATTGAGATGTGCTTTAAGTGTAAACTACACATCAGATTTCGAAGACTACCCAAAAAAGGTAAAATATCTTAATGATACTTTTTATATTTATTATGTGTTGAAATTATATTTTGGATATATACAATTAAATATATTGGTTTGTACTTGTTTTTAATGTCGCTGTTAAAAATTTTTAAATACATATATGGCTCACGTTTGCAACTCATTTCTATTGGACAGCGCTGTTCTAGAGTTTGTGAGATGAGGAAGAATCAACAAAGGAAACTTTTAGGAAGGCACTATAAACTTACAACTGAGAGCTTTCATAAGGGTAGGGGCCATGCCTTGTCTTTTTTTTTTTTTTCCATTACTTTGTTTCCCTAGCATCTAACACTCTAGTGCCTGGAACATAATAGATACTCCGTTCACAGACTGGGCACTGAAAATAATTAAATTCAGTGAAAAAGAAATGAAGGTAATAGAGAAGTGGGAGATCATTTTTATTTATGTTCTCATATTCCTCATCATTAGAGAAGAATTGAAAATCTTTTAACAAAAAAGATTCTGACAAACAATGTATATACATACATACATACATACATACATATTTATTATATATTCTAAAGGGCAATTCAGGGTGAGAGAAAGAATCTAGTTTTAAAATACACGGATCTTAGTCCTATTTCACCAGGTGACTGGGCAACACCTTTTAACTTCTCAACAGTTTTAGTTTCCATATATGTGAAATGAAGATTTGAATTTGGTGATTTTTTTTTTTTTTTTATTCTTTTGAACTTGACTTTTTGATAATATGTGGTTTGGTCTTATGAAGGGAAATTGGTCCATAAATTCAAATTTCAATGATGTTAATAGCAGTTAATCTTGAAAGTATCCTAGTAAAATGATAAGTAAAGTTTTATGCTAGATGAGTAGAAAGGAAATCGTGATTTAAAGAAAAAATCGTGGATATGTGTTCTAGTAAATTTTAATTTGTATTAGTGATTGATTGACATATGAAGACAGAGTCCCTCACATTGTGAGGGAAAACAGCCAGTTTTGGAAGTAAACTGACCTAACTCTATAAGGTCTTTTGCAAAGACTCAGTATTTTATGCTTAATTGTAGGTGTATTCTGCAGTAACAGTGGGAGGTATTGAGTGTTTTGACTATTTTATAAATTGCTAAAAGATGTTATAACACATCGGTAGTTCAGTTTATAGGTATTGCAGTCTTAGGGGAAAAATACAAGCAAGAATAAGTTTTGAGTTAATCTGTGATTATTATAAGCAATGCATATAGTTTAAAAAGCTGGCTGGTTATGGAAAAAAATGACAGGTACTTTTTTTTTCTTTTGCTTTGAATTTGCTTTGAAAATTGGTGAATTACTTGATGGAAAAGGTTGACTTCATAATGTCCTATTTTTCTATCAGTCTATGAACAGAGTAAGCAGGACATTTTGAGCAACTAGACTAGCTGAGAGCAAGCTCCAGTGATTCATGTCCTTTACTCATAGCTTCCCGATTTAAATTGATTATTTTATGTAGAATTGCCTTTTGGTTCTGATACTTCGAGCTTGGAGACCTTGAGCAAGTTATTGAATCTCTCCCAGCTTCAGTTTCCTCATCTGTAAAGTTGAGTTATATTAGGTTGTGCCATATGAAATTGTTTTTGTAGATCAGAAACAATGAAATCCAAGCATTCAGAACCTGGTTTCTAATACCATTCTCTAATAAAAGGAACTGGGCTTCTTGGAGAAATGTCCTAATCTAGGACCAGGGCAGGGAATATACAAGATGACCCTGGAATATCTTAGAGGGTCAGAAAGAATTTGAGCAATAAAATATTATAGTATTGGCTTATACCTCCAAGTATAAAATGGATATCCATAAGTCCATGTTGACAAATTAATGATTGATTGAATGAATGAATGAATGAATGATGAATAAACAAACAAATAAATGGGAGATAATAGACTAATCTGCCATGTAGAAGAATCCCAAATAATTTATCTAGATAACCCCCCTCTAGGAGTTGGAGCATAACTCCCTTCTTCTTAAGTGTGACTTCCTTCCAAAACGTTTGATGGAGAAACCTGACGTACACTACCTCAACCAGGTAATCAAGGTCAACATCAACAACGACAAGTCATTCTTATATTATGTGCCCCTGATATGACATGATGAAAATGGCACTTTACTTTTGTGGTCGCTTTGTCCTCAAAACCCACAACCGTAGTCTAACCATTAGAAAAACATCATGCAAAGTTATCTGATAAGCACTCTTCAAAACTGGCAAGGCCATCAAAAACAAGGTATATCTGAGGGGCCAAGAGGAGCCTAAGGAGACATAACAGCCAAATATTATGTGATATCCTGGATGGGACCCTGGAATAGAAAAAGGACATTGGTAAAAACTAAGGAATTCTGAATAAAGTACGGACTTCCAATAGTAATCTATTGATATTGGTAAATGTACCATGATAATATGTTAATAATAAAGAAAACTGGGAACGGCGTATAGGCATTCTCTGTACTATTTTTACAACTTTCCCATGAATTTTAAACAGTTTTAAAATAAAAAGTTTATTTAAAAAAAGTTGAATATCAGTGATTTCATATGGTTCAACATAATACATACAGGATTGTTGTGGGAATTAAATTAGATAATATATGTAAATCACTTAATACAGTGTCTGACTCAGGGGAAGTGTTCAATAAAAAGTAGTTTTTATGAGGATGACTTTTATTATCATTATTGTTATTTCAGACAGAATAACAAGGTTGAGGGGGCAAAATGTGGCATTTACTTATTAAATATTTACTATGTTTCAAATACAGAGTTAACCAGTGGAGATTTAGCCATAGACAACATACCCCTGGCCCTTGGTCTACTACATATGTTAGGTAGAGTGACAGCAGTTTGAGATGGAGAGAAGACAGAAAAACTTTGAAAAAAATAATATAAACTTTGCCAAAGTATAAAAGTACAGTAAGTCATACATAGAGGAATAAAACACACTATTCACCGTAGTAACTCTTGGGGGCTCCCATGGGTGTATTTTAGCTGTGGCACTAGCTGATCTTCAAAACAGTGAACTGGAGTCTTCAAGAGAAAACGATGAGTTTTTTATATACTCTGTTTAAATGGTAAGTGAAATATGTAGCAAAAAATTTAAAGGAGTAACTTTTATTGCTTGAATAAGTCTGCTATGTGGAAAACCTCATTCCTTTTACAATTCTACCTTTTATTGTTTCTTAAAACTTGCTTAGTCTACTCCCTTCACCCCACCTTGGAGAAAGTCAGCCCTATCCGAAGTTGCACGTGTAGCGTGGCACTGCTCCTTACCTCCCCGCACGCTTCTCCCCAAACACCACAAGTGTCGTTTCCTTTCCTAGCTGGCTTTTCCCACTTTTATTTGATGGCCCACACTTCATTCCTTCTTACCCTGTTAGCAGTGTGCTACCTAAGGCTTTTAGGATGAATATAGAAGCACAGCTTATTTAGTATGCCTGAAAATAAGGCCTCCTCAAATTTAAGGCAGTACTCCATTTCAATAAGAAAAGTCCAAAAACAATTTTTAAGCTAATATCAGTATGTACATGAAATAAGCAAATGTCTTCTTAATATTTAATTTTTCAATTTAGTTACACACCTTTAAGATAACACGTGACACATTTTAATTTATAAATTCTGTCCTACTCACATTTCATTATACAATTTAATTTGAACTCCTCGCATGGCGTGTTCACATCAGTGACTTTGTCATTATAACAGCTGTTTCTTTGAATTTCCTAGTATGATTTTTCAAAGCACATCATGTCTACTTATATGTAAGTTGTTTGAAAACAGCACTTTCTGAATCGATGTGTGACTGGAAATTTTACCTCAAGCTAGATTCCTACTTATATTAGAGCAGTTGACTGTTTATTGTATCTCTAGGTTCTGTAGTAGCTATAACTTAACCACTTACCATATTTATTTTTCAAGTAATCTTTAAAAAACTTGTTTATGATAATATCCAACACCTAAAATGTTCAGTCTTGCCCTAGGAATGTTTATTAAAATTTTGCTTCCTTTTTTATGATTCCATCAGGTGATCTTTTTAAGCATCCATAAAAACCAGTGATTTAGGTTGTTTCAGGCTAAAATACCTTCCCAAATACTACTTTATTATTCAAAATAGAGAAATTAAGGGAGCACCCCTAATTTAACAAACTTTGTAAAGATTCAGAAGTTATAAGGTGACTTCTAAAGACAATTTTGTTTATTTCCTCTTGGTTGTAGATATATAGAGGAACATAGGGGACAGTTGTAAATAAGGAGAGATTTAAAATTTAGTAAATGGAAATTAGGCCTTATACAATAAGTAATCTACAGTAGTGGATTTTAAACTTTAGTGTACATCACCCGGAGAGCTTGCTAAAATACATTGCTTTGGCCCACTGGAATTTTTGATTCACTGGGTCAGGGATGAGGCCTGAGAGTCCATATTTCTCACAAGTTCCTGATGATGATGTAGTCAGGGACCCTACTTAAAGAAACACTGTTCCACAAAAAGTACTTAAAATTTTGCCTCCTTTTATAGTATAGGTATCCTAACATACTGTATGAACAAAACATTACTAATTTCAGAAGAAAACGGAGCTAAGAGTTCACAAGGAATTGGCTGTTGCATTAAATATTCTTTTAATGACACAGATTTCCTGTACATTGAATGAAAAATAGTCAATAAAGCTATCTGTTAAAGCAGCCATAAATCTTAGTATCCTTTCAAATTATTTTATAGTGAAATTACTGACCTAAACATTATTGTAAAATGCAAGTATTTATTATCACTTATTTAGTATTTTCCTTATCAAATAAAAATTTAGAAATAGTACTGTTGGAAAGAAAATGTACTGTCTACCTAAGTAGGTGAGATACACAAGCTCGGCTCTGGTTTTATTAGGATTAAACTTCCCTGAAATAAACGAATAATCAGCCTACCACAAGGAAGGATGTTTTAAGATTAGTAAATACTAACAAGTGACCTGATTTTATTTTAAAATAATAAATAAACATGGAAAAGTAATATCAAAACTTACTATCACCTTATCTGAGAAATTTTAATCTAAACTAAATTGTATTTACCTGAGAAACAGGTGGAGCACATTTGCAAACATTCTTTGTAACTGCATTGAATCTTTGAACATTTTTGAAACAATAAAAACCTCACTTTGCTGTTACTTCTGTTTATGTTTCAGAAATGAAAGGTCTAGTTTATCAAGAGCCATGCGGGTATTTCACCTGGTAATACATCTTTTGGAAACTTATCCTAAGTAATAGTACAAATGAAAGAAGTCATAGCACAAAGCTTTTTGTTTCAGAATTATTTTAGAATTGCAAAACCTTGGAAGCAACCTAAATGTCTAACCATGTGGAGAAAGGCATTCATTTGCAGCCTAGCTACTGAATGAAAAGTATTTGACCACTTTAAATGTTCATTTTAGAGATTATAGTATAGGACCATGAGGGTAATTCTTAAGATATAAGAGCAGAATATAATATTAAAATATAGATGCATATGAGGAAAGATAGAAGGAAAAATTCAAAAATAAAAATAGTGATTTAGCTGGAGTAGTGATTGAATGGATGATTTTTTTCCTTACACCTCAGTCATACTGTGTTGTATGTGTATTTTTTTGGTAATGGTCTAGACCATATCAAGCCCTACTTAGGAAGCTAGAGCAGTCAGTACTTGACTTGTACTGGATCTGCCCTACAGATACTGATGTCAGGCCTTGTAAGTTTGGGAAATGGGACAAGCCAGAAAACCCCTTTGCCTTCTCCCAAATAGGTAACCAGATTCTTCATTTTCCTACTCATATATCATCAAACCGTTTAATTCAAACTCCTCATATGGCTTGTTGATGTCAGTGACTTTGTCATCATGAGAGCTGTTTGCTTGAGTTATCTAGCACAGTTTCCCAAAGCACATATCTGCTTATAACACTTTTTGAATCCATGTTTGACTGGAGGTTTTATCTCAGGCTAGATTCCTATTTGAATACATTAGAGCAGTTGATTTTTTATTGTGTCTCTAGGTTATGTGATTTAGAGCTTTGGTTGATTTAGAGCTTCTGTTTCTGCTTATTTGTTATTTCAAGATTATGAGAATACATTCTTGATTACTGTGACATTTTTGAGAGGTGTGTGTGTGTGTGTTAATTCTTGGAAATCCACTTCTCAATGAAGTTATATTAATAGCCGTGCAGTACTTTTGGATAGAAAGATGAAGTAATGGTTCACTTTATTTTTCTTTTACAGAAAAGAGCTGATCCTCTCTGGTACTTTAAATCCAATTAAGGATTTACATCTGGGAAAACTGGCCTTAACTAAGTTTCCAAAGAGTCCTGAAACATGGATTCACAGGTATTGTTAATTCACACCATAGGATTCTTACTCAGGATTCAAAATGGCTGGAGAAAACACACAGTGTGAATGAAGCACAGTCCCATGGTTCATAGTATGAATTTTAAAGTCACATTATCTACATTTAAATCTAGATGCCATCATTTGCTACCTGTGTCGTCTTCGGAAATTATCTAACCTCTTCAGGCCTCAGTTTTTCTCATTTGTCAAATGAGAATAATTAGTGCACCTATCTCAGAATTAATAGTTGAGTTTATTTGGTGTGATGCATGTAAACACTATCACAATGTCTGGCATGTACTAACTACTCAAATTTTAGCCATTATGAACGATTTGGAGCCGTCGTGGACATTACATGTAGATAATCACCTACATTGAGCAACTTGGGTTTTGTAACTCATTCAGGTGTGCTCCTGGTGAAGATGGTGGTGGTAATGGTTACGCTTAAAATGAGCCAAATAAGGAAAAGAAGGGCAGCTGATGTAAATGGTTCATGGGCTGAGCTAAGAGTTGCTAAGACCTTAAATGGGGAGAATATTTTTTGGTTAAAAGCCTGAGGCAGATAGCCAAAATGCACTTAAGAACTCTTCTCAAAATCCGGATGCCTGGAAGCATCTTCCTCTTGGACTCCATTAAGCACCATATTGTGATTAAAGTGAGATGGTGTGAGCATGCTGGTTGGGATCAATAGGGAAATTCTCTGAAGAATTCTCTTCTCAGTTTATTAATCCACGTAAAACTTTACTTCAAGGTATCTTACTATAACCTTGCCTTTGGCTAGTCTGGAAAATCAGCTACCCCCAAACCATATGGTCAGCTGTATTTTCTCCCTTAGTAGAAATTACGATAGCTAGCTTCAGAGACATATATGATTTTCCGTACAGAGGTCTAGAAAGTGAGGGAAGGGAATTATTAAATACGCATCTGTCAATTTATTGGCTTGCAGATATTTTATAAAGCAAGCTTTTGTTGTTAAGTAAAAAACTTCTATTATTTGAAAACTGACAAAATGGTTTTCCTACTCAATTTCTTGTACTATTAGGTTGAAAATTTTTAATCTAAAAGAATACTTTCTTATGAGAAAACATTTATTAAAACTAAAGACATTAAGTGGTAAGAGACACTTTTTTAGTGCTTTTCATTTAAATGTATGCTAATAAAAATCTTAAATAGACAAGGTGAAAATGTGTGGACAGAGACATTTTAAAACCTCTTCGGTGCCCTCACTAATTATACTGGATTTATTTCCTTCCAGATTCTATGCTATAATATAAAAGTTTTGCCTAATGAAAGCTGTCATAATGCAGCTCCTTGTTTGCAAACAAACATAACGCACAGGGTGAGGCATGCATATATAATTAAAGACATGAACCATGTTTACTCTTCTAGTATTTACCAACCATTAATTGTATCCCCTTCCTTCCACCTCCACCCCCACCCACCACTACCAACACACACCTCCCCAATTGCCTTTACATTTCCTGGCCAAATGGAATTTTGGAATTGTCCTTTTGGAACTGAAGGCATTCTCTTTTTGACAAATTTTAACATTTTAGAAAGATTTTGCTTTCCTCTTTGTCCTTTCTCTATCCCCGCCCCCCAATCCATGCTGCTAGAGTTAACTATGTCTTTAAAAACAAACAGAAAAAAACCAAAGTAACAATCCACTCTGTCACTGCCCCCCTCTCCCACACCACACACACATGAACCGGGCTTATAGACAGCAGGTATTATTTTACATTGTCTGTGAATGGAAATTAACAACAGAAAAATTCTGATTGTTTTCCTCTCTGGTTTATGTTCTTTATTCTCTTTCTCATATGCTACCTTAACAGACGATGGGTGCTACAACAGCTAATTCAGGAAACCTCCTTGCCTTCCTTTGTAACCAAAGGAAACTTGGGAACAATTCCCGCAGAAAGGACACAGCGACTAATACGAGAAGAGATGGAGGTCTGTGGGGAAGCGGCAGGGCGATACCCAAGCAACTATAACGCCTGGTCCCATCGCATCTGGGTTCTACAACATCTGGCAAAGCTAGATGTCAAGGTAGGATTGTTATTCTATCTCCCTAGTACTCTGTCTGCCTTTAAATCTCCTGGTAGCAGCGCCTCCTCAGAGGACCTTTAAAGGAGGAAAGTAGGGGAACTAATGGCAGCCCAGCAGCCTGGAGAGGATCTTGACAGTGGATACCGCCAGGGAAACTCTGGCAATTGAAAAAACAAACTTGCATTCCCCACCCGCATATTTTTGCACCCTTAACAATGCATTGTTAGAACAAAGGCAGGTTTCAACAGTAAGGAAGACTGAGCATAACTTATTTTGCCCTGAAACAGAAAGGGATTATGCAGCCTTCTAGAACTGAAATTGTTCTTTCTTGGTAGTCTTTATATGACATACTGCGCTGACTCAGCTGGCTGCCTTTTCACGATTTCCTCTCTTGGGAGGAAACAGAAGATTTTACCCAGGTGTTCCCAAACTTTGGTGACTCTCTAAATAACCTGAGGATCCCCAGGTCCCACCCAGACCTACTCAATTGGAATGGGGGTAGGATTTAGAGATCAGTATTGTTCATAAGTTTGGGGGGCTATTAGGATGCATAGCCAGATGGGAAACTGTCACAGCCTAATCCTTTCAGTTTAGAAAGGAGGAGATGGAAGTTTCCAGAGCATTTTAATGGCTTAGACTTAGCCACAGTTGAATCACTTATTATACATCAGAATGAGAACCAGGTATCCTTGTCCTCCTCCTTACACACTATAGTTTTTCTGGGCTTTTTCTTTCCTTTTTATGGTATCAGTGCCATCAGATTCTAGGGTACTTTTCTAAAAGCTTCCCTGGCTTGAGACCACTTAACGGGGTCAAAATGCCTCAAGTGATGCTTTCAGATTAATGGGGAAGTGATGCTCTAATTTTTGCTCACAAACCCCTTCTTTGTACATCTCCTTTCACAGGTTCACTCCCCCTCTCTCTTTTTTAGCTAAAGATTTCTCCATGAGAAATAGGAGAATTTTCACCTCTGGGAGATTTTAAGCCAACAATTCTAGAAGAGTAGCCCTTCCCCTCCAGTTTATATGGCTTTGTGTTTTAGGAGGGTAAGTCACGTAATAGATTGGAAAGATCTAAGACAGAGTCACATTGACCTGGGTTCAGATTCTGGTTCTACTAGCTATATGTGGAAAGTAAGGTTTTCATGCTGTCATCTATACAAAGGGGGCTCTACTCTGCCTCAGTGGATTATTGTGAGAATTACTTAAGTTAATGTGTGTAAAGTACTGGGCATCTAATATTAGAGGCTCACTAAAGTTTAGCTCCCTTTTGTGCTCCCCATAGATAGAACGTTTACATGAAACTGGCTACCAGTTTGCTAGGTCAACTCAGTGTAATGTGTTCATGAAAAAGGACTGAAACCCTATCATTCCCACACACTGTCCTATACACTGGGTGTGGCATAAAGACAAAAAGTTTGCTTTCAACAAATTGAAAATCTAGTTGAGGAAGCAGATAGCAGCAGTTTCAAAGCAGGAACCAACGGAGGCTCAGGGTACAGTGGGAGCCCAGAAATTGCTCCTGGTCCAGGCTGGGCTCATTGGAAGCAGCTGTCATGGGGAGGGATGCTGCATTGCTGGGAGTCTGGTGGGATGAGTACAAGTTGTCTGGTGGGTTGTCGGGGGTATGGAGGGCTTACAGCCTATCATCTCAGCTCCGTAACTTGGGGGTTGGGGAGGGGCACGGATTGCGTTGAGGATAAAGAGGAAGGCTGAGCCCAGGTGAGCTGAGAAGTCTTTGGAAACTTTCCTGCCTTGATATGAACCTTTTAAGATAGCATTCCCATAAAATCAGGAACATGGAACCAAGGTGACATTCTTGGTTACTTACGACCATCTGACGTTAAAGATGAGAACTCATTAGTGGTCTCTTGACTTAGCTGCCTGGGTCTACTCCAAAGCTCACAATCCTAGGCTCCCGTGTTGTCCACCTGCCCTGCCCTTGGGGAGACTGTACTTTTCCTGTCACTACTGTCATTGTAGTGTCTCTCACTGTCAGTGAAGAGTGCTGAATTTGCAAAATCCTCTTTCTGTTCTTGTAAGCCATTCAGCCCAGCTAAGAGATCATGTCCTGCTATGCTTTGTCTGTTAGAGGAAGTATCACAAAAGTATCAGTAAAAAGTACCAATAAAAATCTGTTTTAAAAATAAACTGTACGCATACATAGAAAAAAGCTGTAAGATTACGTGTCAGAATGTTCAAAGTGGGGCCGGCCAAATGGTGCTGTGGTTAAGCGCTGGCTTCAGAAGCCAGCGGCCCTGGTTCGGTCCCACAGGTGAGGGCCAGTGACACTGCCCTCAAAAAAGAAAAAAAGAATGTTCAAAGTGGCTATCAGTGGTCAATGGAATATTGAGTGATTGTTTTTGCTTCTTTATTTTCTGTATTTTACAAATTGCCTATAATGCTCACTTGTATCACTTTTATAATCAAAAGAAAAACCAAATGTTAATTTAAAAATGTATAAGATTGATGGCATGTGTATATACGAGTGAGTACTTTCATTAGTCTTTCACTTTAAACCTGTTTTCCTTCTGTTTCCTATCTCTGCTTCTATAGTTTTCTTGTAGTTTATTTACGCATTCATTTTTTTTATCTGGAATGTTGGAAAAGAGTAATGATACTTATTGTATATCATTTAAAGGTAGTTCATTTTGTCAGTATCTTGCATGTGAACTCTGTGCAGTGTTTTAAAGATCATTTAAAACTAATTGTATTTTTTTAATCATTGCCTATATCTATAACCTTTTTATTCTAGTAAGAAAATGCCCTGAAATGCCTGTTAAGGTTTCTTCTCTAATTTATTATGCATCTTATATTTTAGGTAAAAGAATATAGTGGATTTTTCTCTTAGACAGTCTGAGAAAAAATTTTAAAGGAATTGATTTTGCTGAAAAACTTTCATATATCTGCAATTTTTTTGCTTCAAAATTCCAATAAATTCCAATTTTTATATGTAGAAAATTTAAATGTTTTTCATGTTACATAAATTCCTTTTAAACAACGTTTTGTACTTTTTTCAAAGAAGCTGTACCAAAATTTAAAATCTGCTATATTGCAGTTTAAATGTCCTGCAGGTTAATTCTTTAAAAATGTAATAACCTTAAGATTAGTTTTTGTTTTGTTTATTTTAAGTAGAAGTTTATTTGCTGCTATTTTACTCACCTTCTAAATCAAATAAATAGTCTTGTTTTTCATTTCTCAGTGACTCACCAGCAATAGCCTCTAGGATAAATTTATGTGGCTAAGAATAAAACTCTTTAGAATTTAAAGGAGATTTTTAAAACATTTCCCTGATATAATTTGACCATCCTACCTGGGGGTAATCTATTCCTCTGTACTAGTCACTTCATTCATTAAATTGTTCATCTACTCAGTCATAAAATACTTACATGCCCACTCTTATGCCAGTGGGTGCAGAGTGATGGAAACATAATTAGGAACGAATAAATATCTTAAAGATCTTGTAGAGTTTGGTGGGGATAAAAAGATATACAGAAAATTCCAGAATATATATGGCTGAGCCCACAAGAACTATGGAAGTTCAGAAGAGGGAAAGATTTCTTCTAGGGAAGAAAAGAGACTTGGAGAAAGGGGATCTTGGTACAGGAGAAGGCATTTGCTAGGACCTTTAACAAACAGGTAAAGGAGCTTGTCGGCACTGCACTGTCTATATTGTTCACTGTGCGCTGTTTGTATTGCTCACTGTTGACACGTATATGTCTTTTTTCCTTAGCTGGTCTGAAAATCCTCTGATGCAATGGGGTAGGCCCTCCATACATCATCCACTGGTCAGAACCTGTTTGTGTTTGATACCTGTCCAAGACATTGCCAAATAATTTACTTTTTCAGGCCCTCCATACATCATCCACTGGTCAGAACCTGTTTGTGTTTGATACCTGTCCAAGACATTGCCAAATAATTTACTTTTTCATGCTGCTTTTCTTTTTATCATTCCACTTGAAATTCTTTAGTTTGCAGGATTGATAATACAAAGATTTAAACAATTTGGGCTGGCCGAGTAGAGCGGTGGTTAAGCGCTGGCTTGGGAAGCCAGTGGCCCTGGTTCGGGTCCCACATATGAGGGCCAGTGACACTGCCCTCAAAAAAACAAACAAACAAACAAACAAATTAAACAATTCACTGCTGAATTTGATATCATCTACTTAAGAAAGCCATTTATCATTTATGTTAAGTGAGTTTGAGACGAATAGTGAAAGTTAGGAGATTTTGAAAATTCCTGTTATTCATGTGTCATGTTTTTGTACTAAGCCCTTAGAATTAAGTAGTGAACAAAACAGACATGACCTCTGCCTTCATGGCACTTAAAGTGAAGAACAAATAATCGAGTCTCGTTGAACAAATAGTAAATTAGATATAGTACAGGTTCATTAAATTTAGAGAAAGTTTATACCAAGTAACCTCTGAATTTATGTTTTCCCTTCAATATCAGCATTACTTATAAATGAACACCCTAATGTTCATCATTATTTTAGAATATGGCTTTTCTATGTGTGTACCAATCAGAATGTGATTGATCAGGGTCCAGGAAAAGAATGACAAACAAGTCTTTAAATTCTGTGGGGTATATATAAAAAATTCTGTTACTTTATAAGGGAAAGGGGAAAGTAGCATTTACTGAGCTTCCGCTAAGTAACAGCACTGTGTTTGGACATTGTATACAAAATATTGGTAGAATGGTATTGTCTAAAAAAACAAGGAACTAATCAAGCAAACCCCAAGGCAATAATGGAGAAAGAAAAACCTTTGGCAGTTTCTCATTTTACCTCCCTTTTTTCTTCCTACAAGATTCTTCTTGATGAACTATCTTCTACTAAACCCTGGGCTTCCGTGCACGTTTCAGACCACAGTGGATTTCACTACCGCCAGTTTTTGTTAAAGTCTTTGATTAGCCAAACTGTGAAAGACAATTCTGTGTTGGAGAAAAACCCTTTGAGAAATGAGCCAGCCCTGGTTCTTCCAAAAGATGAAGCAGCAGCAGCAGCTTCAGCAGACGAACCAAGGATAAATATTCCCCATCTTCTAGATGAAGAAGTCGAATTCAGCACTGATCTTATTAATTCCTACCCAGGACATGAAACCCTTTGGTGTCATAGGTAAGAGAAGGGAAAACTCATTTCCTGCATGAAACTGTGTGTGTCCTTACTAGAGCTACAGAAGATCTTGCTTATTATACAGGCCAGATTTTATTGATTCATTGCCCTTAGGTAGTTTACCTGTCCTTTAACTTATATCCTCTATAAAATGGGCATGTTATATGCTCCCTGTCTACTCCACAATATGCTGGGGAAATGGGTAGAAGTCTCTGTTAAGGGCTTAGAGTTGCTAACATGAATGGTGAGATGTAACCACCTAGAACCTATGTAGTTCACCTTATTGGGTACAGTAGATGTGCCACCCCACTGAGTCCAGTTTTTGGACACATGGGTCTTCATTTTATTTATTTATTTATTTATTTATTTATTTATTTATTTATTTATTGGTGGGGGTCTTCATTTTAAACAAATAATTCCACATGATCCTAAGGGTAGGACAACTGCTCATAGGGGAAGAACAGGAACCGTGTCTTGTAACATCTTTGCTCAGATCCCAGCATGTTCGTACTGCATTGTGGATGTTTAATGAGACCGTAGTGATGGATTTAGGGGAAGTTCAGATGGTTTTGAGATAAAAGACCAACTGCCACAGGTTGTTCTTATAACAGTATTGGACAGCAGACACGGGCTAAGCCTCCAGAGGTGCTGTTTTGATCCCCTTGTTCCTGAATCGCTTGTCAGGGGATATCAGTGAGGTTCAGTTTTGCTTTTGTGTTGTATTTTAGTTTATAGCAAAGATTGGGCCAAGACCTATTTCTAATTTCATTATTATAGTCTACAAAGAGTAACAACTCCAAGTGGCTGTCATTGTCTCAGTCAGGACTGAGATATTTGGGATGGTAGTCTTTCTCAGAAACAATCCAGTAATCTGGGTTTGTAATACTTGTCCAAATACCCAGAGACTTCATCGTAACTACTCTTCCGCCTTTCCTCAGATAACTCTGGGTTACAAGAAATGCAGTAATGAACTGAGTACTGTAGATTTTGAAATTATCAATTTACTTTTTTTGTTTTTCCTGAAAAGCTTGGCTTCACAACATGATGTTTCTTTTCTCTGTTCCCTCTGTTCCCCTCCCATTTCACAGGCGTCATGTTTTCTACCTTCAGCATTACTTAAATGGTAGGTTTACTCACAGTGTGACCCAATTGTCACCTGGAGACAGCCCTGGGGGGACCGTGAGTGACTTGCACCACATCCCTGCAGGCCCCCGCACGTCTCAGGCAATGGAGGTAGATGGACTGAGTGACTCTAGCAAGCAAGGTTATTCCCAGGAAACGAAACGCCTGAAGCGGACCCCAGCTCCAGATTCCCTAGGCGTAGAAATGGAACACAGGTTCATCAATCAAGTATTGTCCACCTGCCGGAATGTAGAGCAGGCCAGGTTTGCCAGTGCATATAGGAAATGGCTGGATACTTTGAGTCAATGAAAGAGATGGACTATTCCCGCAAGGTTCCCCTTTTAGTGCAATATCGCTTTCCTTTCTTATTTACATAATTGCATGAACTGTTTGTCATTATTAGCTAACTATATGTTTTTCATCTTTACCTTAAAAGTCCATAGTAAATCTTTCACTTTATTTATTTTGTTAAAAACTGGCATTCCTTTGGGGATAAAATAATTGTATAGTTCCTTCCTGCTAAACATTGAGTCTTAATTTTTTTCTTTGTAACTTTTCATCCTTTATATTTCTATACTTCTATATTTCTAGAAGAAGCGTTTATTTCTAGGCTTCTTCTCATTTGGTTCTCCTAGGTGGTTCATACATACCTCCGCCCACCTCGGTACAATTGCTGCATACACTAATTTTTTAACTAAAAATGTATGTTGTAGTTCAGCTTAAAAACAAGACAAATGCAAAATTACTCAATATAATTGTTGTTCTGAGAATCAAATGGCCAGATGGGTGGATAAGTGAAAATACAAACCATTTCTTTCTCTAGCATGTTCTACTCAAGTTATAGACCAAGATAACCAAAGTCAGAAGTATTGAAATTTATATGAAAAACACGCTTCCAATGTAACCCATTTTTTAAATGATTATTTTAAAAGAAATAATTTTAAGAGTTTATGTAATTGTAGTATTAGAAAATTATTTTTATTACTAGTTTTGATAGATTGTTTTTACCTCAAATTTGGTATATGCCAAAAACACTCAAGTCAGCCCTTATAAAAATCATTTTTTTTAAAAAAACCTGGAATGCCATTTTGAGTTATTACTACTTATTTTCTTTCCAAATTCATCATGAAAAATGGGAGAAGTATGCATAGAAATGTATCCATAAAAACCTTTCTTTTTAAAAATTTTAAGTTATTGAGGATACACTGGATAAAATACAAAATTTTAATGAAGTGATTTTTAGAAATTTACTGGCAAAAGCCAGGGAGAAAAAATAGTTTTGAAGGTTAGTTCTTTAATCTTTATTTTAGAAAATAAAAGCAATTAAAAAACTTTGATACTAAACTTATCAGGGATGAGGTACCAAAGTATCCACCTTATAGCTGTATCTTTTCAATAACAAGGGCTGGGTTTTTCAGGTTGGTGAGGCAGGGTGGGAAAGGGCCAGGTAATGTCTAATGTCTACTTTATACTTTCTTATTATATTTACTCCTTCATAAATGGTCTTCCTTGCTTATTTCCACGTACCTTTTTTATTTTCCCAGTCCATTCCATACTTTTTGTTACTCTCACTTTTGTATATTTTTCCTTATCTGCCTTATTTCACAGATGTGACTGAAGATATTCTCCCTATTTCCAGCGAATTCCATGCTCCATTAACACATACACAAAATGTGACTATGAACTGCTCCTCTGAAAGTTCCCCTGATGATGGAAGCTGTCTTTTGCCGTGTGTGCGCGCGCGCGCGCGCCCATGCAGAATATGAGGAGCAGTGGCAGAAACAAGTGTGAGCACCATGCTTGGCCTGTGCTCCTTTTCATTGCTAGGTCACCTGTAGGCTGAAGAGGGAAAGGCAGACCTCCCCTCTCTTACAGTTATGGAGATCCCTGACTTGAGTGAGGCACATTGCCTTACGGGAAAAGAATAAGTCCTTTACTTGCACATCTGGATTTTATTGAGTGGCAAATTGCTGAGTGAGACTGAAGAACACCAGAACAGCCCTGGCTCCTGTACACAGAAGCTGCTCTTCTCTCTTGGGGCAAAAAATTACCCTTTTGTAGCTTTAATAGTATTTCAGCTAGAAAATAATTACCATTATGAACATAATTGCATGGTTTTTTGTGTTCAAGGCATATTTTGAATCAGATACCTCAAGGTCTACCTAGATGTCTATGGATAAAATCCTTGGTTTCTGATCTTCAGTACCTACAGGGTTTGTGGGGAATGACACAGAGATGGCCTGGGAGAGTCAGCCCACTCTACTGATACATGCTGCCAAATGCTGCCCTCACTCAGTATTACCTTTTTTCCAAGCATAATTTTAAGTATCCCAAGTAATAGGGCTTCTTCTGCTTTGATGTTAAAGTGTCAGGACATGAGTGTAGGCAATACCATGTGAAACATCAGCTAAATGTCATAATGCTCCATATCTTTTTCTGCCTTCCACAGAGGATCTTATTAACTGTCTTCCTGTGTTTTAAGGCTCTTAACCCACCCCATTCTGAAGCCATGCAGTCCTTTACTATATCTTGGTCTGTCTTCCTAAAAGTTTTAAGCAGGGAGTGAAAATATGAATATCCAAAGGATACTGTTTGTATGTGACTTTTGTGTGCTATTTTATTTCTAAAATTTTCATCTTTTTCAAGTGTTCATTCACAGAAACCTAGTATTGCCCTAGATCGTATTTTTTTCCCCTAAATGGTTGACACCTAAACTCACTAGCTGTAGCATGATAATATCTCTGACTGAATGAGCCTATTCAGTGGAAAGGATGTGTGTATTTTCAGGGACTCGCTAGTCTTTACTTGTTTTTGTACAAATATGTTGTTAAAAGAAGAAATGGTTTCGATTGACACACATTTCATCAAACTTTCACTGGAAGAAAGTTAGTAGGCCGTTGTACCGTCCTGTGGATCAAGAATACTACTGACATGCAAAAAACAATAAGTTGGTCAGTGTTTACTGCCCCCCCCCCCCCAACTACCATTTTTTTTTTAGTATACCTATTCTGGTAATACAGTGTTCCCAGATTCTACTTCATGTTGTGAAGAGTCATAAATATTTATTAAATTAAAGATTAACTGTTTGAAGAGGGGAAAGATTGATCATGAGTGATGGATAGAGTGAGTTATGATTGAGAAATTGATGGATTAGAGCAGTGGATTATGAATGAAGGATATATTCTAGCTTCACCATACTTCAGTGAAGCTGTTGCATATAGAATACGTTTGGGTTTTTTTTTTTTTTTTTTTCATTTAACTGCCTTGTTTAAGCTTGTTATATCACATCCAAGAGGTGCAGCTCTATAATTATCAGTTAACTGTACTTTAATATATAATATATATTAACATTCATAGAACTAATTAGTCCAATTTACAATAAGAACACTATTTTCTGTTCATTTATGATGTTAGAGGGCAGATCTTGCCAACACAGCCAGAACTACTTGGGGCATATGAATAAATTCTTTGATTTCAGAGACTTGTTGATCTGTACCTATGAGTGGATAGTCATTTTGTGTTTTTCCTTTTCTCTTCCTCAACTTGAACTGTGGACCTTTTAGATCTATTTCTTAAACCTGTGTCAGTTTTTTAAGGATTTATACCTATTACTGGCCCCCTTTTCTTTTCTAGGTTTTCACATTTTATTACCTTTTTATTACTTGGCCCAAATTTTCAGTCATGTTTATTATTCCTATGGTATGGTTCTAATGTAAATTAAAGGCTTCATTACTAAATGTATACAGATGATCAATAAAAGCCACTTAAATCTTCAGATAAGGGCTTGTGTGACACAAGATGTGGAAACAAAAGTTCTTGAATTTTCATGTAGCATTTTGTAGGAAAGCGTATATGGGTGGTAGGCTTTGTGTCATTGAGATATGTTCAGGTCATATCAACTCATGCTTGTTGAGACACGTGTGTGTGTGTTGTGTGTGTAAAGAGAACTTTAATATTGTTGAGAACAAATTGTCAGTCTAATAATTTTCTCTTATCTAGCACAAGAAGGTATCTGACATGGGCTAAGTATAAGTTAGGAGTACAACTACCATTTGTACAATAATCTCTATCCTAGTTCCCCTGAATTACAGACGATGCTAAAGATTTAGTTATGAAAGAAAGTAACATATTATCTTTTTTTTGCATAAACTTTTTATAAACTTAGTTATTTTGTTACTAGGAAATTATATTTTAAAACTTTTAGATATTAGAGTATGCTAGAAAATTTGAACAGCATTGTAACAACTGAGCCTTTTGTCTTCTGAATAAATTTCTCAAATATAACTGTTGCAAACCCTAGCACTTTACGTGCTTCTGCCTCCCCACGCCTGAGTATATACTCTATAATGTGCTCCTGTCTAATGGAAAAGTGCACAGAGGCACAGGAAAGCTTATGCAAATTCAGTGAGCAGGAAAAATCAATCCTGAGAATTCTACATACCATCACACAGTGTCTTTTAAAAAATAGCTATACATACTGTGTTAATTTGAGTGCCTTTTTTTACTTTTAGGGGGAACAAAATTATATTTAAGTCTAATGTTTAGGTAGAAAACAGAAGATGGAAGTTTTATCTGTTCATTGTGACTCAATTGCTAGGCATGGTCCCATGGTCCTCTATTGAGATACTGACATGGGAAGGTAGGATGTTTGGGATTGAATTTCTATTATGTTTTAAGTACCCTCCCAAGAAGAACCGGTTCTTTTTGGGGGACGGGGACATCAGATTTAGAGGACAGCATGTGTGTAAACATCATCCTGAAACCTGTGCAGCCTGTGTTCCAAGGGAAACAGTGACTCTTTGCCCTGAAAGAAAAGCAGTATGGTTTTCCTAAATGAATCCTTTGCCTCACTCTAAGGATTTCAGGAATTCTCTCCCAAATCCAGGCCTATGTAAGATAGCTGAAAAGGGGGGAAAAGTGGGACCCTTATCCTTTCAAATATTGGAGGAAAAGAAGTAAATACTGAGATGAAATTTAAAATGTGGCATTTTATGTGTTTGGGTAGGGGAAGGAGAGGGATAAGGATTCCATATTTGAAGATAATAATTTCCTAAAAATATATAGCTATGGATTCCAAAGTGCTTTTCAGAGGACTGTTGACTAATAACTGTATTCCTAAGTGGCAGCAATATGTCACGTTCATAGTTGAGACAGAAAACAATCGTGTCAGTTGTGGATTTGTGGTGGGAGAAAACCTTAGGCTCCCATTTGGACCTCTGTTCTCAACAGGCCATGTTAACATTGTAAAACCAATGCCTTGTTTAAAAAAAAAAAAAAGAGAGAGACAGAGAGCAGTGACTTAGCTGATGAAACCTTGTGCTTCCAAGAATATTAGCTATATGTAGTTCATCCTTTCTGGACAATAATACAGTCCACAAAGCTTACCCTGGCATTTGTTTTATTAGTCTATTATTCCTCAGGGCTAGAAGACTTAGTTAATTTAGGACAAAATTTTATATTCAGTGGCAAAAAGGGGCAAACATATGCTAAATATACTACTAGTTCTTAAAATTGTAGTGTAGATAGTATTTTTATAAACCACTGCCAGTGCAGCAGCACGTGGATGCTCGTGACTGCCTCGTCGCCCATCTCGCTGCATGAACCCCTGTGACTATTATGAATGTTCTCTTACGTGTGTCTTCCACAGATATGATTTCTGTGTTGTATTAATTTTCATGTTTGGCAGCAGTGGGTGGGGTGTTTCAGTGGATGACTTTCTCAATTTTTGGATATGCTGTTGAGCAAAATGATTACTGTTAATTTTTCAAAGTAACAACTATTTTGCTTCTTACAACTTCAGTTTCCTGGAAAGAGTGTTTTCTCTGCAGACCCTGTACACGTCCAGGACATTGCATAATGCTTTGCACTTGGTAGGATTTCAACAAGTCGGAATTGTTAAAGGCTAGAAAATTACAACTATTGGGTTGTTGGAAAAGTCATGACATATTTTTCTATGTTTTTCATTGCAAAAATGCATCAAGACTTTTCCGACAACCCAATAGCTTATCTGTGTCTTACCGTCATTGTACACATCCTTAGCCTTAGAAAGAAATGCAGTATTGTGCATAAGACACAGAATCAGGTTCAGATATACAAGGCAAAGATTGTAAGTGAAATTTAGATACTTTTAAGGCATATATATGTGTGTGCTTACACATATACGTGTATATATATATATATACACACACATTTAAATGAGATTTGGAACTTGAATCTCTATGGTGGTTTTACGAAGAATTTTATCCGAAGGATTTTTATTTTCATAATCTGATTAAAGTGCTCCTATTAAAAGGCAGTTTTCTTAATTAGACCAACCCCTTCAAGGAAAGTTGGAACCCTAACACGAGTGCCCACTTGTCTGAATTAACCAGATACTTGTGTAACCTATATTAAGACTTCGGTTGCTCACAAACCATGTTATTTTGGCTATTCTTCCATACCTTTAGAGAATCGGCCTTAATTTTATGTATGGCAGTCACTATCCTCAAAGTACTATGCAGCACACTTCAGATGTTTATATTTATAAAGTGATCAATAATAAATTTGAGGTTTCTTAACGTCAGATAAACAATTTCACATATCCAGATGTTGATTCATACGTCATTCTGTTAAAAAGGCTCATATATTACCCTTTCTCCCAAATGTTATCTTGCATTTGAAGCAGGTATTTTTTTCTTATTGGTTAAGGAATGAGAGCAGACTGAGTGCAATCATAGTAGGCGCTCAATAAATATTTAGTCCATTTATTGACCTAACATCAAAATAACAGCTTTTGGAAAGAAGACTGTTGTTATCTTTCACTGAGGAGTATATTTTTAGAGTAATATATGTTTGAAATTGAAAAATTGTATCATTTGACATGAATTTTCAGGCTTATTTAGACTAGAGTTAGTAATGTAATAAAAATATTGTTTATGTAGAACATGGACTGAAGATAGGAGATGTAAAAAGTTTAGTATCTTTTTGTGCAAGGCACATTAATAAGTGTGATTAAATGTCTTGGTAAGTTGCTGACCTCTAGAGAGAACTACTGTAGTCTTCTTCAATCGGTTTCTCTTAGGTTATCGGAAAAGTCATGACGTATTTTTTTCTATGTTTTTTGTTGCAAAAATGCATCATGACCTTTCTGACAACCCAGTACGTTGGTATATCCAGTATTATCTGATTAAAATTCTGTTTATTTCTCCTTACATCTTGGTTGCTTTCCAGTGTCTTAAAAGTGGTGATGGTAAAATATGAAATTCTATTAAATCACTTCGTACCGCTTTTCTCAGACTATCTTTAAAAGGAGGGAGAAATTTTTATGAATGATACAGTACTTTCAGAATCTGTTGATTGTGGCTTTCAGAGCATTTTTGACAGTTTACCTAATGGAAACAGATTTAAACAATTAAAAAAACCAAGTATTCCAAGCTGAGCTTTGCGGAGCAGAGTGTGGTACAGGTGTAATCAGGGATTGGCCCCTGGAGAGGTTCCTGGTCCCCGACTTTGATGCCGGCTTCCGACTGAGGTGACCAAGGCATATTGTATTTCCGTGTCTGTTGTTCCTCAGAAAATAACAGAATGGGCACTAGACTAACTGGGTTTTGAGTTGAACAAAATAAGAGATGAGGTATTGTAGGTATGCCAAATATTTATACACTCTACTGTAGAAACTAAAAAAAAAAAAAAAATTATACAAGGTCAGTGATTTTTTTAATAGCTTCTAAATTTTTTAATACAAGTACCTTGGACACTAGGCAGTTGCTTAACTTTACGCTGACAGACTGAGGGGTAGTCTCAGATACTGTACTCTGCTATTAGAATTCATCATGCATGTTAATTTCACATTGCTTAAAGATGTTCCCCCCAAAATGCAGTATTTAAGTAAGTTGCATCAATATCGTTTTAAGATTCTCTTCCAGGTTATGGTTAAATGGACAAGTTACATATAGGATCTGTGGTGCAAGGTCAGATCCTGGGCATTAAAGATAAGTTTGGCTAACTTACTTTACTGGAAATACTAATTGTCTTCACTCTGATTGCACTGCTGTTTTTTAAAAAAATTATTTCCACCCCCCAAAAAAGAGTCTGTATTGAAGTTCCTTTAGCTTTCATCATATGCTAACTGAAATTTTTTTAAGCATTAAATATTTTGTGAATTCTTTTCACACTTAAAATGTATAACTTGCGGAGGGATAAAAATAAATTCTGCAGGAAGGTGTGTGCAGATTGTGCCCGTGATGTCCTGGAAGTTAGTACTCCAGAGAGCTAAATTCTAAGGCGGATATAATGAGTAGAGGTGACCTACATCAGCTCTGTCCAATAGAAGTAAATGTCAGCCACATAGGTAATTTTTAATTTTCTAGTAGCCACATTTTTTTTAAAAGGTGAAATTAACTTTGATAATATATTTTATTTAACCCACTATATTAAAAATATGATTGTTTCAGTATATAATCAACATTTTTAAAAATTGAGATATTTTACCTCCTCCTTTTCCCATGTAAGTCTTCAAAATTCAGTGTGTATTTTGCACTCACAGCATATCTTAGTTCTGACTGGCTACATGTCAAGTGCTCAAAGAGCCACATGTGGCTAACAGCTACTATATTGGACAGTGCAGATTTATAGGGTACAAAATATGACTATTTTAAACTGGGAGATGGTGAAGTAGGCATGAAATTCTGGTACTTTAAAAATTATTTAGTATACTTAAAAAAGTACTTCCTAGAATTATCCACTCATTTTCCTTCATCTTCATTTTGAATTTGCTTTAGAAGTAGGCTCAACCTGTTTCAATTTGCCAAACATTATTTAAGGAGGAAAAATTCCATGCCATGTAAAATACCATGATATGCAAATTATAACAACACATTACTAACACATTTTTCAGTGTGTTAACTAAATTCTGAGGACAGCTATTTCTTCAAAATAGCTTAAATTGCATGTTAATGATATATCTGTACCGATTTTGTTTTTATATTATTCTTATAACACGATCATGTTATTAACCAACAGCCCTGGGATCCTACTCTTCCTATGCAGCTGTCTTCCAGCACTTACTGGTACACTTACCAAGTTGTGATAAGTGGCAGAAAAGTAGAATGAACCATTCTTTTCATTAGATTTGTTTTTATCATGTGACCATGTACCAAGCCAGCTATAAATTATTGTATTTCTGTAGAATATGGAAAATAGTGTCTATGTCTTACCTTTGCTAAATGTTGCAATTTTTAAGTAAAACTTTTCATCTCCTAAAATGAGGATTGAGTGTGATTTTATTTTTACTTGTGTTTTAAACTCCACTCCAGTGTGCCAAACTGTGCTGTATAACTGCTGTGATGGTGGTAATGGGTGGAGGTTTGAGCTGTTGTTTAAGTGAAACCGATGATTTGATTACCCACATTTGCAGAAATAATGAAAAATGTCACTTGTGTCTAGGACATGAAAGAAATATCAAAAACAAATTGCAGAAAATGTCACAGTTGTCTTGAGAGTGCATTAACAATGACTAACTTTGACTTACGAACATCTTTATGACTAGATATGCTTTTTCTCATATATTTCAAATGAAGTTATTGAGCAGGAAGTGACTCAGTTATTTCAGGGTTATATCCCACGTACTCTTATTTTTTATTTTTTATTTTTTTAGAGGGCAGTGTCACTCGCCCTCATATGTGGGACCGAACCGGGGCCGCTGGCATCCCAGGCCAGCTCTTAACCACTGTGCCGCCATTCGGCCAGCCCTGTCCCATGTACTCTTAGTCCTGCATCTGACTTCTATATGTTAATAAGCTAGACAGATACAGCATTTAGAGTTAAGTGGTATTATACATACGTATAAATAGATCTGAAAATTATTTGATGAAGTGGACATTTCTTTCTTTTTACTCAGATTTTAAATATTTCAAAAGGATGTTTGGTGGGAAAGGCCATTATTACTTTGTTGATTATTTAAGATTATATTGTAATTAATACCACTATCTGTGTCTATTTTGGTAAGAAACAGGAAATAGAATTTATTTTGCATCATGTCAAAGTACCACAATCTTTAAAACCACAGTATTTGTTTTTGCTTTTATATGCTAGAGAAGGGAACTAGCTTACTAAAGGCAGATAGTAAGCGGATTATATAAGAAGTTTGACAACAGTTAATATTAGCAAAATGCTTTTCTGGAAAACTCAATAGGATACTTCTTGAAATTAAAGATTAACAATAATAACAGGTAGGATGATATACTAGCCAATTACAATTTTTAAATATGATAAACCTTTTATCATTTCTCTACCATTACTAGTATCACTTTCCTCAGGCTGGGAGCTCAAATTTTTGCTTTTGATGCTCTTTTATAACTGAAGAAGTGCTTTGTAAAACATTTAAATGACATGGCACCTGTCTTCACTACAGAATGGGTAGATTGGGCATCAACTTTATTTAAAATAAGACTATGCCCTTTTCTTATGAGAAGTACAATATCATTATATGTGCCCTGTGTTATACTAGAAGTTGAAAATAGAAGCATTTCTTTCACAGATTCTTAGTAATCCTAGCTGCCAGGAAGAATCCCTTACCACTCCTTAATTATATGAACAACAGACAGATAATACTTTGAATTTATACTTTCAGTATCATAATCCTCTGATGATATAGAAATCTTTTGTATTAGATTCCTCATAAACCTCACAGTTATTTCAGTCTGCTTTCTGTGTAGGGCAACACTGAAACTTATTTTTGTATTCTCAGTTTCTTAAATTGCCAGTGATCTCCCTAGACACATTGCTGAGAGAATACTTTAAAGGGGGTGAATAAATGGATTAGTGCAGCATCAGTCACCCCATTTGTTCTATTTTCAAGGAAATTGTGTAGTCTAACCATCTACTGTGGTCTCCTGGAGCAAAATTAATCACCAGTCTGTAACTAAGTAGGGACATATTTAATTTGTGGCATTGATGTCATGAATCTTAACGTTAGTTATTCCATGTGACAAAATTTTAAATTAAAATGGTTTGTGTAACATTGTAAAAAAAAAATAACGAATGCATAACAATAGATTCAGTAAGTTTGTATTTTCCTACCACAGTATACTATGTAGCCATAAATATATAATTACATGAAAAAAATCTCCAATTAGTTTTTAAAAGTTAGAAAAATATGTAAAGTAAGATTCAAATTTGAAAAATTAAAATTCCCATTTCCAATATGGAGAACCAGCAATCCTACTGCACACAACTAAAAATGTTGGAAAAACTTTACTAAAAAATACCAGAACAAGGGCCGGCCGAGTGGCTCAGTTGGTTAAGAGCGCGCTCAAGAGTGCGAGCTGAGCTCTGAGCAACAGCAGTTCGACACCCAGCCCGAGCTGAGCAGCCGCTGAGCTGCCAACAGGTAGCAGGATGGCTCAGCTACAAAAAACAAACAAACACACAAACAAACCAGAACAATAGAAAAAGTCTTAAAAGTAACTGAAGATAAAATACATATTAAACTGACAGCTGAATTATACTTCACATTTTAAGTCAGAAGATAGTGGGAATGATAAATTCAGTGCGCTGAAATTAAGTACATGAACTCATCCTAGAAAAAGTGCTACATACCTCATTGCTGAATATCACTACAGTCACCTTCGAAGTACTCGTCTTGGGAAGCTATGCACCAATGCCAGCACCTAGTCCACCCTTCAAAGCTATTTTGGAACTCTTTCTGGAATGGCCATCAGAACTGTTGTCATATTACCCTTGATGTCTTGAACGTCATCCAAATGTTTTCCTTTCAATATTTCCTTCATCTTTGGGTAAAGAAAGAAGTCATTGGGGGCCAGATCAGGTGAGTAGGGAGGGTGTTCCAACATAGTTATTTGTTTACTGGCTAAAAACTCCCTCACAGACAGTGCCATGTGAGCTGGTGCATTGTCGTGATGCAAGAACCATGAATTGTTGGCGAAAAGTTCAGGTCATTTTCGTCTTTTTCATGCAGCCTTTCAGCACTTACAAATAGTAAACTTGGTTAACTGTCCAGTTGGTACAAATTCATAATGAATAATCCCTCTGATATCAAAAACGTTCAGCAACATCGTTTTGACTTGATTTGGACTGACGGAACATTTTTGGTCATGACTACTTCATGCACGTTGACACTTTGTTTCAGGGTCATATTGGTACACCCATGTTTCATCACCAGTGAGAACACAGCCCACAATGTCGTCTTGTCTCTCCAAAATGTCTTGGCAAACTTTGACTCTCCTTTGCCTTTGTTCATCGGTGAGCTCCTTCGCGACCATTTTTACACAATTCTCATGCCAAGATTTTTCAGTTAAGATTTTCCTAACTTGCTCTATTGATGTTTATTTGGTCTGCTATGCTTCTCACAGTCAGCCGACAATTTTAACGCACAATTTGATGAATTTTTGCAATGTTGTTGTCAGTTCTCCTTGTTACTGGCCACCCTGGTCTCTCTTCATCAGTGACCAGCATTCTCTCCCCTCAGAAAAATGTTTACACTGCCGTTTTCTTCATGGCATTATCCCCATAAACTTGTACTAATGTGTCCCTGATTTCACTTCCACTCTTGCCAAGTTTAACAAGAAATTTCATGTTTGTTCGTTGCTCTAATTCAAGCTCAGAAATTCTCGTGACGGCACACAAAAACGCCCAACAACAAATGAACACCACTCAGCAAGACACCGCCACACGTCGACATGAACACAGCAGTAAGACACTGATATCGCAAGGTTTTAAAACCTTAAAATCTTATAAAATCAAATAAATGAACATTTATTTCCATATGGAAATTTGATTAGAATATTTTTAATATTTCTAAAAATCAATTTGCCAACACATTTGACAATATTTCATCTAACAAGACAAAGATCAAAGAGTTACTATATTTCTTTCATTGAGGTTGATAAGTTTTTTTCCCCAGTGAATTTACTTCTCAACAAACTTCATTTGGCACAAATTTTAACTTTGGCAAATATTTGAAGAGAGAAAATTTTACTTTTTCTTCCACTATAAATTGGACTTTCCCGGCTAGGATGCAGATGGCTATATATGTTAACTATTTCACCTCAAATCTTTGTTACACTCTTTAGTATCCTGAGGAGAAATCTCCAGGGACAATATTAATTAGGCTATGGGATTTATTTCCATGCCCTGGGTTATGATTCCACAAAGAGGAACTGGTTCTCCTCATTGGAGAATTTACCCTATGTCCATTACTACAAGAGTCACACTCCGAAGAAATGGCCCCTGGGTAGCTAGATTTTCCAACAGGATAAAAAAGCATTGCTTTTTAACTTGTTTTTAATGAGTCTACCATTTGGGGATGAGCTGAATGTAACAGGTAAATAAAAGACAAGCTTTCTTTCATGTGCCAACACTATGACCATGATGTAATCTTAGACCAAGAATGACTTTAAAGACAACTGACCCTGCTCCCTAATTACTGTCACAACTGAAGTACTATAGATGAGTTATTCTGGAAAAAAGTTAATCATGGGAGAGTCTCAGCAGAGTATCAGAAAGCCAAGTTTTTCCCCAATACTTAAAATTTTTAAAATAATAATCCCATACACGTTAACTTATTCAATTACCTAGAGGTACATTATACATGTTTTACCTTGACTAGTGCGCACAGAAATAACAGCTTAAAGTTAACTTCTCTCCGTATTTTTTAAAGGATCAATGATTGTTTTGTATGTTTATTTCATGGCTAGAGCAGGCATATGGTTTTACTGCTTTAAAAATATTCAGACTAAAAATAGTGTAACCCTGATATAAATAACAAAATCCAGCACCAATGGACACCCTTTCATCTCTGTTAAAGAGGATCCAAAGCTCTTTGTAAGAAAACTTTGACCCTACCTTCAGGAACGCACCCCCCCCTTGCTCCTTCCTATCAGTGGGGGCATTTTATTTAGGGCACCAGACCTGCAGCTCCTGCATTTCCATAAGAGACTATAGGTCTGTCCCCAGTTGAATTCTGTTAAAGACAGATGTGTTTCTGGCTAGCTGGCCACATATATGAAATAACCAGGGTCTGGGTACTTGTTACAGAATGCAAACTCACTGTTGCCCAGCTTCCATAAAATCTCAGTTGAGAAACACAGTATTGACGGAGAATCTCAGAAGGATCTATAGATCCATGCATTCTTTTTAATAAAACTCTACCAGACCAGGATCACATTATAAGAGTATCAGAAAGCCACATACTTCTACAGCAAATGTGGCAGTAAAAGAGCAGGTGCTGTTGCCCTCCGGCTCCAAGAGGCTGTTCACTGAGACGCAGGAGTGTGTGAGCCACCTTGGATCTCCACCCTCCGCTTGGCTTGTGCTGTGTTGCCAGGGAAACACCTGGCGGGCATGCTCCAGCTCCAACAGGCTGCTCACTGAGACACGGGAGTGCCTGAGCCCCCTTAGGTCCCTGCTCTCCGCACTGTGCGTGCTGAGTTGCCAGGCTGGTGATTGGTTGTCTGGCTGCTCGGCCTGATCTGTGAGCGGCTGATTGGGACAGGCTGAGACGGAGTTTTCCTGGGAGTGTTGGGCCGTGAGCTGTGTGCCTGTGTGATCCAGCCAGGGCTCTCCTGGTGATCTATCTAATACATCAAAGCAATCCCAGAGCGACAGCCAGAATGAGGAAACAAAGAAACATGTCACAAGTAAAAGATCAGAAGAATCCTCTAGAAATGGAACTAAATGAAACAGGGATCCAACCTTTCAGAGACAGAGTTCAGAACACTGATGATAAGAATGTTTAACAAACTTAGTGAGGACATAAGGAAAGATAGAGAAATCATAAAAAACAACCAGTTAGAACTAAAGAACACAATAATTGAAATGAAGAACACACTTGAAGGAATCACCAATAAAGTAGATGAAGCAGAGAATCGGATCAGCGATTTGGAAGACAAAATAGCAGAAATCACCCAATTGGAACAACAAAAAGATAAAAGAATAAAAAACAATGAAAATAGTTTAAGAGCCCTATGGGACAAGATGAAGCGTAACAATATCACATCATAGGAATACCAGAAGAAGAAGAGAAGAAGCAAGGGGTCGAGAATGTATTTGAAAAAATAATGACTGAAAACTTCCCTATCCTGGTGAAGGAAATAGACATACAGAGCCAGGAAGTGCAGAGGGTTCGAAACAAGCTGAACCCAAACGGGTCCACACCAAGACACATTATAGTTAAAACGGCAAAGGTTAAAGACAGAGACAGAATCCTAAAAGCAGCAAGAGAAAGACAGCAGGTTACATACAAAGGAACTCCTGTTAGACTAACAGCTGACTTGTCTACAGAAACTCTGCAGGCCAGAAGGGAGTGGCAGGAGATATTCAAAGGGACACAAAATAAAGGCCTACAACCAAGACTGCTCTACCCATTACAGCTGTCACTTAAAATTGAAGGAGAAATAAAGAGCTTCTCAGAAAAGAATAAGCTTAAGGAATTCATTACCACCAAGCCAGCATTGCAAGAAATGTTAAAAGGGCTTTTTTAAACAAAAGAAAGGGGTACACAAGCTAACCTAGGAAGACCAGGAATACAAATAAAATGGCAATACATATGCACCTATCAATCATTTTAAATGTGAATGGGCTAAATGTTCCAATCGAAAGACAGAGAGTGGCTGAGTAGATAAGAAAATAGGACCCATGTATATGCTGTTTACAGATGGAATAAGATATTTCATGCAAATGGAAATGAGAAAAAAAAGCTGGAGTAGCAGTACTTACTTTGGACAAAATAGACTTTAAAATGAAGACTACAATAAAAGACAAAGAAGGGCATTATAACCCTAATAAACATCTATGCACCCAACATAGGAGCTCCTAATTATATGTAACAAATTTTGACTGACATAAAGACAGAGATCAACAGTAACACTATCGTAGTAGGGGACTTCAACACCCTATTGTCACCAATGGACAGATCCTCGAGACTGAAACTCTACATGGAAAGAGTGGCCTTAAATGACACTTTAGACCAGCTGAACTTCGTCAATATTTTTAGAGTATTTCACCCTGAAACAACAGAATATACATTCTTCTCAAGTACACATGGGGCATTTTCCAAGATAGACCACATGTTAGACTACAAAACAAGTCTCAGTAAATTTAAGAAGATTGAAATCATATCAAGCAGACATAAAGGAAAAACTGATGGTTGCTGACTGGGAGGGGGTGGGGATGAGGGAGAAGGGGAAAGTTTTGGACAGCATAAGTGGGTGACTACAATGTTGCCACAGGGATATGGGGGGAAGTTCTAGAAATGTAATTGATAATGTTGTGCAGAGACTATTATGTTAAGTGAAATAAGTCAGTCGGAGAAAGACAAATACCATATGATCTCATTTATGTGTGGAATCTGAAAAACTGAACGAGCAAAGTAAACAGAAACAGACTTATACATATAGAGGAAAAACAGGGTTGCTGGTTGGGAGCTGGGTGGGGATAAGGGAAAAAGGGAAGGGATTAGACAGCATAAATAGGCAACTACAATATTGCCACAGGGATTTGAAACACAGTTTGGGGAATACAATAATGTTGTAAAAACTTTGTGGCATGTCAGAAGGTCACATGTCTTGTTAGGGAGACTACTTCATGGATGGAGTAGAGGCTTGATCACTGCACTGTATACCTGAAGCTGATGTTGTATAATATTGTATGTCAACTGTAATTGAATATATAGATAGTCACGGGATGTGGAGTATACTGTGGAAGGGAGTCAAAGGAATTGTAATAGATATGTATGATATGGGAGGGGAGTGGGGTGGCGAACTGGGGGAGGGGGTTGTCACTTTGAGGGGTAAAAAGTATGACTATTGCACTGTGTTGTAAACCTGAAACTAATTTAAAAAAATAAAATGTTTATTTAACAATAAAAGAATTTTAAAAAGTTTGGGGTGAGAATATGTGTAGGGTGGAACTTGCAAAATAAACCTAATTCTTAATATTATAATTGCGGAGGTCATCTATAATAAAGGTATTATGGCATAAAAAAAAAAAAAAGAGCAGGTGCTCTGAGTTTGACATTGGCTTTACCACTGCCTAGCTGTGTGACCATGGGCAAGTCCCTTAACCTCTTTCTGGCCTACCCTATGTATGTATCATTCCCTATTTTGAATTTTTGCTATCCTAGTATACGTTACGTTTATTTTATAAACAACTTTCAATCCACTGAGATTCGGTGGGGGGTATTCTACAGTTAAGTAAACAAATAGATAATACATCATAATATAGAAGGGAAGTTTAACATATCTTAGGGACTTATACATGGTTTAATATTTTAAATTATATTAACATGTCACATCAGTAACCTAACTAAGAGGAAAGAAAAACAAACCCTAGATCATTTCAGTTGATGCTGAAAAGGTATTAAAAAAAAATCACGTGATTATTTAAAAAGCCCGTAATAACCTAGGCTATTATGTTCGTATTAAAGAAAAAATCTGTCTGGTACCAATAACCACATAATTCTTCGCAGAAACATATTCATTAAAATTAGAAACAAAATCAGTATATAACCTTCACCACTATTATTTAACATTGAGTTAGAATTACAGCCAATGCAAAAAATACATGGCACAGAAATGAGATCTAAATATTGGAAAAGAGGAAAACATAATTATCATTACTTGTGAATGATATTATATACTAGAAAAGCTACAATAGTAAAATGAAATTTCTGGAATTATTTAAAGCTCAATAAAGTACTAGACATAAAGTAAATGTGCATTGTTTCTTTGTTATTAGACAACATTTTTGCTTGTTCTTAATATGACAGCAGTAATCAGTTACAAAACATAATAAAATATAATGGAAAAATATTCTATTTGCAATGTATTCTAATATCTAAGAAATGTAAAGGACTATATGAATAAAACCACAAAACTGCTGAAAGATATAAAAGGAGAAATATCATGTTCTTTAATAAAGGGAACAAATTTTGAAAATTTGTTAATCATATTTTATACAAATACTTCAATGCCAATTAAAGTCACAATTTTCTCCACAAAATAATTACAAAGTTCGGAAAAATAAGTGATTATATTTATGAGGAATAGACTTATCTAAAGCTATAATAATTTAAGACACAGGCATAGGAATAGGCAGATACATGTACAAAACAAACTATACTGTATTTAAGAATTTAATATGTGATCAATGGGGCACTGTATACTAATAACAAAAGGAAATATTCAATAAATTATTTGGGAAATATTAAATATTTTGGGAAAAATCAATTCAGATATTCATTTCATACTTTTGGATGGACTAAAAGGATAAAAGTAAAATAAGTCAAACCATTTAAAAAGATCTTGACAGGGCCGGCCGAGTGGCGCGGTGGTTAAGCGCTGGCTTGGGAAGCCAGCGGCCCCGCTTCGGGTCCCACATATGAGGATCGGTGACACTGCCCTCAAAAATAAATAAATAAATAAATAAATAAAAAGATCTTGACAAAAACAGAAGTAAATATTGAATTTCTCAAGCAGGGAAAAAAAATCTATCTTAGAAAGGATTAAATAATGCAGACAAAAATGCCTGGTAAACTCAAATTTTAAGTCTGAAATTAAAACTAAATCCTAACAATGAAAAGATAAACTATGAACTACAGGCAATATTTGCAGGAATGCCACAAATTTAAAAAAAAAGAAGAATATTGTTCTTTACAATTGGAAATTTTCTGTAAGTTTAGGATTAATTTAGAATTATGAATACACTTGATATATGAAGAATTCTTGCAACTTGGTATGACCCTGTGGATGAATGGGTATACACACACACACACACACACACACACACACACACACACACTCACAAAAGAAAAAGTGCTTAACAGACATGGCAGAAAAATATCCCGTCTTAGTAGCAAAGAAACATAAATTAAAATAAGACTTCAATTTATATCAAATTAGCAAAAGACTTTGGTTTTGTTTGTTTTTAATATCAAATGTTTACAGGAGCAATAAAGACACCCTGTCTTAGTAGTGGTGGGAATGTAAATAAAAATGACCAATTTAGTTATTTGTAGAGAGTCTTGACATCCTTGAATACAGTAATCCCACTTCTAGGAATCACACTAAATAGGAAATTCTGAAAAAAAGGATTTATGCAGAAGATGGTCACTGAGCGTTACCGATATTAATGAAAATTAGGAAGCAACTTAAATGTCAAGTGATACAGGGGATTATTAGATAAATTATAAAATATTATGTAGGCATTAAAAATAGGACCTTTTTTTTTTTTTTTTTTGAGGGCAGTGTCACTGGCCCTCATATGTAGGACCCGAACTGGGGCCGCCGGCTTCCCAAGCTGGTGCTTAACCACTGCGCCATTCGGCTGGCCCTAAAAATGGGACTTTTAAAACAATGTGATAAAAGGTGTTACATGAGGAAAGCAAGATGCAAAATTGTGTATACAATATGACCACATATTTGTAAAAATGCAGTAGGGAAAAAGAATTTTTAAAAGTACATGCTAACAGTTGATTTGAGTGGAGGAGCTGTGAGTAGTTTTGTTCTGTCAACACTTCAATATTTTCCATAAGGAGAATATATTACTTTATATTTTAATAGTATATAATATGACTAGTAAATAATCATAGCTGTGTCTAGGGCAGCAGGAAAATCTCATGGTATGTGCTCAACATAGATTCCAAGTTTCTGACATGAATAAAGAAATCTGTATGAACTGTTAAACCAGTGGTGACAGTTTTTCCAATTCCATCTGGCACTAGCAGCCATACAGAGAGGCCTGGTATACGGGAAAAAGGCTTACCAACTATGAATTCTCTCTTATTAGGCACTTCAATGCTATAAGGTATCAAATTATTAGTTGAGCCTGAGCAAGAAAAAGAAATTTACAGAAAAAAAAATTCTTCTGAAATTTCTTAATAGTAACTGTTGTTTGCTCTTTTTTAAAAGCTACTTTTTCTGAGTACGATAATAATAACTGCTTATTATAAAAGGTTCAAGTTTTACAGGTATTTATGACGGAGAGAGTGACTATCACTATTATAGTTTGGTATATTTTACTCCAAATTTTTTGTATGAATATCTAACATTTAAAAAATAATAATGGGGTCATTCTAAACATACTGTTTTGTAACTTGAATGTTCAGTTAACAGTATATTGCACACAATTTCCCTTGTTAAGAACACATTCCCCCCCACTTTGTTTTAATGATTTGTAATATTCCTTTTTTTATTCCTGTAATTTATTTAACCAATTCCCTACTGGTAGTCATTTTGGTTAACTCATTATTAACAGCAATGCTACATTGAATATATATATACACGTCTTTGTGTACTTCAAAATGTCTGAAATGTTCGATTATTTTAGAATAAACATCTATTATTCTTGAGTATGTCTATGTGATACATTTCTAGAAATTGGATTTCTGGGACAAAGCTTATTGCTAAGCAGGCCTTTACAAATGTTGTTTATACTCACAGCTACTGTATAACGAAAATGCCTGTTTTCTTACATCTTCAACAATATCATATATTATCTTGTTTTATTTTGTCTTGGGCAATCTAATAGGTGCAAAATATTGTCCTTGTCATCTTTTGCATGTCTTTAATTATCCGAGAAGTTGAGCACCTTTTCATAGATCTGTTGGTCCGGTGTTTCTTCTAGGAATTGGCCATTATTATCCTTTGTCTGTATTTCTATTTGCCTATGTTTTTTTGTTGATTTGTCAAAGCTCTTTTATATCAGGGAATGTAGCCCTTTATTATGTTATATGCATGCTTTTCTAAGGCTTTTGACTCTTAGTTTTCAATTATTTGGTATAGAAATTCTTTCAATTTAATGTTGTTATATTTACGTATCAGTATTTCCTAATTTGGGGTTTGTGTCATGCTTAGAAAAGTGTTCTCCACACCAAGATTATAAATAATATCCACTTATGCTTCCTTCAAGTATTTTTATTACAAAATTATTTTATATTTTATTTTTGAAGCATCTGACATTTATTTTGATGTAAGGGGTCACATGGAGATCCGGTTGATTTTGTCACTAACAGCTCGTCAGTTGGCCTGATATCATTTGACAAATTATCTATCTTTTCCGCACTAATTTTAAATGCCGCATTTATGATGTACTAAAGTCTCATATGCACCTTGGGTATATCTCAGGTCCATTTACCTTTTCTCCTGAACCAGAGAGTAGCAATTTAGTTTTGAGTAAAGATACTCTTAGAAAAACAAAACACTACTGTTCTGCAATTGAATATCCCTAGCCAATATGGAAAGTTCCCTTTCACTAGTTTATCTTTCAAGGTGAATCATCAATCTTTGGTGATATGGTTAACATGCCTAACAAGGTCAAATTTACTATCATGCCCATGTCACGGTGAGCCTTCCCCACAGTTCTTTCCCTCTAATTTACTTGTCAAGAAAGGATTAATACTGTCCATCTCCCATTGTCTCTGCCCAGTGAGTTCACTGCGACAAAATAACAGAACCGTAAATTGAAAGTTTTGTATATGATAAAGGTTGGTGACATCAAGCTAAGCTATGGAGTGTTTCCTCTCAAACATGCCCTGAGTATGAACGAGTATTTAGATTCATATGTAGAAGTGAGTGATTAAGACTCTTTTTTTCCAGTCAGTGTATTTAACCCTGTGCAGATTTACAATGAACACCTAAAAATAGATAATGTATTTTAGTTTAAGGGAAAATGAAATCAAAATGCATCCCTGATGATAGCAACACAGCCCTACCTATCCATTTGGCAGGGGAATTTTATTGTTGAACAAGTTTCAGATATATGCTGCACAGCTCACTGAGACCCATTTCAATTCAGTTTTCTTGAAGGCTTGCAGCAGCATGAGGAGGAAAATAATTCCCAAATGGCAAGGAAGGGTGAAAAGCTGCTTTCCTGAATCCCAGAACACACGTGTTATTCCTGAACCTATCAGGCCTTATAAAGAGTGACTTAAAATCTGTCAGCTCTCAAAAGGTTTCTCTAGTAACAGATTTCTTGGTTCCATCTCAGCTCCTGCGGTTCCCATAACCACAGCCTATTCAATTTCGCAGTGCTCGGCTGCGAGAACGCTGAAATTAAAATGAGCCTTCAAAATTCAATCCATAGCAGAAGTGACCTAACTTAGAAGCATCTCCACTGTCAGATTTAATAAAAAGATATGAGCTTGAGGTAGAAGGCTGAAGGGGGATAAATTTATCTGGGGAATAAAAATAGAAAGTTTTCTTATTTTAAAGTTTATGCTGACTAATGTCCCTTTTTAAAAGTCAGTTTTCTGTTTAACAGAAAAAGTCAAAGACCTTAAGTTCTTTCTGTTCAGCTTTCAGAAAATTTGTCCATTAGGGGGATGATCTCTATTATTTTTCTGGAAACAGACACATTTGTCTGCCCAGTGTTTTAAAATGCACATATTTCTCAACTAAGAGAAGTTCACAAGACTATATAATGACCTACCTTTTATATATATATATATATATATATATATGTATATATATATATATATAGATATATAGATATATAGATATAGATATAGATATAGATATAGATATAGATATAAAACAATCAGGAAACAAAACTTTTAAGAAAAAAATCTGCTCATTTATCTATAGACCTGACTTCTAGAAGATAGAAAATTGATTTAATTCCCTGAACACATTGTACTTAGCAATGCAAACAAACAACTATCACAGCAAAAAACCCATTTGGCCTGGCCCTCCTTTGTGCATCGTTTATTACAGCCGGTGCACTCCACTGAAATGACTTGTTTATACAAGGTCTATCTGCCTTTCTTAAGGTACAAAAGACCTTGAGGGTCCAGAATTTGTGATATTCAGCTTGGCTCTCAAATGCCTACCATATTTAGGAGCTTCATGCAGTTTGTAGAATGAAGATCTAAACAGTAGTGGGTTGTTTTTTTTTTAATTCTGTTATTGTGAAATAAATATTTTTTTTAAATTAGTTTCAGGTGTACAACACAGTGCAATAATTATACTTTTTACCGCTCACAGTAGTGTTTTTTTGACAGTATAACTTATTGGAAATTTTCAATATGGCCATGACTTCGTTATATTGTTATTGCTCAGCCTGAATACTGATACTGTGCAAGCATATGGGGAAAACTCCCAACGAGCAGAGCTTAAGCTAAATAGAATATCACTTCTGTGTGCGAGTGTGTGTGTCAGAGAGAGAGAGAGAGAGAGAGAGAGAGAGATCCCTCTGGCTGACAGAGGGGATGAAGGTCTGATAAAACTGCTTACATTGATTTCATTTATTATTAAAGCCTTACTTGGGCTTCTTAATTTTGAGTCAATAGAGATATCTATAACTTTTTTCAGAGGCTATTTAATGCTAATAAAATAGTTACAAAGGAAAAAGAAATTATTTTAAAAGTAAATCACTTTGATAATCTTAAAGAACTTAACTGGAGTAACTGGAAGGATAGCTAATTTATACATCAACAGATGTTCCTAGGTACTCTACTACACGCTAGGTGTTTGGTGGAGAAAACACAAGGGGAAAACAGAGGGTGCCAAGAAAT
Source organism: Aselliscus stoliczkanus (assembly GCA_033961575.1). Classification (NCBI taxonomy): domain Eukaryota; kingdom Metazoa; phylum Chordata; class Mammalia; order Chiroptera; family Hipposideridae; genus Aselliscus; species Aselliscus stoliczkanus. The sequence goes on from CM066728.1 coordinate 162,349,292, forward strand.
GTCTGCATTTTAAGATGTGTATACATTTTTTTGGCACCCCAGTATAATTGACATTTGGTCACTAATCTTGAGGGCTCATGAACTAGATGGGGAGGTGATACCAACATACTGGAAACAAAATATCTACCAGAAACAGGAGTAGAGCAGTGATTTTATATCATGCTTCCATATGTCAGAGCTATTCTAGAAACAGCACTGAGGTGTCTTCTGGCACAAATGAATAACAGTAGCCTATTTCTTGGTTTTTGAACTTATAAAAGAAAAAAAATTGGTTATTAGAATTTTCTCCATTTTATATTTTTATCCTACATATCTCTTTAAACCACTGGTGTTTACTGCCATTTCTCTATTAACAAGAAGGCAAAAAAAAAAATCTAAATCTGTACTAACACATATGGAGAGAAAAAAATGTTCTGAAGTTGCTGAGTACTTCATTTCACAGCTTCTTATTTTCCAGGATATATACTCCTGGTTATACTGTCACATTATATATAGAAGCAGTGATCATTTCTTCTGGTAAAATTGCTTCTAGTTTGTAGGGTGAATTAAACATATCCACATTTTATGATGTTCCTACCAGATGACCAAAATATTCAGATATTTTACTACTGAAATAAATTGGGAAATGAAATATATAACAGATGTTAAACAGAATGAGCAAACAATTTTATCACTTTTGTCTTTTTATAGCTTGACATTGCATAGAGGCTGTAAGGTTGCTAATGTTAGAAGCAAACGCTCAGACAGTGGGGTACAGCATTGTGAGCAACATCATCTGAAAACGTTTTCTTGAAGTATATGGTATCTGAAATAAGCCTGGGAGGATAAATGAAATCTGGAAAAAATACCTTAGAAATGCAAAGTGACCCAACAGTTATTTTTATGGCATCTTGTGGTAATGTTGTAAATTACAGCCACATTTTAAATAATCTTATTTTTTCCAGTTGTTAAGGTCATATGTATATTGAAAAAAAAATTTTAACTACCAAGATATAGAAAGAGGAAAAGAACCCTACTTTTTGAGTTGACTATTCCTAACATTTTGATGTACTTTTTTTCTGTGTACTTGTAGCAGTTGTGATCAATGGCCTACATAATTTCGTATCCAAATTTTTTCATTTAAAGAACTTAATTTCTTCACAAGAACTTAACTTTTTTCATGTTATTAAAAAAAAGTTGATTGTAGTATCTTGAATACTGCATAATAGGGCCGGCCGAGTGGTACGTTGGTTAAGAGCTGGCTTGGGATGCCAGTGACCCAGGTTAGGATCCCACATGTGAGGGCAGTGACACTGCCCTCTACAGCTAAGATGGTAAACAACAGCTCAACCTGGAGCTGGGCTGCTGTGAGTCCCCGGGATGGCATAGCTGCAGCCCTGCTGCCATGGGCTGCCATAGTCTACAGTGAGTGGCCAGCAGCCAGCGTGAGCAGCTGGCAGCTGGTGTGAGCTGCCAAGAGCTGCCAAGAGTGGCCGTCCAGTGGCTGGCGACCGATCTGCCTCACCGGAGAAGAGCACAATGATGATACCAACATGGGCCAGTGAAGCAACATCCTCCACAACTAGACTGAAGAACAGCCACTTGTCTGTTCCCCTTCCCCGGTTCCCCAACGCTGTTCTCCTCCCCCAATTCCCCAATAAAATCTTTTTAAAAAAATACTGCATACTATATCGCCATAAAGATATGTCAATCTATATACCAATTCCCTTATTACTATAGGTTCAAGTTTCTCATTTTTCACTATTACAAGCCTGAGATGAACAGGGTGGTTGATGTTTTCATTTGCTTCTGTCTATTTCCCACACTTGAGGTTCCTAGATCTTTCTCTGTCCTCAATCAGCCATGTGGTTTGGGGAGGACGGACTCAGCTCCAGGAGTGGGAGCCATGCCACTGGCCCTAGAGGTTGGTTCAGCAAGGGAGTATATAACCATTTAAAAGGGCAATTATGTTCCCATAACTCTCTTCATTCAGAAACTTCATTTTCAGAGTAGAATTACTCTATGTGGCACCACAATTTCTTCCAATGATAAGCTATGATATGGCTATCATAATACAAAATTTTGGGTGCAGTGAATATGATTCAAGAAAAAGAGAGAAAGGGAGCTTACCCTGTTTATGGAGTAGAAAGGAAGAGAAGAGGGCCTACCTGAAGCCAGGGCAAAATTCATGTCTGGAGAAAATGCTGGTGAAATAAGAATCAGCATATAGAAGTAAATGTATTGAAGTTTAGGATACATATATTTTATAATTATTTATTTTCTTCATGCATTTTAAGCCCTGTGACAAAAATGGCTATTCTGTAGATTAGAAAGTTTGCCGGATTACCAAATAGTAGCAGAACTGAAATCCTCAAGAAAAAAAACCCTCATTACCTGAAGGTTGAATGTTTTTCCTACATACAACCACGGTTCGTAAGTTTAAATGCAAGGACTGAGTGAGAAAGAAGGTAATAATCACTAAGGAACTTGGGATGAAGGCAAAGGTAACTACTGCTGTCCGAAGAGACAAGTCCAGTTTTGGTTGTCTAGAATCATATGAAAGGCTGAATGACATGGTCACACTCTTGTGAAGTTTGAATAAATGCAGTTAGTCCTGAAATCTCTGGATCTTGACTGACAAAAATAAACCTAAATGAATGAGTTCATGGATCCCTGCCCTCTTACCAAGGGGCACGTAGTACTTGTATCAGTAAGATATACTTGTAGGGACGGGGCAGGCTGAAGGAGTTGGGACCTCAGAGGTCACACTAAAGGAAATTATCTATGAGCCAGTGGAAGGCAAAGCTGAGTTTGCCTGTAATATGAGGCTCTAAACTGGCATGCACAGAGACTTCTGATCCACATGCAATGCTGGATAAGGCTTTCATTTATACTCAAGTCACTTGGCACAATATCTATAGTATTGTTACCTGCTACAATGGGTGGCAGGTAGCCAGTATTTTATATCATGTCTTCTGAAACATTGAATAGCAGTTTTGACCCTTGTTAAAAGAAGTAGGTGGATGCAAATATTTTCAGTGGCTTATAATACCTATAATAAAGTAGAAAAATACCAATAAAGCAGGCACAGGAAAACTGTAGATAGGAGAACAAGGCCAAAGGAAGAGCAGACATAGATATAAATGCCATATGGACTCACCCATTTCCTACAATGATCTGCAATTTTGGCTTTGAGTTTCCTGTTGGCCAAGGCACAAAGAGCAATACATGAGCACTTAAGACAATGAGTCACACTCTCCATGAGGAATAGGCATACCTATTTTTCATGGAAGGCGCAGGGGAAGCAGGAAGGAAGGAGTCTGGCAGATACGAATACTTAGTAACTAATTCGTTTTGGAGGTCTCTAAACTGCCATAGAAACAATCATTACTTTTCTTTATATGGCACTTAATACTTTGCAGAATAATTTCACATACTTTTGGCACAAAAATCCTGCGATGCAAGATTCGAGGGGAAGGTATTATTAAAGCAATAATGTATCTCTCACTCATGCATCAAGGAACTTTACCTCACTGGAAACACAAGGCAAAAGTAGAAAGTAAGCAGAAAGATCTCTGACATAACAAATCAAATAGCACCAGGTGTATGCACAGAAAAGCACCTCTTGCTCAGGACCTATATCCCTTACTTAACATGAAATTCTAATGATATTAGTTAATTTCCTTTCTAAAACCACAGGACTAGAAGTAACAGACTAGAGACGATTACAGAGCAGCACTCTGAAAGCACTCCCCCCAAAGTGGCATGTATGAAAGAGGAGGCAAGAACTAAAAACAAGCAAAAGAGCAGCTATTGTAGAAACTGAAAACCCTTAACATTCACCAAGTAGCATGCTTAGGGATGTGTCTCTCCAGCCTGGACCCTGCCCTTCATGAATCAGTTTATCACAGATACCTCACCCATTTCTCAGGAACTGAAATGTGATCATGACCACCCACTCCCAACTCTTATAAGCAAAAAATCCTTTAAATGTCCCACAAGGACCTGTGGGTTCTGGCTGCAGCTGCCCACCTCTCCAGCCCATTTCATACTCCCTCTCATGTCAGCCCCACCTGTTGGGCTTCTGCACATTTCCTTCTCTCTACCTGGAAGTGTCTCACTGCTGCCTCTCCTGGGCAACCTGAAAGGTGATTTCCTTGGAAAGCTTTCCTAATCCTGGAGTCTAGAGTTGGTTTCCCTGTGAACCCTTACTTAGCATCTTTGCACTTTAGAACTGATCATGGTTGCACTTAATTGTTAGTTGATTGTTTAATACCTGTTTCTTCCAGGGTTCTGTGGACTCTAGGAGAACAAGGACCATGTCTGGAATAGACACCGAATAAATATTTACTGGAAAAAAAAAAGAATATGTAATGTCACAGGACAAGCATGATACATCTTCCTGGTATATTATATTTCAACTTTACTAAGAGATCTTTTTGGGGAAGGGGAAGCTATTGTTTTAGTAAAGCAAAAAAAAAAAAGATTCATTACAGAATAGAATGCAACTTTCATAGGAATTGTAAAGCTAAAATACAAGAATTTGAAAATGTCTCAAGTTACGCCCCCAGATTTTTCTGAAGGCATTGTGTTTAAAATTATATGGAAACACGGTCTGGTAAAAGGTGCATTTCCCAAGGGGTCCGGGTAACCAAGGCTTATCTTCATTTTACTAGATGAGCATATGTGTATAAAGTGGGCTTGGTAAAGTTTAAGGCTTTATGGAAATATAACTTATTATTACTGAGAAATCTGTGTCCCGAAGAGGGGGAATAAACTGGCTCACATCACACCGCCAATTACAGGTGAGGCTGTCGCCAGAACCCAGGTCTCCCGAGGCCTGCCCAGCCCACTGCTTTTCACTAGTGCACAGCACCTGCCACGTGGTCCCTGCCACAAAGGTCCCCTCCCTCGTTCGCTTCCTCCCCCCCAGCCATTTCTGGGGCTGACGCCCTAAGCCAGGTTCAAAGACACGTGAAGTTCTGATCTACCAGAATTGGGAAGTGGGCAGAAAACCCAAGTCGAACATTTCCGAGCATCGTCATCCACAGGCTTGGGCAGTCCCCCCTTCGAAGGCTGCCAACGAGGCCAACCTTGCTCCGGCCCAAACCCGACAAGCTCGCCCCCAAGCAGGAAGAACGCAGCACTGCAGCGCCTTTCAGAGACACCGTCGGCCGCCAGGCCGAGAAGTGCAGCCACTGTTTAAAGGGCTGGGAAGCGGGAAAGCTCGGAAGTAACTAAGGACAGAGAACATCCTGCAGGAGCCGACGCCGCTGCCCGGCTTCGTGGTCCTGCAGCGCGGTCTATCCCTGCGCGCAGAGGGCGGCCGCGGCTGCTAATTCAGACACCCGACAGACCTTAGGTTTCCGCCGAGGAGGGTGGAGGTCCCTGCCAGTCCCACTGGGGATGCAGCCACCCTTCCTGCTCCATGCGCCCGGCCCGGAGCCGGAGGAGGGACCTCAGGCGACAGCCGGGGGGGGACGAGCGCTTCCCGCCCACCCGCGCCAGAGCCGGGCGCTGCGACCCGCGCTGGGAGGAGGCCACCGCCCCTCTGCCTCGGGCTCGCGCCGCGCGCGCACGCGGGTGGGCGTGGGAGGCAGGGGCGCAGCTGGCACGCGGCGTGTGCGCGCGCGCTCCCCTCCCCGCGCTCCCCCTCCCCGCGCACCCTCCCGCGCAGGCGGGTCCGGCGCGCGTCACGAGGGGCGGGAGGGTGGGGAGAAGGGGGTGGGGCCGCGGGACCAGAGGGGCCCGATCAGCGGCTGCGGAGCCCTCCGGAGCCGGAGCTGGGCGAGGGCGGCTGCGGTCCTGGCGGCGGCGCCGGGAGAAGATGGTGGCGCTGGAGGTAGGAGCGGCTGCAGCGGAGCTTTATTCCCAGGCTTGGCACCAACGCTGTCATTAGCGCCGCCTGCTCCTGCGGGCCCGCGAACCCAGCTGTCAGGCAAGGTACCGCCGCAAGGGAGGGGTGGGCGAAGCGGGGTGCCCGGCGCTGATGCCGCCCCCGACGGAGCCTGGTTCCTCGCCGAAGGGCGCCCCCGGGTGCGAGAGGGGTGGCGTGGAACAATAGTGCGGGTGAGCGGGGGACAGCCGGTGACATCCAGGGGGCAATTCCTTGAGCCATCCAGCCAACGGGGCGGTGCAAGGGGACATTGAAGGTAGCAGGGACGCCTGGTGTCCGATGCTTGTTGAGATGCAGAGCTTTGGGGACAGCGGGCAGGCCTGATGACAGACATGGTAGGACTCACGCGTGTGTGTGTGTGTGTGTGTGTGTGTGTGTGTGTGTGTGTAAAAGATACAGCCAAGGGGATTGGGGGTGGCGGACCAAAGGTGTTGGGGGATGACATTTCCAGGAATCCCCGCTAGGATCCCTCATCTCTCTGCTGACTCTCCGGGAGAGAGTGGTGATGGCAATGATGAAGTGGGCAGGACGCACTCGGTCTGTGAGTGTGGAGGGAGGCAGTGGGGTAGGGGTGGATTTGTAAAATCCCGTGTGAGAGTGTGTGTACTCGTGTGATTGCATCCACGCTCCCCCAGCTGCACTCAGACCCAGAGATCTGCTGGTGCCCTGACTTGCTGTCACCGCTGACTATGGGACAGTGTTTGTTATTTTTGACCCTGCAACTCTGAGTACAGTCTCTGTTCTGGTCCTGCGTGTGGATGGTCGGGTGTAGAGATTCTCATTTCCCCTTTCTCTGGCCTCTTGACACGGGGATGTGGAAGTGTGCGTTTGGCTTTGGGCGCATGGCAGTGAAATAGGATCATGGTTACTACCCCTTCTGGGCTTGCTGGCGTCCCTGATTTTGAAGGGAGCTTCCATCCTGTGACACTTTTCTCCTCAGCCCCTGTTCTGTAAGGGTCTTAGAGGCCCTGACTCTGCAGTTTCTATTGTTTCTCTCTTGTCTGACCTGAAGGAGAAGGGTCTTTCATGGCCACATTCCTCCCTCAATCCCCACAACTTCAAATGTCAACTAGACCTTCCCCTTCCACATTTAAACACTGGAAACCTAATGGCCAAGGAATGGGTGGCCTTCATGTTGGTTCTTGTCGAATGAACTCTGGAGGTGTGTATAGAGATATTTGGTGATGGTGGTGGTGGTGGGGAGCACTTAAGAAGAAGAAAAACGATCAGAAAACGATCGTACTGAGAAATGTTTGGTACACTCTTGGTCATCATCACACAGGCAGGGTGATTTCCTTAGGAAAAGGGATACTTTATTTCTATTGCTATTGACATCCACTCTCCCAGCTTTCACAATGGCTAGGTGGTGCCACGTATCATTTGGACACTGAAATCCCCCAAGACCCAAGGTGATTGGGTCCGGGGTGGGTGAAGTCTGCTTTCCTAGCCAATGTAGCCTGCTAGTCAGGAATTTGGAAAACGTCAGGCTGGCAATAAGTCACCTGGTGGGAACCAGGATACAGAGCTACATCTGGAGTCTATAGTTGTTTAATTGTCTCTGCGTAATAAGGGTAGGCTTGTGTGGGGTTGGATGGAGAGACAGGAAGGGATATAGTATATTTGTATGAGTGTTCACTGCAGTTTGACTTCCCAGCGCCTATGTATTTCTCCTGTGGTATTTGTGAGAATAAATGCACCTTTAAGTTAATATCTTGATACTTCTTTATTAAAATGTTGTGTGACTAGATTAACCTGCTTAGAACATATTTGAACCATAACACCTTAAATTCTACTGCACTGCTGTCAGAATCCAAACTGGCTGCCCCAGTCTGCTTTGAAAAGCCGGTACAGTCATGACTACACAAGTAAATATATTCATACAACGTGGTGGCATCACGGGTTTCCTTCTCTTTTTAAAAAATTTTGTTTTGTTTTGTTTTAGCAGAAGGCACATATCATTGTTACATTGAAAATAATAAAACTAGGGCTATCCACACGTTTTTTTCTTCCCGTTTATCTTCTATTAATTAATGATGATATATAGACTAGGTGCTCTTGAAACTGTGAACGTTCAACTTCCCTATGTCCTTCAAGTCAAGCCTTCTAAAATTTTAATGTGAGGTTGTTGGAGCTCATCCAAGATTTAAGGATAGATTTATAAAAATGAATTTTGAATCTTAGTTCTTTACTGTCTTGCTGGTTCTGCCAATTTCTTTCTGAGAAAAGTACTTAAGGAATTTAAAAGCCATTCTAAGAGGTTTGGTTTTTGGTTTTTTTTTAAAGTTGTTGTCTTTACATTTGCAAGTAAAACCCAGAGATGTAAACACCTTACCAGAAAGTTGAAGAATATTAGGCATTACCAAGGTAAATAACCTGTTTAGAAAAAGATTTACGTAACAGCACAATTGATGACTCAGGAATTAGTGATTTGCTTTCTAATGAAAATGTGATAATTTTTAAAATGCAATGCTTTTCTAAAAATTGGACTAGTAAGGTTGAATCTTCTAACTCAATCTGATAAACAGTTGTACCTTTTGCTGTAGCCTGCAGCCAACCATTTGTTTTGCATTGATGTGTTTTCTTCACTTAAAGTAGTATTAATGCTTTTCTTTTTCATTATTGCATCTCTTAAAGAAGTTTGTTTTTCAAGACTGGGAAATAAAAGACATTTGAAAATTGACCTGTGAGGCCAAAAAGAATAAACTATGGCACCTGGGAGAGATGGGTTGTGTAGTCTATGAAGGAGAAGTGATTGTTGTTAAAAATGAGATAATTTCAAGCCTGAAATCCACAGTTAACCCTCTGGGTTACCGTCATTAACTTCCAAATATTTGTTAATTGCCTACTATACATCTCAGGCACTACATACATACCTTTGGATAGGGCTTGGGAAATGTTGAGAGAGCTTAAGATTTGAAGAATAAGGAGACTTAGACCCTGCCCAGAGGAAATTCATGTCCTGGAAGGAGAGAGGGTGCATGTAACTAACTATAAAAATGGTGGAGAGTGGTTAAGTGCTGAAAAAGCCATCTTCCTGCAGTGCTGTGGGCATTCCCAGGTTATACACTAACTTCAAATGGAAGAATCAGGGAAGGTTACATGGAAGAGATAGCCGTTGATTTGGATTTATACAGGTGGCATTTGGGCTGGCAGGGAAAGAAGGGCATGCCTAGGTGAGGAACACATAGGGAAGGCTTAGTGGCGGGAAGGTGTGTGCCTGCACAGGGAACAAAGAATAGTGTGCTTTCGCTAGAGCACAGGGAATGCCAAGAGATGTAATGAGAGAGGTAATGAGGTGAGAAAGAGAGGTTCTTTCAAGGTTGTAGAGCAACTTGTATGCGGATTTTATTCAGTAAGCACCAGGGAGCCATAGAGGGTTTCTGAAGAGGAGGGTTGACATGACTAGGTCTGTGCTTTAGGGGGATGATCTTGCAGCATTGTGTTGGATGTAATGAAGTGAGAAAAGACTGGCAGTAGGGAGACCAGATTAGGGGTCAAATTAGGGGTAAGAGGAAGTGGGGCATGGGAGTTGAAGAGGAAGAGATAGACTCAAGGGGCAGAGTGCAGGACTAATCTGAAGACTGAGCAGGGAAATCAAAGGTCATCGTCAGGCTCAGCTGAGAGAATGATTGGGTCATTGTCAGAAGGTTCAGAGGAGGATAAGGAAGAGGAGAAAAAAAGTTTAATTTGGGGCATGACAGGTTTGTCCAAATGAAGGGACTAGCATAAAGTGTTGGTCTTCAGAGAGAGGTTAGAGTTACAAAGAGATTAGTATGTTATGTATTTAGGAGCAATTTTGATGTCTCAGGAATGGCCAGTAAACAAAATGGAGCGAGAAGAAGCAAAGGGTAGAGGGTAGGATCCTTGGAGGATATCTACATGTTAGATGGGAAAAGAGAAAGAAGAGTAGAACAATATTAAATAAGAGGCAATTGGAGAAAAATGGTAGAAACAGTATGGTGTGATGGAAGCTAAGAAAGGGGAGCTACCATCATTCATATTTCATTCATACAGCACACCCCACAGGGGCGGGGTGCAATGAAGGAGATGCCATTGGATTTGATACCTGGCTTTCCTTGATTATCTTTGTGGAAGTCAGCATGCATAGGGTTGAAGAGTGTGGGGTGATTGATGTACATGGAAAGCAGCGAAGACAGACTTCGTTTTTCATAAGTCGAGTGGTGAAGAGGAAAGAGAGTTTGATGTAGCAAAGCAATAGCATAGTAGAGCGCAAGTGATGTTGTTAGTATAGCAAAACTTGAGCCTACTTTATAAATAGAGAAGACTCCATTGCAGGGAAGAGAGACTGAAAATGTAAGGGAGAGGCTAAATGGATGAAATGGAATCTTCAAGAAGATGGAAGCATCCCAGATAAAGGCAAAGGAAAGATTCTTGAGACAGAAGCATAGGGATTTTGAGGTGGAACAAAAGGATTTTAGCCATAGTGTTCTAAGTAGAAAGTCAAAAGAGAGGTAGGCAGTTTGAGACCATGAATAGAATAAGAAAGACTTGGAGTGTGCACTGTGGAAATGTAGCAGTGAGTCAATTAGGGGTAAATAAAAGACTGTCACCCAACTATGAGGTCCCCTTGCATTTGGAGGGCATGAATTTGTAGTGGAGCCAATTAGCCCTGGGTAATTAGACTTTACTATGTATGTAATTTTTGTAATAGTGAGCATCAAATGTTAAATACAATGATTGTTCCTTCCCTTCAACTCAATGTAAAGCAAAAAATGTTTGCCTTTAAAATTAGCTGAATCAAAGACTCTCCCTGTGGAGTATTTCCTGTGACTATTTTCTCTCAGGGATTGCTGACTTTAATAAATAAAGCTTATGGTAAAATAATAGAAAAAAGCACAAGTATGTTAAAAAAGATGAGTTTTGCCTATCTATAATGACAGGATGTGGCTTTACAGTGAAGTGTAAACTCGATTTTTCAAAAGAAAAATCAAATATAGCACCTCACCAAACACCGTGCCTCTCATAAGCAGTCAATAAATATTTGTCACATGAATACATGAATGAATTTATTTTTTTATAATATTTGAGTTCTAGAATTTCAGGATCTCTTGTTTATACTGTGGACATTGAATGAGTTGCATTCCATGGCCTATACAAGTTTCTGATACAATTGAAACAATTTTATTTATTCATACCTCCTACATATGTTTTACCTTTACCAAAAACAATTTTATTTTGCAAAATAATTGTGTACACGTTAGATCCTTGAATTAGGGTCTGTGTCATGGTTCCAGATGAGTTTATGGAATTTCAACTGTGGTGAGTGATGATTTTGAGACTAATGATGAAATCATTTATTCATTCTTTCAACAGATATTCCTTGGGCACCTTTTCTGGGCAAGACACTATTTTAGGTACAAAGGATACAGCAGGGTTGGGTTTGGGGAGTGACAGGGAGGGGAGTAAGTCCCTACTATCACCAGCCACTTAATGGAAAGAGATTTAAAAATTAATAAATAAGCAAATATATAATATGTCAGGTGGTGTTAAGTGCTATGAAGAATACAGTAGGGAAGGCAACAGAGTGTGACAATGTGGGGAAGGGGGTGATGCTATCTATATACAGGGTGGTCAGGGAAGGCCTTGAGCAGAGAGAGCTCAGATATGAAGGAGTGAACCAGGCAGCTAATTGGGGGAACGGCTTTCTAGACAGAATATCCACAAGAAGGGGCCTGAGGTGCTGACGTGCTTGGCATGATCAAGGAACAGCAGGGAAGCCTCCTTGGTTTCCTTGCTTCACCTGGCCATGTTCTGTTGCACCTGATAGATGCAGTGGTCACTTAGGGACCCTGCAATGTAATGTGTTGCTGTTTGGTATTGAATCAGTGGCCCATAAGGCTAGATCACCATGTACCATGTTTGGGCTGAACTGGGTGTGAGTCAGTGCTGCATTTATAAAAAGGTGGATGTCTTCAATCAAACATTTAGGTTAGAAACTTGAAGAGTGGTTCTGTCTGGGTAGTAATGAAATGCCAGTCAGTTGGAAATAGTTCCCCTCTTGGAAGTGCCACATCACTGTTCTGCGTTCTGAATCGGATTTAATTATAGAGTTACTTTTCTTCCTCCAAGTTTTATGTCCCATTCTCAAATGTAAGGTCCTTGAGGGTAGAACTATGTTGTTTGTTTGTTTGTTTGTTTGTTTTTTAAATAGTACATTTAAAATTATTAGTTACATTACAGGTACAATGATGAACATTGTGACTCTCCATTATATTGCACAACCTGACTTCATCCATATGGGTTTTTTTTTAAAATAGTGCAAAATACTTTTATACAGGACACATACTTTTATGTGTCCAGAAGGGTCTTCACAACCAAAAATAAGGAAAATAAATATCTTACAAATTATCATGAACATATATTAAAGTGGCAGGGAGGGGGAAGGTAGAATTATGTTTTGTTCATCGGAGTATACCTTACAATCCACCGAAAAACTCTTTGTATTAGCAAAGGATAATCAATTACGTATTGAAAGGAATGAATGATACCTTTCCAAAGATCTAAGTAATGTAGGTGTAAAGAATGAGGTTACAGCTCTTTTATGTTGATTTCTGCAGAGAGTTGTTTTTCAAAGAGGACACAAAATAGCCACATGATGCTGAAGTAGCTTATGCATGCAGGGCCTTTGACAAGGACTTAGGTGCAAGTAATTTATTTGGGGGAGTGATCCCAAGAATCATAAGTGAGAGAGTGGGGAAAATGAGACAGAGGAGGGAAGAAAGGCAAGAAGAGGTAGGCAAATGAGGAGATTACCATTGTAGGCAGCGAAGGCTTGCTTCTGCTGGTATCATGTAGAATGAATTTTGATTCCCATGAAGCAGTGGGTAAACTGGGATGTTTATCCACCATTTAATGCTGGGAGCATGACATCCCCAGCACTCTAGGGCTGCCGTTAGTCCCAGCAAGCTCCAGAGGCACCAGAGAAAGCCCTTGGGTAGATAAGCAGAGAGGCGGAGTGCTCTAGAGGTGGGAAGCTGTCAGTGTGCAGGGGAAGTGCCCATCAGAGCTACAGGTGAACTCAGAAGTGGGCTGAGCGGACATGCAGCAACAGCATCTGTTCCACGTGGCACAGACATAGATGTTAGACAGAATTTTTGGCGTGATAGCAGCTATTGGTATTTTTCATTCTGTATTGTTTCTTTTTTTTTTCAATTACTATTGAGATTCAATATTATTTTATGTTAGTTTCAGATGTACAGCATAATGGTTAGACATCTATATAATTTACCAAGTGATCCCCCAATTAGTCTAGTACCCACCTGACACTATAGTTATTACAATAGTATTGACTATATTCCCTCTGGTTGGTGGGCTGAGTAAAAAATGTGAAGGGATTAAGAAGTACAAATTGGTAGTTGCAAAACAGTCACAGGGATGTAAAGTTATTGGTATTTTAATTTAGGGATTTTAATATATTTCAACAGCTACCTACTTGCAATATATTAAAATCCCTAAATTAGTTCACTCACAAGCAAACTATTGACAATCCTCAGTTATGTGAGATGCAGATTACCATATATGCCCATGTATAAGGTACCCTCGATTATGAGGTGGTCCCCAATTTTCCAAGAAGATGGCTTTTAAAAAGTTTTTATGTTGGCTGGCCGGTTATCTCAGGTGGTTAGAGCGCAGGCTCATAACACCAAGGTTGCCAGTTTGATTCCCACATGCGCCAAGGAACTGTGCCCTCCACAGCTAGATTGAAACAACTACTTGACTTGGAGCTGATGGGTCCTGGAAATACACACTGTTCCCTAATAAAAAAATTTAAAAAAAAAAGTTTTTATGTCACCTAGAATATATACATTTTCAGAATATAAATAATGAAGTGTCTATTTATATTTAATTTATTAATTTACTTACATATATTTAAAATTACATATACAATTCATAATTTAGAAATATGACATCCTTCTCCTTTCACATTTTATGAAATCATTTATTCAAATGTTTCACATACTTTTTTGACTTACGCGTCTTTTTCATTATTAGGCTACTTTTGGAATATTTATTTCTATTTAACTTGTTTGAAATGTCATCCTCTTGAATTTCTGTATAATGTTGCCAGTACCAACTTTATTCCAAGCCCTGTGTGCCCATTCATACAACAAAGACGTTTGTATTTTTCCTTTCTTCCTATCGGTCCCCACCGCCCAGCACTTCTGTGTGACTTGTATAAGGACATACAGTACAGGCAATTGTGAAGGAATATTCACTTACATTGGTGTAGAAATCTTGGCCTTCTTCATTCATTCATCTATCCAATTTCAACCATATGACCTCCATAAGCATCCTTATCTAGTATTGATTGAGGTCATTTCAGGCTATTTTCTCCAAATAGTTCTCAAGTAACCTATGAAACATACATCTCGTTCTCATGAAATCTTCAGTCTTACCAAGTAATATGTTTTGGACATGCTTTCTCCCTTTAAAATCAGTTGCCAACACATCCAGCATTAATGAATTGCTCGATTTCAATTCCTGCTATCTTGGGGATGATAGGCTTTTTGCTTTATGGCATTCAGAAAAAAAGTAGTTGAGAGAATGCCTCATAATATGGGAGACTTTATATAGATTCAAACATAAGACGAATTTCTGTTTTCTGAAATATAATTTTCGGTGGGAAGAGAGACCTCTTCTAATTTTTGCATATGCAGTGTGATCATGGGAGGTTGCTGAGGTATGGTGGTGGCAAAGCCATCCCTGCCCACTCGGTTCCCTCCCCAACCTCCTCCTCTACTCCTCTATGGTGGATTAATTAGTACGAAAAATACAGCAGTGGTTTATTTCATAAAGGAAGTGATTAGCCATCATTCTGAACAATGTAATCATTTATGTTTCTAACTTTTGTATCTCGAGATCAGTTTTGTACTAAGAGGCACACCATATTTTAAAGAAGTGATATACTTGACAAGGCATGCCTAAATCCTTCCCCCGACCTCTGTAAATTGTAGCTTATTTTAAATTCAGAGGAAGAGCTTGTCATTTAAAGAAATTCCATTTAGCAAGAATAATTACCCCTTAACATGGCAGTCAATGAATTAGGATTTTTATACTGGACTTTCCTAAAGTGGATTACTCTATGATTCACTTAAAATGGATCACAGAGTTAAACTTTTTTGGACCATGATCCCTAGGAAGAATACAATTTATATCATAGCTTAGCAGGATAAATAAGTGTATATAAAAAAGCATGCATGTACATACATATGAACATATCCACTGAAACAAAAGTTTCACTCAACAATACTTGTCCTTTATGTAATACACTCTGCTATTTTCTGTTTTCTGTGGTTGCCAACACACTAAACTGATTTCAGCACTAATGGGTCCTGACAACGCAGTTTAAAAACACTCTATTGCATTACATCCATCAGAAGAGTGCTTCTTTCCCGATCATGTGAAATAATTTCATGTCAGAAGTTTTTGTTTTTCTTTCCCTTTGTTTCACATTGTTAGCATATTTGGATATTTGGCAGTGTGGGTGTATGATGTCACAGTAATCCTAAAGGGAAACTCTATTTTTGAGTAAATATTTTATTTCCCCAAGAAGAAATTATTAGTGAGGAAAATGGAAAGGAGAGTTGGATGAATGGATTGTTTCTTAGACCTAGTGGCTTTTCCAGGGCTGTGTAAACCGTGCCTCGTTGCTGGGCCCCAACCTCATTGGTGAGCTAACTACCCGCTGCTCTGGCTAATCTCTCCTCACAATTCTTTCCTGTCCTTCACGCTTTCTGCCTCTTTCCCAAGATACCGCCCTCCAACCCCTGGGAGTTCTAGATGCTCAGTTCAATTATTTAATTCTCAATTTCAACCTAATAGTATATATTTCTTCCTGAATCTAAAAGTAGTTTTTATACACATTTCTTTCCCAAATAACTTGGAAGTACAAGAATCTTTTTTTCCTGAGCTGGTACCTAGGGGAATTTTGTCGTAAAGGAGCTGAAAGTTGTTCCATGGAGGGAATGTCTCTGTAGTATTAGTATGAAAGCCTAACCTGTTCTTATGTTCAGGTGTGATGCATCCTTGATGGCTCACTAGTGGTCTAAGGGAAGTATATATCAATTCCTGTTTTAAAACCTCAGCAGGTTCCCTATCCAGTGCATGAAAACAAGTTAACATCACACTGTGAAGTGCCAGGCATTGTGCTTAGTACTACACAGATGTAACTCCTTTGCTTCTCATAGTGATCTCATTTACTCTTCATGATCATATCAGGAAAAGACATTGCAGACTGGACTTGGAGGCCTTCAGAGTTTCTCTCAGTGACTGAAGGGCAGGGAATGGGGGACCCGCCTCAGGTCCAGGGATAGGAACAGGCCCCAACAGCCCCTGGTCCCCAAGTCTCCTTTGTCCTGGGGCACAGCAGCTGGACTTGTTTGTTTATTCTGCCTCTGTCCCACATGGGATGTCTGTGTGTGTATTGCCACTGCCAGTCTCTCCAGTCTCAGCACCATGGGGTGAAGGCTTAGAATGATTGTAATATGGTGCTGCCGTTGATTAGCTGCTAATATTGAACAAGTCTCTAGATTGGGCTGAGCCTCAGTTTCCCCTACTGTAAACAGGGAAATGATGATATCTGACCTTTCTATCTCTCCCCACAGAGGGCTGCTGGGAGAGTCACATGAGATATAAAGGGCTATAGAAAGGTAAAGTAGATGTGTCACTTCCTTCATAATGACCTTAGGCGGAAGTGACATCTCCTTCTTCTAAACCAGGGATTGACAACGTTTTTCTGCGTAGGGCCAGGGAGTAAGTAGGTTCTGCAGTCCATACCGTCTGTATCACAACTTCCCAACCCTACTGTTGTGTTGCAAAACAGCCATAGACATTATATAAACCAGTGAGCATGGCTGTATTCCAATAAAACTTGGTTTATGGACACTGAAATTTGAATTTCATAGGACGTTCAGTGTCATAAATTTGATTCCTCTCTTGATTTTCCCCCCAATTGTCTATAAAGGTCAAAGCCACTCTCAACCCCTAGGCTGTACAAAGCCAGGAGATGGGTTGGATTTGTCCCATGGAACTTGGTTTGCTGATTCCTGGTGTAAAAGCTCACAGCACTTCGTATCACTTGTTAGCAAACAACCACAGTCCACTTTGGACTATAGCGATGCATGCCCACTTTATGCCATGTCTTTTTTGTCCTTCAAAACTATAGACCCTCCCTACATTTTTTTCATCTCCTTTTATACTGGGAAGGGTAATAGCATATAGCTAATATCTATATATATACACAAATATATAGTATATGCTGAATACATATTTGTTGAATAAATGGGGCTAAGAAAATCTGTTTCTTTTCTATGTAACTTATTTTTCCATCTTTAATAGAAATTCCTCCTATTCTGTAGTAAGTCTTTAGGAATGACTGAGTTAACATTTTGTGATTAAATTTGAGGACTTTAAGATTCATGCCATAAAGTCTGTTCCCCAACCCCATCCTACCCATTAACCATAAAAGGAAAAGAATTTCAGGGAAGAAAGAAGGAGGGAAAAAACTGGCAAAACCAAACCAACTTTTCAGCATAAAAAGGGTTACTAGAGAATAACTGAAGTGGCCAAACATTTAGCTTTGGTCCCTGGGGCATTCCGTCACTGTAGGCGCTTTGGAGGCTGACGTGCTTTTCTGTCTCAGCTGCCAGCAGCCTGCTTGTTGCTTTCCCCAGAAATGCCAGAACTCTATGCATTTGGCTATAAATATAGAGGACCTGATTGAATGTACTTTATCTTTGCATCACGTCTCTATCTTTGATACATGTATTTACCCAAGATGTACGCATATTTAAGAATGACACACATCTCTGAAAAGCAAAGCCTTGAACACAACTCTTGTTTTGCTTCTTAATAAGCATAGGCCTGGGAATGGAGTTATTAGGAAATACATCAATTTAAAACGCTTTTCTCAAAATGAGGTGGACAGAAACTGGATGGTGGAATTACAGCGGCGGTTGTGTGCATGTGTGTTATTGTTCAAATATTCTATGATGACTATATTCCTCTGTTCTATCATAAGGAAATCATATGTGTATGTCAGTGTATTTAAGGGGTGGGAGAACAGGAATCTGCAAGAAAATTGGAACCAAAATTATCAAGAGCATATACGCCTTATTAAAATTTGTTTAAGGAAAGGAACAATTAAGTCAGCTTTCGAATAAGCATTTGACATTTTTAGTCTGCCAAAATATATTAATTTGCTGTAACATGGAAAAAAGATCCACCGCTGGTGTAAAATAAATTATGAAATGTGCTTTCGACTTGGCATAGATTGTTACCATTCTGGTAGATGTTGTCTAGCCTTGAAGATGGAACGTGAAGCCAGTGTTAAAAGTGCATTATTACATTCAAGCCCCATGAGGTATTTGGAGCCTGCTTGGGGAAAAATGGAGCCTGAGAGGCTCAGGATTTTGCTCCTTATTCTGCCTGAGCCGCTCTAGGTGAGACACAACATGCTACTTACTGGTGATGCAAAGACTGTTTTCCAAACTACCCTTAGTAGATGGAGGCAGAGGAGGAGGGGGCAGGGTAGCCCTCGAGAGCTCCAAGGTGGTGGTAATTGACCATCTGTCTGCAGTTTCTCATGTGGTATGAGGCTCCCCTGGATGAAGTAGGGAGACTGTACTTATGAAGGTGAATGATTAAGGTTTCATTCATTAGGTTGTCTGCACTGTGAATCTTACCCTCTTTCTGATGTAATCGTCCCCTTTCTTACCTCCCTGTGCCTTTCTCTCACTTGGGGACCTACAGTGGGCTTGTTTACATCGTGCAGCTTACATGGATCGCTCCCTTCCACGCTGGAGGTTTTCAGCAAATGTCTGGTCATTGTCGGTTGTCCGTTCTTATGTAGTGCTGTGACACTGAAGGTGGCCGGAGGTCTGGATCAGCTGTCACAGTTTGTAGAGGTCTGAGGTTGAACTCGCCAGAACAGACGCTGAGAAAAGGATTGCTGTGTGTGGGCTCTGCTTTGTGAAGGAGATGCTCCTGGGGGTGGGAGGAAAGGGGGCACCTGGGAAGGGAGTGGGGGGAAGCAGTGAAACAGGGTGCAATCTCAAAGCCCCCAGGGGAGCTCTGGTCGGTAAATCAGCCTCAGCGTTGTCCCTACCAAAGCTGATGGGGTCAGTGTTTCACACTCCATACCTGTCAGTTATTGGATAAAGGCCTGGGGTGAAATGGGACTGTGAGGAGTGTTGGAAGAGGGCATTGATTTTCAGGTATTTATGACTCTTCACATGAAATGGCAAACTTAGTGCAGCCCTCAAAAGAGCCCAAAGTGCTGGCTGTTGGCAGGGTGAGGATCTGGGCGGGTCCCTGGCATTATCCACCAGCTGACCAGTGGCTTCCCTTGCGTGTGGTCAGGCGGAGAGCTAGTCATTTGCTTCACTGGGAACCCCCAGTGCCAGCCTTCTTCCTGAGGAGTAGCTGCCGGCTCCTGGTGGTGTGCATGTTTCATGGCGCAGAGTGTTGGGGTCCAAGTGAACCTCCTGTTCCCACAGCCTTCTCCATTCCCATCTGTTGTTAGGCCTGCATCCCTGGGGTTCTATAACCCATTCAGCTCCAAAGAAGTGTTGAAATCTCTTGTTTGGTATATTCTCTTTGTGGGTTTCCACGTTATCTACGCCTTTATATGCATTAAATGGGGCTTTGAGAGGAAAATCATAAACGCTATACATGGTTATTTTGCCTCCTTTAACCACCCAAACCAAAAGCTAAAGTAGGATCTTGGAATGAATTCACACACACACACGCTCAGATATTTATATTCCTGTAACCTCATGAAAATAGGCTAATCGTTGAGAATTAGCCAATCTAAGTATTATCTAGCAAAGTACTGTATTAGCCAAAAGAAATAGTTGCCATCTGCTATAACCATTATCTGGATAATGTGAGCCAGTATATTGTGTGTATCTTTGGGCTAAGCAAGGGACTTCTTTCTTTCGCAGTGGTTTTGGGACAGTAACACCAGACACAGGTGAGTAAACTGCTGATATCAGCAGAACCATGGTTCCCAGGTTATCACACTGACTAGTATGCAGAAACCTAAGTAATACATTTGGCAAACTCCAAAAAAACGCTATCTGTATTCAGGGATCTCAAATGAAAGAAACCGCCCTCTGTGTGACAGCTTTATTGATGGACCAGGTTCAGTGGGGTGCAAGCCACGCCCACCTCTGGTTTTTCTCACATGGCCCATCCTACTCACTTAACAGTCTTGTCTTCCCCATGGGAATAAAATCTTGGGCAGGTCCCTTAGATTTCCTGGTTACTCTTAAGTGGTAAAATGTCCAACCCAGTCTATTAGTCACATAATATGGTCCAGAGTAATAATGAAATTCCACGTTCCCAGCCGGATTTTTGAGTTTTTAAAAGTTTCAAGGTAACTTGAACACAGCGAAGAGGTGAAATCTCAAGTGTACAGTTGTTGAATTTTCATGTATCTGAAAACCCATATAAACTAGCACTTGGATCAAGATATAGAACATTTCCTGCCCCTTCTCCCCTGTCCCCCACCCCATGCTCCCTCCTGTCCGCTCCCAGCCAATATCAACCAGCACCCCCAGAGGGAACCACGACTCTGACTTCTATCGCTATACAGCAGTTTGGCCTGTTTGTAACTTTATACAGATGGAGCCATAGAGTATTTAACCTTTGGTGCCTGACTTCTTTGTTTAATATTATTTTAGAGAGTCATCCATGTTATTTATATCTATTCATCCATGTCTTTATAACTAGTTCATTCCTTTTTATTGCTGTTTAACAATCCATTGTGTGAATATACTGAGTTTATTTATCTATTCTCCTCTAGAAGAACATTTGGGTTGCTTCACTGTGAACATTTTTGTACGTTTATTTTGGTGCACATATGCACTCATTTCTGTAGGAGTGGAATTGCTGAGTCATAGAATAGGTGTGTGTTAAAGTTTAGAGATATTGCCAAGGAGTTTTTCAAAGTGGTTGTGCCAATTTTCACACCCTAGAGCAGGTGGTGAGAATTGTGGTGGTTCCACATCCTTGTCCACACCTGGTGCCATACCATTCTCGGGGCTCAAGCCATTTTGGTAAGTGTGTAGTGGTGTTACACACATCTAATTTTAAACTTCATCTCCTCCAGCTCAAGCAGGCTGCTTCTGTGGCACCCACATTATGACCATGAGAAACACACACCCCTGTTCCATTGGCAGGAGAAGTGCCGTTTGCTGTGAACACCTTCTCTCTTTGCCCTGCTAGCTCTGATGGCTTTTAGATTTCTCGAAGCAAGAGTTAGACGACAATACCTGGGTCGATCAACTCCAGAGGGCCTGTGTCAAGCTCCTGGAGTTTTTCTTGAAGCCATCTTTACTTGGTGTATTAGTTTGCTAGGGATGCCATAAAAATACCACAGACTGAGTGGCTTATCCAACAGAAATTTATGTTTTTCACAGTTGTGGAGGTTGGAAGGCCACAGTCAAGGTCAGAAGGTTTGATTTCTCCTGAGGCCTCTTTCTTGGCTTGCGGATGGCTGCCTAATCACTTGTCCTCACATGGCCTTTTCTCATGGGTGCACATTCTTGGTGTCTTTTCCTTGTCTTATAAGGACATCATCATGTTGGGTTAGGGCTCCAATTTATGACCTCATTTAACTTTAATTACTTCAGTAAAGGCCCTGTCTACAAATACAGTCACATTGGGGGTTAGGGCTTCAACATATGCATGAGATAGGGGAGTGGGGAGAGACGTACAATTGAATCCATAACACTTGGTTGGGTGTGGGAGACAGGGAGAGCACTCTGCCAACACTCCAACATGAAGTACTCCAACGGCAGTCCATTTTGTCAAACCAAAGTAGAATCAGTCATGATTTAAACTGCTAGGTGGGATGATATTTTTATAACAGAAGTAAAACACATACGGTAAAGTGCATACAGTACATGCATCATCAGTGTACAGTTTGAAGCATTTTACACTTGTTTAAACCTGGGACACTACCACCCGAATCAGGATATAGGACATCGCCAGAACCCCATGGATTCCCTCACACACTTCCCGGTCTATACTCTATCTACCCTCCACAGAGGCAACTGCTGCTGTGACTTATATCATCATTTACCAGGTTGGATCATTCTTGAACTTCATATAAAGAGAATCATGTGGTTTGTTTGTTTTTTTAAATCCAGATTCTTTTACTGGGTATGGTATCTCTGAGATATATCCATGTTACTACATGTATCAGTCATTCTTCTCATTGCTGTGTAGTATTCAATTGTATAAAACATGATTTGTTTATTCAGTCTTATGTTGATGGACATGTGAATTATTTTCAGTTTGGGGCTATATGAACAAAAGTGCTATGAACATTCTTGTACACGTCTGTCTGTCTTTATTCATATTTCTTGGATATATATTTAGGAGTGGAGTTCCTTGGCCATGGGATAGTGTGTGTCTAGTCGGAAACACTGTAATTGTTTTTATTATGAGTACCTTTCTGTTTGATGTCATCTTAACATATACTGTTGACAACTCAAGAACAGATGTAGGTATATATGTTCTGCTTTAATGCACAGATGTGTTTTGTAGTTTTATTTTCTGATTAATTTTATTGTCTAGGTTGGCTAGCTGAATATAATTTTGTTACTTTATATATCAAAGATACATCCAGTGAATTCACTGGATACTCACCAGATTAGTCATGCATATTTGAGGACTGTTTTTGTCACACTCTGTTAAGAAGCCAACAACCATTCACTAACAGGCATTTTGTTTGTTTTATCTGAATCAACAAGGTTATGCATTCAGAATATTTTCATTAAAAATAGTTTTATGGTCAAAACAGGCCAGTGCATATTTTAATTTTTAACATCTTACATTTAAACATTATTTCAGTCCCATTCTAACCAAAATATATCAGTTAATATATTAGCTAGAATACTATAAAGATGCTTTGAAATACCCAGTAATAATAAAATGGCAAACATTTATGTATTACTCACTATAAGTAACATGAGACATGGTTCAAAGCATTTAACATACATTATTTCACTTAATCCTTACAACACTATAAGGCATGCTAATATTATCTTCATTTTACAGATGAGGACACAGAGAGGTCAAGTGACTTGCCCAAGATCACACAGCCAGCAAGTAGCCAGGGTCCAGTGTCAGTGGACATATAATCACTATACCACATTGCCTTTTAACTCTGTCTCATGTTTCTATTCATGGAGAGGGGGCCTGTGGGAAAGAGCATTGCTACTTTCTCAATTCCGAGACATTTTCTCAGGTTAGATTGGAGCTGCAGCAGTGAAAATCTTTATTATGACTTTAACAGATTCCATTAATCAGATACCTAAATGATGCCAGCCTGCTATCACTGTCTAAAAAAAGAATCACATTGACAGAATACCTGCCTTCCTCATTGGAAGCTTAGAGGTCATACTGGGGAGACCTGTTGTCGGGGAGACTGTCTATTCCTCCATATCTTCTGAGGCCCTGAAAAACCGACCCTTTGTATGGCCAGAGAATGACCTTGAGTGAGATAGGCCTTAACTACCATGATCTGAGCACCAACTCCTTTCTCAACGTTCACTCTTGTTTGTTGTCATTCTCCCCACACTTGCTGAGCGCGGACAGTATGCCAACCCCGTGCAAACCCTGGGGGCTGACAGGAACGGAGCCTTTGTAGCCCCTTTCCCCAAGGAGCGTTAGAGCCCAGGAGATAGGCACTCACACACACCACACAAACGTCATTGCTGTCATTACGACTCAGTACTGTGAAGGAAGCAAGCGTGTGACAGGGAGACCCCATCCTGTTGGGGTCGCTCGGGAGGGATTTCTCTGTGTGGGAAAGTAACTGAAGTGGAGTAGAAGAAGCAACTCGGGGCAGAAGGGACAGGGTACGCCAAGGCCCTGGGAAGGGGAGGGACAGTGGGGACCAGCTGGCTGACCATGGAGCCAGGGCCTGGCCAGGCAGGAGCTCCAGACTACTCTTTGTTCTGAAGACAATCAGAAGCCATTTCAACGTTTAAAATACAGGAAAGACCTCATCAGATTTGTGATTTTCTATGACAGTAGATTGGAAAGAGGGCAAAGGGAAAGCATATTTGTAAACATTTTGCATATCGGAAGGTGATTTGCATTCAAGCTCCACGTGGGAGATGGTGAGCTGGAATACTGCTGGCAGGAGAGCTGGGGTGAAATGAATGGACTGGGAGGCTATTTAGCGGTAAAGCCATCAGGATTGGGTGTGGGAGTGAGGAAATACTAACAAGCATCATAGCTGACTCTCAGGTTTTGTCCTGTGCTGCTGGTAGGATGGGGTTTCCAGTCACTGAAATAAGAGATGGAAAATGGAAGATGACTCAGTTGAGGAGGTGGGCAGGGAGTGTAGACTGACTTTCAAGTGTCTGTGAGGCCCACAAGGAGAGGTTTAAGGTGGGCACTTGGGTATAAGAGTCTAGCATGCTAAGTGGGGGTCTGGTCTAGAGAGTATGCTAACCAAGCACCATAGCTTTATAAATTAGATTCATCACTCCATAGGGATGCTTTGAGCTTTGGTGGCTCAAGCGCTTTAAAAAGGCAGAATGGATGAGGAATAGAGCTGGAAAGGAACTAAACTCATTGAATTGCCCTTCCTCAGAGCTTCAGACCTTCTCTGACCTGCATCTGAGCTCCTCCGTTGGGGTCCTAAAACCATAGAGCTCAATAACAGCTGGGTGGCTCATGCTCTGAAATAGAAAACTCTATGACTTTAAAAATAATTTTTGCCCACTGTGAGATGTACAAATAGATTGCAAAGAAAAATGCCTAAGCAGATGTGGTTTACGAGTTTGGCAGTGTTTGATCTGTTTTTGTCTTTAAAATTATTGCACGGTTTGTGGGGAAATGTTTATAAATGCATTTACATGTGAACTTGGCTAATGAGTCAAGTTTACAGCATCAACTGCTGATTAAATGGGAAAGTTGCATCTAGGTCCTGAGCTTTAGGTGTGTTACAGCAGCTTATTCATGTGTTTCTTGTAACTTCATGGTGAACGTTTATGTATCCTGACCCAGGCTCTGCTACAGTTTTGTTCCTGTCCTTGTATCTTCTTTTAGATTTTCCCCAAGGGCACTAGTCTTGGTGAGAAATGGTGAGGTCCCGGGTCTAGTGGCCAGGCATGAGGAGCCAGCAGAGAGGACTTTTCACCATGCTCTTCACTCCCCGGCACGTGACGAGCCCTGCACCTGTCCACATACCATCAAGGACATCCAAGGTGCCTTCCAGCTCTGACTCAGGGTGCAGAGGCGTGCTGCAGGATTCAGGCCCTCGCTGCAGTCCACAGAGGCTCAGCCTGGGCAGCGACAGCCGAAACTCAGTGGCCACCCCGTCCTGACCTTCAGGCCCTGTCCTTATTACCCCTTTGTCCCAACTCCCGAGAGGCCAGCCACCACAATTCTACTCAGCATCCTGCCCAATTTATTAGAAAGGACTAATTGTGAGCTCCATTGGTCATTTAAGCACCTTTTCTCTGATTTCCTAGAAAACAGCGATGTCAGAAATATTTTATCTGAAGATTTTTGGACACTCAATAGTGTTATTTTTGTGTATTTGTATATGGTCAGGTCTATACATTTTGTTAACTGTAGGAAACAGCTTTTACGGTTTGGTTAAGTGAGGGTGAGGCTTGCTTTTCTGTTTAATGACATGCATATCTTAAACTGTTGCTTTTGTGACCTTGAGTTATAACTTAACAATAAATTTGAGGAAAATATTATCAGGAAACCTGAGAAAGAAGTGATTGACTTTTGTTATTGTCTACCTTAAAAGCTAGAGATTACAGATAGAGATTACATGTAGTATTTGGAAGTTGGCTGGCTATTCCACTGTGGTTTTTAAAGCACTTCTGTATCCAGCTATTTTGCAAAAAAATGCTGATAAACTCCGGAAGATAGGCGTGTTTTTATGACTTGATTTTAAGAGTAATGACTTAATGAAACTTAGATACTTTATCTGAGGGAGGCAAGGATTAATAAAATAGCCGAGGTATAACTGCAGATTCGAGATTCCACAATTTGCTTCCTTTTCACATACTTTGTAAAGGAAATGGTTAAGATCAATAGATAAGCTTTCTAAGCTTGAACAGTGCCTGCTTTCTGAACGAAAAGAGCTATAATCCCATTAAAATGTCTTGCCACTAATGAAACCTCAGGGCCCAGCTTCAGATATTTTATTTGATGGCACAGGTTTTATAATGCTGTTACTAAAGCACTGAATCCTGTTGCGGAGTTTCTGAATATGAAATAACGATGAATTTCCCGACAGAGCAGCAGAGAGGCTGCAGGCCGGACTGGCGGCGTACCCAGCGGCAGCGTGCCTTCTCCCAGTTACAGGTGACTGAGACTCTGGTCCCCTGCCCCAGGACTTAGGCATGGAGGGCCCTGAGAAGCCTAGAGAAATAGTGTTAGTTGCAGGTACCTGGGTGTGTCTGGAACCACTAAAGCACACCCCGCAGTTTCCCTCCTGACTTTGGAACTGGATGAGAAGCAAAAGGCAAGAGACAAATGGAGCTCTGTTACCGATAAAGCCAGTTGGAAACCGTGCCTCAGATGTGTAGCCGCCAAGGACTGTCTGGAATCTGTCTCACTCACACTGTCAGCCTTGCCACAGCAGGGGCGGCCAGTGTCTGGTCAGCTCACCTGCGGGCAGAGAGCAGTGGGAATGCACCCTCTGTGGGCAGGCAGAAGGGGACGAGAGGAAGGGTGGGAGCTAGGCATGCTCAGGACCTCTTCCCCACTCCCCCTGCACACTGGACACACCCCCTCCCAGGAAAAGGGGTGAGTGCTGGGGAGTGGGATGGGGCCAGAGAAGCCAGGAAGGTTAACTGCGAATTCTGAATCCCGTGGGAACATCAGACCAAGGACAGGAAGTTGTTCGTAAAACATTCCAAAAGAGATGGAAAGTAATGATCAGCATACCTGCAGAAAATAACCAGACATGTTTCTATACGTTTTGAAATAACGTTTTACCATACGAGAATTACACATGTACAGTAGAAAACCTCTGTACTATATATAAGGAAGATGAAACAAATCAATGTCACCCACCCCACTAGTAACAAAAATGCAGCATATATACTATTTTATATCCTGCCTCCTTTCACTTAAGAATATCATAAAGAAGTTTTACTAAATCTAGGAAATGATGCTATGAAACATAACAAATAAAACTTTCCCTATTTTTGCATATATGTTAGAGGACTTGCTTTCAACTGTTTGTGAGATTGGATCCTTGGTAAATGGATAGTAAAGCAAAGTAAAATAAAGCACAGTATGAATGTGTATCAATCAGTGTTCTTAGATGCAAGCAACAGAAAGTGGCTCTGGCTGACCAGGCAGAAAAGTGACTGGCTAGCTTGCAGAATTGTTGGGAGAGCTGGAGAGCTGGGATGAAGGTTGAGCTTCCTGGAACAGCACCTGACACCAAGCCTCCGAACTGGTCTGACAAGAAAAGGCCACCTCTTCTGAGCTCTCAGTGACATATGGCTTCTGTGCCAGGGCCTTAACTTTATCGCAGCTGCTGGCCCTGCCAGCATTGAAGCTCTCTCTGTGTCAGGTACTCGGCTGTCACCTCTCCTGCCACCACTGGAGAGAGTAAGCCTTCCTTCTTCCCCTTTTGCACCACCAGTGCCTGATTCTGCCTCCCATGCAGGCTTGTTTATTTGGCAGAGCCCAGGTCACATGCCTCTTTTCTTGAGCTATGAGGAAAACTGGCTAAGCAGGTGTTTAGCTTTTTCTCTCTTGTTGGAGGGAGGCAATCTTGTCTTGTCTAACTTGGACTCATAAAATGATGAACTCATCAAGCACAGAATGAAGTTCAGGCAGTGGATAGCCACATGAAAGAAAACTGTTTTGCATGTGTCATGTTGTTATGAGTCCTTGTTTTAACGAATGTTTTCAAATAACCAACCTGCCCATCCCACAGGTCAGTAAGGATCAAATAAGATGAAAAATGCTTTGGAAACAATAAAGAATACATAAGCGATAGTTATTCCACCCCTTAATCAATTTATCTATATCTCCTTTGCAATCCAATCTCCATCTGAAACTGTTGTTTTGAGGATTAGCATGCATCTTCTAATAAACCACCCAGTGACTTCTAGCTTGATTCTTTGGCAGCAGCTGATACCTCTCCCACCCCGACACCCAGTCCCATCTCCACATGTACTTTTAGTCACTTGCCATCCGATATAGATTCTTCCCCTTCCCCCTGCCATGGTATATTCTAGGGCTCCATTTCCAGAGCTCTATTCAGGCCCTGTCATATTCTACCACGAACAATCACAGTCACTGTCATTCTACTTGTTGCAACCACGTGTCTTCTTGAAGCACAGATCTCATTACCTACCCCTGCTCCAAAACCATCAATGGCTCCCCACTACTCACAGAATAAATTCTGTTTCCAAGGGACTTCATCATTAGGACCCTGGCTTTTCATCCAGCATTATCACAGTCCTCAAGGGACATCCCCAACGTCCTCCACTCAAACCAATTACTGTGGTCTCCCAAACATACCCACCAGGCTTTGCTCACACTGTGTCCTGGAGTGCCTTCCCCCATCTCCAGCTGTGGAAACATTTTCTACTCTTTTATTTCTAAATCTCTGTTGTGTCTGTAATAATTTCTCCTTTTTTATTCTGTTTTATTTGAATCTTCTTTTATTGGTCAGTTTTGGCAGATGTCGATCTTTTCAAACCTTTTTTTAAAAAACCCATCTTTTCATTTTATTCATTTTTTTTTGTTTTTGTAGTTTTCTATTATAATGATGCCTAACTTAATTATTCCCATCTTTTTGTTAATTTGGGTTTGCTGTGGGATTTTTTCCAACTTTTTAATTTGAATGCTTAGTTCATTTATTTTTAAAACTTCTTTGTTTCCTCATAAATGTATTGAAAGCTATAACACGTCCTCTAAATACTGTTGTAGCCACATCTCCACATTTTTCACACGTAATGTTTACATTCTAATTCAGTTATAAATATTTTTCTACTCCATTTTTCAAGGTCTTTTTTATATGCTACCTCCCCCATCACACATCCAGAGTCTAGTTTACTCTGCTCTCTTTGACTTTGAGAATTTTTTCCCTTTTGCTATTCTTTTCATAATTTGCCTTGTAGTTATCTGTGTGGATGTTTTAATCCCTACAGTGAACAGCCTGTCCCTGGGCAATGTCTAAAGACTGCGTATTGTTCATCTCTCCTGGCTCCAGCCCCCTACCATGCAACAATAATGTGTGCTTATTATTATTAGACTGTCTGGAACAAAGGATTTTATTTTTAGCTCCCATGTACAGAATGATCAATCAGTAGTCTCAATCCACAAGCACTTGTTAAACATCTTTTGCAAGTCACTGTGCAAAGTCCTGTGGATGTTTAAACAAGGTTAAACTCCTGAGGTCCCACCTACGACATGGCCAAGTTTGAAAGAGAAGAACAGCATTTTTGGGTCTCTAGAAATAGAATTCTGCAGTGAGAGCATTTGTGTCTTATGGGTAGGGAAAGTCATGCTGAAGCTGCAAGAAGGTGATTAAATGGCTGCAGAGAAATCGAGTTGAGTCTCTGATTGAGAATTGACAGCAGAATTGGCGGGGGATAGAAAAAAGCTAGCATTAACATTGAAAGAGTACAAAATACTGGCATAGGTATGACAGGAAATACCCGCCTACATTGATATTATCAATGGGGATAAATGGACTGTGATGGTGGTCACTGAATTAAAACAAGTATGTAAAAATTAATTACTTTACTAGCAAATATTTATGGAACACTTACTAAGGTCCTGGTGATAGTTAGGAACATAACAGTTCTCATTCTCATAAAGCTTACATTGTAAGAGAGAAAAATAGATTAATAAGTGCATATATATCATCATTGTTGGTTTTTACAGTGCTCTGAGGACAAATAAAGCAGAATAATGGCAAAGAATGTGGCATAGGGGTTGCGTTTTTAGATATGGCAGTTGTGGAATGCCTGACCTTTTGAGCAGAGACGTGATAAGTGAGGGAGCCAGCCTTGTGAATATCTGTGGGAAGAGCCCTCTAGTCAAAAGGGACAGCAAATGTAAAGACCGAGGCAGGAGCATGGCCAGAGTCCTTGGGAATAAGAAGCTAAAGGATGATTGTATGAAAAAGGGCAGTATCAGCTCAGCTAGGGCCTCATAGGCAGCTGGAAGGCTGGTCATTTCTAACCTGCTCCATATCCCTTTCCCAAACAGTTGTTTCCTAAGACAGCCCCTGATCACTGGGTATATGAGCTGTGTATCCATCGCTGACTAGTCCTCAAGATAAGTCAATCCAATTTCCCCTGAGCATTTGGATGTGAGACTTTATCAAAGTGATAGGAGGCCAGGCAAGGCTGGGCCAACTATGTTTGGTTCATGTTTCTGGAACAGGAATGAGAAGCAGCATGAGTTAGGAAAGAAAAAAGTACAAGAGACTATTGAGTCTTGTGGAAGAGAGGAGATATGATATGCCAATTTCTGATCTCAGACCTTCCTGAGGTCAGCTATACTTCCTGTTTTCAACTTCCGTAAAACACCTACGCCCTTCTTATTAAATTCATGTACCTTAAGCCACCTTGAGTGAGCTCCTACTTGTTTCAACCCAGTGGTGGCTGACTCAGACACCATTCTATGCCAAGGAGAGGCACGGAGATGGAGCTGTTGACACTGAGTGGGCAAGGTCCTGGGATTGGGCAGGTAGAGGAAGACCTCATAGGGAGCTCATAGGTCTCAAAAAATGCAGTGGCTGTTGGCACCTAGGGAAATATTTTTAGTTTTCCTTTTTTTTTAGGGCAGTGTCACTGGCCCTCATATGTGGGACCGAACCGGGGCCACTGGCTTCCTAAGCCAGGGCTTAACCACTGCGCCACTCGGCCGGCCCCTATTTTTAGTTTGCTTAATGCTTACTTAACCACCAACTGTTATCCATTTTTGAAGAAATTGAGATGTAATGTACATACAATAAAATTTATTCTTCTAAAGTCTACAATTTGATGAGTTTTGATGTATACATTTTTGTAACCTCCACCACAGTCAAGATACAGAACATATGTCATCCCCAAAAGTTCCCTTGTACCTCTTTGTAGTCAATCGCCTCCCCTTATGCTCAGTCCCTAGCAGCCACAGATCAATTTTCTGTCCCTATAGTTTTGCTGTTTTTACAAATGTCCTATAAATGGAATCACACAGTATATAACCTTTTATGTCTTCCTTCTTTCACTTAGCATAACACATTTGAGATTAATCCATGTTGTTGCATGGATCAATAGTTTGCTCTTTTTTCTTGCCATTTTATTTTTATCCAATTATATAGACATACCACAATTTATAATTTTTTCATATTTTAATTCTTTTTTAACTTTTTAAAGTTTTTATTTACAGTTTTCTTTCAATATTATATTAGTTTAATGTGTACGGCATAGTGGTTAAACACTTATAAAACTTACAAAGTGATCCCCTGATAAGTCTAGTACTCATTTGACACCATACATAGTTGTTACAAAATTATTGACGAGATTTCCTAGGCTGTATTTTACATCCCCATTGACTATTTTGTAACTACCAATTTGTATTTCTTAATCCCTTTACCTTTTTTCATTGAGTCCCCTAACCCCCCTCCTATCTGGCACATATCACAATTTACTTACGCATTCACAACCTGAGTTGCGTTTTGGCTTTTTTCCATTTTTATTCTGAATAAAACTACTTAGAATATTCACATGAAGTCTTCGTGTAGACATTTGTTTTTGTCTTTGGAGGGGGGGTAAGTCCATAGGAGTGGGGTTGGTAGATCACATGTAAGCATATGTATAATTTCATAAGAAAACTGTCCATATTAGTCAAAATTCTCCAGAGAAATAGAACTAGCAGGGTGTGTGTGTGTGTGTGTGTGTGTGTGTGTGTGTGTGTGTGTGTGTGTTTCAAGTTAATCTTTGTATATAGTGAGAGATAAGGGTCGAGGTCTTTTTTTTTTTTTTGTATATGAATATCCAGTTGTTCCAGTACCATTTTTTGAAAAGACCATTATTCCCCTTTAAATTATCTTAGCATTTTTGTCAAAAATCAACTTATCATTTTTGCTGGGTCTATTTCTGGACTGTATTTTGTTCCATCAATCTACACGTCTGTCCTTACATCAATAGCACGTTGTCTTGATTACTGTAGCTTTATGCTAAGTCTTGAAATCAATGTGAATCCTTCAACTTTGCATTTCCATTTATATTTTAGATTCAGGCCCTTTACGTACAACTTTTAGGGTCCATTTGTTGATTTCTACAGAAAAGTCTGCTGGGATTTTGATTGAGATTATGTTGAAACTATAGATCATTTTGAGTGTAACTGACATCTCAGTATTGACATATTAAGCCTTCCAACCCATGAACATTGTATATCTCTCCATTTATTTGGATTTTTTTTCCTAATTTTTCTCAGCAATGTTTTATAATTTTCAATGGATGTACTTTGTTAAATTTATTCCTGTGTTATGTTTTTTATATTCTTTTTTAATTTTAATCTCCATTTGTTCATTGCTGGCATATAAAAATGCAATTGATTTTTGTATATTGACCTCCTAACCTTGCCAAACTCAGTTATTAGTTTTATAACTTTGGTATTTTTTTTGAATTTTCTATGTAGATGATTGTTTTTACAGTACATAAAGAAATTTTACTTCTTCCTTTATTTCTTTTTTCTTGCCTTATTGTACTGGCTAGGACTATCAATACTGAATAGAAGTGGGGAGAGCATTGGTCTTTCATCATTAAGTATGCTGTTAACTGTAGGTTATTCAGAGATGCCCTTTGTCCAAGTTCACTTCTATTTCTAGTTTGCTGAAATTTTTTATTATTATGAATGGGAGTTGAATTTTGTGAAATGTTTTTCCTGCACACATTAAGATGATTATATAGCTTTTCTTTGTTAATCTGTTGGAATGGTAAGTTACATTGATTGATTTGTGAATGTTGAAACAGCCTTCATTCTTGGTATAAACCCCACTGGGTCATTATGTATTATCTTTCTTTTATACTGCTAGGTTTGATTTGATAATATTTTGCTAAGGATTTCTTACATCTGTTCATGAGGATTATTGGTCTGTAGTTTTGTAAGTTTTCCTTTTTTGGTATAATATTTTTGTTTTGTAAAATATCAGGATAATGCTGGTCTCATATGAATTCTCTCCTCTTCCTCTTTATGAAGTTTATATAAAATCAGTATTGCTTTTCCTTTAAATGTTTGGTAAAATTAACCAGTGAAGCCACTTGATTTTAGAGTTTTCTTTATAGGGAATTTTATAAATATGGCTTCTATTTCTTTAATAGACAGGAGGGTGCTCAGATTATCTATTGCATCTTGAGTAAGGTTTGGAAGACTGTATATCTTCCGAGTAATTTATCTATTTTGTTTACATTATCAAATTTATTAACATTGGGTTGTTGACAATATTTCCTTATTATCTTTGTAACGTCTGTAGGATTTGTGGTGATGTCACATGTCATTTCTGATATAGATAATCTGTGTTTTTTCTTTCTCTTTTTTAATCAGCTTAGCTACAGCTTAGTGAATTCTACTGATGTTTTTTAAGAACCAACTTTTGATTTAATTGATCTTTCTCTGTTTTCTTCTGTTAGGCGTTAAGGTACTGTTTCCTTATCTCTTAAAATCTATGCCCTAGTATGATCAACACACACACACACAAAAAAAAATCTCTTTTTTTTTTCCAGGAGATTCCCAGAATGCTTCTAACAGATTTTTTTTTTCATATCCCAGACACCAAATCTGGTTAAAAGCCATATATCTCCCATGTATGCCAGAGTCCAACATGAGTTGATCCATCTTTTCTTGAGGCAGAATGGTGAAGTGGCTTTAAAAAAGTCACACAATTTCTGGAATCTACCACTTACTAGCTATATAGCCTAGGTAAGTACCTCATTTCTGAGAAATAGGGATAATAATACTTGTTTCTATGTTATTATGTAATATATATAAAATGTTTAGTATAGAACCTGGCACTTGTTAAGAAATCAACAAACATTGACTCGTCATAATATTATGTATGCTAAATATTTTCAGTTTTCCAAATATAAAACTTATACTATTAATATAATTTGCAAGCACCCAAGGGATGTTTGTGCTTCAGATGAGGATTACTGTCCTGAGTTTTCTAGATTTGTTTTATTTACCAAGCATGAGGGCTCACACTAACTTTCATGATTACCCAGTCAAAACCACTATATTCTACAATTGTAATAGTTTTCTAGTAAGTTTTAAGGCAACTTTCTTGTTTACATATGCATATAGGATGTGGTGTATGTGTGTATGTGTGTGTAATGGTTTTAGATGTTGTGTAAATATATACTGTGCAAAATAGACTGGCATCAAATCTGAATAAAACTTGTCGTCATTAATATTTTCTATTCTGTCTCTCTTCCTTTTGTAATTTTTTTGTTGTTGAAAAAACGAACTGGTCGATTTTCCTATAAGACATCCAGTGTCTGGAGTTTGTTGACTGTCCCCTGTGGTGTCATTTAACATGCTCTTTAGTCAGAATTGGAGGCTTCATTAGATTTAGTTTCGATTATTTTTCATAAGGCTATTTCATAAATGGTTTTCTCAATGTATTAATATATTGGGCATTACAAATGATGACATTCTAATTGTACCATTCATTCTCTCCTTTATTAGATGGATGTTCTCTATAAAGAGAAATTTCCCCTTGTCAACTATCTGATTCCCTTGAAGTACAGGTCATGTTGGAAAGGCAGGATAATTGCTTGATTCTTTTCCTTTGTTTACCAAGTTTTCGAAATAAGGAGTTGGCTTGCTCACATCCTCCGTGTGTAACCAGTGAGAAATTTGTATTGTTACTGTTGACTTTAGTGCCATGAATTTGAACACATTTGATGTTTTTAAATTCATTGTGGTTTGGCCAATAGGAGTCTATTAAAATTGACTCCTGAATCCCTTTCACATAATCCTAGTCATTTTTGATAGTTTCCTGACTTCTGGTGTGATAAGATATTCCAGGTTTATCTTTCATATTTCCTGCTCCAGACCTGAAATCAATTGTTTCTCTTAAGAACCTTGTTTTCTTTTAGTGAGAAATGGTGAAGACCACAATCCATTGTTACTGGGTTGCCTATTATTTTTAGGCCAGTTTAATGAACAGAGTTGGGAACTACGTGTGTTTTTTTTTTTTTAAAGATAAAAGACATCATAAATTCATGTGATCCTTCCCATTCAAATTCAACACTACAATCCTCTTTAAAAAGAGAAACATTTGCATAGAACCATACAACTTCAATGAACTCCAGACTCATTTAAGAATAGACAAATGAAAATAATACTATAAAAATGTCTTTTAATTGCAAACTGTCACTGCAAAGTAGAGGTATTTTGCATTTATTAAGTAATAATTTAGTTCAAGTGGTAAGAGCAGAAGATTGGATTATTATAGAAATTAAAACCTCTATAAATTCTCCTATAGTTCTAGGGTCCCTGAGAATAGGGAAGGAGCCTTCTGTTTGAGAAGCCCTTTCCCAGGCTAAATCTCTACGTTATTCTTTTGTGACTTCATTAATTACACCTTTTACCTTTTTTCCATTAAACTTCAGAATGGGCACTGAAGCATCTGAAGTAAATTATTTTTCATATCTTTGCTTAGATGGATTTCACGATTATTTTTGTCTTACAATAGTAAAAATTTGATGGGAATTGTAATCACTTCAGTCTTTTGCTGTTTTAAAACCTGAGATTTTTAAAACTATCTAAAGACACACACATACACACACATACACACACACATACACATACATGAACCAACTTTTAACCCCATACACATAAATGAAGAGCGGGCTAGGGGCGAGGTTTTTGTTATTCATGTTACAAAGTATTCACTTGAGCATTTTATTCATAAAGCTAGATCCCCTAGTACATTTTAAATATGATTCTCTGTACAAAAATCCGATTTGTATGCAGCTCTTCAGCTGCATATCTCTTGAGTGCATAAAACTATAGCTCATCAGTTGTTTTTTCGGAAGAAACGATACCATCTTCAGAGGTTGCTGGTGCTGCTCACCATGGATTTTGGAGGAAGGCGTTTCTGGTAATGTCATGATATGTGAAAAATGCGCCGCGCTTGAGCAGTGCAGGTGGCCTGATTTTCCTGAGTTTTCTTCCTTTCTCTCTCACATATGTCCTGCCTCTCTTTTTCCTATGTTGAATACCTCTTCTCTGGCTCTGTTTGAAGACCGATTATCCATTGTTTCCTAATGAAATATAATTTCAGCATTATTGTTCATAATCATGATTTTTAAAGATCATGACAATATTGACGATATTAATCTTTCATATTACTTTAGCTCTTCTGTGTTTCAAGTCCACATCCAATTGACAGTGTTAGACAAGACACTGATTTTCTGCATTAGAACGTCTTCATATTAGAACTGCCTCTTAGCCTGGGCCTGCTACTCTAGGGCACTGAAACGTGCTTTGCCTATTTGATTTCCTTGGGCCAATGGCGTATCACTAAAGCAGCCCATACCATGTGGTGAGAACTTTTCTCATATAGAGAATGACCTAAAGATGCAATTCATGGTTAACTCATATCTGAAGCTGAAAGCTGCTGCTGGTGTCACCTTCTAAAATTAAGCTTCTGGCTATAATTAATAGCTGCAGCCCTTGGGCATTCAGTGTTACTGCTGGCTTGATTGTTCACAGGGAGAGCTCCAGGATGTACCTTTTAACTCCTGTTCCGCTAGGCCAGCTTGGAAAAGGTGATGCAGCATTAGAGAACCTCGTATTTGAACTTGTTCTCAAGGGCAAATGCCTCGGTGAACTGAATGTGGGTGGAGAGAAAACTTTGATTAAGTTCTCTTATCCTGCAGCTATCAGGGGAAATAACATTTACCTGAGCAGAAGGTGAGCCAGGACAGTAAATGCAGAGAGGGTTAGAGTCCCTCACTTTTGCCCTTGCAGCTCGAGTGACAGAAGAGTTAGAAGTGGAGAGCTTTGGGTGAAAGTCTCAGCTTTCTGGCTCAATGGCTGTTTTTTTCACATGTATAAAGTGTTCGAGGTGCTACCTCTCCTTCATGCTTTGCATGACCATATGCCCGAATGCTGGACTTATGTGCCCCAATGCTGGACTTATGTGTCAGTGTAGGTCCCAGCAGGTCATTTAGGAGAGTTTAATGAAGGGACTATGTAAAACTATATGTTGAGGGTTATGGAAAACAGCAAGAGATGGTGCAACATCCTGGGCTTTGCCACAGTGGAGTGCCTCTCCCCTCTGTAGGCCTGAAAGGGCTGGAAGAAGGAAGATTATCAAACCCTGGAGAGCGTAGCTGTCGCTGTAAGAGAGGGCCACCTGGCAGGAGCTGTGGCCTGTGGGAGAGGTCGGCCCTGGTGATCCAGCAGATCAGGAACTGGAGGAATAGACACCCAGCACTCACTCCCCTTCCTCTCTCTTACCTCCTATCAATGCCTCCCATTGCCTGAATCCAACAAGAAGCCACAGGATAAGGTAGCCCGTTGAGGCAAAAGGGCATCCCCCTGGAACAGAGGACAAAGGGAGAATAGATCCGGAGAGACAGATAGAAAATACCCAATAACATCTCTCTCGTATCATGTATACTAGTGTGGATTGTTCTATATAGGAAAACGACAAGTCTGGACAAGCAATTCAGATACCTGATTTCACATCACTTTGTGGGTTTGAAGTAAGAACTCCAATGATAATTGGACTAAAAATAGCAGTAATCATCATTGTTCTCATCTTAATATTTATTAGGAGACTGTGTGCTGGTTACTATTTTAAATACTTCATCTATATTAACTCATTAAATTCACAAAGAATCCCAGAGGATACATACTGTATTTAGTCCTCCATCACAGTTGAAGAAACTGAAGCATTAGAGAGTTTAAGGGATCTGCCCACAGTCTTACAACTCAGAGGCAGGATTGCAACCCAGGCTCTCAAGCTGCTCTCCTGCCCCATACTGCCTCTTATTCAATAAAGTCAAAGTATGTAAAATACATTGGCAAGGAGGGGGGTTGCCATGTTCAGTAATGATTAATGTTTGCTTCCGGTTGATAATTGGAAAGAGATTTTATATGTTAGAAATCTCTTCCCACACTTGAGAATTTTAAGTTTACAAGGCAAAGTTCATTTGTGGGTTACTAGCAATGACTCCACCTAGAACAATTTAGTGATGGCTTTTCTCTCTCCCTCCTTTAATCTTATTATTATTATTATTTTAATTGGGGAATTGGGGAAGGGAACAGCCAAGTTCTTGTCCTTCAGTCTTAGTTGTGGAGGGCACAGCAAGCTCCAAGTCCAGTCGCTTCGCTCAGCTCAAGGTGCCGAGTTCATCTATTAGTTGCTGGTGGGCATAGCCACCATCCCATGCGGGAGTTGAACTGGCAGTCTTGTTATTAAGAGCACATGCTTTATCCACTGAGCCATCTGGGTGGCAGCTCAGCTCAACTCAAGGTGCCGAGTTCAGTCTTTAGTTGCAGGTGGGCATAGCCCACCATCTCAAACTGGCAGCCTTGTTGTTAGGAGCACATGTTCTCACCAGCTGAGCCATCCTGCCACTTGTTGACAGCTCAGCTCAGGGCGCAGCATCACTGGCCCATGTGGGAATTGAACCAGCAACCCTGTTGCTCAGAGCTCACATTCTTGGGCAAGCTCTTAACCAGCTGAGCCACTCTGCCGGCCCCTTTAATCTTATTTTTCTTTCCTGTTTTATTCAGACAGAAGGTACTCTTTTTGAGCCTCAGAAGGACAGTTAACAGACCATCATTTGTGGCACAGGCCAGAGAACTTCAGAAGGATAAATTATTTGATTTTTGTAACAACTGTTAAAATCCAGTGTCGGGGCCGGCCGATCGGCTCAGTTGGTTAAGAGTTGGCTTAGAGAGCGAGTTCTGAGCAACAGGGCCGCCGGTTTGGATCCCACATGGGCCAGTGATGCTGCGCATGAACTGAGCTGTCACTGAGCTGCCAACAAGTGGCAGGATGGCTCAGCTGGTGTAACAAGAAGATTGCCTGTTCAAAGGTGGGCTATGCCCACCCGCA
Organism: Aselliscus stoliczkanus; assembly: GCA_033961575.1. Lineage (NCBI taxonomy): Eukaryota > Metazoa > Chordata > Mammalia > Chiroptera > Hipposideridae > Aselliscus > Aselliscus stoliczkanus. Next base: position 162,388,273 of record CM066728.1, read on the forward strand.
ACTAAGATTGAACTCGGTACCTTGAGCTGAGCTGCCGCCAAGGATGGCTCAGAGAATAGAGCGTGTGCTCTTAACAAGGCTGCTGGTTCGACTCCCACACGGGATGGTGGCTGTGCCCACCCGCAACTAAAATTGACACAGCACTTTGAGCTTATGAACTGCTGACAGGAAGCCAGATGGTGACTGGCGCCCTCCACAATGAAGATTGAAGAACAACTTGGCTGGTCCCCTCCCGCAATTCCCCAACACTGTTTCCCTGCCCCAATTCCCCAATAAAATGTTTTTTAAAAAAATCCAGTGTTAAGAAGGCAACTGTTAAAATCCCTGTTTTACAGGTGAGAAGACCGAGTCCTGGAGAGGTGGTTTCTTGCCCAAAGTCACACAGTCAGAAAGCACAAGCCCAGGTCTCACTTGCTCTGGTTCTGTCTTTGCCACAGTGTCTCAGAGACTAAATGACCTGCCCTGGGTCATCAAGGCTGATGAATGAGCTTTTACTTAACCGAAGTCCTTAAGAACTTTCCCGCCTAACATCTATATTTATTTACGAGTTATTCCCATGAAGAGAAGTGGAGAAGAGGCCAGACATTCAGGAGAAAATGTGGTGTCATGGAGAGAGGAGAGGGTTTCTAGAAAAAGAGCATGGTCCCCTATACTAAAGGCAGCAGGAAGTCAGATAATCAAGGACAGGTGACCCTTGGATTTAGACATGTGGAGATCATTGGCGACTTTAGCAAGCTCAGTGTTAGGAAAGGGGTCCACTTAGAGTGAACTGAAGAGTACATGGGCAGCACATCTGGACTGTGCCTTGGCTGAGAGAAATGAAGAAATGGAGTGGTAGCCAGGAGGGTGGGTGGTTCTTTAGAGAGAGGAGATAATAGAACTTGGAAACTGAGGAACAGGACCCATAGACAGGGGAAGGATAACAATGTGGGAGAGAAGGGGAACAACTGAGGAGCAAAGTTGCCTTTTTGGGCTTCATTCTATGTGAACTGTCCCCTGCCCTCATCCCTGGCCCCATCTTCTTGATCGGCATGCCCAGCAGGTTCCCCTTCTTTCTGCTCCTTTCTGCTAAACTCAGCTCTGCCTTCGGATCTGTGCCTTGGCCGTTCCCTCTCACTGGTGTGCTCTGCTCCCCAATCTGTGTATGTCTGGCTCCTCCTTCATGTGGTGACCTCAGATAACATGTCACCTCCTTAGAAAAGACTTCCCGGCCACTGCGTCTGAAGTGGTCCCCTGCACCCGCCTCCAGTCACTCCATTACAGCCCTTTGTTACCTCCTTCCTAGTGCATTTCCTGCTCAGAAGTCACCTCATCAGTGCCTACCCTGACAGCCTCATTTGGGATGGTGACCCGCTGCCCCTCCACAAACACACTTCTATTTACCTTTATCCTGCTCTTTTTATTATTATTATTATTATTAACATAGCTCTTACCCCCTATTAACACAATATATATAAATTATCTACTTCGTATGACTTGTATTATTATCTCTCTCCCCCGGTAGCACGTGATCTCTGTGAGGTAGGAATCGACGTCTGTGCTGTTCACTGATGATCTATCATGCCAGGATGCTGCTTGCCAAGGAATGCGTCTTACTAGTAATATGTTCATTTGAATTGACTTAACTTTTCACTACCTGAAATTACCTTGATTGGTTGTGGGCTTGCTTGTTAATTATTTGCTCTTCATCTAGAATACGAGCAGGGGCCTTAATCAGTCTTACTTGCTGCTGTAAACCCAGCCCTGGAACTGTGCCAGTACAGGTAGGGGCTCACTAAATATTTGTTGAGTGATGGTTACATTCCCTAACTTGACCGAACGCCCAGACTTAAGGCTTTTGACTTGCCTTAAGCTCAGCTGACCCAGGACTCTCAACCTGGACTGTCAGTTATCAGACCTTTGTCATGCTTTGTCCCTCTGGAAATTTCTGGAATTTCAGCATTTGCAATTACACAAAAGATGGATTCTGGCTCCATTTTGTGCAACTTATTATATTATATGGGTGATATTATGCCTGTTTATACTTCTTAATACCTACAGGTGCTTAATAAATATTACTCAAAAAGTAAGCTTAATCATGAACTATTAGCACTAGTAGGAACCTTAGAGGTTATCTAAATCTGTAGCATGTATCATGATTAAAATCGGGAGTGGGCTAACATTAGCATCAATTGTCTAATCATAGTGTGTAGTACAAATTCAACTAAGAAGTAAATATTCCAAGTAGTACCTAGATAACCAACCTTGTTATTAACCAGATACTTGACATTGATATTAAATAAGTGAAGGAAAGGAATCCTGAAGGAATCTTGAACACATGTTGGATATATTGGGTTGTCGGAAAAATCATGACATATATTTTCTGTTTTTCATTGCAAAAAAGTGTCATGACTTTTCCAACAACCCAATACTTAAGAGTTTTATGTAATTGGTTTTAATTCAGATTTTAGCTGAACTTCTTGCATTTACGTTCCACTTATCATAGAGGCTACATACTCCGAAGTTACCCTTTGTATATTTTATATAAGCAACATTAGATGGTTTTTGAAATTTTAATGCTATAAATAAAGCTGTGAATAAATTATTCAAAGTCGAGGAAATGTAATTAAGAGTTAACATAGGTAGAGCTTAACACTTGAAGTAACACTGAGTAAACAAAGTAGAAGTCCACATTAGGCATTCTTTGAACCCACTTTTATTTCAGAACTATGATATGAACTCACAGGTATAGAGATTTAATGGAAACTTATTTGCAAAAACATGAGCTATAAGCAGATGAAGACAAATGGATTGTGTCTACTCTTCTGCATTTCCCGAAATTTTAAGTAAAGCTGCTTAGAAGTTCCCTGTATCGTATAATAAGATTTTAGAACATGTCACTATGCCTATTATTTTCCATTGTCTGCTTAAGAAGCTTCTCTGGTTAATAAGCTTTGCATTGAAGGGCCCAGAACATCTAAGAGGCTAATAGGCACCCTTTGGAGTGGTTGACACACGCTCAGCTGGCTCTGTCCAGCACTATCTGAATGTTTCTTCCTGTAATTGTCTGCAGAGGAGAGCCGTTAGCCAAGAGCTCTGTAGCCAGACTTTCAATGACTCTGACTCCTTTTCACAGCGGGCAGAGAAGGGCTTGTGACCCTTATTTCTTCTCTCAGTGAAATTACTTTTCTATTTCTGCATAACAGATTACCGTACACTTATCAGATTGAAACAACACACATTTGTTATCTCATAGTTTCCACGAGTCAGGAGTCTGGGCACAGCTTTGCTTTGTCCTCTCTTCAGGGTCTCGCAAGACAGCCATCAAGGTGTCTGTCTACTGGGCTACATTCTCATCTGGAGGCTTGGCCAGGGAAGAATCTGCTTCCTTGCTCATTCTGGTCGTTGGTAGAATTTATTTCCTTGGGGCTGCATGCCTGAAGGCCCAGCTTTTGCCAGTTGCAAACTGGTTATCTAAATCTGTAGATATCCAGCCCACAGATATAGTCCACAGCTCTTTGCTATGTGGACTTTTCAACATGGATGCTTACTTTATCAAGCCAGCAAGGAGAATCTCTCACTACAATAATCATGGGAGTGGCTCTCCCATGTCACTCTGTGGGTTAGGAGCAACTCAAAGGGCATGTCTGCACTCCAAGCAAGGAGTTTATACAAAGGCAGGAAGAGGACAAGGCAGGGTCACTGGGGTCATTTTAGAGTGTGTCCACCATGCAAGGTATCTCATTCCCACACTGGTGCTTTTGCCTTTTAGCCATCATATCCGTCATGTCGTGTGCTGAAGTGAGTGGTGGCATATAATGAAGAAATCTGGGCTTTATTTTTTTTTAGTTGTGGGACTCATTTGTGTTCCTTTCTCATGCTTCTTTCTGTGTTGTGGGATCTCTCTTGGTTACTTGGAGGGTAGTAGAGAGTCCCTGAGGATAATGGAAGGAAAACAGAGAATTGGCTCCTGAGAAAAGGGAAATTTGTTTCCAGAGTTTTGGGGTATTTGTCATTGGTGTTTCATGTGGCATTAACACAATTTCCACTTGGTTTTTTTATGATGTCACCCAGGAAAGCCCTTTGGATTATAAGAGTGAACCGACACCTAGGTAGCTCATGTACTGTTGAAGGAATTCTGCAGTCAGGCTGGGAGCTGGTTCAGATGAACTCAATGAGCATATCCCACCCACAAATGCTCTATATTTGCTATAAAATTAGAAACTCTACCCTTCCCATGCAGGCCAGTTAAGGAAGGATATATTCCCCAGAGACCTAGTTAACGGAAGAACTGTTTTTCAGAATGTGTCAGAGAGAGAGAGAGAGAGCAAGAGAGAGAGAGAGCAAGAGAGAGAGAGAGAGAGAGAGAGAGAGAGAGAGAGAGAGAGAGAGAGAGAGAGAGAGAGAAGGAAAAAATAAAAACCTCCCTAGGGTGAATCTAACTGCATTGAACTATAATGAATCTAAAGACAGTATAATCTGATAAACAAACAAACCAAACCCTTAACATTGAGAGTGCCCATATTTTTTGTAATTATAATGCAGTGTATTTCTGTTTATATTTTTACTAATGACTTGCTTTTGAAGTACTTTAGGAAAGGCCCACAGAGTGCATTAGCTTTATTCAAAATAAATAATGGGTCAGCACTGTGCTACATTGCATGGAGGGTTTGAATAGTGACTAGAAGGCACTTTTAAGCACTAATGCCCAGAATTACTGAGGTAGAAATCTGCAAAAATAAAGGCATTATTTGAAATAATAATTCTGAATTTATCCAAAAAAAAATTTTTTTGCCATAAGTGCTGTTTTCCTCCCATTGGCCTCAGGATTATAAACTTTGGGGGACATAATGGCTGACATTAGTGTTAAATAAATATGAGAAAAGATGCTATTGGCTTTTATGGATATTGGTATGCCGTAGGACATGACAGAAAATCATAACATTCCTTTTTTTTAGTCTTTCAAAGCTTATTTTCCTGCTTCATTCTCTCAAGGAAATTTGGCCAAGTCTTAAATTAAAAAGTAAATTCAGGGCCGGCCGAGTGGTGCCTTGGTTGGGAGCTGGCTTGGGATGCCAGCGGCCCCGGTTCAGATCCCACATGTGCGTGCCAGGGACACTGCCCTCTACAGCTAAGATGGTGAACAGCAGTTCCACCTGGATCTGGGTTGCTGTGAGTCCTTGAGACGGCATAGCTGCAGCCCCTGCTGCAGTGGGCTGCCATAGGCTACAGTGAGTGGCTGGCAGCCAGAGTGAGTTGCCAATAGCTGCTGTGAGCGGCTGTCCAGAGGCCTGCGACCGATTTGCCTCACCCAAGAAGAGTGCAATGATGATACCAGCATGGGCCAGTGAAGCAATGTCCTCCACAACTAGACTGAAGAACAAAAGGACAGCAACTTGTCTGTTCCCCTTTCCCAGTTCCCCAACACTGTTCCCCTCCCCTAATTCCCCAATTTTTTTTTTAAAAAAAGGTAAATTCATACGAGGTGTGACAATTAAGTTCGTGAACTTGTTGCAATGATGTTGCTAAGCTTTTTTGATATCAGAGGGATTATTCATTATGAATTTTTACCAATTGGACAGTTAACCAAGTTTACTATTTGAAAGTGCTGAAAAGGCTGCATGAAAGTTAGATGACCTGAACTTTTTGCCAACAAGTCATGGCTCTTGCATCAGGACAATGTACCAGCTCACAGGGCACTGTCTGTGAGGGAGTTTTTAGCCAGTAAACAAATAACTGTATTGGAAAACCCTCCGTACTCACCTGATCTGGCCCCCAATGATTTCTTCCTTTACCCAAAGATAAAGGAAATATTGAAAGGAAGACATTTTGATGACATTCAGGACATCAAGGGTAATATGACGACAGCTCTGATGGCCATTCCAGAAAAAGAGTTCCAAAATTGCTTTAAAGGGTGGACTAGTAGCTGGGGTCCATGCATAGCTTCAAGGGGGGTACAGTAATACCTCAGTTTGTGAGCATAATTCGTTCCGGAAATAACTACTCGTATTGTAAGACATCACTCATTTACCAAGTTAAAATGTATTATGTAATGGCAAAAAGCACTACTACTTTTGCACCACCCCAATAGAAACGTTTGCTCATCTTGCAGAGCACTGGCAAACCAAGTTACTTGCAATCCAAGGTTTTACCGTACTTTGAAGGTGACAATAGTGATATTCAGCAATGGGGTATGTAGCACTTTTTCTAGGATGAGTTCGCGAACTTAATTGTCTGACCTTGTATACGTGGCCAAGAGTGCCAGGTACTTCTCAGTTGATAGATAAAAAGGGCAGCATGTTTCATTTTTCCTATTCCCTATATTTGTGAGTAGATGCTTGTTTATGCAGTTTCGCTTACAGCACTTTCTTACTCTCTTGTGTATTATAACAAAATGTGTGGTTCCTAGTCCTTGATGGGGAGGGTGATAATATATTAGAATGGAGAAATATTGATTTGGGTTTTATTTACTGGATTCCCACAGTTGCCTTTTATATCATCCTTTGAAAGTACTAATAGCTCTTAGCATACATTAGTCAAAAAAAGTTTATTCCTTTGCAATAGAAAGAACTCCATGGCCCAAATCTGAACCAGTACAGCTGCTCTTCACTTTGGTAGATGTTATGGCTGAAGCTCAATTTGTCATCAACATGCACATACACCACCAGTATGCTTGTTGCTCTTCACTGACCTTATAGGCTTGTAAAGTATATTGAGAATCTACCGGTTGGTTCTAGAAAAATAGTAACCTCATTGAAAGGCTCAAACAACAATTTGACATAGCCTGTACTTAGCAAATTGCGTTTTCCTAGACCTGGAATCACAGTTAAATGGTAGGTAATGTTTGAATCGCCCCCAGTATCCAAATTAATCCCTTTACCACACAGCTCAGGAAAAAACCTTTTCAAATGATCAGGGTGGCATTGGATATACCGCCCCAATAATGTTCTTAAGAATTAACCTGCTGAATTTATTCCAGGGTAATTTAGGTTGTGATGAAACTCAAACCCCATGGCATATGTTGTACTCTTACATATTCAATTTCAGGGTTGTGCATTAAGTCAAACTTCTTAGAGTTGTTAGGATACATTTTCGACTTTAGTAGCACTTCTTGAATAATAATTATGGTTAATATTAAATTTTACAAAGAACAAATGAAAAGTGTGAATATGTTTTAACTAAAGTAGCTCCAGCAGAGGACAGCAATTTAAACTAATTGGGTCTTTGAGTGACACATCTCTAAGCCTAATTAATGTTGAGCCCTGAGATGGGGCCACCTTGCTGTTTCCCATATTCACTTATCCAAGAAATATCTGTGGGCCTACCATGTGCCAGGAACAGTTCTAACCACTGGGGATAACACAGGGGTCAATACAGATGTGATGCTGGTTCATATGGAACTTATAGTCCATTTGAGGAAGACAATAAGCAAAAATATAACTGTTCAAGAGAAATAACAGCTGGACATAGGTCCCATGCAGAGAATTAAACAATGTATCATGATCAGGAGTGATTAGACAGATACTTTTGGGTGTTCGTGGAAGGTCTCACTGAAAAATACAGACTTTAAACGGAGATCCCAAGGAAGAGCTGTCCTGGCAAAGATGAGGGGAGACAGCATTCAGGCAGAAGGAATAGCTGGCGCCAGCCTGATGTGCCAAAGGCTGGGGAAGAGAACTTTGTGGCTACGGGGAAGGGGAAAGGTGGCCCAACATCGGTGCCAGATTGTACAGAGCCTTGTAAGGCAGAGACGGGAATGTGAACGTATTTTAGCAGAGGTGGAACCCAGAGATCCCTGGAATGTGGGCTCCCTGAAGGCAATCTGAAGGCAAGAGACCCCTAGGAGACTATTGCTGTGGTTCGGTTGTTAGCAATAATTACACATCCGTAACAAAAGCTTGCCATGACCTATTTTCCCTTTGAAAAATGGGAAGAAAACCTGGAAAACTATGTCCCCGTTTGACAGTAGAGAAAGAGAATTAGAAGTGTTTTAAATTTATTGTTGATGTCCATTTAAATTCAACTTCACATCCTTATTTCTCTACATTTATGAAAACTTACACTGTGTAAATTATGCTTTGCTTTAAAACCCTTGCTCAAGAATCAAGTTTTGATCACATCCTTTGAATTTTGTGCCAAATATTGATGTCATGTCTTAGAAATTTGACTTCAGTGGGTTGCTCTCTAGAATTCAGAACACATTTAGCCTTCCACTGAGGCAGGTGTAGTTCAGGTGAGAAGGTGAAGCCAAAGCTTTGGACCTGCCGGGCACCTCACCTGAGCTCTGTGGGGTGGGGGTGGGGTGGCCACATTCAGCTTCCAGGGAGGACAGTAACATGGACTGAACCAGTACTCTCCAACTCTCATAGAAAAATGCTGTTTTGTGGGTATTTTCCTTAGTAATTTAAAAGGGAAAAGAATTAAAAAATTAGTGGAACTATAAAAATTGTTTCAAAATTGAATGTGTTATTCATTCAGCCTGAGCAAATTGGTACAGTAAGAATGAGCATTATTTGCTATGTAAGTGTATGGGCTGTTCCCCCTATTCATCCTAATGCATGTGGATGCCATTTAAAATTCACTATGTTGTAAAGCCATGTTCTTCTTTATTACATATAAAGACCATTTGATTTTTACGGAAAACTGCTCAGACTGCGCAGTATCCTAATTTGGGCCTCCAGGAATTTTCTGTTTCATATCTGGAATCCCTCAGAAGCAGTTTGCCAGCATGTTGTAAATATGGATTATAAATGAGTGAAAATGAAGAAAAATGGATTATGATGATTATAGTCTACATTTTATGTTGCTTTACATTTCTAAAAATACATCCGAAATACCTACCTGATATAATCCTCAGGATATCCGCATACAAGAGGTATTGCAACACATGAAGGGAGAATCAGAGACGTTACTGTGACCTACTCAAGGTCACAAAGCTGGAAACAACAAAACTGCCCACAGTGTTGTTTCCTGTCCAGTGAAGTATGTCAGGCTGTGTCCCCAGTGTTAGTGCCAACTACGTGCATCCGTGGGAGGCTGTGAGAATGCGGGTTTCGGGACCCCACCCCAAGTCTGAATCTCTAGGCTTGGTGTCTAGGAATCTGCATTTTTAAAGGACTCTTCTTCCACAGTTTATCTTTATAAGCAGTAAAATTGAGAACCATTAGCAGATTTAGGCAGGGTCAGCCCTCGGCAAAATTAATGAGGTTGGGGAAGATCTAAATCATTGTGGTCTTCCCTTCAATAATTCCAGCTCACTCCCTGTTTTCTTTGATCAAATCCCTTCTGAGAAGATGCACAAGAGTTAAAAGTACGACTCCTTCATAGAATTTCTGCCTTTCAACAGAGACCAAGTCTTAAGCAAGGAAAGAAAGAAGAACAAAACCAAAGATAAAGTCAGACATTGGCCCATTAATGGTAAAGCTTGGGCCTTGTCTTTCTAGTGGGACACCCTCGGGGAGTCTTTGGGGAGGACCCCCCGGCCCTGCCAAGGGTGTGGACACTTGAGTTATGAGTTCACTGTTGCAGATTCTGTTGCTATGCACTGTGATTGCCAGAATCACAGCTGACCATGAGATACTTTCCAAACATTAGAGGGGATCGCCATGAGTAATTAGGAAATTATCTCTCTTATCCCTACGGACACTTCCAGGGAGAAGTCTTTAGCCTGGTAGGAATTTAGTTCCTGGGCTTTGGCTAGGTTGTTCTCGGGCATGAGAAGAACATGTCGCCAGAAGATTAGGAAAGGCTGCTTGGTATAAACAGGTATGAAAGCAGGCTTTGGTTTCATCACACTGGCCTTAGACGCTGTTGGTACCGAATGACTTTGCGGGCCAGAAGCATCTGTCACTTGCCCTTCTCTCTACAAATGGAAACCTCATGAAATCCAGCCATAGCCTGCCTGTTCTTGTAATGAACTAGACGCAGACGGGCTTCTCTTGAATCACCTTTGGAGATTAAACTCTTGGTATATGATTCATTTCTCTGCTTCGCTTTCTAGAGATGGTTTTGCTGGAGAAGACAGCTGTGACACGGGCAAGCCTTGCAGCGCCTCTTGCCCTGAGACGTGGGGGAAGTGGGCTAATTCTGCTGGGTCTCAGTTTCATCTGCTTTGGCAGGAAGGGCCCTGATGGAATCAGTAGATCACAAACATGATGACATCCCCGGATTCCTGGGACAGTCCCAAACCCACTAGAGTCTCAGAACCTGGGCCCTGGGAATCTGTGTTTTGTGAAAAACTCCCCAGGTGTTTCTGTGCTCCTCGGATTGGCTGGCCACTGTATCAGGTGATATTTAAGACCCCTCTGGCTCTAAAGGAGTAGGACGCAGCATGCCTCCTATTTATCAGGTTGCCACTTGGGACAGTGGAACATGGTTTGTTGCTAATCATAGCCAAAATTGGGTTGCAACTAATTGCTTTGTTTCTACCAAAGACCATGGTTTATTCACATGTAGAAAACAGGTTCAAGATCATAAAACATTTGCCTGCAAAGCCTGCAGAGCCTAACTCACTCATACTTTCCTATTATATTCATGAAGGATGATTATAATGATGGCCAAGCCTCATTAACGCTGTGTGCCAGGCACTCTTCTAAGTATCTGAGATATGTAAGCACATTTGATCCTCACAACCACTCTATATTTTGGGACTATTTTTATACCTTTTTATAGATGTGGAAACAGAGACACAGAGAATAAATTACTTCCCGTGGTCCTACAGCCACTAAGTGGTGGGGCCAGGACTTGACCCTGAGCAAGACTCAAGAGTGATACACTGGGCCCACTGTGCTATACTGTCTTTCCGTGGATGAATGTTGTCACTGGTTTGTCTTCTTTTACTCTAGGTTTCTAGGCTGGTTGACTGGGAGGTTGGTTGGACATTATTCTAAATAGGACAGCAGAGGGGTCACTGGTTTGGCAGGTAAAGATCTGTTTGTCAATTTGGATTTGAGGTGTATGATGGACATTGGGAAAAGGTAGGTCTCACACTCAGAAGAGGAGACATGGCTCAAAAACCAGAAACACCAGAACAGACATGGGTGACACAGGCAAGGAGCAGGATAGAGAATGCTAGCAGCCCCAAAGTAAACAACAGCCATGGGGACTGCCTCCCTCCTGGCCCAGGTGCACCAGGAGCCAGCTAAAGGCAGAGGAGCAGTCCAAGGACATCATGAGAATGAAGAGGCTGCAGTTTCAGAAAACCAAGAGAACACAGATTTTCTCAAATTAGGGAAAGATAAACAGTGTCAAGTAGTGCAGTGTCACCTAAGTGGAAAGCTAGAGACGGGTAGTAGAAATCAGTCAACCAGGAGCTCCTTGGTTAACTTTTCAGGAAAGAATTCTAGTGGTGTTAAAGTACCAAGGTCATGTTACATGAAACAGTGTAAATGTGTTCCATTGAATGAATTGGTGTAATGCTACACAAAAAGTGCCGTGGTTAGTACTTGAAGCACCCCCACTTGCATTAGGATGACTAGCTCGCCAGGCAGTCCAGCACCTTGAAGGTTTGTGTGTCTGTGGTTAAGCTCACCTTGCTGGTGATGAGGAGAGCTACCGTTTTTGGTGAATGCTCACTCTGCGCCCAACGCTGAGCATTACGAAAAGTCCTCTCCATCCCCATTTTACAGATCAGGAGACTGAAGCCCTGGAGTGTTGTGTAACTCACAGTTAGTACAAGGCAGAGCCCAGACTCAATCCCGGTTCACGCGTCAATCCCCAGCAGCACTGCCCCTGCCACCTGTGCCCTGCTGCTGGTTCGGCCCACTTCTTCCTTTCTGGAACCTTGGTATTTGCCTCTGCATCTCCTTAGTGTGGCCGGACTGGCCTCACCTGAACAATGTAACCCCTCACTTGGGCATTTCCCATGAAGGTGGAGTGGGTATAAAGGACCAGGACAGGAGGCCCTGCAGCCATTTTCTGACCCCTGGGGTTTCTGCTGACCAGCCACCGAAGGAAGAGTGCTCCGTTGTCCTGATTAGTCTCGAGGGACAGTCTCTCACTCTCACCCATTCACCCAGCTTAGCCTGTACCTTACAGTCTCTCATTTTCTTTCTGAGTTCTGGCAATGCCAATTTGCAGGGGAGAAGGGGTCTACAATGTATGCCAGGCTTTGTCCTGGCTTCCAGGATAATTTTGTTTTTAAACCCAGTAGACCATGCTCAGGAGAAGTTGCAAGCCACCAGTACTGATTGCCAGATTGAATTTGGAGAGAGATTGAGAGAGAGAGAGAGAGAGAGAGAGAGAGAGAGAGAGAGAGAGAGAGAGAGACCATGCTAGTGACTAGGACCTAGTTTTGCAGTAGACAGACAGGGCTTTGATACCAAGATGTCAAGGAGAGACTGTTTTCAGTTTCGTGTTTAATTGCTTGTTTTCGAGTGTTTGGAATCTTTTTGCTTTTCCTAAGGTTCCAGAGATTTCATGTAACTTTTTCTACGGAAATCCAGAAGAAGAATTTGTACTTTTGTCAGGGAATTTTGTGGGCTGTGCAAAGAAGGAATAGAAAAACTGCTGTTTATGTTGTGAAGCAGAACAGTGTGTGTGTGTGTGTGTGTGTGTGTGTGTGTGTGTGTGTGTGTGTGTGTGGTTTGTGAATAATTAGGTCAGAACACATCAATTAGAACCGAGAATTTAAGAGATGGGTGTGTGTCAGGCTCAAACTTTTTCATAAAGCAGGTTTTATTTTGTATGTAGGTAAAATTTCATCTCGGCCTTTCTGTTTGTCCTAATCTAAGCACAAGCAAGATGAGGAGGAGGCCGGTGTTGTAATATCTAAGAAATTTTGTTGTGCTCTTTGAGATGATGGTGATAATGATGCCATGCCTTGTATGGCTCTTGCTGGTTGGCAGGGCTTGTCCATGTTGTTTGAATCTCACAACACCCAAGTGAGATAGATAAGAGAGAGATTAGCCTGCCTTTCATGGTTGAGGGAGTAGAGATTCAGAGAGGTTAAGCAATTTGTGTAAGGTCACACAGTTAGGTAAATAGCAGGGCTGAGGTAGCCAATGTGTTTGTAATATTTATGAGTTTTGTATTTCCTTCCCTAATTTATAGAGACCCCTCCAGTTGCTTCACTGGTTCTCTCAGCCTTCATGAAGAACTATTATGCAATCACGCAGGAAGTCTGTTTTTAAGGTAATGTTCAAATTGTGGGTTCCTTTTCATGAAAGTGATTTCTTTTCTTATGGCTCCTTAAGATATACATTTCCTTTCCTTCACCACTAGTCAAATGCCTTGAGAGTGAGAACTCTCAAGACTTAAATTTCTTTTGAATGGCCTCAAAGCAACAAATACTGGGCTTGCTTCAATAAATGTTGACTGATGCAGTTTTATAGGCCAGTGTGTGCCTCAGAACCCCCTTAGGTAAAAGGGAACCAAAATGAGTTAAGCACCTGCCATATGCTGATCACTTTGCTAGCTGCTCTGCAAACTGCATCTCCATTAACTTTCACACAGCCTGTCAAGGTAGACATCAGTATCCCTACTTCGTAGATATTATGTTCGGAGAAGATGAGAGACTTACCTAAGGTTCCCCAGCTCATAGGGGGAAGGTTGTGATTTTAACCCAGATTTTTCTGGCTCCAACATGTTTATACCTTTTCCTCTATATAATATATCCTTAAAAACAAAGGCTGAAAGTATTTGCTGGAAACTTTTTATAACAGATCTGGAGCCCTAGCCTCTCTTACTGTCGGTGGCTCTGCTTTGAGTTACAGACCCCACTTCTTTCTCCACCTGGGTCTGCCCTGGCCCTCACCTTGCCTGATTCTACCTGCCACAACCTTGTGGGCTTTCTTTTTTCTTTTTCTTTTTTTTCTTAGCACAAATCAGCCTCAATTGAATATAACTGATGATCCCAACTCCCTTCGTACCTCCATTTTTATTGGTCTTCCTCCATGGAAAGGATCATATCCTTCCTCATGTAATCGTTATTCAAGTACCTACCTTAACCTCCATCTACACTGTAAGCTTTGAGGGGTTTGGAACTTACCCTACTCATCACTGGATTATTCCAGCGCCTAGAACGGTGTCTATTGCACACAGCAAGATGATACTAACTTGAGTGAATTAAATTGAATCACGAGAAGCTGTGCGGTTCCTAGAAGGGTAGCTGGTACCAGGCCAGCTGCTTCTGACAGCAGCTATCACCTAGTCTGAGAAGCGCTGGGGATGCTGCACAAAGCCATTACCTACGGCTGTGTGCTTGTCAAAGAGCCTGAGCTCTGCTCCGTCCCTGTGAACCTGACTAAAATGACTAGTCCAAGGACGATCGGTAGGTAGCATACATGCTGCCATTCTCACCTTCCGCGCAGCTTTCCGGCAGACACTACCAAGCAATTAAAGGTGGCATTTAAGAAAATGTATTTGCTGCTTCTGTGTTGGTCTAGCTAGGGTGTGTGTGTGTGTGTGTGTGTGTGTGTGTGTGTGTGTGTGTGTGTGTGTAAGCTTGATGGTAAAACATCTGGAGGTTAGAGCTTTAGCATTGCCTGTTTTAAGTGTGTCAGTAAACCCCCAGACTCAACCTTCTCATTGGCAAGAAGGCAGGATTTAAAAGAAAAGAGAGTTGCACAATAGTGTGAATGTACTTCATCTGACTGAATTGTACACCACAAAATGATACATTTATATTATTTTACCACAGTTTAAAAAAAGAGGTATAAGTCCCAACTATTTGGTGTTGAACAGTAGGGTGGGTAACATTTTGGGGAGAATGGAGGTATAATCCCGTTGCTTCTCCATTATGCTCCCATAGTCTCAACAATTCCCCTAGCCTATAGCAAATATGCATCATGATCTGGGTTGAGTTTATTATTAAACTGTATTGCTGGCTCTTAAAGTGGGGCTGTGTGTATAGGGAATAGTCAATAAGTATTTGTTGATTGGTAATGATCAAATCTAGGAGGGATATACACATACTCCCTACTTTAGATTCCATTATGTGTTAGCCACTATATAATTGCTCAGGCAGTTTCTACACCATGACGTCTTGGCGGTGTATAAGTCTTCTCCTCCATCTGGCTTTAGGCTCTCTACAGACAGGATGTAAGTCCACTCCTAGAATATGAACCCTGAGACATGAATGGCCCTTACTTTTATTCAGCATCATTTCTTTGTCCCACTCTCAAGTACGGTGCCCAGCAAGAAATAAGTGTAAGCATTAAAAAACATTGTTGAATGAAGAAATAGATTTGTTTTTATATTCATTACAGTGCCTGGTTTAGTCTGTCACATATACAGTACATGTTTACAAGTTAAACTGATATTTTAGATCAAAATGAGAAACCATACCACAGTGGGTATCACCTATTTACACGTAAGAAGAGCTAATTAAATATTAGTGAGTAGTATTAGATTGTGTTGAGAAAATGTTGAAGCTAACAAAGTGGCACAAGAGTGGGAAAAAAGCCACATCTATGGAGGAGGGACATCTATGGAGGAGAGAAAGATGGAAACAATAAATACATAATCAGGGCTGAAAGCTGGGAAAATGCTCTTAACGGGAATATGACCAAAATCTAAGTTCTCAGTATGAGTGCTCTTTAATTCAGTTTGCTTGAGGTAATTGCATGTACTTATTATCCTCTAGGCCTGTATCACTGCTTCTAAGGAGAAGACCCAAAGGAGGCCTCTTAAGGATAATGGTATTTCGATTTTCTGTTGTGCCCTCTTTTCCCTGTGCATGTTGAAGTAGCATGTTGGAAACATCTTGATGGGGAACAGTGCCTTCAGTAAGACTGGCCCAAGCAGTGGTCCCTCTTCCCTTCCCAATCTGTCCTCACTCTTCATCTCTGAATTTTCCTGGTAGCCCTTTGGAGGTTTTGAAGTTCAAGTTAGCTGTGAGCATTGGTTATGGTTCTGCTCTCTGTTCCACCTGCCGCCCTCTTTCCTTTTCAGTAATTTGATGATGGTATAGATTCAAAAATTCCTTTCAACTACAAAATAAAAAAGGAAACCAGATGGATTAGGATGTAGCTGATCTTGTATGGGTATATGAACTATCACAGTAGCAGTTTCCACCTTGATAAACATTTGTGGTTTTTCACTCCTGAGTTTGCAGCTGACAGGGTTCATCACTGTACTTAAAAAGATTTTCTTTTCCAAATATGGATCTTGGGGGGATACCACTGCATATGAAAAGGGTGGGTTGTGGGGTAGTTTACAATACGATGCACTTCCAATTTAGCAATAATCTCCTGTGGTCAGAGTAATCTAAAAATAGTACATGTGGCTTGTTTCTTCCCTATGCTACCTTCTTAGCACTAATATTTCCTAGGCATGATCTAATAATAATATCTAACATTTATTTGGCTCATTATGTGACAGGCACAGGCTAAGTGCTTTCCGTGCATGACTTCACAAAGATCCTATAAGAGAGCCACTGATAATATCCTCATTTTACAGAAAAGGAAACTGAGACTTAACCAACTTGTGAAATTTACCCAAGGTCCAACAGTCAGTAAGCGATTCCAACCCTAGCAGTCTGCCTCTGGGGGCGCAGCTGTAACCACTAGTCCATACTGCCTTCCATGAGCCATTGGTTGGCACAAGCTGACCAGGTCTTGTCTGATTAATGTTTTACTTTTATTTTTATTTTATTTTATTTTATTTTTTTGAGGGCAGTGTCACTGGCCCTCACATGTGGGACCCGAACTGGGGCCGTTGGCTTTCCAAGCCAGCGCTTAACCACCGCGCCACTTGGCCGGCCCTAATGTTTTACTTTAGTAACTCAAAAATTAACACAAAATACTTGGGGGAAATATAAGCAAGTATGTGGTTTTATTTAGGGAGAAGTACTACAATATATTATTTAAAGCACATGGGGAAAGCTTAGCTTTGAAGTTTGGAGGAAGAGTGAATTAAAACTCATAAATGTGTCCATTCACCAGTTCTAGAAGTAACTGGCTGCTGCTGCTTCTCTTTTTTTTTTTTCCATCTGAAAGGGATAATCACAGAATAAACTAAAGGCTGAATTTCTCATTTTTGGAGCAAGTAAAATTCTGACTGGGATTGTAGGGGTTTCTTTTAAAGAGATTCTGTGTTTCTTAGAAGTAAATGGGACAGTATTATTTCATTTCTTAAATTTATCCACTTACCTTCAGGACTGGAAATCTTCTCTTTATAGGTTTTGTTGTTGTTGTTTTTATTTTGTTTTGTTTTTACCACTTGCTTTTTTTGCCCCCTTATCACCATGTGTCACTTCTTTTAGGAGCCAGCACGGCCTGTAAACAGAGTTAGGACTTTAATTTAATAGACTTAGGTTCAAAACCTACTTTCCACTCACTTTTGTGAACCTTATTTAACTTCTCTGAGCATCATTTTTTTCATCTGTAAAAACGTAAGTGATACAATAAAGCCTATCTTCTAGAGCTCTTGTGAAGTTTAAACTAGGTAACAGACACCAAGTTCCTACCACAGTGTTTACTGGCCTGTAGTAGGTGCTATTATAATATGCCCTAGTGCCCTCCTCTTCCCTCCTTCCTCTGTCCTACTCCATTGCACCACCATTGGTCCATGTTGGGTTTTGTTAATCCAAAGCAATTATTTGTTAATTGGCCCAGGGCAAGGAACCCACTTGGCCGCACTGATATTCTTGAGGAAGACCTGTTCATTTGCTTGCATACCAATGCTTTTTTCAGTGTTGGATGTAAAATCTAGTGAGTATATACGCGTGAGTTCTTTTTGTACATTTACAACTGTTAAGCATATTGGCAGAACTCTGTATTATTTTCCTTTAGGCTCCAGGGGACTGAGGACCATGGGTATATCTCTTATAGGTACATGAGTTCTCTTTGAGAATTTTCTATTCATTCACTCAGTCATTCGTTCATTCAATAAGTATAAAGAGCTTACTGTAGTGGAGTCTGCTAAGTGCTGGGAACACCACACTCAACAAAGCGGAACAAAATCCCTGACCTCATGGAGCTTACAATTCTAGTGAGATTCATTTTTTTTTAAAAGATTTTATTGGGGAATTGGGAGAGGGGAAAGCATTGGGGAACTGGGGAAGGGGAACGGACAAGTTGCTGTCCTTTTGTTCTTCAGTCTAGTTGTGGAGGACATCGCTTCACTGGCCGATGTTGGTATTGTCATTGCGCTCTTCCCGGGTGAGGCAGATCGGTCGCTCATGGTGGCTCTTGGCAGCTCACACCAGCTGCCAGCCACTCACGCTGGCTGCTGGCCACTCACTGTAGCCTATGGCAGCCCACTGCAGCAGGGACTGCAGCTATGCCGCCCCGGGGACTCACAGCAGCCCAGCTCCAGGTGGAGCTGTCATTCACCATCTTAGCTGTAGAGGGCAGTGTCACTGGCCCTCACATGTGGGAACCAAACTGGGCCGCTGGCATCCCAAGCCAGCTCTTAACCACTGCGCCACTTGGCCGGCTCTGAAATTCATTTTTATAATAATAAACAAGTTTAATGTAAGCATGTTCTGGACTCTGTGGGTGACCACCTTGAAACTAAACGCTGATGTGAGGTCCCAGTGCCCACAATGACATGTGTGTTTTTAGTGTACTGGCATCAAGTGGTTTTTTTTTAATAGTGGCTCAAAGGATAGGCATGAATATAATCCAAATGATACATTCTAGTCACGGCAAGTCCAAATAACAATATGGGGCAGCGTTTGTTACCATGAAAGCTGCGTGGAGAGCCTGAACAGGAAAAAGTGGTTGGAGAATTGAGTCATCACATAACATGCAATAGACTGGGGGAG
The DNA here is from genome assembly GCA_033961575.1 of Aselliscus stoliczkanus. Taxonomy (NCBI): domain Eukaryota; kingdom Metazoa; phylum Chordata; class Mammalia; order Chiroptera; family Hipposideridae; genus Aselliscus; species Aselliscus stoliczkanus. Next base: position 162,406,961 of record CM066728.1, read on the forward strand.
GCCAAATTTGAAGGAACCAGACCACAGGGTAGAAATCTAATTTCAATAATATATTCTATATCAGATTAATCAATGTAATTCATTTGGATTTTATTAGCATTGTGAGTTTGTTTGTATTATCAGTTATAAATTTGTTCTGGTTTTATAGCTATGTAAGGCTTAAAACATAAGGAATTTATAGCCTTATAATAATGTTGTTGTTTTTCTGGTTAGCCTGAGGGAGGCCTGAGATAATTTTTTTATTGTAAAGGAGGTTAGCACCATTATTCAAGTGCAGAAATGTTGTTCCAGAAAAGTTTATCTATAGGTAACATCCTCTGGAAATAAGAAGGAGTTAGCAAAAACTAGTTATATCCTTGATTTATCAGAAAAATAAGAAAAGGGCTGTGAGGAAAGGTTGTAACTATTGTTTTTATCCAAAAATCATTCTGTGTTCTGCTGTGCAGTTGTGAGCTGTTGCTTTTATGTTATGCCTGAGTTGTCATGCTTTTAAATATTTGTCATTGATTTTTTTAAAAGAAAAAAATTTGTATCAACTTCTTTCTCCCTTGTCAGGCCGCTTTACTTAAACATGTGTGAGCGCATGTGCACACACACCTCCATGCACACACACACAAATGTTGACCTGTAACCTCTTCTGACTAACTTATATTTATCACTTATTTATTTTGAACCTGTCCTCATTATAAATTCCTTTGTACACGGTTGCAAGATTTGTTTTAAAACAGCTCTCAGGATTGAGGGTAACTTGAGCTTCTCTGAGGAGCATTAAGGAGGAATCATAAGAGATTATCTCTTTATAATCATTAGCATTTTCTGATATTGTACATGAGGTCTGACCATTAACTTTGAGAATTTGTTGCAACAATGTTGCTAACTGCTTTTGATATCAGAGGGATTATTCATTATGAATTTGTACTAACTGGACAAATAGTTAGCCAAGTTTACTATTTGGAGGTGCTCAAAAGTCTGCAAGAAAAAGTTAGATGACCTGAACTTTTCACCAACAAGTCATGGCTCTTGCATCGCGACATTGCACCAGCTCACATGGCACTGCCTGTGAGGGAGTTTTTAGCCAGTATACAAATAACTGTACTGGAACACCCTCCATACTCACCTGATCTGGCTCCCAATGACTTCTTTCTTTACCCGAAGATAAAGGAAATATTGAAATTTTTGATGACATTCAGGACATCAAGGGTAATATGACAACAGCTCTGATAGGCATTCCAGAAAAAGAGTTCCAAATTGCTATGCATTGGCATCAGTGCACTTCAAAGGTGACCATAGTGTTATTCAGCAATAAGGTAAGTAGCACTTTTTCTAGGATGAGTTTGTGAACTTAATTGTCTGACCCTGTAGTGTATCCAATCTTCCCTTCTGGGTTCTAGGTTCCAGGACAGGACTGGGGAGGTGGTTCTCTGTTAGGACCTGGTTTAATGCCTATACATAAAATGACCGCACATCTGTCCTCATTTGTCTTGTAGTGTCCAGGCTTATGTCTGCTGTCTTTGCTTGTTAAAGGTGCCCCTTTCACTCTCAAAAGTATCTCATTTGCATGATAAAATATAAGGTTACTCTAGTTACACAAAACACTTTGGTGTTATGGTCCTATTAGAGTCAAAGAAGCTCTTTCACTCTAATCGCTAATTCTCTTTCTTCACTTACTCTTAATTGTGTTTGAGTTTGCACAGTTGGAAAATGTTTATTATAAAGATATGGTAATATATGTGTACCTATTAGAAATGCCTCTCTTAGGAATTACAGCAAGTTTATCAGAAATGCCAGGGATCGGTCAGTTGGGAGCAGTGATTAAGCTTCAGCATAGCTTTTTGAAATGTGAGCTGACCAGGACATTTCACATCCAGGAGGTCAAATCCTGCAAATCCTATTACAGTGAATTTGTAGGACCTAAACACACTGTGCCTTCAAAAATTAAAAGTGAAATTGTTTCATTATGTCCTGCCTAATCTAATACAGTGGTTTCCTAGTCTGGATGAGGCTGAGAAGTTTTGATTGGAACCTGCTGTTTTGGATGATGATCTTGCCTTGGTCAGAAGCTTATTATTTGGGGGTTAAAGCCAAGGTCTGGAGCTACAGATTGGGCTTAGATGGTGGTTTGTGGCATCAGGATGTGGACACAAGATGAGGAAAGACCTCTGGTTGCCCTGAAGCTGACTATTCAGTGTGAGCATGGCCCAGGCCATGGTTCAAATCCTGCCTCTTGCTTGTTAGCTATTTGGTTTGGTCCTTGCAACCCTTCCAGAGGCCCAGAAGGAGGAAAAAAGGGAAAATTCCCTCACATCAGTTTTCTAGAAAAAGTTATTTGATAGGAAAGATGATTGATCTTTTTTGCTTATTTTACGGCACGTGTTTATGTTGTTTATTAGTCAGACTGAGCATGTCGCATTTTCTTGCATGTATTTCCGTCTTAATATATAGATATAGATGATATAGATGATATAGATAGATAGATAGATAGATAGATAGATAGATAGATAGATAGATGTATTTTAATGTAGTGAAATGCATGTAGTCACTAGAAGAAAAGTTCCATTGGGGGGAACTCGTAGGCTGTTTTGTTTACCAGTCCATCCCCCTGTGCCTAAAACAGTGCTTGGTGCTGAGAAGGTACTCAAAAATAATAATGAATACATGCTACAGAGGCAGGTAGTAGATTAGCTTGTGCCAGGGGCTGGAGGGAGAGGAATGGGAGTGACTGCTAATAGGAATATAGTTTCTTTTGGGGGCGATGAAAATGTGCTGGAATTAGATAGTGGTGATGGTTGTACAACCTTGTGAAACATACTAAAAACCACTGAATTGTTCATTTTGAAAAGGTTAATTTTGTGGAATATTAGCTATATCTCCATTTTTTAAGTTGCAAAAGAAAAAAGCAAGAATGAATCCATAAATTATATGCCTTACACATAGTCATAGTTGGTGCTTAATAAATACAGCTTTTGGATAAATGAATGATTGTTTTCAATACCAAAATAGTCCAAGTAAGTGTTTCTGTCCAAACACAGTATGTGTGTCACTAGTCGTGTGGCTTGGTGGTTACCTGGCTAAATGCATTTGAGTTTAGGAAGTTTGTTGCTTACTGTGGCACCTGAGCACTATTTGGAATTGGAACTGGAACAGACGTTGGAAACTGTAGAAGAGTCTGTCTGGAAAAATAGTTTGGTTTGTGAGCCAGAGATTAGAGTAACTGCCTGTCATTGAGATTGATTCAAGCACTACCAAAGAAGACTGCAGCGTGATAATTTTTTTTTTTTTTTTTTTTTGTAGCTGAGCCATCCTGCCACCTGTTGGCAGCTCAGCAGCTGCTCAGCTCAGGCATCGAACTGCTGTTGCTCAGAGCTCAGCTCGCACTCTTGAGCAAGTTCTTAACAAACTGAGCCACTTGGCCGGCCCTAATTTTTGAATATATATATTTTTTAATATTGGAGGAGAGAGACTTCTTTCAGGGGCAGTTTCAGTTCAAATCTTTCCAATTCTTTTATGCTTTGCTCGTTTTACGTCAGTTTAAGGTCCCTATGAATCTGTTAACTCTTCAGAGAGCAAATTCTGTCAGAACAGATTAACGCCATCACCCAAAACATTTGGCTGTACAGTGAGAACTAATACCGCAGGATTTATCAGAGTTCATGTAATTTAGCCACTTACTAGGTGCCCCCAGGTGGTTATATAGTTGTGCAAGTCAGCAAATACAGGCCAGGGAGGCAGGCATGGCTGTAGATCCCCCTTAGCACAAGGTCATGTAGAAAAAATACCTTCCTATACTTGGGGTGATTTTCTTGTATTATCTTTTCTCTGAAGTAGTTGATATTAGTTAAAAGAGTGTTTGCTGTTATATGGATGTTAAATAGCATCATCTTTATTCTCTCTGAAGATCTATGTTCTGAGACTGACCTCCTGATCAAAAAAGGAGTTTAAGACTCTGCATTTGGAATATGTCAACTTTTTGTGTTTGAAACTTCACAAAGGTGAATATTCTCTCTTATTCACATTAAACTAATGAGCTCAAAAGCTTGCATGTTTTTTGTTGTTAAAATATGTGACTTGGCTGTACATAGTTATCAATTTTTCTATTTTCTTTTTATGCTCTAAAATTATACTATACGTTTGATACAGCTATACGTTTTACTACTGCTATTATTCATAAATGATTGTTCTTACCATTTTTAGGAATTATGCTGTGCTTTTTATTTATATTATCTCATTTAATCCTTACAACAACCTTCTGATGGGTTGACACCCCTAGTTTAAAGTCACACATAGCTGATACGTGGTAGAGCTGATTTCAGGTTGTTTTTTCATAAGGGGCTCTTATTTACCTCTCCTCAGACTCCCCCAAGAACCCTGCCACCCCAGTATTACAGACGAGGATGGTAACAAGGCTCAGGGCCACACGGCTAGTAAGAGACAGAAACAGACCCAAACCTAGGCCATCCCCCGCTGAAACCTGGTGCTGTTTCTACAGAATCACCTTACCACAGTCAGTGGAAATCATGGGTAGCCTGCACGTTGCTGTCCTTTGAGCTCCCATGAGGAAGGCAGAGAAAACAGAGCTGACAGAGGGCCTGACTTTTATGGTAGCCACCGTGGTGAAATCCATGGTGAAATAGTCCCTTTCTCTGATCCTTACCAGGCAGTTGACACACTAGATAGGATGGAGGAGCACAGCTGCTGTTCCCATGAGACCAACCTGCAGGACCAACCTGCAGGTCAGTGCACGGAGCTTGGATCTTGTTTCCTGGGGGGCCATGAGGCTGTATCCAGATGAGATGTTTGCATAAATTCCACAGGCAGACTTGTCTTGGGTCAGTCCTATTTAAAACAAACAAACAAACAAACAAAAACAAAAAACCCTCATGAAACCCCCAGAAATATAGACTCACATTGGCCTTCTTGCTCAGCCATCTGGTGTGAACGCACTATTCCTAACATTTTGGAAGTCACAGACCCCTTAGAACACTGGTTCTCAAACATCAGCATGCCTCCGAGTCCCCTAGGGGACTTGAGAAAACACTGGCCATTGGGCCCACCCTAGAGTCTCTGATTCAGGAAGTCTGGGCGGGACCTGAGAATGTGCAGGTCCACCACAGCCCCGCGGTGCTGATGCTGCTAGTCCGGGGCCCACACTTGGAGAACCCTCTCTGTAGAGAATTTGGTGAAAGCTCAGTACCCTCTCCTCAGGTGGATGCCATGTTGATGGTGGGAGTTTACAAATTATCGAACTCTGGCAAGCTGGTTTAAGAGCATTGATGGATATTTTGGTATTGGAAGAAATACATGAGGATGTAACTTACTAAATGATTTGAAGTTGGTTTGGTGGATCATTTAGAAATTGCACTGAGGACATTGTGGGAGGACTCCCTGGGTGACCTGGAGGAGACACTGCCTATTGTGAGCGACTTATAAGAAATGCTTACAAACCTTGTATAGTAGTTGCAAAGTTGTTATACGCTATGGTTAAAACACTTTTTAAAATACTGACAGTTGGAATGAAATGCAGTTCTCTAATATATGCAGTTCATATTTAGACTAATTTTTAAATTGTGGTAAAACATACATAACATAAACTTTACTGTTTTAACAATTTTTAAGTGTGTAGTTCAGTGACATTAAATACATTCACATTGTTGTACAAGCATGACCTCCATCCATCTTCAGAGCTTTTTCATCTTATAATTCTGAAACTCTGTACCCATTAAACAACGCCTTCCTCCCCTCCCCTCCCAGCCCCAGGCAACCATCCTTCTGCTTTCTATATGAATTTGACTGTTCTAGGAACCTCATATGTAGAATCATATACCATTTGTCCTTTTGTGACTGGTTTAGACTAATTTTTGAAGAAATTTTGAAACAGTTATATAATATAATAATAATAGCCCTAATGATGAATGGAATATAAACTACAACAAAGCTTGGGGGGAAAATCATGGTAGAAAGCTTGATCCCCGGGCTTTTAAGAGTCCTCCTTTGCTGTCCACTATGACGTGAAACCTATTTCTCAATGCACCATAGGCCCAGGCTCCTTCTTCCCCTCTCCTACCTCGTGAATCCTGCTCCTTGTCCTTATAAGAACCATGTCATCTTTGAAGGCCCCAAGGCACAGCTGGGTCTCAGGCTCCAAGCTTGTCATTCAGCATACACTAGGTGCCAGGCCCTGTTCAGGGTTCAGGGATCTAGAGGTGAGCCAGATTCCCTATGTTTCCCTACGCCTCCTCCTCACCCCAACCCTCCTCCCCTCACCCCCGCCACACACACACGCACACACTGCACACGGGTGCACACAGACACACCAAAACTTTCATTGGAGGCATGGAATACTCAGAGAGCGAGATATGCTGCTTCAGGTAGATTTCCAGGTGATGAAGCTCATGACTTTAAATGTCTTTTAAACTTTTAGGGGCGGCTGGTTAGCTCAGCTGGTTAGAGCGCAGTGCTCATAACACCAAGGTTGCCGGTTCGATCCCCATGCCCTCCACAACTAGATTGAAACAACTCCTAGTCTTGGAGCTGATGGGTCCTGGAAAAAAACACTGTCCAAGATATCTGCAACACAGAGAGTTAATATAACTCCAGCCAAAAATAAAAATAAAAACAACAACAAAAACCTTTTAATCGCATTGATGGGAATCTTTCTGTAGTGTATCAGTCTTTCTGTGCCTTAAGTAGAATATGCCAAACATAATTTAAGCTTTCCTCCATAACCAAACTCTGTGTTGGACTGTAAATATTGACTGGCTCCCCCAGTAAATGGCTCTGAGCTGCTGCATATAATTTAGCAGCCACTGCTGTTTCAGCTCTCACTTTTAAAGCTGTCTTCATATTCCTTTCTAATCCACTAGCTCTAGGAAGATGTAAGGAGAAAATTAGATATTCTCAGCTTTGAACCTAGGCTAACTGCACTGAAGATGGAGTGTGACTGAAGAGAAATGTTTGCCCTTCAGTATCTCCCTCTCTACTTGTAGGTATTTAGAATTCCCAATATTTAGTTGGGCAGATGGCCACCAGGATGGGAAAAGCCACATTTCCCAGCCTCCCTTGCAGTTATGAGTAGCCCGCATGACTGAGTGTTAGTCATTGAAATGTAAACAGCACGCAGCTTCTGGGGAGGGCATGTTCTTAAAGAATGGTGTGTGCCTTCTTTCCGACATGCTTGTGCATGGATGGGAAGGCTGAAGCTCTAACTTGAACCCTGAGGACAAGGCAAACACATTTGGGAAGGTGAAGCAGAAAGCGTGAAGCGGTCTAGTCACACATAACTGGTGCTATCATGCCAGCCACACTCTGGATTTTTACATAAAAGAAATGAATTTATATCTTGCTCATTCACTTTTAGTTTGTGTCTTGGTTGCTGGCCGCTAAACCTCATTGTTAACGAATACACAGATACATTTGATGAAAGGATTTGGATGCCTGGAAAATACAAAAATTTCACATCAATGGTTAAAAACTTGTCAGCAGAACCCCAACATATAAATAGATAAAAAGGAAGTGGTTCTGATGGAGTGGCAGTCCAGAGCCTCACTGGCTTAGGTCTCCCTCTCTGCGAGGCCGCTGAGGCAATTCTGATCAGGAATTGCTGCAGAATGCAGTTTGGAAACTGGTGTGCATGGTCTGAAGGTCTCTTCCCAAACTTAGGTGCTGGTTGGTAAATAGAGCTATCCCTCAGACCCCTCTGATGGTTGAGCTCAGCTTGGGATGTCCCCTTAGGCATCCTATTAGGATTTACCACCAGCCCAGTTGATCCTGAATGTCTACACTGAGTGTAGATATAGCTAGATTTAGCCAGAGGCTGGTGAAGTTTTAGCAACTTCAACCAAGTGGAAATACACTGTGAAGCCCTGAAGAAATAAAGCGTACCCTTGAATCTGAAGGGTAACCGTTATCATCCAGCCATACCCTTTATTGCATGAGCGGCAATGGAGCTGCCCTCAGATTGCCAGCAATGGACATAAAGTGGTGTATGAATTTTACAGCCACTAAAATATTTCTTGAAAGAATGCCATCGCCCCAAGCACTGGAGAACAGGTTGGGCTAGACAATCTCAGAGGTCTTTGACATTCTAATAAGTCATGATTCTATTAATAAACAGGAGGGTGGAAGTCAGTATGCTTTGAAGTTCCCCATAAATACAAATTCCCATGGAAGCCAAGCCAGAAGAGAAAAGATGTGAAATAGTAAGTATTTAATTATTGAAATATTTATTGAAATATATAGTGATCATATTAAATATTCAATAAGTATTTCTTTGACTTACTACCTTCTTGGTGTTTAAGTGTTAGACCTCGGGCCAACAGGTAACATTATGGACATTATCTGGACACTCATTGGCAGCTTTTGTCCAAAGATTCTTTGAGCCTTAGATTTTCATCACTTCATGGCCAAGATCATCACCTCAAAACTGAACTGTAACAGGTATATGTGTATGTAGAACCTCTAGTTTGTTATTAATAATGTTTATAATAGTCGCTATGAATTAAGTGTTTATGTTGTGCCAGCCTCTGTGTTAAGTGCTTCATACTACATTTCTCATTTAATTCTTACAATTAAATTGTAGTTGTTAATATTCTATTTGACAGGTGAGGAAATTCATGTGTAGCGAGGTTAGGTAACTTGCCTAACCAGTAACAGCAAAATGTGATTCTGGCCTCTTGGACTCTAACGCAGTGCTCTCAACCACTGTTTCCCCACCAGAAGGTATTACAGGATTGGTTTGGGTGATGCCTGGTCATCAGAAAAATTGAAAATGTCAGGTGGAAAGCATTTCAGAACTCTTTGGGCTGTCAGTTGGATGAGCCTGCCGTATTAGTGTGTTTGCTCACCAAGAATCCCCAATCATATTATTATAATCCCCAATTATATCTTAATCATATCTTTATATATTATTATTATTACGCCCAATCATATGATACCACAATCACCCTTTCTCCATAATTTCATCCAAATAATTTTATGTCATTCTTCTTCCTTTTACTCACTCCTTAATTCCTCTCCCATTCCTTGGTTTGTCTTTCGCTTGATCACCTCTTTCATGGGAAATAATAATCCAGACACATAATAAGGAAGACTGTTCGTCCAAGGGCTGCTTTGACATTGCTCACCAGAGGAGATAGGAACCAGGAACTTGACTGTGCACTTTGCTTCCTTGTGATTCAGAGTGTGAGGTGTGGATCAGCAGCAGCAGCAGCAGCAGCAGCAACAGCAGCAGCACCTGGGAGCTTAACAGAAATGTAGATTCTTGGACCCCTCCTAAATTTACAGGATCAACATTGGCATTTTTAATGACTACAACCCTGCTCCCCCAGGTAATTTTAGACACATTCAAGTGTGAGAAGCACGACCCTTGTCCATTACTGCAGCCATGATATGGCACAGATAACCCCAGACAGTGTTTACAAGGGGAAAGGATGGGCAGAACCAACAGGAAGAAGGCCCAGAGCCTGTGGCCCCACTCAGGGGTGTGACAAGCCCGGGGAGGAGAGAGCCAACGCTGCCTCAGCAGAAACAAGGACCATCCATGGACTCTAACACCAGGAGAGCCACACCTGCATTTTGCACAAGTGAGCTAAAAACACAATCAGCCCAACTGGGAAACTAGTGAGAGTTAAATCCGAGCTGGGTAATCAAGGTTATGGAAGTCATTTAAGGGAAGGTATTTAAGAGAGCTTTGCTGAACAGAATTTCTTTTCATAAGTAATGAGTCCTTTGGGGACAAAAAGAGCTGATGTAACAAAACATTCCCTTTTTGAAAAGTAAGAGTGTATTTTGTTTATTTGCTTAATATGGTCTTTTCTTTTTTCCCTAATCCTTGCCCTCTCATCTGCTTTGGCTTTTATTGGAGTCAATAGGAGTATGAAAGAATTGACCTCATTTGAAATTTCCTTTCAAATGGTCAAACCTTTGTTTTCTGCTCCATTGTTTTCTAAACTGGCCACAGAAGTAGTGTTTGTGCTTCGGGCATGTGCTTGCAATGTTGGCTCCTGTAATTTCCTGGAACGCATATTCCATCTGCTGTCTGCTCTTCAGCTCGTCACCCTCTCAGGGTCTCCCTCATGTTCTTTTTGCCCTCTTGTTGATAACCGTTTGATAATTCTTATGGTTATAATTCTTTGAATTATTTTTGGTGATAATTAGATGAAATCTAAGCAAGTAAGATAACACACACTGCATTTTTTTCCTATCAAGGCACCCACACATCATATATGCATAATAGTGTGGATGCTGATTTAAAAACCAGTTCTAGGAGAAAAAAAAAAATCATGTTTCCCACATAGTAAAAACGACTAGATAAACATAACCATGGGTATAATGTCAGCTTCCAAATATTGTAATAAGAAATACAGTTTTTTTACTTTCAATGAGTAAATGTTTTAAATATAATAGAAAAGCCTTTTTCTATTTTAAACACTTTATCTTTGGAAAAATACTATGGTTTCCTGAGGGATAGACAGTAACAGTGATGATTAATCTATAGTATTTGAATTAGTAGTAAGTTTCTTATGTGGCATTTTGTGGCACTTCTTGGTTTCAGGTAAAATGATGTATAACATTCCTGTGTATACAGAAAACTTCAAGCTCTATTAATGGACCACAGTCATATTTACAGTTTAGTTTGCAGGTTCAGGGCAATTTTAGTCTTAACAGTATGAAGAAAGGCTTATTTAAGAAGCCTCTTTCTTTGGCACGAAAACTATAAGCTTTGTGGCTCCATATGGAATAAAGCTGTCATAAAATACCCTGATTATGGTGTATGGAGGGACTTTAGTTTCCTGTTCAGCAATCTAAAAGGGATAATTTAGGTAAATGGCTCCCTAATTACTGAAAATGATGAATATCTATACCTAAATAAATAAATAAATAAATAAATAAATAAATAAATAACAAGAAATCACTCTTACAAGCAGGATAATGTAACCCAGTTAGAATGCATCGTGTAAACTTAATTTCAGCGTTGATCAAGTAAGATGAGGAATCATTACTATTTAACAACATCTATCCCATCCAAGTCAGTTAGGAAACATGAGCGTGGATTGAGGACCTGGCTTATTGGCACTGGGCAGGAATTATTGATGACAAACGTGGCCCTCAGCTTTGTGAGTGCACATAATTGAAGAGATTGGACATCTTATACATTAAGCTATTTAAGAATATTTGTACACCATGTATATTTCAAAGTATAAAATGTTATTCCACTGGAAGATGTTTATAATAGTGTGGATTCCAGAACCCACAGGAGAAGCCTGAATACAGAGACAGGACTAAAGAGAAGGAAGGAAGAAAAGCATGTGGAGGGAGGAGGAAACATAGTTAACCAGGAGACATCAGGACTTCAGATCAGAAGCAATTTCTTGAAAGCACTTAGAAAGATGGCGCCTAATAGGCTGAGCATTCAGTCCTCCCAGAACCCTGCCTCAGCCTCAGCCTGAAAGCATCACAGGCAATTGTTTACCTCTTCTCACAGTTTGGGACAGAGGTACAGTGTTCCGCCTGAAGTCTTGGCCAGGATGGGAAAGTATTTTCTTCCAGGTCTGTCCAGATTTGCTCTTGGAAAGACACTTTCTGCTGAAAGCCCCCAGCATTTGCTTAAGGTCTTTGTTTTAACGTTGAGTTTGGAACCAGATCTGTAGACTGTTCTGAGTGTTGTTTAGCTGTCTTCAGTGCATGCTAGGGAGCAGGACCCCACTTTTCATCAGGTACTCAGGCACATCCCCTGTTCAGTCCCATGTCCTCTGCCCACCCCTCCTCACGGAGGCGAGGGGTTGGGGTGGGGGAGAAGCCAGGGGAAGCACAGCATATGCAGTTGGCCAGAAAAAGACAGACACAATTAGTAGATATGAGAACACGGTTATCTGTCTGGCAGTTGAGGGTATTTCTCCTTCATTGTGTGCAGCATCCTTTGGAGATGGTTTGGGGAGGGGTTTTGTCAGGCTGGAGAATTGTGATTAATGGCGGAAGCCTTGGAGAGCCAGCCTGCATGCATGCATTATGTTCAGCTGCTTTTCCATCTGTGTGCACAGTACCCTTCAGTTTCAGAGCTGTGAGGCCTTCCGAGCTGAGCTGGCCCAGTCCCATTATTTTAGTTGATGAACAAAAACCCATAGAGGGTACAGAGCTGACCCTGCAGCACACAGGGACTAGCATCATGGTCACCCATGGCCACGGGTCCCTGTTCCCCTGAAACACAATATTCCAGTCTGTCCACCATTCAATTTAACAGCTAATTTTTGACCCTCACTGTATCTCACTGAACTGGGCTAAGCCCTGAGGTTTCTAAAATGGGGAAGACATGGTCTCTTACCCTGAGGAGCTCATAGTCTATGAGGGAGTGAAAGAGATTGAGGCACGTCTCATCATTTTTAAAAAATTAAGGCAGGATTGAGCACAGGTGCAGAAACACAGTGGAAGAGCACTTGGGCCATCTTAGGAATGCTGGGGGAAGTCCGGTCAGAGTCTCACTGACTGACTGGGTCACCTTCCCATCATACAACCAGTGACTATGACCAAGGGAATGTGCCCTTAGACCAATGTTGTGTACTCCGTGCTTGGATTTAGGGGATCAGGGAGACAATTGAACCCCAGTGAATCAAGATTCAAGGTGAGGTGAATATTGAAAGGTCTCTTACGGGACATAGGATGAATAGATGCCAGTGGCAAAAGAATCAAACATCCACTACCACAGCTCATGAGGTTTATGACCCAACATTTAAAATTCTAAATACTCCCCAAGTTAGTTAATCTCAGGATCAATGGACTACATTTTTGAAAATATTTTTCTTCTTATTATAAATTACTTCTGGCAGCAGTGGCCTCTGTCAGAAGCATATTGTACAGTCACAGCTATTCGTGAAAATACGTGGAAACTCTTCGTTCTTTGATTTCTCGTACTTGAGCGTGAACTTTTTTGTTGACTAAAGATGAATCTACGTGGCTTCATCCCAGTTAAATAAGTATTTTGAGTTGTTAGTAGTTGGCAGCTAGGACTTCGCATATATCACGTACCTCTGCTGAGTTCTCAGAGAATACAGTTATAGCTCATGATAAGTGAGGTGAGAACAAGATCATCAGAGGAGAGGAACTGGGAGTGGTAGTGTTAGGGTTATCTATGTGTATGAGTATACTGAAACCATCCAGGACTATGATGGCAGGGAGGGACCCAGAATCCAAGGAATGAAGGTAAGGGACTCAGAGATTGTCGAATAGCGAAAGCAAGGAGGTGTAGTGGGTAAATACATAGTGTGGTAAGGTGAGTTTAGAAGCTGAGGGGGTTTTAGGGAGCAAGGGGAGTGTGACCTGGAAACAGCTTTGAGAAGTAAGGAAGGTACCTCCTGCTCCTCTTACTCCAGGAAAACAAGGGCTGTGGTAAAGAAAACGAGCCTCCATTTGAGAACCTCTCAGGGAAAACAGTGCCCTCGTGAGATCACCAAGTTGTGGCTAGAAAAAGAAGACAAAGAAGAATGCCCAGCAGAGAGGCTGACTTTGAAATCCTCTGCCCTGAAGCTGGTTGATCATGATTTCAGCTCATGCACGGGCTGAACCAAGGCTGACCCTTGTGTCAGTCAACCAGAGGCCACCTTCTGTTGATGATCCATCTCTCCAGTGGGTTCAGAACATGCAGCATGAGCAAAGCAGACCCATCCGCTGCCCTCATGGAGCTTACAGTCAGAGGAGACAGATATCAGTCAAATAATCAGATAAATATCAAAACAGAAACTAGTAGAGACATGCAAATGTTTTGAGCATATTACAGGGAGATCTGATTCCTGGCTGATTCTATGAGTAGGGGACAGGAGGATGCTCGTTGTCAATCTGGATAAAACTGCTTGGGATATGGGGTTAACTACTGCAATGGCTAAGCCCTAGAGGCATACAGATCTGCCTTTTCAATGGTTACAATATGCAGGTGGGGTACTGAGGGATGGTCCCAACTGCTTGCCCCAGCTGAAATCCTGTTGAGCAGCCAAAATGAGGATTCAGGAGCTCCACGGCAACAGAGCAAATTTCACAGGCCAGGCAATCAGTCGTTGTGGCAGGGTTCCATCATGAGGTGACAAGGCAGGCATATACATCAGTGGGCAGTCCAGCAATGGGCCCAACTTGAAAATGCTGGGAAAGGTTGCCTGCACGTAGCATGGCCCAGCCAATGCCTCTCTGAAAGACTGTATGAGGTGAGCACAAGAAAGGCACACAGTCCCCACTCCAAATAGTTCTGGGTGCTCAGCAGGTGGCCAGACTGAGCTTCAGTACAGAGATTAAACCAGGAGTCCTGTCACCAGAAGTGGGCCCTTGGTTGGGAACTTTCCTTCCTTGGAAGAAGCCTGCTTTTCTGAGCGTGAGTACAGGTCGGAAATGGTCAAGGGGGTCTGGATAGGCCCTGGATGTCAGATCAGGGTCCTAGAAATCCTACCACCAGGTAGGTCAGGACTGAGTTGTGGGGATTTTGCTGGGCTAAGCCTGCAGCTGGAGATCAGATGGCATCACTGGGGCCGGGGGAAAGATGCAAGAGCTGGGAACCCAAGCCCGGGCTGGCTCCGTCTCTGAGGTGCTCTGCCTCTCTCCAGGGTGCTTTGGCTTAGTCCAGCCTCCCACCCTGGCAGGAGTGGAAGAAGCTGGCACACACTGTCCCCCTTGTGCCTGAGGTTCTTCCCTTCACCTCTTCTGCTTTCATTTAGAGGATCCTGGCAGAGGGTGGAGTCAAGTAGCTGAGTTAGCTGACCTAACAGATTATTATGGTTCAGCAACTGTTTTGGTCTGTAAGTCTTTCTCCTCTGCATTTAGTATTTTAAGGAGCAGATAATTTTGCAAATGCAAATTTATTAATTAGATATGGTATTATCACTACCTGACATGTTGCTGCCTACCTCACCTAAAAGACTGCAAGCTCCCAAGGACAGGGGCTTTGTTTTGTTCACTACAGGGTCCCCTGGTTCCTAGATCAGTGTCTGTCACAAAGTAAATGCTCAACATGTTTGTGGAGTGAACACATGTGAATATGTGCCCCTCGAATGGGCTTGGCTAGCTCAGTTCTGTCCATAGGTGTCTTATACCCAAATGAGATCATTCATAAGTTTAAACTAATTATCAAAGGGTTCCTCTAGATATCATACATAAATGATTACTAACTCATCCTGGACAATAAATGACCATTCCTTTGTTTGCTGGCTACCCCAACAGGGGTAATTCAGGATTGTATGTCCATTCAAACTTTGACCCATATTTTTCTCATTTTCCAAGAGAAGAAAAGAGAGCTTTGCTTGTTTGTATTTGTAACCAATGAGATGGATTTTACTTCATAAAAAGGGTATTACTTCTTTTTTAAAATGGACTCATGGTAACGTTTGCTAAAATTAACCAAATGTATACTGTGTGCTTAGCACTATTCTAAGCCATTTCCATTTATCAGTTCATCTTTATAACAGTTGCTTGTATTGTTGTTATCGTTATTCCCCACTTTGTATATGGAGAAATTGGGGTACAAGGAGGTTAGGTTATTTGCCTAAAGGTATGCTGCTAATAAATAGAGGAGCTGGGAGCATCCTTCACCCCTAGACTATACAGCCTGTGAGGGTACATCGGTAAACATCACACAGGTTTCATTCACCGAGTAGAAGATAAATAATACATGTTGACTCGATCATGGGCTTCTTGTGAGGATCAAGCGAGTTAGTATCTGCAAAGTACTTAAAGCAGTGTCTGCCACAGGGTAAGCACTCGACAGATGTTAGCCATTTTCATCCACTACCCTCTAGGATCTCACAGTATTATAGAGGTGACAGCATGGATCTATATGTCATATATATATATATATATATATATATATATATATATATGTTATTTTATATGTGTGTGTATATGTGTACACACTTAATTAGATTTTTATTTAGGGTTGGTCTGTATTTTTCCCTGGCAGAAGGTTGGGAGAGGAGAACCAGTGACATTAAATAACATTTATTTAGCAAACACACAAGAAGGAAATGTGACTCACTGATGGAGAGATGGCAGATCTTAGCCATTCTTCAACTGACTTGATAGAAAAGCATTTTATAAGTAGAAGGAAAATGGCTGACATTTACTCAATGCTCATTATGTGTTGGACATTGTGAAAAGCACTTTACATGGATTATGCCCTTGAATCCTCACCATGTCCCTTCCAATTAGATATTATTATCTACATTTGGGAGATGAAGGGATGGAAGCCTGGAGAGGCTAAGTACGTGCCTCGGCCCCCCAGCTGACCAGCACACACGACACAGCCAGTGCTTTTAATGAGTCCACAATACCACACATTATAACATTGGTGAGAGGAAGTCAGTTGGTAATGAAAACTGCCGCTATGGAAGGCTTTTTATGAAATTCAGGGAATAGTCGGGATGGAAAACCTGGTAATTTTTTTAAACTGTGTAATTAGAAATCTCTTTTAAGATGATTTTTTTTTCCTTTAAATCCTGTTCATTTGTTGGGTAATTTCTTGAGCTAGCTCTAATAACACCATTTCAGTATAATTACTTGAGATATAGGCACTAAGATAGAATTCTTAAAGAACAGTGTCTGACTGATTGATGAAGGGTAATTTTGTCGTGCAGTAATAGGCTTAAAGTAAATCCCAGTTGCCAAAACCATTAACACCCAGGATTTCTATACAGGCTGGTTGTATGTGTCTTCATTCATTTGCTTCATTCATTCATCTGGCAAATACATATATTGTGAGCCTACATAGGATCTGTTCAGACTGTAGCTTGTATGGACATTAACTCACTGTCATAGCTAACAGCCAGAGAACAAGCTAAGGCAGGCAATTTGGGAAGGGGGGTGCTAAGTCCCCAATCAGAAGAAGGAGCCCCCAGGAATGGGACTGGTGAAGTGAAGCCAAAGTGGGAATTACCTGAATGGGAAGAAAACACCAGTACAGTAGAAGGAGAGAGAATTTCAAAGGAGAGAGCAGGACTCATCAGTAGTATCTGCCCCATTTTCTTGGAGGGGAACTGAGGAGAGGAGGCTGGGGAAATGGGGTGGGAAGCAACAGGAGCCAGAGGACGGGCAGCTTGCTTATAATCTGCAAAATCCCCAGTTCACATGTTCCTTTATCTCAAAGCCTGCAGTTTTTTTGATGGGCTGATGCATCACCAGCTCATTGTCTGATTATCCAGGATGGTAGGGAGCAACCAGTCCTGATAGTGGGAGGGCTGTTTCACTGCACTAGAAGCAGGTTGGAATGTGCAAAATTTCACTTCCTTTTGTACACTTAAAATTTTCTTAGGAGGGTAGATCTCATATTAAATGTTCTTACCACAATTAACAACAACAAAAAGATTTCACTTCTTTGTTTGGACTCCTGTAGTATCTAAAAGCAGAACTTAGCTATTGAAGAGCCTCCCACTGTTGGTTTAGCTTACTTTGTATCTGATAAGTTAAATGAGTAAACACATGGTGGCTCTTCTTGACCTGTTGGGGCTAGGTTAGATGCCCAAGGGCACTTAGAATATGGGCCTCTCTGTTGGCTAAAAATGCAGCTTCTCCACTTCCCTCTTGTGTAAATAACTTGATAATGACTAAAGGGGCTCAGACCTTTCATAAGAGGCACACTTTATCTGCAGTGAAAAGCTAGCTTAATCCCACAAGGACACCTAACATTGACCCTCAAACCAGGACTCCGTTTTTTTATCAACCAACTAGACCCTTCCCCAGCTGCGGTCCCTGATTTGCAGATCAACATTTCTGAGACAAACCAGAGGCTTGTCCTTACCCTCAAATTACCCTCAAGGAAACTAAGTTTCAGTGAGTGAGGTGACAGGACCCCAGGTGGGAAGTAAGAGGTGGGATTTACATTCAGATCTGCTGCCCCTGGGGCAATAGTCCTCTCTCTACCCTGCATATTTCCTTGTCAGTAGGGAATATTCTTGCTGCAGAGGCCTTCCTCCATTCATTAAATATTTACTGAGTGCCTACTGAGTGCTGGGAACTGTTCTAAGCTGATGGTCATGTCTCTGCCTTCTTGTTCAGAAACCAGACTTCAAATGGCAAAATATGAGAGTCCTTAAAGTGCGGAAGTTCCATGCAGTCGGACACACACACACACACACACACACACACACACACACACACACCTGAAGACAATATATTTTCCTAATAAAATGATTTGTCCTCTTGCTTCATGTAACTTCTTTGAAGGAGTCACGACTCTTTGTTTATCTTGTCCTCGGAGAAGTGTGGTGAGCTAAGCTTTCTGGAAGCACTAAGGTAAATGTCAGGAATGTTTCCTCAGTGACTCTCCCTGGCTGATCTTATTTTTACTTGCAACGGAAATAATAACCATGGCCATGCTAACATATAATCCTGAGGCGAGGAAATTGTGGGGCAGAGTGAGGGGGAAGTGTACTTTGACACTCTTCCTTTGACTGGTACCATTTCTGTGGCCTGTTGTGAGCCTGAAAGTGGTGTAGGTCAGATGCACCAGGAAATTACAACGCCAGAAAAGGGTGCCTGGAGATGATGCCATTTGCAGGGCATTTCATCGGTGTCACTGATTGGGGCCATCTTTGATCTCTGTCACCTGCTGTTCAGGAAATGAGTAACTATCAATTATATAAGCTATCAGAGGCTCAAAGAAGCACGGCAAGGTGGATCCAGGTCAGCATACCCATCAGGAGTCTGGAAAAGCAATTCAGCTCTCCAGCTTAGGGAGAACCGTTCCGCTCCTAATGGGTGTTCATTTTATTTAACTGTTTGAGAACAACCCCAGGATGCCGCCAAGGTGACACAGGGAGGGATATGTGAAGCTTATGCAGTGGGAAGCTGAAGGGACTTCATATAGCCCACAGGGTCCTGTAGACTCCATCAGTATGTGTCGTGAGGAACGCCATTCAGGGGAGTGAAAAGCATTGCACGCTTTGGGTTTTCTCAAAGGAGGCCTGTCAGCAAGTTTCCTAGGGCAAAAAATAATAACGGCGCCATAGCCGAACTTCACTGAGGGTCTACCCAATCAGCTAATATCAAACCACTATGAGGAGACATGTAGGGCTTTGCTACAATAATAGGATGCTAATTGCTGCCAATAGGATTTGTTGACAGAGGTCAGGAGGGTCAGTCATGACCACTGGCATATTGATTTTTACTCACCAGGGAAAGTCCATCTTCCTTTCTCAATGCCTATTATCTGTCCTGTGGTCCGACTGGGTAAGGAAAAGGTTGAGTTCTGGTGCTTTGATCAATATGAAGGTTGCTAGGGCTTCATTTAAGGGAAAGGAAGCAATATTTGTTGAGTATATACTCAGCATAGGCATTGCGCTAGAAGCTTCCCCACCATGTGCCCTTGGCTGACTTTGCTAACCAACAACACTGACCCATTCGGCCTAGACTCAGGCACAGAATCCACAGCCCAGGGCTCCTGGCAGCCACAATCAGTGGGGTTTGGCAGGCTAGGTAACACCCGTGTGCCATTGGGGTATTTAAAATTATTTCCTCAAAGACAGAGAGCCCAGCTTCCCATCTCCGCACTTATGCTTGGCTGTATTCGCTGCCCAGTAAACGTCTGTTGTTAAATAATGATTTGCATTTTGAGAATGGTACCCACAGGCACATGTGGTTAGGTTTTTTGTTTCTTTCCTTTTTTTTTTTTGAAGGAAGTGGGAAAAAGAAGATACTCCATTTGGGGCTCCAGAGAGCCCAGCTCTGGGTCAGAGGCTGGCTGATACAGTTGGGCGTGCACAACTATAAAAGCCACTCTGTGGCTAATTGGCTCTTGAGAAATGGGATAGAATGAGCCAGAATCAAATTAGATCTACTCCCAAATTGGCTTTTCCCGGTTTTATTGTCCTTTTCTTCCTCCCCTCACCCCACTGGCTTACTTCTTTTCCTTCTCATTTCAATTATCATGTAATTTACAGGACTCAGGTAACATGCATTAATTGGGACCTACAACTTTTTTGTGAGCACCCAACAAGTTTGGCAAGGTGTTTAAGAGAATTGGCTAGGTCGTCATGCCTGGGTTGGATTCTGACCCTCTTCCCTTAGTAGCTGTAAGAGCTCGGCCAAATTACCTTTCAAAATCTCAAAATCCTCAGCAGTAACACAGGACTAATACCAGCATCGCTTTATTGTGAGGACGAAAAATGATTTTACTATTACATAGATGATTATACAACATAGCCCCTGCTTTTATACTCTCATTGGGGAATTAGATTGGTGAAAAATAAATGCAACGGAAGAATACAGATATTCCTCTTGTACAATAGTTGGAGTTGGTATATGAGAGGCCACAATCTGGGGAACCTGGTATCCTCACACGGCCTCTGAGGATGATGAGCCAATCTAGCAAAATGCTGCTCAATGCCCAGTGGCCCTCTTCACGTGGCTTTGTGCATCACTGCCACAGTGTGTAGATCATGCTGGACTGATGTTGGTCCCAGCATGATGGGTAGGAGGTGGTGGGGAGGGAGATCCTTAATATTGAGCTGCATGTTAACAAAATACTGAGTTTTCTTAGTGATGTTTGTGATTTTTTTAGCTGTGCCCTTTCATGTACAAAAAAGCTCATTGAGAATCTCTGTAGGAAATAGAACTCAGTTATTGCCAGGACTCTGTTCACTGGTCCTCTTTTACCCATTGAAAGAATGATTTTCTATAAAGTAATTTTTGACAGCCCAAGGTTTCTCAGTCATTCTCTCATCCATCCTTCCATCCATCCATCCATCCATCCATCCATCCATCCATCCATCCATCCATCCTACCAATACATATTTAGTACCTAAGATGTGCTAGCATGGTACTAGGTGCTGGGTATAATGGTGTATACGAAGACTGAGTCGCTGTCCTCATGGAACTATAATATATACCTTTTGTGAAGTTCTGGTACAATTGCATTTGTTAACATGCTGATACCCTATGGTAGAGACAGACTGCGAGTGCTAAACTGTACTCTTCCTAAAGCCTAGAAGGGGAAGATCAGAGACAGTGGCCAGGAGAGGGAACTCCCTGCTCCCGTAAAATCCACCACATCTTCTTTATAATAATATCCCCAGGTATAGGCGATTGATCTCTCAATCTTTGTAAAGAGTGAATAAAAGTACCTTTAGAAACCTTGCAATTTCTTATTTAAAGCATATAAACTAAATAAAATCAATGTATTTATTGTCAGATTGTTATCTTAAAGCCCCTTCTTTCCAGAAATTCTGGGTAAAATTTAGAGAAAGGAGAAGTCAGTGAAGGCGAGAAGCCTCAGGAAAACCTCAGGTAGGGGATGCTATGAGAATTGAGCCTCAGAAGATGACTAATATCTTGACCTGGGATGCCCTAGGCTTCCCACATGTAATTAGCACATGCGCAAGAAGAGAACCGCCTGTGGCTAGGTGGCTCTGGCTCAGAGCAGTAGGCTCTGTGAGGATCTAAGAAAAGTTTAGGGGTTGGATTTTGTTTTCCATTGTACAGGGCTGACTCTCTGCTTCTCATGCTGTGTGAGGCCTTGCTAGGGGGTCCCCTGACACTGCAGCTGGGATATTCTAATTTTACTTGGCTGATTTAATTTTGTACTCTAGAGGAAGAAAGTGCAATCGATGTTTTCTAATTTGCCTCTAAACTCCTTTAGCAGGTACCTTCGGCACAGCAAATCTGAGACACTTTACTTTAGATCAGCTGCGATGCACAGAGAGAGTGTTTGCAGTCACTTGGGACAAAAGGATTTCTCCCGCTGGGCCAGTTTTGGTGATTGCTTGGGTTGCTGCCACACTGGGAGACGTGGATTCCGCTGTATAACCTTGGGAAAGTCATTTAACCTCTCTAGACCTTATTTTTGTCATCTAAAATGTGAAGAGCATAAATTGAAGTTTCCTCAACTGTGGTGAGCCAGATAATTTTAAGTGGCTAACAGATGTGGATGCTTTATTATTCATATATTTTCACAGTCAATTCCATTTATGTCAAGTGGTCCTAAGTTTTCATAATGATGATAATCATGACTTTAAAAAAATTTCATTTCAGTTACGTTTTCCTCATGTCATTTCTCCACTCACGAGCTGACCCTGACTCCTTATTTGCCTTTTCTCCGTGGTCCTGAGTTGTAAGCCTTCCAATCTCCTTTCCGGAGCCTTCTCCCTGGGCCATCTGTTTCATGATGGTTTTGAGGGAAACCGTTCACTTTGTATGGTGGGTGTGCTGGATTAGGCCTTTGAAAGAAAATCATAAAACCACTTGGGTTTCATATAATGTGGAGTTGGCCCAGTCCAGGGCTTGACAAGCATCCCTCAGTCCCATGGCACCTTCCCAGCTGTTGCCATGTCTGTGTACCATGTCTACTAAGACTGATTTGGTATTTTCTTCAGATAGACTCAGTTTACTTTTGACTCAAAATTATCTGGACGTTCTTACAAATGTTTTTCATATTTACCTAAAATGGGAGTAAAACCATGACACTAAGTACAAAGAATTATCATGACCTTTTACACTGTTTAAATTTTAGCTCCCTAGAAACCTCACACGATCTCTTTTGCCAGAGTTTCAATAAGAGATCAATAAATTCATTTGCTTTGTGGCATGCTATCTATACTCATATACATAGAGGCTTTTAAATTTTTTTAAATTTATTAAACTGGGTCTGTTCTCCTGACCAACATTTTCAACTCAGAGTGAAACACGTGATGTTGCCGGTGAAGAAAAGGTGTATAAAAGTAAATACGTTTCTTTAAAACTGAATGAAAGGAAAATATATGGTTGAGGAGGCAATCACTATATTACAGCAAGAAAAAGATGAAGCTCTAATGTAATGATCTTCAAACTTTAGCAAGCTCAGAACTGTTCTACAACTCAATAGCAAAACATCAATAAATGAATAATCTGATTAAAAAATGGGCAAAGGACTTGAATAGATATTTTCCCAAAGAAGACAAACAAATGGCCAACAGATATACATGGAAAGGTACTCAACATCACTCATCATCAGGGAAATGTAAATCAAAACCACAGTGAGATACCACCTCACACCTGTCAGAATGTCTATTATCAAAAAGATGAGATAACAAGGGCTGGCAAGGATGTGGAGAAAAGGAAACCCTGGTGAACTGTTGGTGGGAATGTGAATTGTTACAGCCATTAGGGAGAACAGTACAGAGTTTCCTCAAAATATTAAAATAGAACTACCTTATGACCCAGCAAGCCTACTTCTGGGTGTATATCTGAAGTAAATGAAATCATTATCTCAAAGAGATGTCTGCATTCCCATGTTGTTTGCACCATTATTCATAATAGCCAGGACACAGAAACAGTCTAAGTTGGATGGATGAATAGACAAAGAAAATGTGATTGATACTACAGACCCATACACACAGATGCACATAAACACACACACACAGTGGATTATTATTCAGCCATTAGAAAAAAGAATGCAATCTTATCATTTGTGACAACATGGTTGGAACTTGAGAGCATTATGCTAAGTGAAATAAGTCAGGCAGAGAAAGACAAATACTGTATGACCTCAATTATATTTGAGATCATAAAAATAAAAGCTGCAGTCATAGAAACAGAGTAGAATAATGATTGCCAGGGACTGGAGGTGGGGGAGGTGGGGAGATGTTGGTGAAAGGGTACAAACTTTCAGTTATGAGATGAATAAGTCCCAGGAATCTAATTACAGCATGGTGACTATAGTTGACAATACTGTATTGTATTCTTGAAAGTTGCTATGTAAGTAGAGCTCTGATGTTCTTACCATAACAACAAAATTGGAATTATGTGAGGTTATGGAGTGTTAACTAACCTTATTGTGGTAAACATTTCATAATATATACATACATCAAATCATCACATTCTGTACCTTAAACTTAACATAATATGACTTGTCAATTGTATCTCAATAAACCTGGGGGTGGGGGGAAGAATTTTACTGGGAGCTTTTTAAATACATTCCTTGTGCTCACTCATCAGGTAGGTGTGAGTCAGGTGATCCTTACACAGGCCATGGAGATGAAAGATATTGAAGGTTCTTGTCTGGATTAGTTGCTCCTCTGTTTGGGGCGGGGTGGTGGGGGGTGAACCACCTGCATACAAAAGTTAATCATTTTTAAGAAATTCAGTGGGAGAGATTTTTGTTTTATCAATAAGTTATATTTTTGTGTTATCATAAGACATATTATGTTATCACTTAAAATAGGTATACAGGGTCTGACAATGAAGTTTGCAAACTTGCCACCATGTGCTTACATTGGCAGCACTGTACAAATAGCTTGGTAAGGTTTCATAACCTTGGTATAGGAAAATCTTAACTGAAAATCTTGGCATGAGAAAGCTGTGTGCAAAAATGGTCCCCAAATGGCAGTATATCTTCTATTTATGGCCTGGTAATATTCCATTATATATATGGACCACATCTCTTTATTTATTCAATGTATTAGGGAGCAAAAAGTTAGTATAAATTTAATTTTAAAAAATGGTTCCAAAGGAGGTCTTGCATTACAACAGTGCACCAGCTCACACAGTTTTTAGCCAGGAAACAAATAACTGGATTGGAACAGCCTCCCTACCACCCCCAGTGATCTGGCCCCCAGTGACTTCTTTCTTTACCTGAAGATAAAGAAACTATGGAAAGGAAGACATTTGGATGACGTTCAGGACACCAAGGGTAATATGACGACAGCTCTGATGGCCATTCCAGAAAAAGAGTTTCAAAATTGCTTTGAAGGGTAGACTAGGTGCTGGTGTCGGCATGTAGCTTCCCAAGGTAACTATAGTGATATTCAGCAATGAGGCATGTAGCACTTTTTCTAGGATGAGTTCACGAACTTAATTGTCAGACCTCATATAAATAGTATGTAGGTATACACACCTATACAGAAATTCTATTTTTGTAGGATAAAAATGTTTGAATAGCACCAATTTCATATTACCTAATAAAACAAAGTTTGAAAGAAAGTGTTATAACCTGGTCAGGGGGAGAGGAACAAACATGAAAGAAATGATATCAAAATGTTTCTGAGCTGTTATGTTGAGTTGCAAGAAGCTGAAGAAAGCTGAGAGGCGGCCCCTCCAGGCTGGGCCTGGAGGCTGGGCACGTAGAGAATCATCAGAAACGCTAAGGTTCTTCAGCAAGAATCCCATTTTAGGGCCTGCTGAGTAGCGCGTTAATTAAGAGCTGGCTTGGGATGCCAGGGGCCCTGGTTTGGATCCCACATATGAGGGCCAGTGACACTGCCCTCTACAGCTAAGATGGTGAACAACAGCTCCACTTGGAGCTGAGCTGCTGTGATTTCCCGGGGATGGCATAGCTGCAGCCCCTGCTGCCGTGGGCTGCCATAGGCTACAGTGAGTGGCTGGCAGCCAGCGTGAACTGCCAAGAGCCGCTGTGGCGGCCGTCCAGAGGCTGGCGACCAATCTGCCTCATCTGGGAAGAGCGCAATGACGATACCAACATGGGCCAGTGAAGCAACGTCCTCCGCAACTAGACTGAAGAACAAAAGGACAGCAACTTGTCTGTTGCCCTCCCCCAATTCCCCAATAAAAATCTTAAAAAAAAAAAAAAAGAATGCCATTTTATGGGCAAGATGTTAATACATGCAGTTGGGTTGTTTCATTTACAGGACTGCAGCAATAGACACGGAGGACTGAGACTGGAGTCTAAAGATCTGAAGTCCTCTACTTTGGCAATGATAATTGAAGTTTTAAGATGTTCAAAGCCAACAATTCTACACCTTAAATTTTATTCTTTTAAAAAATAAGATTCATGTACAAGGATGTTCCTGTAAACTATGTACAATCCCAGACCAAAAAGAGACTGTAATTTAGAAAGAGAATAGAGAGGTTCTAGAACCTATAACACAATAACATATTATGTTACCACTAAAATCATATTTTTGAAGCGGAGTGACATGGTAAAAATTCCTTCAGGCAACCACCATCTTGAAAATCTATTGTGTGTCAAACCTGGCCTTGGTAGAGATGAAGTGGAGGGCCTTTCTAGAATGAGAACAGTACATACTAAGGTGGTAGAAGCTTGGCGAGGCGGGAGGGGAGATAATAAGAACAGCAGCTTTTTCTGAGTGCCCTTAATATGCCAGGCACTCTAGATCCATCCTTACATAGTGTTTCATTCCATGACCATGCTATGAAGACGGGGCAAGGCAGGATTCTGACCAACATATCCAACTCCAATGCCTATGTTTTTAGCTCTGCCCTGAGACTGGAGTACTTGGCAGAGGTTAGGACATCGAGGCCTCCTTTGCCATGTAAAGCCACATGGATGTGGAGCCAGAGAGAAATTAAAAACATGAGTTTTAACAGCCCCAAATGGCAAATGACCTCTGTTTCCCCACCAAAAAAAGAATTAAGCAAATAAGCTATATCCATTCAATGGAATATTACACAAGCATTCAAATGATAGTTATCAACACTACCAACATAGGGAAATGTCAATGTACTATTTAGAACTTTTTCCTATGTAAAATTCATAAATCTTTATGGTAGAAACTGAATAATTCAGGAAAGTGATAATAAAAAAGGTCATTCTACCATCCAAAAATAACCACTGTTAATATTTTGGCATACTTCTTTCCACCTACATGTGTGTGAGTGTGTGGGTACACAGACGAGGACTAGGGTTGTGAGCTGGATAGTATTGTATTTGTATTTATTATTTAACATTATTTTAAAAGCGTTTTCCCATGCATGCCTTTAAGTATTCTCAGAAAACATACATTTTAATAGCTGTATAATTCATGTTATAGACACATAGTTATTTAAAGGGATAAAAGACAAGAACCCAAAATTGTGTGGACTTTGTAGTTACAGCCATGTAAAACTGGCCTAAGAAAACAGATTAATAATGCTGAGGTTATGGACTCTTTCTCCTTTTATTTTCTTTAATGTGGTTACTTCCATGACTTAGTTTATAAAATTGTTTTCAACCCTTGGCATTAATTCATTGGACAATGAAAAATGTTTTCATCATTTTACAATTGACAAAAATCACCAATTCATAATAAAATTGTGCTTCTGTTTGACATCCAGTCCTGGGTTTGGGTTTGGAGAAAAAAGGAGGGCAGGAGATACAGAAATCCTTAATAATGCCCTTTCAATGTCACCACTTTTGAAAGCACAGTGTAAATGTGGCCACAAAACAGTGTGGCCACAAAACAGTGGGGAATTGTGTTTTCAGTGGGGTGCTTGAAGAAGGCCCATGGTCTCACTCTCGTCGGAGAGCCAGAGAATTACTTTCTCAATATAAAAAGTAATAAAACCCAGAAGAGACTTGTTTTATTAGGCTGATATTGTTCATGTTGATTTATTGAGTCTAATGCTTTGTTTTGTTTTGTTTTGTTTTTCTTCAGAACATAGTCACAAACAAAACCAAGAGGGAAAATTGAGATTCTAATCAGAGGCTCGGCAATCCATGGCTCTGAGAGGGAAATGTTATTTACCTCCTGTTCATGGTTGTCTATGGAGCCTACCACATTATGTCGGGAGAGAAATACCGCAGCTAACCTGTAACAGCGAGGATAAAATTTGTTCATTAGGTGAGGGGTAGTGGAAAAAATGTGAAAGGGGGGTCTGCTCTATCAAGGACTCTCCAAAACTTCTTGAAAGAGCTACTAACTGATTAGAAGGTAGGTTTTTTTTCTATTAACAAAAGAATTTACTTAGTGCTCTTTTAGGGAACCATTTTCTCATATATTATATCTGTTTATAAATCTCTTAAGTGTCAAAAGAAAAAAAAAAGAGATACTTAAAGGGTACCAAAATATCTTCGGGAAGTCACTTTGAATTTAAAAACAAAGGATAGATTATAATATTATAAGCTGTCTGAAATTATCCAATGTGACAATGAGAAAAATGCACTTCATACCATCAAAATTGTATTTATTTGTTTGCCCCCAGCCTACATTTCCAGCACCATCCCCCAGAGTATCTCCTCCCCTCACCCCGGTGCACTCTTTCAGCTCCAGAAACCCAGGGCGTTGAGCCTCCTGAACACTGTGCCATTTGACAACTCAGTGCCTTTGCACAGCCACCGCGCCGCCCCCGTCAAATACATCTTGAAAACATTCTTCACCCTTCAAACCCAAGGAAAAGATCTGCTTTTTTTAGGATGCCTTCCTTTAACTATCCCCAGATAATGACTCTTTTGCGTTTTCTGGGATTCTTTGAACTTTGAACTGGTGCCTTTCTGACATGGCCTGTCCTTTAGTTGTGTCCCTTTCCATTACGAGCCACTTAGAGGTCAAAGGTTGGGTCTCACTCTCATTTGTGTCTTCACTGCCTGGCACATAGTAGGCACTCAGTACGTTTTATATTTAATGTTTCCATTTCCTAGAGCAAGCGTGTTATTAAAATGTGCTAAGAAGCCTTTAGGTCCCAAAACCTGGACAGGTTCCCATTGGTCTGAATGACGCCTGTACCACCCCCTTCTTGCTAGGAGAAGCAGTGAATTAAGTGCCTTCTCAAGCATCTCAGAACCCTGATTAATATTCTCTGATTCTCTATCTTAGAATACATTTAAACCTCTCCCTTAGTTCTGACCTACCTGGCATAGGAACAAAAATTTAGTGTCATTCACCCACAATGAAGATTGCATGCCTGGCGATTTGATTTAATTATTCCTGGAGCTTGATTCAGACTGTTCCTGTCTGCCTAGGAAGAAAAAAAAGACTCTAGTAAGTTTCTTGGCCACTTTTGAATTAGTGTTATTCCAGAAGAAAGCCTGATGATTCCCGCCCTCCCACCCCCATTTTAAGCCTGGTATATTCACCTCTAGAGTGGAGTTTTATTTCGTGAGCATGTTAGGTCTTGCAGACAAAAGTTTC
Source organism: Aselliscus stoliczkanus (assembly GCA_033961575.1). Taxonomy (NCBI): domain Eukaryota; kingdom Metazoa; phylum Chordata; class Mammalia; order Chiroptera; family Hipposideridae; genus Aselliscus; species Aselliscus stoliczkanus. Next base: position 162,435,757 of record CM066728.1, read on the forward strand.
TGTTTATTCTTGTTAGTAGAAATTTCTAGTGTTGCCTCAATCACCCTCAATAATAATAGAAATAAATGTAAATTTTTTTTTCAGGTTTTCTTACTCTCAACACTATCGACAATATTGGGCTGTATAATTCTTTGTATGGGAGTTTGTCCTGTGCATTGCAGAATGTTTTACAGCATCCCTGGACTCTACCCACTAGATACCAGTAACACCCCAATGCACACAGTCGTGACAATCAAAAGTGTCTCCAGATATTGACAAATGTCACTGGGAAATGGGGGGAGGACAAAATCATCCTCAGCTGAGAATCATGGAGAGAGAGAGAGAGAAATACACACACATAGCCCTCTTTCTTACACTCTCATATAGCCTTAGCATTTGGCAAATTCCACTTGTCTTTCATTTCTTATATGAAAACCCCCCCTATTTTAGAAATACTTCTCATCTTTAGAGGGAGTGATATAGTGTGGTGGTGGTGGTGGTGGTGGTGATGTGTTTTAGGCCACACCTGAATGAAAAACTTAGTATCCACGGAAAGGTGACCCAATTAACTTTCCTTTCCCTGGGGAAAGCACCACAGGAAGTAAACACACAGGATGCCTGTTCCATAGCTAAGTGATAGAGTAGGGAATGGTTCAATATTTGTCCTTTCCTGTTCCCCCTCTTTTGGTTGTGAGCATCCTTTTCCGTAGCTAGACTTTGGAAGATGAAGTTGTAGAGATCGAACCTTCCTGGAAAGTCCAGTTTTTCCACACCGGCTCACATGTACCTCCCACATGCTTCGCTGGGAGTAACGGAGCTACTGTTGTCACATTGCTTGCTGCATGCCAGGCTCTATCTTTTTTTTTTTTAATTTTTAATAGATTTTATTTTTACAGCAATTTTAGGTTCATAGCAAAATTAAGCAGAAAATAGACCTATATATAGCACTCCTGCTCCCCGCTCCCTTGTATGGGCCAGGCTCTATCTTAAGCAAACCCTTTACCTTGATTCCTTTCAATCATTACAAAAATTCTATAATATAGGCACTATTACTATCACAATTTTACCCATGAGGAAACTGGCATAGAACATTGAACACACACAGCTATTAAATGGCAGAGCTCACTCTTTTTTTTTTTAATTGTGAAATAAACATTTTTTTAAATTAGCTTCAGGTGTACAACACAGTGCAATAGTTATACTTTTTACCCCTCAAAGTAACAACCCCCCTCCCCCAATTCTCCACCCCATTCCTCCCCCCCATATCATACATATCTATTACAATTCCTTTGACTCCCTTCCACCGTATAATCCACATCCCGTGACTATCTATATATTCAATTACAGTTGGCATACAATATTATACAACATCAATTTCAGGTATACAGTGCAGTGATCAAGCCTCTACTCCATCCATGAAGTGGTCTCCCTAACAAGACATGTGACCATCTGACACCCCACAAAATATTTACATTATTATATTCCCTGAACTGTCGTTCCTATCCCTGTGACAATACTGTAGTTGCCTATTTTTGCTGTCTAATCCCTTCCTCTTCTCCCTCATCCCCACCCCCCTCCCAACTAGCAACCCTGTTTTTCCTCTATATCTATGAGACTATTTCTGTTTACTTTGCTCATTCATTCAGTTTTTCAGATTCCACATATAAGTGAGATCATATGGTATTTGTCTTTCTCCGACTGACTTATTTCACTTAACTTGATAGTCTCTAGGTCCATCCATATCGTTGCAAATGGTACGATTTCATTCTTCTTTATAGCGGAGTAATACTCCATTGTATAAATGTATCACAGTTTCTTAATCCAGTCATCTACCGATGGGCATTTTGGTTGTTTCCAAGTCTTGGCTATTGTAAATAGCGCTGCAGTAAACATAGGGGTGCATATATTTTTTCGAATTAGTGTCTTGGATTCCTCTGCGTAGATACCCAAGAGTGAAATTGCTGGGTCATACGGCAGTTTCATTTCCAGTTTTTTGAGATACCTCCATCCTGATTTCCATAATGGCTGCACCAATTTGCAGTCCCACCAACAGTGCACCAGGGTTCCCTTTTCTCCACACTGTCGCCAGCACTTGTTGTTTGTTGATTTGTTGATGATAGCCATTCTGACTGGAGTGAGGTGGTATCTTATTGTGATTTTTATTTGCATTTCTCTGATGATTAGTGAGGTTGAACATTTTTTCATATGCCTGTTGGCCATCTGTATGTCCTCTTTAGAGAAATGTCTCTTCATATCCTCTGCCCATTTTTTAATTGAGTTGTTTGTTTTTTTGGTGTTGCGTTTCATGAGTGTTTTATAAATTTTGGATATTAACCCCTTATCAGATATATCGTTGGCAAATATCTTCTCCCATTCAGTAGGCTGCCTTTTTGTTTTATTGATGATTTCCTTTGCTGTGAAAAAACTTCTAAGTTTGATGTAATCCCATATGTTCATTTTTTCTTTTATTTCCCTTGCCTGAGGGGATATATCAGTAAAAATATTACTCAGGGTAATGGGCAGAGCTCACTCTTGACTGCTACACTGTGCTACCTTCCAAAGGAGTATCGTATTTGCTTATCAAGAACCTCAGAGGACTGTATCATAAAGGACTTAGATAAGTGCCTTTTACATGTTTTACATGATCCTTTCTGTTGCTAGTTGAAAATGAGAGGGGGCTGGAGGAAGTGAAGATACACTTCAAATCACCTTGGAAAGGTTGGCTGTCTTTCTGTTGACCACATGTGACAGAATACACACCTTCTGGCTGGCTTTTTATGTAATTCGTTTTCTTCAATGTCGAATACCATAGGAAAGCCCTAAAATGCAGACCTCCTGGCTAGATAATTCTGCCCCAAATTTAAATTTTCAAGTGGAGCGATTCACCCAAAAGCTAAAAGAAAGCTCTGGAGCTTTCATGAGGTGTGTTTTCCTCCTTTGCTGAAGTGTTATCACAGGCTGACTCTGATTAGGAGCCTTGAGGAAGGAGACCTGTCACTTAGGGTACGTGAGACCTTTTCAGGGAATCCCAGTGACTTCGGCGGCTGCTTTGTCAGTGGAACGTGTTCCTGTGTTGTCTCCTATCCAGACGGTTTGGTTGCTCATCCTGCACGGGAGCGAGCGTAGAGCGACTCTGGCATGCGGAATTCTCTTACTCAGAGTGGTAGTTAAGTGCTTTGGGCAAAAGGTATAAATCTACTATTGGGGGTGGCGGGTAGGAGGAGGGATTTTCTGAAGGAGACGAAGTCTGGAAAGGAGAGGGAGGCACAGCCAGGGCAGGCCAGCCTTCTCCGGGACTCTCAGCTCAAGCCCAAGTTCTCCATTGATTCTGCTGTCTCTTCTGCTCTGAGGAATGCAGCTGCCCGCCCCCGCCTGCCCCCCCCCACCCCAAACACACACACATACAGGCTCATGGGACAGAGATGCTCAGGGTGAAGGCAAGCAGTGTGGGGAGTACACACACAGGATTCCCAGGACCCTCATATCGTCCACAGCTCATTTTGACATGCCCATCTGTTTAGAATCACTGTACTCGTCAGACTGACACTGGAGGATGGAGTCCAAAGCCGGGATTTGAAGTCAATGCGGAATGTTGAAAACTCAAAGATTGACAATTTGAGTTAAATGAATGACTACGTGGTGGTGGTGGTGGGGATGGCAGGAATTTCCTTAGTGTTAGAAGAAGCTTGGCCTTCCCCTTTGTAGGAGCTCTTTTCCCTCTGGGGAACACCCTTCTCTATCTAGCAGATGTCTGCTCATCTTTTCAGAGCCCACTCCACTAATGTTTCTTCCATGTGGAAATGGTTGATCCCTCCTCTGGGTTCTCCTGCTGTATAAAAAAAACAATAAATGTTGAGCCCATGGATAATTCCATACAAAAATATTGACATTATAATAAAAGACCTTGTAAAATAATTCAGGAAGTACTGATGTGTAGAAGCCATTCAATTTTGAGCATTTCTCCATTCATCATTCATTCACCAAATATTTCTTACACTCCTACTGGGTGCCAGGCATTGTTCCAGCAGCTGGGAATACAGGCAGGAACAATGTGGGCAGTTTCAGCCCTCACAAACCTGACACTCAAGTACAGTGAGGCAGACAATAAACAAACAGGAAATACCCAATGTCAGATAATAACATACTATGAAGAAATAGTAAAGAGAGCAGGAGGGATTCAAGTGATGGGGGGCGGGGTGAGGTGGGCCTGGTGGTGTTTGAGCCAGGCTGGGCAGGGAAGCATCTGAGCAGGGGCCCGAATCAGCTGGGAGCAAGCCATAGGGTTACCTGGGGGAAGATGGTTCCAGGTAGAGGGAATTAGATGCAAAGGCCGTGGTGTGGAATGAGTATGGTGTGTTTGAGAAATCGAAAGGACAGTTTTAGATGAAGTCAGACAGGTAGTCAGGGCCAAAATCATGCAAAGCTTGATTGGCCATGAAAAAGGACTTTGCATTTTATTCTAAGTGAGATACACAGCTATTGAGCAGGAAAGGGACATGGTCAGATTTCTAAGAAGCACTTTCAGAACATTTTATCATTCTTCATTCAACTAGCATTTATCAAGCACCAGGATGTGCTTCGCACTGCCCCAGATACTGGGGAGTGACGGATAAAAGACACAGTATGTGCCTTCAGGAAGCGTGCAGTCTGGTGTGGGAACCACTAGGCGAAAAGGCAACAGCAGTATGCTGCATTAATGCTGTGATGGGGGACTGCAGACCCAGGGTGCAGAGATCCAGGACAGGGCACAGGAGGAGATTTTCCAAATGAAGACATTGTCAGTGACGTTCCCAGTCCATGTTAATAGAAGCAGCAGTGTATATTGCTATGAGGATATATAATGGGGAGACCTTCCTCAGTCTGGGAAAGGTAAGGGAAAAATCTTTGAGGAAAGGATTTTTAGACTGAGTTCTGAAGGATGAGCAGTAGCTGGTTAGGCCAGGAACTGGGCTAGAGTCCAGATAAGTGCCCAGCACAGGGGCAAGGAGTGCAGAGCTGGAATGGGGGTGGGAGCACCATGGGAGATGTAGCTGGGCCGATGGGTAGGGTCCGAGAGGGCAGGCCTTGAGACCATGGTCAGGGCTTGGGTCTTTACTTGGAAAGCAGTGGCAGGTGGGAAGCATTTTAAAGAAAGGAGGAACATGATTAGAGTTGCAGTTTAGAAAGATAAGTCTGGCTGCATGGCAGAGAATGTTTTGGAAAAAATCAAGGATCGGGAGGAGAGCTAAGCCATAGCTTCGACGAGAATGGACATTGTAGGTACGCAGAGCGGTGGATGTGAACACTGTGTGGGAGATGGAGCAAGAGGACTGGACAAACCACTGGACATGGAGACCCAACAGAGAAACGTGAGCAACTGCCAGAGTGCAGCCTTGAAATGATGGGTGTCAGAGCTGCTTCTTGAGATAAATAATATAATATGAAAGAAGAACTATGATGGAAGGGAAAGATGTTGAGTTAATCTTTGGGCAGTGTGAGACAGCTGCAAAGGAGAAATCTAGTCAGGAGTTGGATACTCAGGAATGAAACTCCACAGGGAAGTGTGGACAAAGGATTTATCTTTTTGAGAACTAACATGCTGATAATTAAGGTCATGGAGATGGATGGGATCACCGAGAGGGTGTGCAGAGAAAGATAACTGAGGAACACCCGTATTAAAGACCGCCTAAGGACTCTCACCAAATGTGGATTTAAATCTCAGGCCCATCACAAATGGTGGAGGAAGCCCTGCTAACGAGAGGATCCTTGTAGAGATGGCCGCCAGGATGATAAATGAGCTTAGGCCTCTGCCTGACAAGCATTTCCAACCACTTTCACATTTCAGCTGTTTGCAGGCTTTTGCGAGGGAAGAATCTGTCTTGTTTTCTGTCTCTTACTTCAGGATTAGGAAGAGTACTTTAGAATGCTTTCTTCTCTTGGCTTTATGCCCGTACTGTATGAGGAACAACAAAGAAAGATGTGCCTTTTCTTCTTACAGATTTGAGCTGCAGCCTTTTCACTAAATTTACATTTAGGAACATTTCGGGGAGGGGAGAGGATTGATGGGGGAGAATGGGTGAAGCTGCTCAAAGGGTACAAACTTCCAGTTACAAGGTGAGTACAGTCTGGGGGTGTAACATTGAACATGACACCATAGTTAACAATACTTGTATGTCTGAGAGTTGCTAAGAGAGTAAATCTTAGAAGTTCTCACCACACAAACATAAATTGTAACTTTGTGAGGTAATGGATGTGTTAACTAACTTTATTGTGGTAATCATTTCATAATATATACATTTATCACATCATTACATTTATCCATCTTATACAATATTATATGTCAATTATATCTCAATAAGGCTGGGGAAAATAAAGAGATATTTCATACGGCTAAGAGAAAAGCAGACATCGAGTGAATCATGCCTGGCTGAAGCAGAGGTGATTGTTCTTGGGAAATTCGATTGTATTAGTATTATTCAGTCTGATTTGCCCACAATGAGAATTGACTTCACTGCCTTTTTCCTACCTCTCCCTGCTGAAGTCTGTATGAACTTTCACGATATCCCATACAGTGCCAGGCACAGTAATACCTATATAGTAAGGCTTTACTAAATCTTATTTACCATTATTTTATTTATTTATTTATTTATTTATTTATTTATTTATTTATTTATTTATTTATTTTTGTTATTATCACGCCATTGTACTTGCATGTTGGTCTGTCACCCCAGTCAGGGCCTAAGGAAAGGATCTTGATCTTTTTATATCCTTGGGACTAGCAGATTCCTTGGTACAGCGTAAAAATAAAGTATTTCATATTGTAGTCTAATTGATCATGTTAGGGTAATCTTTTCTCAATTTGAGGGTAAGCTCCTTGAAGATCGGAACGATGTCTCCTACTGCTTTTCCTCCAAATTCTAACCCTGTTTTGAGCACATAGGAGTTATTTACTTGTGTTTCTTTAGAAACAGACCTGTTAAAATCATGCATTTCACTTTTGTCACTTGAAGAAAAGCACAGAGATTATAGAAACACTATGTGACCTCCCACCCCAGCAGCAGAAACAATGTCAAGCCCACATCCGGAACCTTTCAATAAACATCCGTCACCTTTAAAAATGATGAGAAAATGGGCCTTTTACAATTCAGACATGCTGCAGTTGAAAGTGAAGGCATACTCTTTGTTTTTAAATATTACTCTTTGATCAGAGTATTAATATTCATAAAGCTCTTGAAAGGAGGTTGTCATTAGGTATTAACACCATTGCAGATGTCACTGAGTTTCAAAGGGTTGCCACAGGGATGAAATTGTGCTTCCACTGCTCTTCAGATGAACTGTGTTCGGGTAAGATTGCCATTGTTCGTTTGCAGGCCTGTGCTGCTGAAACCGAGAGGTGGTTGATAGAAGTACAGAAGTCAGGAGAGAGTGCTTGGAAAGCAGCTCCTGGAATTCAGAGTTTAGGGAGTTGCATTTTATGGGCACTTCATGAGGCTAATGTCACTGGGAATGGAACACTGCCACCAGAAAACACTCGCTTGCTGTCCAGTGAATGCCACCACACACACTTTGAGAACTGACATGGAGAAGAGGCTACACTATTGTTTTCCAAATGGGTGGCTTATATTTCTTGATATTTTATCCTAGTGACTTTTACACTAACAAAAGCCAGTGGATGCTCGGGAAATAATCAGTCATTGGCAGAGCTAAAGACCTCCTGTTCTCAAGCATCTTGGAGAAAGCTGTCCATCTGAGTGTTAGGAACCACAGGACCCAAAGCAGTTCATCTAGAAGGGTGTGGTGTCTTTGGAGTGATCTGAATCTTGGTCTCTGTAGCAAGTTTTTAAAACATTAAAACCAAGTAATCAGTGAACTCAAAATGCTATGTTTCAATATATTTCTACCAATATGAGTCAGCTGAAGTAGAAAAGGTAAATGTATGGGTTGTTTGGGTGCCTTATTTGGTAGCTATGCAACTCAAATATTAACCAATATATTAATGTTTCCTTTTGAATTTAAGAATGCTTTTTTTTTTTTTAATTTCAGAAAAGAGAAAGTAGACCTTAAGTTGGATCTTGATGATAACTGTGCTAATACAGGGACAGCTTTTTACTTGTAATCATTTTAGAAGAGGAGTTTTGATGGAATCTCCTTTGCTAGTGAGAATCAGGAGAAATTTAATAGCAAAATCTTAATAATTTCAAAATCCATTTTGAGTGGATGTGGAAAACAAATCATTTTTAATTAAAAAATGATCAGTTGGATATCAAAATACTTTTTAAAAAATTTATTAAGAATGGTGTGTAACCAAAAACTATAAGAGTATGTAGTCATATTTTAAGAATGTTATCAAATTTAGGCAACTTCATGTATAGAGAATAAGATCGACTTGAGACTTGTGTATGGAAAGGATTCAATTGACAAATGGACTGGCCAAGACTATGTCCAGAGCAAAGATTAACTGAAGGCTTTTAAGTACAGTATGGAGACTTTAAATTCTGGTCAAGATCCAGAAAACAATCATTTTCAAAGTAATAAGGTAAACTTTGTAAAAATACCTTTTAGGGGCTGGCTGAGTGGCGCGTTGGTTAAGAGTTGGCTTGGGACACCAGCTCTGAGCAGCAGGGCTCTGGTTCAGATCCTACATGAGGGCCAGTGACTCTGCGCCCTCTACAGCTAAGATGGTGAACAAACAGCTCAACTGGAGCTGTGCTGCCGTGAGTTGCCGCGGTGGGGTAGGCTGCAGTGAGGCTGGTCGGCAGCTGGCATGAGCTTTCGTGAGCTGCCGTGAGCCACCGTGAGCTGCCGTCCAGTGGCCGGCGAGTGACTGCCTCACCCAGGAAGAGCACAATGATAATACCAACATGGGCCCGTGAAGCGATGTTCTCCACAACTAGACTGAAGAACAAAAGGACAGCAACTTGTCTGTTCCACTTCCCCGATTCCCCAGTGCTGTTCCCCTCCCCCGATTCCCCAATAATTTCTTAAAAAAATAAACAATACCTTTTAGAAATGATAGTAATAATAAATTTTAAAATAAGTTCTAAGGTGTTCAAGTTTACCAATACTGTTTAATCAGATTAATTGCTTTTAACTTTATCATTTGTAATTCAGTGTTTCAAAATATCATTACATTACATTTTTAAGCCCAGAATTAAAAACTTTCTATTTGGATGGATCTAGTGTATTCTCTTTGCAAAAGGCCAGATACACACAATATATTGTTTTTTTGTAGTCCTTAAATTAATATTTAAAATTTTGACTAAAACAGAAATTTAAATAGAATCAACAAAACCTGGGATATTTTGAGTGTCAATAATATTTACACTGTAAAGTTGAATTTTCTTGCTTTAAAAATTGCTTCTGAATTAAATTTAATGTTTGACTTGACCTTATAGTAGCAACCCAATTCCTTTTGAAAAGACATGGAAAATATTATTAGATCCACTTTGCAAGTACAGGAAGTCAGTCCAACTACTGCCTTTTGGGGGAAAATAATGAAAAAACTCATAGAGAAAAATTATTACCTTCTACCAAACAAACAATCAAACAAACAAACAAACAAGCAAAACCAACCTGCTGGAGGGCAAATAGCAGGAGTAAATATGTGGTAACCAAGGTCACCTTGAAAGATCCCCTACACCCATATATGATAAGTTGGCACATCCATTTACATCAAAATCAACTATAGTCAAGACTCCAGTATATTGGTTCATTGTAAACCAATAATGAACTTTCTTTAACTATGTAGCATAAATAGTTTTGTTCTCTACCTGAGGGAACTGCTTAACTCAGACCCTGAGCATCCTTTTCTGAGGAAAGGGCACTTTCCTTCCTCTATAACAATACTTTTGTGATAGTCCCTAAAGCCATGCTATTCAAAGTGGGATCCTCATACCCAGCCAGTGAGGGGTTTGTTACTGGACTGAAGTGAGTTAAAGGAACTCATACTGTGCTCACTAAATAAACCAACCGCCTCACCAAGCACACTGTTCATCTGTTCATCATGGCAGCTTCCTTTATAAAGGAAGCGAGTGCACTGACTGACATTCTGGGAGGAGTCAGTGGAAGTGTGATCTCTGAATATTCTGTCACTGACTTTCAAGGATTTTCTCCAAATTTTGGGAAGTTCAGCTCAGAATGTGTAAAATATGAAAACATGGGATTTTTGTGGGGCTGTATTTATAGAGTTACATTCTGTATTCCCACATATATAGAGTTCCTATTATCCTTTTTATTATTTATTTAGTTATTATTCAGTATATTTTTTCATGAAAGATACTTTTCTGTTTCTATGCAGCACCAAATTGGACCTAAATTTGATTCCTAGGTAGGTAAATTAATAAACCTAATAATATTATGCACGGTTTCATAGTATTAATGGCAGTGATGAGTGATTGCTAAGGTACTGTGCCGAGTGCTTCACATGCATTGGTGTGTATTATCCTCACAACAACTCTTGGCAGTAGGAATTTGTTTTTTAAATTCTTTTACTGTGAAATAAACATTTAAAAAAATTAATTTCAGGTCTACAACGCAGTGCAATAGTTATACTTTTTACAGTAGGAATTTTTATCATCCTCATTTTGGAGATGAGGAAACTGAGGCTTAGAGAGATTAGAAAACCTACCCAGTATCAAACAGCTAGTCAGCAGTTAAAGCAGTGATTCAAAATCCCAATCTGTTTTGCCTCAGGGCCCTTGCTCTTAGCCACCCAAAAGCCCAAGAGAGCCAGCAGGATAAATGATAAATGAGTCAATCAGATTCAGTCCTGGCAACATAGTGGACAAAGCTCATAGGAGTCACTTTTAACCCCAAACAAATAGAAAAGTTAATTAAAATATACATTTTTAAAAATGACATAGCAATCAAGATCAAAGGAAAGAAAGGTAATCACAAGCTCAAAGGAGCCAAGTAAGAAAGCTGCAGAGAAGGCCCAGGGAGCTATTGGATCTGGACGTAGACCCTTGTGTTAACTCCCACACATCAGGGACAATAGATGTGACTGGACCGTTGCAAGCAGAGAGTGAAAACTTAAACCTCAGAGAAAGCTGAGCTCCTCAAGGGTCGCTCTTTTTTCAAGAAGGGGACTTGAAAATTTTCATCCATCCAACTTTTTCCATGGACTGCTATGGGGTCCCATCTCCCCCAGTGACGCAGAAGTCTGGGGAGATTGTCTCTAGACTGAAAGAGTCATGTGCCCTCAGGGGGAGGAAGCATGTTGACTTCTGTTCATTCTTTTAGCATCACCAAAAGCAAATCCTCATCTTGACATAACATATGGAAATTTGAGAACAGATGAAAGGAGCATTTTAAACATAACCAGAAGAGGAAGAAGTAAATAACAGAGAAAAGGGGCAAAATGCCATCAAAGGAAAAACAATTCACCTGGCAGCGAACCTCTTTCTGGCGACAATAAAGATGAAAAGACATTTAAATAACATCTTCAGAAACTGAGAAAAAATAACTGTTCACCTGGAATGCTGTTTCCTGGAAGCCATCATTTAAGCATGATAATGCCATGGAATACATAGTGAAGGGAAAAATGGATGAAAACAGTAATCCCATAAACATTATGAGTTTAAGAAGCTAGACACAAAAGATGCCATTTATATGAAATTCAAGAAATAGGGTAAATTAATCAGGAGTGATAAATGTCTGAATAGTGGGGGTGAGTACTGACAGAGGAAGGGGTATGAGAGAACCCTCTATGTGATGGAAATACTATAAATCTTGATATGGTTGGTATTTACTTGGTTGTATGCAAAAATTCATCAAGCTAACTAACCCTTTTATATTCATGCACATGACATGCCTCACTGTATGTATTTTGCCCCTCAAAAAAGAATTCTTGTGTGTGTGCAAGCATGACAGCAAGAAGTTTATTAGTAAAGCAGATACACTCTGCGACATGGAGTGGGCTGACCCAAGAGAGGGAAGCAGCCCCCGTACATTGTGTGAGGGTTTCTATTTTTATGGATAGAACTGTCACCCCCTCTCCCTCTCCAGTATCTTTCTCTCTTTCTGTTGGCATGTCCCATCGTCCCCTTTTGTTCCCAAGGTTTTTTCCTAAGGCTTGTGTGTGGACCCATCAATTTCCCGTGATTTATTTGAGAAGCTCGTTAAAAAGGGGCAAACTATAATTGTATGGTCCTGAGAAGCAGGATGTACATTCTTTTTTTTATTGTTATTAGTTTCAGGTGTACAAAACAATGCAATAGTTAGATGTTTCACCCCTCACAAAGAGATAAACCCCGATCCCCAATCTACTGCCCGTCTGACATCGTATATATCTATTATAATTCCATTGACTCTATTCTCTGTGCTGTACTCCATATCCCATGACTATATATATATTAAATTATAGTTGACATACAATATTATTCAGCTTCGGCCTCAGGTGTACAGCACAGTGGTCAGGCATCTACACCATCCATGAAGTGGTCTCCCTAATAACACAAGTGCCCATCTGACACCCTACAAAATCTTTACAACATAATTGATTCTATTCCCCCAACTGTCTTCTTATTCCCATGGCAATATTGTAATTACCAATTTGTGCTGTCTAATCCCTTCCCCTCCTCCCTCAACCTCACCTCCCTCTTATCTAGCAACCCTCAGTTTTCTGTATCATCTCTGAGACTATTTCTGTTTACTTTGCTTATTTAAAAGAATATTTTTTTAAAGAGAGAGCATAATAGAGACTTTTAAAGTTTGGTTTTTGTAAATGTTCACTAAAGAATTGCTAAAGATGTATATCTGCAAGAATGAGATAGAACTCAGAGGATTGGAGTGGGTTGTAATAATGAACAGTGTGAAAAGAAAGTGGTAAATAAGAGGTTTCATTTAAACAAACGTTGACTAACAATGGTAATAATATCTTTGGGGTGTGGGGCTTAAAAGCAAGATGGAGTTAAAACACTAGATAAATAACCAGTCAGTGTGGTAGGTGGTAATTGGAGTTGAAGCACCCTAAGAGCCTTGTTTTTTTCTGAAGAAGCGTAGAAATGTTGATTAAGTTTGAGTCAATGTTAAATATTTAACGTAGTCACAAAAACAATAGAAACAGAATATCTAACTTTCTTACTAATCCATTATAAAAGAAGAATTAAGCTCAATCTAATAGTAAGCAGGACAGGAGAAAAACAAAGAAAAAGGCATGGTAAATAGAAAAAAATAATGGAAGAAATAGGTCCAACTAAATTAGTAACTATAATATAAATGTAATTTATTAACAGATGTGACTTATAGCATATTAGAAGATGAAGATTTTACCATAATGTTTAGAAGAGAGACTCCCAAACCAAATTACACAAAATCAGAGGGATAGAAAATAATAAATCAGGAAGATTATTTTAAAAAATGAGATCTGTTACAACTGCATTAATATAATATCATGCAAAATAGATATTAAGGCAAAAATATATTTTTAGGAATAATTCATCAAGAAGATATTAAAATCCTGAGCCTGAACTCTCAAGGTAAATAAAACAAAATTTTATAGAATGACAGGGAGAAACAGACAAATTCATAATTATAATGGGAGAATTTAACCTACGTCTCTCAGAAAACGATACCTAAAGCACATAAAAATGACCAAAGATGTGGAAGCATTGAACACTATTAATGAATTTGATATTTTGAATCAAATAAAGACCCCTGTTCCAATATATATTCTAAGCAATATATATTCTAAGCATGACACACATCAATTGCAAAATTGAATGTGGAGTAGACCAAAAAGAAGGATCAATAAAGGGTAAACCAGACAAAGTATAAGACAACTGGGAGTGTGGAGGCTTGCAGCAAACAGGAGCGAACACGCATTCTTAACAATAAAATCACACAGAAGTACCCTGCAGCCCATCGCCTCTGGTTTGAAACTTCTAAGTGATTGCTATGTTTTGAAATCATCCAGTCACAAACATCTACGGCTGCCTTTCCATCAGGTTGCCCACTCTCTGATCTCCTGACAACTCATAGACAGCTGTATTCATAGAAGAGAAAGATGTTGTCAGTGAATAAGACCCTTCCTCCACAGTCATCTTTAGAGCTGCAAACACTTCTGACATGGGATGAAAGGACATCAGGGAGCAGCGGGAGGGGAGAAAGAGGCTATTGTCTTAAATAAGTTCTAAGGATTCTATGATGAAGTTTGGGTTCATTGTCCCTGGTCGTCAGACGTTCACCTCTAAGAAAGTTTGTATGAGGAGCAGTATGAGTGTAGGACTTCATGTACACATCCAATTGCCTCACCTCCTTTTTCATGGTTTGCAAATAATATTCTTCAAGATCATGATTATAATATCCCAGCTTTGGTGTGTAACCACCTAATTCTTTTCGTCCATGGCATTCTTAACTCTTTATATTCACGACAGCCTCGCATTTTGTTATATTTTAGAATCTCCTCTGTCTCTTTGGCTGACCTAGAAATTCTACAGGCAGCTCCATTTTTAGGCTGACGAAACACAGTGATCCCTGAAGCGATGTGTGCAGTCTCCCACAGGTAACCTCCTTCAAGCTTCAAATGATTCCATTTATTACCATGAATCCCTGCCCTTGAGACTGTTTTAGCAGAATGTTTGCTAATTTCTTTCTCCATTCTGCCTTTGCACACTAGATACCAGCCTGGCTAAAGTCCTTAATATTTTTAAGTGAAGGCTTTGATCACCAAATTGTATATCCCCTGGGTGTTTTTGGTTGACACAAGAGGAATAAAACAGCCTGGCATAGTTGATGGTACAGTATAGTTGGCGAGCTAAAGCGACTTGAGAGTGGACATCATGCCTAGCTTTCAGGAATAAATAATGTTCAGGTTTGTGTTTTTCTAAAAATGCTATCGGTCCCTTTGCACAAAGTAATAAACTACACTATACTTGATCAAGAACTCACCCTGGGCATCAGAATCCCCCCCACAGTGGAAGTCATCGTTGGCTCCATTTATATGAAACATAACAAGCTGTCCAGCACAGTCACGTCCACAAACTTCCAGCCTTGGTGTCTGCATCCAGTATCTCCCTGGCTTCCTACATTTACCCCTAAGATTTCAGTCTTTACTATGTGGCCTGAACAAAGATATAAATGCTTTGCTTCATTCCTGCTGACCAATGGAAACCTGGTTTTCTCTCAGAGCCAAACATATTTGAACTAATTTGATATTTTCCCACTTAGTATATATAAGGGGGGAGGACATGTCAATGTGACAGCAACAGATTTCTCTGGATTATGTTTGTATAATTGCTGTGCTGTACGGTCCCTAGAAAAGACTTCATTCACTGCATGTGACTCCCTACTTGGAGAATTATCTAAATGCTTTTCTGATTTAGGCTCAAGTAGCAATTCAGGTTGAGCTGTAAATGTGAAAGTGGTTTGGTTTTTCCCACTTAACTGCTTCCTTGTTTTGGGTTCCTCCTTTAGGCATAGATTAAAACAGGCACCGGAGTCATGGAATTGGATAATTAAACAGGTAGTGTCCTCATTATGTAAATAGCTTATATAATTTTTATGAATATCACTAAAGCCACAATAGAAAAAGTAAGCAGAGGACATGAACAAATTCCCTAAAGAGAAAATCCAGATGGCCGTTATGCATTTTAAAAACTGTTCAACTCACTAGTAATCACAGAAATGTCAAAACAACCATGAAGTATCCTTTCTCATCGTTGAGATTCTACGCTGGTAGTTTACCAAAGTTATTTCTCAAAATTTTAATTATAAAAAGGCATTAAAGACTTTGATGTTATCTTGTTAAATAAATACATTTTGATATATATTGGAAAATGTTTGCTAAATTGTTGTACCAACTATACTCCCAAGTATGCCAATATAGAGAGGAGACACCCATCTTTCTGCAGTTTTGTGTACCTAGAGATGAGTCCTTTTTTAAATGTTGCCAGTGATCGAACAAATTACTGCACAAATATACGATGTCATCCTTTCAGGCATTAAATGTATATTTAGGCAGATTTTAGATAACACAGAGGAGATGCTTATGAAAGGATGGATGACACTGTTGTTAGCCCCAGATCCCTCACTTCACACCGTCTAAGGGAAGATGAACGGTGCGGTCTCCAGCACCTGCTGATCAGCAGAGAGGTCATCCATTCCTTTTATCCCACTCCATACAGCCTAAGGAATGTTTAAAACTTGAGTGAAACAGCCCAGTGGGTTCTCTGCCATACACTGGAAAATGGTTGTGCAAATATTAAAACTTGTGTCGGTGGTTAAATCATCTACTACTGCTTGAAGAAACCTGGATTGTCCCCAGGCAAAACGAGTTTCTGATGTTGAAATGTCTCCAGCGCCTCACTTAGTTTTGAACACGTTCTTAACTTATGGGAATGTTGTCTTCTCAGGACCTGTGCAAGACATCAGAATCTTGAGTCATTCTTCAGCTCTCTGAGCTGGGTCTCCATCCTGTCATCTGTTTATGCCTGTGACAAATTCTTAAGAAACTACCTTGTGAAGAGAACTGATCTTTCACAGGTGTCCTTACTACCGAATCAAAATGAATAGACAAAGCTCTCATAGAAAGACTTATCTTTGGAATCTGAGATATCACCATGTGAGTGTGTGTGTGTGTGTGTGTGTGTGTGTGTGTTTAACCTAAAAATATCAGCCGTTCTCGGCTATTTTTAAAGGGTATGCCTTATTTGAGAGGCAGTAGCAAAATCTCACCATCAAAATAATTTTTGTTTTTAAGGTAGAAAAAAATTAGAAATGAAACTTCTTGCCTGTTGCTGCACTGAAGCACTGATGAAAGCTGTTCTTACAAGCACATCAGATAGGTCTTTGTTGTAGAATATTTAAGCTCCCTGCAAGTGCTGGGTGCTGATGGAAGCCCTGGGGTCTGTTTGGTGTGCCAATTCTTTTGGCAGAGAGATAGTAGAAGTGTAGATTCCTCATCATCAAAAACCGTGGATGGATCACAAGCGAACCAGTTGCACCTATATCTTTTTCAAGTATTGAATTTATGGTGCCTACTAATTTTATAAAGATGTCTGAGTAAAAAGAGGATGTGTGGGCTTTGGAATGTGACACGCTGGAGTCAAGTTCTGGCTCTGCTAGATCTTAACCACATGATCTTAATTTACCTAATACCTCTGAGTTTGTTTCTTCACCTGAAATGTGGGAATAACAACAGTCAATGGCAGAGTTGCTAGGATTAAAGATAATATATGCAATATATAAGAATCAACCTGTGTTAATGACCATGAATACTTTCATCATTTGACTAGCATTGGATAAGCTATTTGAATAAGTTGCTCTTCCAATGACTTTATAATTCACTCAAATTGACCATGATGCTCTTTGGGTAACATTTCTAGTCGGGATGAGATTTCCCAGGTGATGCACACAAACCCTTTCCACTAATTTTGGGCTCCATTGCATGCACTGGTGAGCAGCTCAGGGGGTCCCTATTGGTTTCTGGGAATGAAGCTCTTCTCACCGGTAAAACCAACAAGCTCATATACAATTCACTTCACACTTTTGTATTAATTAGTACCATGATGAACCAAATATATTTAATTGGATGCTTAATAATTCTGATTCAGACCTTTATAGGGTGTGAGAAAGATATGTTCTATTTCTGTCAGGAACTTGTAATGTAAAGTATCCAGAAAAAGCTATTAAAAAAGAAAAAGAAAAAGAAAAAAAGAAATCTGTGCACATAACTTGGAATTCTCAGTTCAATTCTAATGCCTCTCTAGCCCAGTCTTAAACCCCAGGAAGATCTGTCAAAAGCAGTGTCCACTCTAGAAATAACCTAAATAACCATCAAGAAGAGAATAGATGAACAAAATGTAGTATGTTCATAATGATGGAATACTACTCAACAACAAAAAAATTCTGAGTTATTGATAGATGCAAAAATATGGGTAAATTTTAAATACATAATGTTGAGCCAAGACACAAAAGAGTACATACTGTAAGATTTCATTTTTGTGAAGTTCAAGAAGAGGCAAATCAAATCTATGAGGATAGAAGTCAGAAGAGTGGTTATCTCTGGGAATATTGACTGGGAAGGGGCAAAAAGGAATTTTCTAGGGTGATAGAAATGTCCTGTATATTATAGATACAAGATGTGTGTACACACATATATGATCATCAAGCTGTACACTTAAAATTTGTGCATACACAGTTATACCTCCATTAAAACAAGAAATTGTCCAAGATAGGGCACCATTTTGTTTGGGGAGTAAATACAGTGAGAGTAGAAACAGATTAACTCGTAGAATATCAGTGTTTCTGAGATTTACACTTTTATAAGCTCTGCTTCTATAAAAATGAATCTACCATTGAACTCTAATTTTAAAACTAAATAAAATTCATCAGGGTAGCTCCCAGTAGACAAATGAATTGGATCCCAACTTTTTAAAGTACAGTTTTAGCCCTGAAGCAGAATAACAGAATAAACACACTTTGATCGTGAGCTCTAGCCCTGAAATCTGAGAAGGTGTATCTCTTTTGAATGTAGAAGTGACATTGATTGTAAATGTCCCTTTGGATGCATCAATATTTAAGTTCTGTGGAAAGAACAAGTTGTGTTGTAAATTCATCTTCCCATCTCGGGTTTGTTAAAGCCCTCTCCATGGGAGAGGCAGGAGGAGGAATTACTCAGAGTTGAATGGGAGTGTGTGTTTGGACTCAGTGTAAATTAATTTTCATGCAGGACCACCTCATTTTATGCATAAAAAAAGAGCCATTTGTTGATTACTCTCTGCTTGCTCTGTGGTGTGCCTTTTCTAGGACTTGAAGAGAGAACACAATGAATGAAGCAAGGGGGGAACATATTGAGGTATAGCCTAATAAACACCAAGCTTAGGAAAATCTTCTGGAAGGCAAACATTGACTCTTTCATTTCATTTTTTTCCTTAAAAACCTTCACGCTGATGTAAACAATCCCTTCTGTTGTAGTATTCAAAGTCTATTCCTGTACTGCCTTTCATGGTATTTTCTCAGTCTTGCTAGACATTTCCCGTCACTTTCTTGCAGGGATCCCCACCCCATGCTTTCTATCCACAGTGAACTACGTGTATTTCTTTAAAACTCTCTGAACAATTCCATTTTGGCCTCTCAGCCCAAGCCATTTCTCCCCTTGCCATGAGCTTCCCCATGTCTCTCCAATAACCACAAAACCATGTCTTCCCCAGAGCAGGCATTCAAAGTTTACAGAACTAAGGGAAGTAGAGAAAGAGAAAGCCGACATCTGTCTGAACAGCAGAGATTAAAAGAAAAAAATGAAGTGTTTCAGATTTACCATTTCATAGTACACAGGTTTTGCCCTAACAAAGATTTCATGGACCCTTTCAAAAGCTCTGTCTCTCCCTGCCTTCAAAACTTCTTAGTACCACGTCATTAAGATTTTCGTTCCAAGAGCTAAAAAGGTCACCCCCCCCCAAGACTTAGACTTATTTTCGTAACGAAATAGTTTAACAGTTGAAAAACAGATTCATTCTGAAACTCTAAGCTAAAATTAAAAAAATAAGCAGATAGTATTTTGTTTTTAAAATTTAATGTTAATTTTTAAAGCCCCACAATCTGCTGTGAACCACAGTGTGTGGCAACCTTCCCATCAGCTGTGACCTTATCCCCTAAAATCTGTCACCAAGGCCTAATAGCTGGTTAGAGATCCAAAAGATATCCACTGAGTTATTTTTTCCAAACATTTTTCTTTTCATAAAAACATATGTTTAATAAAAATAATCTGGCAGTATATGTCAACACTATTTTTCTCAGAGCTAAGGATTTAACATTACTGCTGATAAAATTTTAAGGTAATCATGTATGTATGTATTTATACATATATAATATCTACAGTATGTATATTTATACACATATGTAGTGACATGAATAGAGTGTACCTACACATCTGTGAGATGTCACATAAATTATTCACACCTGGTGGTGGGGCAGCCTAATGCCCCTCCTTCCTCCTACCTCAAGACCTTTGAACTTGCTGTTCACCCTGTTGGGAATGCTTTTCCTCCAGATAACTAACTGCACGCTCACCTGCACATCTCCTCTGTCTTACCCTTGTTTGGCAACTTTACAGCCCTTCTCAGTATTCACAGTATATATTTGCTTACTTGTATTGTAAACTCAATGTAAAATCCATAAGGGCAAGGATCATGTCTGTTTTATTCACTTTATATCCCTAGTGCTTAGCACAATGCAACACATATAATAGGAGCTCATTAAATATCTGCTGAATGAATGAATGAATGAATGAATGAATGATGTAAAGGTCATTTAATCCAACCCTCTACCAAACACATGAATTCTCTTTGTATCATTTCCAGGAAGAACCTACATTCATGAATTAATTGAAGGGCACTTATAACACAATATAGGAACCAAGTGAGTATAGAAGAGGTAAAAATAAATGAGTGATCCAAGATGAATTGAGAAAGAGGAGGAGGAAAACTTCAGAGAGCATTTAAAAGGGAGAAAGCAGAAATCAGTCTGATCCATTTTATATTGTGGAAAGATGGCTGGTGGATAGACATTGCATCATTTGTCACAGAGCTTTTTCTTTTTATTCCTTAATTCTTAAGCAATTAATATCTGTGTAGCACTTTATGGTTACAAGTACAGTTTATGATATTTTAAAATAACTAAGTAAACGGTAAATAAATAAAAGCAGGTCCTGTGAAGACTAATGACGAGACTATATTATGACCTAAAGATTCGGAGGTCCAATATAGAAAACACCATACATGCCTCATCTAATTTATACCTCATAGCAACCTTATCAGAGGTACAGGTATAATCTCATTTTTCAGATGTGGAAACTGAGTCTCAGAGACTCTAATTGACACGACTCAAGTTTATAAATCTTATGCGTACCAGATTCCAGATTTCATGTCAGATCTTTAGAATCTAAAGCCTATAATACATGATGGAAAAGCTCAGTTCCAATTTTTGCAGCAATCCTGAGAAGCAAAGTACACAAAAGAAATTAGAAGATATATCTCCTCTATCCTAATGTAAGCCTCCTTTCCATGTTGATATCCTCGTTAAGGGATTCCTTTTTAAAAAAAATTTACAAACTTATTTTAGAAATCCTCTACTCTCCCTTTCTCTTCTTGCAGATACTGAATAACTATTGATTGAATTGAAGTGAATCTAATTGTTTGGATTTTAATGGCACTTAGCTCTGCAGTTACCCTCTTTTACCACGAGAGGTCACTTACAGGCCAGCAAGGCCAAGACCACTAAGGGGTTTATGAGAAGTAAAAGAACTCGGGAATGAAAATTTATAGACCACGTCATGATTCCTGACAAGGTGTGAAGTTGATGGCTCACTGGATCAAGGTGGCAGGAAGTGAAATATGTGTGAGTTTTAGACAGTTGTGGACAGGACAGTGACAGAATACACAAGAAGATAAAAAGTGCGGAGGCCTCAGCTGGCTACGGTGACCCTTGACAGAATTATTTTCTTAAGCAAACACTGTCCTATGCACCTATTGTGTCCCAGGCACTGCGCTGGGTGTTTGGACTGCAAAGTCATAGCTCTTTCTTTCCCAAAACCCTCTGCCATCTAGTGGAGTGGCTGACAGCCTGCCTCCCCTAATATTTCCTGTGCTTTACTTTAAATATGAGCTTGCAAACAGAGCCTGCAGCCAGGTTTATTTGGTGGTGGCCTAAACGCTGATCCATAGCTGTTATAATTTGCTTTTTTGTACAGCTGCCTGGCTCCTGGAGACACTTGATTTCCTGTGATTCCCTGTGATTTCCCTGTCTGCTCTCGTTCACCTTGTCCATTGTGAACACGAGCCCTGTCTACTTCTGTGCTCTTGTTTGCAAGGTCTGTTACCCGCGCCCTGAGCATTTCAGAGCTTCAGCTGTCTTGCTGCCTCAGCAACTCCTGTGTAACAAAGGAGATGTCAGCTACTCCTACTCCAGATGAGAGCTGAAGTCAAATGACCTTGTTGCCTCCGAGGAAACAACCAAAGGGCTTCGAGGAGTTTGGGGGGCACCAATTAGCAGGATGTTCTAAATGGGGTATCTCAGATATGGCTGGCTTTAGGAGCACCAATGATCAAATGTTGATGGTACCAGGAGGCCTCCGTCATCACACAACCGTGTCCTCTGTCTTCCAGGGTTTCATTTCTTCCCCCAGGTTTTCCTTTCTCTTTCTTATTTCTTCCCTGATTTCATCCACTTGCCCATTTTACCCCTGTCTCCCCATGTGATCTTCTCATTGCTTTTTTTGCCCTCTGGTGACCAAAGCAGAAACTGGTGGAGCTGCAGGGGTCAAATTGGGCCCTTTGATGAATGTTGTTTGCCTGGTGCCAGATTTTAACTCAAATTACATTTAAAGATCTTTGAATATGGTATGTGCTGTCCAGTTCATATCACAGTCCCCACCACTGAACAGTCACACACCTACAGCTGCATTCATTTAACTTACCTCCCTGGCTCCAGGTCTGATCCATCTTATTATTAAAAGATGGCTCTCCGGGGCCGGCTGAGTGGCGCAGTGGTTGAGAGCTGGCTTGGGAAGCCAGCGGCCCTGGTTCGGGTCCCACATATGAGGGCCAGTGACACTGCCCTCTACAGCTAAGATGGTGAACAACAGCTCCACATGGAGCTGGGCTTCTGTGAGTCCCCAGCGACGGTGTAGGCTGCAGCCCCTGCTGCAGTGGGATGCCATAGGCTACAGTGAGTGGCCGGCAGCCAGCGTGAGCTGCCAATAGCTGCAGTGAGCGACATCCAGACGCTGGCGACCGATCTGCCTCATCCGGGAAGAGTGCAATGAAGATACCAACATAGGCCAGTGAAGCAACGTCCTTCGCAACTAGACTGAAGAACAAAAAGACAGCAACTTGTCTGTTCCCCTTCCTCGATTCCCCAACGCTGTTCCCCTCTCCCAATTCCCCAATAAAATCTTTTAAAAAAAAAAGGTGGCTGTCTTAATACCTGGGATCTCAGGCATGCTGATCACCTTTCACCCTTTAATGGTTTCTGTCTGTTCATTTGTCAGAAGCTGATTCTGGGCAGGCAAGGAGATGTTTCACTGAGAAGCTCGCTTAAAAATGTGAAAAACATTACAGAGGAGCTTGCAGCCTTATATTTGCTTCCTGTTGTTGCTGTAACACTACCACAAACGTAGCAGCTTAAAACAACAGAAATGTATTATCTTAAAGTTCTGTAAATCAGAAGCTGACACCGGACTCATGGAGCTGAAATTAAAGCGTGGGTAGGACCCTTCCTCCTGGAGGCTCGAGGGGAGGGTGGGTTACTCTGCTCATTCTTGTTGTCAGCAGAATTCAGCACCTTGCAGTTGTGGGACCGAGGTCCCCGTTTCTGTGCTGGCTGTCCGCTGAGGGCTGCTCTCAGTCTGGAGGCCACTCGTTTCCTTTGCTCATGCCATGCATCCCTTTCCATCATCTTCAAAGTCAGCAGCAGGGGGTCAGGTTGCTCTTATGCTCCCCATCTCCTTACCTCTCATCTCTCTGACACAGCTAGAAAAGATTCTCTGCTTTTAAGGACTCGTGTGATTAGGTTGGGCCCACCGAGATCATTTTTGCACCTCAAGATCCGTTCCTTTAATCACATCCACAGATCCTGTCATCGTGTAAGGTAACAAGTTCTGGGGATTAGGGTCTGCATATCTTTGGGGGCTGTGATTCTGCTGACCACACCACTGATCCCAACACGTCAATATGGTATTTGAAACCAGACAAGGGGCGGCCCCCTGAATAAAGCACTTGACTGGGGATGGGGAAAGCGTGGATCTCATTGTAGCCTGCATCCGTGACCCTGGCCCAGGCTCTACAGCTTCGGTGGTTTTGTTGGTTTGGTTGGTTGGTTGTTTTAGGTTGTTAAAGATGTCCAGCTTTAAGCTGTCTTAGAAATTGAAAATGACTGAAATTAACACCCTAGTAATCAGAATTTTCCATTACTGGTGTAACAGAGACCTACTCAATAGTCATTCTTTTATTACTAAAAGAACCCAGGTTTTATTTGGGGTAGTGAGGTGTCCAGCCAAAAAACAAAACAGACAACAACCGAACAACAATAAATCTATGGTTATGATCTTTCTTTGTAGCTAGGGGTGGTCAATGTGACATGGTTTTGACTGCGGAGTTCTAAATGGAAATCACCGGACAGGGCTTCTAGGAAGGCTCTTTAAAAGTTGCTGATTACCCTCCCCCAATTCCCCAACACTGTTCCCCTCCCCAATTCCCCAATAAAATCTTTAAAAATAAATAAAATAAATAAAAGTTGCTGATGGGGCTGATCACACCCTTCCTTGCTCATTGCTGCGCTCCCTCTGCATGCCTGGAGCACACACACGGCGGCAGACATCACTATGAAAGAAAGTATGAGGATAAGAACAAGACGAACGGATGGCGGACTGGAGAGCTGGACAGAGCCAATGTTGGGGAACACCCCCCCATCAGCCGTGGATTACTCACTTCTGGATTTCTTTGATATGAGAGAAAATATGCCAGTGTTAGGGTTAGAGAAGGGAGGAAGTAGGCGACACGCTGTTGCTAAGCAGTTAAATTTAGTTCCTCACTGGTCTCAGTGTTCTAACAGCCGATTCTTACTCTAAAAACTGTCACAGGATTCGGAAGTGTCTTCTAGCAATAGGAACTGAGCTGTGAAAAATGACTTCTTAGTAATAAATATGACTCTGTCAAGTGATTTTTTAACAAAAGTAGTTATGTTTGCCTAACACTTTTAAATTGCAATAGCTTTTTCACATACATTACCTCATGTTATTATCAGAATAGCACTATGAAACATGAGGGTCAGACATTGGCCTCACTTTCATTTACAGTTCAGACACCAAGGCACAAAGAGATTGGACAGACTTCTTACAGACCCCAAATCCTTCTTTTTCCTTTCTTTGTTTTTTTAAAAAACTTTATTGAGGAACACTGTGTTTCTGCAGGACCAAGACCAAGCCAAGTCGTTGTCTTCAATCTAGTTGCGGAGGGCACAGCTCACAGCCCCATGTGGGAATAGAACCAGCAACCTTGGGTTAAGAGCCTGCACTCTAACCACCTGGGCTAACCAGCTGCCCCCCAAATCCTTCTTTATATCTTTTGACCCTAAGTGATTTGCTCTCTCCTACTCCTTACTTTAAGGTTTATTCCTTAATGTTATATTTTTAAAGAACTACTGGTTTATGATACAAAAATATTTTCTTCTTCCCAATGATGTGTATTTAATACGGAAAAACTATAAGATCATTCCTCTCAAGGCTTCCCTCCCTCTTGGAATGGGCTGCCCACTCAAGGTAGTTCGAATTAAGGAGGAGTTGGTTATACCCACCGAGGGACTTCTTGGAAACGAGGAAGGCAGGAATGGATCTGTGACCCTGGAAGCCACAGCAAGCACTGTCCTTTGGGTTCTCTGACCTCTCCAGCTCCCTTGGTCACCTTCTCTAATTAAACCATGGCAATCTGGGCTATCCCCTCAGCAGAGTCCCTGCGGGGGAACAATTCCTAGAAAAACAGAATTGTGGACAGAAAAGGTAACCCTCCAACTGTCTCCGGCAGTCGCCTCACAGCACTAAAGTAGGTGGACCCCTGAATAAGAATAACTCACTCTACTACTGTAATGAATTACCTGGTCAGAAGGATTTCAGATTTTCTAAGTCTCATGGGTTAACCTAAAAGGCCAAATACTGATTTTTATGGTGATGAAATGGAATCTAGGACAAAAAGTGCAAATGACAGCCCCAAACACAAATGACACCTTCATTTTCAGATTGCTTCGTCTATCTGAAAGACTGAAGAATTCTCAACCCAAACTGTGAGCTTTTTTTTTTTTTTTTTTGAGGGCAGTGTCACTGGCCCTCATATGTGGGATCCAAACCAGGGCCGCTGGCGTCCCAAGCCAGCGCTTAACCACCACGCCACTCTGTCGGCCCATCCAAACTGTGAACTTTTAAAGGTAAACTTACCTTGCATAATTGCAAAGATCATAATACTTTAGAAAATATATAAGCTGAAGAGAAATTAAAAAAGAGTATGTTCTCAACAGCCAGAGCAGGAGAGCTCTTCAAATGCCTCTGTTCTCTTAGAAGAGGTGACAACCTTGACCTGTATCTTCCATGACATTAAAAGCCCCTACTTTGAAGGTCATTCATTGGTAAATTAATTGGCTTAAATACTCTGCTTTCAAATTCCGTTGCTTTTAGCATTGAAACTTAATTTCACATTTGAGTCCGAATAGTAAGATTTGGGATATTGAAAAATTATCATCATGAAAGGAAATTTACAGAGGGCTTCCTACCTTAGAAAAGGCACCCTGAGAGTTACTAACTATTGTGGAGGCTTAGTCTCTGCCATCCATGTATTTAGAATATATTTAGATTAAACACCTAATAAATAATAGGAACAAAAAGATACAGTGCTTTATGACTATTTATTTGCAAGCATCTTATTTGAGTCAGCAGGTGCCTCCAGCCCTACATGATCTTGTGTTCTTGTTTGTATTGGTTAGAAGTATTGATGGCAAGTAATAAAAAAAAACCAACACAAGCTAGATGAAGGAGGGACAAAAGTGGGGAGAAGTATTTAAAAAATATGAAAGTGTCTTATGGATCCCAGAACATTCAGCTGGTCACTGTAAGGACTGGAAATCTAGCAAGAATCCAAACGGGTGTTTTGTTTTGGTTTTGCCTCGCTGTCTCTCATCTGCCCTTTATGTCTTGGATTCAGCCTCTCTCTGCCAGTTAGCACATCTTCCACCAAGCCCATTTTGTGCAAACTGGCTAAGTTAGTTTTTGCTTTTCCACTCATGAAACTAACCCAGATTAGAACTGAAATCTCTTAGTCCCATTTCTAAATTTCTGCAGAAAGAACTGTGCCCTATCATGAGTTAGGGACCCACCCCTAGTCAATGAGCTAAGGCACCGTAGAATAAATGAGACTAACAAAGACCAACCCCTAGGGTCCTGTAGATGATGGGAAAGCAATTCTAGAGAAGGTAGGATTGTGATAAGTTGCACAGAGGCCCCGAAAGGTGTCGTCTAGTCTAATGGAGAATAAACCATTGGTTTTGCACCTGTGGGCCAAGGCCTTGGGTGAGGAAGGGCGAGTGAGAGAGTAGAAATTCATTATTTATTGAGGAGGTCCTTCCTTGAAACGATCCACACAGATAACAAGCATTCTCCATAGACTGAATAAACAGTACATCCTGAGCATATGGGTGTAGATGTTTTCCGATTTTATGTAGATGCTCCTATAATTAATACAATTTAAATTCCTGTAAATGTGTTACTGAATTAATTCTATCTTTTAGTCATCATATATGTTTTTCAATCCTGGGCACTGATAGTAAAGCTATTATTGTGCAAGAGTCCCCCTTATGCAAGATAATTGAGGAGTCCTGTGTAGAAGGACTGAGAGACCATGTGAGTAGCTGTGAGTGCTGGCTGGGAGGTTCACCAAAAAGCTCTACACATGAATTTGATTAGTCCCCCTTTTTTTCTTCTTGTATTGTCATGGATTTGTTTATAGCCCCCTTACTGCATGGTATTATGTTATATACATAAATATAATATGGTCAAAAGACGATTCTGAATGACAGAGAATATTTAAATTAACTGACTTTGTATTACTTTCAACTCCTTTCAGTAACAGGAACTGGGCGAACAAAGGGTTCATAAACAGGTCCTTTGCAATGTGCCATAAGGAATATTTATGCATGACTTGTAATTTGCATGGTGATTATTGACACATGAGCAAATGCTTTTAAAGTATCCCTTAAAGGTACTTTAAATACTGAAAATGCTGTTTGCACCATTTTACAAATTTCCTTCATAGATATTGCAAAGGGAAAGTTCCATTTCAGCCTAAAAATAACAGTAACAATAAAATAATAGTATTTTAAAAGAACAATCTTTTTAAAAGAAGCTAGTATTACTGTGGCAGTTTCTTGATACAAGGACTCCACACTTTATAAATATCATTTACTCTTGCAACAAATGTCAATACTGTATCTACCCCTATTTTATAGGGAAGGAAATTAAGTTTAAGAGGCCTGAAATTTACATCAAATTATTTAGACCAAAATTAATGTGCTTTTCCTGTTTGTAAAGTAGTCCCTTGAATGAAAGAAATGATG
The DNA here is from genome assembly GCA_033961575.1 of Aselliscus stoliczkanus. Classification (NCBI taxonomy): domain Eukaryota; kingdom Metazoa; phylum Chordata; class Mammalia; order Chiroptera; family Hipposideridae; genus Aselliscus; species Aselliscus stoliczkanus. The sequence continues at coordinate 162,463,807 of CM066728.1, forward strand.
ACAAACAGATCCAATTGACCCATTACTTTAACTAGGGAAAATTTGGACATTGCTGGCACATCGAAGAGACACTTTGTCATGTCTCTTTGTCATGAAGACCAAATCCTGGAACAAAACAGACTATGCAGGTTCAAATCCCAGCCCCTTCGCTTACCTGATTTCTGACCCTGGGAAAGAGGCTTGATATCTGTTCCTTGGTTTCCTCCTCTTTAAATTGAAGATAATTACTTCAATAGCATTGGTATAGGGATTAAATCATACTTCAGTGCATATCAGAGTCCCTGGAATAGAGGAAATTCCATCTGAGTGCTTTTAATTGTCTTGGTGCCTGTGCCCTCAGCGTGTTAGCACTTCTGATGGGTGTTGCCAATGCTAATTGCATAAGCCCAACAGCCAAAGCAGTGGGGCAGTCTGGAAAGGCAGCAGAGTACAACATCATGTTCTTCCTCAGCTTCATAATTCTCCACTTTCTAATGGTTTCCAGATCTTTGTGCTCTGCCCATGAGCAGGGAACGGACCCAGCAGTCAGGACCCAAGGCATGGTGCAGGCTGTGGAGGGCAGGCTGGTGGGACATCCGTGCCCAGCCCAGGCTCAGAGAACTGACAGGGGCATCCCTCTAGTTAGCGAGTACCACCCCTCTCACGCCTGACACACTGCCATTTTAAATCCATTGAGTGCCATTCTGAGAAGCTAAAGAACCCTAACTAATTGGACAATATAAGAAGATTTTGGTCTAGAGAGGGTAGCACATTTAATGGAGTTTGCAGAGATTGGAGCATGCCCGCCTTGCAGCTGGCTGGCTCAGGCCTGCAGAAGCCTCTTAACCTCATTGTGCTGATTTCAGCTGCAGGGAAAGAGCCAGTTCACTTGCCCTCTCTCTGCTTGCCCGTCGTCCTTCAATGATTAATTGCTATTTGTGGTTCATTTCGATTTGGTTCAAAGAAATACAACTGCAGAAATGCTAGGGTGAGATACTGTTTTTCTGTAATTCAGGAGAGATTATCTGTCTCAAAGTAGAGGGACCATTCAATTTATCACCCAAACTTGGACACTTTTGAGAACAAAAGGAGACACGAAGCATAATTAAAATTATATAAATTTTCTTGGAAGACAGTTCAGCAGTTCCTTAAGAAACCTAAACATACTCTTACTATTCATATGATCCAGCAATTGTGTTCCTTGGTATTCACCCAAAGGAATTGAAAACTTGTGACCACCAAAAACATGAACATGGATGTTTACAGCAGCTTTATTCGTCATTGCCAAAGCTTGGTAGCAACCAAGATGTCTTTCAGTAGGTGAATGGCAAATAAACTGTGGTACATCTGGACAATGGACTATGATCATTTAATGCTCAGAAAAAATGAGCTAGCAAGCCATGAAAAGACATGGAGGAACCTTAAATGTGTATTGCTAAGAGAAAGAAGTCAATATGAAAAGGTTACATACTATATGATTCTAATTATATGACATCCTGGAAAAGGCAAAACTATGGAGACAGTAAAAAAAAAAAAAAATCAGTGGTTGCCAGGAGTTAGGAGGTAGGGAAGGATGAATGGGTAGAAGATGGGATTTTTAGGGCAGTGAAAATATTCTGTATAAGACTATAATAGTAGATACATGTCCATTATACATTTATCAAAGTGCATACATCAAAATGTACCCCCCCACACACACACACACATAACCATTGCATTCTCGTAGACTGTGGACTTTGGGTGATAATAATGTCTCCATGTGGATTCATCAATAGTCACAATGTACCCCAATGGTGGGAGATACTAGTGGAGGGAGAGACATGCAACACTACATACTTCCTGCCCAGTTTTGCTGTGAACCTAAAACTGCTCTAAAAAGTAAAGTCTGCTTTTAAAAATCATATAATTTGGACATATTTATTAATCAGTTTTATTATAAGTAGATATATTTTAAAACTTTTCAAATAAAATTATATTTTATAAAAGTAAGTTTTTAAATGTATAAAACTGGGATGTCCCAAAGATCAGGGATGATACTAGTCTCAAGCAACATACTCTGATTTGGAACTAAAAAGAAAATAAAAGTTAGCATGCTTATTAATAAATTGCTTTTCTATAGTGTATATACCCTTCTGTTGGGAGCATATGCCGTCAAACTTTTCCCCCATTTTTCTAGGTTTTTATTACTAATTTATTGAGTTACTCACATTGTGCCCATACTGTATTAAGTGCTTTACATACCTTCGTTTAGTCCTTACTAATCATTCACTTAAAAATATGTCTTAGGGACCTGTTAATTATCACACACTGTTCCATACACTGGGAACATAACCGTGGTGGGGGAGGGAAACAATAAATAAATATATGTTATGTCAGATGGAAAGTGCTATGAAGAAATAAGAAAAAAAAGTAGAAATCTAGTCATATTAAATAAGAAGAAAAGAAAAAGAAATAAATTAAGATAAGCAGATAGTGATGGGGCACTGGTATTTTCAATAGATTATCAGAGAGAATTGCCCTTACAAGGTGACACTTTAGGTGGGACATGAGGCAATGACAGGAATAAGCCATGTGACTGTCTAGGATAAAAGCATTCTAGGCAGAGAATGCAAAGGCACTTTTCAGAATAGCAAGGAGGCTAGCGTGGCTGAGCAAAGGTTAGCGGAGTGGAGCTTGGGCGTTGAGGTGGAGTGGCAGTGGGGACCAGATTGGAGGAGGCCCATAGGTGATTGTGAGGATTTGGGGGTTTACTTAGTGGAAGGCTGGAAGTACTGCAGGAGATAATCCTACTTCCATTTTGGCAGGCACGTGGAAGCCTGGAGACTCATTAGAAAGCGGTTAAAGTGGTCCAGGTAAGATGGGCGGTGGTTGTAGTGGAGGGAGTAAGAAGTACTTGGTTGGATGTGTTCTGAAAGTACAAAGGACAAAAGTGGCTGACAGATTTGACATAGGATATGATAGAAAACATTTAAGAATGATGCCAGCGTTTTGCCTGAGCAACTGAAAGAATGGGTTTACAACAGAACTGAAGAGAAAGGAGAAACCAAGAGACAGGCTCAGGTGGGGCAATAACCTTGATCATAGGAACCCATCTTATACGTGGCAGAGCCGGGACTGTAACTCAGCTCTTTCTTACTCCAGAGTCTGGACAGTTTACAGGATGGGGAGGAACCCTGGATCAGAAATCAGCATGGCTTTGACGCTTACTAGTTGTGTAACCTTGAGAAACTCATCATTCATCTAACTTCTTTGAGGTCCTACTGTGTGCCAGGCTCAGTGCTGGATGTGAGGGCTACAGAGGTGAATAACACAGACCCCTGACCCAGACTAGGGGGCAGGAAAGGAAGTTAAAGGTGGTGTCTAGTGAGAGGGGAAGCAGCTACAAACTCCTCATAAACAAATGGGGAGTTTGGGTTGGGAAAGCTCTAAGTTCCGTTCTTATCCTCAGATCCCCTAGATTTGGGATATAACCAAATCCTTTCACCTACAGATCAGGGAGAGAAAATCAGCAAGATTTCCCAACCCCTCCAGGGCATATCACCAAGGTATTTTAAAGATGTCAACCCCTAATTAGAACTTAAAATTGAGAGAAATGTGTGCAGGCACTTCAGGTGCAATTAGAGCAGTAGATTAAAATCATTTTTTTTTAAAGATTTTATTGGGGAATTGGGGGAGGGGAATAGCATTGGGGAATGGGGGAAGGGGAACAGACAAGTTGCTCTCCTTTTGTTCTTCAGTCTAGTTGCGGAGGACGTCGCTTCACTGGCCCATGTTGGTATCGTCATTGTGCTGTTCCCGGATGAGGCAGATCAGTCGCCGGCCTTTGGATGGTCGCTCACCGCGGCTATTGGCAGCTCACTCTGGCTGCCGGCCACTCACTGTAGCCTATGGCAGCCCACTGCAGCAAGGGCTGCAGCCTACACTGTTGCCGGGGCTCACAGCCCAGCTCTAGGTGGAGCTGTTGTTAGCTGTAGAGGGCAGTGTCACCGGCCCTCATATGTGGGATCCGAACCGGGGCCGCTGGCATCCCCAAACCAGCTCTTAACCAATGCGCCACTCGGCCGGCCCTAAAATCATTTTTGAAGAGACCTCATTCACTTCCCAAACTCTTTAGATTGATTTTATAATTTTCTGCCCATGTAAGTGGCCAGATCACATATGGATAGTTTGCAGAACTACTAGTAGATTTTAATGAGATTATCCTTGTCAACCAAAGGGGGAAAAGGTAAAAACTATTAAAGCATATGTCCTTTTACTGCATTAATAATAATAAAAGGCATCATCCTTTTTCAATGGAGTTATACAGTGTTTTCAATAAATCTGGCATGCCCAAGATTCTGTTGTATTTCATCACAACAAAGCTGTCTTCATCTTTGCTGAGGGGCACTACTACATAAAAAATTTTAAGTCTCTCTATGGAAAAATTTTAAGTCTCTCTAAGACAAACTATAAATCCAGTCAAAAGACAAGTGATACACTGGGAGAAAATATTTGCTACAGTGTGACAGTCAGAAGTTAATACTATCTTTATACATTAAAAAGCCTCCTATCCATGGATAAGAAAGACTTGATATTATGCTAAGTGAAATAAGTTACAAAGAGAGACAAATACCATATGATCTCACTTATGCATAATCTAAGAATAAAACACATACACACACACACACACATGCACACACACACACACACACACACACACACACAAAACACAGAAACAGACTCATAGATACAGTAAACAAACTGATGGTTGCCAGATGGGAGGGGACTTGGGGGGCTGGGTGAAAAAGGTGAAGGGAGTAACAAGCACAATGTGGTAGTTACAAAATAGTCACATGGATGTAAAGTACTTCAGAGGGAATATAGTCAATAATATTGTAGTTGTGTATAGTGCCAGGTGGTACTAGTCAGGGGAATCACTTCATAAACTATATAAATGTCTCACCACTATGCTGTATACCTGAAACTAATATAAAATAATATTGAATGTCAACTGTAATTGAAAAAAAATTTTTAAATAAAATAATAAAAAAGAACAGAAAACCAGGCAGTTCACAGGAAAGAAATGCCGTGACCAATAAGCCTATGAAAAAGAGGCCACTTTATTAGTTGTCATAGAAACTCAAGTTAAAAATGTCACCCATCAGATTGGCAAAAATGAAATACATTCATAACATCTGGGGCTCCATTTCCCTGCCTCATAATTCATTGTGGAATTACACTTGTGGCCTTTCTCCCTGTCTCTCACTCCCCCCTCTCCAGAAGAGGAGGGCTGTTGTGTGATTTTGAGGAAGGAGACTGAGTGTATTGGGTTGGTGCCACCTCGGTAGGCGTCCCCCAGGCAGGCTGAATACCTGTGAGGGACACCTGTGGTTGACTGATGTCCCAGCGGTTACATACGGTCCATCTATCTAATGCAGAGATAAAGTATGTATTGGTAAGACAATTTGGCTAAAATATATAAAGGCAAATCATTCAATACAGCTTTCCAGATGAGTTTTAAATCTCCATTTGTGCGGCTCCCATAGTTATCTCTGTGCTGGTTCAGAACTTGGGAACGAAAGAGAGGAATGTTTATTGTTTCCTACACACACTCCCCGGGGGGTGGGGGGAAACAAACAAGAAAGAAAAATATATCCATGGCTACATGTAGAGAAATAGAGTGTTCTTGGAGTTGAAAGAGAATTACTAAGATTTGCGGGGAGCTACCTGGAAGTATCTGTGAAAATTTGAACATTAGTTTGGATGACATGACTTGGAGTCTGGCATGTGCTTCAGTATAATCCAAGAGGAGGGAGCAAGTGGGCAGGGGTACGGATGCATCAAGACTGGCCTTTGTCATGTCCACAAGTTTTTGCATCCTCTCAAATTAAGAGAATAATTACACTATTGTTTCCAGCTTTTCGTATGTTTGAAATTTTCCATGATAAAAAGTTGTTTTATAATGTGTGTAACTTTCAACCAGTAATCTCACATTTAGGAATTTATTCCATAGAAATAACTGTATCAACCCATATGGGTATATATGAGTATCTGTGAGAATGTTTATTGAAACACCATAAAACATATGCTAATAACTTAATAATCATTAATAAGAAAATGGTTGTGTAAACATTGTATATGAGGTCTGACAATTAAGTTTGCAAACTTGTTGCAACAATGTTGCTAACTGGTTTTTATATCAGAGGGATTATTCATTATGAATTTGTACCAACTGGGCAAACAGTTAACCAAGTTTACTATTTAGAAGTGCTGAAAAGGCTGTGTGAAAAAGTTAGACGACCTGAACTTTTTGTCAACAATTCATAGCTCTTGCATCATGATAATGCAACAGCTTACACGGCACAGCCTGTGAGGGGATATTTAGCCAGTAAACAAATAGCTATTGAAACACCCTCCCTACTCACCTGGTCTGGCCCCCAATGACTTCTTTCTTTACCTGAAGATAAAGGGAATATTGAAAGGAGGATATTTTGATGACATTAAGGACATCAAGGTGTAATATGATGACAGTTCTGGTGGCCATTCCAGAAAAAGAGTTCCAAAATTGCTTTGAAGGGTGGACTAGGCGCTGGTGTCAATGCATAGCTTCCCAAGGAGAGTACTTCAAAGGTGACCATAGTGATATTCAGCAATGAGGTGTGTAGCACTTTTTTTAGGATGAGTTCATAAGTTTAATTGTCAGACCTCATATGTATACATAAAATTCAGCCATGAGATAGTAGGAAATCCTGCTATTTGTGACAATATGGATGGACCTTGAGGGCACTATGCTAAATGAAATAAGGCAGACAGAGGAAGACAAATACTGTATGACTTAAATGTGGAATCTAAAAAAGCTGAACTCATAGAAACAGAGTAGAATGGTGGTTACGATTCAATTATTATAACTTAGAATTGTATGTCCAATGATCAACTGAGTGTAAGGGCAGAATCAAAATACTTTACAGCCAATTACAAAATACAAAAAATTTACCATTCTGCTGGGGGATGTTGATAATGGGGGAGATTAGGCATGTGTGGGGGCAGAGGGTATATGGGGATTCTGTGCCTTCCTCTCAATTTTGCTGTGAACCTCAAACTACTCTAAAATAAATCTTTTTAAAAAGAAGACCATGTTTAAAATGACAAATGTAACCAATAAAAGCTATAATTATTAAACATTGGGACACAGAAGGAAAAGGGGCGATCAAGTGAGTTACATTCTCATTTTTCAATACCTTTCATAGCAGGAAGTTAATAGATATTGCCCAAATTAAGTCAGTAAATTGTGATGGATCATGTAGAGTTATGGAGGCAACCCCTAGAAGAACTTAAAATACAAACAGGCTATTTTTATTCCCATTATTCAGTGATTCTTTTTTGAAGCTGAGAGTTAATGACCTGTTTTGAAGCCCCCTGACATGTTCCTGTGCCCCCATTGACTAGAAGAACATAAACAAGCCCCAACATGTTATTGTAGTAACACAGTAAAAGTTCACGTACTCACTGTGGCAGTCCAGTGCGGGTTACTGCTGGTCAGTAGGCTGTTCTCCTCCGTGTGGTCGACTCAGGGATCAGGGTGTTTCCTTCTTGGGCTTCTGCTGTCCTGCAGATCTCAGATTCTTGTGCATTTAGCCAACAGATGCGGAAGGAGAGCAAGCAAAAGGCAAACTCACTTCTTAAATGAACTGGCTGAGAAAGGACATCCTCACTTCCACTTTCATTCCCTTGGAGAGAGCTAGTCTCTGCACCATCTGGATGGAAGGAGAGCTTGGAAATGTGGTTCTTGGTGCCAGTTCTAACTGACGGATGGTGAGCTCAAATTTTTGGTGGACAGCAAACCTTTTCTGCCACCTTCTATATCCAAGTAGCCATGTATAAACGGCATGTATCCTTGGCACTCTCCTCAAAAAGGGCGTGTGCAGTTTGGACAATGGAAAGTCAAGTGTCCTGTGGGTTAAAAAGGATGGCATGTTGTTTGGATCTGCTTTGACTTGTTTGAATATCATTGAACCATGCATCCTTTTGGAATTATTTTCTTTCATTAGGTAGATCTGTGTCTTGTCGCAGAGCTAGGTAGCATGTCCTCTTTGTAAGTTAATAAATTGGTATGATGGTGGAACAGTGGAAGGAGGTGTGAAAAGAGAACGGACAACGGACAACGGACAACGTGTTGCTCCCTGGTGCTAGCTTCCTCAACACATGGGTGACTGAACGAGCCATGTAACCTCTCCTCTCGCTGGTATCACCTGTAAAATAAGAAACTCGGTTGGGCTTTGCCAACCCTTTCAGTTCTAAACTTTTGTCACTTTATAATGCTGTCAATGAACTAATGATCATTGACTTTCTGGAGTGCAGATGTGACGGACCTCAGCCTCTGCATAAGAATAGCAACTCTTTACAGCCCTTCTTACCACTCCCACCCCTGCACTCTGTCAACAGAGATGTCACTCTTGGATGGTGAGGCTCAATGAAAAACAGAGGACGAGTAACAGCATGGCAGCAAGAAACCTGATGTGTGGTGAGACATTTCTGTCAGAAGAGGAAGGTTTTAGAGGGATTCAGCTCAGCAATCCCACCCCAAAGCCTCCTCCTCAACAAGAAAGGTGATAAATTTCCCAGGCACTTTACAGTTTGTAATGTAGTCACCATCCCCACAAGGTAGGCAGAACCAGTTATTCTTTCCATTACATATTTAGTGTTTTTAAATAGGTTCTGGTTCATACATCAAAGAGTACAAAAAAGGCAGATGGTGAAAAGCTTCTATTCCACCCTAGTCTCGCACCTGCCCAGTTCTCATTCCTCGGCCTTCCCCCCACCTCACAAAAAGAAATAGCTACTGGTATTAGTTTGTTGTCACTTCAGAGATTTTTACACATATACATTCTTTTCCTTCCTTTTTTACATATATGATGATATTCATTACACACTGCTCCAACCTTGCTCTAATTTAATATATCATGCCATTCCCCATATTACCTGTACATAAAGAGCACCCTTTTTGTGTTTTATAGAATTCTAACTATAATTTATTTTACCTATTTCCTAACAATGGACACATTTTACTTTTCAGTCCTTTGTGAACACAAACTATGCTTTAGTAATTTAAATAGTTGTATAAGTCATTTCACACACTTGTGTATGAACATATATGTAAATTCCTCAGTGATCATTTTTATTGATACTTTCAAATGACCCTTCATTGACCCATTTTACAATGAGAAAAGGGGATAAGGATTTACGATTGCAAATCCAGGGGTGGCAACAGTTTGCCTGCTCGCAGGTATGATTTTCCTGAGCTGGAGCAGGGTGGGTGTGAGTAGCACAAGGTCACCTAGTTTGGCATTGTACGCGGAAGCAGGCAGCTGTGAGGTGGGCAGGCTGAACAGATCACGGAAGCACACGCTGAAGGAATGAGGTTTGGCTGCAGCATGCTGCGGAGCGGCAGGGGCAGATGTGAGCCAAGCTCTACCAATGCCTGAGCAGGCACTTTGTGAGCCAGAAGCCCAGGGTGTGGGCACCCCCTTGGTCAGTGGCTCCAGAAATAGCTGTTATACACTCAGGGGCCTTTGAGCCAGACTCCCTGTTTCAGTCGGATGCCTGTCACCCACACCCAGATTCATCAGGTCCTATCATTGGGACAGTGATAGGACAATGGCTGAGTGTGGCCAACCCACATGTCATTTAAGCCCTAGTGAGGTATAGTGGGGTAGTTTTTAAAGTGGAGCAACCTTGCTTGCGTATTTTAAATAATAAAATATAGATTTATATGTATATATTCATATACAGCATAATTCATATATTTATGTTATATGCAATATATTTAAATATATTTGTATTATTTATATGTATACTATTTATATATAATATATATCTGTATTTTTAGCTTATACAATATATATAACATGCACAATATAAAGTATATATACATGCATATATAAATATATATATATTTAAATAATGGAATATGCATATCTATTTTTCATATACTTCCTTTTTAAGAGCAATTGTAGGGTCACAGCCAAGTTCAGTGGAAAGCACAGAAAGTTCCCTCAGACCCCCTGTCCCACACATGCGTGGTCTCCCCCGATAACATCCTGCATCACACTGGTACATTTATTACAGCTGATGAACCTGCATTGACACTTATCATCCAAAGTCACATTCGGGCCTATTCTTGGTGGTGTGGTTTCTAAGGGTTGACAAGTGTGTGTGTGTGTGTGTGTGTGTGTGTGTGTGTGTGTGTGTGTGTATAATCTTTTTTTAATTAAAGTTTATTGGGGTGACAATTGTTAGTAAAGTTACATAGATTTCAGGTGTACAATTCTGTAGTACATCATCTATATATCACACTGTGTGCTCACCACCCAGAGTCAGTTCTCCTCCCATCACCATATGTTTAATCCCCTTTACCCTCATCTACCACCCTCTTGCCCCTTACCCTCTGGTAACTACTAAACTATTGTCTGTGCCTATGAGTTTTGTTTCTTCATTTGTTTTTCTTTTTCTTTTGTTGTATTCAATTTTATATCCCATATAGGTATCAGTGAAATCATATGCTTCTTGACTTTTTCTGTCTGACTTATTTCACTTAGCATAATAATCTCAAGATCCATCCATGTTGTTGCAAATGGCACTATTTCATCTTTTCTTGTGGCAGAGTAGACAAGTATGTTTTTTATTCTTGTTCCTCATGCTATATTATCTCACTTAATTCTTCAATTACCTTAGGTGGTAGGTGCTATAATTACCCCCATTTAGAGAAGAGGAAACTGAAGTACAGTAGGGTTAAGTGACTTGCCCAAGGTCATGTAGCTAGTGAGTGTGCAAAGTGATTTTGAAACCAGGCCATCTGAAGCTGTGTGTGTGTTTCACCACTATGCTAGACTGCCTCTGACTTGATTCCCCCCAGTTCCCTGTATTCTCTCCCCTTTTCCCACCTCTCCTCCAGGTGACAGAAAAGGGTTCTCTCTGTTCTTATTTCACCTGGCTTTCCTATAGCCTCATTGTCTGTGTGAGGAATCTTTGGGCAGCTTCTGCTATTCTCTGCAACAGAAGCACTGGGTGCTGAATGACAGGAGTTGTGGGTTAGCTCTAGCCATGAGCACGAGGGTTATTGGTGAGGGGGACAGGGAAAAGGGAGGGTGAGGCTGGGAGTGATGGAGAGGGGAAAGGAGCAGGGACAGTGACACTGGCCTCCAGATCCAAAGAGCTCCCAAGATCAAAGCACAGTGGTGAAAATTGGAGGAGGGTGGTATATGGAACCAATCCCCTTAGGAAACTGCTGACCAGAAAGTATTAGACTTGATTCTGAGTCACAGTAACAACCAGCCTTTTCCCTCAGTCATTTATTTGTTATTCAGAATCTCCTGTTATTTGGAAGGAAATTTCCGATAACTGGAGGGTCTTAAGTTTGTTGAACAGGGTGATGGAGCAGGATGATAGTATATACTTTGGAAGAGCTCTAACACAGTTACATTGTTATGCACAAGAAAAGAAGAGGGCTTGGGAATCCCAGAAGGAAACTCTAGAACTGCACTATCCAATATAGCAGCCACTGGCCACATGTGAATAGCAAGCACTTGAAATGTGGCCAGTCCTCGTTGGGAAGTGCTGTGAGTATAAAATTCACGTCGGAGTTTGATGATTTAGGAGAAAAGAATGCAAACTGCATCAATAACACTGATCATATGTTGCGGTGGTAATACTTTGGATATATTAGGTAAAATAAACTATAGTGACACTTGAACAATGCAGGATTTAGAGATGTGACCCCCTGCACAATTGAAAATCCATGTATAGCTTTTAACTCCCCCAAAACTTAATTACTGATAGCCTATTGTTGAATGAAAGCCTTACCGATAACATGAAGTCAATTAGCACATAATATATGTATTATATACTCTATTTTTACAATAAAGTAAGCTATTGAAGAGAAGATGTAATTAAGAAAATCATAAGGAAGAGAAAATACATTTATGGTACTGTACATATTTACTGAGAAACATCCATATACAAGTATAAGTGGACTCCCTGCAGTTCAAATACATGTTTCTCAAGGATCAACTGTATATTAGTAAAATCAATTGTACTTTCTTTACCTTCCTTAATGTGACTACTGGAAATATTTAAATGACTTATGTGGTTCACATTCTATTTCGGACTGTGATGGAAGGGACAAGAGCCATGAAGACTCAGGACTGTAGGGGAAGGAAGGTTCGTGAGAGAGGGAAGCTCTGTGGCTGGTGACTGGAAAGGAAGATGTGAGAAAATTCAACCAATGGGGTTTTTTTGTACGGTAATGTGTGATGGGCGATGTAATCTCTCACCTCAGTCTTCTCTATGAAATCTTCAGTAAAAACTACACTACCTTTTTTTTTTTTTAAGATTTTACTAGGGAATTGGGGGAGGGGAACAACATTGGGGAAATTGGGGAAGGGGAACAGCCAAGTTGTTGTACTTCAATCTTAGTTGTGGAGGGCGCAGCAAGGTCAGCTCCAAGTCCAGTCAAGCTGCTCAACTCAAGGTGCTGTGTTCAATTAGTTGTGGGTGGGCATAGCCAACATCCCATGCAGGAATCAAACTGGCAGCCTTGTTGTTAAGAGCGCAGGCTCTATCCCCTGAGTCACCCAGGTGGCAGCTCAGCTCAAGGTGCCGAGTTCAGTCTTAGTTGCAAGTGGGCGTAGCCCACCATCGAACAAGCAATCTTGTTGTTACACCAGCTGAGCCATCCTGCCACCTGTTGGCAGCTCAGCTACATCTCAGCTAGGGTGCAGCATTCACTGGCCCACTTGGGAATCAAACTGGCGGCCCTGTTGCTCAGAGCTCGCATTCTTGAGCAAGCTCTTAACTAACTGAGCCACTCGGTCGGCCCTACACTATCTTTTAATAAAGCGAATTAAAAAGAATTCCCTTTGGAGAAGCTTATGTCTTCCCTTGAGGTGACTGAAAAATTCTGAGTCCTAGAAAACCATGTTTGAATTTCACTAGTCTCTATGTCACAAGTCTCTATTCACTAGTCCAAACCACGTTTGAATTTCACTAGTCTCTATTTAGGTACCATAACTAGAAAAAGAATGTAGAGTGCAGACACCCTGTGTCTTTACATTCTAGTCAACATGTCCAGTGCATTCTTAAGAGTTTTCCAACTGTCCATGAATCACTTTTAAGAGAAAGTAGTTTTCTTCTTTCCCCACATTATGTTTCCTTCCCTGTTAACCTTTTGGTAACATGACTGAATTGAGAGAGTTGACTGTCATGAGAGGCTTTGAATCAGTATGGAATTTGTGGCTCATTAAATTCAAATTCAAGCCATCACCAATGTTGCTACCTAATAGTTGCTTCATAGATTTCATTCTTTGGTGGTTGTGAAGCCAAATTGTCAGGGGCCAAACCTTTTTGGATATGGCTGTATTTAATCATGTCGTATAGCCCCTGCATGTCAGATATGAGACATCACTGAAAAAATGTTTGACGACTATGGCCAGCATACCCTATGCTGCTTTCTTCACCTGTGAGTCAAAAGACGCTTGGAAACAAGAATTTAATTTGAAGCTTCGTAATTAGGATCATGGCTGACATTCTGGTGTGAATTTTAAAAGGAAAATGCTAGAGGAAGCTACAGAAAACTTGAGGGAATAGAAAGAAGCAAGTTAACTGACTTTCTAATGAGCCAAATAATTTGTAAACGTAACAGTAGCAGTAAATTTGAGGTGATGTGGTCTCAAAGGAAAGATTACATTTTAATGAATTACTGTTCAATTCATCCTTAGCCGGATATACCCCCGTTTCTACCTCCTTTTGCGGTATGAAGTAATAAGCCTCTGAAAGCTAACAGCTGAACTGATTTTAGAAATTTACTATCTTTAACACCACAGAGTTGTGTGTCTATGGCTTTCTGTATTACAGAAATATCAAGAAAATGGTTCAGATTGTAGCTAGTGATTTAATACCCCTGGGCTGAGGGTAATGTGGTAACAGAGATAATAAATGTAGTGGGGCAAGGAAAGGAAGTTGAGAGGGGCATGAAGAAAGGGATATAACAGAAAAAAAAAAGCCAAAAGAAAAGAAAAAAATGCCAAGATTGTGTAATCCTCAATAAATACGGATACTGTCGATATGTTTGATTTTATGCCAGGGATATTTCACAAAAATTCAGGTAGACTTTTAATTGGTTTTGATTTCTAGAAAATGTCCCTTGAGTTTTCTGTACCATTTGCAAGATTTCCCCTCTGAGTTTCCATGATTGCCTTAACCTTATTTCACGTATTTTATTTGAGTCAGAATGATAAATGATTTGATTGTTAAAGTGCCAGATGAAGAGCCAGACAATAAGGAAATCTGTATAAATTCAGACTTTTCTCTTTAATCAAAGTCTGGGTTGTGATCAGGGCTTTGGGGTTGGCATGTCTGAATTAATACAAGTGGAGGAATTAATTTTTCTACCTGCTTAATATTAGCCACAGTTATACAGATTTCAAGGTGGATGAAAGTAATGAGTCTGATTTTGTAGTAATCGCACAAGAATATATTCATCCAAATGGTTTGCTGCCCCTCTGTTTACTCTGCAAGGATAAAAGCTTATATTAAAGATGAGGCCATTGGCCAAAACAATTTTTAAAGCCCTCTTTTGGAATTGACTTCAGAGCATGAACCAGAGTGTTTTAAATAATCTTGACTGTTGTACCTCATCATCTTTTAGGGATAGGGTTGATATTTGGGGAACAACGAACAGCATCCGCAGTCAAATCTTGTGAGCACAGTGGGCAATAAAACTGAATAGCACACTTTGGGGTTAAAAATGAAATATGACTAAATATGACTAGAATATTGAAAGTGATTTGCTAGTCGTTTCAAAATCCTTAAATTACCTTTAAAATCAATTCCAATACAAGAGTGTCCTACGTGTTTTGAGCAAAGGTAGTGCCCTTGGAACATGTAAGTACAGAGTTTGCCAAGGTGACTATTCTACAAGGGATTACATCAATTTAGATGTTTGTTTAAAAAATCAATCACATCACTTCCTGGGCTCAGTGAAGTGTAATAGGAAGAACATGAAGAGTGAGAGCTAGACGGGTCCACCTCCATCCCTTTCAGCTCTAAGTGACAGTGACCTTGGACAAGTTATTTAAGCTCTCTGAGCTTCTGCTTCAAAAGTATCCGTTGGAGATAATAATTCCTACTTGGACTGTTGCAAGGGTTAGAAATATAGTATGTCAAATGCCACATATATTGGCCTACACATAGTACAGGGTTTGTGATTATTATTTGATGGATTTTTTTTCTACCCAGCTTTATTTCAAAATGGATTAAAAGTAGCTTAAATGCTTGTTCCCTGTCCCTACATAACCTTATTAATAAATGTACCATGTGCTCAAATCATTTATATTAACATTATTTTAATTTTTTCTTTTTATTTTTTTAATTTATATATATTTTTAATTAGCTTCAGGTGTACAACAAAGAGCAGTAGTTATACTTTTTACCCTCAAAGTGACAACCCCCCCAATTCTCCCCTCCCATTCCTCCCCCCCATTTCATACTATTACAATTCCTTTGACTCCCTTCCACCATATAATCCACATCCCATGACTGTCTATATATTCAATTACAGTTGGCATACAATATTATACAACATCAATTTCAGGTATACAGTGCAGTGATCAAGCCTCTACTCCATCCATGAAGTGGTCTCCCTAACAAAACATGTGACCATCTGACATCCCTCAAAATTTTAACAACATTATATTCCCCGAACTGTCTTTCATATCCCTGTGACAATACTGTAGTTATCTATTTATGCTGTCTAATCCTTTCCCCTTCTCCCTCATCCCCACTCCCCTCCCAACTAGCAATCCTGTTTTTCCTCTATATCTATGAGACTGTTACTGTTTCTTATGCTCATTCATTCAGTTTCTCAAATTCCACATATAAGTGAGATCATGTGGTATTTGTCTTTCTCCGACTGACTTATTTCACTCAACATAATAGTCTCTAGGACCATATCGTTGCAAATGGTACAATTTCATTCTTCTTTATAGCGGAGTAATACTCCATTGTATAAAGGTACCACAGTTTCTTAATCCAGTCATCTACCGATGGGCATTTCGGTTGTTTCCAAGTCTTGGCTATTGTAAATAGCGCTGTAATAAACATAGGGATGCATATATTTTTTCGAATTAGCATCTTGGATTCCTCTGGGTAGATTCCCAAGAGTGGAATTGCTGGGTCATATGGCAGTTCTATTTCCAGTGTTTTGAGATACCTCCATCCTGATTTCCATAATGGCTGCACCAATTTGCAGTTCCACCAACAGTGCATCAGGGTTCCCTTTTCTCCACACCCTCGCCAACACTTGTTGTTTGTTGATTTGTTGATGATAGACATTCTGACAGGAGTGAGGTGGTATCTCATTGTGGTTTTTATTTGCATTTCTCTGATGATTAGTAAGGTTGAACATTTTTTCATATGCCTGTTGACCATCTGTATGTCCTCTTTAGAGAAATGCCTCCTCATATCCTCTGCCCATTTTTTAATTGGGTTGTTTGTTTTTTTGCTGTTGAATTGCATGAGTGTTTTATAAATTTTGGATATCAACCCCTTATTAGATATATCATTGGCAAATATCTTCTCCTATTCAGTAGACTGCCTTTTTGTTTTATTGATGATTTCCTTTGCTGTGAAAAAAGCTTCTAAGTTTGATGTAATCCCATATGTTCATTTTTTTCTTTTATTTCCCTTGCCCGAGGGGATATATCGGTAAAAATATTACTCAGGGTAATGTCTGCAAACTTACTCCTTATATTTTCTTCTAGGAGTTTTATAGTTTCAGGTTTTACATTTAAGTCTTTAATCCATTTTGAGTTTGTTCTTGTATATGGTGTAAGTAGGTGGTCTATTTTCATTTTTTTGCACGTGTCAGTCCAATTTTCCCAGCGCCATTTATTAAATAGACTATCTTTACTCCAGTGTAAATTCTTGCTTCCATTGTCATAGATTAAATGACCGTATATAGATGGGTTTATTCCTGGGCTCTCTATTCTATTCCATTGGTCAATGTGTCTGTTTTTATGCCAGTACCATACTGTTTTGATTGTTGTAGCCTTGTAGTATGTTTTGATGTCAGGTAGTGTGATGCCTCCCACTTTGTTCTTATTTCTCAACATTGCTGTAGCTATTCGGGGTCTTTTGTGGCTCCATATAAATTTTAGGATTCTATGTTCTATTTCTGAGAAAAATGTCCTTGGTAGTTTGATTGGAATTGCATTAAATCTATATATTGCTTTAGGAAGTGTTGACATTTTAACTATATTAATTCTTCCTATCCATGAGCATGGTATTATTTCCATTTATTTGTATCTTCTTTGATTTCTCTCTTCAGTGTCTCATAATTTTCTGAGTACAGGTCTTTTACTTCTTTAGTTAAATTGATTCCTAGATATTTTATTGTTTTTGAAGCAATTGTAAAACGGATTAATTTTTTCTTTTTAAATACTATGTTAACTATATCTGTTAAATATTAATTATGGTGTGTGCAGAAAATGCTCCAATGAATGCTAAATAGCACTTATAATGTATCAGACACTGTTCTAAGTATTTTATATACATATAAACTTGTGTCATCCAATAATCCCATGATGTAGGCACTATTACTATCTGCATTTTAGAATGATAAAATTGGAGTATTTACTATGAGTAAGTTATCTAAAGTCAAAGAGCTAGTAAGTGATGAAACCAGGATGCAAATTCAGGTGGTCTGTTGCCCACACCTGCACCCTAAACCAACACAATACCTCACTAAGTGTAGTGGATGATAGGCTGATCCTTCAAGGATAGATTTGATCTTTGATGAATATCAAGTACCATTTGTGGCCAACTCTTATAAATAAGGTGGGAGATGATCCTTTAAGGTCAAAAATTAAACATGACTAAGGATGATGATAGAGTATTGAGAATGATCTTCTGGTAACTTAAAAGTCCTGTAAATTAACTTTGAAATCTGTTCCAATAAGGGAGTGGCCAGAGTGTTTTGGACAAAGGCAGTAGCTTTGAATCATGTAAGTATAGAGTCTACCAAGGCTTGTTGAGAAGGACTAGGGCCCACCCACCTGTGTTGAGCAAATGCTAGAAGGCAAATTCAGCTGCATGTGTGCACGAAAGTTTAGTCCAGCAGGCTATCTGCCATTTTTAAGGGGAATGGCAGCCATCATTGAGTGCCCACCCAGTCAATCTGTTGACATTCTTGATCCAGAAAATGGGGTCTCCAAGGTGATGAGGCAGCCAACACCGGGACAGTCTGTCCACAGGGGGAGAACCAAATCACTGGGTGGAAGATCAGAGTCCTGATCCTAATCCTTGGGGAAGAAGGGGGGTGGGCAAAGCTAGGTCTAAGATTAAGATTGGATCGAGATCAGGCTGAGCCTACATTTGACAGACTGGGACAGTAGGAGAAGGTCAAGTGACCTCTGCACCTGAAAGAGGAAAGATGTAGAGAAAGAGACACTGGTAGGCAGGTTTTTGTGCCCACTATGCTTCCTGTGTCAATTTCCTCCATCAGTTCCCTGAATGCCATGGAGCCTTTGGAGAGGCAGTGCGTGCATCTGGGAAGACACAGCAGAGCCTGGTGCAGTATTTCCCCATAGGGTGCCACCTTCATGATTTTTACTATAGCTGTACTGTTTATTGGTTTATACTTTTCCTTAATTGGACTAGTATTAATTTATTTTTTGTCATCTACCAACATGAGTATTACATCACATGAGTATTACATCTTTGTTATCAGTTAGGGTCCAACAAGGAAATAGGTAGGGCAATCAAATTAGATAATATGCAGAGAGACAGAGGGTTGAATAGAGGGACTATTTGCAAAGGTGTGGCCTTTGTGGGATCCCCCCACCCTGCTACCTATAAGCCTGAAAGGAAGGGGAAGAAGCCATCAGTAGAAACCATGTGGAGACTGCCACCTGACAGGGGCTATGCCCTTTAGACAAGAGACACTGCCAGCCGGAGGCAATCTTGTAGGGAGGGCACTGGGAGAATAAGTATCCCAACCTGTCTCTTCCTCTCTCTGATATCCCACCAGAGCTCCCCATTGGCCAAACCCAAACTGAAGCCAGAGGGACAGGGAGCTATCCATACAGCCCGAAGAGGCCAACCTCACAGGGCACAGAGCAGGATGGAGAAGGTGTGAAATGGACCTGGAGTGGAAAACTGAAGATGTCTAGCTCACATGTCTTTATCTAAACAGGATAGGGTCAAGGACACAGCCCTGAGGTCCAACCACAGAGACCTCGCTCAGGTTGACATCTAGCCATTCGGCAACACTCTTGTTTAGGTATTCAATTCACTCTACGACCATTACCAAAACTATCTGCCAAGCCATGCTTTACAATTTCAGGCACGAGGATATTAGAGGAAATAAAGTAATATTTTGCTGAGGCAAGATGCTCTGTGAGGAAGGTTTTTTCCTGACCATGTGAGCCTGTTTAAACTGGAAATGATTTTAGGAAGGAGAAATGATTTTAGGAAAGATACTTGGCTCCCAGTATTACTAATTTCCAAATGAATCAAAGGAGGTTAAGCTTTAATGAACTCCTCTTTTTTATTTCCATCTTCTATATGTTACTCCTATGAATAGATACATTGTGTTTAGAAGAGCTAATGTTTTGAGTGGGGTTCCTGATGTCCTTTGGATTCCCTATAGATGTTTCCCAATTCATCTATCTCATGGAAAGAAAACATATTTATAGGGCAGAGAAGATAGATAAGAATACGCGGGTATTCTTATTCTGTCATCTTTTTTCTTTTTATGAAAACCATTAATCTCCCAGCCTATGCAGGTTACGTGTGTGTGTGTGTGTGTGTGTGTGTGTGTGTGTGTGTGTGTACACACTACACCCAGGGCATAATTTTGCTTGGCAACCACTACTTGTTCCTATGGCAATTAATATATCGCCACAGTCTCAGGGTCTCAAGCCCTCCAGTGGCTTGGTGGCAGATCACATGTTTTCTAGAACAGTATGTGTGCAGGTGGATTAGAACGAGCTGCTGTCCCAAGAAGTAAGCCTTTCCTTCCAGCTCCTGTGGGGGGTGATGAGGAACATTCATTAAGTCCACGGGAAGTAATTGTACGTCTTAAATATGCAAAAACTTAGATGAATGGAATCACTTTGTTCATTCTAGTTTTTTCAGGAGAGAGGATGGCTAGTACAACCTTCCCCCTTCTCTACCCTCTACCTTTATGTGTTTTCCCTACACCTGCATGAATACCACTCCCCACTTCCCCACCCCCACCCCCAACACACAATACCCTTTGTGTTAACATCCTGCTATAATTCCTTTTGTTCTTTTTTACATTGCATTTTGTCATCAGACTCTTCTAAAACTGCTTCTGAATGTGTTAAAAGGGAGGGTCTATTGGAAATTCTTATCAGTGACTACTCAAGGGCAGATCAACCAAAGTAATTTACAGCCTCCCCCTCTATTAATCCCAAACCAACATGAGCCTCCTTGGATAACATCATGAGATACCGGATTCAAGTGCTGAATCGTGAAATGTTTTATTTCTAAATGGTGCACTGCCGTGGAGTTCCCACCCTTTGTGCATCTTTTCCAGTCTGGCTGCGAAACATTGCAGAACCAGGGGTCAGAAAGCCATCTGCGCTTCACTGCTGGCAGCCTGGCTCCCCTCACTGCTGCAGCCAAGATGCCATAGCACCCCCTCTCCGTGTTGTGAAGGGCTCCTGCGGAGGGGACGGTTTTGCCTGTGTATTCCAGGTCATCAGCCTTTTGTAGAGCGGGAGGCATTTTCTTCAACCAGCTGCTCCTGCTCCTACTTTCACAGCCGCCATAGGTACCTGGGTCACAGTCAAGGACACAGCCCTCCACTCTTAGGCTTTAGTTCCTAGGATGCTGACGAGCTTATGAAATGCAGAGCCTGTAAGAAGAGCAGCGCTTACACAATTCACAAAGTTGATGCAGTTGCTGTTATTTTAACTCGAGGCCCCTTTTCTTGTAGTTTGAATCCTGTTTCTATTTTGCACTTATCACCAGTAATTATAATTATTGAAGCGGTCTGCCCTTGAGGGCTGGGACCATGATTTAGAAACTTCTGTATTCCCTTTGCCTTAATACAGTGCCTGGTACATGTTCAATAAATGCCAACTGGATCAACACATTCAAATGTAGGAAGATTAATCACTAGAGTTCTTTGGGCACTTTAGCATCAGAAGGTGGATGAGGTTGCATGGGTGGATGAGGGCAGCAAAGATGCAAGATGGGAAGAAGAAATGAATTCTTCTCCAAAGGCTAAGCATTCCCAGATATCAGGGGAGAATTTTTTTTTCTTTTTAATCACTAACAGGTTATTGACTATCTACAATGTACCCTCTGTGCTTGGCACTAGAGAATCAAAGATAAATGACAGGGCCGGCCGAATGGCTCAGTTGGTTAAGAGCTCGCTCAAGAGTGCGAGCTGAGCTCTGAGCAATGGCAGTTCGAGGCCAGCCCAAGCTGAGTTGCCTTTGAGCTGCCAACAGGTGGCAGGATGGCTCAGCTAAAAAAAAAAAGTCAGTGTTGATATACATATATAAAAAAAAAAAGATAAATGACAGATCTTTTCCCAATGATTTCACATTTCTAAAGAATTATTATTCAGAATAACAGAATTGTTACTCAGAATAATGAAATGATGGATGGATACATGATGATAGATAGATAGATAGATAGATAGATAGATAGATAGACAGACAGACA
Source organism: Aselliscus stoliczkanus (assembly GCA_033961575.1). Taxonomy (NCBI): domain Eukaryota; kingdom Metazoa; phylum Chordata; class Mammalia; order Chiroptera; family Hipposideridae; genus Aselliscus; species Aselliscus stoliczkanus. The sequence continues at coordinate 162,485,518 of CM066728.1, forward strand.
GACAGACAGACAGACAAAGTATAGTAGGGACAAAGGGAGGGGTTAATCAGGCCTTATCACGCCCCTGCTTACAACTCCCCAGTAGTAGCTGCTGCACTTGAAATAAAATCCAGACTCTCCACCCTGATGTACCCCCCTGTCCTGCCAGCCCCTTCCTATCTCTGTGTCCTCATCTGCCACCACCCCATCTCTTACTCACTTCATAAATATTATCTCTACACTCGAACAAAGCAAGTCCTTTCTCACCTCAGGGCCCTGCCCTTAGATCTTTACTTGGCTGCCTCTGGATCATTCAGGCCTTAGCTCCAATATTACCTCCTTTGGCCACTATCTACCCCCTCTCCTCAGTCACTTTCTATGTCATTAGCCTGTTTTATTTTCTTCATGAACCTTTTCACTCTCTGAGGTGATCTTGTTTGTTTGTTAACATAATTATTGTCCGCTCCCCACCTTTCCCCTCACCTCCACATGCGTTAGAATGGGGGCTTTCTCAGAGAAACCTGCCTGACTTGGCCACTGCTATGCCCATTGCCGGGAACATTGCCTGGAGGCCGACACTCCTCAGAGAGGAACTTGCTCTGAGGAAGACAAGACAATTTCACCAAAGAAAAGTTATAGGCAACAAATATGTGGAGGATGGGGAAGGCAGTTAGGTCCAGTGTCAGGACTCTGGGTGTTCGAGTACAAGGTGTAGGCGAAGTGGGGGAGGATGAGGCGGAGGAGCAACATGGCCCAAGGGCTTTGCTTGCCAGGAGTAGGACTCAAACACCCAGAGCCTAGAGCTAGAAAGTGGGGGGTCAGACACCAGCTCTACCAGTTGTGTCGCTACCAGGTGTGTGACCTGGGTAATCACCTAACCTTACAGTGCCTCTATTGCCTCATTTCTAAGTGAGCTGATTATACTCTCTGTAAGGAGAATACAAGAACACTCTCTTCCTGGGCTAGTGTGAGGACTAAATGAGCCATTATGTAGAAATGGGTCATTATGTAGAAAATGCCTAGTATATAGTTGGCCAATCATTTGTACTATGCATTAGAGGGGATTACTGAAGAGTTTGAGAAAGAGGGTTATGGGATTGCGATTTGTTTTACAGAAGGATCATCAGGCTAGCAGCAGAGAGGATGGACTAGAGGGGGCTGAGAAATTAGTCAAGGAAGCAGTTGTGTAGGCAAGATGGACCAAGGCCGTGGCCATGAAGATGATGCAAGACGGTCGGTCATCAGTTTGGGGAAGAAGGTGAGGGAATAAAACAAGTCGGTAATGATTCCTGGATTTGAGGTTTGGGCGACTGGGTGGCTGGTGGTGCCATCCACCCATACAGGAAATACAGGAAGAGGGGCCAGGTTTGGCAGCGAGGGTAAGGAGGCAGGGCAAGGAGATTTGCTCAGCTCTGGTGGGCTGAGCTTGAGTGCTGTGGGAACAACGCTAGGTGAAGCTGCCCAACAAGAAAACCTACATCTTCCTGGATCGCAGTATGACTATACTTATTGGTACTTAATAAATGTTAGTACTTAGTACTTAGTGTTTATAATCTTTGCTTTTTCAGCAAATGCCATGAAAAACATCTTTGCCCACATCTGTGTTTTTCCTTTGAGATTTCTATAAGTAGAATGACTGCGGCAACGGCATTTTGGAGATTTTAATTCATCTTGCCAAATTGCTTCTCAAAAAGGTTGAACCAATATATACTCCCATAATAACCTGGAATTTGTTAAAAATAGCCTTACTATTCTTTTATAACTACCACCCCCAAAGTTGCCAAGGTATGGGGAACAGCTAACCGGACCACCGGCGTTAGCGTGGTCTTTAAAAGTTGCTCATTGCCTTTGTCCTAGGGAAATCCCTCAAATCAATGTCTGTGATTAATTAACATGTTGCCAATACCACAACTCAAACTCTAGTCTTGAAACCATGACATTGAGTGAAATATGAACACTCCATGCATAAATACTCCCCTGAGGATTGAGGATGGGCGTATGAGGAGAATGCACTCAGTAAATAGAAAGCTCCACACTGTACCAAACTACATTATTGTAATAGTATTTTTTCCCCAAAGAACAGGCTTCTTGAAACTTTCCTTTGCATGATTTAGTGTATGTACTCATACATGCATGAAAATCCCATTTCCTTTGAATCCATAAATGTGCTATGACAGCGCACCATTTGCTGGTCAAATACGATTTTAACCTAGAATAAACTAAAATTTGTGTTTAATATACATAAAATAGAAAAATCTATTTTCTATTAGATTTTGGTCAGTTGTGCATGTGGTTACCATGAACTGTTGGCCCTGAGGGTGCTTTGGGTGGTTGTTATGGTATTTCCAATACTGATCACACATAGCTGACACACTGCAGGCAATAACACATGGACAAGTGTTTGGGGTGCTTAGTATCCCTCTCTGTGAACACTTGCTTTGTGTTAATCAGACTTAGATTTGTACATTAATATAGTTTTCAATCTGTTGTCTTTTCCAGGAGTCCTTAGCAAGGAAATATGGGTAGACTGTTCTTGCTCACATATTGTAGTGAACTGAGCATTTGTTTTGTATTTTCCATGATCCACTGGACACCTCTGGACCAGGGGGCCCCCAGCACCATCTGCCAAAGTCTGAATGGAGACACACACTTACTTTTGGAAAGCTTTCTTATACCTTGTCCCCAGTCACTATTCTCAGGGGTTAATGCAAGGAGGCCACAGTTTCTCCAAGGAGACTGGATCTAATGTGTATGAAGTGGGACTCTTGTCAAGAAGGGAGGCAATAAGGATTGATCATTTCTATGAAGCCATAATTGTTTTCTTTCAGCATGTGTCAGTCAGAGGTGGATCCATGAAAGACCCGGTGGGGGGGGGGGGGCGGGGAGACACTCTGCCTGAAGGTGAACTTGGTAGCTGCAAAATGGCCTCCTTTATTACTGGGATTTTCATAGTGCTTGAAGGAAGTTGCTGTGGTTGTGGCTGGGAGTTGAGTAGAATATAATGCATCCCAATATTAGGGAGTCTATCAGATCCCTGGTCTCCATGGAGTTTTGTGCTATTACATTAAAGAGTTCACTTCCCATCCATGTTGTGCACTTGTGACATGGGCTCTCCAAAAGAACACTGTGAGGAAAGTTTACACATATCGTTGAACCCATTTACCATGGATGTCTTAAAATCAGAGGGATCCTGCCTGTCTTGGTGTTCTTTACATCTGTTGGGTTTATTTCCATACACTAGACTCAGATTATGCTATAAAGCTATTTTGTGATAAGAATTGAGAGAAGCATAATCCAAATCTGTCTCTCTAGCAACAAGTTCCTCTGGAAATAGGTAAAGAGACCTACCTATATTTTTAAGAGATTAGCCGTGTTATCTAATTCCAGCTGTAATGGTAATTCATAGAATTTTAGATCCAGGGTGTATGGGGGAAGTGAGCTAGTCAGTGTTTCTTCAAGTGTATTTGTTAGATCTCTGGCCTCTAGGGAAAAAAAAATGTTTCCTAGTCAAACAAGTTTGAGAAACCCCTCATCCTGTATCTTCCTCCCCTTGAATATTCACAATGAAAAGACAACTGAAAGTCAACATTTCCCAAATTTATTTGACCATGGAGTCTCTTTTCCCTGTGTAACAGCTGTTACCATGCTGCTGTAGGAAATGAGTCCAGTCTCACAGCAGAAGTCCAGAAAATTAAGCCACTTGTCCAAGGTAACAGCCAGTTATGACAGGATGGGAACCCACCGGTGGCTGTTAGCCTCCTTCAGAGTGGCTGCTTATTTGTATTGACAGCAATGGCTTCAAAACATTTTAAGATTTCTTTCCCTTGAAATTTATTTTGCAGAATTGTTTCCAAAGTTATCTAGGATCGTAGTTTAGAGATTTATCCCTTAGCAGATATGGAAAGTGTGTCATTTGGCCCATTCAACTTTAGTAGTACTCCGTGTTCCTATACAGCAGAAATGCAACCTGAATAGGAAGCATGGTGGGGCACAAAATGCTCATGAGGTGCTCAGTCTGAGGGGTGGGGAAGGCAGAGAGCCAGTGAGCAATGAAACAAGTAGATATGTAATTACACGGTACCATCAGGGCGACACAGAAAAATGAACGCATTATGCGCTGTCAGACTGAGCTTCACTTTGCAATCATTTTTTTTTTTTTTTTTTGTAATTGACCCGGATTCAGAAGGGATCAATAGCAGCTGTTTTTATGGCCATCTTGCTACTCAGCTGATGACTCCAGCCTGAACCACTGAACCACCCTTCCTCCCCTTCTTGTTTTTCCAGCCGGGTGGAGCAAAATGAGCGCGCAGTGAGCTGGCCCAGCCTCTCCCCGAGCTGTCCCCGACCACCCACCATGAACCACTTGGAGGGGGCCGCGGAGCTGGAGGTGAACGACGAGGCGCCCGGCGGGGAGGTGAATGAGTCGGTGGAGGCCGACCTGGAGCGCCCCGAGGTGGAAGAGGAGCAGCAGCAGCAGCAGCAGCTGCAGCACTATGCGGGCCGCCCCCCGCGCGGGCGCCCCGTCCAGGACCTCGGCGCCCAGCCCGGGCCGCCGGCGGAGGACGAGGAGCGCGGCGAGTGCCTGGCGCGCTCGGCCAGCACGGAGAGCGGCTTCCACAACCACACGGACACGGCCGAGGGCGACGTGATCGCCGCGGCCCGCGACGGCGACGACGCGGAGCGCGCGCAGGACCCCGAGGACGAGAGCGCCTACGCCGTGCAGTACCGGCCCGAGGCCGAGGAGTACACGGAGCAGGCGGAGGCCGAGCACGCCGAGGCCGCGCACCGCCGCGCGCTGCCCAACCACCTGCACTTCCACTCGCTGGAGCACGAGGAGGCCATGACCGCCGCCTACTCGGGCTACGTGTACACGCACCGGCTCTTCCACCGCGGCGAGGACGAGCCCTACGCCGAGCCCTACGCCGACTACGGGGCCCTCCAGGAGCACGTGTACGAGGAGATCGGGGACGCGCCCGAGCTGGAGGCGCGCGACGGCCTGCGGCTGTACGCGCGGGAGCGCGACGAGGCGGCCGCCTCCCGCCAGGAGGCCCTGGGCGCGCGGCTGCACCACTACGACGAGCGCTCCGACGGCGAGTCCGACAGCCCCGAGAAGGAGGCCGAGTTCGCGCCCTACCCGCGCATGGACAGCTACGAGCAGGAGGAGGACATCGACCAGATCGTGGCCGAGGTGAAGCAGAGCATGAGCTCGCAGAGTCTCGACAAGGCGGCCGAGGACATGCCCGAGGCCGAACAGGACCTGGAGCGCCCCTCCACGCCGCGCGGGGGCCGCCCCGGCAGCCCCGGGCTGCAGGGCCCGGCGGGGCCGCAGCGGGCGGCGGGCACGGCGGGCGGCGGCGAGGCGGGGCAGCGGTACAGCAAGGAGAAGAGGGATGCCATCTCGCTGGCCATCAAGGACATCAAGGAGGCCATCGAGGAGGTGAAAACCAGGACCATCCGTTCGCCTTACACCCCCGACGAGCCCAAAGAGCCCATCTGGGTCATGCGCCAGGACATTAGCCCCACCAGGGACTGTGACGACCAGAGGCCGGGGGATGGAGATGTAAGTACTCGGCTGGGGTCGGGCCTGCTCCCCTCCGTGCGTGCGTGGCCGGCTGGGACGGGAGATGGGTGCTGTGTGGCCTTGTCCTTGGGAAATGGCTTTATGGGATACGTATCCGTAGGGATGCGAAAAGTGTCCACCGTAAGCCTCAAAAATAGCTTGCGCTTAAGCGCGAGTGATACACATACAAGTGGCTGGGAGTTAGTGTTGAATGCGCTTATCATACCTTAGAGAGATTGCTGTGAATCAACGGCCCTCCAACTGTGCCTGGAGCGCTTGCTCAGAAATGGGTTTCTAGGCGCCCCCCCCCCGTCACACACACACACACACACACACACACACACACACACATGCGCGCGCGCGCGCGCGCACGTTTCTCATTTAAAAGGTCTGGAGTAGGGCCTGAGAATTTTTATTTCTGATGTCAAATAATAAACAAGCCCAGATTGAGTAAGGGGAGACTACTGGAAAGCGGTATTGCCAAGGGGGAGAAAGGTACTATTGTAATAGGGGGAGGAGGGCTATTGCAATAGGAGAATCTCTGACTATAAGATCTGCAGTAGTCTCTAGGGTTAGGCAAAAAGGGGGTTTCTTTCATAGGGAGAATTGAACAAGACTAGAAAGGACAGGTGTGAGAAAGTAGGAGGAAAGCGTGGCTTGAATGCACTGAAGATGAGACACTTTTAACTTGCCACCAGCTTATTGTTAGGAGGGCCTTTTGAGGGGTTGCAGACTAGCTAAAGTTCAAGGATCTGGAGGAAGGAGAGATGCTTCACCAAAGATTGGTTAACAAGCATTTTGTTCTGATTAATCCAAGGTTCAGCGAATCATTTGTCAGGTAAAGAATGGGAATTTGTGTGGCCTTGTCATAAGTAAACAAGGCAGCACCTGTGAGTCTTATCTAAGTCATATGGGAAGGGGGCTTCTTTGCAGTAAGCTGTTTCCAGAACACAAAAGAGTGTGGGGGGGGGGAGGGGGGGCATCCTTAACCTTTGCTGTTTTTCAGGATCACAGGGCTCAGGTGAAGTTCAGTATTGTCACGAGCAAGTTCCCAGATGATGCCGATACTGCTGGTCCAAGGACCACAGTCTGAGAACCACTGCCTTAGAGCAACCCCTGACAGGTTTGGGACATACTCTGTGGCCTCCTCGGAGGAAATATTTCGGAACCCTTCCCTGCCAGGAGTTTCTACACTTGTTCACCCACCTGAGCCTTACTGTGACTTTCAGTAAGTGCTTTATTTTCACTTCTGGTGGTACCAGTGCATCCTTCTTATATTGCAGAAGGCATGCTTTTGGTTTGTGCTGAATTGTGCTTCTTTGTGAGGACCTACAGAAAGCTATTGTGGTCCCTGTCCACATTTTATTTGCCATTTTTGAGATACCTAAGAAATTTGATAATATGGCAGACTTGGGTGTCACAATCTGTTCAAAATAAATCAAGAAGGCTAACCTTTGCCCCACTACCTGGCTATAAAGATTCTCTTTCTGCTCCGACTCTCACTTTTCCATTCTCCTGAAAAATTTTTAAGCAGTTTCATTTAAAATGGGAACTTGGAAAGGGCCGGCCAAGTGGCTCAGTTGGTTAAGAGCTCGCTCAGAGTGCGAGCTGAGCTCTGAGCAACAGCAGTTCTATGCCCAGCCCGAGCTGAGCTGCTGCTGAGCTGCCAATAGGTAGCAGGATGGTTCAGCTAAATAAAATTAAAATAAAATGGGAACTTGGAGTAAAAGAAGGATCAAGAGGTTAAATTCAATTTCATTTAATTCTACATTTTATGATTGCACTAGGCTGTTTCTCAGTATATCTTTTGGAGTGAGAAAGCGTTACTGGAAGCTGTTGGGAAAGGACTGTGCAGGTCAGAGAGGTATTGTTCACCTTCTCTTTTAGTAACAGTCAACATTTGCTGTTAGCTGATTCAATCGCTGATGCCTTTCAGGAAGACTGGAAGCCAGTCCTGAGACGTTCTGCATCCTCCCCAGCAAGGGGGCAGCATTGAGTCAGTTAGTTCTGCGATGCCCTGAATCTCTTTTCTATTTTCAGACTTCACATCCAAATGGTTCAACACAGATGGGCTCACGAGTAGACTTCCCCCATGACCTCCAGTGATTTCCACGTTCCTCCCGGCTAGGAGGGAGGGAATGCAACGAGCATTTTGCAAATAAAGTGAAAATGGAGCAGGTTTTCAAAAGTAGGGAGCTGGCAAGAGGCCAGGCTCTACATTGTTTTAGAAACTTGGAAAGTCAGTCAGAGAAAAAGCTGCAGGAGGAGCACTAAGTCCAGATGCTGGGCTCTTCCTTCAGCTTTCTCACGTGCACCGGCTCCTTAAAATGACCAGCTTAACCACCTGGTCCCTGCAGCCTCACGATGAACCCACAGCACAGCCCACACTAGAGCTGGGGACTTGCCTTCATTCATTTGAACCAGGACAACAGCCTAACCCTTTTGCACAGTGTTTCATTCCAGAGGTAGAATTAATAATAGAGTATTGGATGATGCTTTAGAAACCTATATTGTCAGAAATTCAGCTGTAAGTATATACGTGTTGTTGATTTCCACCTCGGCATCAAAAAATATTTACCGAATGCTCATCCCATGTATGCGGTTGTGGAGAATGGAAAAGCACCATTAAAAGCAGTGTGCAACCTGAAGCCTGTCTGGGAGATCTTTGTTAAACATAAAAGTTTCTGCTTTTCCTTTTCAAGTCAGGACCCCTAAGGTGGGGTTCAGTGATCCTGGGTTGTGTTTTTCTGATTGTTTTTTATTTTTGTTTTGTTTTGTAAATTCTCCCTGTGATTCTTAAGGATGTCAAAGATTAAGAACCACCAATAAAAGAAAAAAATGTATCATCTAGGCAGTTTCCCATGTAAGATGTGTGGATTTGAGACTTAACTAATTCTTTTATCAGCACAGATACGGTTTTAACCAAAGGGGTTGTCCTCCTGTGGTAATGGTCAGCAGACCTGGAGAAGTGGTCTTGCAATTCTTATTACAAAAGCCGTGCATTCTCAAATTCTCATGCTCAGAAACTATCGTGAAGCAAAGAAAATGCACCTGTGCTACCACTTGCCAGAGAGAACTGCTGACAGCTAAATCTACTTTTAACACTACTTTTAATTCTCTCAGAACTTCAGTGTTTTTCTCTTCACTCAGAGCAAACTGGCATTTGTTGGCTGATGACTTGCACAAAATGCGAAGATATGATTGCTCATTAGCAAGAACTAATGAACACATGATGCTTCATACTGGGGGAAAATAATGGTTTTTTTTTAACATTTAAACAACATTTATTGGTGCTTTGCTTCTAGTAAAGACTTTTTCTTTTCCAGATATGTGTTTGAAAACTGCCTCCCAGCCCCATTCTTGAAAAATATTGTTAAGGAAGGACCAGCTCTAAAAAGGCCCACAGTCTACCGATCTTTGTTTATTCCGAGTAGAGGACAGTCATCGTAGGATCAGACGGATGGATGGTAGCAGCACACACCGTAAATTGGAGGGTGTTGACTGCTTTGAGTAGCGTGTTGTACAGCTTGAAATGGTGTTTATCTCTGTCCCCTCTTAAAGCTGCACTAAGATGACAGTAAAATAATAAAGCTACATAAAGCCACAAGCACCATAAGATAGGAAACAGCAGTAGCTCGAGAACAGCAAAGTTTTGGAACACCACGATGGTGACTGATTGCGGTAGGCATTAGCATTAGTGCTCCCCAGTATTTCAAACATAGAGAGGACCATACTGCCCTTCCTCATCCCCTAGAGGTTAGACATGGCCAATGAGATAGGAGCCAAGAAGTGCTACTCTGCTTCTAGGCAGAAGCGGCTGAGAGCAGTCTTCTTCCCTTGAAGCTTCAGGTTAAGATAATGGTGTCACAAGATGCAGAGCCTCTATCAGCATGGGACCCAAGTGTCGGTGATGAGCAGGGCTCCCTGCTGATCCTGTGGACATCGGTAAGAGGAATCAGTCTTTGTTGTTTTAAGCCTTGGGGGTTTGGGTGGTTTGTTACCATAGCCTGATCCATTCTGATTCATACAGTGGTGACAGGTTACTCCCATGCCGACAGGTTACTCCTCCAGCCCCACAGAAGATGGGGAGTTTACTGTGAGGAAAGGGTGAACAGCCAGAGAAGTGCTGGACCTGGAAACACCAGTCACAGCTGAAAATGGGAATTAGGCACCTTGCGAACACAGGGCCTACTAAGTAGTGAGACTCTGAGAATGCCTTGGAATTCTTAGCTGTCAGGTTTAGGGGCCACCCACCCCAGACCCCAGACCCTGGCAAATGAGAGCATTCCTCTCTGAGGAAGCAGGCCCAAGAGAAGATACATAAGGATACCCATGTTTGGGGGTTTCCCAGCATAGCACCTGGGTCCCCATCTGATTACCCCACAGTGAAGGTTACTGCCACACATGGATCTCCCAGTGGGCTTTTGGGGACCCACTTAATTGTGGGTGAACATCCAAGGACCACTGGACATTTGAAGAAAGACATATAAACCAAAAACACAAAAAAATGCGAATGGGAAAAGGAACTTGGAGAAAGAAAGGCAGTGCTGAAAGCAGCAGAAAACTGTGAAACACTTATTATCAATATCCTCAGAAAGGTCAGGCAAAACAAGGGAGCCATTAGATTAGAATGGATGCCATTTTGAAAAAGAACATTCCCCCAAATTCTTAAACTAAAAATATGACAGAAATTTAATTTTTAAAAAATCCTTCAGTAGGAAGGTTAAAAGACGAAGTTGAGGAAATCATCAAGAAAGTAGAACAATTAGGGCAAAAGGATGGAAAGTAGAAAGAACATAGATTTTAAAAGAAGAAATTATGGGGCCGGCCGAGTGGCACGGTGGTTAAGCGCTGGCTTGGGAAGCCAGCGGCCCTGGTTTGGTCCCACATATGAGGGCCAGTGACACTGCCCTCAAACAAACAAACAAACAAACAAACAAACAAACAAACGGGCCGGCCGAGTGGCACAGTGGTTAAGTGCTGGCTTGGGAAGCCAGCGGCCCCGGTTCGGTCCCACATGTGAGGGCCAGTGACACACTGCCCTCAAAAAAAAAAAAAAAAAAAAAAAAAGGAAGTTTAAAAGAAGAAATTATGAAAGACTGTTTCCTAGAACCAAAAGACATAAGAATTTCCTGATTGAAAGATTACATTGGGTCACTAGAACAATGAAATAAAAAAGACCCATAGAAATTTCAGAACGGAAGGGAGAAAGAGAAGATCCCACAGGCTTTCAGAGAGATAAAAGCAGGTTACAAACGATCAGGAATCAAAATGGTGTTGGACTTCTCAAAAGTAACCCTGGACTGGGAGGCCTACACAATCTTAATTTCCAGTAAAGTGTGAAGGTAGAATAAAGATGTTTTCACGTATGGGGGTGTCCCAGAAAATGTGCCTCCCATATCCCCTTTCTCGGGGAAGCTAGTAGACAGTTGCCCCCCCAAAATGGGAGCATAAATCAAGGAAGAAGATGCAATATCTGGGAAATGGGATCCAACACGGGAAAGAGGCAAAGAAACCCCCCAGAGTGATGTGCAGGGAAATCCCAGATGACAGCTGTGTAGAAGCCCAAGGCAGCAACCAGCCCAGTGTGGACCAGAGCTCAGAGGACTCCAGAAGGTGGAAATGAGAGATTTCCTAATATGATTGTCTTGAGAGCAGCCTTAGCTTGGTTTAGGAGAGTTTAGCATAAATTATTGATCACTGAAAACTAAGCAAATGGAAAACAATTCAGTTATTTACCTCACCAGAAACGATTGTTATACATCCAAAATGTGGGAATGTGTGTGTCTCAGCAGGAAAGAGGATATGCACCATCTTCAGAATACAAACACAGAATGTTGATTAACCAAACAGTGTTTAATATTGAGAGGAGAAACGAAGGTGTAGTATCAAAGTAGTAGAAGCCAAGAAATAATGTCTATTAGTGAAAAATCAAGGTGAGGCAGTATGAAACACACTATTTATGAATATCAAAGTAAATGCTGAAAGTCTTAGAAGTGGGACCCAGGAGTGCGGAAAAGGACCTCGGGGTTTGCCATAAGCCATACAGTATTGTTGGGTTTTTAAAACTCTACTCATATACTGTGGAAGGGAGTCAAAGGAATTGTAATAGATATGTATGATATGGGGTGGGGGGGAGTGGGGTGGCGAACTGGGGGGAGGGGGTTGTCACTTTGAGGGGTAAAAAGTATAACTATTGCACTGTGTTGCACACCTGAAATTAATTTTTTTTAAATGTTTATTTCAAAAAAACAAACAAACGAAAAAATGCTACTCATGTATTGATTTACCTTACATTAAAAATGTAAGGGCCAGGGCCGGCCGAGTAGTGCGGTGGTTAAGCACTGGCTTGGGAAGCCAGTGGCCCCGGTTCGGGTCCCACATATGAGGGCCAGTGACACTGCCCTCAAAAAAAAAAAAGTAAGGGCCAGCCGAGTGGCTCAGTTGGTTAAGAGCTCGCTCAAGAGTGCAAGCTGAGCTCTGAGCAACAGCATTTCGATGCCCAGCCTGAGCTGAGCTGCTGCTAAGCTGCCCACAGGTGGCAGGATGGCTCAGCTAAAAAAAAAAAAAAAAATGTAAAAGAGTTGGAATCATTATTCAGAGAAGACTCACTGTACAAAGGGATCCTTTCATGGTTACTGTCTGTTGAATAAATAGAGATAGGCAAACTCTTCTGTGTAATATGTGCACAATTTACAGAAAATGCCTGCTATATTAACTGTGTTGTATGGTAAAATCAATGTTCTGAGTTTTTCATTTTCGTTTTGTGCTCTGTTTGTGTATTAAGCACACACACACTTCCATTCAGCTTACACTACACACATAAGAGTGAAGAAGTAAAAAGTAGGTCAAGGCCGGGGCTGAACCACTGAAGGTGAAGAACCCTAATTGTTGAGTGGATTTGCTCCTTGACAATGAAAAACCTGAAGCGTTCAGGAACTGTGAGCTTGATAATGAGTTTGGAAACCACTGACCATATGTGGGAGGGATATCAGGAAGAAGACTAATGACTGCAGTGGGAGTGACGCTTGCTGAGGTCAAATGTGATGCACTCATTTTTCCTCAGGTTTGTACTTATTTAGGTTTTCTTGGGTTTTTTTAACTTTAAAAATGAAATGTTTTCAAGATTCCTTCCTTTACCAGGGTACATTTAATGGCCCATTCTGCAACTCAGGGTCAGCAATAAATTTCCATATCTCTTCCAATGAGGAGTGATTCCCGATAGAAGAGAATTTAGTTGTCAACAACAACAACAAAAAATGAGCCATTTTTCTATGAACTGTGAGGACCTGATGAGACCAAGGTAACTTTTCAAAAATGTAATGAATCTACTGTTACAACTTCAAAAGGAAAAGGCTTGACCTTGAAGTCCCTATTGGAGAGCAAATAATTCATTTCAATCATGAGAAAACAAAAGGAGGTGGGAGAATGTGTGCTTTTGCTCTCTCCTCCTGGATTTAAAGTATTATCTCTGGTTATTTTAGCTCGCCTTAAGAGTTTCGCCTGTCAGTCCAGCTCCAGACAGATGTCTCCCCCCTGACATCAGACCGTTGCCATGTTAGAATCACTAGAGCAAACTTGTCCAATGATCTCCACAGCAGGTGAGGGCTCCAATTACTTCATGCTCATGGCATGAAAGGCAGCGAAGGGAAAGACTGATTTTCTTTTAACTCCCAGCCTCCAATTTTTTCTCTTTACCTGACTCCACTCCCTAGAGGAATCTGTCTCAGCGTTTTAATGGATTGTCCCTCTAGTCAGTGTATATGTGAAACTGTGCCAAGTAGTGACAGGAGGAGCTGCAGGGAAGAAAATGGACGATTTAGCCAGAGAGAATTTTGTTACCACTTTTCAGATAGAAGCGCAGCATACTGGGCTGCTGTTTGTGTGTCTGACATGCTTGCTTAATAAGTTGGGACTCAAGAAACTTTCCAGAAGCCTTTAGAAAAATTGTGTCAGCTCCCCCAACTGTGCCCTCGCAACGTTTTCTGTAAGTGAACTGGTGCTGTATGGAAGAGGAAGGGGAGGTGCAGGGAGAGGACCAGATATATCATAGATAATTGAATTCCACATGTAACCCAATTAAATTCTGGGTCCAAGTCGTCCTGGGGAATTATGAAATGTGATTTATCTATAAACATCATCTTCAAAATGAGAAGAAATACTCCCATTGCAGGTGTAACCTGGCAACATGTTCTTAATACAAAAATATAGTTTTCCAGTCCACTTTCTTTAAAGCATGATTTCACTGACCATTTTCTGAGAGTGGTCCTGGAGAGGATGTTGTTTCATTTTGACGAAGGCCACCTCACTCTCCTGGAGAGGCCCACTGGCCTTTTCTCTCTCCGGCTTTTTCCCATGTTGAGGAACAGGCTCTCAACTGCCTGGTTGGCCTCTTTAGTTGGTCAGACCCTGCCAGTGGGACACCGGAAGCAAATGAAATTAGGCTGGGAATGGATCAAAGGCTGTTTGGAGCTGGCCTGCGTATTTGGCCTCAGTTTCCCAGATGCAATAGCTGAAAATAGCTGGGTTATGTGACCCTGCAGCTTTGGCCTGCCAGCCACCGTCTTTGACACATTTCACAGAGCTTTCAAGGGCAAATCATCCTGCATGCCTCATGCCCTTTGTCTTGGGCAAAGACAATGAGATTCCCTCAGTAAGTAATTCCCTAGTGTAAATTCCTGGTATGACCAGGCAGACCCCACTGAGCTGAGACCATATGGCTCCTTTGGCATGGAAGGAGCACCCCGCCTTACACGCATTGGCTTCCTCATTGTCCTTATACTTACAAATTCAAAATATACTTCTATTTATCCAGACTTGCTTCCAGACTCTACTGCTTATGACACTGGCTGTCCCTCCACCCAGATCGCATCCTCCCTATTCAGTACTGTCAGGGCCATGCTTTAAATAGATTTCAGGAATCCGGACTCCTTGATTAGCATCTCTGGAGGTTGGGTCTTTGTATCAGTATTTCTGAGGCTTACTCAAAATTGGTAACCACCGACTTAAACTGTGGGCTACAGTTTTAACACTTGATTCTTTCCTATCGTATTATCTAACTTGTCTCACATGCATTAGTCTATTGCCTCTGTAATCCACTCTCAGGCATAGTGTCTTATCCTCCTCTGTATCAGAGCAAGTCACACAGAGCTGATGCTGAACAAGTATTCGTTATATGTACACCTTGTAGGTAAACATTTGCCCTACTGCTGACCTGCTGCAGTTACCTTGAGTCGGTCACCTGCTTTCTTCCTCAGCTTCAGCTTCCTCATCAGTAAAATGAATTATTAGATTGATCTCCCAGAATGACTGAGAGAGAAAATGGCTTTGCAGATACTGAATTCTCTCTGGAAATGTAAAATAAGAGTTACAAGTTTGGTATATTAGTTGCCTCAGTAGGTCAAAGCTCACTTAACATTTAGGGCTGGTCAACAGCTAACTGAATTAGGGGGAGTTGGGCATTAGCACCCCTTCCTTACCTTCCCGAGGCTGGTGTTTCCTTTCAGCTTTTCCCCAGCTCAGATCCCTCCCGTACTTTCACTGTCCTGCCCATCCTGGTCATGCACTCGAAAGGACACAAGGTGTCCACTTCCACCTTAAACAGCAGTCTATTGTCAGCCTTTCTTTCCAGAGCTGGTTTGATTCAAACAAAACTGCCATTTAGTGATAATGGCAACTTGCATGACCGCCTTCGGATAATATTTACCTCTTATTGGCACCTTCAGTTCCAAAGACCGATTAGAAAAAGTATTTTGAGGCAGGAAACTGGTTCAGCACTAGCACTTCTTAGTCACAAACTAGCCACTCTCTTGCTGAGAAGGAGATGTTGTCAAAACCCGGGGAAGCGAGGGCCTGATGGTAACACGTGCCCTGATCATGTGCACTTTTGTGCCCACTTTTTTTAAAAGAAATTTTCTTGAAAAAGATGATGTCAAGAGGATGGAGGAGCACCCTGACTTTATCTGGGACTTGGTTTCCTTGATGTCACCTCCTCCCTGTCCTCTCTCCCTTTTTCCCTGCCCCAAATTCAGCATTAGCGTACATATTTTGTTTTTGTTTTTATTTAGTGTTGCTAGGAAACTATTGACCAAGGTCAAATGCACATGATAATTCATTAAGGCTTGTTAGCAGCATCTTATCCTGTTGACCTTGTGATTGTGTTGCCAAGCTTACAAGGGCAAGTGGAAAGAACTGTTTTACTGCTGAAGGGCTCTATTTTCATGAAAGATTCCTATTAAGGCATTCTGAAAGGAGAAGTTTCCATCTTGCCAATCAACACCTCCTCAGGGAGTTCTCGCCAGCCATAGTTTTTCCAGGATCTGGGTAGCAAGGGATGGAGTTGAAATGGGATCTGAAGTCCAGCAGACAGACTTGAGGATAAACGTATGTTCTGTTGGAGCCTGATTTCCCCAAGTGGATCAATTCCTGGCTGAAATGTGATGCATTCTTGGTGTGTAGGGGCAGGGTGGTGATGGGAGGGTGGGGTTTAGGATAAATAACTTGTTACTGTGTCCTCTTATGGCCTGAAAAGGACTAGACCTCATGCATCCTTATCTCAGATTGTTCCCTTGGTCTGCTGTGGAAGAGTAGACATCCCAGTATTGGCTCTGAAACCAACTTTGTTCTCTTATATGGTTCAGACTGTTCAGAAAAAGGTTGGCTGGCAGACCCTCCAGGTCAACACCCCAGAAGCTTATCCAGAAGCATAACCTTTGAACCAAAGGACCTGCTGCTGTCAGGACAGCAAAAATAGGCCCCCAGATATTTCGACAAGCCAACTTCAGAAACTGATAGGATGCTCTCCTTAGACAAGTGAATGAAATCAAGGGAATAGCATACTGTTCTCAACCATCCGCCATGCAAAGTGACATAGAGTGATCAGGTTGAGTTGTTATAATTGTTCCCCTGCCAACACTTTTGGGTTTAATCGAGCACCAGCTACATACAGGATGTTGTCTCTGAATAAGACATAGGGCCTAGCCACAAAGCTGTGCTGCTTGTCATTTTGTCAGCGAACCAGAGGAAACTGTGACCACTCTCTCTAGTCACAAATTGAAAGCTTATCTCATAATTTATCATCTACTCATTCAACAAGTATTCTCGAGTTCCTCCTATAGATCAGGCACTGTGCCTGACATGATACAGCAGCAACTGGGATACAGGCTTGACTAAAATAGACACAGGCCCTGCCTGTGCAGAGTTTATGATCTACTCTAGGTTCATCCTTTGTTGAGCCCTCAGCCAGACTTCCACACTGCCTCTCCTTTTGAGGTTTCCATCTGAAGTCTTATTTGGTGTTTTAGCCATAGCTATCTACTGCTGTGTAACAAATTGCCGAAAATTTAGTGGCATAAAACAAGACACTTTGATCTTCTCACAGTTTCTGTGGTCAAGAGTCTGGCATAGGTTAGCTGGCCTTCTGCTCTAGGACCTCTCAGAGACTGCAGTCAAGGTGTCAGTGGCCTTTGGTCTTCTTAAGTCTCACCTGGGAAAAGAACTCCCAAGAACATGTGCTTTGTGGCAGGATTCAACTCCTCACAGCCTGTTGGACTAAGGGTCTCAGTTCCCAACTGACCAGAGGTATGGGCCAGAGGCATCCTCCGTTCTCTGCTACATGGGTACTCTCCTACATGGCAGCTTGCTTAATAAATTATGCAACACAGGAAGGCCATAGCATCTGATAACAAGACAGAGGCCACTCAATCATAGACATGCCATCACCTTTGCTGGATTTTTATTGCTGAGAATAAGTCACTAACTCACACCCCCTCCACAGGTAGGGGATTACATAAGGCTCTGAATATTGGAAAGTGGAGATTATTAGCGGCCATCTGAGAAGTGTGCCTAACATGTTTGGTATCTGTCATTACCTTGTGCCAGCAAAGAGCTGCTGGGCTGGAAACTGGCCATGTCCTCCCCGAGCTGGCCTTGTCAGCCACTCCCAGCTTCTAGGCTGCATATGTTTTGTTGTCTGGCTGAGAAGAGGCAGACCTGCGGTTTCTGAAATGACTGACAGAATGAAGCCAAAGTGGACAAGGGTATGAGCCAGCCCTGAGGTGAGGCAGGCGGCTATGTCAGAGAAAGCTGGGGCCCAGGAGGGCTTGTGGAAATAGGAAAGAGGAGGGGCTGCCCTGAAGGAACAGGTAGTCCACGTGGATTTTTCAAAAGGAGAAGGATTTTAACTTTATTCACAAGTGACTGCCAGAGTCAAAAGAATTTGCAATAAAGACTCATTTGTAAGTTAAGGCAGAGCTTTTCAACCAGTGTGCTGATAACCCCCCTGAATTTGGGGGGCTGGGGCTGACATGGCCTCTGGGAATTTGCCTTCAACCCCGGCGGCTTCATCTGGGGCTCCAGAGCTTCTCCAGTTGCCCCAGTGTGTGGTACGAACATTATCATCCCTCTGTGTGCCATGATGCAAAAACCCTTGAGAGACAGAGTTAAGAGGTCTTGTTGATGTGGAGAGAACAGGAGGGAACAGGTCTCGATGCTGGCTGACATCTTGGTGCCTTGGTTTCTCCCTCGGGTGTGGAGTGCAGATCCAATTCTTTTCGCTCCCATCTCAACCACCTCCTTGCTGCGGGTGAAGTTTTCCATCACAAGCATTCTCCATTATTGATGAGGCATGGAGAAGGCAGTGGTGAATAATTAAGCAGGTTTCGGGTGCAGACAGAACATTAAAGGGAAGAAAAGAATGAAAATAATAGAGCCAGGAAAAGAATTTTGAATTCTGCCATTCATTCCACTGTATGTAGAAACTTTCTAATACTTTCCAGAAGGTCCCATGGGTTGTTTTTTTGTTTGTTTTGTTTTTTGGTAGTCTGTCTAGTGACTTTAAATCTTAGGTGTGATGATGGTTCTCTGGTTAATAATGGAAAAAATTACAAGCTTTCCACAGCAGCAGCGAAGATGCTAATGGCTTTAGCCTGGCCTAAGTGGTTCATGAATGCAAACCAAAACACAATTTAAGGGTGCTAGTGGGGGAAATGGCTTTGCCCATGAGTTGGAGAGAATGAAGTGGTAGGGGGTGTTCAATATGGGTACTTGAGAATCAACACAACAGAATTTCTGTCTGTTAAGTAATCAATGGAAAGAAGAAAGTGTCTTTTGAGAGATGCCCCATGCTACAAACTAGGAAGAAATACCTACTACACTGCTCACGCTTCCGAAAGGGGCTTTCTTGAGTAGGGGCATCAGAGTGACCAGGATTATAGTGGGTGCAACCGACTGCCAGCAAGAGCGGTCAGCAACGTTAGAACCAGCAAGGGCGGAAAGCAGTGCCCAAGGACACCCTCCTTCTGACTCTGTTGTCTACTCCAGCCTACAGAGTTGTCCACAGCACAGGAAACTGTCCACCAGCGTGCATGAATTTTCCACCTGTAGAATGTTCCGGTCCTTTGCTTCTCCTTTTTCTATTATGACCCTACCACCAATGCTGACTAAACAGGACTCAGACCTGCCAGCATGCCTGGTAATGGGTTTGGTGAGAAAGGAGGCTGAAACCATGATCAGGATCAGTCTCTTGGCTGTTCTGTGCCTTTCGTCTTTCATGCTTCCACACCCTTCCCATTGCCGTGGACCTTTAAGAGGTAGATTGGCTCTGGGAGGCCTCTCTGTCCCTT
Organism: Aselliscus stoliczkanus; assembly: GCA_033961575.1. Taxonomy (NCBI): domain Eukaryota; kingdom Metazoa; phylum Chordata; class Mammalia; order Chiroptera; family Hipposideridae; genus Aselliscus; species Aselliscus stoliczkanus. The sequence continues at coordinate 162,504,679 of CM066728.1, forward strand.
CTGTCTTCCTTCAGAACCACCCTGCCCTCCTCGGTTTACGTGAGCTCCCTCCTGCCCACTTCCACCCGTATTTGTCTTGACGCCCCTCTAGTCTGCTGAGGACCAGCAGATATGGTCTAGATCTTGAGCCCAATTGGGGTTCAATTACCTATTGGTTTGGGCCAGACCATGCTGGCCCCAGGGGCAGCTTTCTATTTCTCTTCTGTGTTTGTGTAGCTCGTGTGCTGTATCTCCCTTATTCAGATTGCAGTGCAAGGATGTCAGCACACCTGAAAAGGCAGTGAAGGGCCACTTCCAGCACTCCGTGTCTCCAGAAGCTCAGGCCCTGGCTGGCCACGGTGTTCTCTAAGTGCTCACCACGTGCCCAGGTGCATTCCGACGCAGGCCTTGAGAGAGCCTCTTTTCCCCAACTCCCACCCCTTGCTTCCACATGAGCTGGGTGCTTTTTTCACAGCTTCTATAAACAGCAGAGTTTAGAAGCGTGTGAAAGTTTCTGGTAGCACCTCAGAACTGAGTTGATTTTCCCCAGAAATAGTAGGCTTCGCTGCCAGGAGAGGTAGGCCAGCCCCTTTTCAGAAATGTCAAGTGATGATGCTCGACCAGTGATGCCCGGCTTCCCTGGGCCACGTGGGCATGGAGGGGTTAATGCTGATGGGTCAGACACCCTGGGAGGTGGTCATGGCTCCAGTTACAAGTTGCATTATTGACGGGGGCATCTAATACCACTGGAAACAATCCACCAGGCAGGCACTGAGGTCAGGAGTTAGCCTCCGTTCACAGGTGGATGCTCCGGAGCTGGTCCTGCTGCCCCTAGAAGCTCCCGTAAAGATGGAGAATTTTTGGATGTACCAATTTGAGTGTCAAGAAGATGAGGTAGGTGGACCCTCAGACTTCAAATTGATGTTTACTGCTTTGCTTATGCTCTCCTTCTCCTAGTCCTGTCAGATTGGAAGCTGTTCTCTGTGTTTCCCACGGTTGTAGCATGAAGTGAGGAGAGCAGGAATAGATCAGGAGAGTGAGCAGTCCCCAAGATGGGAGAAATGGAGTCAAGTTTGCCTTTTGCTTGGAAGCCTTAGATGACCTGCAGAGAGAAAAGTCCCCTTGATCACGTAGAAAGACGCTGTGCTCTTTTCTTTCTCTCCATCAGGGTTGTGTTTTCATTCTCTGTGTTCTAATAAATGAGTTCCTTCGGGCACTGTGGCCTCTCATTTCTTGCACTCTGCCGTGTCTTTTGCTTCCATGATGCTCATGGAAGTGCATGGAGATTAGTGCCTTGCACATAAGGAACTGCTTTGCTAGTGAATGCAGTGATGGGCATAATGTACACTGTACAGTGCCTGGCACATCCAAAGCCCTCCTGGGATTATAGGCCATCTATGGATGAATGTTTCATATTTTAATGTTTATAAATTTATTTTGCTTTTCAGCTATGTATAATATAAAATAAGTAATAATATAATGATAAAAAAAAAAAAGAAAGAAAGAAAGCCCTCCTGAAACGGTGGTTCTTGTCCTGAGCTGGTAATGTGTTTTTACAGCAAAGAGTTTGCATCTCTTCATACAAACTAAAGTGACTTTGGGTTTTTTCCTCTCACTGGTCTCAAATAAGGTGGCTTGGGAATAAAATTACAAGAAGACCATCAAGAATTGAAAGGATCTAGAGGGGGAAATGAATAACAGGCTCTATCATTCGTCTGTTACAAGTTGTTTCAGTTAAGTACTGTCAGGCTGTGTCAGAGGGGGAAAGATAACCTCTGTTTGTAGATCAGCTTTATCAGAGGATGAGTTATCTCACCTTATAATGATGACTCTGGTTCAGAAAGAACTGGTCTGTTTTGTTTTTTGTTTTGCCTTTGAGAACATGGCTTCAGAAGTTTAGAGCCCTTTTGATGGTGATGAAATGAAATATTTGTGTGGCACCCCCAACAATGAAAGCACCCCCTGTTTGAGGATACTCTGTTTGGTATTAATTGAATCCATTATAAATGTGTATATGAAACACTTTATTATGCCCAGGCTATTCTCATTTTAATGATATGATTATGCCCCTGCAATGCCTATGCCCACTTTCCTACTTCACTACTTTAAGGAAATACAACTGTGTGTTCATTATATAGTTTGAATTGAGAGTGAATAATTATGAATTTCTTAACCAGTTTCAATTTTCAGAAGCACAGATATATCTTGAAGCAAGAAAAAACTAATCATATACTTGGGTTTTGTTTTGTTTTTTAATAATTCTAAGATGGAATAAGTTTAATTTAAAACAACTTAGATCAATGAAAAAAACAATACATTTATTTGAGAAATGGGGTAAACCTGGACAAACTAATATGCATAGCGAGAAAGCTGTTTGAGGACAGTGGAACTGGAGAAGCCCCACACAGTCCCTGAAAGTGTCCCAGAAGCACTCGTGAGTATGTGCCATGGCCTGCCCTAACTAGCCACGCCTCAGAAATCCCCTATGGAGAAGGGGCTGGAGCCGGCAAGTTCAGGCTGGAAAGGAATTGAGTGACCGATTGTTTCATTACAGCCTATAGGAAATGCCACCTTTGGGAACACTTGTCCCTGCTATGTCCACAGTGCTTTTCTAGTCATACGAGAATGCATGATTTACAAGCGGTGTCTGCCAAAGAAGGGAGACAGACCATGATCAACAACCAGTGAAGAGACCCCCCCGAACTAAATGTGGGTACAAATAGCCACATGAGCACGTAAGTGCAATGCTACGTGAGTTCAGGACCTACTCTGTACATAAACCTGCTTCCTTTTTCCCCTGACGCAAAAAGATTGTTGCCATGCATCCTTCCATATAGTCAACACATGCATTAACTCTGTCGTGTATGTTATGGGGAGCCCTGTATGAAGCACTTGGAGAAGAAAACATGTAAATTCGTAAATCCTGCCTTTAGTGGTGCTTGTCAAAATATAATTAAAATGTTATAAATAGTACAGAGCCTTCTGATATTATGAAATACAAGGGGAAAAGTAATGCATCATAAGAATGGCACAGATAAAATACAAGCAATTCTCACAGGAGACGGATTCCTGTCACCTAAGAATTGGAAAGACAGAACAAAAGAAGTATTAGGTTGGTGCAAAGGTAATTGCGGTTTTTGAAGTTATTTATAACAGCAAAAACCGTAATTACCGATGCACCAACCTAATAGTATTTGAAATGGGCTTTTGGAGGCTTGTGGATGTGTGGAGTTCAAAGGAGCATAAACAAGGGCCCTGAGCAAACTACACAGGTGGTGCACAGGGAACAGAAAGTAGATCGGTTTGGACTGACAATAGAAAATAAGAACTAGAAGGGGGAAATGGTAAAGAAACTAAGGCCTCATGTTGAAGGCCTTAGATGCCAAGGTAAAGAGTCTAGGATTTATTCTGTAAGCGAAAAGGAACCACTGATGTTTTTGAATAGAGGAGTGATTTGCTCAGAGCTTGTTAAAACTGCATTTAAAAATGAGAGTTAATAGGTACTTAATGAGAAGTCTCTAGATGTCAGTTTGGCATGCTGTAATACAATACTACAGACTAGGTGGTTTAAACAACAGAAATTGATTTCTCCCAGTTCTGGAGGCTGGGAAGTCAGAGATCAGGGTCCAGCACGGTCAGCTTCTGGTGAGGAACCTCTGCCTGGTTTGTGGACGGCCGTCTCTTCTTGCTGTGTCCTCACATGGCTGAGAGGAGAGAAAGGAAGCAAGTTCTCACAAGTCTCTTTCTTTAAGGGTACTAATCCTATCATGAGGGCTCCATCCTCTTAACCTAATTACCTCCCAAAGGCCCCACCTCCTAAAACCATCCCATTGAGGTGAGAGTCTCAACAGAGAAATGTGAGGGGAACGCAAACATGCAGTCCATAACACAGGCGAGTAAGGTTCACCAGGGGCTCGGGTTTCAGGTGGTATGTTTGCTGTTTGGTGAGTTTATAAAAATAAAAATTTTTAAAAAAACAACACTTATTTCAGGTTTTGTGAGTTGTTCTATATAGGTGAAGTTATTATAAATAGATTTGGTAAAACTGTAATTTTTCTTTTTTTTAAGATTTTATTGGGGAATTTGGGGAGGGGAACAGCATCGGGGAACCCGGGAAGGGGAACAGACAAGTTGCTGTCCTTTGGTTCTTCAGTCTAGTTGTGGAGGACCATTGCTTCACTGGCCCATGTTGATATCATCATTGCGCTTTTCCCAGTGAGGCAGGTCGGTCGCCAGCCTCTGGATGGTCGCTCACCGCAACTATTGGCAGCTCACGCTGGCTGCCGGCCATTCACTGTAGCCTATGGCAGCCCACTGCAGCAGGAGCTGCAGCTATGCCGTCCCGGGGGCTCACAGCAGCCCAGCTCCAGGTGGAGCTGCTGTTCACCATCTTAGCTGTAGAGGGCAGTGTCACTGGTCCTCATATGTGGGATCCGAACCAGGGCCACTGGTGTCCCAAGCCAGCTCTTAAACAGCGTGCCACTCAGCCGGCCCTAAAACTGTAATTTTAAAAGAATTATTTTCTCCTACCCTTCATTGCAGTGCAAGTTTTGTCACTGAGTTTCTTTGGAGAAAAGGGACCAACTTGTGTTGGGACTCGTCAAGGTTGGCTAGAGCCAGCGGGGATCTTTCACCAGGTGTGCTAAACAGTGGAGTACCTAGGTGTGTCATGGTCATGCCTGAGCCCTGTTATACATAACACTGTACAATGCATATGCACCTGATTCTCTTTTGTAAATCAGTCACCACAATAGCGTTACTCTCACCATTCACATTCCAAAATGCTGTCCGGAATGCCAGACAGTAGACATGCCTGCAATTGCACACAACCATTGCATAGACTGCCCAGTCTTAGCTAGTAATGAGCTGTGCTTACCAATATACCAGCCAGAGTCTTGGGGTTTATAAATTGATTTAGAGTCTTTGAGATATGATTTTGTAGAGCCTTTTGTGTGCTTTTCAATTTTATCCATGAATAAAATTTCAGTAAGGAAGGAGCCAAGAAGATGAGATAACAAAAATATCCCCATGGGTGTAAGATATTGTGAGCACCCTCCCATTGGGGTGAAATGTTTTTTGTAACTGTTGGCATCTTGAAAGTCTTATCAAATATCAGAGAGTACTTTGGGCATGCCCAGGCACTGAGCTGACACCCTCTGTGTGTTGTCACTAAATGACCCTCATGTCAACCCCAGGAAGTGGGTAGTAACTGTTTCCCCAAGTCCTCAGTAGGAACAGAGCCATGAGTGGTGGAGCCAGAATTCAGACTCGTCGGCCAGAAGCTGAGGCTTGAGCTCTTAACCGCTTCACTATCTTGCAGCCTAAGTTAAATTGTACTTGTTCTGCCACAATATAAAATAAAAACAACACAGTCCTTTTTAAAGGAGAGATGTAACTTGTGTTCCCTGTAATCACACTGTGCTTTGGAAAATGGATCCTAACACTAGAAAGCCAGATCATGGTGTCCTTGAAGACCAGACCCAGTGTCTCAGGCACTGATTGATTTGTTTACTTCCGCCAACCAACAGGCTTTGCTCCGGGGACTTCTGAGTCCTGGCTCTTGTGGCAGGAAAGGCTTCTGTGACTCCACTATGGGAACTCTTTCCTGCCCCAGCTACTGCAGCAGGCACACCATCTCTCCTCCCTCCTGCTCTCTATCCGCGCCTGTTTCTGCAGCTGTCATGTCACATTTTAACCACAGGGGGCAGGAGCGTTCTAATGAATCACCCCCGTATGTGTACTTTCAAAAGCCTAATATAAAATTAATTCACTTACAATTTCAAAGTACATGTGGGGAAAAGGGGACTTGATTAGAATTTTACCTTGAAAAACAATACTAAAAATTATAAACATAAGCTTAGTTTATCTTTTGACATGTAGGTTATAATTCCACCCATATATGAATTCTTAGAACAGAGACATATTGATTTACGGGTTGGTAATTAAAAAAAAAAAAGTCATTTACTGAGTGCCTACTGTTTATGGGACCCAAGGCTAGGTACTTAAATTACAAACATGAATAAGAGAAGATCCCTCCCAAAGAGCTCATGGGGGAGGGCAAACCTACACAGAAACAGATCATTACAAAACCTGGCACATGCCAGCCATCAGGAGAGAATGTACCATGAACAGAGTAAGAAAGCTTCAGCAAGATGTGTGCTTTTGAATTATGCATTGAACGTAGGAGAGACTGAGGGAGAACTCTCTGAGTGGAGGTAATTAAGTGCACATGCAAATGGAAGGAAACATGAATGAGCTCATTTTGCATGCAGAAGGCAAGAGCATCCGTTGTCTGAGGGGAAAGGGGCCCTGATAAAGGTTGGTGTGGGCCCCACAAGAGCCTCCATGAGAGCAGTGCTCACTGCAGTCACATTTGTGTCTCTTCTCCAATGTTCCATGATGGGTGCCCAGCACTGGTCACTTAGCCTCTTGTAGGGTCTGACCTGCCTATGTTACATCACAGCCCACTGTCTGCATAACCTGTCATCTCACATCATCCTGAAATGATCTGGTGCCCATGGCATTGCAGAGAATCCATTTTTAGAAGGTTTGCAACAGAAAATAGTTGGACAAAGAAATAGGAACTGTGGGACTCTTGGGAGGGTTGTTGCTTTTTTTAAATGAAGGTGTCACACCGCCTTCAAACCATAATTACAGAAAAACCAGCCACATTAGCTTCCCCAGGGACTAGACCCTTAATACCTTTGTGACAGAGAAACTTAATTGGAAAAATAGAGAGATGTAAATGTCTCGGGAAGCTCTTCAAATTTGAAAACTTAGGACATTGTAAAGGCATCAAATTCTCATGAAGACTTGAGTACGTTAATTTTGAGTAGGGCAAACATAGAGCTAACTCCACAAGTACTCACCAGCTCTCTTGGGCGCTAAATGCAAAATTCTGTTCTTTGTAAAGGCATGCAGAGATATTTTCTTGTATCCAGAGTCTGTGGAGCCTGGGGTACTTTATATCTGCTGTTAACCCTGTGCCCATCCTCTTGGCTTTACTGCAAAGCAGCTGATTTCTGCATGTGAACATTTTAGAGGCTCAATGGTCCTCACCTGCCTGCTCAGAATCAGGCATATGGGCTCGTGGGAAACGTATCCAGGACTCGCAGCAATAGGCCGGAACCATATAAGGTCTCCGTGGGAAGAATACACATCATACCACACCCTCTTCCAATTCATTTGGCGCCCCCTGTGTTTCCTGTAACTCAGACTTTTTGAAAAAGATTTTTATTTTTTTATTTTATGATTTCACATACTGCTCACTGAGGTCCCCCTTGTATATTAACGTGTCCCTTCCCTCCTCAGCACTACTGCTTTGTGGAACCTTCCTTTCCACACAGAGCTATTTCACTGATGTCTCTCTGTACCTCGGCTTCCCCTAGGGGGCCAATCCTGTGAGATCAGATGAGCTTCAAGCCACCCTTAGTGTTATTTGGATTCCTTTGCTTACCTCCCCTCGTTCACATCCCCCCACTTCCTCAGAGAATAGATCCTTCTATGGGCTCTATGTCCACTGTCAAACATCACCAAGAAACGGTGAAGCAGTACCTTCTTACTCTCAGGGGACCATCGCTGTAGAATTCTTCAGCATCTCTGTGACTCACCTGAAGAAACCCTTCGTCTACCAAGATTTCAGGAGCATACAGAAATGTTCGGGTATTGGCTCATGCAGGTTTGCAGGGCCTGGATTAGTCCCACCCCTGTGCTTGCTTGCTTGCTCTCGTCATTCATTCAGCAAGTAATTACGAAGCACATGCTGGGTGTCAGGCATTGGTCTGGGATGTCATATTTCCAGTTTGGGAAGTTTGTTCATTTATTTTGTTCTTTAGATTCTACATATAAGTGAGAGTATACAGTATTTGTCTTTCTCTGTCTGACTTATTTCACTTAGCATAATACTCTCTAGGTACATCTGTATCATTGCAAGTGACAAGATTTCATTATTTCATTCTTTTTTATGGCTGAGTAAAGTCCATTGTGCATATATACCACATCTTCTTTATTGACTCATCTATCAATGAACACCTAGGTAGCTTCCATATCTTGGCTATTATAAATAATGCTACAATGAACATAGTGGTGCATATATATTTTAGAATTAGTATTTTTGCTTTCTTTGGATTAATACCCAGAAGTGGAATTGCTTTAAATATGTCAGTTAACAAAGAATTTTTAAACTTTTCTGAGAACAGGCAAGATAATTTTGTTTGGATGCTGAAATTTCTCTGACTTTTCATTGGCCTGTGGATTAAATCAAACAAGATACTTGAAATCTGAATTGACTAGGAAAATACATGTGGTGTGTTTTCCAGTTATCAAAGTCAATCCCAGCTGCCTCTTAGAAAAATAGGTGTTGTAATTTTTACTTCCCCATTATGGGAAAGTAGATGATTTTATGACATTTATTACCCGAAGTCTTTGTATCCTTCAATAAGAAAAAAAAAAAAAAAAGCAAAAACATTTGTGTATCACCATTAGTTTTATTCCTTTAGAACTTTAGGTTTGACATTCGGCTTTTGCTATCTATAAATTAAACGGCTATAGATTGGCCTGAGGGATGGGACACTGACCTCCAAGGGCCCCTCAGAAAACATGGCAGAAATTTCAAAGAAAACTTGACAAACTGGAGCATTTTCAGATGTATAGTTGGCAGCTCTTTTCCAGGGAAGTTTTCTCCCCACTGAAACAGTTCTTCAGCTGTGTGCAGCTGTCCCCCTCTCCTCCACCCCTGCCAGCAGGCCAGGTGTTCACCTGTGCCCAGGTTCTCACTGTGTTATTCCCTTGCTTGTTCCAGTCTCCATCTCCTGGCAGCTCCTCGCCCCTGGGCGCAGAGTCTTCGAGTACACCCCTTCATCCCAGTGACCCCGCGGAAGCCTCCACAAACAAAGAGGTAGGTGGGATGCCGTTTGGTTTCAGAAGCCCGTTTTCTTCCCTTCTAATTTTGGTTTGTGCTTTCTCCAGCTTCCCGCAGAGCATCTGTCCCAAAGCTCCCTGGGGACACAAATTCTATCTTCTCCTATCCAGTTGGAATTCTATGATTAAGGCCACCAGCATCCAACAAGATGCTGCTTTCTCCCCCTGAGGTTTCTAGGGCCCAAAAGGGCAGGTTTTTCCCTGAGGGAAGCCGCTGCCTTCTCCAGCACTGTCTTTTTTACACCCAGCTAACTACCACCCCATCTCTTTATGAACCCGCATCAGGTAAATATTAACCTGTGTCATGACCTGTGTGTGGGCTCAGCTTGCTGTATAATCAACAGTAAGGATATGCATCAGGGCGGTAAACCACATAATGAAGGATTGTCTCATTTTTCCCTCCTCTTGCTAATAATTGTTATGTGAAGTGCAATGGAAGAACACAATCTCCATTTTAAAATGAGTGGCAGTTCACTTGTAACTGGAGCCTTAGTTAAAATTTACTTTTAAAGTATCATTGAGTACACATACATTCACGGAGAAGTATATATATTTTTTTATTATCTGTTCATATTAAGCAAACAAACATAAAGAGACTTTCTCTGAAACAATACCATTAGAATTTAGATTTGAAATATGCTTTGTCTTCCTCTGGTCTTGACCCTCAGACCCTAGGCCACAGGAACAGGGCAAATGGGGTCACAGTTTCTGCTGCTCCTGCATCCCCCACCTGTACCTTATACTTTATTCACAGTACACAGAGAGGTCAGAACAAATATCCAGAAGAAAAGAGTGGTGGCCACCATGATGATAACAGTAATGAGACTTATCATTTCTGGAGCATTTACTGTGTGCAGGCATTGGGCCAAGCAAATCACAGATAGTATCTCATTTAATCCTTAAAATCATTCTGTGAGGTAGGAGCTATTGTCCTCATGTGTTAGTTGAGGAAGCTGAGAGACTGAATGGCTTCCCTGATGTCCCAGGGCTCACAACTGGTTAGGTTAACATGTGAATCCAGAGCGCACGTGGGCCCAGGCTCTTAACCCCAGGATCTGCTGTGCTTGGGGTGAAAAGAGCTTACAGGTCACAGCCTGCATGGACAAGGTAGCGTGTGTGTCATTATTCCAGTTGTTAGGCCTCTGAGTTCTGCACATCGTTGGTGTGTACTTCTAGAAAGCCCCAAAGGCTTTGGCCTTTATCTTCTTCAATGTGGCTTCATTAATTTTTTAATGTTAAGGATCAACCAGTGTTCATCTCTGTCCACATGTGAGAAAACAAAAGGCTAATCAGACATCTGAATGTTCAACATTTGATTATTCATCAGATATAATAAGCAAGGCAAATTTGTTAGTTCCTCAGTTCCTACAGGACTTGGCACATGTTGCTGCATATCCTTAGAAATAATGATGAAATCCTCTTTGTGTGCAATAATTAGAGATCCTTTCATTTTGCAAAACTCATTGAAAAAAAAAAAAATTACTACCCCAGAGACTAAAGAAAGCCAGTCATGAACTCATGAATAGAGAATAAGTGAATGTACCAAATGTCCTCCATTGTGGCTCTAAATAAAACAGCAGTTTTTAGAGCGTTAGACTGAAGCAATTCTTCTGCAGCTTCTGCTAAAATCTGGATGCTGTCCTTGAGATTAGCATTCAGGAAAGTATCCTCATAGCCCAAGGAAATCTGAATAGGCTTCTTGGATTTACCTGGTGGCTTAATCATTCTGATTAAAAAAAGTAAACCCTTATTATCCCAGGCCCCTAGCAGCTGAGGACAAAGACAGAGATGGTTAGGGAATAATAATTTAAAAATCTTTGGCCTTATGAAGAAGCTAGTGTTCATACCCTGAAATTAGGGACTGTTTTTCTTTAAACCAACCCAAATTAGACAGGCTTGGCAGTTGGCACTCAACTGGGCCTGTCTTCTCACTTGGGTAAATATTCAATAGAAAATAAAATTAATGGAAAGCACTACTGAAATTGGAGTTCTCTCCTCCTACCCATATATCTTGGCTTTCACTTGGTGTGCACATTTTTCCATGAATTTATTAGCAGCCAATAGCCTTTTATTCCTGGTGTATTTGTGTGTTTCATTTTTTAAAAGTGATCCTTTGTGGCACCAGAAACCCACCCTCTTTGGTGTGAGGAACCATTTCATCCCAGTAAACACATCGGCAGCAGGTTTACTGACAGGCTGCTCTGCACAGTATGCGGTGTGATTAGTGTTTGAAGTCTTGTCATTGTCCTGAATTGACTTAGGTCCCTAAAATTAGATGTCTTCAACTGCCTCCAATTTTCACATAGCAATTAACACTACTGTTTTTCAGAATGTTGTTCAAGTATGGCCTAATTAATCATTCCGTTGCTATTCCCATCTTCCAAGTGAAGAATACTGTATAAAGTAGTATGATATGGAATTGTTTCACATGACATCTCAGCTTGCATGCAGGGCCTTCTTCCACTCCACGGCTTCTCAGAGTGTACCCTCAATTCAAATCAACCTCCTTTTAATTGGCTGTGCTGTACTAGATATCTTTCTTCTAAAAATGATGTAAATGATTACCTAACACCTGGTAAATTCTTAGGCTTTCTGAGGCTAACCCTTGGCCATGCAATCCCTACTTTTTGCCCATTTTAGGGACTCTTGTATTTGGTATTAACTCTCCACTCTCCTGTAATGCTCCATCACCCTGCCCCAGACAGATCAGCTATAAATTCCATTACTGGTTGAAGCAGGAATGGTTTTCTTAGGCCACTCAGGGTTATCTCTAGGGCATTCACTTGTGAAAGGAACCAAATGGTAAGTATTGCTTCTCTGAGAGCCAGCATTTGAACTGCCATCCTGTCAGGTTTAGAAGGTTTCCAATTGATCATATCCATTTCCAATGGATATGACCTTTGCTCCAAGATGTTACCTTATATAAGAAATTCCAGGGTTTTTAATTTACTCCTTTGTTGTGTCCTTATTTTGAAGTAGCACATGATAATTACATATATAATAAAATCTTTTAACTAAAATAAATCAGTAATAAATGAAAGGAAGAGATAAAAACTCTAACCAACATTTTTAGCACAGTGAGAGATCACTGCAAGCAAAGACCTAAAGGGAAGTAAAATTCCCCTAGGAAATTCTTAATTTCAACATATAATCATATTGTTGATGCTTTTATGAATCAGCAGTTTTTCACTTAGAAACCCAGATTCTTAAGAATACAAATTGAGCTCTTTGTATCGCTATTGTGAATTATGAATTTTGTTCTGTGGGATATTTTTTAAGCTGACAGATATTTCTCTGATTGTGAAATGTAGGATTTTCAGATTATCTAAAATGTGAATGGATGTTTCTGGGCTTTGGGTAACCTTTAATAAGAAATGCATGTTTATTTGCACTTTACTTTCTGTAACCAAAAATGGTTGCCAACAGCTTAATATCTGCCATTGGTAATGTATTATTTTTCATGGTGCATGGATGGTTGTGTTAATGCATTTTTCATCATGCTTTGCCCTTTCTGAAACCTCTTTGTCTTAATTACAGTCAAGAAAAAGCTTGGCTTCATTCCCAACCTACGTTGAAGGTAAGAGCTGAAAAGGAAATAGTGAGCACTCAGTCATTCATGAATCTTTTAGCATTTTGAGTATTTGAAGCACTGGGCTGGAAGAGGACAGTGGAGAAGAAAGGCCAGAGTCACTTAATTCATAGTCTTACCAGTCTTAGAATCTTAGACCAAAAGAACAATAGCTGTAAGGCTCTCAAAGGGCCTCCTCCCTGCCTTTGCTGATTCTGTCCGTGAGACCCTGAGGTTGGAGCTGGGGCTTTGCCCAGCTTGGCCATGGCTGTATTGGATCTGAAACCCACGTCTTTTTACTTGTAGTCCAGTACACCTCTTATATTCATCAAGGACTATTTAAGTGGGAATGAGCCTTAACTAAGGGAGAAATTTTGGTCTTCTTCATTTCAAACAAAGTTTTAAAAGACCTCAGTAATTCCCGTCTCTTGCTCTCTGGCTTGGATGAGCTAGTAATAGTAATATTTTATAAACTCTCACTCTTTGCCAGGCACTGTTCTAAGCACCTTCCATGTAATAACTAATTGAATCCTCACATCAATCTTGTGAACTGGGTTTTATTATTTCCCCCATGTTAGGCATGAGAGGACTGCGGCATGGAAGGGGTGAGCGACTTTCCCAAGATCACCCAGTCAGCAAATAGCAGAGCCAGGCTGTGAACCGGCCATCTGACGGCACAATTCTCTCGGTATTCTATGCAAGGCAGCCACACGCAGTTGTGCAGGTTATTCACAGCACGAGGACACCCAGACACTAGTGAGACCAAAACTCAGCCCAAAGTCAGGCCACACAAATACAGCACCTGTTTGTCATTCACACAAAGGCGTTCCCTAGCTAGAGGTGACACTGATCCTTTACCAGGAGGGTAGGCTGCTTTGTCATTTCCTTGAAGGAGGATTTTTCTGGAGGCCGAGGCATCAAGTTGAGGCCATGTCTGGCCTTTGGATCCTGTGAGTAAACAGTCGGTGTGTTCCACTGCTTGGAAATGAGTTATCAGGATTCCTAAACCTTCACGAACCTTCGGGCCTGAAGCCCAGGACGAGCTCCAAGGTTTGGTTCAGTTACTCAGGCTTCTCTCCTGAGTAACCTATAAATTATTTTCATCATTTTTGCGAAGCTCCCGAATTCCATGAGAGCACCTCAGGGTGTTTTCAGAAGTTTGGAAACTCCATTCTTCTTATCCGGTCCTTTAGGCTCATCATTAACAGGAAGGTGAGGATGTACTGTGTGCGCGTGTTCACCCAGAGGGCAACATGAAGGCACCTCTGAAAGGAGGAACACGTCCCAAAAGGCCAGAATGAAACCTGCCATTCTTTAACCTAAGGCCATTATAACTTTAATTTTTTTTTAACTTTTTGATTTGTTTTTTTTTTTTTTTGAGGGCAGTGTCACTGGCCCTCATATGTGGGACCGAACTGGGGCCGCTGGCTTCCCAGGCCAGCGATTAACTTAACTTTTTAATAATACACTAACATCTGAGCCTAAAAAGAACTTATGACATTAGGGCACTTTTTTCAGGATATGATACAGTGACAGTGACATTTGATTATAATCAATTTCCCTGGAGGATAAAGGGCATGAGATTATATCTCGAATGTATAATTTCTTTAAGTCCAATATTTCTGTCCCTGGGCTGCTTGATATTTACACAGTCATTTAAATGTTACTTGGATTGCTCTTAAACATATCTGCATATCCACACTTATTACAGTTGAAAAGAGGCTCTTTTCGGGGCCGGCCGAATGGCGCAGTGGTTAAGCGCAGACTTGGGAAGCCAGCGGCCCTGGTTTGGGTCCCACATCTGAAGGCCAGTGACACTGCCCTCAAAACAAAAACAAAAAAAACCCTCCAGTGAAAAGAGGCTCTTTTCAGTGAGTAGAGCTAAATCAGAGATGAATACATGATATTGGAAGTCCTATAAAAAGGTGGTTAATTTTCATTATTCTTGGAACATTTTTTTTATTTTCACAAAATAAATGAAACGTTTTTAAAAGTTGCTATCCCCGGTGACATCTTTTTTCTCAATACCTGGTTGGCAAAAATGATTATGTTTAAGTAACATTGTACACCCATCACAGGAATTTATAATAGAAGAATGACAATCTTTTACTTTTTAGAAAGCATAGTGTAGGTCCAAACTTGTCCATATGTTATTTTATTAAACTATTGCTCTCCTGCTGTACAACTTAGCCAGATATTGTAAATAACGTGAATCCTTGACACATCTATGAAAGTTTCAGAGCAGGCAGCATGTGGCTGCTGAGAAGAATGTAAATTACTGGTACTTAGTGGAGGCAGGTGTGTACCACACAGTTTGTCTAGAAATCTTTCCCGGAAAGATCGAGAATAAGAGAAATAACAGGTTTCCTTATTTCGTTACCACACAGATGTTTTGTGAAGGCCTTTCCTAAAACAGGGTTCATTTCTTTGTTTCAACCACCACCTAGGTTTTAGAAAAAAAAAATAAAAAAGAATAGATTTTATTTTAAATCTGTACCCTAATAAGTAGATTATCATGGGACGTGGCTATTTAAATTCAAGGTGAGCTTCTTGTTTAAGGATAAAAATTAAAACCATTTCAGATTAGTTCTCCAGGAAGAAAAGCAGATGTTTCCATTTCAGGGTATCTAATTTAAGACCCTGAAGTTGTAACTATGGGTTAACATGTATATTTTAATCTCCCCAAATACAGCATGCAAGCAAAAGAAGACCTGTGTTTTCATTGCAGAATCAGAATGCCATTCTTAGTGCATGTGTTGTAAAGTTATATATTAGCCCCAGATGGGTTTTAACTTCAAGGCGAGTTTACAGGTGATTATGGTTAGAATCAGATACTCCCTTTTAAATATTTAAAACTCAAGTTAGATTTAAAAGGCTGATCAATGAAACAGAAATTCTGATTTTCTTTGGAATCCATCTGTATGTGGATGCAGCCTGGGAGCATTATGGTCTGTAAGTCAGCAAGTTTGGCAGGACGAGCCCAGAGCTTTGGAATAACATTATCTGTCTCCCAGAATTGGGGTCAGAGGCCATTATGGGAATCCAGACATTCTGAAACAAAGATCCCATTTTTTCTGACTTATAAAATTTGTTTCCCCCATCATGGATACAATGGAGAGGGGGAGATAGGAATGGGTGGCAAGTCAGGGAACTGCTTTTCTAACCATTGGTCAGGCAAACGTTTATTTAATACCCACTGGATGACAGATGCTGACGAGACACAAGAGAACCATAGGTGACTATGACATAGTCCTTGTCCCCAAGGAGCTCAGTCTAACAGGAAGAACATCCTTCATCACTGAATTTTATGTTTGGTATTTACATAAATATTCACATCATTTCTCACAGTAAATGGCATAGGTGAAGTAAGTTACCCTAAGAAAAAATTGTTCCTTCTGTTTGAAGACGAAAGGTGAGTGAAGACCAACCAGCACAGTGAGATGCCTTAGACGAGCAGGTTGATGCAACACTCATGGGTCTTGGGTACTGGGCCCCCTGTGCCAGTGGTGAGCAGAGGGGAGAGGTATTATGCCGGGGGGTTGGCAGCACTCCAACTCGGGGTGGCTTCACTCACCCCCTGTGGCTCTGTGTGTTACAGTTCCTGGACCTTGTGACCCTGAAGACTTAATCGATGGAATCATTTTTGCTGCTAATTACCTTGGCTCCACCCAGCTGCTCTCAGACAAAACTCCCTCCAAAAACGTGCGCATGATGCAAGCGCAGGAAGCTGTGAGCAGGATCAAGGTGAGAAGGAGTGTGTGCTCCACGGGGGTGGTGGGCAGAGGCGGGCACCTGAGCCACCCATAGTGATCACCCTACACCTCACGTATCTAGTCCCAAATTTGGAGGAGAGCAATTGGGATGATGTCACAGGCAGTGCTTACATGGGTCTTGTTAAACAGCAGAAAGATTTCCAAAGTGGACTGGAGTCCTTACGTATAAATACCAGCTATTTTGATTGTTCTTAATGGCCAGTCTTGAGAAGAAGTTCCTATGATTTTAAACTTTGAAAAGTTCATATGATGAGGAAAATCATTTTGCGTATTATGTCTCCAGTGTGAGAGGTGTCACTGTCTTTCCACTGACAGCTGGAGATCCATGACTTAAAAATTTCTTGTTACAGTGTGGTTCAAACTAGGTCCCATTGCTTTCAGACAGGTTGATCCTGTTCCAGCTAAAATGAACTGGCTTGATCCAGGTAAAACGAACCGTTTGATCAGATCTAATCTGGCTGGTCTGAAAAAGTCTGAGCAAGGCTAACCCAGTTTAAACTAGTTTGAGCCATTCAGCCTGTTTGAATGTGTTTTAAAATTTAAAAGGAGTGAGCTTCTTTGATCCAGGAAGAACCACTTTCATCTAGTTCAAATCATCCACAACTCATTTGAACCAGCCAGAACTGGTTTAATCCCATGGAAATGCAGTGCTCTAGAATCTCCATGAGGCCAATACCACCTAGAATTATGGACAAAACCATTACTACAGGGATACTTAAAGTGCCATCATGTCACTCAAGTGTCGTTAAGTGCCACCAGCATCCAGAACCATTGGGCAGCCACATTGGAGCCACAGGGAGATTTAAAACCCAGAACCAGGTATTTGAGGCAAGTTAGAATAGGTTAGGACATTTCAGAATTGGTTTTATCCAGTCACCTGGTCAAAATCAATTCCTTCCTCAACAAACCATTTCCTTTTTTGTATCTTCTCACTCACACATTCCCAAGTTTCATCCTGGTGTTTGTGTGGCAATGTGGAATGAAAAAGAAACACGGGTGGAAGGCAGTAAATGAGAGTCCTTAAGCTCTCAATCAAGGAAAAGTATTTCTTAAGCACTTAGGTGTTCAAGGCTGTGCAAGGTCTCGTGAAGGAGGGAAAGTGGCAACTTATAAAGTGAGTTCCTTACCCTCAAACCCAGCAGCACAAATCAGAAATGAATTAAACCAGAGAATGTGTGGGTATACCTGAGGAAGAGAGAAGGGTGTCAGGTACTAAGTGCCGTAGGAGTGCAGGGAAGCCCTCGACAGGTGAGACACCACTGGGAGCTTGAAGGGAAGAGTGGCAGCAATTCACAGAGGCCCTGCAGAGCAGAGGTGCTGCTTCCGGTGCTGCTGCCCAATCTGAGCTGATTCCTGTGTTGTTCCCATGCCCAGGCGCTGCCATCATGACCATTAAACAAGGTCATACTTCCTTTGATGCCACAATTCTGATGGTTTTGAGCCCAGTTATTCTACAGTGTCCCGGGTTGCTGTGTGAATGTCCCCAGATCCCCTCTCATTGCGTCCTCGTTAAACTGCTCTCCGTGGCCCTGCTGCTGGGGCCTCCAAGAGTCACTCGCTGCTCCTACAACCTCTCTATGCTTTGAGGAGGCACTCCTCTCCCAAGCTCAGCACCAACCCTTCCCTTAACTACCCTTCATAGTATAGTAAACCAATCCTGCAACTTTTGGGAATACTACTGAAATTGTAGGAATTGGGATGTATAAACCAGAGAGTAATTTACAAGTGCATCATAGGTGGCCCAATGTCAAGATTACTGTCAAGGGCCTACCAGTTTTTTCCATGTGTCAGGGACCCAATACTCTTCAACTGGGCTGCACAAATCTTGTTTGTGTCTCAGAGACCCACTTCTGTGGTGTTCATGTACTCTCCCCAAATTAGCCCCTTTCAGAATGATTAACAGTGGGAAGGTCCCCTTCCTACAAGGGAAGTCCCACCCCCTATCCACAGAGATGCATCTTACCCTGTGTTTCCCAACAGAACAGCTCCATGAAAACATATCAGCCTGATCTTCATACCTGCAGGGTCTTTCAGATTCGGTGATGCTACTGGTAGCTGTCGAGCCGCCCATCCAAGCGTCTGCTTTTCCTAATTTCTTTTCACTGTCACCCCTTATCATAAAGAGGCGACGTTAATGCTACCAGATCTTCCTACTGTTTTCTTCTTAATTCAGGATCTCCCAGGCATAATGTTCAAAGCAAGAACACATAAACCTCTCTAAGAGAACAAGCTGCTTCTCGGGCACCATCCCGCCTTATTTCATCCAGAGCAGTGAACTTTAAAAACAAGGTCTTTGGGGTTATAGTTCTGATTCCTCATGCCCCACAGTTACCAAGCACAGCATGTTATGATTGTGTTAAATATATGCTAAGTAGAGTCCCGGGGTGCCAAATGATGAGCAAAAGACCACAGAGAAATTAAGATAGAGAAGTTATTACTCTCAGGTCCTGGAGAAAGTCCTAGAGGGGCCACATGGGGAGATCAAGGCAGGGTGCAGGCAAAGAGAGAGGCAGGGCCTGGGGCACGTGCCTTTAGTAGGGTCCATGGGGACAGTGCTTTGGGGTTACTCATCTAAGGCCAGATTGGTCAGCTGAAACCAAAAAGAGTTGGGATTTGGTAAGCTCCACAGGGGTGTTATCTAAGGGGCACATAGGGGGAGACTATTGATCATGAAGGCTGCTGAGAGAATCATAGCAGGAGCTTACATTTGTTTTTGACTCTGTGGCTGTTATCTAGGACGTGCACTTGCATAAGGGGCTAGTGTCAGTTTAAGTCCCCACAGGCTGTTTGGCCATTACTGAGGCAGCAAAACCATGGAGTAGCTTAGCTAAACTCTCAACACAGCCCGTAGTTCCCCAGGGTAATGGTGTCTTTAGCATCCCAGGGTCAATGAGAGTGCAAGGACCTGGCATGCCTCACTCACTGGTTCCCTGGCAGGTAGGGACCACCAAAAGGGGTATTTGGAAATGGCTAGGGGGCAGTTTTGGTTGCCACAGTGTCTGGGGGCATTTTTACTAGCATTGGTAGGCCAGAGCCAGAGATGCTTGACACGCTGTAGTGTCCAGGATGGGGCCACGCGACAAAGCTATATCTCCTCCTGAATGCCAGAGTTCCCCTCCCTCAGCACCCCTGTCAAGGACTACTCCCAAGGCCCATTTAGGTGAATCTTCCAGAACAAAGCAACTGTCTGCCCCCAAAGGAGTCCTAAAGACCCCTGAGACCAAAACCTGCATGTTGCTTTGAGATTAGTTTTTCCTAGTTCTGTCCATCAGGTTTCAGACATATTAAGGCTCAGGTTGCATTCTGGGTACCTGGTTTACTGGCCTCCTGACTGGCAGTCAGAGTTTCTCTGTTTTTCCACTGTGACACGTATGTAGCACTCGATGACCTGCAGGGGAGCAGGCCCATCATCTGAGCTTAAAGCAATGCTCAGGGTAGACTGCAGATCCCACCCAGTGCCACGGGTACTGTGAACTATAGGCAGACCTCATTGGATTGTGTTTCGCCGCATTCCACTGCATACACGGCGTCTTGTTTACAAACTGAAGGCAGGACTCTTCACCACTTTATTGAGGATAGCTCACTTTATTGAGACACTGGCTTTATTATGGTGGTCTGGAACCGAATCCACAATAACCCCAAGGTTTGCCTGTATATCTTCTGGTTTCCACAGTGGCATCTGAGAGTATTGTTCTCCCTTC
Source organism: Aselliscus stoliczkanus (assembly GCA_033961575.1). Classification (NCBI taxonomy): domain Eukaryota; kingdom Metazoa; phylum Chordata; class Mammalia; order Chiroptera; family Hipposideridae; genus Aselliscus; species Aselliscus stoliczkanus. Next base: position 162,524,619 of record CM066728.1, read on the forward strand.
TTCCAAGTCCAGCTCCCTAACAGGCAACCAGGAAGTTTACTTTGAAGCTTCATAGGGTCAGTGTCCACAAGTTCCACTGTTCATTTCAACAGAAAATTAGATGGCTTTGTTGATCAGAATAAGCAGGAGAGATTATAAATCTCTGATTATAAATCCTTTTTGGACCTGCCTAGAGCAGCATAGGCATCTGGAAGACATCTATTTATTTTTTACCACAAACTACTCTAGTGTAAGGAATTCAGTATGGAGTAGTAAGAGGAAATCATTGCAATGCATTTTATTTATCAGCATCGTTTTACAGTGTGCTTCTCTGCATCTGAGGAACCGTTGCCTGTCATTAAATATTTCCTGCCTGTGTTCCTTTTCCATTCATTTAAATGCCCATCAGGCTGCGTGCCTTTTTCAGCCAGCCCGACACTTGTTCAGATTCTAAGTGGAGACAGCTATGTTCGGACCTGTGGTTCAGTCCCACACCTGTTAGAAAGTGACTGTCAGCAGCGTCACAGAGACTTCACCCCCTGCAGAGGGAACCAGGGGGCCAAGAGCAGTTCTCCAGATCAGTCAGGATGGTCTCAAGGGAAGCGGGCACCATGGTGCCCCCTTTTGCCCAAGAGACCTTTCTCTAAGGCAGGTGGCACCCCCACGTGCCTACGAGACCTTTCTCTAAGGGGAGTGGCGCCATGCTTTTTCCTAAAGAGAAGCTGCCCTTTCAGGAATGTGTTTTTCTAGGCCATCTCTAGAGAGATGCTGAGCAGAATGCGGCTACAGACTTGAGAGTGTCCATCCAGGAAAGAAAGGGAAAAGCTCTATGGATTTATTTGGAAACCCATTTAGCAATATCCTCATGACAAACTGATGAGTAATTTCTGCCTAGGTGCTCTCACCTAAACAAAGGTCGAGGAATCTCCTCCTTTCGTTTCAGGTTCCTGCTTCCTCCCTCATTCCCTGCAGGGATCCCATTTTGCCCCCCTCTCTTTGCCCCAGCTACATTCTCTGACCCCACAGGTGTAATGCATGCGGTGAGACCTACCTCACCCTGACCCCAGCCGTTCTGTTTGTGGTCCTTTGGCTCTGAACAAACACTGAGCCAGAAGCTTAGGTTTCCATCTCAGAAGTCTTTAATTTCGTTGTGTTTGTCAGTTGTGGTGTCTGTCACTCACATAGCACCAACTGTATACTAGAATTGAATATTGTTATTGGATTTTTACTTAGGGTTGTAAAAACTATGATTTTCTTAATTTAGCAAAGAATTTACAGATGTAGTTTGCCCAATGGGGAAAAAATTGGGAGTTGTGGTTTGGCCTCCTTAGTAGGTATTTCTACTTAATGTGAGAAGCGACCAAAGGAATTTGGCTCAAAAAGCAAACCGTGCCTAAGCAGACCCCTGTGATGGGCATCTCAGGAGCTAAAACTTAACCAGGATCCAGTCCTTGACTTTGAAAACGTGCAGCCTGATAAGGGAGTTAAGAAGTGTTGAGGTAACGATAATACAAGGCAGGCTGAGGAATCTGAAATTAAAAGGCTTTTCCATCTACCAAAATATAAGAAATAAGGTGTGTCTGAATGCAATAGCAGAATTAGAAGACATCTGCCTTTTTTTTTTTAACTTTTTCTTGTCATCTTTGGACCCTGCTCACGTATCCTTTCTGCCTTTGTTGTTTGCCATTATTGAGAAGAAATAATATCCATCCAGAAAGTTCCCATGTATCTTAGGAATGCATCAGAGCAGTGGTTGTCAAAGTGGGATTCCTGGGATTCCCAGCAGCAACATCACCTGGAACTTGTTACAAATGCAGGTTCTCAGGCCCTGCCCCAGTCAGAAAGTCATGGGGGCAGGGCCCAGGAATCAGTGTTTGCATACGCCCTCGGGAGATGCTGATGTACCCTATGATTTGGGAACCTCTGCCTTAGAGAAGGGTGGACCGTCCAACGTTGAGCATCTGTCCTTCAACTTTGCTCTGTGGCTTCCCAGTCCAGCCGAGTGCTTCTCACTGATAGGGTCCCATTGGCACAGAAGCAGAGGAAGCACTGCAAAATGCGTCTCCTTTCTGAACAATTGACCATATGTCTTCCTGTTAAAGACGCTGAGAAGTCCTGTACTCAGGAGATTGAATTCACTCTCACCAGAAGCTCCCCTAGTTACGTGAACAGAGAATGCATTATCCCTGTGTGATGCCTGTTACAGTCTTGTTGCTCAGATTCTCTGCAACACGTTTTAGGAGAAACTTCTGGAGAGAGTTTTGCCCTTCATGCTGGCAGAATCTAAAGTACCCAAGGTAGAGACCCACTCCCCATACACACACACACACACACACACACACACACACACACACACAGACACACAGTGTGAGAATCATGCCTGAACCCTGTCTAGAGAAGCCAACTTGGAACCAGGGCAGCTAGCTCACTTGTCTTCCTCTCTGTCCCCTATATCTCCTGCTGAACCCTACCTGAGCCATATTAACTATTTCACGTCCATGCAGAGCGGGGTGTGTATGTCTCCATTCCATCTACATTTGTGAAGCTCATGTAATTAGCTCACAAATGATGTCTTGACATTTTTTTTTTGGTCCATGCATTTTTGTGAGGATCACTCATGATCACATATTCTTATATCTATCTTTACTAGTATGGCACAAAAGATCAGATTTTTTCCATTCCTTAATGGAAAGATTTCCTTTAAGGGTCAAAAATGACTATTTAATTGTAGAATGAACAACTTTACCAGTAGCTTTGTCTCCATCATGTAATTTCCCTTCTGACTTGAAGGAGTCTGTGGCTGATAGAAATGATAGTGACACTTAGAGCAGGCCTTTCACATACATTGTCTTATTTATATTATATCTCAGAGTACAGGGGGTGGGGATCCTGTGAGGTAAGTATTATTCACCCCATTTTTCAGACAAACAGAGAAGGTGATAGATAAAACAGTTGCCCAGATCGTACAGCTAGCAGTTTGGAGAGTGGAGGGAGACTTCCAAGTTTGAATCTCTATTCTGCCATTTAACATCTGTGTGACCTTGGGCGAGTTCATTAGCCTCTCTGTGCTTCAGTTTCCTCTTCTGAGAGATGAGGATAATGTAGTGCCTGCCTCACAGGGTTGTAAGCTTTTACAGTGATAGACTGAAACACTTTAGAAGGATGCTGTCCGCTGAGGAAAGAAAAGTTAGAATAGCCAGGAGCATCCCCAGCGTGAATAATCTCAGTTAACACTCAGTATACACTGTGGATCAAGTGATAGGATGCCCGGTGCCACAGTATACATGGACTGTGACTAGTGTCTGTAGCCCACTGGATGGAAAGCTATAATCCTCCGAAACACGAGGATTTCGATGGGTGTTGTCATTCTTGCTTTAAGCTGCGTGCTGGCCTTCTGGTTCTCTTAGCCCTCTCTCTGCTACTCCAGTTTCTCAGTCTTGCTCCAACCCCGTCATCATATCCGATGTCATGTCTCAATTTTTAATTACAGTTTGTTCCAGGGCACTTGAGTATCATGAATGATTTAACCATGGTATTTCTCTAAGTGAATAAAATATCTGTAACTTCATAAACATTATTTCAGAATGCCTTTCATGAAAGTCAGTCTGCCTTTTAGATCCTCTTCCTTATCACCCATTCCAGTTTAAAAAAAAAAATACAGAATTTGGGCATTCCATTGGTGGCAGACTTATTTTCCTTTGAAAGGGCCCTTTCACTGTTCTCCAGAGTGAAGAATTTTGACCAGTAGCTGTTTGTTTTGGTATCAAAAACAATGAAAGTCTTACGTTACTGCCCTATCATTTCATATCATCTCATTTCAGGAGAGGTGGTAGAAAACAGACAAATGTTAGGATCTCACAGCAGTCGTTTCTCATAGGATTATAACTGGCGCAGGTCAGACTTCCCCTGGCCTGACTCTCAGATTCCACACAGGAAATGCATGGCATGGCTAGCATCAGCCTAGGGCCACTCCTCAGAGGCAGAGATATTTCCACTGTCCCGCAAGGCAGTTAGGGTAACACTTGCAGCTGCTGCCGTTGGGCTTTTCCAGAGCACAGGGTTCACCATCGCCACCAGGGAGAGTTACGGGGTGGCTACACCGGCGTGGGCTGCATCAGAGATTAGCCATTTGGTGTTTGGATGGTTGACTCATCCAGTTTCTCCACAAGGAAGTAGTACAGATAACACATTTTAGTCATTAATGAAACAGAGATGTGCTGATGAGAGCAAAAGAGGCTTTCTACCAGGTGAGTACCAAGGAATGTGAGAGAGCAGGCCTTACCCCTCAACCCCAGCCCATCACCACAACACTCTTCTGGTTGGGCCATTGACTCACCATTATTCGTACAAGATCTGTGTGTATATAGCAAGCCTTACTGAAAGCCACGACATTGGATCCTGATATAGGTGAATTGTAATCAAATAACAGCAAACATAAATATAGTGTTTACAATGCACCAGGCGCTATTTGAAGAGCTTTGCATGTATTCATTTTACCCTCAGAACAGCCCTATTGAGGTAGATGCTACTTTTAATCCTCCTTTGACAGGTGGGTGAACTGAGGCAGAGATGTAAAGTGGCTTGCTCCAAGTCATACACCTAGTTAGGTAGCAGAGCCAAGATTCAATTTTAAACAGTTTAGCTCCAGAGTCTCTACTTTTTATCAACTCTGTCTTTATGAGAAAAGGGAACATTAACATCCGTTTCTAGTTAGGTGGAGGCTATATTAGTATTATACAAATGTAAGGCAAGGAGTCCTAGCAATAAAGAGGGACAACAATAAAATATCAGTTTAATAGGACAACATAAACATCTTAAATATATATGCACCTTGTAACATAGTTATGAAATGGATAAAGCAAAGGTTGACAGAAGTAGACATGGACAAATCCACAGTAACAGCTGGAGACTTTAACACACTTCTCTCAATAAATATTAGAAGAAGCAGACCAAAAAAATACCAGCAAATACATAGAAGGGTTGAACAATGCCCTTCACCAACATAAGTGACTTAATTGACATTGATAGAACGCTATCCCCAGCAACTGCAGGATGCACCTTGTAAGTCTACAGGACACATTCACCAAAGCCAGTCATGCTGGGCCATACGGCTAAAGCTCAGCACATTTCAAAGGATGGAAATCAGTATATCCTCTTGACCCAGTGAAATTAATTCAGAAATGAACAACAAAAAGATAACTCAAAGATCTCCAAATATATTAAAATTAATAGCACGATTCTAGATAATCCAAAGTTCAAGGGAGAAATCATAGTGGAAATTAGAAAATGCTTTGAATGAAATGATCATTAAATTGCAACCTATCAAAATTTGTGGGCTACAGCTAAAGCAGTGCTTGGAAAGAGATTCATGGCTTTAAATACAAAGATCAGAACAGAAAAACATTTGAAAATCCATCATTTGAGTTTTCCTCTCAGGAAGCTAGGAAAAAGTCAGCAAATTCAGCCCAGAGAAAGTAGAAGAAAATAAAGATATAGGCTAAAATCAATGAAGCAGAAAACAGGCATGCAATAAAGTCAACAGAACCAAACGTTGGTTCTTTGAAAACATTGATTGCAGTTAAGTCTAAGAAGCGACTCAATACATTTCTTTCCTCCTACTGCCCCTGCCAGCTACTCAACTCTGAGTTAGGAAATCCACTGTCTATAGAGCGGGATTTTTTTTTTTAAATCAGTCCTCCCACAGAAATACTCCTCCCACTCTTGGTATTAGTTTGTTGATTCCCTTTTCGACTTTGAGTCTCTGCGAATTCTTTTCTAACTGTTCTCCTTCTCTGTTTGTTCCATGCTAAGCAGATGGCCCAGAAATTAGCCAAAAGCAGGAAGAAGGTGCAGTACAAAAACTTCATCAGCTCGATGTTCTGCCTGTTCTGTTCATTTATTTATGTTTTACCTTATTATTTTTTCGTGTTTTTGTTTTCTGCATCCAGCAAGTTTTTGTTCAGATTTCTTTTTGAACCGCCCCATCAGCCAACATTTCTTAAAGCTCAGTTGCCTGAAGTGGCTGTTTTCTGTTGCTCATGAGTCATTTCACGTCAGAGGAACAGCAGGGAGCAGATTGGGGATGATAAATGAATCCTACGGCAGTGTGAAAGTTCCCACCATTCAGGAGTGTTATTGTGGCAGGGACTTGGGTCTGTTCAATTATAGTCACGCTTGATTTGTGGATTTGTCAGATTGCTGGATGCAAAAAAGAAAACTCGCTAATAACCACACCTGTGTGGAGTTCAGCCCTAAACGAACTAGACGGATGCGCTTTTTTGGTTGTGGAGCTTCTAGGTGCTAATGAGCTACCCATGGGATGTTGAGGCATTGGGGCTCTTTCTGAATGGGGTGGCTTCAGGGTACTGCTTCTGTGTTGCTGTGTCAATGTGTGAACATGAAGACCCTCTTACCAGAACTGCATCCAAATGGCTTTGTTTGCACCTGCCATAAGCATTCTTCCCCATCCCTTGAGCAGGGGTGGACTCTGACTTTGCCAAGGTCCTGGGTGTCAGCCAGTTGCCCTTATGTCTTCAATATTTTGGGCTCTGAAACCTTTGCAAAAAGGGCCATTCATGATCCTTGTTCATAGAGCCAAATGTACAGCAGCGAGTGCCTGCTTCTAGAGGGGAAGAAGCAAAGGGGACCCCACATTTTCCCCTGGAGATGCGCATTCTCATCCATGTGTCGGTCCTCTTTGTGGTGACTTCAGCTTTGGCAACTAATTCTGGGGTCTGCATTGCCGTTCTGGTGACTGTGTCTCGATGCCTCTGGGTGTGAGCTCGCCCGCCTTGCCCCCATGCACCCGAGTCAGAGGGATGTGCTAAACGTTCTCTTGGTGCGTTTTTCTTCTCAGGCTCCTGAAGGCGAAACTCAGCCAATGACAGAGGTGGATCTCTTCATTTCTACACAGAGAATCAAAGTATTGAATGCTGACACACAGGTATTAGCTGGCTCCCACCGTGCCTAGGGGTGAAGCTTAGCAGCATGGCAACTCAGAGACCGTGCCTGTGTCTGTAGAGCACCTGTCTCCAGATGCTAGCTTCCATACAAGCTGGAAGGTGGTGTCTGCAATGCTTGCTTGCTGGGGAGGTGGGCAGGGGGAGGGGTGGAATGTGAGACTGCTTTCTTAAAGATCAAAGGAAAAAGATAAACCATGGGTATTGTTTGCTAATAATTCTCATAAGTTATCAGAAAATTCACAAACTTGAACAGATTAGCCTTTCAAGACATTTTATTTAAAATCTCTCTCTCTCTCTCTCTCTCTCTCTCTCTCTCTCACACACACACACACACACACACACACACACGAAAACAAAATGCAACCATCCCATGTAGATTTTTTTTTTTTTTTACTTCCCCACCAGAGATTCTACTGGTTGTAAAATGATTGAAATGTCTTTTCACCTGCCAAGACGACTTCCTGGGTTAGTTATTAGCCAAAGGGATTGCCCCGAGCCTGGGTGTGCGTGTAAACCTGCCAGCAGGGTCTTTGCAGTGAGCCCCGGAGCCCCCCGACACACGCACACACATGTGGACCACACTTGCTGGGCTGTGGGGTGGCAGGCTCTCTCAGGGCTCATTTGATGCCGCACTGGACTGACCGTCCTCTCCCGCCTGCCTGCCCTCCAGGAGACAATGATGGACCACCCCCTGAGGACCATTTCCTACATCGCGGACATTGGGAACATCGTTGTGCTGATGGCCCGCAGGCGGATGCCGCGTTCAAACTCCCAAGAGAGCGTGGAGGCCTCCCACCCATCACAGGATGGGAAAAGGCAGTACAAGATGATCTGCCACGTCTTCGAGTCTGAGGACGTAAGGGTGGCTTTCTGTGATCTCCCTCCGGTGACCTGAGCTGTCCCTGGGTGCCCAGATTCATTCTCTGGCTCGCTCTCTCTCCCTCTCCCTCTCCCTCTTTCTCAGAACCTGAATCATCCGTGAAACAGATATTGATTGAACACCTACTATGTCAGGCACTGTTCTAGTGCGAGGGGTGTAAGGCTGCATAAAACAGACGAGGCACTCATCATGAGGGTGGTAGGGAGACAAGATAAAATGGATAGAGATACTTAATATAAAATTAGATGATGGGAAGTTTGATAAAGAAAAAATAAAACTAGGTCAGGGGATAGAGGGACAGGGGCTGTTTCATGTAGTGTCATCAACAAAGTCCTCTCTGAGGCGGTGAGATTTAAGCAGAGACCTGAATAAAGTCAGAGGAGAGAGCAAGTGCAAAGGACCTGAGGCAGGGGCCTGCTGCTGTAGCTGAGGAAAAGCAAGGAGACCAAACTGCCAGAGAGCTGAAAATGAGAGAAGAATGGGAAGTGTCCAGTCAGACCCTGGGGGTCCGAGCAGGTCTGACCTGGGCACTGGGGCTTTTGGGAGGACAGTTCCTGGCTGTGCAGGACTACCTTGGGGGCTACAGGAAAGTCAGTCCTTAAATTCACCTACAGTCCTTAAGAAAAACCAGTGGCTCCCCCTGTCACAAAACCAGTAATTCATAACCGCCCCCCCATCTCTCCAGATGATGAAGTCAACAGAGAAAATTAGTTTATAACAGAGATGGGGACCATGCTTCCATTCAGCCTTCTTCCCCAGTTGTGCTTGGAATTGCTGACAAGGCCGCCAACATCAAGCTGGCGTTCGCACCTGAGCATCTCCCAGAGCTTGGCAGGCCTCGGGAGCTCCCCTCCAGGCCAGGGCCACAACCCCACCATGGTTTTGAACTGTGGAGCCCCTGAGAATGCCATGTCAGTGCCTCTGATGGTGCTAATTTTTCCTCCTGCCACAGTGGCATAAGCTCTGTTTCTCATCCTGAGCAGAGAGCTCTTACTATTATATTTAAATTGACTGTGGTATAGCCTTGGCTCCTTAAAAGACGTCATTTTTCTCCAGGAGTGTGTTCATCTATCAAGCTGCAGTAAATTTCCTTCTTCCAACAAGCTAGGAGTCGGAGGCAGGCTGCTTTTCTCCAGGGACCCAGGCCTGTTACAGCCGCAGCCTTAGAGAGGAGGGGCCACTCAGGCTTCCTTCCGCATCCTTTACTGGTGTGGCTCTTAGAAAGCAGCCCGCAGACAAGGTCGCTGGGAAGGCAGACAGCTTGCAGTGCCCCTCACCACCATTCTCCCTGGTAGTCCTTTAAAACTGAGGCCAAACCTGCTAAGTGAGAGAAAATGAGTTTTGAAAGGTTCTTGGAAAGTTTCAAAAAAGGTACATTTAGAACCTGAAGCCTCATGGGTCCTGTAGGCCAGTGAAAAGGTAGAATTCGCTCTGCTCCCCGTAGACACTTCTGTACGTATGAGGATCCCCCTACCGCCTTCATGTGGCTTCCAATCCCAAGAAGGGGTTTCTTTTCCTTGGGATTCCTGTTGAGGAAGATGATGAAGGGAAAGAAGGGGGAGCAAGAGTTAGGACAGGGGTGGACCAGGGCATCTCACCCCTAGGCCTCCTAAGCAGAGGACAAAAGCAGATCCTTGGCTCCAGACCTGGGGTTGCTGGCTGTGAGTCCTGCCTGCGCCGGCCAGCTATGTGGCCGCTTAGCTTCTGTAAGTTGATAGCCCCCCTCGCCAGGCTGCTGTGAGACTGTGCCAGCTACTGCATAAACACTGCAGCCTGTGCTTTCACCACGGATGGCCATGCAAGGTCCCAGGCCCATGGTTTTCAGTTCATCTGTCAACTTGTGCCTCTGACTCTTGAAGCCATGTGTCTCTTCCAGTTTTGCAGCAGCATGCAAGGTGATCCTTGACGTGGCTAGTGGCACATGAAGTCACCAGATTCTCAGAATGAGGAAAGTTAAATGTTTCTTTTCCCACAGCCAGCCGTACAGAAAGTACCACTGTTAATTGGCTGCTTTTAGCAAAAACTAGGGAAGACTGGAAAAGAGGTTAGCATTGTGTGTTTCTAAAACATCACGCTAGAGGTTTTGTTTGGTTTGGTTATTTTTCTACCTATCTGCATTTCACAGAGAGGCAGTCTTGTGTGGTGGGCTCTGGAGTCACTCTGCCAGGATTCAGCCCCCTGCCTCACCGCCTTCCTAGGGAGGGGACAGCTTAACCTCTCAACCTCTGTTTCCTGATCTGTCCAATGGAGACAGTAAAACAAAGCCACAATTCCAAAGTCGAAAGAGCTCTGAGAAACAAAAGGGAGCTTTGCAGTCAATTTGCTGATAAACCTGCCCTGAACTGCCATGAAGCCATTTATAGGATTTGTTCAGTTTACCATGAATCTATACATTTTCCTGCAGGAATATTACTGTGTTCGCTGATAGGACACTTCTCCAGGCCCTAAAAGGGTTATTACACAATGTATGATATAGGCACCCTGTTGCCTTTCTGAAGTCCAAAATTTTCTGGATTGTGAAACAGCCTCAAGGGCTTAGGCCGAGGGCTTGTGGACCAATCATGCTTTCATCAGTCATAGGCTTGATGTGACAATTTTTTGATGGTCCTTGTAAAACACTGAATGCAGTGCAGGCACATACGAAGTGCTGGGTTGCTGCTGGCTACCCCGCATCATAATGCTGATGAATTAATGCAGGGAAAGGTTATCAAAGCCCAGTGCAGCGGAAAGAACAGCAGAAGCAGAGTTCCCATCCTATGAGCTGTGTGGCCTCAGCAGGTTCCTTTGAGTCTCTGGGCCTCCGGCTCCTCACCTAGAAAATGTGGAGTGGAACTAGATCAGAGCTCTCAACAAATATTTTATAAATGCCCATTACCATCCCCAAATGAAATTCATAGATAATATAACCTCCCTTTTGGAAAACATTTCTACAAAGTAACCTAAGTATTGTCATAAACGTAACACAAAAGAGAAACCAAAGGCAGCAAGCTAAAATAACATTGTACTTACAACATGTAAATGCTTAGTCCCAAGCGTTCCAGAGGGAATCATGGAGTCATCAGGTGCTTACAGACCTCCTTGATTAATAAGTTTGGATATGAGAACACAATATTCAGCTGAGTATTGTAAACACTTTCTATTTGACATTTTGAATTAAGTGCTAACTAAGAAATTAGATAGATAAGTAGGTAGACAAACACTCACACTCATACACACAGAATTACCCCATAGGACAGCAGACGGGCAGGCTGATAGTGACGTCATTTACTGGCAGCCCAGATACCACGAACAATATTAATGCTGATGGTTTTGCAAAGTCACAAAGCCTGCTCCTGGTAGAATGCTGGATAATACTAAGTATCACATTCTCTCAGTTTACACAATGGTTTTGTTCTTAGAACATCTGATGTGTACAATTAAAGACTGTGTTTTTATATAAATTTGAGTTGAGTCCTGGACTCAGATCATTAGACCCAAGAGTTACATGTACTTGAATGTTCCGTGGGATATTTGAAAATTGCATAGGATGTAGAATGACTCATCTCTGTGGAGGACCGCCCTTTGCATGGCTGTAAGTCCAGCATCTCTGATTCCGGGCACAGATTGCCAGTAGCTCGCTTATGGTTATTGTCACAATCAAAAATTTCCCCGCTAAATTTGAAATGACCTCTGGGAGGCATTAGCTCCCCATGTAGGCCCATGGCCTGGCTGATGCCTAGGGCTCCATAGTCCATCAGTAGGGCTGCCCTATTGACCTCCATCTTCCCTCTCTGGCTGCTATCTAGGCCCAGTTGATCGCACAGTCCATAGGGCAGGCATTTAGTGTGGCGTACCAGGAATTCCTCAGGGCCAATGGCATTAACCCCGAAGACCTCAGCCAGAAGGAGTACAGTGACCTGCTCAACACCCAGGACATGTACAACGACGACCTGATCCACTTCTCCAAGTCGGAAAACTGCAAAGATGTAGGTACTTTCCTGAAGCTGCTCTCCCAGCCGGGGCAGCTGGGTAGGAGCCCCAGGGAGTGCGGGGCAGGGATGCGGGGGTGAAGAGTGTGGTATTGGGAGGACATTGCTAAGGTTCAGGCCCATCTATGGCTCCACTTCCATGAGGCCCTCTGATTACAGACTGCAGTGGTGGGCCATCTCCAATGAGGCAGAGCGTCCTCTGCCCCTGACAATCCTGAACTAAGTTTGAGGTGAGTTCCATGGGCAGACAGGTCTTGTACTCCCCCCTTACCAAGCCCAGCCTAGGAAAGGGCATGGAAAAAGTGAAATGATGGTGCCGGTACAAGCATAGTCAAAGATGGTGCTTGGCAGAAGGGAACAAATCAGGGGGTTCAGACGATAAATACCTCATTCCTGCAGGAATGGTCTCATTGTTTCAGACCCAGCTCTGTAGGGGTGTCTGGAGGGAAATGGGGCCATCTGAGCTGGTCTGGAGGTCGTATTCTTTGGAAAGTGTAGGGGCTTACCGCGGGCTGGGTCAAAGTTCCAGAAGCACTAATGTCAGGAATGGTCTGGGGAGCCATAAACGAGGCAGTGTGGCTGGAGAAGGGGCTGCATGTAGGAGGGACAGGAAGAGGCCAGATGGCGTGGAGCTCAGGTCAGAACCAGAAGGCTTAAAAGTCCAGCTGGGCAGCTTGGACTTTATCCAATAGGTAAGACGTACCCTTATGAGAAAATGATCATTTTATTGACTGTACCTTAGGTCTCTGGGTTCTTTAGATGCAGAGCCTGAGACAGGGATTCTCGTTCAAGGGATTGGGGGGTGGAGAATGTACTCAGAAAAAAGAGTGTGGGTGATGGGGCAGTGGGGATTCTAAGGAAGAATGTGGCCTCCTTGGAGATGAGCTTCATTCTGACCCACAGAGAAGCTCTGAGTGACAGACCACAGGACAGACTTATCCCATATTGGGCCAAGGGAGCCGGCAGGCCATGGCACCTGGTGCCAAGGTTGACACCAAGGTTGGATGGGGGTTTATCAGTGTGTTCGGGGTGTCGTAACAAAGCACCACAGACTGAATGGTTTCATTGACAGAAATGTATTGTCTCCGAGTTCTGGAGGCTGGAAATCTGAGATCAAGGGGTCAGCAGGGTGGGCTCCTTCTGAGGGCTGTGAGGAATGACCTGTTTCAGACGTCTCTCCTTGGTTTGTGGATGACTGTCTTTTTCCTGTGTCTTCATGTTGTCTTCCCTCTATGTATATGTCTGTCCACGTTTCTCCTTCTTCAAGGACATTGGTCATATTGGATTAAAGCCCACCCTAATGACCTCATTTTAACTTTGTTACCTCTGTAAAGACCCTGTATTCAAATAAAGTCATATTCTGAGGCACTGGGCATTAGAACATATGAATTTGGGGGAGGACACTCTTGAACCCATAACTGGGAGGGGGGCTGTCTCCCATTAGGCTAAAGGAAATTCTCCAGGCTAGGGGCCAGCTGTGAACCTCAGCAGCGGGGGAGGGGGGGACACCAGGCAGTGAAGGGTCAAACCCCAGCAGCCGCCACTACAGTGTGTGTTTGAGTATATGTGTATCTGTGAATAGGAATAAATAAGCACACACACATTCTTTGTTGGATGCTTCCCAGAAGTGTCCTGCCCCTCTGTGGTATCTCTGTAAACCTTACCAGATGGCAGGTATCCAAAACTAACTTCCATCTTCTCTGCCCTGCCGGGGAAGGCCACACAAAATTACACATATCTAGAGCATGGTCTTCCTACTTGTATTTCCAACCTTTTGGTTGTGATAATTTGAGCATCTTTTTTTTCTTTTCCCTAAGCTTTCTCCTTGCCGAGACGTGTTTCTATAATGTATATTTATTTTAACTCAAGAATGTTAAATGTTGGAGAGAACTTGGGAAGCACTGTGGAATAGGGGAACCAGTGCATAGAATCCAAAAGCTATTTCTGGAAACCAAAGCTCCAACCTACATCGTCTCTTCTTCCACCCCCAACCCCGGGGAACTACAGCAGAAAAACAAAACAAAGCAACACCATGGTGTCCTTGCTGGTTATATTGCCAAGTCAAGACTGCTTAGGTGGAACAAGAATTACAAAAAAAGGGCATGGACCTGTGTTAAATCGCATCTTACACACTCCAGTGCCATGGAATACAGCGAAGACAGGACTCTTTGGGTTGGAGTCTTCGGGGAACCATGTCTTTAGTCAAGACAAGAAGAAGGGAAATGCTTTGATTTCTGTAGCTGCCCTTGATGGCTGCTGATTCAGGCTTTCTAAGTGTTTCTCTCCTTTCAGGTCTTCATAGAGAAGCAGAAAGGAGAAATCCTCGGTGTGGTAATTGTGGAGTCCGGCTGGGGGTCCATCTTGCCGACCGTGATCATAGCCAACATGATGCATGGAGGGCCTGCAGAGAAATCAGGGAGGCTGAATATCGGGGACCAGATCATGTCCATCAATGGCACCAGCCTGGTGGGCCTGCCTCTGTCCACTTGCCAGAGCATCATTAAGGTACCTGGAAGTGGGGGAGATCAACTTCTACTGCAGACCCAAAATGACAGGAAGTGTGACTGCAGTCCAGTCATTATGAATGTATTCTAACACTAGGCCCATCTCAGGCATCCCTAATCAAACACAGCACTCTCCCACTAAGCCCAGACTCAGCCTCAGCAGACTTTTTCTCAGCTCAGTAATCTGGGTAATCACCTGGGGCAGTGGTTCTTGAATCCCACCCCCAGGGGACATTTAGCAATGCCTGGAGACAGTTCAGCTTGTCACAACTAGGGAGGTAGAGATGCTATTGGCATCCAGTGGGTAGAGGCCAGGGATGCTGCCAAAATCCTCCCATGCACAGCCAAGGATTACCGAGCCCAAATGCCAACCATGCTGAGGTGGAGAAAGCCTGCCTTAGGGGTATAGAGTTCAGATGTGGGAGAGAGAAATCTGGAGAGGGAGGTCAATGAGGGAGTATTCTTGGGGATCTGACCTGGGTCTGGAAAGGTTTGGGGAGAAGGAACAGGACAAGGGGTAATCTGAGTGAAGGTGGGGCTGAGGCCTGGGCAGGACTAAGCAGGACCTCCTGAGGACGGGTGAGGCTGCATGCCAGTGCCCATGACACAGCTGCCAGGCCGTGCTCAGCCCTTCACAGAGTCACCCCACACCCTTCTCATGACAGACAGCCCACAGACGAGTCATTAGAGACTCCGAATGACTTGCCCAGGACCCCCTTGCCCCCGCTGACAAGTCCAGATCCCCCCAGCCTCTGCAGGAAGAAGGCAGGTGAGGGAGGCTGAGACCCATTAGGCCAGCGCGGACTTCTGCTGGCGCCACATGGGAACTCATCTTCAATGGATCACACATAAAGGTGGAAACGAAGCTCGCTCAGAGGACCATCAGCACCGTCTGAGCAGTTTCCTAACGGAAAGAGGCGGTTTGCGTGAGTGGCTGACCTTCGATGTTTGTAAACCGGAGCCTCTGTGGAATCAGCAATTTAACAGGCCATGTGGTGGTGAAAGATATGTAACTGGTGAAGATGGAGAGTAAGAAAAGCAGTGTGTCCACAGGCTCCCTCAGCCGAGAAGCGCTCAGGGGGAAGGCCCCAGCTAGGACGTGCGTGGCTGCCCTTCTTCAGTGCCCCATGTGCCGCTAGGTCAAAGGAAAAATGTGAGTGGCCCAATGCCCCCCCACTGTTCCACTGATTTCACCTACAACTGGCAGCACCAAAAGAAGACATTACCTGGGTTTTATTTTTGTTTTCTGTGTTCGGAGCACCTGAGCAGATAGATGCCCACCCTGTCCCTCCCTCACTACCTGGGGCGCTAGCAGGAAGTGCTCTGGGCATCTCCATGGTTTCCTATTAGCCTTGCTTGTTGCGGTGTTGTGTCAGGGCTCCTTGCGAGGAATTTAACAAGCAACTCTCATCCAGGTAAATCAGGGCTTCGCAAACTGATTGGAATTACCCAGGGGTCTTGTTTAAAGTCCAGGTTCTGGTTCAGCAGGTCTGGGGTAAGATTCTGCATTTTCAACGAACTCCCGGGGTGACCACATCTCCAGCCTTCAGGCTGTGCTTCAAGGAACCAGGGTCTAAAGCCGCAGCGTATTGGTTTTCTGTGTCTTACCACTTTCATGTATGTTGACTTTTTTGTCCCCTAGTGGTAGGAAATAGAATACATTTCTAGAATAGAGTTATAGGTATGGAATTGTTTTAATTGCTTCCTTCCCTAGCTCTTATCTGTCCTGTCATAGCTCCTAAATCCTAATAATTGGTAGGCAAAGCATGCTAGCAGTCTGCCTGTTCATCAGCCCCGTGGTCCTGCCCTCCCGGGTTGTTTTTTTTTTTTCTTTCTTTCTTTCTTTCTTTCTTTCTTTCTTTCTCTCTCTCTCTCTCTCTCTCTCTCTCTCTCTCTCTCTCTCTCTTTCTTTCTTTCTTTCTTTCTTTCTTTCTTTCTTGAACTAGAGCACCGCTCCCCGTTCCTGCTTCACAGAATCACCCTGGTTCTGCTTCCCTGTTGCCATAGAGACCATTCTGGCTTCTCTCCTCTCCCCTCACTACTTCCCTACTCTTCCCCTCCCACCAGATTTCTTAATTTGCTGCAGCATTCCACCGTTGTCATGGGGACGGAATGACCATTTATTTAATTGGCACCTCCAATAAAATGGTAGCTCAGAGATCCAAGCTAATGAGACCCAACTTGAAGCTCTGATTAGAAAGAGCAGAGCAAGTGCATGGTCTGGTTATTTCAAATTGCCATCTCTCCCAGCCTCGTCATGCAGCACATTTCCCTAGTCTAGAAATTCTGTCACCAAGAGACAAATCCGGCATCTTAAAAATCAATTTACACAAAAGGATGGAACCCACCAGAGCAATGTGAACGTTTTAGGTACCATTGAGAAAATGGCATCATTTTCTTGCTTTTCAGTATGCTCTCAGTGTGTTTTCCTGTTCCTCACAAGTATACCTACCTAATCCCAGTGGTTAATAGGTGTAAGCATTTAAAGCAAGTGGCTTTGTCGGAAGGGTTGTGATTCTAACTTGTTTCCCTGTTTGCCGCATTCGTTGCTCTTATTTCCCATGTATTCCTGGTCTCATGGTGGAGAGAGAGAAATGAAGAGCCTCAAGCCCCCTGGCTGCCCTGCCGTGTGCCCGGCGGCCCTGCCCTGAGCTCCTGGAGGACCCCCACCCACCCATTCCTCGAACCCAACACATTTCTTGGCACATAACAAATGATCAATAAATATTTATTCATTGAATGAAAAGTAGGAAGCATTCAAAGGAGAAAGAAATATATGCATGAATGGTATTTGAAGAAACTCCCCCCCCCTTGTGCAAAAGAAGCCTATTTTTAATTTAAAAAATAGGTATTTCTAAGCATAATGGTTGGGATGTGGTGGTGTCAGCAAACACATCTAGGAAAAAGGGAAAAAAGCAAGAAAAGGAGTGACATCATAGAAGTGGAAGAGAGCTTAGTGGATGTCACTTTTTTTTTGTTTTGTTTTGTTTTGAGGGCAGTGTCACTGGCCCTCATATGTGGGACCCGAACCGGGGCCACTGGCGTCCCAAGCCAGCTCTTAACCACCATGACACCATTTGTTTTGACGATGAAAAGATTGAGGTGGAAGAAGGGGATAGCAGGGTATCTGCGACCCCACGGAACTGTGGTGGCAGGAACACAACTCGAGCCCAGGCCTCCTGACACAGCAGAGTCCTCCTTACCAAACCCTGCTGTTATCAGCAGAAAGCTCAAGTGTCTCCTGTCAGCATGGACAATGGACCTGCAGTCCAGCCGAAGACCAGGGACTCTCGCCGTCGGCTCATCCGTTGGTTGCTCCATGTTGAAATCATCATTCCTTGAACCAGAGATGTTCCAGAAACCCAGGGGAGACGCTGGTAATGGCTGCCTGTGTGTGTACCCCAAGTCACCATAAGCCACATTACAGCCATTGGGAGGCTCAAACCCCACAGAAAACAGAGCAATTCAGAACAGCGAGGACACAAGCCGAGCCGCTGGAGGCGGGAAAGTCAATGGAGCCCCTCAAAATGCACAGGTGGAAACCGGGCAAAGGCAGTGGGGAGCCAGCGGCAGGTGCCCTGAAGGATTCTCACCTGGTCAGAAAGCCAGCTGAAAACATGGCCTTTGTGCCAGGCTGGAGGAAAGGACGTGGGGGCACACATATGTTCTTCCGGTGCTCTTTCTGGCTGCTCGTTGAGCAGGCCTTACTCATGGATGAATACACAGCCTCTCCCATTGTGTATATGGGGGATCATGATGTAGGAGAAAATGCTGTGGTTTTGAACACAGACAGACCTGGCATTGACCATTGCTGTGGGTGAATTTGGGTGAGTTGTTTTGTATCTGTGAGCCTCAGTTTCTTCTTCTATAAAATGGGCATAATTATAGCTGCCAGTGTGTTAAGGAGAGTGAAGGACATAGCTCCTGCGATTGTCCATGTCAGGACCTGGCAAGAGGTCAGTGTTCAGTGACAGATGGTTCAGCTGGTTTCATCGTCAGGGTGGGTTTTGGGGACAGTGATATTAGGGGTGCCCACATGTGATACAGACATGCAGATGGCCAAGTGGCCATCAGGCCACCCAAACCACCTCTCCCACAAGCCATCTCCCCCACCCAACACTGCTCGCTTCTGCTTTCATAGAACACACCAGCCATAGGTGTCAGTAGTAATTGGACATCACTGACTCTAATCATCTCTTGGAGAGATTAAGTCACCTGGGTGCAGGTGAGTCATTGTTCTGCAACAGAAGTCTGTCCCAGGGTGTATTAGTGGGAGTGTGTATCAAGTCACTGGAAGACTTGTGAACACAGAAATTGTTGGGTCCCAGCCCTGCAGTTTCTGACTCAGTAGGTACGCATGACCCCAGATTGCATTTCTAACAAAAGTGGCCAGGTCTTGCTGCTGCTGCCAACGTGGGCTCCTCTTTTTGGAAACCACTGGTATATCTGTTGGCCAAACATACTAAAACCAGACTATCAAAAAAAAAAAAAAAAAAGCTCCTATCCCTCCCTCAATCTAAAGCATATCTTAATTAGAAACAAAAGGTGTGTGGGTCACTTCTGCCACTCAGAGAAGCAGGGCGCCCTCTTGCCACAAATTCATTCAGTGCTGAAGTCACCTAATACCAGTTTCACCTCTGTGCTTAACAAGGTGCTTGTGAGGAAAGCAGAGGCCCAAGCAGGGAAACCACCATCGCAGTCCTGGCCTCCCACAGAGAGATTTTGCAGACTGGTCAAGGAGTGAAGGCTGGCAGTGGTGGCTGTGGAATTCACAGAGTTCTATTTATAGAATAAGAGGCAACCCCAGTTCAGACTGAAATGGGTTTGTCATTGTTCTCCCAGGCCTCTGCCCATTGAGGGCACACACTGGGCACACACAGTGCTGTCTCCAGGACTTGGAGGGAACAGTGCCCATCTTTTCCTGAACACCTGCTCCTCCTCTGGTGGCTGCTGTCCCTGGAGAAGAGGTTGCCCACTCTCCCCCACCCCCCACCCCCCATAGCACCAGCGTTTAGGAATAGCTTCTCCCCTTCTCCTCTAACCCTTTGGAAGAAAGGGCCTGTGGCTGACCTTGAGCCATTTCCCAGTCAGCTGGCCTCCCTAAAAGGGGGTCCAGTGGGACAGACATTTCCCACAGGAGCGCTGAGATCTCTCCACTTCAACTCTCAAAGCAGGGCCACCAGCCACAAGCCTTGTGGTCTGTTTACCTACCACCAGGGCTCAAAAACACCATCTTTTTCTCTGTACGCCATGACTTGGAAAGGGTCGGAAAGCACCTGCTGTCAGCCGTTTGGTCTGGACAATCCATCAGCAGCAGCTAGCTGAGCAGGCAGTCTCCGGGAGACCTGGGAGATGGGTGTTTATTCCGGGGCTGAATGACATTTGTCTGGCACTCTCCCCTTAGAGTGAAGCTCACAAGTTGGTGGTAGAATCTGTGGGCGCAAAAACTTTCCCCTGCCTGAGTGAGGGAAAGCATAGCTTTGTGATGGTTTTCTAGGGCCCTGGTCACTGCCATGCATCTTCAGGGGATGGGAAGGCAGGCCTGAGCTCAGCATAGACTAGGGTGGAGTGGAGGAAGCTCTCTGAACAGGCTCTGAAACCAGACCAAGTCCCCTTTTGATCTTTATAGCCACCTTTCCCTCAGCACTCCACTCTGATTTAGAGGGAGGGGCGTCTTTGCAAGGATCATGAAAGTGCAGAGAATCTCCAAGTCTTACTTTCTTCTTCCCTCTTCGCCAGCTTCCTTCTTCATTCTCCCTAGGAGGCCTTCACTGAGGAGAATCCTGTCTGCTCCCTGCTTTTCCCCAGGTGCTTGTGGGAATATTGATAAAATCTAACAGGCAGAGAGAGATGATGGGGAAGCAGGAGTGTCAGCGACAGAAAACAAGTCTCCTCGATGAACTGGGCCAGTGGCGGTGAATTAGATGTCGTTTGTTAGAGGAGGAGGAATCACCCGGAGGATGCCTTTCGGAGAAGAAGTCTGTTTGCCACATGTCTGTTTCCTGACCAGGAAAGAGAGACTGTGGACCCTCCATCTTTCAAGTCCGAAGGGATGTGTGGCAGTTTTCTTTTTAGTGGTACAGAATTCCACTTTGTTCAGATCCCCTGAACACAGTTCCCCAGATGAGGATGTTGCCCACAGACACTGGTGTCTGCACAGAGGAAAGGGCTGCATGTAAAGCAGCAGTTTCTCCCCTGAGCTGGCACAATCTAGCAGTGGACGGCGGGTACTTTGGGAGTCGATGAAATAAGTCTCACTGGGACTTCTTTTGCCTTTGGCACCATCTGCTCCGATCCCTTCTGTCTGTCTCAGTGGTCACCCTGTCCACTGCGCTTTGTCTCCTTCTCAGGGCTTGAAGAACCAGGCCCGGGTAAAGCTGAATATCGTGAGGTGTCCTCCGGTGACCACCGTGTTGATCAGGAGACCAGACCTTCGCTATCAGCTGGGTTTCAGCGTCCAGAATGGCATTGTAAGTACAACTCCATAACCTTTCCCGAAAGTCTGACAAGAATGTGGCACCATGTTTATTTGTTTGTTTGTTCTCAACTGGTCGGTTCCCTGAAAGACTCCAGCAAGCAAGGGGATGAATGGGGGAAGGCAGGCTCAGCTTCCTCCGTGGACAGAGAATTCTGTGCCTTTCCACGGGAGGAGAAAGGCCCTTCTCAGAGCCCTGACCCTCAGAGCCCCAGTCTCTCTGTGACCGTGCAGGGTGGCCCTCCCAGCTGCCAACTGCAGATCGTTTGGGATGTACCAGCAAGGGCTTCCTTCCTGTCTGGCTCCGAGGAACTGCCACCCTGTCACCATCCTGTCTATACACTCAAGCCCCTGCAAAGCTGCTGCTGCTCCCCAAGCCTGGGCTTCAAAGCAACCTGTGATTCCAGCTCACAGCCCAGGGCTGCTGTGTGTGACCGGTCCCTGCTTTGCCTTTTTCACCTCAGTTGGCACTTTGGGGATACAGAGTGTTTTTATCACTTGGATGTCTGCCTTAAAATAATATTTCCCTTTTTTCTTTGTCGTGGTAAGACATACGCAACCTCACACTGACCATTTAAACCATTTTTAAGTATACAATTCAGTGGCAGTAAGTACATTCACGAAGTGTTCTGACCATCAACCACTATCTCTTTCCAGAACTTTTTCTTCATCCCGAACAGATACTCCGTACTCAGTGCCACTTCCTTGTTTCATTGCTTCCCTTTCTGGACTCACAGTCATTCTGGATTTGAGTGGCAATTCTGTCCTCTATCTGTAACCTTCTTGATTTTACAGATTTTAGATTTGCCCTCCCTCTCTTTGCATTCATCCTTCCAGATAGAAAAGTTCTATTCTTTGTCTTACTTAAATTTCAATTAAGAGTTGTAGGTTATAAAACATTTATTCCAAGTTATGGTTTAAGGTTTAGAAATAGCCATTTGAGGTTCCTAATCAGAGTTGAAAAATCCACCCAGTCTGTCTTTTCTTTGTACCTCTGTAGCCTCCTGTGCTTTTTGGAGAGGAACCTGGGTCACTCCTTGTAGTTTGGGCCCGATGTCCTATTTTTATCTGTTTATCTTTGTACAGAGATGAACAAAAAAGATTGTTATATATCAGTGTGGGCCTATTGGGGGGTCTCCTTTTTTTCTTTTTAAGTGTGAGTAGCACCTAAGGAATCTATTGACCCAGAGTCCATGACAGGCTGAAGATTTTCACAGGCTCACAGACACAGGAAGTGTGTTGTGACAAGATGTTGCAGTCTCCTCTGCCTAGGCTTTTAAAAAAAGGTGCACAGTCAGGGGTGAAAAGTCAGCTTTGTAAATTCAAATCACATTCTTCTTGGAAAATTCCGATTGCTTTGTATGTGAGGCGCGGGTGGCCATAGCCTGCAGTGTGGAGCCTAGCGCCCTCCAAATGAGAGAATGCAGGTTCATTTCCAGCAGCAGCCTGCAGCCCCTGCCCACCCACTGGGACGGAAACCAGGCACATTGTCGTTTCTGTGAGCTGAGAAAGCAGAAAGGAGCGGCTCCGGTCCAGCAGCCACACTTAGGAACACCAAGGGGGGTTCCAGCCCCTTTGGCTCATGTAACTGTGGCCCTAAAAAAGTAGCTGCCCGCATTATACGGTTTGACATTTGAGTCCCAGGGGTGATTGTGGGAAGTAATCTTCACCTGAGGTATACAAGCTGACAGTTTGAAAAGCAGTGGCAACTCGGTGACAGGCCCCAGCGGCTCTTTTTACGTGACCCAGCTGGAGTGAAAAGTAGTCAGAGTTCAGTGTCTGTGAAATCCAGTGACGTGCTAACGTTCCCTGTGCAAAGTGCATAAACAAAGTGACCGTGCGGGCATACGGAATGCCATTTCTTGTGAAAAGAAACAAAGAGATTCAATTTCCCAAAGCCTAACCATGGCAGCTTCCCAGGGGGTAGGGGGCTCCAGAAAAGACAGTCTTCTGTCCTCACCCAGTTCCCTGCCCTAGACCGGTAACTTGACCTTTGACTCCGATAGATCTGCAGCCTCATGCGAGGGGGAATCGCGGAGAGAGGAGGAGTCCGCGTGGGACACAGGATCATTGAAATCAACGGACAGAGCGTGGTCGCCACCCCCCACGAGAAGATTGTGCACATCCTCTCCAATGCTGTGGGGGAGGTAGGAGTGGGGTCCAGGTCGGGGGTCCTCTGGGGCCCCTTGCCTCATGCTCACCCTCAGGCTTCCTTCCAGAAGCCTCCTTCCCGATCTGACACACTCCTCAACAACCAGAACAGTCTGCCTCAGACCAGATTTCAAACCCATTCATGAGGGGTGGTCCAAGAGCAGCTCCATGAGATAAGATCAAATCACCTTTAGTCTCAGGATGACTTGCTCACTTTTTAACTTTTTAAGGATGTAAGATTCAGATGGACAATATTATAATTCAACATCTGTACACACTACATAGTGGTCACCCTCAAAAGTCCAGGCACCATCCATCGCCATGCAGTTGATCCCCTTCACCCTTTTGCCCAACCCCCTTCCCTTCTGGCAACCACCTATTTGTTCTCTGTATCTGTGAGTTCTCTTTGGAGGATAGAATGTTGAAGGTATAATGCCGAGTAAACTAAGTCAGAAGGAGAAAGACAAATACGGTTTGATTGCACCTCTGTGTGGAGTCTAAAAAAAGAAGAAAAAAACAACCTCACCTTCTCTTTTTAGCTCTCAGCTTCTCTCCATGGCTGCCTAGCTCTCTCCATGTTTCCCATCCCATCTCACCAAACATGCCTGGAAGGCTTAAGTTTTAGATTCAAGTCTAATCCACAGAACAGGCCCCCAGAGGGATCTGCCTGTGCCGTGCCGGCACACCTGATATGGACTCGACTTAGGTCCCAAGGGCTGTTCCAGGGCTGATTTCCTGAGCAGCCTCACCTGCCAGCGGAGAGCGAGGCAGGAGTAGTCAGAACCCCACAGCCATTCTACTTCCATTTTAAGAGTTCTCTCCTTAAAAAAAGAAAAAAGAAAAAAAAAAAAAAGCCTGTGAGAACAAAAGCATTTCACTAGGAAAATAAACCAGTCGTTGTTACTCTGTTGCCCCTAATGTTATAGAAAGCCTGTAGATTCCACCTTTCCTGGAGGCCACCCTGTTAGTGATGGGGTTGGGGTGGGTATCTTCAAAACCCCCCCGTGGTGAGAAATGCCAACTGTCCCGCCAGTCCTGGGCCCCCGAGCCTCAGCCCCTGATAACGTATGCTTCTGCCCTCAGATTCACATGAAGACGATGCCAGCTGCCATGTACAGGCTGCTGACGGCCCAGGAGCAGCCCGTTTACATCTGAGGTCCCGCCCACCGCCTGGTGGCATGCATGGAGGACTCTCCTCACTCGTGGTGTGTTTCTCGTGCTGCATCTGTGTGCCCACTGAGACATTTCCCTCTCATGCCCAGCATTCTGTCTGACACAGGAAGGATGAATCCGCAAAGACCTCTTTGTTCTCTGTCTCCAGTTTGCATTTTTCTTTTTAATACCTGGGGAATTTTGTATGTACCCCTTTGAGGATAGAGAGCAGGCAGTATCCACCTGGTGTCTGCCCAGGACTCGACTGTCCTGAAGGGCCCTCCCGGGGACCCGAGGAGGGCTGTCACTGCCCAAGAGGGGGAAACCCTCCTTTCCCAAGAGGTGCAGACCTCTTAGAAGGAGCTCCCAGGGACAGCAGGGAAGCTGTTTCAGCAGTGCCTACAATTCAATCACTGATCTCTGCTCCCCTGAAGTCAATGTGTGGGAACATGGTATTAATGGGGGACCAGCCATGTCTTTTAAGGATATGCCCTGCCCACTCTGTACTTGGGGCACCTGACATTATTTCCGCCGAGTTCCTGAGCCAACCTTATGCTTCTCCTGTAGCTAGTTTTAGTTTCAACACACTTGTGTTTTCTAATAGGAGCCTTGTCACCCAAGGATAGAAGCAGACAGCACTGCTTCAAACAAAGATTGCCATCCCATTGTCAGCAATCCCGGGGACTCCTGTAGCTTCCCCAGCTTGTCCTGAGGTTACAAACCATTAGATAAACATGGGCAGCTGCTTTCTGCCTCCCTCTATATCACATGCCCTTATGTACACATAGACTCACTTGCATATATATCGCCCTCTCCTCTTCCCCACCACCCAGGAGGCACTCGGAGCCCCTGGGAAACCCACATCACCTCTCTGCAAGACCCCTTCCCCTGGCAGGCGAGACCCACAGGGGCTGATCAGCCCTGTCCCGAGAGAGACGCCCCTTCTGTGTCGGAGGCCCTGCCCTGCCAGCGCCACCTTGGCTCAAAGAGTTCTTTTTAGGGAACTCCCCCGCACCCCGCCACCCCCCACACACACTGGGAGTCTGGAAAGGCCCTGCTCACCTTGAAGACGAGGATGTCGGGGATGTGGGTACATCATGTTACCCTTCCTGGCCCAAGGCAGGACCGGCTTTCCCTTCTGCACAGGGCCACTAGGTGGGATATGACATTTGAAAGGCTAGAAGAGTACATAAGCCGCAAAACTAAGGGGACAACGATGACCTCGAGGTACGCCTAAGAATCCCCAAATGTGTCCCAGAAACATCATCTTGCTGCCTCATGGGTCTGAGAGTTTAATTGGTGTGGAACGTTACATGTTTTTATCAGGTGCCTCATGTTGATAGGTTTCTGTCTCAGTTCAGTGCAGAAATTTCAGTAACATTATCCTGAGCCAGTTCTTACTTATTCTTGGTCCAAAGAACATTTTGTTTTCATGTGGATTTGGTGTAGCTTGGTTTGGTTTTTCTTGTGTTTCATTCATGACCTCAGCAGAGACAGGGAAGAGAAACTATTTTATAATATTAATATAGCCCCTGTTCTCCGCACCTGGGATATTTATGTTGTGTTTGTGGAAATAGGAACGCAGTGAATTACATACCCAATTACATGTTGGGTAGTATGTAATTATAGGTTGAATGGAGGGATGGGGGGGTGGCGAGAAAAGTGACTATAAAGAGGTTAGGGGACTTATATCAGAGAACTGTATGCGGTCAGTTCCCTGGGATCTCTGTGCCTTCGGAGTTTTCCATTTAGAGTCAGGAAAACTGAAGATTTCAAAGGTGTCAGTGGCTGATCTCTGTTTGGGGTGCAACAAACCCTGAGGAAGAGGGCCCATGCTGCCCGGACATCATCTCTAGGAAAGGGCCGTCTCTTCTCCAGGGGGCCCAGGGGGGCAGTCAGGAACCATGGCTCCAGGTTCTCCATTTATCAAACTGTAGAGTGTCTGATAACATAGAGTCATAAGATTGTCTTTCCTCTACCAAAAAGAGAGAGTGAAACATGGATGCAGTGTTATGGGTGGTATTTCAGGCATCAGGAGCCCTAGGAAGTCATCGGACGGCTTGTGCCTATCTACCCCCAGGTAACCACTCCGGCTGCTGGCCCAAGCCCCTGTTCAGAGGCCCACCCAAGACTGGCCAGGGACAGGAACTCAGCCAGCATCCCCTATGCAGCCTCCCAAATAATTATAATGCAGTGTCTTCCCCCTGAGGGAGAGAGGAAAGGTAATATACTTTGTAATGCCCCTGCACAAAAATCTTCATTTTGACAGGTGCTGAAAAAAGCCAGTTAGATAAGCTGTCATAGAAGACTAACATATTGGAGCCTAAGAGTAAGTTTATTTATCCACCACATACCTTCGTGTTCATAAAAGTGGCTCCTCCCACCCAGATAGCACATGTTTCTGGAGCTGGGTACAAGGGCACCAGCTAACGTGTATCCTTTCCCCTCTGCTCCCATTGGATGAAGGACATTGATCTCCCTTTGGTTAACCAAGAAGGTGGCGCCTTAAATGTTAGTAACTCCATTTTTGAAAGTCCCATGGGAAGTGGCAGTCAATATCCCTTGATAGCCCACTAGGTATCGTTATGTATGTAAACATCTTAATCCCCCCTGTAATGGGGAAGGCTCTATACAGAGCATCCCAAACATGGCCCTGGCCAAAAGCCACCCTGGCCCCTCGGCTGGGACATGTTGATGATTCAGCTTTAGGGACAGATTCTCAGATTCATCTAGCCCTCCTGGTCCACAAGGGTGCACCAGAACCCACTCCGCCTCTGCCTTCTCAGATTCGAACATTTCAGGGAGTCACCCCCAGCCTCAGGTCCCCGAGAGGAAGAAGCCCTGAGAAATGGGTGCTTGGAGCCCCCTTCCCTCACCAGAGCAGGCCCAGCGGGGCCGGGGGCTCTTCCTGGGGCTGGACTCCAAGGCCCTACAGATGGCTCTGCTTTGTAAACGTTGCCCATCCACACCGGCCTCAGAGGGTCCCAGAGTAACCTACTACCTCCCCCATTGCTCCTGTCACCCCCAGGCCCCGATCCGCAGGCTGATGAAACCCATCCATGAGCCCTTCTTGGGTCCCTCAACCTAGGGGTGTGGCTGTTACCAATGTTTACAACCAAGGGCCCCTCCCCTTAACTGTGTTTACTTTCTCACATGAGGCCACTTGTTGGTTTGAGTTTATGTTTGTCTGCTCCTTTCCTGGTTTGGCCGACTTGAACCCCCACACACACATACACACACGACCCTGAATCTCCCTCCCCTCTCCATCAAGGCAGCGCGGGAGGACGGTGGGAAGGAAGTTTCTTGTATATATATATTCAGCAGGCCCTAGAGTATGAACTTGTACTATTGTTCTGTAAAGAGGGTGACATAGAGCTTATTGTAAAGCGTTGGGAGGCGTAGAGTATTGTATTTGTAACAATATTGTTCTTTGTATACACAGAACTCAATGATCTCTATATATAAATATAAATAAATATATAAATAAAGTATATATCCACGTGAGCCTGGAATGTGGACGCTGCACACCCACCGAATGTACTTCCTCTGACAGTCTGGTCACCGGGCACGGCCCGCCCTCCCCTCTGTAGTGTTTCGGGGATTGTGATGTATTTAATGTTCTCTTTTCTTTATTTAACTGAACGCTAATGTCTGTTAAGAGTTGCCGCAACAATAAACAAGAACTTCACTTCTTGGCCCTGGCTGAGTATCTTACTGTTGTAGGGGTGGGACAAGATGGGACCCAGGCAGGGGATAGATTTTGTCTTTTTCCCCAACAGACCACCTCCTTCCCATCCTGTGGGGTCTGCTTGATGCCCAGAGCCCAGGGGTTTTCTAAATGGACATGTTCTGTGGAACCGACTCAGTTTTTTTTTTTTTAGCTGAGCCATCCTGCCACCTGTTGGCAGCTCAGCGGCAGCTCAGCTCGGGCTGGGCATCGAACTGCTGTTGCTCAGAGCTCAGCTCGCACTCTTGAGCGAGCTCTTAACCAACGGAGCCACTCGGCCGGCTCCTGACTCAGTTTTAAACACAATAGCGTGTCACCTGTTACAGCTGATAGTCCAGTCTCGTCGGCCTCCTTGGAGCATGTTGGATGGGGAAAAGGAACCCTCTGGATATCTCACTGAGGGAAGGCAAACAGGAATTAGCTACCTCTACCCCCAACCCCCAAAAAAACTCTCCAGTGAGGGCAGGTGGACTTGGTTAGTGGATAGTGGAAGGGAAGCTGTGCCCTGGGAAAGGCCTCCCTGAAGATTCCTGAGGAGTGTCTGGAACATTTTTCTGATGCTCTTTGTAATTCCACTTGAAGCTTGCCAAAGATGACCTCTCTGCTGCCAGGGGCATGCTGGGGACACTGGACCCCCAACACAGAGCGCCGAGCCCTGTTCCTAAAGCAAACTGCCCTTGATACTTTTTCTCTGTAAATATCACTGCCTGTCTTTCCTGGGAAGCCCAGTCACCCCTGGGGCTGCTGTTGTGAACATTTCCTGGGATCAGGAGATCTGAGAAAGAGGTTAACAACTCCAGAATTACATCAAGAGTTTATTAAGGGAACTTACAAAAGCAGCGTCTTGGGCACCAGTGAGAAGGTAGATTTCTGCACAGAAAGGGGACGGAGGCCTGACGTGTAGTCACGTGGCACGTGCTCATTGAGAGCTGTATAATCCAAGGCAGGGAATAATATGCCTGCTGCCCTGTGCGGAAACATGCCTTCCTTCCTGCCCCTCCTTGCGTGAACTGGCATTCGACTTGCTTCATAAGACGGTGACAGTCACGTTACACATCAGGAGCCACTGTATCTAAACACCCCTTGTGACCAGCTTTTACAATGTCACATGACCCTCTTTTCCAGAACGGTGCCTGAGCCTCTGAGAGGATAGAGGAACATAGATGTCACTTTTTGCGACACCAGTTGTCCGCATTGCAGACAAAAGTGGCAACAGTAATATAAGTATACACAAGGGGAAACAAACAGCAATAACAATGATGACAAAAAGAATAAGGAGAGGTCATTTCCACCAGGAGCCCCAAGAGCCAAACTCATGTGAGAACAGGTCTCCAGAAGAGCCAAACAGAAGCACTTGCCCGCACACCCAGCAGGAGGAGCGATTGCACGTTTGAGCATCTGAGGGAGCCCACTGCAGGAACAGGTTGGTGTTGAGTGCATCACCTGAGGGCAACAGCATAAAAATCAAGCAGCTGGGGACAAATATAAAGAAGGTTAGCTGGAACTTGTACGGGAGGGCCTCTGCTTTTAAAATAATCCTGGTAGCCTGATCTTTTGTGGTCAGAACGTCTGCTGCTGCAGGCATCTGAAAAGGAGGGGCATGCCAGACATGTTGACCTGGGCTGCTTGCACGGTCATTATGAGCGGGGAGGGTGCCAGATTAGGATTCATATTGGGGTGCCTCTATGAATTTCTTTAGCTCCCTGTAATATATACAGTGCCTTTTGAGGTCCAGCTTCTTGAACAGGAGACCAAACTTAAGAGAACCAAGGACTCCTCACTGTGGCAAAAACTACCCAATCCGGCCAGCTGGCACCTTCCATCTCAAACCTCCATCAACTGGGCCTTGTCCAGGTATCAGCAACAATGGGCTCCGAAATTGCAACGCTTGTTTCCCTGCTGCTACTTTGGGCATGGTTGCAGGAAGCGTCTCCTTCCCCACCTGTCCCCAATCTGTCATCAGCATAACAGGCCCTGTGGAGTTCGCATTAAGATGAATTAAGGCTGGCTCAAGTACCTTCGTCCACCCAGCCAAGGAGGAGCCTTTTCCTAACAACAGTCATATCTGTCATTTCTGCAAACCCATTTTTCCTTTCTGTTAGCTCTGTGGCTTGAGGGTTGTTACGTGGTAAATGGAACTTCAATTCAATGTTATTGTCTAGCGCCCCCACTGTTGGATGGCATGTCCTCTGAAATGAGATCCTGGTTCTCTCTCCCTGCGACATGGGTATCCTTTCACAGTGCTTAATTTGAATCACCCTTTTATAGTTAGTTGCCTTTTGATTTGCCCGTCTATAAGGAAAAGCCCGTAACAGACAATACCTGTGTCTGCACAGGTGAGAGCATATTCTGAGCCTTCGCTTACTAGCGAAGGGGGCAGTACAGTCTATCTGCCAGTCTTTTACTGGGTTGTTTGCTTTACGCATATGCACAGGTTGATGAGGACGCTTTCTTGCTGGCAATTTGCAGAGCTGCGAAAATGTCACTGTACTTCATAGGCAAACCTGCTCCCTTGTCACATTCCATCCTACTTTTGCTTCTCAATGTCCACTTTTTTTATGGACCCAGTGGGCTAGATCTTGTGTTAGCACCAAGGTTTCATCTGGGCCAAAGCATCTCTTCCAAATGATGAAGGGGAGAAATATGAGAATGGGTCGGGATGTGATGCACAGGGAGACCCGCTCCGGGGGCCTGCAATCTGCCCAAAATATCTTTCATAGTTGCTGGCTCCACAAGGGTTTCCCTAATAGAATCCAATCTTTCATTGTTTGAGAAACAGGGGCTGCTTGTATTTTATCTACCACTACCCCAGCATCAGGCATGTCTTACCTGACCAAGTATCACCGAGAAATATAATGATATCCTGGACCTTGTGTCTTGTGGACTGATCGCCCATTCTCGGTCTCTGAGGTAATGGCATAAAGAATCAACAAGAGTTTCCTGTGAAAGGGTGAGATTATCACCTGTTAACATGACATTATCAACACAATGAGCCCGTTTCACAGAGGTCAGGAGGGGAGAGTGCTGGGGGCGAGGGGGTTTGCTTTCCCCTTCCTCCCTCCCTCCCTCTCTGTCTACCCCTTTTAATGATGTGGGTGGGAGATGGACAGTGATTTTGCAACTTTGGTGGTTGTCCTTGGAAAAGTCATGGGCCCCTCCTTATCTGGCTTCTTTTGCTAATCCAGTTCATTGACTAGGTGTTCAATATAGACAAATGGTGAGTGATGCCTTCCCCCAGGCGCTGGGGGTTACTCGAACCATCAGCCCCATCCTTCAGATGATCTCAGGCCACAGTTCTCTAAAGTGTACACTTCTCCAACCTGAGCTGTGTCCCCAGCAAGTGTGCAGCCCACAGTCTCACCAGTCAGCTAGCTCTCCCCTCAGAGGGCAAGGTGAGGGGCCCTTGATCTTCTCTCATGGCGATGTCATGAACCATCTGTCTCCACCAACAACAGTGCTACACTTTCCACTGGGCCAGTCCTCAGCCATATTTAGATAAAATGCCTCATTTCATGTTGGGGGAGGGCTTGGGCACTGGACCTTCACAAGCAATTCTTGGCTTGGGGTAAGAGACATACTTTTCTTTCCTTACCCCATGGGGAGTGGAGTAGAGGGTTCCCTACCTGAATTCTGCAGTCCGCTGGATGGCAGCACCCCTCTGTGGTCCTCTTATATCACCAGGATAAGGTGGGAACCAGCTGGTGGTAGAGCCTGTTCTTTGGCACCTCTCAGCAAGCCCCCTCGAGATGGGCTGTCTCCTGTGGGAGATGACTGTCCGCTGTGGGTGGGTCTTCTCTTACCACAGATAGGGATGGGGGTAGTGATAGATGCAGGTGGTTTTAAGAACTCTGGGTGCTATACACACACACACACACACACACACACACACACACACACACCTTACATCATCGTGCTCAGTTCACACTCATCACTTTCTCGGAGCTCACGTAGCTAAATCACCCATTTTCATTCAGGAACGACTTGGCAAGAACTAGGATTTGGCTCCCTCTGGTGGAACAATATGAGAAATGCCAACTCCAGCTAACCACCTATTGAAGAATCCCAGATGGTGATTGAGTGAATGAGGACTCTTAGCCACCCATCTTAGGTCCCTTGTTTTCCAGATAAGGAAAATAAAATCCTAAACAGGGGTAAGACTTGTCCGAAGTCACTCAGTAAGCAGTCAATTAGAACCTGGGTCCCTAACTCCCAGGTGAATGCCCTTTTGTACAATCCCAGCTGCTGACAGACACCAAGGAAAGGGAAGGGCAGAGCAGAGGTAGGGGTCTCATTTTCTTGCCAGGTCCATGAGTGACGAATAACATGGAGATGGCTGAGCATTGCTGCTATGACTAGCCTTGGGCCACCTCCAGAGTCTTTGTGAGAGCTGAGCAGTCTGCTAGGCTGGGAGAAGCCATGCCTAGAGGGCTGAGGGTTCCATTTCCGGAAGCACTGCCTTATTGCTACCTTGAGCCTCCTTCCCCAGAGACTACTCCACATGCTGCTCCTGTTGGCAATCTCACCGGCTGCTTATATTACAGCTGTCTCCCTCTCCACTACACAAGAGTTTCTTATGGGCAGGGACCAAGTTTTTCTCAACTTTCTAGTCGCCGTGGGTTATAATTGGAAGAAGCGTCACAGACAGGGTTTCGAATTATAGCTTTGCTATCGTATTAATTGCATTCTCACTGTGTGACCCTGGTCAAGTTGCTCAACCACTCTGAGGAAATAGTTCTTCATCTGTAAAATAGGCACAGCTTGGCTCAGCATTTAAGATGAGAGATTCTGTCCTTGAAGCATTTAGCAAGGGCAGCAGAGGCAGCCATTACATACCAAGTACAGGACTAGTGCTGGGAGAGAAATGTCAGGGAACTCTTCCCAGAGGAGGGGATGTCTCTGCAGGGTTTTGAAGGTGCTGTAGGAGTTTGCCAGGTGACATAGCTGGAGAGAACATCCCACGCAGAAGCATAGAAGCCTGGAAGGGGATCCATTAGCACTTGATACTGTGGAAGCAAAAAGGTGTGGTGGCTTTCCACTGTGTCAACTTAGCTAAGCTGGAATTTGGTTTTCCACAATTCCCTTCCCTGTCTGATTCCAAGTCAGGGTTGGCCACAAGAGAAACCTGAATGAGATTTGAATGGCCGACATGAAGCATCAGCCAAAATGCACTGAAGGTCAGCATAGAGCGGTGCTGTTACAGCTCAGACACAGTGTTGCTGGGCTCCTGGTTCCCACTGTCAGTTCAGGACGGCGACCATCCAACAGCGCCTTCGGATCCTGCTTCTTTGGGTCCTGGGCCGGGTTTGTGTTCAGCCAGTTCCCCCTTCAAGTCAGCACATCACTGAGGTGGGAAGTGGTGAGTGACCAGCTTAGTGCCATTCTGGGCTCACAGTTTTCTGTTCCTCCATGTTCCCCACCCCAGGAGCTCACATCTACGTTTCTTTACAAGAATGGCCGGCCTTGCATGACCCAGAGGCACCACCTTCAATGGACTTCTTCACCAGCTCCCACAACTGCATGCTGTCTAATCCCTGTGTGCCTTAGTGCCTATCGTTCATAGTGATCAAAGCCAAATAGAGAAGGAAACAGAAGAGAAGGGGAGAGAGTACAGTCTCAGACTGATCACAAAACACAGTTGGAAGGCCCTGTTCAATCGCTTCAATTTTGGTTCCTCCAACTCCTTTTTACTGAGAATACACAGTTCCTGGGGTGCTGCCCCCACTCTTGAATTTTGTCAGATGGACGTCATTCCTTTTTTTTTTTTTTTAATGGAGTCTATAAATGTGAGAGCTTTTCCAGGTCCACATTGAGGTTGCTCTCATGAAGAGCTGCAGAGCTGCAGTGCTGGGAAAACTATTTGGGCCCCTGAGAAGATGGAACGCTGAGGTCTGTGGAGGGCATGTCCATGAAATCCACCCTTCTCCATCCCTGGGCACACCCTGGTCCTCCCAGCAATCAGCTGTGTCATCTCCATTTTGCTGATAAGGAAACTGAGGCTCAGAGACTCAGGCAGAGACTTGGCCCAAGGGTGCACAGATGCTAAGTAATGATCATCCTGACTTGAACTCGGGTGTCCCCAGTTTGGGGATTAGGGACCATGCCTCCAGTCCCTAAGGGTAGCCCACAAGCCACTCTACAAGGAAAACCAGAAGGAACATGACTAATCTCCTAAGGTAGGGCAACAGTGTGACTTTCTCCCCCACATCCCCAGGCTCATTTCTTGGGTTGTCCCCAGAATGCCCCTGGGTCCCTCACCTAACAGAGGAAACACTAAACACACCATGGAAGATGAGAAACTTTTGGTTGCTCATGGCCTCCACGGGTCTTAATGACTCCTGTGGGCCACAGATCTTGAGAGGACAGCCACACACTTGATCTGACCTTGGAGGCCCCTCTCATTGCCCGGCACTGTCCCCGCTGCTGCAGCTGCAGCTGGGCATCCTGGGAGGCAGGTCTAGGCAGTGTGTCCGGTCACTCTAGCCAGCGGTGTGCTGAAGCCAGGAAATCGCCCTCAAGAACTGACTGTTAAATCTTGAGATTTTGTCATTAAACACAGAAGTTATTAAAATTAAATAACAGAGTTAGAAGCAAGGTAATACATAAAGCTCAGTTGCTACCTAATGATTTATTTACATTTTACTATTAATCCATGCTCTTCAGATTATTTAGATCCACGGTGTCTGTAGGATGGAAACACGTATAATACTGTGCTGTTGCATATTTGTTCCTAACTCTGATTTCAGTGACATCATATTGATAGCTCGACATTGGTCATGGTGGGAGTATTTACACCACAGATATCGGTAACACTT
Source organism: Aselliscus stoliczkanus (assembly GCA_033961575.1). NCBI lineage: Eukaryota > Metazoa > Chordata > Mammalia > Chiroptera > Hipposideridae > Aselliscus > Aselliscus stoliczkanus. The sequence continues at coordinate 162,559,229 of CM066728.1, forward strand.
CACATCAGGGCTTGATTTATTATTCTATTGACTGGCTAGACTTAAGAAAGTGATGGAGAAAATGTTAATATAGATTCAACTTAAACGTTTCATCTTAAACATCTGTGGCCATTACATGGTGGCTAGCACAAAACCTTGAGAAAATAATTTTTCAGTCTCCAAAAACCATTATCCACGTCAGCAAAGAAGTGACATCACTGATGAACAAGGGACATTCTGACATACATCTTGGTTTTCTCACTTTTGTCTTACTGTTCACATAAACAAAATATCAGCTAACATTCATGTCAGACCTACACTCATTTGTCATTGATGTGAGTGACATCCCCACTGATGCAGATAGTAATCAAGCATTTCTCTGTTGTCTGGTTTTGTGACGCTGGTCTTAGTGCTAGAATTATGGAAACTGATGATGGAGCTTGCAAGACATATCAAGTCGCAATGAAGTTTATAGGTGTATGACATTTACATTAAAAATGATTGAATTTATAATTATGTATTTTATTATTTGTAAATTGCGTGCTATACACCCTTTATATCAGTTAAATTTAGTGTGTGTGTGTGTGTGTGTGTGTGTGTGTGTGTACACACTCACATTCATTTTTCCCCCAGCACACCTGCTCTAGTCCTGCTTCTTTACTCTGCTTGGCCTATTTCTAAGCTTTCTTGTGGAGATTTGTCTTGTGAATATTTATTAATAAAATAAACAATAATTTCTTTATGGCTCCCATTTGGGAGCAAACAGGTCAAAGTGTCAGCAAGTCTTGCTGTTTGTTTCAGCACTGGGGAGGGGGAGCTCTGTGGGGTTGCCAGGGCCCACCTCAGCTAAATGAGAAGAGGGATGAATTCTGGGTAATATCTGAGAGTCCCTTCAGTGCCCTGGGCTGATGGGGCTGAGTAGGCTTCTGCCCAGGTCCCAGCCCCCTGAAGTCTCCAACTGCAGCACAGACACAATTCAATGTTAACAATACAAAGCCTTCTTTATATTCAACACCCTCACATATTTGTTGGAAAGCCTCCAATATTCCATTTCTCTTAGTAACTTAAAAACAAAACACTTTTCCAGGATGCGATACGTTCCAACCAGGCCCACTAAGAGTCATAATGAGAACTAACATTCTTTGATTACATCTGAGATGCCAAGCAGATGAGCTCCATATGTTATATCATTTTATTACACAGCACCCATTTTAGTGATGAAGAAACCGAACTCACATGTGGTAGGAAATTTGCCTGAAGTACCAGAGTGATGATTCCAACTCAACCCTGTCTTGCACTTTCCCAGTTATGCAGAGCCTTCCCCTCTTCCTGCATGTGCTCAGGAGTAAGGCCTGCAAGTACCCAGGTACCTGGAATACCAAGCAGGATGCTCTTCATAAGATGTCACCTACAGGGAGCTTGGGGAAAAGGTAACGGAGGGGAGGGAGGGTGAGGAGATAGGTGTGCAGCCATCTTGCAGTATGGGACAAGGGGCAGGATGTTTGGGGCCATGGAGAACACAGTCAAGCTACAGTTTGTCAGGAAAAGTTGGCTACAGTTAGATTTGGGGACCCATGCAGTCCAGGCTGGAGCAAGTCCATTTGCAATTTCATTTTATTTCATTTATTTCACTTTTCACTAAAGAAGAGCTCTAGAGGATTGCACGAGTAAACTCCACCTGTGCTGTTAATTGCCAGCTTACATTTTCACCCTACAGACTTCCCTAGTCCATTCCTTCAACTTCTGAGCACAGCTGGTCCAGCCACTGTGCTGAGAACTGAGGTTCTGGGGCCAGGAGAGACACCAGCTGTGTCCTGGGGCTGCACAGCCGGGGCCTGGCATCTGCTGTGTGGCTAGAGGTGGATGAGTGCGTGGGATCTGCTTCCCTCACTATTTCGGTTCTCATTAGTCCTGAGGCATTGGGTAAATTACTCAGTCTCCTCCTTGTGCTTCAGTGCCTCATCTGAAAAACAGGGACGATAACAGTGCTTACCTCAGAGGCTGGCTCTGAAGAGTAAATGCGATAAAGCAGATGTGGTCCTTAGAACAGCGCCTAACTGTGGTAAGGGCTCCTTGGGTGTTAGCCGTGATTATCGTGATTATCTGAGGAGAGTCTCAGGGGCCGACATCCTACTCTGGTCTTCCCATAGGAATACATACTCAGAATGACCCTGCATGGAGGTGACCAGGTCTCTCCATGGTGTGCCTGGCTCTGCTGGCCTTCTTCAGTCCTGGTCTGGTGGCTGGGCCAATCTGTGATATTCTACAGCCACCTGGTGGACCATATGGGAAGACAGCAACTAATTCAATCAATTCCATGGGCCTGACCCTAGAGGGTAATGAGTCTGAGGGCTGGCATGGTCTAGATTCACTCCCTGTGGATTGCTCAGGGCCAACGAGATTCTCATTTCTCTTTAGTAAAAGAGAAAATAGTCACCTGGCGTTCCCTTGGCTTATCTACAGTAGGTGGGGGGAGGGGGGGCATGGAATAAAACCTCCCCATTCTAGTTAATTCCATAAAAAATAGATTAGGTAGAGAGGAGACATCATCAGCCTGGAACTAGGAAGGGAGAAAAGGGTTTCCACTGACCCTGTCCAAACTTTCAGAACCTTTAATCCAGTGCAGTGGCTCTCATTTGGTTCTTGGGGGTCCTAGCCAATCCGGACAGGAGGTGACATTTCTCCTGGGCTGGGACTCTACATCTTTGGACACCAGTAGCAAGGAACACCTAAGGAGCCACAGCCTCAGCTCACCCCGGCGGTGTGTTGACATCAGGCTGGAGTTGCCGTCTCAGTGGATGTTGGATATTGATGCCCAGAAACTCCTTAAGAAGAAATAGTCAACGCCTCCTTTGGACTCATGCTTCCCCAGCCAGAACCAGACCAAGTGCTACGAGAGTGTCCTGGGCACCATGCTGGAGGTGGCGCAACACCAGGGGCGGTCCTGACACTCGCTCTCAGAGGGATCAGCACTAGTGACCCCATGCTCTCTTCTCCCAGAATTCCAGCCTCCGTGACAACCCCCACCACCATCTCTAAGCCACAAATAGAATTACGCTGTTCCTGAAAACAAAGAAACCAAGAAATAAATAGATCATGTGGAAACAGAATTCTTAAAAATGGATTCTAAATGTACCAAGAGAACTTGCTATTGAAAGAAATCTAGCCATCATGGTTAATCTGATGGTCTTTGGTGGTAAAGGGAATGTTTGGGTTCTTTATTTAGATGATGGTCATTCAGTCTGTCAACAAGCATTTATTTAGCATTAATTCTGTGCCAGGAGCTAGGGAGACTGCAAAGAACAAAACAGACAAAATTCCTGCCCTCCTGCAATTTATACTCTAATGGAAGAGACAAAAAACAAGCAAGTTAAATAAGTAAAATATATACTATTATGAGCCATGATGTGTGAGAGGGAGAAAAATTAAGCAGAGAATGAGAGAGGAAGTGCCAGAGAGTCAGAATTTTGAAGAAGGTAGCCAGAAATGGTCTCACTGAGAAGAAAACATCTGAGTTAAGACTTGGAGCTGAGAGGGCAAGACAAAGAGATTCTGGGAACTATTGAGGCAGGGAGAGGGCAGGTGCAAAGGCCCTGAGGCGGGAACACCTCAGCATGTTCAGAATCGTGAGGGAGCCAGAGCAGTCAGAGCAGAGTGAGGAGGGATGGAGAGGATAAGACCCCAGGTCAGAGATAAGCAGGTGGGGTATTTTATGTGGAGCCTTGTAAGTGACTCCAAGGATTCTGGCTATTATTCTGAGCCTGGTGGAAGCCATTGGAGCGTTTTGAGCAGAGGAGGAAATTGGTCTGACATGTTTTAACAGAATTGCTGTGGCTGCTGCGCGGAGAAGGTATTGCAAAGGTGATGCTTAAGGTATCTTTGACTCTTGCCTCTCTCTTTCTCCTACATCCCTTTAGTCAGCAAGTTCTGTGAGTTCTGCTTCTAAAGTATGTAGTCCTTTAAATCAGATTCTTATGGCCACCTTTCTTTAGTTTTATTTTTTTATTAGTTCCAGGTGTAACGTCACTTTTCTTAATCATAAAGTAAATCCTTTCTTTAAATCAAATTGTAATCTTTATGTATAACTGATTTTCTGAATATAAAACTAATGCTTATGCCTGTGAAAATTTTCAAAATTTTGGAAAAGTAGAAAAAAATAGAATGGCAATCACACATAATCTCAGTACCCAGAGAGAATCACTGTGAACATTTGGTATGTTTCCTTTCACACTATCTGTGTTGTGTATCATGCTTTCCTAGATTCTGCTTCTTTCCTAGATTCTGCTTCTTCCATTTAACATTGTAAATTCTTCCCCGTGCCATTAATCATTCTTTGAAGACATTTTAATGGCAATATATTACTCTATCACATACATCATTTAAAAAATTGTAAATGTAAAATAATTTAACTAGTCTTATTGGTAATTAGGCCAATTTCAATTTTTTTCCTTGCTATTTTAAATTATGCTGCTATGACTATCTTTGTTCTTAAAACCTGAATCTTTCCTGATGGTATTAGCAATAACATCTTAACAGAGGTCCGCAGTCCCAGTTTTTCCTACTCTAACCCATGTTCCGTGCTGCCTCTGGGCTCCTTAAGGGCCTCCAGTGTGCCTGCAGGATCAAATCTAATCGCATGGCATTCCAGAACCTGGTTCTAACTTATCCTGCCTCATTTTCTGCAGCTCCTCACTGCTTCTGGACATTGACTGTCCTTCAAGTTCAGCTTTTCTCACAGCCATGACCTCATCCTCCCTGTAATGCCTGCCACCACATTCCTTCGTCTGTCTTCCTCTTCAATCTTCCATTCCCCACTCCTAGAATGACTTGCTCACTGTTGTGTAATGCTGAGTACTTTCTACAGCATGTAGCCCATTGTACTGTAATGTGTCTTTTATCTGTCTCTCTTCCCTGCTATTCTGTGACTGCCATGTGGGTAGGGACTGTCTGTCTTACTTCTTTACCCGTTATGCCTAACATAGCACCTGGCACACAGTATATAACGCGGTATTTGTTCAAAGAATGGTCACCAATTGGCTAGAAACTTACAAAAGTGGCAGAACCTTCCTTAAATCAGTGGCACCACCTCCTGGACATAACGGTTGTGGCAGGAGCCACATCTGCATTGGACCATGTCTCATCACCTCCTCTGCACCCTCCTTAGAGAGAGTCACCATCATCCTTCCCTACATTATTGCAGCAGACTCCTAACTGTTTCCTGTCTTCTCTCTTCTCCCTTCCTCCCCCTCCAACCAGCAGCCAGGGCAAACCTGTTCAGGTGGCAAAATCACATTAATCCCCCTGCTCGCATCCTTCCAAATGGGTCCCATCACACATAAACTAAATTAACCAAAGGCCTCACAAAGGCCCTGTGCAATCTGGCCCTTGCTACCTCCTCTCTAATCTCATTTCCTATCCCTCATTTGCTTGCGCATTCCATTCCAACCATAATATTCCTTGAACACACACCAAGAACACTCCTGCCTCGGGGCCTTTGCCTTGGCTGTACCCCCTCCCAGCATCCACATGGCTCACCCTCATTTCACTCAGATGTATATGGACATGTCATCTCAACAGAGAGGGTTTCTCTGAGATCTCCCTCTAATAGGGCAGCAGGGCCTCACCTAGTCACTCTGCCTGAAGCAGCAACGCCCATGGCTTCCCATCTTTTTATCCTGCTTTACTTTTCTTCAAAGCCCTTATTATCATTGCGATTATTTTAATTATCTTTTCATTTATCATCTAGCTCCTCCCACTACCATATAAGCTCTATGAGCGCAAGGACTTCATATGGTTTTGTTCCCTGTTTATTCTAGTTCCTGGAGCAGTGCTGAACATCGAGTTGTCACTTGATAACATTTGCTGAACGTGTGAATGAATGCATGCATGCGTGAGGGTTCCGGAACTTGCTGAACTTGCAGGAGACGGTGGGAAGGGCAGGTGGCCAGTTAGTTCTTTCTGGGCACCAACCAAGTGGTGTATGTATTGAAAGGAACACAGGGACTGGGATGGCTGTAACCTCACTTAGCAATTGTGTGATCTCCATCAAGTTATTTAACATTTTGGAAACTCCTTTTAATCATTTATACAATGGTAATAGCAAAATAATCAGGCATGTGGTTAAAATTATTGAGATAAATTCTGCCAAGTACTTAGCATAAGGGCTGCATACTATTACAATCCATTCTCTTTCCCCTTCTTTTCTTTTTTGACTCGTAGTGTCAGGGCCCGTCCTGACTACTGCCCATCTCAAAAGTATCAACCACTTACACAAAACTCAGGTGTCAACTCCCAAGCCTAGTTTTTGGACAGAGGTAGATTTATGTGAAGCTAGTCAGATTCAAATGTTAAGGCCACTCATTTACATGGGCCTCTTTCAAAGCCCTGAACCTAATTTTATATTCATAATTTTATATTCTTAATCCTCAAAAGGGATTCCTAATCACAATAAAAAATGTATCAGACTATATGGGATGCAATTGAAGCAGTAATAAAATTCATTGCACTAAACACATTTACCAGTAAAAATAAAAGAACAAAATGAAAGGAATTAAATTTTCAAGTCAAAACACTATAAAAGGAACAACAAAGTAAACTGAAAAAAAGGACAAAAAAGAAAATAATAAAAGATAAAAGCAGGGCCAGCTGAGTGGCGCAGTGGTTAAACGCTGGCTTGGGAAGCCAGCGGCCCTGGTTCGGGTCCCACATATGAGGGCCAGTAACACTGCTCTCAAAAAACAAAAAACAAAAAACAAAAACAAACAAGCAAAAAAGATAAAAGCAGAAATTAATGGAAAAGATTAGAGAAACAGTTGATGTAATTAATAAATAAAATCATGGTTTTAATAACTTAACAAACTAAGCAAATCATTAGCTAACTTGATCAAGAAAAGTCAGAGAAAACACAAATATACAAAGTAAAGTGGTAGCACGGCAGGGGAAATAACCATTGGAACACAAGAAAAATTTAGAACTATGAGAGACTACAGACTTCATGCAAATAAATTTGAAAAACAAGATGAAATGGATGGTTTCCCAGGGAAATAAAAAATTATCAAAATTGACCCCCATTAGAGTTAGAAAGTTGAAACAGAACAATTCCATAGAAGAAATAGAGAAATTTACTGGGGAACTAACTTACACAAAAGCATGAGACCCAGATACTTCCACAAAAAATTCTACCGTACCTTCAAAGACCCGACAACCCCAATGCTCTATAAAATATTCCAGAGCAGCAAAAAGAATAACTGTTGGTTCACTATTAGAAATGCATTAACATCACAGTCCACATTAAAAATCGAAGGGGAAAAATTGTGATTATCTCTATCGATGCTGAGAATTCATTCTGAATTTTGCCCCTAGCTTCTGTGGTAGGGTAAAATACAAGGGGTCTTGCCAGCTGTTGGAATAGAGAGAGTTCCTGCTGAGACAGTGACATGCCTGCGACGGGGGACACTGTGTGGTGAGAGCCTCCCACTCAGAAGAGGAGGTGTTACTCAGGTTCTGATAAAGACTCTCTCCTTGGCCAAACCTGAGCCTGGCTCCTCTGTCCTCTTTCTGACCAGGCTCTGTCCTTGGCCTGCTCATTCCAGGTTGAGCAAGGATCTTACTGGGTCAGTTTAGTGGAAATCCCCTACCCTTGGTATCTGATCACTCTTGTTAAAGAGCAAAATGCAACCGAGTAAATTTGAAGATCCAATTGGCTTTACTAAGCGATTCATGAATTGGGCAGCATCCCATCTAGAAGAGCACTCCAAGAGGTTGTACAAAATGGAAAGTTTTGATAGGCAGAAAGAGGATGAGACAGGGATTTAAAAGAGGGGCAAGGTCCCCTTACCTGAGGGGGAGGCCGGGGGTCTTATCAGGCAGATTATCTCCCTAGTGCTGACCAGGGAAATTTCAGATTGATTGCTTTAAAATTCCACTCCTGAAAGAGGCTGAAATTGCACTTAGGTTAGTTATTCATTTTTGGTTTGGTGACATGGCTTAACAAAAGTGACTTCATTATGGCTGGGTTTTGTTTTTAAAGTCCTCAGTATTTGATCAAATTCTTCATCCCTTACCCTTGCCTGCCTTCAGCAAAAGTCCTGTTGAGTTAGTGAAGTAAAAGTCCTCCTAGCCCTGATGTCTCCTCTTAGTCATTCTCTACCCACTGACCCCCACCCTGCTCCTTGGCCATGAATCTCCACTTGTCCTTGTACTCAGAGTTGAGCTTGCTCTCTTTCCCCTACTGCAAAACTCCACTGTAGCAGTTCCTTCTTGAATAAATTCTCCCTGACCATCTTTAACAAGTGTCATGAATTTTTGCAATTAATTTTGTTTTTTAATTACAGTGGACATTCAATATTATTTTATAATGGTTTCACGTGTACAGCATAGTGGTTAGGTGTTTATATAATTTATGAAATGATCCCCTCAATAAGTCTAGTACCCATCTGACACCATACATAGTTATCACAATATTATTATTGACTACATTCCCTATGCTGTAAGAATAATTTCTCTTTAACAGTTCCCAAGATGGTGACCCCCTGCTGCCACAAGCACAGGTCTGCAGAACTTCTCTTGGGGTATCCCTGCCAGGCCCTGTTTCACAATCAGGGGTGAGGGACCCCTTCAGAGCAGGGCTCTGATACATCAGGCCCACGCCCTTTGGTCTTCAAAGTCAACCAAGACAGCTCTAGTTCCTCCTCCCTGGTGGGGCCTGGGAGCTGCTCGGCAGCAGGCAAGAGAAAGGTAACTTTGCATTTACTGCTCCTATTGTTCTTGTCTGTTGCCCTCTCCCTGTGCAGCATTCTGTCCTCAGCACCTGGCCCACTGCCTGGTACTCTGTAGCTCCATAAATACCTGCTGAATGAATGAGGATGAAGGCTCCTGCAGGAAACAAAAAAAAACATGGAAGAAATGTGGTGCCTGTGGCCCCAGACTTGGCCTCCCTTGCCGAGGCCCCAGGGAGGAGAAGCAGTAAACAAAGATGGCCTTGTGCAGGCCCATTGCCTCGGCCCCTTCATTGTTCATTCTGCAGCCTAGGCCTTGGGGGCGGGGGTGGTAGAGATGTGCTCCTTTGTCCTGCTTCCTGAATTCCTCTCCCTCTGGGTGGAGGTGGAAGCTGCCTCTTTCCTCTCCCACTCTTCCTAATCCTGATGGCTCACCAAAGCCTGGACCTTCTTTGTGAGGGTGCAGAGGAAAGGGTGTCTGTCCATGCTCCGTCTCCCAGTCCTCCATCCTCACTGTTCCCTGCCACACAGATTCAACTCCAGGGAAACTGGGAAACTCAGGCAAGAGTGGGAACCCTAATAACACCCCTCAAAATGTGGGCCTCAGACAGGGCCAAGAACTGTTTGTTCCTGGTCCTTGGAAAGAGCAGGTTCAGATTATGAGGGTGTTTTGAAGTGTTACCTTGATAGAGCACTGTTATGATTGTTGAATCTAATAATTTTAAAAGGGGTCTGAATGAGCAATCAAGCCATGAAAAGGTATGGAGGAAACTTAAATGCATATGACTAAGTGAATGAAGCCAATCTGAAAATGCCACATACTGTATGATTCTAATTATATGACATTCTGGAAAAAAACAAACTGTGGAGACAGTGAAAAGTTCAGTGATTGCCAGAGGTTCGTTAGAGGTAAGGGAGGATGAATAGGCAGAGCGCAAGGGAGTTTCAGGGCAACGAAACCATTCTCTATGACAGTACAGTGATGGGGACATATTACATTTGTTTAAACCCTTAGAATGTGCAGCACCAAGAGTGAACCCTATGGCAGTACAGTGATGGGGACATATTACATTTGTTTAAACCCTTAGAATGTGCAGCACCAAGAGTGAACCCTATTATGATGTGATTATGATATGTCAATGTAGTTGATCAACGGTCACAAATACACTATTCTGGTGAGGGATGTTGATAGCAGGAGAGATGGCGCGTGGGTGGGTCAAGGGGTAGATGGGAAATCTCTACTTTCTGCTCAGTTTTGCTATCAACTTAAAACTGTCTAACAAATAAAAGGGGGTTGCATGTTACATGTCTTTTTTATTACTAGTATTTCATTTTCCTGGTAAATCAGAGCTATGGACTGAATGTTTATGTCCCCTCAAAATCCATACGTTAAAGCCTTAATCCCCAATGTGATGGTATCTGGACTTAGATCATTGAGTTTAGATGAGGTCATGAGCTTGGAGCTCCCATGATGGGATTTGGGCCCTCATAAGAAGATGAGGAGACCAGAGCCTTCTCTCTCTACTATGTGAGGACAGAGCAAGAAGGTAGCTGTCTGCAAGGAAGAGAGTCCCCACCAGACAATGAATCTGCTGGCGCCTTGCTCTTGCACTTTCCAGCCTCCAAAACTGTTAGAAATAAATCTTTCTGTTGATTAAGCCACCCAATCTGTGGTATACTGTTCTAGCAGCCCAAGCTGACTAAAAGAGTTTTCAGTCCATTTATTATAATTTACAAAAGTTTTTGTTCCACAACAAATTAGAGAGGAAAAATTGGTCCTTCATCCCAAATAGTTTGAGAAGCTCTGAACTACACCCACAGCCCGGGTCCAGGAGCCAAAAGTACTGGTCTTGGCACTGAGCCTCAATTTCCTCATCTGCAAGCTGAGGGTGTAGAATGACTGGACCTCGCCAACGTGGCCAGTCAGCAAATGTCTGGGTCTTTTGGAAAATGTGGCCAAACTCAGGCATTTAGGACGGACGTGGACCTTTCCCATAAATCTCATCAACAGGTGGGGTGTTCCAAAGAAAACAAGTCTTGGGGCTATTCTGCCAGCCAGACACAAACATTCATCGGCAAGTTTGCACAAGATAGCTCGTAAGCTTGGGAAAGTCCTACTCTCCGTCCACAGACACACGGATGCACAGCTTTCACGGAAGGTTAAGGCAGAGGAGACATCATTCTAAAGGAGCAGCCTGTGTCCTGGTCCATCCGGTGACAATCTGATAAATGGGGACCAGGTTCTTACACCTCACTGGTGCAGAGACAATGCTTCTAGCCAGCCACAGATTTGAACATTGCCTACTTCACCAGTGAAAACTTATTCCAAATACTCCTCATGGTAATTCATCAACCCTCTGGTATACTTTGGTAACTACATTTGAAATGCTTCACCACCACCTCTGGACTGTGAATTCCTAATGCAAAAGAGGTGCCCTCCCCGTGTACATTCAATTATGTATGCATATATGTATCACATTATTAATGCTTAAGTATTTTAAAGTCTATTACACACAAACAAACTAACAGGGAGATGAATCAACATGACCTCTAAGTTCCCTCTCCAGGCAAATATATATAAAATACTGTAGTAGATACTATAATATATATGGTAATATGTACAATATGGTTTTAACTTTAACATTCCTTAAAGTCCGAGAGTTTTCTGACGTCACCAATACCTTCACATGCTGGGAGTACATGGCACGTGCCCCAGGCTGCAAGGTCAAATCTTCAAAGCTGAGACAGGTCCCCACTTCCTCCTTATATGTGTCAAGCGAGGCCCTGTGTCTTCATGTTCTCCTTTCCTCTTCCAGTTGTTGCTGGCAATGTCCGTTTCCTCGGGATGGCTGGGACCATCTCTGTGACTGCTCCCGCAAGTCTAGAAGCAGACACTGTCCACACTTATGGTGCCCACTTGTCTTCTCTGAGCTTTCATGGCAGGTGGTAAGCTCTGCAATGGCATTTGGAGGTGAGTGGTAAGGCGTTCAGAAGGGAAGATGAGGGGCCAGCCGAGTGGCGCGGTGGGTAAGCACTGGCCTGGGACGCCAGCGGCCCCAGTTCGGTCCCACATATGTGGGTCAGTGACACTGCCCTCAGGAAAAAAAAAAAAAAAGGGAAGATGAAAAGCGATGGAGCTGGGGAGACAAAAAGCCCTCCTAGAGTGGGAAAAAAACCAGAACTCTAGAAAGGTGAGAAAGACCCAGACACACCTGAGTGCGGGAAGGCCAATTCTTATCTCCCCAGCCATGGTGGGGGGGGGGGAATGGGGGATGGGAAGAGCAAATTGGTGGGCTGTGAGCTCCTGGCCTCACCCCAAGCCACTAGGTCAGGGGCAAATAAATAGCCATAAGCAACTGGAGGAAAGCTACTGGCCTGGGCTACATGGCTGATCTGTGGGTGTCAGAGGGCCTGGGTGAGGCATGAGGCTTGTAACCAAGTGGAAACTCTCAAAGAGGGTAGGGGGGCTTGCCCCAAGGAAGTGGGTCAGCCACCAGTGGGCTGCTATAGTGCTGACAGTGAGAACTTCTAAGGAAATGCAAAGGTTGTTTGTTTGCATGGGGAATTCAGTCCCTGGGGATGGGTGGATGAGCACAGAGAAAATGCCATTCTGGGAACCCCCTGTAAACCTTCTCTGTTCTTCTCTGGACCAACACAGCTGGTCCAGGGAAACGGGCCAGACCCCCGTCTCTTCACAGGCCCCCATTCTCCCTTATTTCCAGGTCTGTTTCCACAACTCACTCTCCCCTCAGCTCAGTGCCTCCAAACAGTCCTTCCCTGGCCTCCTCACGCCAGTGCCCCCTCTGGCAAAGTTTGTGGGCTGGGAGCCCGGGGTGTCTGTATTTCCACGAACCAAGCTCGAAGTCTTAGCAACCACTTTTTCATAGAAACAAGAAATGGCAAACTGCTACTATTTGGGAGATTGGGGGATGGTTTTTGGAGATGGGCCGCTGGGGTGTGAATGGCATCTCTACCACGTAACTTCTGAATGACCTTGGGCAAGTTGCTGAACCTCATTTTCCTCATCTGTATAATGGGCACAATCACAGCTCCCACCTTTTAGGCTAGCATGAGGGTGCAATGAGAATGTGTAAAACCCCAGCACAGGGTCTGACCCAGGCGGTGCCCAGCGAAGATAGCAGTCCTCTCCTCTGCAGAGCCTTTGTTTAGTGCCTCACCTCCTTTAGCCCACATCTTGACCTAAATTAATCTCACCTATGCACGTCACCTCTTGAAATGTAAATTAAATTGGCTACTCCAGTTGAAAGCTCTTCCAAGGTGCTTCATTGTCAGCGGATAAGCCAGCCTGAGGCTCCTCCTACCTCTCCCCTCCCTCAGAGCTGCTTTCAGGGCAGCCCTAGTGCTCAGGGGCCTTGCATTGGCCATTCCCTCTGCCTAGAACACTGCCTATTCCTCAAAGTTCATTTTAAATGTCAGTTCCTCAAAAGCCTTCTCCAACCACCTCCTTCCTTCTTAGCACCAATCCCTGATCTGGGTGACTTTACTGATTGATTGCTCATGATCCGACTAGCAAGCAGCTCCATGAAGTCGCTGAGCCAGGCACGGGCTGAATGAACGCAAGATGCATTGTTATCCATGGGAATTTGGCAGCTATGGAGATTAAAGTGGATTGGTGGCCTGCCCAAACCGGACCATCCCTTCTCCAAGTTCCAAACCCTCAGAAAAGTGAAGGGTGGCCACCTCCTCATGCACACAAATGCACCGAGCCCAGAGGTCCAAAGTAAACATTTTTATTCTCAGTTCTGCCTTAGCCATCTCTAGTTTTGCAAGCATGAATAAATGGAATCAACAAGAATCGTCTCCCTAAATGTCTTCCATTACAATCTGTCACTGAAAAAGTGTCCTGTTTTTCTTAAAGAGAGTGTGCTTTCAGGGTGACCTAAGATGAGGCTTGCCGATTTCAGAACCTCAAGGTGAAGCGTCCTGCTTCGTGCCAATTCCCCTCTCACTGAGTGCAAGGCCGCAGGGAGGTATCAATAGCAGCGCAGCCGGTCCGTCCTTCCAGCGACAGAGAACTTGGTGAGGAAGAGAGCCATGACGGGTGAGGGGCAAACACTTATTAGCCCCATGGCTGCCCACACCAGGGCAGGGGACCCTGCAGAAGCAGGAGAGGTGCTGCCTTCACAGCTTCCCGCTTGACATGCCCCCAAAACCAAAGGAGCCAGGAAGAATCTGCTCGTTCCCCCCTTGAACAGCCTTGGTCAGCAGAAAGGGGAGCCAAAGAGTGGGAACAAAATGTCCTCTCAAGTGCCCTCCTTTTTGAGGAGTTTCCAGAAGGGGGGCGCCAATTGCCAGCCCGGAAACGACATGGTGAGAAAGGGGATCCTTCCCCTCCCAGCGAGTGGTCTTCGGCCTTCCAGGGGCCATCTTCCTTCCTTCCTGCTCCTCAGGTCACTGCAGGAGTCTGGCCCCGCCTGTTCACAGAACAGTCTCTCGAATGACACCGATTAGGCTGTGTGGCCGCTCAGCCTCCAATCGCCGGGGCCTCCTCTCGGCTCTGGGCCTCCCTGCCACGATGAAGGTGCTCAGGTCTCCACAGCTCCGCAGGTGCAGCAGGCCGGGTTGTCTCCGCGAAGGCAGCAAGTGGGTCCTGGAAGTGCTGGGCTGCAATGGGGCCATGATCTTTGGGAGAATAAACAGGGTGGGGAGAGGTTCAGCTTCACCAGGAGTGGTCCTGGGATCTGCCTCCTCTGTCCATCCATGTCATGTTTAGTTGCCTTGAGAAACAAAAAAGGGTATTTCCCCAAAGTGGGAGCCCCACTCAAAATTCTAGAGAGGCTTTTAACATAGTGCCACTTTTCTAAAGTCCCTAACAAATTCCCCAAATTTCCTATGGTTTCAACCGTAGACCTGCCTCACTTCACTGATTCATCTATTGCGATGAATCTTGCTTTGTATTTAACATTCTCCTCATCACTTTTTTTTGCAATTTCCCTGTGGTCTAAGCCAGTGATTCTCATTGGGGTCTTCACATTACAGGAGGGGAGGGGAGCCTGTCAGAAACATGGATTCCCATCTTCCCCCCACACCAATTCTGAGTCTGGAGTGGAGCTCAAGCATCTGTACTTTTAACAAGACCCCAGGCGATACTTGATATACTTGAAAAACTGATAACCATTAATCTGGTATTGTGACTGATTAATGAGTTTATAAAATGTCAACCCAAACCAATGATGCTTCCAATTGATCTAACAAGCCTTCAATAAACCACATAATAAACAACATCACAACTAGGCCAATTTACTTGTAAAAACTCTTCAGGATGGTTCCACTCACTGCTAGATCTATTTTTGCGATGTGCCACATACATAACTTTAAATATATCACAATATCACTTGCTTTATAAAAATGGCAAAAATATGGGAAATTCCTCATTGGATTGGGATTGATGAGGAGAGACCCGTCCAGTACATATACATATTTTAAATTTCACAGTCACATCTATATGACCTATAATACGGTTAGCACCTTGGAGAAAACCCAGGTGTTCTATTATCACCAACATCATATAATAATCATTGGGATGACTTTTTGTTTTGTTTGTACCATTCTGAGATTTTTAAGGTCATTCGAAGGTTAAACCCCCAAAGAGATGAGATTTGCTAACATTCGATTATTATTTGTCTTAACGTCTGTCCTTGTTTCTTGACTGAGAAGAAAATTCCAACATTCATAGATGTCAACTATTGTTCTGTATAAGTTTAGGCCCATGATTGGTAAGGACCCTGAGAATCAGCCCATTTCAACTCAGGAATTATTTGTTGGACACTTAATGCACAGAGGTACAGCCAGGTAACATTGTGCACTGATGTCTTCAACAGGCAGCCTGCATACGTGGAGCAACAGAATAAATGCCTCAAAGGTAACTGCTTTTTTAAAAAAAGGTAATTAAAACGGTAGGTTATTAAAGCTGGGACCCATCCCAGTTCTCAATCAGAAGGAAATTCCCTACATTTAGAAATACAGGTGTAGAGACCACCTAGTCCAACCCTTCACTTTAAGATGAGAAACCTGACAGCTAGGTGGTTTCTGTTAGGGGATTGCCTTGTACTTTTTATCCTATGGAAAGGAAAAGGTATTTATGCTTTTCAATCCTATCAGCTTAGGTATCTTACTAAAGATTTCATGGGAATATGAACAGCTCCCAGAATCCTGCCAATATTAAAATTCACGCATGTCTATTATTGTGAAAGGGCTGAAAAAAACATGCCATATCAAGGGAAACTTCCAACATAAGGAATCAAAGGCTGACTGTGCCTCACACTGCCCATACCCCTGGCTTTTAGCTCCAAGCTACTCCCTTTTGTTTTCAGGCCTGCGTCCACATCCTGGAAAAAATGGGTCTTCCTTTGAGCCAAGAACTCTGTGGAAAAGTCATCACACCTGAAAAGAAAGTGCCCTAACTTCCTCTCCCTCCCTTCACAGACCGCTTAACCACATTTCCCTGGATACAGCGGCCATGAACTTACTGTGCCTTGGACAGGAAATCGGAGAAGTCACTTCAGCTGGTATGGAAATGAGTTATCTGACTCACACCAGATATTAAACATAAAACTACCTGTTCTAGGAAACTGGCACTTGTGATGGCTTCCTCCATGTGCTCCTCATCAGACTTCAAAACAGATTTAATGTTTTCTACAAGTTCATGGATGTCCGGGGTCATACTGCAGGAGGACTGCTCCAGGAACCTTGCCACCAGCAGCTTGGTATCTATGTAAGATCTGTAATCTATTAGAGACCGGGGTCTGCATCGCGAAGCTCTGGGTCTCAAACCCCTCCTCAAGGTCACAGCAGCCAGATTCGGTCTTCCCTCAGTCTGAGTTGCAGCTTCACAGCTGAGCACAGGGGCGGCTGTGGGTAAAGACAAACAACACATCCCCATTGGCCATGCTCCTGCATCTGAAACAACAGAGGCCACTAAATGCAGCGTGGAAAGCTTGTGACAAATGCCGACAGCCATGCACATCTTGCTTTTCGTTTTGCAAAAGGGAAAGGGAAACAAAACCAACCACGAGGACAAAAGCTCATTTCCTGACGTGTAGTTCCAATAGGATATGTCCCCAGAATGTTTTATTGTGCCACATAAAACACAACCCCCAAGGTAAAGGCAGATGGTAGAGAGGAGCATCCAGAAGGCAAACCATTATGGGGCATCAGTTTCACGGGGTAATAACCAATATATGGGGATGGGTGGGGCAAACAGACAAAAAGAAAACAAAAAAAAACACCAAAAAACAAAAACAAACAAACAAATGAAACATGGCTGACTGATGAAAGAACGTTCCAAGGCGGGGAGGACGAAGGAGCCACTTAAAGAGAAGGACTGAGGAGAGACAAGACTTGTGGGGTGGATGGAATGTCTGTCCGCTTTGACTGTACCTGTGTCCTAAACATCCTCAGGGGCACTGTGCTGCCTTATATTACCAGTGCTCACACCACGGCTGTGAGGCAGCTCTAGGGCTGACTATTACAGAAAGAGAAGTCTAGGTGCAGAAAAATTACATGTCAATCCGGAAGTCAACAGCAGGTCTGGGCAATCCCCTTCAGGCTCGAATTTCCACAACTACCTACTTCAGCAAGGGCATAAGGACCGGCAGAACATTTCTACACTGGCAAGGGGGTGAGGTGAAACTGGGGCTTGGTCTCCACATGTTCATAAGCCAGCCAGCAGCCTTCCGTGTATCCGGCACTGGAGACTTCAGTCTGTGCAGGCCTGATAAATAGGAATTGAGATATTCAAGGAAGAAAGGAAGTGGGGAGGGGAGAATAGTGGAGGAAGGGGGTCAGCATCCTTTTCCTCTGAAGAAAGGGAGGCATGAGGATCTCTAAACAAGGGTTGGCAGCGGTCCTCCTAGGCTGCCATGTGCATGTCACAGAGAGTTGGCATCTTCCAGGAACACTCCCTAGATGCTCATCTGTGCAGACAGAGTCAGGACTACACACTCAGTCACTTGAAGGCCACTCGGTCCCTTCCACAATGGAGGGCTCCAACAGGGAAACACGCATCATCCTCGCCCCTGCAGCACTGCAGGATGGAAAGGGGTTCTGCAAAGATCTCTCTAAGCTGTGCACACAGCAAAGTTCCTGTTGAAGCCGGCAGGTGGCCAGCTCGAGTCCTCAACTTGCCAGGTAGGGCAGAGACCCGCAGTGCAGAGAAAGGTCTGGGGAGCTGAGGGGCCAGGCTGCCAGCCTGCTGGGGTTGCAGAGGTGCGCACAGTCCCAGGTGGTGGGACGCCTCCCCACTCAGAAGCCACAGCAGAGACAAGAGGGGTGTTCTGTCTGGCTCCCACACGGTCAGTCCAGAGCTGCGGCAAACAACACAGGCTGTCAGAGGGGCGGAACCAGGCTGGAACAGGGCGACACACGGCCCCAGAGAGAGTGGGCTGAGAATATTATCTGCAGAGAGCATGAGGGGAGCATAGGCCCCCTGTGGGAACAGGTCACCGGAAGAAGCCAGTGCTGGTAGGATTACAGGTTTTCATTTTCTTCCTTTGTTTCCTTTATATTTTACAATTTTCTACAATGAAGATGTATTTGGAGACATCCAGGTACTCATATGCCGCAAAGTTATTTAAAATTTTTTAAATTAAAAAGAATTTTTAATTAATTCAGATAATATCTACATATAAACAAACTCAAAGCAGCGAGGGAAGGAAATGGAGTGTGAGTTTCACTCCATCCAAAGTTCTTAAAACAAGGTCAGATTTAAATAACTCAATTTACTCATACACAGTGAAAAGATAACTAATATTAAATTATAGAAGAGGGGATTAGAAAAAAATACATCCCTTTGACTTTTTCCTTGAGAAAGAATGTTTATTCCCACAGGATTGCGAGCGTCTAGAAATGAGAACTAGGTTTGCATTATTTTGTTCATGGAGTACCTACTACAATATCATGTGCAACCAAATGCTTTTGATGAAAATGACTTAAAAAGAGAAAAAAAAGAAACCCTACCAGCCTTAAAAAACAGAAGTATATTCCTAATATGTATGTAGACTATCTATCTTATTTTCCCAAGAACTCTTAACCTCCTTTACGTTCTCTCTTGAACCTGAACCACAGGGCCTGGCGTGGACAGAGCCACCTGCTCTCACCTGACACCTTGAGGCAAATGTGCTCTGCGGGGAGCTTGGGGCCTGACCTCACCTCTCTCCATGGAGCGATGGAGCACAGGGTCACTCTTCGATCTTGTCCTCAGCGGCTGGAGGGCTCTCCAGCTCCTTGTGGGATGTAGCTGGTTTGAGTTGGGTGTTGAAACAGATGCACTTGCTTCTCCAGGTGTGTTAGGAATGTCCCCACCTGATGTTTTTGTTTGTTTGTTTTAAAGAGAAGAAACAAAAATTATTTCACCAGCTGTAGCCTCCAAAATGTCAGGCAGGAAACACCTGTGAGCCCAAACCTGCCGGGGCGAGGATAATGCAGTTAACAACATTTGCTTAGGCTGCTGGCCCAGGAACTTTTTATTTCCCAGCACTATGGGTAAGACTGCCCCTCCAGACCTAAAACAAACATAGACCTTTACATCCAAGAACAAAATAAAGAAGCCCTGCCAAAATGTCAGGTTTTTTTTCCTGAAAGATGCTTAGCATCTTCTCCAGTGAAGCATGCTGGTGCAGCTTCCAGACTGGAAAGCTCCTATCCATCTTATAGTTTCTGACCATTCAGTATGAGCTTGCCTGGGTGGAAGGTAACACCTGCACAGGTGAGGTGGCTGCCCTGCGGGCTGCAGACCAAGTGCAGGCAGAGGAGGTGTCTGCAGGCCAGGCTGTGAAACTCTGAGAGCCAAGTTAAAGAGCCAGTGGCCAGTAAATGAATCAGTGAAACCAGTCCAGAACTGGATACCTTCTGCTCAGGAAAAGAAAATCACATCATTTGTGGGCCTGTGTTGTGGCCTGGGAAACTTTTTTTAAGAAATGGAAGAATTACAAACATACTTAGGAAACAGAATGCCGCTGCATAATTCTGTAGAAGATGGAAGGTTAACAGAAGCCCAGTTCTAAACTGTGCTGCTGAAAAATTACCTCTGTCTAAAATAGCTGAAAGTTGATCCATTATTTATCACCATGTGCAAATGTGTCCTGGTGGGCAACCCTCTGAGCCACGTTAAACCTCTACAGAGAGAGAAAGCTGTAACGATGTTCCCTTAAACTACGAGGATCAACATAAGCTGACACTAGTATTTAATGCAAGACTGGAAATCAGAAATCACTGTGTGTTAAGGCAGCATGACCTGGGCTCCAGGTCATAAATGGCAGCACAACCTCATAGCAAACAACCTGCGTTAAATGAAATGCTTTTTTCCCCTCAAAAGAGCTCATCTTAGTTTCACAGGAGAAAATAAAAACACCGAGAATTGTCAGGTTGTTCATAAAAGACTCTGAGGCTATCCGTGTTTCTGCTCACACGTTAACTCCCACGTATAAGCCCTCAAAGTTGGTGGTATTTTTACACCTGGAAAGGCTGTAACTTGAATCATTTGTTCCAAGAATATCTGGCAAAACATCATACAGCTTATTATCTGACCGTGTTTGAATTCTCTGAATCACAAGTGTGGGCAGCAATGATGGGTTTATTACCTTGAGTCACTGGCATGCACGTCGGTTCCGATGAGCTTGTGGCTGCTTCTGATCCTTCTGGGATTTGGAATGAGGATCCCTGCATCATGGGAAAAAAGAGAGATCTTTGTTGATATACAACTCAAGCATCCTCTGGACTCAATGAACTTAAAAAGATCTGCGAGGCGCAGTCTCCCATTGTCCTCTGTGCTACGTGCTGCTTTTCCTACTTGTGGTCAATACACCGAAGAGGAACTGTATGGACAATACCTGTTCCTGGTCAGTCTGGTTCACCACAGCTTCATAGGGAGGCGGAGGGTCCAGGGGACAGAAGACTTCCACGCCTTTGATTCGTGCTCCGTAGATATGCGGCAGTGGAATGAGGTCAGGACCGACCATCCTAGGAAAAGCATGCTGCATCAGGAAACTCGTTCTACTGTCTGGCCATAAGTGGCTCCTGACATAAGTGGCTCCTGCATGGGGGCCTTTGCCCCTAGAAGTTATCCTTAGGCAAGTGACAACATATAAAATGCAACACCATCATTCCTTTTCAATCCACTAGGCAAAAAGGAAACAACAATCCATAAGAGACTAAAAGCAGATTAGTGGTTGCCAAGGGCTGAGGGTGGGGGGCATGGGAGTGAATGCTTAATGGGCCGGCATCTCCTTGGAGGAGACGAAAATGCTTTAGAACTTGATGGAAGCGATGGTTGCACCATATTGTGAATGCGCTAAATGCCACTTAATCGTACACTTCCAAATGGTTCATTTCATGTTATGTGAACTTCACCTCCAAGAAAACAAAACAAAACAAAGCCAGGGACTGAGGGAAACTCAATTATTTCTTACGTTAGTGTATGACAAGTTTCTTGCATGGGTCCCTAATGTCTGATTCATGGCAGGAACTCACTGCCTGTTAAAAAATATTTGAAAGCATAAACAAATTTGATCAAATAAAGCGAACAACGGCATAGCTCAGAGACAGAGCAGCATACTGCAGAGGAAACACAGAGTGACCCTTAATAAAGGTGCTCATTCAACAAAGATTGATGGAGTGCTTGCTCCATGCCAGGTACTGTGGTTTCTGTCCTGTGGGTGGGTGAGGGACCCTTGATAGCAAAAGAACAAAATCAAAGGAGAAAAACCCACAAGATGTTCTGCCAGTGTCCACAGAAAATTACACACACATGAGCACACACGTTTTCTAGGTAATAAAGAACATAAATTTTTAAATAATTTTAAAAACTACAGGAGGGTACTACGCTAAGTAAAATAAGTCAAACAGAGAAAGATAAATACCATATGATCTCACTTATATATGGAGTCTAAAGAACAAAATAAATGAACAAACAAAAGAGAAACAGACTCATAAGTACAGAGAACAAACTGATGGTTGCTGGATGGGAGGGGATTGGGAGCTGGGTGACAAAGGTGAAGGGATTAGGAAGTACAAATTGGGAGTTGCAAAATAGTCACAGGGATATAAAGCACAGCACAGATAATATAGTCAATACTATTATAATAACTATGTATAGTGCCAGGTGGGAACTACAGTCATCTGGGAAAGGGGATCACTTAGTAAATTATATAAATGTCTAACTACTATGTTATGCACCTAAAACTAATATAAAATAATATTAAATGTTAACTGTAATTGAAAATAAATAAATTTTTAAAAAGTTAACAATACATGGAAGTTTGTGCCTTTTAATGAAACTTCCAGTTATAAAATAAATAAGTCCTGGGAATGTAATATACAGCATGGTGACTATAGTTAATAATACTGTATTGTATGTTTGAAAATTGTTAAAAGAGTAGATCTTAAAAGTTCTCTCACAAGAAAAACTTTTAAACCACATGTGGTGATGGACATTAACTAGACTTATTGTGGTGATCATTTTGCAATACAAATCGAAAATCATTATATTGTACAACTGAAACTGCATTCTATTTCAAATATATCTCAATTTCTAAAAAAAATACAAAGAAGACCAAAAAAAAAAAAAATCCTGTATTCAGGCCATGGAGTATTGGAGAATGAAAAAAATAGCAAAATTTAACATCTATTCTTGAAATGCAAAAAAGGACATAAACTAAAAGAGACTAAACACCGAACAACTCCAGGAATCCCAGACCCTTCCTGGACCTGACCTATGCCTTTTACTTACTGGGCACATGGTGACACAGGTGCTGACCCTGAAGCGGGGAGAGAGACAGGGGGCCCCACTCAACAGCTGAGCACTGGATCAACCCCTAGCGCAGCCCAGATCCACCTCATAGTGGATTTTGAAGCTTGTTAGGAAAGGAAATGGATGAGTTTTGCCATCTTCACCTTTGAGAGACACCCAGGTCAATCTGGTTCCCACTGCCTCCTCTTTAATTTCCTATAGCAGGTAACATCCCCATGGTACAGCCAGGTCTACATTCATGACACAGTTTAGAGGCTCTCCTCACTGACTCCTGGCTCAAGCCAACTTTTGAGAATGGAGGAGTCCCCGGAGTTGTGGAGACAGGGTGTACAGCCCACTCTGGTACTTACCCATCGATTCACAAGTTAGATAACGCATCTTTGGACAGAAGCCTTGACTGCAATCAAGCTTCTGTTTATGACAGTAACTTGAGAAACCCTTTAAGGAGTTACCAATATATGAAGTGGCTGTATTTATAGAAGCTAAATAAATAAACCTCTTCTGAGAGGTCATAATACTTTACAGGAAATGGGGAGCCTCTATTGTGTGAAAACACTTAACAGAACTCATTATGGAAATTTTAAGAAGACATTCATTAATGTTTTGCCTGCCTGCTTACGAGAAAGAAAATTACCAGTTGGAGTTAAACAGCCAGTGTCTACAAAGTTGATTTATACTGAGAAACTAGCAAAGTCTGTGAAACTTAAAAATATCTTTGATAGGGGTGACCGGTTAGCTCAGTTGGTTAGAGCATGGTGCTGGGTGCTGATAACACCAAGGTTGCTGGTTCGATCCCTGCATGGGCCACTGTGAGCTGAGCCCTCCTTAAAAGAGTCAACTATACCATTGTAGCATGAAAGCAATGTGTAACCAATGACCATGGCTGCTCCCCAATAAAAATTTTAAAAAATATTTTATATATATATATATATATATATATATATATATATATATATATATATATATATATATATCTTTGATAGAATATGTATCTAAAGGTGAATAACTTTAGCCATTTTAAAAAGGAAGGTGGGCTGCCCTCCGACATTGGTAGGATTGAGAGTGTTTGCCCTTTGGAAATATGATCTAGCGCTCCAGGTATATATTTAGGCCTGCAGTGTCTTCTTTCTGCAGTGTGTTGCTTTAACACCCTCCCCACCATACCCCACCCCCATTCCTTCTGGAAAGTTCTGAATTAATGCCCTTGAGGAGAAACTTGTCTGTCTTCTTCCATACTGGATTGGGCCACAGGCTGTCTCAGGGCTGGGAGGGACAAATCCAGGGATGCACACAGATCCTTCCAGAGCGGAAATACCCACACTACTAAACATGGTTGTGGACGAGCAGAGAGGAGAAAGGAAAGAGAGCAGGGGAGGTCGGGGGTTGTCTGCAGCACTCTGCTGGACAGCACGACTTTTACGCCCACATGAGTCACTTTCCCTTTCGGCTACCGCAGGAAATTAAATCTGTCTGTTGCCTCCTCTTAGGTCAACCAAGTGCTCATCCACAACCTCAGAAAGCCAAGGAATTCTTCTTGAAGAGGGCATTTCTTTCCCTAGCAATGAAATAATAGGCATTTTTACTGTCCATCCATGTGCCCTCTTTACCCAGCCTGAGACTGGGCTAAGATTTTAGCAAATGTGTCCTAATGTACACAAGGAACATGGGTTTTACTCCTAGGTCACTCTGGCCTCTGTCATTCTTGGCTCATTTCTTAAGAGACTAGGAAAGCTGTCCGGGCCCCTGACGCTTCAAAATTCCAGTACACCACTCCCTAAACTACAGGGAAGCTGAGCTGACCCCCAGGCTGCCCCCAGCCCCACCAGTCCAGCCAGCTGATATCCCCTCTGGCGTTGTGCTCATCTCAACCTCTGCGTAGGCAGTGGACAGGGGATGGCCTGGAGGTGGGGTTTAGGTATGCCTCAGGGGCACAAGTTAAAAAGATAATCCATTGAAAAGAACATTAACAGCATTGGGTGGTAGCTCCCACTGCGACCTGTTTCAAAGTCACGTGGGGCCTGCCCCAAGCATTAGAAAATGGATTTCAAAAAACCCCAACCTGGCATCCAATATTTTTGACAGCTCTCCACATATACCTCAGGGATTTAAAAGTAAAACTTCCTAGCCCCCTGAATATCAAGCTAAAGACATTAGCCTTTCTGTAGAATTTAGAGATTCTTTTTTGGAAGCGTAAATATAGGCTGGCTTATCCTCTAAATTCAGCTTAAAATCACTTGATTCAGGAAGCCAACCTTGATTGGCTGGCTCTTCCTTCAAGCTCTCTGCAGCCCACCCACCAGGTTAGTGGCCCTCTGCCCACTCAAATTCTCTCTTCTGAGTACTGCTGTGATCCTAACAACACTCATTTTGAGTGACCTAGATTGTAGCTCCTTGATATGGAGAGAAGGGGAGTCTAACTCATTCTGAATCTCAGTAACCCAGCACAATGACTAGTAAGCAGCAGATTGGGTAAATGTTTTTTGAATGAATAAATTAAGTTATTCAATAGAGAGTTACAATTCTAGAAGTCACTAGCAATCAGAGGAAGGCAGGTGGATTTCATTCTACAAAAAATAATTCTACAAGCAATAATTCTTAAGCATTAAGAAACAGATGATCAAATTTTGAGCTAGAATTTGAAAAAAGAAAATAAGCATGGTGTCTATTTCTTCTAGACCAGAGAGAAGCAATTAATAATTCATCCCCTTTTAATGGCTGGGAAGAATTTCATGATTTGGGGACCTGCTGATGGTGTTATAATGAACATCGATTTGGCCTCACTGAGCACGTTTCCAGGGCAACCGCAGCTCTCAATCATGTCAAATTACAGCAGTTATCTCACTGGGTGTCAGTTTTCCTAGGAAGCTAATTGAAATTGAAAAAGTATATCCTTAGGTCAAGGTTTGACTTTTCTTTGGTTTCATGCAGTTTATGAGAGAGAGAGAGAGAGAGAGAGAGAGAGAGAGAGAGAGAGAGAGAGAGAGAGAGAGAAACTCCTAAAAATTAACACAATATGTCTATATTTCAGAGAGAAGTCAGAGCACATGCTATGAGTTCTGGAGTCCCTTCAGCCTTCAAAACCAAGAGCACCCCACAGAGAACCTTGGGGCAAGGGTGGGGGTGGGGGGACTTAGGAATGATACCTGCGGTTCATCCGGGGTGTGCACGAATAAAATGTGGCGAAATAGGAAGGGGGAGGCACTGGCGGCACGAAGTCATCAGGGTCTGGGATGCGTCCGTGTTCTTCCACTTCCTCGGCAGAAATCTGGGATTCATCCTAATTAAACAGCACCTCCGTTAGTCAACAGCCTTCGTACAACGGCTGGCGGAGAAAAGCCACGGATTACACAGAAAGGCCGTGGGCTGGCTCAGTAGAAACACAGCCACGGTGCCACTTGGCAGGGACTTACGCTGCAGGATCTTCTGGCTGCAAATATCTGGAGGTAGCGAAGGGCGGCTGCCACCAAGCAGACGGTGGTGGTCAGGGCATTCAAGGCACACAAGGCGAAAAGGACTTTCTAGGACAAGGAAACAAGGACACCACTGAGTATTTCGAAGCACGTGACTGGAATGCAATAGAAAAGCTTTTTTAAATAATCATAATACTACTGTCCCAATAAGACAATCCTCATGAGAAAATGCACACGGTAAGTGCTGAAGGAAATGCTGGTGATTATTATCACTGTCCTACAACAGTGAGTCCTTCTGAATTGGCAAAACTTGTCTTAGAAATTTCCTGTCCCCGAAAGACCAGATACTACAATATTTCTTTCTGCAAGCATCAGAATGCTGTCTGGAAACATTCCTTCCAGAAGAGCAATGAGTTTCTGTTCCGAAGTTGCTGTCCCCAGTGACATCAGTTCCCAGCCTTTCCCCACCCACGGCCCTGCACCAGGCCAACTTGCTGCTTAATTTGTGGCCACTGATTCTATTTCAGGAGCTCTTGGCAGAGCTGCCGGGGGCACACAACTAGGACAACGGAGGGGGCAGGCTGCCCGAGTGTAAACAGGGCTTTACTCTTATAAACACACATCTCAAAATAGCAGCAAAGGCAATTCCAAAAGTTTCTGTTGCCACAGTCCTGGCTCCTTAGCGGGGATTTCCCCAAGCTCAGTCCTGGCTCAGAAAGTTTGGGGGTGACTCAGCTACCAAAAATCCAGAAGCCAAAGAAAAAAGGCCATTTTTACATCCTGCAGAATCCAGAGAGCTGGCAGCCTCTCTCTCTGCTTAGAGATTGCTCCTCCCCACAAAAAAACAAACCCAAAACAAAGATCTAAAGAAAGCCACCAGTGGCAGACTATCCAAAAGCTAAGAAAGACCTCAGGATTCACCAACCCATCTTGTCACACTGGGCTAATGCGCCTTACATCAGGACACAATTTTCATCCAATTCCCTAATAAAAGTTAATTTTGCATGTCTCTTCAACTGGGATCATTTGTTTTTAATCTCTTTTACTTAATATAGTTGCTGCATTTAAACAAGAAGAGCTTGAATTTCTTCTGTATTTTCTGGCCAATCTCTCTCCTTAGTCTGTGTCCCAGAATGGCAGAGCTCATTTACACCAACAAAGGAGCATCAGAACAATGACAAATAGGCATGCAAGGTTTTGCTAAAAGTTACATCATATATGTGTAGCTACATTATACATGTGTATACATATGTATATGTGTGTATAAAAACATGCATACATATGTAATGTACATTTAGGCTCCTTTACATTTTTTCCTATCTTATAATTCTTGAACACAAAGAAAGCCACCCATATATAATTTTAGAGACACACAATAATCGATGGCTCTTTCTGGGTTCAATTCCGTCTCTGGGTCCCTGATGAAGGGTCACTCATGTCTGCTTTCAGCAGTGTAACTATTTGAGGGAGGTCACAGGGTAGGGACATTTCAAGTAACTTTGCCATCTCTGGGGACCCTGTGGTGTATCTATTGCTGGGATGTATTTGAGGTACCTTAAGTAGGAGATGAACCGCGCTACAAGGCTGAACCGGGAAGAGTTTCAAGGCATTTTCTTTGTCTGTGCATTTGGCTGGTTGAAATTCTTCACAACAGAAGCAAATCTTGCCTTCACCTAAGTCCACCTTAAGTGGGGGAGGCAGAACAATAATTTAATTATTAAGAAAAAAAATACACAGGCTACACAGGCTACAACACTCCTACAGAATGAGATATGTGTCTGTATCAGGGTAGGCTAGAGTATGCTGGGGTAGCAACCAGCCCCCAAATCCCAGTGGCTTAACCAACCAAGGCTGCATGTCCACTACAGGTCAGCAGGGGACTCTGCTCATCCTATTCCCTTAGAGAACCATCTCAGGATTGATCATCACTATGCCAGAGAGATGGAGAATACAAGATGAATCATACACTGACACTTAAAGTCAACTTGCTAGATAAAATGCAGGGTGCCCAGTTAAACTTGAATTCACATAAATGACAGGTCATTTTTTAGTATATGTCCCAAATATTGCATGAGACATGTTTATAGGGAAAAAAAAAAAAACTATCAGCAGTTTATTTGAAATTCAAATTTAATTGAGTGTCCTGTATTTTCATTGGCTAAATCTGGTAACCCTAACTTAAATCTTTCTTCCTCTTGGAAATGACACTTATCACTTTAGCTCCCATATCATTTCCAAAGTCAGTCAAAAGGTCCCACCAGACTTCAAGAGGGCAAGAAAGCTCAATCTAACATGTGCCTGTAAGCAGCACAGGGTATATTTGGTGTACAGTAGCCATAAGCCATGCAGGCTTAAAGAGATATCTTAGTTCACACCTTCCATGCTTCCTTTAGTGAAGTGATAACTGATGAGTAATCTCATCTATATTTTAGTGAGATGTTCTGCAACATCTTTTGGTCACTTTTCCAAGTTTCCCTTGAGTCAAGTTTTGAAAATATGTATCACCTGATTATGGCTCATAAGACCCATAATCTAGAGGCAGAGGTTTGTTCTTACTTGCTCTGCTGCTTGAGCTATTGAAGTTGACTATCCTCTCTTGGCTGAAATGGAAGGCCACACCTCTTTCACACCTGTTATTAACCAGGCAGCTTTGACTTCACTAGCTGCAAATTTCTGGAGGAATCTTTAAGAATGACTGAACAGCTACAATGTTTTCATTACTAAACAGAAAAAAACAACTGTTTTTTCTTATTGAAGTAAGATTTTTTACAATCTAGTCTTAGTAATAAATTTCATGGTATTTTTTCCAAATTAGGAGAAAATTTAGTTTTTTATAACACAAGTTGATTAGGAAGCTAAAAAAAGTAATAATAATTCCACTACCAGAGTACACAACATTTTTTGGCTTGGTTGTAGCTTTTCTTCTTTTTTTGAGATAGAACACACACACACACACACACACACACACACACACAATTTACATACACAAAGCTAAGCATACCATTCAAAGAATTCTGAGCAATGCATACACCTGTGTAAGCCAAACCCTATGAACATGAGAACATTGTCATCACAGGAGTACATTTCTTCATGCCACTCCCCGTCGATCCCTGCCCATACCCTCCTGGACACAACCACTGTTTTGATTTTTTTCTACATAGATTAGTTTTGCCTCTTCCAGAATTCCAAGGAGTCTGTAACATTTTTTATTCCTTGTCCTTAAACCACACTGAAAGGGATGCATTATTACATCAAACACTAATGAACAGATTTTGATATAAATTCTGCCTCTGATACAAAGAATTACAACTAGAGTTGCCTCAGCGGATGCTATAATTTAGCAATTCATCCCCATTTGGTCTCTGTCCTTTCCTGATTTGTTCACGGGAATTATCTCAATAATGTCCCCAAACCCAGATCCACCGCCCCCCTCCCCCGACACACACACACAAGGGCAGAAGGCTGTTTGTATTTGAATTTTTCTTCCATCATCTTACATTTCTGAAGATATATCCTGCTGCTAATATCTATACTAGATTAGTGCCTTCTGAAGGAAAACTACTGTGCCCTTTCAGACAGGATTTCTCTCCACAGGGTCTAGGCTAGGGGGAGCTTTTCTTTTCTCCCAGAGATCACTGGCTTCCTCTTGACCTGCCTTCCATAATTAATAAGAGTCCCTACATTGGGCTAAATTCAGCAGGTAAATAGTACTCCCAGGGGGCTTCCTCCTTTAAAATCTGCAGGTGAGAACTGACTGTTTCTATACTTACAGCACTATGTAGTAGTAACGAATACGCAGCTAACAGAGATGATACATTCTGCACATGGCTCTTCTCCCCAAACAGGCACCAAATTCACTTTTTCCAGCATGATGCAGGGCAATTTCTATTTCTTATACTTGTGTAAGCCTCAAGATCTTACCTGAAGATTCTACCTCCCTCAGGTAAGATGAGGCATCATCTTACAAAGTACTCCCTTCCCACAACCAGTCCATTCTTGATACAAGAATTAAGTGGAAAACCAGGCCTGTGTGCATTGCACACCCATGGATACATTAGTCACACAGCACCAGACATCCAAACAGACAGAAACCTATGGGGTGAGCCAGTCTGGGTGGCAAAATTTTCCAGATGAGTGAAGGTTAATCTCTTTAAAGAAGACGATTTGAAAGTTTAATGATCATGCAAATGATAATGAATATCCATTGGTGTGCCCAGCCCATACAAAAAGCCCTGAGGCTCTGTACAAAATGAGTCCAGGCAAATGTGCCTTCTGTGTTCAGTGTTCTTCCTGTTCCTGATCCCTTATCTCCCTTCTTAATCCCATCTCTGCTCAGTTTCTAAAAACTAATTCTAGGGCCAGCCAAGTGGTGCGGTGGTTAAGTGCTGGCTTGGGAAGCCAGCGGCCTTGGTTCAGGTCCCACATCTGAGAGCCAGTGACACTGCCCTCAAAAAACAAAAAAAATTAATTCTAACTTCTCGCCAATCTCTTTAACCTACCTGCAAACAAATCTGTTCAAGTCTCCCCAATCCTAAATGAAAAACATTCATCCTTCAATCTTGACACTATTACCCAAAGCTGTCATCCTCTCTTTCCTCCTACCATCACCCAGTATTTTGACTCTCAACCCTAGAATCTTCTGGGAAGCTTTAAAAAGAAATGGTGATGCCATCTTTAGCAATGCAGGAACTGCAAACTAAAGTAAGGATGAGATCACTCCCCTTCAGCCCCATCAGAGTGGCAAAAAATTAAAGAGAGAGAAACACTTGTTGCTGGTGGAAGGTCACTGGTAGAAATGTGAGTTGGAGCCCTTTATTAAAGGAACTGGCAATACATTCTAAATTAAAAATACGTATTCCCCAGCCACTTTGGAAAACCATTTAGTAGTTTTTTATAAAGTTAGATATGCAATTGCCACATGCCTTGGTAGTTCTACTGGTATGTATTTACTTAAGAGAAATAAAAACAGGCCCCCCCCAAAAAAAAAACTTATCCAAAACTATCGCCCATAATTCCTCCAAACTGGAAATACAAATGTCCATCTCCAAGAGAATGGATAAAACAAATTGTAGTATTTTTGAACAGTGAACTACTGCACTGCCAAAAAACAAACAAACAAAAGCATACAACTGATATAACACAAAAACAAAAACATGGATGAATCTCAAAAACTTGATGTTAAGCAAAATAAGTCAGACACAAAAAGGTACATATCACATGACTCCATTTATGTGAAGGTCAAGAAAAGGCAAAACTAAACTGTGGGGAAAGAAACCGGAACAATGGTTGCCTATGGCAGAATAGAGACTGCCTGAGAGGAAACGTCGGAGGACTTTCTAAAGTGCTGCAAATGTTCTAGATCTTGTTTTGGAGTGTACACGTGAGTGTATTTGCCAAGATGAAAATACACATTTGTGAAAATTCAATGAATTGCACCCTGAAGATGTGTGCATTTCACTGTTTGTAAATTTTCTCTCCATTAAAAAAAAAAAATGAATAGTCATCAAATGGTTGAGTGTGTAACCAAAAATGAGACAAGCAGAACAATCCCTGTCCCAGGAAGTGACTCCACATGTGGGATGGTATTTTAGCAGCCTCGTTTCTAGTGGACAAAACCTAAATCACAACAGACCAAAAAGAAAAGAGACCTAACCTGTAAAGAAATATAGGGTGTTACATCTGTGTCTACTGTATCTCTAAATGAGTAAAAACAATATGCAGGGAAGCAAATACAACATATACCATTTTTAAAAAATAAATTACAAATAACCCCACCCCACACACATTTAAGTAAGATTATATGAGCATAGAACATGAAAGAAAACTTTGCAGCTTGTTACCATTGATTTGGGGTGACTGACGTGGGTGAAGAGGGAAAGAAGAAAGGAGAGCCCAAAAGACTTAATCTGTCAAATAACCTCCCTAATGAAAAACAATTGTGGTATATGGTCCTGTTGAGGGAAAATTATGTGTTTTCATGCATAAAAAGATGCAGAAGAAAAATCATCAGGTAGTTAACTATGCTATCCCAGGAACAGCAAAATGTCAAATGATTTTAAAATTATATATATATATATATATATATATATATATATATATATATATCCAAATTTTTACAATTATATAATCAGAAATAATCACAGAGTTGGTTTTGTGGGGGGAAATTTTTTAAATTAAAAATACACTTAAGAGCCGGCCGATTGGCGCAGTGGTTAAGCATTGGCTTGGGAAGCCAGCGGCCCCGGTTCAGGTCCCACATGTGAGGGCCAGTGACACTGCCCTCAAAAAAAAAAAAATACATTTAAAACTTTAAAACAACAACAACAATTCATGTTCAGGCCCCCCTCTAGGGCAATTACGAATCTCTGGATGTAGGACCCAAGCTTCTCCAAAGGCTGTGATAAAATCCTGGGAGTCCCCCCAGGTTATTCTAACAGGCACCCTGGGTAGAAAACCACAGAATGTCTCAGAAAAGTCAACTACGAGTGTATATACATTTAACCCCTGTAATCTGGCTTCTTTTTTCTCCAGAGCTAACCACTAGGCAACATCAGCACTGTTCTCCCAATCCTCTGTTCTCTTGGTTTCTACCCAGTCCCTGTATTTATGCATTGTTGAAGGTCCATCTCAAATAGATCCATTTCAGGTAGCCTTCCCCATCTTCCCACGGGTACAGCCCTTCTGTTGCACCCCTTACACTGGGTCTCACTCACAGTTTACCTTGCTCTGCAGTTGGGTGTTTATTCAGTCCTTCCACCAACAATGATCAAGCATTTGCCATGTGTGTCCGACTCCTCTTGCTACATAATAAACTTCTAGGTGAGAAACAATACCTGACTTTTCTTTCTACTCTCTGCAGCCTTTAACACAGTGTCTTGCATATAATAGATGCCATAATTTTGCCCAATTGTCTTTCAGTATATTATGACTTTTCACTTCCAGCCTGGGTCTACTCTCTTTGCCCCTTCTAATTTGCTATGGGATTAGTAATTGGAAAACCAAGCTTTGTTCAAAACTTTTTTTCTGGGAACTCTCTGTATATGAAAGAGTGTTTAGGGGGCTGCTAACAACTCCCATGATAATAGAGAACCAGATACTGTCCTTAGGGAGAGTCTAGCCTGGAAGAAAAGAGAATACAGGTATATAAATATCTTTAGTACCCTTCCCCCCCCAAAAAACAAAAGGATAAATTCCTAAGAAATACCCAGATAGTACATTCTGGAAGATTATCTTCTGTGGGGATTAGGCACTATTTCTTGAAAGAGATAATCTAGGAATTGGGGCTTCAAAAGACTGCTAACACTTGGGTGAACACGGAAGTAAGGGCTAGGGAATTCCGCAGGGAGACAGCATTGTTGGAAATAAGAAAGTAGGGCAGGAGCCTGGGTAATGACACGCAGGTTTTGGCTCAATTACAGGGAGTATAAACTGTGGCAATGAGAGGGTGGGATGAGGGCGAATGGCAGAGAGCCTGAAAAACCAGAAAAGGTTGTGATCTTGTGACTCCATAACCTAAGGTTATTAAGTAATGAAATGACAAAAATCCAAAAATTTGTAAAGCATTGATAAAAAAGAGCAACAGTCCCTGAGGAGTTTTCCTGTTTGGGAAAGTCATGAGTTTCACTGCAAGGGCTTTATCCCAGCCTTTGGAGAAAAGCGGCCGCCTTCTCTGCTGACATCCCGCCAGCTTCCAAAGGGTGAGATTGCCTTGCAACCAAGTTCCAAATAGATGGAATTCACTACAACTCCTAAAAAGTCCTTTTTCTTTTGGCTTTGTGCCACAGGGAGATATCTGTTACTAAGAAGCCCTTTAAAAAGGTTTGGAGATAGCCAGCAATTGCACTTCTGAGTATATACCCCAAAGAATTAAAAGCAGGGTCTCATGTAGATATGTGTAAACCCCTTTTCATAGCAATATTATTCACAATAGCCAATAGGAAAATGCAACGCAATCGTCCATTGATAGATGAATGGATAAACAAAATGTGTCATATACATATAATAGAATATTATTCAGCCTTAAAAAGGAAAGAAATTCTGACACATGCTACAGCATGTACTTTAAGGACATTATGCTAAGAGAAATAAGCGAGTCACACACACACACACACACACACACACACACACACACACACACAGACCTGTATGATTCCACTTATATGCAATACCTAGGGTAGTCAAATTCACAGAGTCAGAAAGTAGAAGAAGGGTTGTCAGGGGCTGGGGGATGCGGGAATGGAGTTGTTTAATATGTACAGAGTTTCAGTTTTGCAAGATGAAAAGAGTTCTGGAGATTGGTTGTGCAACAATGTAAATGTACTTAGTACTTCTGAACGGTTACAATGGTAACCGTTATTGTATTAGGCCACAATTAAAACTTAGAAAAAAATTAAGAGGTGATACAGGACCACCACCTCTTCTACACAATTCTAAATTCCAAAAAGCTCTGAAAACCGGAAGTTTCCATTTCACCTGCTGGGTGCCACAGAATAAATAGTATATGTAGCACATTTATCTTCTGAAAGTCGAAAGAACTTGGAATGCTCAAACATACCTGGTCTCCAAAGGTTGTGGATACAGGACTGCTGACCTCAATTCTGATAATATTCATTTTTCCTTTTTAGATAAGAGCAAACAGATATTGTGGACACCTAGTGCATCCATTCACTAACTAATGGTGCTTTGTATTACTGTGGTTCTGGAGTTCTGTGGGGTGGCCCCTGCTTTGGAAAAAAAATAACTTCCTTTCAGTGACTTCAGGTTTCACTTTAGGACACAACCTGGTGCTGGATTTTGCCAGCCACATGTTGGCACCCCCGGAACGCCAGACAGACAGGGCGGACCCCAGTACTCAATGATTTGGGGACTGCTTACCAGATCACACCTGGGCACACTGGACACAAACTGGGCCCCTTGGCAGCCTAGGATAAATCCAGCTAAATTTAAGAGGACACACACCACTGAGAGCAGCACAAAGAGGTTTACCTGAAATGGCAAGAAAATGGTAGTTAGAAAAAGATGAGAGTTTAATTCAGAAAGAGTTCTGTCTCAATAAAACAAATTAGCATTCTCGTCCTAGATGAAACCTTTTTCTAAAAGTCAGAACCATGTTTTTGTGTCCAAACATTTTTTTTCCACTTTTTAAAATGTTTTAAATGTGCTCAGAAATGCCATTTACTTTCAAATCTTCTCAATAATTTCAAGTCCCTATTTTTTTTCCCTCTTTGCAAATAAGGGAGTTCGGACTCCCTATCCTTTATCTTTTACATTAAACCATGGCTATTTCCTCCTTGAGCCATTATTATTTATTTCTGAGTTTTGCAGGATCAAAGGTAAATAGACAAATGGAGAATTCTAGAATATAAGCAAAACCCAGGGAAGGCAGGGAGCTCAGAGTCATTCATTACTAGACAGAAATCATGGTAGACAAGTGAAAATAAAGATGAATTTTTATTTCAGTTCTGAACAGTTTAGGTACTAAAGAATAAGTATACAGTGTTCTTCCATGTACTTGTCCCCAAAGTTACCGAAATAATTAAGAATTGACAGAAATCAACTCAGAAGCCAGGATTGACTTGGTGCAAATTAGAGACTACTAATGCTTTTCAACTTGAGAACTATGATTTCTACCAAAATCAAACCTTATCACTAATGCACAAGCAAATATACAATATTGGTATTAGAACTATGCAACATTTCAGGTAGCTGATATGTCAGAATTGGCTGGTAAATGAGTTCATACATCAGCTCTTATGTAGAAAGCTTGTTCTTTATGGTTAGTATTCCAAGGAGCTTCAAAGCATTTCCCCACGCCCAGGTTATGAATCAATATTTAATATCACATGATGCCTCTTTTCCTAAGAGGAATTCTTTCTTTCTCTCCAGGAGGAGTCTGACTCCTGCCTCTCTCCCTTTTCTGTTAATGTGTAAAAGGGCTATGCTCTCTGTGGTCCAATCTTGGGGAAAATGCTGTTGGCAGCTGCCGTGTTACTTTCCCAGGCTGGATTCCTCACTGTCTGTAGGACTTGACTTACACAGCATGTACATATGGCCCCTCTTGCCCTGTGCTATTCATGATCACGCCAAAGCTTTTTGCAAAATGAGATTGCGTATCTGCACAAGACAGAGCAGGGTCTTCTCGCATGGGCTTCTACGCATTGGCAGCTGCTACTCAAAGACGCCTTATGTATCTGGAATCTTCACACCAGCGACACCGTGATTGTTACTGTGGGGAAGTCTTGCCCTTCCCTTTGGAAATTGTCTTTGAATGCAATATCAGATGCCTTAAAAAGAAAGCGCGGTTACAATCCTTACACTCATCAGCATACCACTAATCTTCATAACGAAAACTTAGCAGCATCAGAAATAGAATGGGTGAGGGCTGGCCGAGTGGCGCATTGGTTACGAGCTGGTTTTGGTATGCCAGCGGCCCCGGTTCGGATCCCACATATGAGGGCCAGTGACACTGCCCTCCACAGCTAACAACAGCTCCACCTGGAGCTGGGCGGGGCTGTGCGAGCCCTGGCGACAGTGTAGGCTGCAGCTCCTGCTGCAGTGGGCTGCCATAGGCTACAGTGAGTGGTCGGCAGCCAGCGTGAGCGGCTGGCAGCCAGCGTGAGCTGCCAATAGCCACGGTGAGTGACATCCAGAGGCCGGCGACCAATCTGCCTCATCCGGAAAGAGCGCAGTGACGATGCCAACATAGGCCAGTGAAGCAACATCCTCCACAACTAGACTGAAGAACAAAGGGACAGCAACTTGTCTGTTCCCCTTTCCCAATTCCCCAACTTTGTTCCCCTCCCCCAATTCCCCAATAAAATCTTAAAAAAAAAAAATGTTAGCAACATCCTTACAACAAGTCTGGGTACATAATTGTCAGACTTTGTATATTGTGACTACCAAGTTGTATTTAAAAAAAAAAGAAAAAGAAAAAGAAATAGAATGGGTGAGAGGCAATTACCCAACCCTAACCCCTAAACCTCTTCATTAAAATATTAAATCCACCCCATAAAGGACACCATGAGGAAAATCAATAGGCAAGCCCCAAGCTGGGAGAAATATGTTCACGCATATGTTAAACAAAGATTCTTTTTTCAGAATATACAAATAACTCAATTCAATAATAAAAAGACAAACAACCCAAATTGAAAACTGGGCAAAAGAATTGAACATATATTTCACAAAAGAAGATACACGGATGGCCATGTAGCACACGAAAAGGTATTGACATCATTAGTCATCATGGATGCAAATTAAAACCACAAGGAGGGCCGGCCGAGTGGCGCGGTGGTTAAGCGCTGGCTTCGGAAGCCAGCGGCCCCGGTTCGGTCCCACATATGAGGGCCAGTGACACTGCCCTCAAAAAAAAAAAAAAAAAAAAAAACACAAGGAAACGCCACTTCACAACAACAATTCTTTACAAGAATGGTTAAAATGTAAATTCTTGTAAATTCTTTACAAGAATGGTTAATTCTTTACAAGAATGGTTAAATAATGGTTAAAATTAACCATTCTTTACAAGAATGGTTAAAATTAAAAAGGCTGACCACAGCAAGTGTTGGTGAGGATGAGGAGCCCCTGGACCCCCAGACATCGCTTATCCAGGTGTAAAATGGGACTGCCACTTTAGAAAACTGTCTTTCAGTTTCTTAAAAATTAAATATAAATCAACTATGCAGAGAAATCCCAAATAACTTAGGGCAGAGATACTCTGCCCTCAACTCCCTACTCCTTAAGTATGGGCTGCACAAGGTGAGTTCCTTCCAGAGAATTCAGCATGAAAAGAGGAAGAAGAGAAACTTTCTAGTCGGGAAACATAGCCGGTAAGTCACTGATGGCATGTGCCCTTGGAATGAGATGACGAAAATGGCATGTTAGGGGTCAGCTGAGTGGCGCGGTGGTTAAGCGCTGGCTTGGGAAGCCAGCGGCCCCGGTTCGGTCCCATATATGAGGGCCAGTGACACTGCCCTCAAAAAAAAAAGGAAATGGCATTTTATCTCTGGTGGTCTTCCTCACCCGATACCCATAAGTCTAATCATGAGAAACCCAGCAGACAATCCCAGCTGAGGCACGTTCTACAAAACACCTAACAAGTACTCCTCAAAACAGTCAATGTCATGTCATAAAAAACAAGAAACGTCTGAGAAAGAGTCACAGCCAAGAAAAGCCTAAGCAGACATAACAACTAAATGTAATGTGGTGTCCTAGGATGGGGTCATGGACAGAAAAAGGATATTAGGTAAAAACTAAGGAAACCTGAAGAGTATAGCTTCAATATTCTTTCAATATTGAGACAAATGTGCCATACTAATTAATGCAAGATGTCCATAACAGGCAAAATGGGGTGTGAGGTGTATAGAGCCATGCTGTACTATCTTTGCTATATTTCTGTAAATCTAAAACTATTCTAACATAAAAATTTTATTTAAAAAATCTGAATATACACCTACTCAGTGACCTACAATTCCATTCCTAGGAACCCAGAGACATAAGTGCAATTGTTCACCAAAGGACATATAGGAGAATATTTATACCAGCTTTATTCATATTAGACCCAAAATGAAGAGAACTCAAGTATCCAACACCAGGAGAATAAATAAACAAATTGTGGTATTTCCAAACAGTGGACTACTTCCAGCAATAAAAAAGGAATAAACAACTGAT
Organism: Aselliscus stoliczkanus; assembly: GCA_033961575.1. NCBI lineage: Eukaryota > Metazoa > Chordata > Mammalia > Chiroptera > Hipposideridae > Aselliscus > Aselliscus stoliczkanus. Next base: position 162,597,766 of record CM066728.1, read on the forward strand.
GCACAACAGGAAGTACCAAGACATTAGATTGAGTAAAACAAGCCAGATACTGTCTGATTCCACTTACATAATGTTCAAGAACAGACAAAACAGCATGGTGATAGGAATCGGAAGAGTGGTTGCCTGTTTTTATAAAAGAGGTGTGGAATGAGGCAATTGACTTGGAAGAGATTAGGGAATTCTCTGGAGTGATAAAAACATTCTATATCTTCCATTGGATATTGGCTACCTGGGTGTATCCAACTGTCAAAACTTAGCTAACTGAACACTTAGATCTGGGATTTACATAAATTATATATGTAATTTTTATTTATTTAGTAAAGTAAGAAAGAAACTCCTGAGTCCAGGGCAGATGTGTGAGATCATACAGTGAATGGGGCAACTTATAAAATGTCAGAACCACAAACAAGGTGATTCCCATGGATTTGCCATCTGGGAGTCTTCACTCCTGTCCTGCACTGGAGGGTCTGCCCATGAGAAGCCAGGATCAAAGCACCAGAACCCCACTCTTGCAAACCCCAGAATGAGTACTTAAGCCGAGGCATATAGGCTGTGGAAAACATCACCACGTGCTGTTCCCCAAATTTATTCATGAATATGGCTCTTTGATTATATTATTAAAATCCTGTCCAAACTGATTGGCCAAATGGTCACCCGAAATACTCTAGTGTGGACATGGGGGTTATTAGGATACCAAGCATATGTCTCCCAGAGGTTGGATCAAGTTCAGGGGTACAAAATATTAGGGTAATAAGGGACCCATTTAGGATTTACAGGGACTTTCAGTATGGACCGCTCTGGCTTTAACCTAGTTATAATGGTAAAACTTCCAAGACCCAATTTTCCATTCCAAACATCACCGGATGGCGTCCCCTCAAACAGAAGACCGTGAAACATCACCTACTAATGAAAAACATGATAGTGACAAAGCCCACTTGGCTATATCTGGAAAGGGGAAGGATTGCTTATGTTGCTTATATTGTCATCATTCTTTCCTTTAGAAAAATCATTGCAGGGGTGACCAGATAGCTCCATTGGTTAGAGCGTGGTGCTGATGACACCAAGGTTGCTGGTTCGATCCCCGCATGGGCCATTGTGGGCTGTGCCCTCCCTAAAAGAGTCAACTATGCCATTGTAGCATGAAAGCAATGTGTAACCAATGGCCATGTCTGTTCCACAGTAAAAATTTTTAAAAAATCATTGCAGTGATATATTTCTCTTTGTGAAAAGCACCTAATTGTGAAAGTAGGAGACCAGGTTCAAATTCAGCCTTTCCCACTTGTTTGCTGTGATATCCTAGGCAACCTCTGTGAGACTAACTTTTCTCATCTGTTACATGGATCTATCTTTCAATCTACCTCACAAGATAATTGAGAGACTCACACAAAATTATGTACATGGAAGCTCTTTGTAAAGTGCAAAGTGCTATGTAAGAAGTTGCATTATTATTAACAATAGGCATTTCCTCTTCGGGGGAGTAGTTTTGCTATTACAAAGTGAATTTCACCAAGTCTGGTATCAGCATTTTGTTTTTACATTTGTGACAGCTGGAAAGGGTACACTATTGTAAGAATAATGTGCAGGAATATTGTTTCCAAAACTTCTCCAAAAAGAATTCTTTCTACAGTCTGCTTTAAGAACTCACTCCATGCTTCTGTTCAATTTATCATTTTAAACCTATTCATTTTTAAACTACTCTACCTTCACACTCTTCACTACCCTGCTCTCTTCCCAGGGAGGCATATTAACAGGGCTCCTTTGCCCTCTGGCCTCTGGTTAGGTTCAACCATTGGGGAGCCCTGATAGACGATGTAAGGGAACAAGGAGGAATGAGGTTGGTGTAGTTATATTCCTGGTTCTTTCTCTGCAGCCTCAGGCTGGCTGTGTCCCTCTGTGGAAAGCCACAGGGGCTCTCAAGGGGTCCTCTGTAATGATTCCAACTTCCAGATTCTGCTTCCCCTTCTCTCATCAGGCCTGGGGAGAGGAACAGCGCCACTGTTGCCCACACCCTGCACATACTTTTGTCAACAGGCCCTATATTAACCTCTCGTCAAGTTATCATTTTATTGTGTCATCTGTGTCCTGCTGGGACCTTGACTGATACAACTTCTCTATAAAACTTTTTCTTATCTGTAACCTAAATTTTTCCTACTCTTTGAACCCAGTTCCTATTGCTCTCACTTCAAATTTATCATCACCTACCCAGGGAGATGAATACCATGAGTTACAGTTCCTGAATTCTACCAAAGCCAATTCATCATTGGGATTTACCATCAAAAAAAACCAGAAAAGCCCAGAGCTGATGGAGAAATGTCTTCCTGGAACTTGTATGTTAGACACAAAAGACAGTGGGATCAAAAAAGTAGAGGGCTTGCCCCACTGAGCTCTATGGCTTTTAAGGGTAAGATGCAAAATCCATCAATTTAAATGTGAGAAGCAAAATCCACGGTCCAAAGAGCAGGTCCTCTCAGAAAGACTAGCAATGTGAGTTAAGCCTTTCATGCTTTGGGTTTTATTATTACTAACTTGAATCATGGGTATTTTATATTATACTTATATACCAGGTAGCTTGATGTGAAAGGTATTATGTTTTCAAGTCTATATTTGGAATTCACCTCAACTCAGATCTCTTGCAATTGTGCCTTCATATTTTAATTAAATGACCCCCAAAAAAAGATTATTTGGGGAACCTTATTCTATCAAGAAGAAACATTACTTTCAATGTGCCTGTTCCTACATGCTAAATGCCTCTCATAATCTCCACCACATAATATCGTTAAATAATTATGCCTATCGCAGCTTGGTATTGTTGAATGTTTTTTTTTGATATAGACTTCCTCCTCTATTTAGGTTGACCTTTCCCTACTGCCTAAGGATTTTTATTTTGCTTCTTACTTTCCTGCTGCTCTAAGCTCAAGATGCAAACAAAACTCAACTATGCATGCTTAAATAAATAGTTCCAGTAACTGTGTGAAGGTAGAATAGTTTAAAAATGAACAGGTTTAAAACGGTAAATTGAACATAAGCATTTAGTTCTACTAAACCCTGAAAACTCATTAAAGTGGCAGTTAAGGAAAAAAATTAAATGGAGAAATCCATAAATACAGAGAGAATGGGAACACAGCAACAAAATTTTAGAAGCTAGACAGCCCCTGGTCAAGCGTGAATTGACTCAGTGGTCCTGAGAAAACTGAATCCTACAATAGCAATGAGGAAAGCCAAAACTCAATAGGATTTATGCCTCAGAATCTAAAAACAGGACTGATTGAGAGTCTAAGAAACAGAAGTGGTACAGCCACTATGGAAAACTATTAGCAGTTTCTCATAAAGTTAAACATACACGACCCAAGGATCCAGCAATTCACTTTTAGGTATATATAGTCAAGACAAAACAATGCATATGTCCACAAGAAGACATGTACAAGAATGTTCATAGCAACTGATTCATAATAACCCCAAAACTGGAAACAATGCAAATGCCCAAGAATAGGAGAATGGATGAACAGATTGTAGAATACTCATAAATGGAATAAAACTCAATGTTATAGTCTGAATGTTTGTGTCCCCAAAATTCATATGTTGAAATCCTAACCCCCAAGATGATGGTACGAGGAGGTGGGACCTTTGGGAGGTGATTAGGTCATGAGGGCAGAGCCCTCATGAATGGGATTAGTGATTTTGTGTGTGTGTGTGTGTGTGTGTGTGTGTGTGTGTGTGTGTGTGTATTTTTTCTATTTAAATATCAAAAGCTCACCAAATTCTTTCCTCATGAGGCAGAACAACTCAAAAACTTTTAATTTAAAAAATACTAATACTGTTTCAATCCTTTTCTTTCACATTAATTTTTTAATTTCCCAAGAAAATATCACTGGTACTAATTTAATCACCATGTTTCCTTTTTTCCACATGCAGCCTTTTATACTGCTCAAAATAAATAGAAAACAAAATATACTTTTTTCAAGTGGGGCACAAAATCTGAACCTAAAACATAGGTGGTCTTAAATAACACTGAATGAATGAATGAATGAATCCATCGATCACCCAGTAAACAAATGAAAGAAAATCAATTCTTTATGATACACACCACATAGTAGTATCAAGCTTGTTAATATTCTAGAACATATAGAGACATGCCCTGCAACGCAAACACCAAATTTACTATGACTGCTTACATGAAAATGGCTGCTGCCATTGCTGTGGGTGGGAACTCACCACTTCCTGGGGAAGGAAGATGGGACGGACTGGGATTCCTGCTCCATTATTGTGAAGAAAGAAGGAGTACGGGTAGTGGGAGAGCAGGTGGAAGCACAACCTTAGGATTCAGATTCTATTTTCCATAAAAACAAGAATGTCGTGTGATCTGGCTGGAAATCCAACTGACATTTTAACATTGATGTTCTCAGAGACATAGAGTCTAAGCTCCAAATCACTGATTAGTCGCTGGTTTATAAGACAAATTCCATAGAACTAATGACGGTTCATGTAACTGCTTATTTGATTCTTAACATTTAAAATTTTAATTCAATTTGGGGAAGCAAAGATGTAGAATCATGAGCAAAGTTATCTGAGCACAACACAGTGAACTGGAAAAACAAAAAACAAAACTGAAGACAAGACATCAAACTGAAACATTTCGGAAGTAGTGTAGCAAAATGGGTGTTCTGACTGACCACCCAGCACCATCACAAACAACAAAACATAATAAGTGTCAGCCACTCACAAAGCCCCGACTCTTGCTTCTTTGAACCTGTTTTGAGAGCTCACATGTGCACTGGCTTGGTTTGTCTGCGTGCCTTTAATCCTTAGACCCCAAGTGAACCCATTCTGAGGCTTCACTTCTGTGACACCCTTTAAACTTCTTCCAGAAACTTGGCAGATACATTGCTAACATCCAAACTGGTGTTCCTTGCCAACGAGCCAAACATAGGCCCATTGCTGTGAAGAGAACCAGCTGTCCCTCTTTCCTTTCAAAGATGTTTAAGTCATGTTAGGTTTACTCATGTTACGGCTGTATGAAGGTTTTCTTTTTATAAAGTGTTTAAAATACAGTAACATTAATTTCCAATTCCTGTTTCAACAGGAGTGGAAGGCTTCTTCCTCTCCCCACCAAAAGAAGACACTATTTTTTATCAGTGTGGGAACAGCTTCAAGATGAGTAACCGGGAGTTGCTAATTCCTGATGAAAACGTACAAATCTCAGGGGTAATTGCAAGGTTCCCTGCTTGTGAAAGAGGAATTCTGCCCTTCTGGCGGCCCTCTCCCCCATTCTCTTGCAGGACCCCAGTCTCCCAGGGCTCCCTTTTAGCACATGCCCCTCATTTCTCGGGCAAGTGACTTTTCTCATGACCCAAGCGATTGGACATAACAAACAAAGGGGATGCCCTCAGCATGTGTCTGGCTCCATAACTCCCCAGTAAAACTTAGACAGCTCTGCCACACCAAAATTAACATGTTCTCATCGGGAATGCGGCTATGACCAGTAGGAAAACAATCTAAGGAGTCTCTCAAAAGAAATACCGAGAGGCTGACATGACACATGAGACTGGTTCTCCAAACAAAGTGAAAGACTCAGGAATGAGGTCTGCTATGCCTCTTGGGAATGAGGTGGCAGAAGTCAATTTAGATTTGAAGATAAGACAGGCCGCTGAAAGTTAGTTCTACACAAAATTGCAGATCTATGAATCTGGGGACATCACTTTCCTTACTCCATTATTTTTCTCCTTTCCTTTGTACTTCTCCAATTTGAGTTCTTTTCTTGCTTCTGGCCTCTTCTCCACTGCTGTTAGCTTCTCAAGGTTCAGTAAGTTAGAGAATCAGATCTTCGGGCTCCCCAGCAATGATGATCACAGCTTTTGCGAAGAGTCAAGTCTCCAAAAAATGGCCATCATCAAGTCTTTCCCTCTCTGTAATCACAGGCTGCTCCTCACATCAAGAGTGGAAGTCCAATACACAAAATAGAATATTATCCAGCCTTAAAAAGGAAGTACTGACTCATACTACAACAGAAATGAAAACATTATGCTAATTAAAACAAACCAGATACAAAAGGACAAATATTATATGATTGTATTTATAGGTTAAATTCATAGAGACAGAAAGTAGAATGTTAGTTAATGGGGCGGGGGGCGGGGAGTTATTGTTGAATAGGTACAGGGTTTTTCTTTGGGATAATTAAAAAATTCTGTAAATGGAATGGTGCATGATGGCACCTTCTGAGATGTGTTTTCCCAGCCCTGTCTCTCACCAGACAACCAGAGGCTAGTATGTCCATTAACCCCCAATATGGTACATCTCATATTGGTTACTAGGTGTCAGTATCCTACTTTGGGTCCTTTAAAGACCAGTCCTGGAAAAAGCAATGGGGAGAGTTGCTTTCCTGTTGAGGCATGGCCGTCTAGATGAGCTGCAGAGCCAGGCGAGGTAATCAGAAATCCATAAGCCTGTGCTTCTCAAATTGATCACTCTTTGCTGGTATAAGGAAAGCTGGTCTGGAATTGCTAAATGTTGTATTAATTTTACTACTTGCTTAGATTTGAATAAAAAAAAACCACTGTGTGGACAAAAAAAAAATTCTGGAAATGGATAGTGCTAATAGTTGTACAGTGTAAATATACCTAATGCCATTGAACAGTACACTTTAAAATGGTAATGTTAAAAAAAATAAGCAGCTAGATGATCTCTGAGATTAAGTACCTTTTTTGTCAACAAGAAAAAGAAAAGAGTCATTTAGGAACTCCAGGAAAAACATAAATCTAGTTGTCAGAATCACGGTCCGAAGCTGAAGCAAATTACAATGTGACATAATACTGAGCAAATGATAGAGAACAAGAAAAAATAATAGATTTGATTTGGATATTTGAAACTGTCTTCCTCTGAGTGACACCTGGGTTACATTTCCTTCTCTCTAGATCTGATCACTCTTCCTGGTGCTACAGTAAATAATCTAGCTGATCCCTTGAATAAGCAGGACTCATAGTTCCCATGAGTCAACAGGAAACCACTTTGTTCTCCTTGCCAGTGTTGTTCAAGCTCACTTTGTGGGGCTAGTTCTTCCTAACCCCTTAGATGAAATTCGGGGCTGGACTCATGACTTCTTTAGTATCAATATCAGATACAAAAAGTACCCCCGTTGTTTCCAGTCACAAAAAGTCTCATTTCAGTAATTAAAATGTCTAGACCTGTGTCCCAGTCAAAACTTGGAACTTGATTTAAATTTCAGCTTCTTTTCTCATCAGGCTGATGATGGTAGGGAGCAAGCAAGCCTGCAGTGGGAAAAATAAAGGAGGCATACCATCTTCCTGATTTCCCTACTTTTTGTGTCCACTTCTCCCCAGCCCACTAGCCACAGCGCCATCATTTAGGAGAGGAGGGAGAGAGGGGGAGGCCAGGGCATGATGGTGAACAAGGTAATGGGCAGTGAGAGTTCACTTGACTGTTCACATCAGCGTTGGCAAGTATTTACAGAGGACTCCACTGGCTCCTCTAAGGTACCTATTGAGCCTGTGTCCCTTGACTTGGGCAAACAGCAGTGCAGGCTGTGGTCTCCTCACTCCTCCAAGGGGCTCTCTGGGGCAGGAGCTAAACTCACCCCAGGTCTGCTCTCTCTTGCAGGGCCCATCTGGTCAGCTGGCAGTATGTACACTGGGCTTAGCCTGTGAAAGTACACTTATTTCTCAACTGCTGTCTTTAACTCTGAGGCCACAAGGTACTCCAACTAGCCCTTTAAATTCTCTCAGGCATGTGCCTGACACCAGTCCAGTCAACCATCAACGGACCCATATCAGGTTCTCCAAGAGCTTATCTTTAAGCACCTCTCCCCTCCCCACGGGAAGGCAGAACTCAAAATGCCACAGCAATTCAGTAACTTTCTGGAAAACATGTGCTGCTTTAATCCCTAATCTTTTTATAGGCTGGGGATAGAGCTCAGCTAAGAGTTGTGAAACTGATTTTCACCCCAAGCTTTGAAAGCCCTGCTTACATAGTTTAACACACACCAAAATGTAGAGGCTGTTGGCCTGTGCTGGACTGCAGCCACAGGTGAATCTGGAAATAAAGGGTCCGATTCTCACATCCTCGTACAATCACGTTCACGTAAATGCTATTACTGGTTTTCACTATTTTATGAGCAATTTATAGACAAAAATTTGAATGGTATGTATATAATATGGTTTAAGAGCAAAATGTAAATATTAAAACATTGACAATACTAAGGAAACGGTGCTAATATCAAAAATTGGGAGGTGGTGGGGCTGGCCGAGTGGCGCGGTGGTTAAGCGCTGGCTTGGGAAGCCAGCGGCCCTGGTTCGGTCCCACATATGAGGGCCAGTGACACTGCCCTCAAAAAAAAAAAAAAAAATTGGGAGGTGGGAGGGTAAAGAAGGAGAGCTAAATGCCAATTTCTTCACTTTCTAAAAGAGACAGTCAAAAGATACCATCCAAAGTTGATGGATTTGTAAATAGATATTCATAATATTTCAAATTATAAAGACATCGATAGGGGAAATAAAAATAATTTCCAAAAAAAATAGGAGAGGAGGATAGATGGGGGAGCATGAATGTTCCAAACCCCACACTTTGGCATGATGGGGACAACAACCAGAAGCTCTAATACTAAGAATTAGTTTAAAATGGTTAATTTGGAGAATGCAATCAGGTTTGGATGCTGGGAGAAATGCACGAAGTTCTAATTATTATTATTAATAAAAGTAAGAAGGGCCAATGAGCTCCCTTTTTTAAATAAAAAGATAGTTTTCCTCTTAAAAGGCATTTAGTAAATTATAAAATGTCACAGTGTTATAGTGATGTGTTTGATATATGTATGTACTGTGTATATTTATGTGTCATATCTACATATTTTATAGATACAGACATAAAATGCATGGGTAACAGTCTCAGAGAGCTGATTTATTTCTTATGTCCCAAATTTTACAACTAATTTGGGGACCCCAATCAGATCCAGGTCTGACTCAAATCTGTACTCTTCCCTCCATCAACATGCAGAATACCTGCTAATACACAAGGTCCATTTATAAGTTATTCTTTTTCTTGAGGGCAGTGTCAATGGCCCTCATATGTGGGACCGAACCAGGGCCGCTGGCTTCCCAGGCTAGCGCTTAACCACCGCGCCACTCAGCCGGCCCCCATTTATAAGTTATTCTTTTTCTCTTCATTAAAGAGCTTTACAAGGAAATCTTTTGGTATCCTCGCTGAGAAATTACAGCTATTAAAACCCAATTCTGGGCTGGCCGAGTGGCGTGGTGGTTAAGCGCTGGAAGCCAGCGGCCCCGGTTCGGATCCCACATATGAGGGCCAGTGACACTGCCCTAAAAAAAAAACAAACAAAAAAAACCCCAATTCTACCACCATCCCAGCCCTGACACCCTCCCCACTCCCAGCCTCTTCCACACCACGTTCCTCCCAAGGCAAGCACTCACCAGGAATCAAATTTGAGCTCCTACTGGATTTCTTGTTCTTCAGCTGAGTTACCATAAATGACCAAACATTTCAGATGAATCTCTTTATTTTTGAAGTAGTTTTTAAAAAAATTTTTTATAAAAGTAACATTTATGAAGGAAAAAAAATCACAGGCCTAAAGCAGTCAGGGTTCTTGATTATGTTATGAACAACAGAAAGCAAGTCAGGCTATTTAAGCAGAAAAGGAATTTCTTGCAAGCCTATCAGGTAGCTCACAGAATCCACAGGGGCCAGGGTCAGAAACCCAGGACGGAGCCAAGGTCAGCTGGGTGCTGGAGCCTCTACCAAGGTCATGCCACTGGAAAACTAGGTCCCTGGTTGCCAGCCCTTGGACACCGGTTGCCTCTTTTACCTAATGAGTTCTAAGCGGCCCGGCTATCTTGCATCAGTGGCATCAGCTTCAGGGTCCTGGGCAGGAACTTGGGTGGGTGCAGGTCATGGGTTCCCTGGCTGCTGGCATTCAGAAGTGGAATCATGTGGCCTGAGAAGCTTCCATAGCTGGATGTGGAGGCCCGCCTCTCCCCAAAGAATCACAAGAAGGCAGATAAACCAACCCCAAAAGGAGAGTTTGGATACTGCAGGTACCGGTGGCCAAACACAACAAAACAAGAAACTAAACAGCCTCCTCTTCACACAACACAACATATGTCCTCTCCAAATACAAAGCAGGAAGGCCAAGTCAGGACCTACCCATGCCCATTGCACTTAACAGAAGTGCCTGCTGTAAACAGTGTCCTGTACATCTTTTCAGGAATTGTCAATGTAACTATAAATATCTATATATGATCTCCCAGGTTTTTAAAACACACACATATATACACACAAAGGTACCCTATACAGTAATACCTTGGTTTGAGAGCATAATTCATTCTGGAAATAAACTACTCGTATTGCAAAACATGGCTCGTTTACCATGTTAAAATGTATTAGAAATGTTTGCTCATCTTGCGGAACACTCGCAAACCACATTACTCGCAATCCAAGATTTTACTGTATATTTTTCTGCAACTTTTCCCATGACAATGTTCCTCCATTCACAATGGTCTCCCCTCCTGCCCCAAATTCCTGGTTCATGCGGTTTTCTCGTAGTTGATCACTATAGTCTGTTGGGCCCAGACAGCCTAGACGCAGGGTTGGTCAGAGGGCTCCCGTCAGCAGCCCAGATACCCACATACTACTAGAGTGTATGTATAGTGCACTTCAAAATACTTTAACACAGATAGTATGATATTATGTACATATTGGTTGGTCCAAGCCACCCCCTCAGGAAAATCAAGAATTCATATTCCAGGACAGTCAGCTAGCATTTACGAGAAAGGCCATACTCCAGGAACTGCTTCTTTTATTTCTCTCTCCCAACAACATCCAAGCAACTTTGCTAAATTGACATTGTGACTATAGAAATGAGTTGTCCAATTGATGAAATTATTAGTTTAATCAGTATAATGAATGTTTAAAATGGATTCGCCATGAAATTGGTGGTGAGAACAGAAATCAACATAATTTCCTGTCGCTGCGTTAATCAGTTCTGGGACTGACCATAACTTTTCTGACCCTAAAGGAAAGAATACTGAGAACAAGCAAAGATAACAGGTATTTGCTCCAGGAAATACCTGTTCCTCAAAGGTAAGAATGTGAACCAACTAAAATTGCTTATTAAAATGAACAGCTTACTCATCAAATCTTGCTTCCAGGCCCTCCCTTCCAATTGCCCACCAATCTAAAGCTATTATCTCACAGATTCTGTCCAAACCAAATCAATTCCCTATCCTGCAAAACTCACCCTAAAATCGTCCAACAGGAGTCCTCTTTAACTCACCCCTTCTGAGAACTACTGGTAAGGAGGTATTTTCTTTTACAGAAACAGGTCCAATAAACTTAGCTTTGCTTGATCAACAGGATTTCAGGTTATCAGCAGTGGTATTCAAGACAAGTAGGATGCAACAAGAACTAGAGGTAAAAAATTGTTCATACTATGTTCTGTAAACTTGATAAAAATCCCAGCTTTCTATCCTTTAAGCTTGCATATCAAAGTGCATGAACAATTTGTATGTTGGCTAATAAGTATTTGCATGTATAGCAGAATTTGATCTGACGCTCACTTCCATTGTAATAATCAACTTGGCAGAAAGATTGCTTCAAAGCTTTGGCAACTACCCATTGCTACCAAGCTCAACCTGTTAATGAGAGCATACCCTAATGGTCTAGGTCTGTTTGCAAAGCAAGGTACTGCCCAGGCTTTGATTCTACTCAGAGATGAACCACACAAATATTTCCAATTTTTTAGGGTGCCAAGTTCTTGCCCAATGCACACAGTTTCTGGGAGCAGGTAATCAAAGGAGAGAAATGAAAGTTCTATTGCCAATGGACTAAACCCACTTTGGCCACAGATGAGCCCAATCCCAGTTCAGGGTGACTTCATTATGCCTAAGTGCATATTTTGTTTCCAAGGGTTAGTTAATAATACACCAAATGGACCGACCAGATCTCTTAGAGATTTTCTCAGTGGATGACAAAAAAATAAAGCATGATGTGCTTGCCTAGCCTAGATCCACTTTTACAGTTTCAATGCGCATTCCTGTCTTCTGTTCCTCACTACAATCCTGAAGGATGGATGCATTCACATTGTACACATGAGACAACGTGATGGTTTCCTTGGCCATTTGCTGATTGCAAATGACAGGACAGGACAAAGAATCAAAATTGGACCTTCTGTTGCCTTGTTCATTTCTCCCTCTGGCTCTCAGGTCAAGGATAAAATTCCTGAAACTTTTTCCACTTCAGAACTTGAAAAAGGATTGCGTAGTCACAAATAAGAAAATAACTTATTCAAATGACATTTTAAATACACACACACACACCACTGTTAGCCACAGAAAAGTACCTATTAGTTTGAAACAAACAGATTCTTTCTAATAATAGTTCATGTTTGTGAACTGGATAAGCCAGTTAACTCCTGAGCCCCTGGTCCCTTATCTATAAAATAGAAATGATACCTGCCATATAAATCACATGAGAAAGGTATATAAAGGAACCTGGTAAACTCTTAAGCATTATATACATGCAAGAGAGTATTATTAATAATTCTAAAGAGTGAGAACAATCATCCATTGTCATGCCTTTAAAAACCAAGAGTGATCATGGACGGTGTAGAGGCCTGACCACTACACTGTACATCTGAAGTTGCCGCTGAATAATATTAGATGTTGATTATAATTTAACACATATATAGTCTTGGAATGTGGAATATAGTGTGGGGATGTAGTCAATGGAATTGTAATAGATAATAGATATGTATGATATGGAGGGTGGGGAACAGTGGAGGGGGGAGGGGGAGTCACTTTGTAAGCAATGAAAAAGACAACTATTGCATTGTTTTGTACATCTGTAACTAATAATAATAATAAAAATAAATAAATAAATAAAGGTAACCTCTCCCTGATGGGACAATCCTTTTATATGCCCAAAACTGCAATTTACACTGTCCTAAAAACTCTTTAAATTTTCTTTGCTATTAATGGAATAATTTATTACAAATTTTCCTTATTTAGCAATTATGTTTCTTTCAGTGGGGATTCTCCCACTGTTTAATCATGCATACATTTATTGAGAAGTTGTCTCCAAATTTAGGCCCATAGGGATTTCCATACAATTACTGGTCAGGGAGATTCTTGGTTCCTCTGAAAATTCCACTGACAGGTTACTGTTTTATGCAATAATTTAGAGTACAGTAAGTCGTTGAAATTATTGACCTGTCTCACTTCATTTTCCATGCCTTTTCTCTTTTGATATTCCTCTCTTCCAAATAAGATCAGACTGAGGTAAGTTCACACCCAGACCAGACCAATAACTTTACATACTTTAAACCATGTACAAGTGTGTATGTGTGCATGCGTGTGTGTGTGTGTGTGTGTGTGTGTGTGTGGTGTGTAAAAAAACAAAAAAACCCAAGAGTGACATAATCATAGGGACTTACAATAGCCTGTTGAAAATGCCCATTTAAAGTTAAAATACCATCCAGGTAACTACAGAGTATCTGGAAACCTATAATAGAAGGACTATTAATAGAAGGAAACCTATAATAGAAGGACTAACAGAAGTCCCTAGAAGGACTCTTAAAAGATTGTTCTGATCTAAGCCTCTCATTTTACAGAAATAGAAATCAAGGGATTTCGCCAAGGCCACCCAATAATTAGTGGTAACATGTCAGCATTAAAATGCAGGTTCCTTGAATGCTCAAAGCAGAGCTCATTCCAAATTATTCACAATCATGATATATACTTGAAAGAACCATACTGTACAAAGCCAGAACTTTAGAGTTCATTTTATGAACACACAGATTTCTGAACCACACATGGGTATTCTGACCCCTCCCATTCTTCATATCATCAGCAATGAAAGGACCACCAACTATCTTGCAGCATAACCCACCTGTAAGTATTTCTGACTCACTGGTAAGGCTAATTCCTCCATCTCTTTGCACAAAGTATCTGAGTATTCCATGGTGGTCCCTTCCAGGCACAATAAGATGGAAAGAACCGGAATTCCCAAATGGCTTCATGGAGCGGACCATTTTGCCAGCCTAACCTACTTGAACTGTTAGATGGCAGGGAGCACGGGAAATGTCTGCATATTCTATTTAAGGCATTTTTTGAGTCCCTTTGGGTAATGAAGCTTTACCCTAAATACTATAATCTTGAAGTTAGAAGAGAAAACGATGGATCTTTTTTTTTTTTTTACATAGCCAATTCGTTTACCTCCTCTAGTCTCAGGCTAGGGTGCAAATCAACAGCAGAGAAAGCTGAGAATAAACCACAGATGTGACCTAAGACCATCACCAGGGAAGAACCTTCATCCTTGGTGCTAAAGAATAAAGCTGGCCTTGTATCAGCTTTAAGGTCATATTCACCCCCATCTGTTTCAAACTGACAAGAAAAAAAAAAGAAAGAAAAAGAAAAAAGCTCAAATTACTACTTCATAAGCAACCAGAATTATAGGCAGAATGCCTGGCTTTCACAGTGGCAATTCTTACCAATAGTACCATCAAAGAAAAACATCCTATTAAGACAATTCCATTTTCTAACTGAGGTGCCTAAACAAGATAATTTGGGGGGTCTTTTCTAGCACTGAGTCTGTGATTTCTAAAGATTTATAAAACATTTTATTAGAATGCAAAAGGAATGATATCTACAAAAAATAAGAACATTCTTTAAAAATAGAAAATTTTTGCTCTTAATGGAAAATAAACAACCTATAATACTGTGCATGCACTCGCACACACATACACACACACCTGCACATGCACACGCATCTTAGCTTAATCCCCATCATAACCAAAAGTAGCTATAAATATTTATAAACTATTTCTCAACATTACTATTTGTGTTCTGGACACATGAGTATTTTATGAGTATATTATCAGGATAAGGAAGAGGACCCAGTGAATGAGAGCTTCCAACTTTGAGCTTCCATGAAAACTTGAGTTAGAAGGAACTAGGTCAAACTGACCCTTCTTTGTTCAAACCAGTAAAAACCTGATATAATCACCAAAATAATCACAAAGAGGGAGCACAAATATAAATGGTTCTCAAAAGGAAGTATTCAACTGTTCGAGATGGCTGTGCACCCAACAACTCAAAATGAGGACAGCTTGCCTCTCAAAGAGCCCTGAAAAGACTAACCAGCCCCCTCCCAACCTCCGCAAGCAAAATACTCCCTAACCACCCTGAAGTTAAAAGGGGGAAAATACAAAGTTCCAGAGAAAAAAAGCAAGTGAGAGAAATTTAAGACAAAAGAGAGAAACTTTGAGAACTCACCCAGGACCTAAATTTCTTATTGACTGCCAAATTAACTCCATCACCAATAGCTGTGTATTGAGTGCAATTGGCCCTGGGGACGTAGGGTGAAGAAGATGGACAAGACCCCAGTTCGCACAGAACTGACTATCTACTGGGGGAGACAGACAACTAGTAACCCAACAGCACACAGGGTAATTACAGGCTGCGAAACCAATATTCAGTGCTGGGACACGGTGAGTGGCAGAAACAAGAGGCCGTGGGTATCAGAGTGGTCAGGGAAGGTCTCTCTCAGGAAATGACTGCTGAGCTGACCTGGAAGAGAAGGAGCAGGCCAACAAACAGCTAGAGGAAGAAGGTCCCGGGTTTATGTAAGACAGCCTGGCTGTGTAAGAGTTCAAAGGTGCTTCTGTAAGCAGAGTTGGAGACACCAAGGAGAGAAGGGCTGGACTCTGAGCAGCCAAGCCTGGGTCTTTGAGAAACAGACCTACAGGGCCCTACTGGCTTCTCTCATGGAGAATGGCCTCACACCAAAAATCATCCAGGGGTGTATCCCCTAAACTCAGGAAGGATGGGTGGCCAAAACAACACACAAAAAAAACAAAGTATCCATGGGCCAGTTGAGTGGTTCAGTGGGTTAAGAGTTGGTTTGGGAGCACAAGCTCTGAGCAGCAGGGCCACCAGTTTGGATCCCACGTGGGCCAGTGACGCTGCGCCCTCTATAGCTAAGGTGGTGAACAACAGCTCGACCTGGAGCTGGGCTGCTGTGAGTCGCCAGCAATGGTGTAGGCTGCAGTGGGCTGCCATGAGCTGCTGTGAGTGTTTGGCAGCCAGCGTGAGCCACCGTGAGCGGCTGTCCAATGGCCAGTGAGCGACTGCCTCAGCCAGGAAGAGCACAATGATCGCAATACCAACATGGGCCAGTGAAGCTATGTCCTCCACAACTGGACTAAAGATCAAAAGGACAGAAACTTGTCTGTTCCCCTTCTCCAATTCCCCAGTAAAAAATCTTTAGGGCCGGCCGAGTGGCGCATTGGTTAAGAGTTAGCTTGGGACGCCAGCTATGAGCAGCAGGGCCCCAGTTCAGATCCCACATTAGGGCTAGTGACGCTGTGCCCTCTACAGCTAAGATGGTGAACAGCTCCACCTGGAGCTGGGCTGCCACGAGTCATGGCAATGGCATAGGCTGCAGTGGGGCTGGCCAGCAGCTGGTGTGAGGTGTCGTGAGCTGCCTCACCCAGGAAGAGAGCAATAATAATACCAATATGGGCCCATGAAGCGATGTGCTCCACAACTAGACTGAAGAATAAAAGGACAACAACTTTTCTGTTTCCCTTTCCCCAGTTCCCCACTACTGTTCCTTTCCCCCAATTCCCCAATAAAATCTTTTAAAATAAATAAATAAATAAAATCTTAAAAAAAATAAAAAGTAAATAAGGTATCCACTAAGGACGGGGAAGGGAGGGGTAGTAGATCACCCTTTGGTGTCCTGAGATTATTCCCTCTGTTCAGAAAAGAAAACTAGACTCAGAAAAATTAAGTGGTTTGCACAGAGTTATACAGCCTTCGGGATGAACTAGAACTCAAATTAGGAGTGACTGACTGGTCTCTCCAATTTTTTTCATTATATCACAAGATTTTTTTTCATTTTTTTAACATAACAAAAGCATTTGGTACACGTTATAATGATATACTATTAAGATTGACATGGACAGGATTTTTCATTTATGACATTGACTAAGGCTCAAATGATCTATTGACACATTCAGAAAGCTTTTCCTTTTACAATTCTCATCAGTTAATTTATATTCTTTATAAATGGATGTTAATTAACATTTGAAAACAATCTCTACATGACCTTCTAAATATATAATGCATAACAGTCAAAATATGAAGCTCAGGTATCTAACAGGCTTATCACTGATGGTAATACAGAAATACAACAGAATGCTCCTTAGCAATTTCAAGTGATAGCCTCATACGTGGAAACATAATATTTACTGATATGAACTTAATTAATTTAATATTATTCACAAAAAGTAGAGCATAACATAGGATGTACCAACTGGTTAAAACTTTGTGACCAAGTACATATACTTACCAATAAAGATGAGAAATAAATTTAAAGAAATGTAATACTAAAGATAAATTTTTATTAAGATCATTTTCATTTAAAGTTACTTGAGCTCACATAATAAATTTATAAAGCACCTTTCTAAAAAAAAAAATGTTAAAGAAAGTAAGGTCTTAAAAGGTCTTTCTTAATACTTTCTTAATACCTTTCCAGAATACATGCTTATAGTCTCTTCACCATATAGAATTTTGTAAGTGCAAATAGCATTAGAGAGTTTCTGATTTTAATTTAATTTGAATACCTGAAGTTTATATTACTGAACATCAATATTGACCCAATGGAAAAAGATGACTCCTATAACCAAATTTTTTTTATTAGTTTCAGGTGTACAAAACAATGTAATTGTTAGACATTTCATCCCCTGCTAATTTGAAAAAAATATATACACCATTATATTTATTTCAGCGCTATTCCTACAACCAAATATTAATATAAACATTGAACACCATCCAAAATTCTTTTGCAGAAGACTGTAAACCTAGAAAGTTGTTGCAAAACAAACTTCAGGCACTCATAACATGTACCATAAAATTCATTCAAAGCCTCATTTTCTCCTGTCCTGTTAATATAATAACATGTTGCATCAATAGTTTACCCCTTCCAGATATATTAACGTAGTTTCACTAAATGCAATAATTTATAGACTGGTAAAATGTTGCCTAAATTATCCTATGAGCCTGAAAATGCTTTAGTTATTCAAGACCACTGACACAGTATTAGGATCAGTTTTTCTGACTGTATGCTACAATATGCTTCTTCTCCTTGTATTTAAGAATTTAACTAGTTTTGTATTTATTACCCATAACTTAGCAAACAGTGGTCTGCTTAAGATACACAAAATGACAAGAAAATTATTTAACCCTATTTCAAAATGGATGGAAGAAAAGTGGGGGAAAAAGTTAAATACAGGAAAAAAATTTTAAATATACTTCAAATCGAATTTGCTACACCCTCTATCTACTTTATTCTTGAAAGTTGGCAGCTTCATTGCGTATTGTCTATTTTTTATAGTATTCCTTGAATCAAAAAAACAGCAAATAAAAACAAAGGATGGACATTGGGAATGTATTAAATGTACACTTTAAAACAGTTAATTTTATATTATATGAATTTACCTCAACAATGCAAAAATAAGTCACCAAATATGTCTATATTACCATAAAAAGAACATTTGTGTGATAAAGTGAGAATATAGAAAATATCAGCAATGGAATTCTGAGGTTGGCCAACCAAAGCATTATAACATTAAAGAATTATGTATTCAGGATTAATAACTGAGATTTGCTTCAAAAAAATATGGAGGAAAAAAAAAATGGAGGGTGGGAGGAATGGGAGAGGGTCAAGCTGAACAAGGCTGGCCATTAATGAACATACAATTATTGAAGCTGGGTGATTGATATAGAGTTCATTATATTATACCCTCCACTTTTGTATATATGCTTTAAAATGTCCACAGGAAACTGGGTTTTTTTTTCCTAATTATATCTTTACAATAGGTCTAATCCTGGAACTAGAAATATATATTTAGCATTGGGTATATAAGAAACTTAAAGTGAATCAGAGAAGTGGCAAGATTATCCTCTTATTTTACTGTTACGAGAACATCGGATTTCAAATATTGTCCATTGTGAACCTCATTTTTTAATGAACACGGAAGCTTCAGCATTTCAATGGTTTATTTCAACAGACTTCATAAATAGCACATTTTACACAGGGTAACAATTTATAAGAACAGTACATACCAGGAGTATCATAGGCCGTTTCCAAGTGGTTAATCCTATGATTCCAGAGAGTATCACCTACAAGGATAAACAATATCATAAATCTAGAAAAGGGACCAATTCAAATAAACTACGCTCCAGTCTCTAAAGTATATATATATATATATATATTTTTTTTTAAATACTTACACTTCAAAGACTTCTAATTCAAACATTTAATTAATATTCGTGCTGATTACATGAGCCCTGGTAGACCACTTTGGACTATCACTCAAGATCAAGGCCCCAAAGTGTTTTTATTGACTATGCATGTTTTTTCTTAAGATCAATTAAGAACACAAACAAATTAACCTATCCTTCTAGTTAGTGAAGAAATCAGTATTTCTGATCCAGGCTTCCCGCCCCCAGTAGCACCGAATCTGTTACCAGAGTTCATCTCATAAAATGCAGGTCTCCCCACAACCTTTCCTTCATTAGGTGGATATCCATCTTTGGCGAACAAGAAAACACCTCAAAATAGTAAACAAGGTCTTCAAGATCTTTCCCTGCATACTTCTTAAACCTGGTTTCCATGTACCCCTGCCCCTCCCACCACACCCCTTCCTTCCTGGCACACCTATCCTCCCTGAGACTGGCCAGGCTCTAGACATTCCTAGACTTTGTGCTTCTCTTTACTGCAGTGCTCTCTCCTCCCAACTCCCCTCCCAGCTGCCTGAGAACTCCTATGTATCCTGCAAGGCCCCAACGAACAGTCACCCCCTCTGAGAAGGCTTCACTGATATCACCACCCCTACACTCTTGGAAGCCCTCTACATATAATTTTTTTCCAAAAAAAACCTCTCTGTCTTACCCACTAACTGTGAATTTCTGTCTTGTCTCTCTGAATCCCCAGCCCCTGGCACAGTGCCTGTCACATGACTGGCAACTAATGAATGCTCCTGAGTATTTACTGCACAAAAGGGGAGGGACTATGGTGAGAAGATCTCCTGTTGCAAAATGACACTTCAATAAACAACAAGCTAAAACCTTTGGTGAAGAGGAACCAGCGTTTTGCAAAAACATAAACTAGAAACCATCAACCCTTTGAATAACACATTTCACTAAGCAGTTGGAGAAGAATAATCACACCAATTATTCAGCCCAGGAGCATTCTCATGCCATTTGAGCACATTTACCTTTGTATAATAAAGTGCCTCTGCTGCATGCAGTCAGGAGGATTTTCGTTCAAATGCACTTTTTACCAAAATCACTCCAATGCACCATTTCACAATTACTGTTTATTGACTACAGATCAGTAAGGATTTGGCAGTATTACTTCAAATTCAAAGCACACGGGCCTGCTTGCAATCTTCTCCACTCTCCATTTACTGACTGACAGGAAATCATTCCACTACATCAAACTAGCAGAGGTCAATTCTACCCACTTCTATCAAGGACCCAAAACCACATATGGGTAGATAAGCAACAGTTTCTTTGTATCCCATCTATGTTGAAACCTACTCTCAGCTGTCTGCTCACCAGGCACTACTATATCCTTGCAATCATCTTAAATTCAATAGGCTATTTCCTCACGCTAAAGGATTTCCGCCTGCAAACATTCAGGACAAATGCGGCTCATCTAGAGGGTGTAGGCTGTATCTGCTTCACAAATTGAGACTGGTGTCCATGAGATCTTGGAGTCCAGGTTCCCCACTTGGCTTCTAAATAACTATATGACCTTAGCCAAGTCATTTCACTTTTCTGGTCCTCCCTCCTGCTTCCTTAGAAATATGGTAAGTGAAAGAAACCATCTCTGAGTCTCTTCTAACTCAAAAGGTTTACCCTGCTGTGATAGCAATTCCTCAGAAACTCTGTGATCCAGTGTTGTCTCCATCCTGCAGACGGTGTGCGTGCATATGTATGTGTATGTGCGTTGAGTCCCTGTGTGCACACATGTATGTGTGTGTGTGTGTGGCCATATGTGCTCCCGGCCTGCCCACCTTGCTGTTTACTGGGCTTTGCTGAGAAAATGCAACTATTTTTGTGAAAACATAACTGAAAATTGGACTACCCTTGAGGGAAACACAAACTGCCTATTTCAGTCAAATATACATATGATTTGAATGATCAGTCAGTGTTTGATATTTACGCCACCAGTCTCCATTAATACAGAACCTTGTGGTTCAGCTTTTTGGAACACATTTTTTCCATCAAGACAATATCATTAAAGTGAGATGTCCAGCCCAGCCCATAAAAGCCCATAAACACTGTGATATGCCTAAGCTATACTTCCTAACTCTCCTACCAGCCATGCCATTCCCACCTTCCTCCATGTTAATAATTTAGCATGTTTACATCTTTTACACAGGTACATATTTTTCTCTAAATCCTTATTACTAAACACATGCAGGGGTGTAATTATAAAAAAATGGATCATAAAATATACTTTTCCTCTTTATCTCTCTCAATAAATACTTCATGGAAATCTCTTCATGTCCACAGACTAGCTATCTCATTTCTATTTAATGGTTACATAATAATCCTTTGTATGGCTCTACCTAACATATCAATCATTTCCATTTCATGGATAGTCTAGTTCCAGTTTTTTGCCCTCACAAACAATGCTGCAGTAAACATCCATGAACATATGCCCTTAAAAATAGTGCCTTTGTGGTTAAGAGCTGGCTTGGGATGCCAGCAGCCCCAGTTCGAATCCCACATATGAGGGCCAGTGACACTGCCCTCAAAAAAAAAAAAAAAATAGTGCTTTTTATTTCTGTTGTATAAAGTCCCAGGGTTGCTAAGTAGAAAGGGATTGATTTATTAAATTAATTAATTAATTAACTAATTAATTTATAAATCATGACAGATACAACTGTTATTTCAAATGAAGGGTCTCTGGGACAAAAGAACTAAGATAATGGAAGCAACCTAGGTGTCCATCAATAGATAAATGGATCAAGAAAATGTGGTCCATGCACACACACACAAACACACACCACACACAATGGAACATAAAAAAGGATGAAATCTTGCCATTTGTGACAACATGGATGGATCTACAGAGTGTAAAGTTAAATGAAATAAGTCAGAGAAAAGCAAATACTACATGGTTTCAATTATATGTGGAATTAAAAACAAACAAAAAACCCAAAAGAACGAATGAAACAAAACAAAAACAGATTCATAGAGACAAAAGAGATGGTTACCAGAATGAAGGGGGTGGGGAAATGGGTGAAAAAGGTGAAGGGGAAAATAGTTAATATATTGTAGTAAGTTTCCATGGTGACAGATGATTACTAGAATTAGTGGGTGAACACATTGTAAGGTATAAAAATGTCAAATCACTATATTGTACACCTGAAACTAATATAACTAATATGATATTGTATATCAACTATACTTTAAAAAAAAAGACTGGAAAGGAACACATTCAAGATGTTTCCAGTGGGATTATGGGTGATTTAAATTCTCTCTGCCCTTTCCTTTCTGAATTTCCCAACATTTCTACAATAAACAGGTTTCACTTTTATTAAAAAAAAAAATAGGCAAATACACTCTGCCTCTATCTCCGTTGGGGGCAGCAGTAGTTGGAGGTCCATCAGAAGGACGTCAAGAAGGTCTTATAACAATGGCCCTTCATGGCACCCATTACACAATAATTCTATTAATTGTTTAATTGTATTTTACACTCATGAGAGTTTGAATCTGGGAATATTCAATCAAATACCACTAAAGGCTCCTCAAAGCACTCAGTTAGCTATGGCAAGTCAATGAATAAATGAATGGATGATGAATAAATGAGTGAATGGAGGTCAGAAATAGGAGATGAACTTGCTTAAAGATGACTATGGAAGCCTAAATACTTTTTTCAATCTTGTGCTTCTTAAAAGAGTAGATCAACAGCAAAAAGCAACTCCATCAGCATTCTTTCCACCCAGGGCAAGATGCAACTTGCTCTGAATGAACAGGCAAGAACTTATTTTCTCTATATTATTATCTCTATATTATTATAATGAGATTTATTACAATTTTGGTTTTACTCACTTACTACCCATTCCTTGTAGCTTTTAGGAAGAGGCAGAGGCTTTTCTTTTTTCTGATATTGCAAAGGGCTTTCAGATACTCCAGGCAGGAAGCATTGTTACCCACCAGATATAGTTTATATGTCTTAATTTATTCAGCTTAAAGATCAAATCATGAAGATCAAAAGCATGTAATATTACTCTCCTGTTTTTTCTTTGTTAATCCATTAACATGCCTTAGAGCAAAAATTTTCTGGATTATTTGTCAAAATTTATGCATCTAAAAAGAGATTTTAAAAAAATGAGCCACATTGTAAATGCCCCATGTTTACCTTGTAAATAAGCACACAATAATCAAACCTCTCAATAACCTATCTTGCCCTATAGCTTTTACACTGGCAATTAAGGAAAACAATGTATGTGTGTACATATGATTCTTCCCTATTTGTCCAGTATGACTCATAAAAAAACCTGAGGAAGTGGGCAACTGGATATTTCTAATGTATACATGATGGTTACCAGAATGTCCCACAAAAAGCTGGCCTGTTCATCTTACTTTAATAAAATATTGGGCCAGCGAGTGGCTCAGTTGGTTAAGAGCTCGCTCAAGAGTGCGAGCTCTGAACAACAGGGTCACCGGTTCAATTCCTGGCCCAAGCTGAGCTGCCACTGAGCTGCCAACAGGTGGCAGGATGGCTCAGTTAAAAAAACAATGAAATAAAATAAAATATTGCCTTGATATTTTAAAAATATTGATAGAGGTTCTAATATGTGCCAGACCTAGTGCCAGGGTGCAACAGCAAAGCACTCTCCTAAATGTTCTCTAATTACACCCACACAAAATTAATTTTGAGGCAAGAATCATCCCACCCATTCTACAGATGAGTAACTGAGGCTGAGAGGCTCAATGACTTGCTCCAGATTTTATCACTGTAACTCTGCTGTTGAGTAAAACAAAGGACCAAATAAAATCCATAAAATTTATCACAAACATTTATATTCAAAATGCTTCTTATATATTAAAGTAGTATTTGATGGTTATGATAGAGAAATGTATTGACCAGTTGTTTAACTGGTAGAGATTTCAGAATTTTTGCATTAGTTCCTCCTTTGGACCATTCATTCCTTTTTACATTTTGTCATTGCAATTAAAAAAAAAAAGATTTACCTGAAGGTTCACCAATGTCTGTTGCTTTACAAGAAACTGGACTCTTGCCAAAGAATCACATACTCAAGGGACAGGTGACCATGAGTGCCAGCCAGTGACTTCCAGCAGAGAGACACGAATGTATGCAGACAATAAAAGAGATCCAGGTTCCCAGAAGAGGGCCAAGAACAATAACCAATTCCTTACCACTCGCCTGAAATATCTCCCAAGGATCATATGTGTCATGAGTCAGGAATTTTGTTTTTTGAAGGAGACACAAATGAATGCAACTCTCTCTACTCTTTCATTAAATCTAACACAGTGTGGTAGGCTGGGTCCCCCATAATCCCAGTGGAATCTAATATTAACGACATGTTCCCCCAAATCAGGAGCTAGGACAGCATGGCCTGAACATGGATTTTGAGATCTCTCTGCCATCCATCTGGAGTCACACTTCAGGTTGTTTTCACAGCCTGATCTCTTAGCTTCACGAACTTCGAACTTCGGTAATACTAACAGATTGAGAGTCATTAACCCCCGAATGATCACAGAGTGCTCAAAAACAATGAGTACATTAAAAACACTCCCTTCAACTTGCTGGAAGTATGAAAATGAGTCTTTATAGGACTTGTTATTGCTTAAATATGTATTCAAATAGATAAAATGTACCTTCAAGGTTCAGACAAGTGAAGGAAGCTTCAAAATTTCAGGCTCAAGGTGGGAACACTTACAGAGATGTATATGGAAAAATATGCTTGAACTATACTGTGTTGAACAAAATGGTCCTTTCAAATGAATATATTTGTCCCTTGATTTCATTTTGTATCAAATATACAAGCAAAATTTTTACTGAAGCCAAAAGATTCGCCCATTTAGTTATAGCAGATTAAGGCACATAATAGTCATTCAAAGCTTGAAATATGAGGATATCGTTCTACTGTGTTCCTACGTGGGTTTGAAGTAACCTCAGACTTAAACTGGCACTGCTACCTAGCTTCATATGCCAATAAAACTTCTGAGTGATAAATAAAACGTGGTATATCCATACAGTAGAAGCTCATTTGGCAATAAACAGGAATGAAGTACTGATACATGCCACAAACACAGATGAACCTTGAAAACATTATGCTAAGTGAAAGAAGCCACTCAGAAAGGACCACATATTGTATGATTCCATTGATATGAAATCTCCAGAATGAATCCACAGAGGCAGAAAATAGATTCATCATTGAATGTCTAGGGATAAGAGGGTGAGGGGGAAATGCGGAGTGATTGCTAATCGGTACAACGTTTCTTTTAGGGTGATGAAAATATTCTAAAATTGATTGTGATGATGGTTGCACAACTCTGTGAATTTACCAAAAATCATTGAATTGCACACTTTAAATGGTTGAACTGTATGGAATGTGAATTATATCTCAGTACGGCTGTGATTTTTTTTTCCAAAAAATTATGCAGTCTTCAAGTCTTCGTTTTTGTTTTTTTGTTTTTTCATAAAAATCTTAGTTGTGCTCTCTTTAAATTAGTTACAATGTGCTAGTAAGTTCCTTTCTTTTAACTATTAAGCCCCTGTCTTTTAGAAATACATACACAAATATTTAATGGCTGAAATTACGATATCCAGGATTTGCCCTATAATAATGCAGTGGGTGTTAAGAAGGCGGTGAGGATGTGGGTGTAAAGTGGCCATGTGTTGGCAGCTACTGAAGCTGGGTGACAGGAAAATGGAGGTTCATTATATTATTCTTTTTACATTTGTTGCAATTTTAAAATTTCATAATAAAAGAGTAAAAGTGGAGAGGGATTCTTAAGAGTTCCTGGTTCTATGCTGTCTCTCTATTGTTTATATTTTGTTTTTAAAAACATACACATATTAAAATATTTACACATGAAATGATGTGATGTCTGAGATTTGCTTCAAAATAATATGGGAGGTTAATCTGACAAATGGCATAGGGAGCATGATGGATTCCTCCCCTGCCTGGAATACCCATCATCCTAGAGTTACCAAAACACACACAGCCGCAGCAGAGCCAGGAAGAGGTACAGATGAAACAATAGTTGGAGCTGGGTGAGGATATAGTAGTGTTTTAATAAATTTGAATTTTTCCATAATGCAGAGTTTTTAAAAAAAAATTACCAACATCTCTCTCATATACATAAATTCAGGTATTCTACTGGTGAGACATTTTTCCTAAAATACATAGATCGTCATGGTGCCTAATGCCATCCTCAGATCCTATTTAGTTGTTCCGGAGATGCACTGGCTACTGGTTCTGTCATCACTTCGCAAATTCTAAGGTCAACCTCAGAAACAGGCCACAAAAAATAAGAATAACAAACAGTTGCAAGTTTGCATATAGAGCTGGGGTCGGGGAGGCAGGCTGTAAAACGCCTCTATAGAAGAGAACTTAGTTCCAAATCACTGATTCTTTCCCTGCTCTGGCTTGCTGAGTACTGGAGACAAGGACACACCCAGCCAGCAGGGTGGGGGTTGGGGAGAACAGCCTTCATCTTCTGGCTGATGGCCTTTTCATCAACCCCAGCTGTGGTTTGATTGACATCTAAGTCCATTTTTACCTCTGAAATAATTCACAATAGTACACTGATTTGGGGTTTTAATTTTAGAAGGGAAAAAATAGTTTTCAATAACCTACATAGCTACCTTTGAGAAGACAAGAGATTATGATTTTACAAAAAGCAAATCCATACAAATGTATGCAAGATTCACTTGTGGCCCATAGTATTTAGAGGAATGAAATGCACCAGCCATTTGGCTGAATTTAGTTTGACAAATGGACTAGGGTGCATAATGGATCTAATCCCCTTCCCAGTAGGGAATACACCCCCATCCTGGAGTTTTAAAGAACACTCAGGGAAGCCAACAGGAGACCCCAAAGGCAGGGATGGGGAGCGTGGGGTTTCTTTTACATGATGCACTGACTGTGAACTTGAGGTACCAACGCATGGGTTGTACCACAGGAAGATCATCTAGCATCACAGTATTTCCAAAGGAGAGCAAATTGCCTTCAGTTTAAGTATAAAATGTCAGGCCACACTTGAGGTACTTGATGTTCTTTTCAAGCCATCACTTTGGGTTCAATTAGTTCTCCCTATAGTCTTAAAATTTGGTCTTGAATCTGGGTATGTGTGGACCTGCAAAAGAAGGTTTTCTATGACATATATTCATTTCAGATTTTAGTCAAAACTATAGGCACTTTTAGATTTTTGTCAGTTCATAAAGAGGTCATTTACGTTAAACTACTCATCTTCCACAATCTTTCCAAAAAGACCTGTTTCCACATCTCTCAACCCTAGACAAACCTCATAAGGTTGGATGCCTGAGAAGCTGTGAAATTGTTATGAGGCAGGAAAGAGTGACCCAGTGTCCACAGGTACTGAGGGCTGGAGCCTTTCTTGGAAGCCAGGCTGCAGCTCAGCTTTTCCTATTGGAAGAGTCAGGGCAAGGTCCCTGAGCCAGACGGTCTCCAGCCAGCGGTCCCAGCTCCTTTGGTTTTGGGGAGATCTTGCACCATGATGGTTCGGGTTCTGGAGAATTCAATTCTGCACAGCAGCCTGTGTGGCTCCAGGAACCAAGTGGGGGCTTAGGGCCCCCTCTTTATCGACCAGGTACAAGCAGGAGTTTATACACACCCTGTCATTCATTACCTTCTGAACTCAGCCCCAGATAGAGAGCAGCCATCCTACACCAGATACCTTTCACGTTTACCATGTGTTGTAAGGTGGAACAAAATAAGTGTGTCGTGCCTCTGTCAAGCTGTCACTTCACTCATTCTACAAATACACCTAATGTGTGCCAGGCACAGTCGATAACATCAGTGAACAAAACATAAAAATCCCTGCCCTCCCCTCATGCACATTGCCAGGGAAGTAAACACTCAGGAGCTAAAAGAAGTTGAATCATTTTCCTCCCACTTTCCTGCCACCCAGCCCCATTCTTCCAATCTCCCCAAAAGCTAGGGATCTGTTTTATTCTGAATATTAGTTTGACAAAGACAACAAAATCTTTTAGCGGGAGAGGAATAGACACTGCCCAGGTGCAACCCAATTTACCCCTGAACTTCACTCTCTTTAAGCCTTTTTCCCCCAAAAAAAAACTTCAACTGGCCTGAGGGGCTGTGCTCCCCACCTGCTGCCCTGGGGGCCCAATCGTGGCACGGTGGAGGGGACCAGCCAGATTCCCCGGCTCCCTGGGTGGGCCCTGATGGGGCGAGCAGAACGCTCGAGGCACTCACCGAGGAGCCAGCCCAGAACGGGCACGAGTTCTTCACCTGCGGGGAGCTGCTCAGCGACAGCGCCCCGAAGCTGAGTGCCACCATGCAGCAACCCAGGATCAGCTGCAGCAGCCCGAGCGACAACAGCGGGCGAGCCGGCAGCAGCGCAGAGCCCGGGGCGGCAGCGGCTGCGGCGGCGGCGGCCCGGCGAGAGGAGAGCCCGGGCGGCGCGGCGAGCACCGCGGCGGCCGTGGCGGAGCAGCGAGGCCGCACGGGGGGCTGCAGGGCGGCCCGGGGCCAGCGGGGCCGCAGCGGGGGCAGCGGCTGCTCCTGGGCGGCAGCGGCCACGGCGCCCGGGCCCCCGGCCTGCGGCCCGCCCGATAGACCGGCCACCGGGCAGCAGGAGCCCGGGAGCACCACGGGCAGAGACATGGACGGGCGGGGAAGGGAGCGGCCGGTGGCGGCAGGGAGGGGACGCGGAGCGCAGCCGCGGGCGCCGCGCACTGGGCACCGCGGGCGGGCGCGGAGGCCGAGGGGGAGGGAAGGAAATGCGCACGGCCCAACCACTTGCTGCTGTGGCCGCCGCTGCCCCGGCTCCCGCCGGCCGCACCCACCTGCCACGGGGCGAGCCCGCCTCCGGCCTGCCCCGAGCGCAGCCTGGCTCTCACCCACCCACACCCGCGCTCGCCCTGCCTGCGCCCCGAGGGGCCGCTGCAGCCTTTGGGTCTCAGCCGAACCTGCGGCCGCTGCTTGGCATGCAGGAAAGGTGCCCAGCCTCGATTTCTTACATTCCCTCAAGCTAGGAGGGACCCCGCGGTCAGCGCACATTGGAGCTAGCGGCTGACCGCCCAAGAGTCTGCCTCCCACCCACCAAACTGGGGCTGGACAGAGGCACAGGAGCAGCACGGTGGTCCCTCGCCCCCTTCTGGGCCAGCCAAGAGAGGGGCTCGGGCAGCTTTTAATGGGAAGGGAGCCCGTGTTTAAACTTCCTCGCCCCGGGGAGGTGGGATGGGAGGAGGAGGCGTTTGGGGCGACTTGTGGGGAAAAGTCTAAGCCGCAGGGCTTCGGGGAAGGACCGAGCCGAGCGAAGTCACCGTGCGCGTGAGCTGACACTGCGCTGCGGCCCTGCCTCCTGGACGCGGGAGGGGGAGTGGCGGGGCTGCTTTCCCAGCACCAGGGTAGGGGTGAGTGTGAACACGAGATTACTTTAGAAGTAGCCGGAATCCAGAAAGGAAGAACTGGGGGCGGCCCAGAGCGCGTGGCTAAGGTTACACTCCGTGTCCACCTCACCTTGACGCATGAGCTGTTTTAGACATCACCTGGTACAACATAGAATCCCAATTTTCCGAAGAAATATCCTAATAAAATACTAATCTATTTTTGGTTACTTATAAGACATATTGAGAGCTACTAACAAAAATAAAGAGGATGATTCGCCTTAGCAAAATGATTTTCCCTGATAGTATTCACTTCCCTCGGAAAAATTCTTAATGTGTTGAAAGTGTTTTTACACGGAGAACGATTTTAAGAGATTTTTTCCAGGTTAAGAATCAGAGCAGTGCTGCTTTTCTGTAAGTCAGCTTCAGTATTAGACAGCTCGTTTTATCAGCAAGGGGAGGGTTTTTAACATCCCCCTGCCCAATACACCAAGAGAAATGTCTATGTGTTTCTATGCCCTGCTTACAAAGGCTATGTTTATTTTGGTCTTTACTCACTTCAAACCACAGTGTGAGGCATTGCCAATGTGCATGTTGGTTTACATGTACACTTTTTAAATTATTAAAGCACCTGTGATTAGTAATCCTTCTTTTACAAACTCCTCTTGGAAATCAACTTCAAATCCTGAAGAAACGGAGCTCTGTCTTCTAAAGTAAATGCAACTTAAAAACATCTTCCAGTATATGTTCCACAATTGCAGGTAACGTTATATGCTGAGTTTCTACCTTTTGTTTTATACACGAACTTAAAGGTATTTACTGTTTAAGTTTCTACTACACCGTGCAATGTAAAAAGTCTGAGTCTTGAGAAATCCTATCAGCTAAACGAATCTATTTCACTGGTCAATCCTGAATATTTGAAATGTACTATTAAAAATGTAGTCTTTGTGTCTAGGAATGTTAGTGCTAGAAGTCAGATAGCCTCCTTCCCTTTGGATGGTTAATGACTAGAAAGAGAAGAGTTCAGGAGAGCTGATAACCATCTGTTTGCTGCTGTGGGTACTACTTAAATGGGTGAGGTTCATTTTGAGAAAATTCATAGAGTTACACATTATGCATACCTTTGTATTTTATACTTAAATACTTTAAAGTATATCTAAGTACTTTACCCTTAAATTTTTAAAGTCTGTTTCCCCATGTAGAAACAGATAGCAGAGGAAATTAAAATCTATAGATAGTTTTATCCAATAGCTTTACTGATTTTTTTCAGGCCACTAAATCTTTTCCAAAGCTGCTAATTAAGAGTTGTTGCTCTGCAGTTTTCTTGTTTTGTTATTGGCCTCATTCATAGCTGTGGCTTTCATTTTCTGCTTATCATAAATATGAATCCACGTAACATTGCCCCAACATTTAAGGTTATGCCAAATAACACTCGAGTATTTGAGCTTTGGATTTTTGGATTTTGTCACCCAAGCTTGATTCTTCATTTCCCCTAACACTTGCTTACATACAATAAATCCTTAGTTATAGCTGATCAAGCTGAACTGTGTGTAACTAAGCACCCATAGGATGAGTCAGAGCCATTGATTTCATATTGGTTTAAAAACATAAAGTGAGGACTTTAGAAAGCTGTCTGGCAATTGTCAAAAAGTTAAATACTGGGCCAGCCAAGTGGCGTGGTGGTTGGGCGCTGACTTGGGAAGCCAGCAGCCCCGGTTTTGGTCCCACATATGAGAGCCAGTGACATTGCCCTCAAAAAAAAAAAAAAAGTTAAATACAGAGTTATCATTTGACCCAGTAATTTCACTCCTAGATATATATACTCAAAAGAAATGAAAACATATGTCCACACAAAAACTTGTACACAACCAGCATTACTCACAATAGCCAAAAGGTAGGAGCAATCCAAGCGTGGATGAAAGGATAAACAAAATGTGGTAATCCATGCAATGGAATACTTTTGGCAATAAAAAGGAATGAAGCAGGCCAGCTGAGTGGCGCATTGTTTAAGAGCTGGTTTTGGGATGCCAGCGGCCTCGGTTGGGATCCCACATATGAGGGCCAGTGACGCTGCCCTCTACAGCTAACAACAGCTCCACCGGGAGGTGGGCTGTGCGGAGCCCCGGCGATGGTGTGGGCTGTAGCCCCTGCTGCAGTGGGTTGCCATAAGCTACAGCGAGTGGCCAGCAGCCAGCATGAGTGGCCAGCAGCCAGCATGAGCTGCCAATAGCCACGGTGAGCGACCATCCAGAGGCCGGCAACCGATCTGCCTCATCTGGGAGGAGCGCAATGACGATACCGACATGGGCCAGTGAAGCAATGTCCTCCGCAACTAGACTGAAGAACAAAAATACAGCAACTTGTCTGTTCCCCTTCCCCGATTCCCCAACGCTGTTCCCCTCCCCCAATTCCCCAATAAAATCTTTTTAAAAAAAAAGGAATAAAGCACTGATACAAGCTAAAACATGAACAAACCCTTGAAAATGCACTAATGCTAAGCAAAATAAGTCAGATGGAAAAGGATAAGAACCATATGATTTCACTCATATGTGACATATAAAATAGAAAGCACAAATTCATAGACACAGACAACAGTATGGTGGTTACCAGAGGGGAAGGAGGAGGAGGAGGTTGAAAAACGGTGAAGGGGGGTCAAATACCTGGTGACTGATACTCTGGGTGGTGAGTACACAATGCAATATACTGATGATGTACGATAGAACTGTACCCTTGAAATTTATATAATGTTATTAACCAATGTCACCCCAACAAATTTACTTTATAAAACAAAACCCAAAACATTATGCTAAGTGAAAGAAGCCATGTATTAGATGATTCCATTTATATGAAATCTCCAGAATAGACAAATCAACAGAGACAGAAAATAGGTTAATGTTTGCTTATGGATGGGGGAATGGGAAGATTAAATGGGGGGAAGGTGATTGCTAAAGGATATGGGGTTACTTTTTGAGGTGATAAAATGTTCTAAAATCAATTGCGATGATTGCACAACTGTGAATATACTAAAAACCATTGAACTGTACACTTTAAATGGGTGAATTGTATCTCAATAAAGATACATGTGACATATATCTCAATAAAGCCCTTACCCAAAAAAAATTTTAAAAAGTAATGAAGAACATATGGAAAAATTGACCCAGACATTTCATTAATGTAGGTGAAAGTTCTGGGAAACTGGAGTGTATTGTTCCATGGAACCAAGCTGCCAGCTTTCCTCAAGATCAAAGCCAAAAATCCAAGGAGAAATTTCTACCAACTCTTGGCTTCTCTGTACCTCATTTTCTACGGTCTGCAATCAAAGCCTTTACTGCTTAGGAGTTTAGACTCTTTCGCTAAGATTTCACTAGTCACATTTAAACAAAAGCCTCCGAGTTCCCCCATCTTTCTCAGAAGACCCAACCTGTTAGCTAATCACAGGAGGGTATTTCCTGTTAGAGTAGGAGCTGCTGCTGACACTCCCTAAAACATGTTCCCTGGCAACCTGCCTCCAGGTCTTAAATTTTAGAAAGGGAAGACTTCCTCTGAGTAAGGCACAATGGACTTTAGAAGTCCTCGATTCACACAGTAGCTCTAGAACAGCTTTTCAAAGTGTGGTCTACAGACCACAGACTCATTCCGGGAGCACATCAAAAGGCAGCTTCATGGGTTTCCCCCACCTGCGGACTCTGACACTCTGGATAAGAGGCCTGAGGATCTGCATTTTAACAAATTCCCAAAAAGCTAGAGGATGAAACTACTCAGACTCCAGAATTTTTATACGGGAATTTTTATGTGGGAGGGGCCTACGGGTAGCAAATTGGCTGGAATGGGAAGGTGGAAGGTTTAATCTGAAAACAAATTTAGATGCAAATATGCTGGGAGTAAGGACTTTGCTGGTCCTCACCCAGGCACAGCTGCCCAGGTGATGTTTATGTACAGGAAGGATTTAGATCACTGGGTTCTAATGGAAAGGCCACCAGCATATTAGGAGCCAGGCAACCTGATTTGTGGCCCCTCCTCCCTTCGGTGATCTTGAGCCAGTTCCAAGCTTCTCTAGCCTAACTTTCTTCATCTGTCAAGTGCAAGTGTATGATGCTTCATCTGCCTGAGGCTGGACCATGCAATCTGTTGGAGTCCCTGAGACCTGCAATTTTGAAGTTCAGCCATTCTCATTGCCGTGGTTTCTCAGATGACCAGTGAGAGAGCAGGAACCAAGAAAAGTGAATTTGGGTGTGGAATCATTAAACTTACAGACCCAAAATACCCAGGGCAAAACTAACAACTTAGGTCTCAGGCTCCACTGGTCTCATGGTTTTCCATGAGGGACTATGTTGTGTGAGGATGGTGTTGGGGCTATGGAGTGGGAACTTCAATGATAACATTTCACTTTGCAGAGAAAATAATACAGGAAAGGTGCATGAGGACTATTTTTACAGAAGAAGAAGCTAGGAGGTTGGATTCCAAACCAGCTGTTTACGTGCTCTGAGACACAGAACTCAGGCAGACATTAAGCAATCGTACAGAACAAGCCATCCAAAGGCTTCATTAAGCAATGAGATTCCATTATGGCCATTCCTGTAATTAAGCCCATTGCAAATAAGATACAGGTTGTACCTGACAAACTTCAAAGATAAACCTGCCCCTGTTTTTCTTGCATCTTACAGAAGTTAAACTTACTATTGTTCTTTTTTCTTCCTTTGCCCCCATACCAATAAATTTTTCATGGAAACAAAAAACACATATAAACCCTAGCCCAGGGGATGGAGGGCATCTCTCTTCCATTAGTGATTAGTGACTCTGACTGTGGGGCAGCCTTTCCTTTCTTTTCTTACTCTCTGCTAAATACATTTATTTTCACTTTAAACTCTCTATTGGCTCATGTTGGAATTCTTTCTATGTGAAGCCAAGAACCTTCTTGGCCCAGGGTTTGAGTCCCCATCCTGAGGGGGATTCACCCCAACTCTGGTGACAAAAGGACTGTGGAACTATTTTTTATTTTTTTAATTAAGAGAGAGAATGGAAGAAAGCAACCCTGAGCAGAGCTGGCCAAACTGGGCATTCCATTTTTTTTTTGACATAACAGAGCAGACTGGTAGTTAAGGATTTGTAATGCCATTGGCCCCCAGACAGACTTAGATGTTAAACAAAAGAGCTGCAACCATACTTTTTCATTGCTGAAATTAAATGTGTACTGAAAACATCTTATAACATAAATCCCACAAAAACAATTTAAGTCAACTGCCCTAAAAATTATTTATGGCTTCTATATTTATTTCTAGGCAAGATAAGCTAAGCACATATATAGTAAAGTATGTCTTATAAGTGTGTGAGAGTGTGTGAGTGTGTTTGTGTGTGTGAGAGAGAAACCTTGTAATATCAGACCTTCCTGTAGGTTCAAGTTTCTGTAGAAGTCAAAGCTATAATTCAGCTATGAGCAGAGACCATTCCTTTGTTCTGGAGCAACCCCTTGAGCAGCCCTATGCAAATGTGAAGCCTAGACCCTTTGGAAACAAAGATGTTTAAGAAAAAGCTGTAGAATAAGAGAGGCTGTCTTTGCCTGGTCTGAGAAGAGTGGCCTATCCTCCTCCACTAAATGTATCTTGGTCTGGGGTGCTGGTCAGACTTAGCAGGAGAACTTTAAAAATATGTATCATTTCTGAGCCCCCAGTTGCAGGCATACTGATTTATGAGGCGTGCAACGGGGTGAGGCGCATGCAGATATATGTAATAAAAGCTCCCCAGAGGTTGGAGATGTCCTCAAAAGCTATGTCTCAGAAACCAACATAGCTTTCTGCGTGTGTGTGTGTGTGTGTGTGTGTGTGTGTGTGTGTGTGTGTGTATCAACGTGTTCTTCTTTCCAGCAACTATTCATGGAAGAAAGGACCTTGGGTCCCTAAAGATAGTCAGAGGATGGGCATTCCTATTCTTGAAGCTGAAGGAGAGATGATAAGAGGAACCTGGTTTGGGCTGACCATGGCCCATGTAGACTGAGCTTTGATGTCCTCATAATTGCGTTTTTTAAGACTGACAAACTCTAACTGTGGGGAATGTGCAAATTCATGAAATTTAAAACGTGTTAGCCATTGACCTACTAAAGATTGCAAAGCCACCTAAGGAGAGAGAGTTGCAGTCTACCCTGAAAGGAGAGGTGGCAAGTGCTGTCAGAGGTCTGTGAGAGGTCCAGGTCATTGCCAGGACAGGAAATGAGAACTGAGGAAAGTGGGGTTTAGGATGTAGGAAGTGGGGGCAACCCCTTGCTTTCACTGAGCCTCCTGGTAAAGTAGCTACTGGTTTTGATGGTCAGATTTTGCTATTAGGCTTTGTGTACATTATTTCTAATACTCACAGCATCTCTATTGGGTAGATCCATGACTTAACTGGGCCAGAAAGGGAGACAAAGAAACAGAAGGCAAATTATTCATCTTTGTGCCTCTATAGCACCCATAGTCCCTATTTGCCTTTCAGCAGCCCATACGGATAGCAGAAAAATAAAGTTGCTCTCCATGAAATGTTATGATACGAAGTCACTCGCCCAGCTACTCTGATCCCAAAACACCTGCCCTTGGTAGCAGGAGTGAGTTCTGTGCATTCAAAAGCCTTTTGTATAGTCCTGCCCCCACCTTGTTCTGATTCGATAAATTGGCATCCTGACACATATCAGTCTTTTGTGCCAGGTTCATTTTTACTTTTGCTGTTTCCTCTGCCAAGGACACTGTTCCATGCTTACTCCCTTGGTCCCCAACTCACACACACACACGTTTCCCCTGGACGTGCCTACCCATCCCTAAATGACAGCGTGGCGCTCCTTTGTTCCAGAAAGTCCCCACCAGTTGCTCCCGAGACTAGATGTGTCCCCACTTTGTGTTTCACATTACTCTCTACTTCCATCAAAGTTTTCACTCCACCATATTGTTGTTACCTGATTTCCTGTCTAGATTTCTGTCTAGGCTCTGCATGTGGGAGACACTCCATACGTAGCTTATATTTTTGTGGGATGGTCAAGACAGAATCGTTTTGGAAACACTAGAGGACTCCTGTTTCTGTTCAGCCCTGGCATTGATGGCTGATGAGAACATGCACTTTGCTCTACCAGATAGAGGGCTGGCCATAGATGCCCTCCTTGCCAGCTTGAATGAGTGAATGAATCAATGAATGATCTTTGTTTTTTCTCTCACTTCTATGTGATCTTAGACAAGTCACATCACCTCAATGGGCTTCAGCCTTTTCTATTAATGAGGGGTGGGGTGGGGGTGGACGGGAAGGTGTTTAGACTAGCTTATGTGCACAGTTCTTTCCAGTTTTAACGTCTTCTCAAGGTGCCTTGGTTTCCTGATCATGAATCATCTCAATGGGAAAGTAGAAAGAAAGGGGTGTGCGTGTGTGTGTGTGTGTGTGTGTGTGTGTGTGTAAATGAAGCTGAAAGAGAACCCAGGGCCCTGAAACCCTGGTGTCAGGCTACCTGCCACCCGAATATCAGGTGTCCCACTAACGGTGGTTATGTTATCTGTCGGCCTCAGACTTAGCCCCAGGGAGCAGGAACTGTGCCCATCTCCAATTCAGAGTCGGCAGCCTAGGATATGACTAAGGATGAGCTTACTGTGACATACTTCTGAGGGGACTGATGGAACTAACAACCAAACTGTCTCTGCTGGGATTGGGTGGGTAAGTGGAGACCTGGAAGGAGGGAGTGGAGGAGGAGGTGGCAGGCAGGTGTGCGTGCTTTTCAGTATTTTTGGAAATGATAGATGGATGCAGTGTGGAGAAAACCTCTGAGGACCCTGGAGGCCACTAATCATGAACCTTGTAAACAGAAACCCCAATGTCAACATGAAATAGAAAGTTAGATGGTAAAAACCGCTGAGTGCACTTAACCAGAGTTAAATCTGAAACAGCTCCAGAAAGCAGTGGCCTATGGAGCAACCAACCATGCAGGATATTAAGAATCAGAGCGTGAAAAGACAGATAGATACTGGACACTTATACGCACTTATATGTTTATTTTTTTTTTTTTTTTTTTGAGGGCAGTATCACTGGCCATCATATGTGAGACCGAACCGGGGCCGGTGGCTTCCCAAGCCAGCGCTTAACCACCACGCCACTCGGCCGGCCCTCACTTATATGTTTCATAATGTTTGTATTAATATTTCTGGCACATTATCTCATACAATATCACCAACAAATATGCCAAGTAGTTCTTTTTCATTCATTTAAAGATGAAGAACACGAGGTTCAGAGATATAAATTGACTTCCTTAAAGCCAAAACAAAAATGTAGGCCTTCTGACTTCTAATTCAGTATCTTTCCTAGTACATGACAGCAATATTTTGTGTGCACCATTACTAGTCATTCAGGAAAGCGTGGGAAAGGGCCCTCAAATGGCTGAATTATAGAGACGTCTTCAATTCTGCCTGTCTGACTGACCCCATTTTCAGGGACTACTCTTTCCTCTATCCCAATCATGTGGTCCCAGTCAGGGCTGCCTGATTCCACCCACTGTCTATAGAGATTGGGTAGGAGCAGGGGCACTTGACCTGAGAGGGCCCTCCCAGCACCTCACATCTGGACCACAATTGGTTGGTCCATATCAATAGAATGACTCCATCATTGTGACTGCAAGTCAGACAAATCCGTATGAGATGTCCAAATCAAAAAGTAGAATATCCCTTGTAATATATCCCAAAAAAATATTTTCATCAATTTCAGCATCTATTTCTCTATAAGTGAAGAAAGCCAATCAGAAAAGACCACATATTATATGCTTCCATTTATAATAAATACCCAGAAAAGGTAAATTTACAGAGACAGAAAGTAGCTAGTGGTTACTTAGAATTGGGGAGAATGGGGATAGCTAAAAATTACAGGGTTTCTTTTTGAGATGATGAAAATGTTCTAAAATTGACTATAGTGATGGTTGCACATATCTGAATATACTAATAACTATTGAATAGTACACTTTAAATGGGTAAATCATATAGTATGTGAACTATATCTCAGTAAAGCTGTTAAAAATCCATTTCTGTCTTTTAAAACCTCATAAAACAAATGACAATTTCTTAAGATTATATTTATCTCAAATCATCATCAAGAACATATAAAATTATTTCATTAGGTGTATGAATATGTTAAGGATGTCTGTGTTCTCCACTTGAAGTGTTGTTCTAAGCTTCCCAGCGAATGAATAACAAACATTTGAAAGCAGAATAATTATTATAATTTTAAATATATGACTTATAACTGGAAAAATACAATAATCCTAAATATCCAGAACATGAAAGAATAAAAGAATCTGTG
Source organism: Aselliscus stoliczkanus (assembly GCA_033961575.1). Taxonomy (NCBI): domain Eukaryota; kingdom Metazoa; phylum Chordata; class Mammalia; order Chiroptera; family Hipposideridae; genus Aselliscus; species Aselliscus stoliczkanus. The sequence continues at coordinate 162,636,724 of CM066728.1, forward strand.
TAATTCAAATATTTTTAAAGTTAAATGGAAAAAAAATATATTTAAATATTATAGGCTCCCATCAGTTTCAAAGTTGGATGGAAAAAAGACATTTACATACACTAAAATCAGACAAGCGCAAATCCTATCAAGTAACAAACTCAAGTGGGAATTCCAGATTGCTGGAGCAGGGAAAGACCCAAATTCTGGATAAACTGAATCCACCTAGTGGTCTATAAGAACCATATATTTTTTTTAAGTTTTAAAGTCATGTCACAGAAACCAAAAAAGTCCATCTCGGTATGACAGTGGTGTCATTTACAAGAAAATGACACTGGGTGTCTGTAACTCAGGCCTCACACCCAGCCTTAATTTCTAGTTTTAAGTAATCCCAGTTGGCTGAGATGGTACCATATCTCTTCCACTTAAATTTAATTTAAGACAGCATTATTTTATGTAACACTAAGATAGACTACCTGCTCTCAATTGAGATGCCATTAGTTGTAAGACACATCCCAATTTCAGAGATGTTAAAACATCGGGAGCAAAGTACATCTTAGAAGACATGAAATTTCCTTAGTGGGTGAGCATCTTTTAATCCTGAAAGAATTTAGAATGACATATTCTGAGCTCTCATGAATTCTACTAGTATTCCCAGGTTTCAATTCTGGAAAGATTTTAAATTAAGCATTAAAAATGTTAAGGGGGTCAAAATCATGTATTAATACTTTGGTGTTTAGAAAGACCCTGTATATATGTGATATTCTATAGTATACGTTTGCAATATTGAAAAGAATTTGGCCTATTAGAGTAAGAGCCTTCTAACTCTGGTTTAAAACATACAATTGAATAACTAAGTTAGACTTATGATGCTCTATTGAAATCCTACCAAGTTCATGCACAGTATTGGAACACCTAGGAGAACTTTAATTTTCAATTATTTATAAGGTTTATTTATTGCATTTATAAGAGTTAAGCCTTCAGGATGATTTGTTTGTTTGGTTAAGCAATTGAAATATTTAAGAAGAAAATCAAATATATTAAATTGATAAACAATGTTTGCAATGTTGAAGCAGTTTATTTAACTGAGCTTTTTAACAAACCACACAATATTTAAATATCCCTTAGAAAGTCATTGTTAACAACTGTTAGATTTATAAGTAGAATAAAACGTTCTATAAGAATTAGAGCTATAAAAAAAACCTAAAAACAACTTGTTCAAACCCGAAGTAAACTTCTAAAGAGTCTTTTCTGCAAATGAAACCCACCCTCAATGTTACCAGATAGCTTGTGGTAACAGCCCAGAGGGGCACATATATCCCTGATTCATTAATCAGAGATCTTGCCCAGAATTATTCAAACCGGAGTTGGGAAAGTGTCTCTCTGGGGTGAGAGCTTGGAGCCCTGGGTCTCTGCTGGTAGCCCTGTCTTAGGCTATGAGGAGGAACCCAGCCTGCATGGAAAGAGAAGCTTATGGAGAGAGAGAAATAGAGGTAAGGTCCAGAGAAATAGGGAAAAAGGAGAGAGAGAGAGAGAGAGAGAGAGAGAGAGAGAGAGAGAGAGAGAGAGAGAGAGAGAGAGAGAAAGAGAGAATGTGTCCTGGTGGCATTCAAGTTCTAGTTCTAGCTGGTCCTCAGGTCCAGTTATACTACACACTTCCTGCCTGTTCAATTCTTCCTACATGAGACACCTCAGTATCTTTCTAACAAAATCCCCTTTGATTTGGATTTCTGCCTCTGGCAACATGTATTTCAATGGCCACAAGTACATGGCCAAAAGATTCTCAACATCATTAGTCACCAGGAAAAATATCATAATGAGGCACCACTCACATCCACCAGGATAGCTAAAATAAAACAAACAGACAATAACAAGTGTCAGAGAGAATGTGGAGAAATTAGCACTCCCACATTCGGTAGGTGAAAATATAAAATGGCGCAGCCCATGGAACATTCTATAGGATAGATTGTTGGGCCACAAAACAAACCTTAATAAATTTAAGAAGACTGCAATCATATCAAGTATCTTTTCCAACTACAACAATACAAAACTAGGAATAAATAACAAGAGAAAAATTCACAAGTATGTGGAAATTAAATAGCACAATAATGAAAACCCAACAAATCAAAGGAGAAATCAAAAAGTATCTTGAGACAAATGAAGCTAGAAAACTCGATATCCACATGCAAAAGAATAAAATTAGACCCTTATCTTATATCCTGCACAAAAATTAACTCAAAATGGATTAAAGACTTAAATGTAAGACCTGAAACCATAAAACTACTAGAAGAAAACATAGTAGAAAAGCTACTTGACATTGGTCTAGTCTAGGCAATGATTTTTTTTTTTTGATATGACACCAAAAGCAGATGGAACAAAAGCAAAAATAGACAAATGAGATTAGATCCAACTAAAAAGCTTCTGCCCAGCAAAAGAAACAATTAATAGAGCAAAAAGGCAACCTATGGAATGGGAGAAAATATTTGCAAACCAGGTATCTGATATGGGGTTAATATCTAAAATATATTAAGGAACTCATACAACTCAATAGCAAATAAACAAATAACCTGGTTTTTAGATGGGTAAAGGACTTGAATAGACTTTCTTTTAAAAGAGTACATACAAATGACCTATAGGTACATGAAAAGATGCTCATCATCACTACTCATCAGAGAAATGCAAATCAAAACCACAACAGATATCACCTCACACCTGTTAGGAGGGCTGTTATCTAAGACAAAAGATAACAATGTTGGGCCAGCCGAGTGGCTTAGTTGGTTAAGAGCTCGCTCAAGAGTGCGAGCTGAGCTCTGAGCAACAGCTGTTCGAGGCCAGCCCGAGCTGAGTTGCCGTTGAGCTGCCAACAAGTGGCAGGATGGCTCAGCTAAAAAAAAATAAATAAAAAATAAAAAAATAAAAATAAAAATGGGCAGATTTAAAAAAAAAAAAAATAACAATGTTGTCCAGGGAGTGAAGAAAAAGGAACCCTCACGCACTGCTGTTGGGAATGTAAATTGGTATAGCCACTATGGAAAACAGTATAGAGGTTTCTTAAAAAATTAAGAATACAATTACCATATGACCCAGCAATCCCTCTTCTTGGGTATCAACTGAAATTTTTGAACACATACATAAAGATGTGTTATAAAGATGTATGTACCCCTATGTTCATTGCAGCATTATTCATGGTAACCGAGGCATGGAAACAACCTAAGTGTTCTTCAATGGATGACTGGATAAAGAAGATGTAGTACATATATACTATGTGAAATACTGCCATTTGTGACAACATGGATGGATCTTGAGGGTATTATGCTAAGTGAAATAAGTCAGATGGAAAAGGACAAAAACATATGATTTCACTCACATGTGGGATATAAAACAGAAAGCAACAACAAACAAATAAAATAAATAAACTCATATGCACAGACAACAGTAAGGTGGTTACTAAAGGGGAAGGGAAATAGGGGGAGGATAAAGAGGGTAAAGGTCAAATATATGGTGACAGAAGGAGATTAGACTGTGGGTGATGAGCACACAGTGCAATATACAAATGGTGTATTATAGAATTGCACACTTAAAATCTTTATGCTATTAACCAATGTCACCTGAATAAATTTAATTTTTAAAAAAGAAAAGCTGTGCAAGAAGCACATGGACTGAATGCTTGTTACAGGTGCCACCCAATATGGCATATAAAGAAGACAGAAAATAAACCATCACCATCTAGATAGTCCCATCCTCCTCTCTGTTATGTTAATAGCTTGCCCTGAAAGAATCCAGGAGCTAATCAGTTAGCTCGGTGGCTCTTCTTATTTTTTAATAAAATATTTCTAAGTGGGTTATGTTGCCCATCTTATTGTTTGCTCCTTCCATATAAATGCGAAAATGTTTAATTATAGTCTGCTCCAAATCTGCTAAACCACTAACAAAGTGCATACACACAATTAATTGTGTAAAATAGTTCCTTCCTTACGGCCTCATTCTCCTTACATTTTAAATGTCTGTTGAAAAGAATTATCTAGAGTGTCTGTTTTCTGAAAACAAGCTAAAGAGCAATCACCTTGCTTATCCAAAGGAGCCATACCGTGTTTGGTTTTTCCATTCCAAAAATAACACAGAAATTTTCAGAGCCAGTCGCATGGCACGAAACCAAGGGTTGGAATGCAAAGCCTTCCTGTCTCTTCTGGAAGACCTCTTGAGTCCTTAAGTAGTTACATTCCAACATCACAAGGAAGCGCAAGTGGCAAATGCAGTGAGGAGAGTGTTCAAGGCAGCCCTGGCATTCCTCTCCTGGGAGATACCAAGTTTGGTCATGCCCCAGAGAAGTTAGGGTGCCCTGCAAGAGGTGTTGTCACCACCGTAGTCCATGAGGCAACCTCGAGAAAAACAAAGGTGTCTTCTCCAAGTTCTGATCAGCTGCATAGGACCTCTTCAGACACCCACCTGGATGCTCCCCTGTTTTACTCCTCACAATTCCTCCTTAGAATCACATGACAGCCCATGTTGCTACTTCACCTAGTGGTGAATTGATGCTGATCAATTTCTTCCATTCTCTTTCCCACCAGTCTTTCTCCCTCTTAAAAATGGAAAATGCACAAGTCAAATGCCTCTTTATTTTCCATTGTTTCTAACAGCACTTAACTCAGTTAATTGCTCCTTAGGTAATCCTTCCCTCTTACCTAATCATTTTTATCCCAGTGGTCCTAAACCCACCATCTCTTATGCCCAGTTAGGTCATTAAAATATCTCTGTCTGTCTGTCTCTCGTTTGTGAATGAAAAACAAATCAAAGTAAGAACCCTTTCAACAAATGATCCTGGAGCAATTGGATGTCCATGGCGGGGAGAGGAGGGGAAGGATTGGCCTAAACCTCACATCTTCTACAAAAATTAATTCAAAATGGATCACAGACTTAAATGTAGTATTAAAATTATAAATCTTTTAGAAAAAATAGGAGAAAAATCTTTGGGATCTAGGCCTAGGCAAAGAGTTAGTTTTGATACTAATCACACAATATATATGTTATAAAAGGGAAAATTGAAAACTGGCCTCCTCAAAATTAAAACTTTTGCTTTGCCAAAATCCTGTTAAGAGAATAAGACAATATGAATTGAGGAAGGAATTTTCAAACCATGTATCTGACAGAAGACTAGTATCTAGAATATATAAAGAACTCTCATAACTCAACAATAGAAAGACCTAAAATCTAATTAGAAAATGGGCAAAAGACATAAAGTGACATTTCACTGAAGAAGATATATAGGTGAGCATTAAACATATGAAAAGAAGTTCAGCATAATTATCCCCTGGGCAATGCAAATTAAACCCACAATGAAATATCACTACGCAACTATCACAGTGACTCACAAAAAAATAGTGACAGCATCAAATCCAGCAAGGATGCAGTTAACTGGATCACTTGCACATTACTGGTAGAGATGTAAAATGGTACAGCCACTCTGGATAATAGTTTGGTAGTTTCTGGAAAAATGAAACATGCAACTACCATTCAACCCAGCAGTTGCACTTATGGGCATCCCCCCACAGACATGGACATATGCCCTCACACAAAAAGCTGTACATGAATGTTGATAGCAGGTTAGTTTGTACCCTCAAACGTGAAGCAATTGAATTTTCTTTAAAGTAAACGAACTGTGGTACACTGATATGATAGCAATAAAATCAGCAATAAAAAGGAATGAACTATTGATACACACGACAACTTGGATGACGCTCCAGGGAATGAGTTAAACAAGCCAATCTCACAAGATTGTGACTATCAAATTCTATTTATGTAGCATTCCTAAAATGATGGAATAATACAAATGAAGGGAAGATTCATGGTTGCCAGGGTTTAGGAATGGCGAAGGGTGTAGAGGCAATCACAAAAGGGCAGCAAGAGGGATCGTTGACGTCATGGAACAATTTTATATTTTGACTATGGTGGTGGTCACCAGAATCTACATGTGATAAAACTACACAGAATAACACACACACACACACACACACACACACACACACACACACACGAGTGCATGTAAAACAAAACAATGGGATGAAATCTCAATAAGGTGATCAGTTGCATCAATGTCATTTCCTGGTTGTGATCATATTCTATAGTTAAGCAAGATGTTATCATCTCATATAAAGGGTATAGGGGGTCTCGGTATTATTTCTTATAACTACACATAAATCTCAATTATCTTTTAATAAGTGGGGGAAAAAAGCAAGCCTGATCATGGCTGATAAGCACAAGTAGGGTTAAGGAAACACCTAGATTAATGAAGAGAAAGGCCATAAATTTCTGAGGTAAAACTGGCCCCACCGGATCAAAGCAGCATGGGAAAAATGTCCAGAGTGATCTTTGCCCCAGGGAGCAGAGCAAGACGTTATCCTTCTGGAAGTCCCTAGATTTTTATTTACAGATGACTTGCTTAAGACTAGGTCTAACAGCTGGTAACTCTTTTTTTCTACCCACGGGAAGAGGAAACGGAGAAAGCTTCTCTGAAAGGGCTGGTGTCACGTCCCACAAAGCCCAGGAGCTGAGGCTGCCTTTCCATCCTTGGATGGGTGGCTCTGTTCTGTCTTACCCAGGTTTACCAAGACCTGTCTCCTCATTCAGCTCCTCCAGTTCTGGGAATCTGCACAGCCTTCCACATGCATTACCTTACACAGATGTCTCTGCCTTCCCATCTTCCACTCCAAAGGAATCCAGGTATCCACTGCTGATCTGAGAGGGAAAAGGAGGTCCATCTCTCAGCCAGGCAAGCATACATACACAACTTTAAAGAACATTTCTATCAGTTATTTAATTCAGCCTCAGGCAATATAATCCAATCCATGTGAGCTGCAAGGCAGTGATGCCCCCTTTCTATGCTTTCACCTTAGAAGTGCCAGGCTCAAGGAATGGGATGGAGAGCAGTGCGGAGGACAGGCAAAATGACCATAATATAAATTACCAGAAGGTGTTTTGCAGCAGGGGATGCATGGATTAGGCAGGAAGTGTCAAGATATCTTAGGAAATGAAGTCACATTATCAAAGAGGTCATTGACATCAACAAGAAGGCAGACTAGGAGGTCCCAAGCCTCATTCTCCCAGAAAACGATTTAACAGTTTTTGTATGTGATTGAAGCTAAATTGGTATCAACTTAAAATAAATGGTTGTAACTACAAGATATTTTGTGCAAGCCTCAGAATAACAACAAAGAAAAAAACATATGACAGATACACAAAAGATAAAGAGAAAAGAATCAAAGCAAATCACTACAAAAAAACAAATCATCAAATAACAAAGGAAGACAGCAAAGGAGAAAGACGACAAAACAATTGCAAAACAGATAGAAAACAACTAATAAAATTATATCAGTAAGTCTTCATCTATTAATAATTACTTTATTTTTTTTCTTTATTTTTTGAGTGCAGTGTCACTGGCCCTCATATGTGGGATCTGAACCGGGGCTGCTGGCTTCCCAAGCCAGCGCTTAACCACCACGCCACTCTGCTGGCCCCATAATTACTTTAAATAGATTACACTCTCCAATCAAAAGGCATAGAATGGATGAATAGATTTTTTTTAAAAAAGATTGTCATATATTGTCTACAAGAGGTTCACTTTAAATTTAAGGACACACATAGGTTGAAAGTGAAGAGATGGAAAAAGATATTCTATGCAAAAAAAAAAAAGCAGAGATGGCTACACTTCTATCAGAAAAAATAGACTTGAAGTCAAAAATTGTCTCTAGAAACAAAGTAGGTTATTATATTATGATAAAAGGGTCAATTCAGCATTGAGCAGGAAGATAATGACAATTATAGATATATGTACACTCAACATTAGAACACCTATATGTATAAAACAAATATTGACAGACCTGAAGGGAGAAATTGACAGCTATGAAAAGATAACAGGTGCTGGTGAGGATATGGAGAAACAGGAACCCTGTGCACTGTTGGTGGGAATGTAAATTGTTACAGCAATTATGGAAAACAGTATGGAGTTTTCTCAAAATATTAAAATAAACTACCTTTTGATCCAGCATTCACACTTCTGGGTATATATCCAAAGGAAGTGAAATCATGTCTTAAAGAAATATCTGCAGCATTATTCACAATAGTCAAGATATACAAACAACCTAAGTATCCACTGACTGATGAATGAACACACACTGTATATACATTATCTATATACATTATAAATATATATACACATACATATATACACACAATGAGCACCATACACACACACACACACACACACACACACACACAGACACACACACATACACACACCAGAATATTAGTCAGCCTTAAAAAAGAAGGAAATCACGCTACTTATGACAACATGGATGACAACATGGAGACTAAGTGAAATAGGCCATACACAAAAAGACAACTATGCATGGCCTCACTTAGATGTAGAATCTAAAATAGTCACACACATAGACACAGAGAGTAGAATTTCCAGAGGCTGGTGGGAGGGAAAAATGGGAAAAAGTTAATGTTTGTTGATGAGTCTTCTCTGGGCTATTTAAGATCCAGGATAGAGGTGTTTTGGAAAAGATGCTCCATCTAGGTTGTGCCTGGCACTCAGAAATCCTTTGCTTCAAGAGCTGCCTGGTGACAGATGGTTTCTGGTCATTCTCCTCCTGGCCACTCAGAACTCACATGGGACACACAGGATCAGGCCCATAAAAATAGCTAGTGTGCAGGTAAGAGCAAAATGCCCAAACCTGGCCCCATGTTGAGCTTTTGTGAACAGCTACTGATTTATTGTATATAACACCGATTAAACCAACATTGAAAACAAAACAAATGTTTCTGGTCTGGATGTCACATGAAAAACATCTTTGTTTTAGTCGATAAGAGTGGTAGCTGAAAATATTGCTATAGTTTTTTCACTCCAACAAACACATCTGCTCCGGTCCCAAATCAGAATGCTTTTGTTTTATCACTTCCACTGCCGGGAAGATAACAAAGCAATTTAGAGCCTAGGAGAGGAAGTAGATTTGACCTTGGTACAAACCTTTTTGTCAAGTTAACAGATACAGAGGCTGAGCATTCTCTAGAGACAGTGTCTTTGAATATCTAGTAACAGTGAGATCAGAGCATTGCAAGAGCTATTAGCCCCAAGACAACTACAGGGACAAGACTATGGGCTCAGGAGGGTTCACCCCAGGGTGTGGGTGGGCCTATACTATTAGTACAATGGCCAGGAACAGAACCAGGTAACAAAGCTAAATGTAATGCGTTTGGTACCCAGGGGAAGGGTCCAGGCAAGGGGCAGGTATGAGTTTCATAGACAAGTCCCTGAGATAGTCAAATGGGTCTCTGTTGTCCAATTTTTGTCAACAGTATTGCTATGGGAAAAAAATAGTCATGGAGTATTCCATTATTTGTAGTCCACTTGATAGTGTAAAACATCATCTTTCATTGACACCTGGTCACCTGAGAGCTACACACCTGGATGGCAGTCTCCTGGCCATGTCTGGAGATTCCTTAATGACATTTAATTCTGTGTCACTCCTATCTCATATCTCATACGTTCAGAAATAGCCCCTTGAAACTAGCTATTGTTTTGTAAGGGTGATTATGAGGATATTGTCCCTTACATCACACAGGACCTCCTGGGAATTGTAGGAAAGGAAGTTCCAGGAAAAATTCTGATTCTCCTGAAGAGCTGGTTTATTTTTAACAATTGTGTGATTCTTGGTGCTGATGGCATTGCCCACTTTGTTTTCAGTGTCAGACCTGTGTGACACCCCCAGCAAAGAACACAGGATCCTGTGACAGTCATTGTGTATACCCGAGTCATCCCAGTGCCACCTTACTTTCCTACACCATGCTTTCTCCATTGAGATGGCATCACTTTTTAATTTTCTAATCCTTTTTCACTCTACACATCTCTGAAAGCCATTTTAAATACCCTGGGGAGAGAGATAAGGTATAAACAAATGAACAAACAAATCAGATGGGTGATTGACAGAAACAACTCCATTTAAAAATACTTTACCACCCTCCCCCACTTACATTTTTTGTAATCTTGCCTTGTCTATCTTTTTTTTTTTTTGAGGGCAGTGTCACTGGCCCTCATATGTGGGACCGAACTGGGGCCGCTGGCTTCCCAAGCCAGCGCTTAACCACTTTGCCACTCTGCAGGCCCACCTTATCTATTTTTAAATGACTGTGCTTACAAACCAACATCTTCCATGTTGAGGTGTGAAGTGTGTCTTTAAGTGACCACTGACATTTCTAATTTTGATAGATTTATTCTCACTTTTTATTGAACTTCCTCCAAATGATGTGCCATAAAGAGCTTCTAATGAGTTCCACAAGAGCATTCTAGGAGTCTTTTCCAAGTCAAAACAGACTTCTAGATGTTCTGGGAGCACAGACAAACCTGGGCACCAGTGAAAGTCTGCACAGCCAAGTGGAAGAAACCACAGGTCTGAAATCATGTTTTTAAAATGCAGAGAATAGGAACAGGTCACACTTATCTGTCCCTTCCCACTGCCTCCTTCCTCTGGCCACAGTGAATCATCCTCTGGGCTTCATGTTTCTCCTCAGAAAAATAAGAAGAGTTGCCTAACTGTTCGGTCTGGCTAGTACCAGAGAGCAAGACAGGCAGAGCGTGGAACCCCCTCTAAGAGGGCAGGCTCCGGGCCTGGGAAGGGCACCGAGAGGATGGCTGAGAGGCAGGGCAGAGAAGCACTCCTCGTCACAATTTTGTCTGCGACTTTTCTATGAGGCACATCGGCTCCTGACTCTGAAGCACAGGGACTTTGTGGGAAGAAGGTCAGGACAAGAGAACAAACCAGAGAATCTGTTTAAGGAAACATCAGTATGTGTGAAGACAGAAAAGATTACCACAGTTTGTAAAGATCAAACAACGTTTATCGCATTCACATATACTTGTACTTTGAGTTTCTCTCTCTCTACTTCTCTCTCACTAGTACCATTTTTGAAAACTAGACATATTTTCAAAACAAATTTGTATGTGGTAAAATATATACATAAGACCATTTTAACCATTTTTAAGTGTAAAATTCAGTGCCACTAAGTATATTCACATTATTATGCAACCATTTCCAGAGCTTTCTTCCCAAATTAAAGCTCTATACCCATTAAACAATAACTCCCATACCCTTCCACCCCCTGGCAACCACAATTCTATTTTCTGTCTCTATGGATTTAACTACTCTAGGTACTTCTTATAAGTAGAATCATACAATTTGTCCTTTTGTATCTGGCTTATTTCACTTCACATAATATTTTCAAGGTTCATCCATGTTGTAGCATGTGTCAGAACTTTTTTCCTTTTTAAGGCTGAATAATGTTCCATTATATGTATATGATACATTTTGTTTATCCATTTAACCATCAGTGGTCATTTGGGTTGCTTCCTCTTTGGGGCTATTGGGAATAATGCTGCTAGAAACATGGATATACAAATATCTGTTCAGGGGACGGTGTCTACAGACATTCAGAATGATCCGGTATTTGACATACTGTAGGAGGCTCTCCTACAATACAGCTTCCAACAAAACTAGGCTGTCCCGAACCCCTGGTAATAGAATTGTTTACCTTTATACCAAGAAGGTTGGGAAAGCACCAAAATCTGTGTGTGGCGTGTTCCCAGGCCAACTTCATGGAGTTAGTGCTGTGAGACCTAAAGTTCTAATGAGGTTGTCTAAAACGTCAAAACATGTCAGCAGGGCCTAAATGTGTCCGCGACAGGATCAAGCATGCTTTCCTTATCGAGGAGCAGAAAATCGTTGTGAAAGTGTTGAAGGCACAAGCACAGAGTCAGAAAGCTAAATAAAAAAATGAGCTTTTTTGAATAATAAACACAATTAAAAGGCTAAAAAAATAAAAAAATTAAAAAAAATTAAAAAATATATATATATATATATGTTCAAATCTCTGTTCTCAGTTCTTTGGAGGTATATATCTAGAAGTGGCATGCCAGACCATAGACATATCTTTTTGTTTGTTTGTTTTTCAGGGCAGTGTCACTGGCCCTCATATGTGGGACCAGAACCGGGGCCGCTGGTTTCCCAAGCCAACATTTAACCACCACACCAGTCGGCCAGCCCAAGACTTATCTTTTTTTAAAATGTTTTTATTATGGAAATTTTCTAATAGCCACAAAAGTAAAGAGGAGAATATAACTAGCCCCATGTTGCTACCACCCAGTTTCAACTATGACTGACCCATTGCCAATCTTGTTGCATCCATACTGTCTTCCTTCACTAGTAGAGTACTTTAAAGAAAACCCCAGATACTATATCATTACATCCATAATATTTCAGAGTCTACTTCTAGTAGAAATGATCTATATATTTCCTAGAGGGTAATGTACATTGTGAGCACCTAATTAGTAAACACCAATATGGATAAATACTCATCAAATATTAATCATTGTTTGGAACTTTGTTTAAAAGCAGCAGCCTTTTAAAGAAATGTTTTATTCTAAAAATTTTCAAACACATTACAAACTAGAGAAAATTGAACAATAATCCCCCATGTTCCCATCACCCTGCTTTGATGAGTGTCAGTAGCAAAGTGGTGCTGCTTTTAAAAATCTAGACATTAGGGGTGACCAGTTAGCTCAGTTGGTTAGAGTGTGCCTATGATAACACCAAGGTTGCCGGTTCGATCCCCACATGGGCCACTGTGAACTGTGCCACCCCCGCTTAAAAGACTCAACTATGCCATTGTAGCATGAAAGTAATGTGTAACCAATGACCATGGCTGTTCCCCAATAAAAAAATTTTTAAAAAATCTAAACATTAGATTACTCAAATGATATTGTGACATTTTATTCCTCTGGCGGAGAGAACCGGATAGGAATAGAGCTAATAGCAGGAAGAACACTTTTAATGCTGGAAAGGTTTATCACACATCACTAAAAACACATATTTTTAAATGACTGAATGTTTGTTATAAATGCTTATAAATATCAGTCTGAGTTCCCAGCCACAATGTGATTTGTGGTTTATCTGAGCTCACTTGTCTTTCCTCCCTGGGTGACTTTCAGCTTTCCCAACCTAGAAGGTTATTTACAGAAAGAACAAATTGACATTCAAATAAAGGCAATGGCTAAGAAGTTAATATTTCTCCTTTTACCCCAAGCACAGAAAATGTGTGGTCAAAAAATGATGCTGTACAGATGTCTAACTTTTTATTTAAAGAGGAATTTGTACAATTTTAGAAACAGAGACATACCCTGGTTATTTTTATAAATGATTATAATCACTAAGCTTTTGTTGCATAACAAATCACCTCCAAAATTGAGTGGTTTAAAACAACCACCATCAAGATAGAAGGATTTTCCCTATTAGATATCAAAACTTATGTCATTGATTATAAGACATATCTTTGAAATTGGGCTGCATAGATCTAACAGCCTATGATGTTGTGTGATTACTCTTCACCATGCAGCAGTCAGGACATATTTATTGCTGCTTTTACAAAACAGAACTTGGTCATGACTGTTCTCATTATCATTGCTTTAGCTGAGCAGTGTGCAATGTTGTATGCATGTGTTAAGTGATCTTCAAAAAGATTATACTATAATTCAGCAAGGAAATGAAAAGTTATTTTGTATCTAGAAAAGTGCTGAAACAGATCAGCTGGGTAGAAATTTGATATTAGTGAAACAACTTTTCATTGTTGGAGAAATGACTTTGATTAGATATTTTTCTTGCAGAGCTGTGCTTCGTGAGACCTAGGATGCTGTGCTATATTTTGTAACTGAAATGCATGCAAAAGAATTATCTATTCCATACTAAGAAATTTTCAAAATGAGTGTCAGAAGCTTAACTAATAATAATAATAATAATAATAATAATAATAATCATCCTATAATCAAAAGTTGAGTACTTCTTTAAGAAATGCCACATTGGGGCGGCTGGTTAGTTCAGGTGCTCAGGGTGCAGGCTCATAACACTAAGGTTGCCGGTTCAATTCATGGGCCAAGGAGCTATGTCCTCCACAACTAGATTGAAGACAACTACTTCACTTGGAGCTGATGGGTCCTGGAAAAACACAGTTTCCCAATAAAACTTCTAAAAAAAAAGAAAAAATCCCAAATATCATTGCCTCAAGCTATAAGTTTGTTTCTCTGAGATACAAAGAATTCCAGAGGCAGCCTGAAGAATTGGAAGATATCCTCAGAAAGTTATCAGGGGCGTACATGCTGTTCTACTGTTTTCTGCAGGGGTCCAGCTGCTTCACATCCAGACATCATGTCCATATTTCAGCTAGCTGATTGGGAAAAGAAACGAAGAGCAACAAAAGGGCAAAAGCTGACTTTCTAGAGAGTTTTCCCAGAAATTGCCACAGAATATTTAGTCTATTTCATTGATCAGAACATAGTCGTAGAGCTACTCCCAGGAAGCCATTCCTTACTAATTACAGGGAACGCTGGTAAATGGCTTTTTTATTTAAAGGAGCCATGCACCAAATTCAAAATCAGAGTTTCCATTATTGATGGAGAAGAGAAGATTGAATTTGGACAACTGGCAGTCTCTGCCACATGAAAGGTTTCTAATTTATTGGTGTGAAATTGTTTATAGCATTCTCTTTTTATTTTTAAAATCTCAATTGTGTAAGTAATTATTTTCACTATTTTGATCCTAATATTTTATATTTGTGGCTTTTCTATTCTTTCTTGATCAGTCATGCGAGCACTTTGTTTTATATGGTTTGTCAAAGTACCACACTGGTCTTCTTTACTGATTCTAGTGTTCTATGTTATTAATATATGTTCTTTTCTTTATTAATTCCTTTCATTTGCCTACTTTAGGTTACTCTGTTCTTTTCCTGGCTTCTTGAATTGGATACTTAATTCATTTATTTTCAGCCTTTGTTTTGTTTCATTTTGTTTTGTTTTTCAATTTTTTATTTTTCAATTACAGTTGACATACAATATCATATTAGTTTCAGGTGTACAACATAGTGATTAGACATTTATATAACTTATGAAGTGATCAACCTGGTAAGTCTAGTATCCATCTGCTACCATACTATTTTTTTAAAATAGCAATAAATTTGACTGTATATGTTGCTTAGAGGCAATAAATTTATATATATATATAACTTTCATAGTCACTTAATTCTAAAAATTATGCAATTCCCAGTGATTTCCTCTTAAACTCATGCAATGAATCATTTTTAAAGTTTTTAATACATGTGTGACTTTGAACTATCTTCTTTTTTTAAAAAAAAGATTTTATTAGGAATTGGAGGAGGAGAACAGTGTTGGGGAATCCTGGAAGGGAAAAAGACAAGTTGCTGTCCTTTTTGTTCTTCAGCCTAGTTGTGGAGGACGTCGCTTCACTGGCCCATGTTGTACTATCATTGCGCTCTTTCTGGCTGAGGCAATCGCTCACAGGCCATTGGCCGGCCACTCAGGGAGGCTCATGGCAGCTCAGGCCAGCCAGCCCCACTGCAGCCTACACTGTCGTCGGTGACTTGCAGCAGCCCAGCTCCAGATAAAGCTGTTGTTCACCATCTTAGCTGTAGAGGGCGCAGCATCACTGGCCCTCATGTGGGATCCAAACCAGGGCCCTGCTGCTCAGAGATGGTGTCCCAAGCCAACTTTTAACCAAAGCACCACTCGGCTGGCCCTTAAACTATCTTCTTAATTTAATTTCATTGTGATTAGTAAGATGCTGTCTGAGCTTTAATATCAATTCTTGGAAATGTGTGTGTCTTCCTTTGAAAGCAGTATGTGGGCAATCTTTTGTAAATATGTCATCTTAAAAGAAAGTCTAAATCAAGTTTGCTTATTAATTTGATTGTTAATTTTTTTAAATCATTACTTTTTTTGTTTGTTTTGTTTGTTTTTTAATATACCTCTACTAGAGGGCCAGCCGAGTGGCGCATTGGTTAAGCGCTGTCTTGGGACACCAGTGGCCCCGGTTTGGATCCCACATATGAGGGCCAGTGACACTGCCTTCTAAAAAACAACAACAACAAAAAAAAAACTGTAATAATATACCTCTACTAGAGGAATGTTAAAAACCTTGCACTGAGTTTGTGGATTTGCTCATGTCTTCTTGTAGTTCTGTCAGTTTTGTATTTTGTAGTTAAGTTGTTGAGTAGAGTGTTCTTTACCCCTATTAATGCTTTTGTTTTTTAAAACTTCTCTGCCATAAGAAGCTTTCTTTTAGTTAGTATTTGCGTACTATATCTTTTTCCATTCTTCTTGTTTCAACTTTTCTGTGTGTTTTTGTTTTAGTATATAGTATACGAGTATAGTTAAGTATAGCTATATTTTGAAGACCCAATCTGATTATCTCTGCCTTTAATAGGTAAATTTAATACATTTAAATTTATTATACTAGTTGATTCATTTTTATTGATTTCTACAATTATAGTGCATATTTTCTCTTTAACATCCTTCTTTTTGCTTATTTTTTCCCCTATTTCAAACTGATGAATTGATAATGTTTTTTATATTTTCTCTTTCTTTTTCCCTCTCCTGGTTTGTATGCTATATTTGCATTTGGGTAATTTTAATATTACTGTTAAGACTATCCTTTTTTTCTTCTTTTCCTGTGAATGTTGCAAGTTTTTCTATGCTACACCAGGACTTGAAAAAGACCTCACCATGATTTGCATGTAGTACAATAACTCTCCCCTTACCTCCTATCCCTTTATGTTATTGTTAAACTGAATTTAAGTTTACTTTTCCATCTAACAAAAATATAGCTGTATTTTTTAATTTATAACATATAAGGATGTAATAACTATGACAACCATAGCATAAATGAGAGAAATAGAGCTATATTTAAACAAAGTTGCTACATTGGCAGAATTAAGTCAGTAACAACTGGAGGTAAATTATTTTAAGTTAAAAACACATATTAAGGGCCGGCCGAGTGGCATGGTGGTTAAGAGTTGGCTTGGGATGCCAGTGGCCCCAGTTCAGTCCCACATATGAGGGCCAGTGATACTGCCCTCTTAAAAAAAAACAACAAAAAAACCCACATATTAAAATTCCTAAAGCAACCACATACAAAAAAAATATTAAACAAATGCCTGAAAAATCAATAGAGGAAAAAACATAAGCAACAAAAGAAAAACAGGTAAATTGGACATTATCAAAATCAATTACTTTTGTGCTTCAAAGGATGGCTAAAATGAAAAAGATAGATAATAAGTATTGGTAAAGATATGGAGAAATTGGAACCCTCCTACACTGCTGGTGGGAGTGTAAAACAGTGCAGCTACTTTGCAAAACAGTCTAGCCGTTCCTCAAAAGATTTAATATAGGGCCGGCTGAGTGGCGCATTGGTTAAGCGCTGGTTTTGGGATGCCAGCGGCCCCGGTTCGGATCCCACATGAGGGCCAGTGACACTGCCCTCTACAGCCAACAACAGCTCCACCTGGAGCTGGGCTGTGCGAGCCCCGGTGATGGTGTGGGCTGCAACCCCTGCTGCAGTGGGCTGCCATAGGCTACAGTGAGTGGCCCGCAGTCAGCGTGAGCGGCCGGCAGCCAAGAGTGAGCTGCCAATAGCCGCGGTGAGCGACATCCAGAGGCCAGAGACCGATCTGCCTCATCCGGGAAGAGCGCAATGACGATACCAACAGTGAAGCAACATCCTCCGCAACTAAACTGAAGAACAAAAAGACAGCAACTTGTCTGTTCCCCTTCCCCGATTCCCCAACGCTGTTCCCCTCCACCAATTCCCCAATAAAATCTTTAAAAAAAAAAAAAGATTTAATATAGAGTTACCATATGACCTAGCAGTTCCACTCCTAGGTATATATATGTACCCAAGAGAACTTAAAACATGATGCCCACTCAAAAACTTGAATACAGATGTTAATAACAGCTTTATTCATAATAGCCAAAAAAGTGGAAACAACCCAAATGCCCATCAACTGATGAATAGATCAATACAAGCTGGTGTATCCATACAACGGAATACTATTATTCAGTAATAGAAAGAACAAAGTACCGATACAGGGTACAACATGAATGACCCTTTCAAATGTTATGCTAAGTGAAAGAAGCAGTTATAAAGTACCATATGTTATATGATTCTATTTATTGGAAATGTCCAGAATAGGCAAATGTATAAAGAAAGCCCCTTCCTCCTTCTTCCTCCCTGGAAAATTTGGGCAAAAATTTTCATTGCTGGATCTCCAACAATGACCATGAAGATGGAAGCCAGTGCTAGGAAGGATGGTGAAGGCTCCCTCCACGTGCCTGGGGCTCCACCATACCAGCCCTGCAAGAACCACTTACCAACTTCTTTTCCTTGAGAGAGGAAAGTTCTGTTTAAGTCGCCATTATTTTGAGTGTTCTGATATATGCAACTGAACCTATCTTCACTCATAAAATAACTCTACTGAGAAGAAGATGGATAGGAAGTTACATAGTGATGTGGTTAAGAGAGGCATGTCCTCCATAACAATAAGGAATCACCAGACGGAAAGTAGATAAACCACAAAAGAGCAACATAAGCACACTATTTAGAAAAGGGAGGAGTAAAGGAAAAAATTTAAAAAACAGCTAAATGGTTTGAAAACTATTGCCTTAGAGAGCGGAACTGAGGAATGGGAACAGGCAGGGAAGGGGCTGCTTCATTTTGTTACAGGTTTTTAACAAAATGTTTGATTTTTAAAATTAACTTGCACACATTACTTTGATAATAATCAAAATTCACTTCTTTAAAAAGAAAAACATAGGGCCGGCTGAGTGGCATGGTGGTTAAGCACTGGCTTGGGAAGCCAGCGGCCCCGGTTCAGATCCCACATATGAGGGCCAGTGACACTGCCCTCAAAAAAAGAAAAAAAAAAAGAAAAAAGAAAAACATAAACAACTATAAAACATTTTCTCTAGGAATGTACATCTAGACTTGAAAATATGAGCCTTTCTCCAAAGTAAGACCAGTCCTCTGAATTCCCATCCTTGCTGCACACCTGGCTGGACCATGACAGAAGGACACTCAGAATAGCTGTTTATCATTTACAGATGCCCCTGTTCTCAGAAACTTCATGTCTCAAAACTTGAAGACTGCCTCAATTAAAAACTACCTCCCCCTATACCATAATTGTCCTAATTTTGGTGCGAATGTTAGAAACAAGATGTATCAGAGGGTGTCATTTCCTTACAAGTTCTCCATCATATCTCCTCATGCTCTTTTGCCCCTGAAAAGTCTAAAGGGAAAATGAATTAATGTATCTTTTCCTGTTGTGATACGTATTTATTTAATCCCTCCATGTGTTCAGTGTAAAATGGAAGAAAAAGAAGTTCCTTCTCTCAAAGAGATTAGAGCCTAGAGAAAGAGAAAGATTTTCATAGGGCAATATTCAGAATTTTTAATAATGTAATAAATGATTTGTTAGAGGGGAAGCAAAGCAGCCCTGGGAGCCCATAGTAGGGCCACCTAACCCAGCCTTGGAAGTCTACCTGGAGGAGGGAACATTTAAGATACCTAGAACATAAAGAACAGTGCCGTGGAAATGGCTGAACACCTGAGGAGGACTACTTATGTTGAAAGAAGAAAGAAGAAGTGGGAATCTGGGGGCTTCCGTAGATCCCTTAGAAGAAGAAAGAAGGGCAGAGAAAGCATAGAAAGAGAAAGACACAGAGGAGTTAAGACCCTGGGTAAGTTGCTCTTCAGCTGACTTATGAAGGTACTGACAAGACCTTGTAACTTGATAAATGTTTTATAAAGGAAATTTTGACGAGGAATTTCCCCCTAGATGAGCCTTCCCCCTTAGAATGTTCTAAGCCAGAGGCTTCCCACACTTGTCTCATGTTTCCTTCCAAACTCTCCTTCTGTGATCTCATCCTTACCTGCAGCTGTGTGCATAGTATGCAGGAAGTATATTCCATTGGGGTCTGGGCATGAAAGAGTGGGTGTGAGCAAGAAGGCATTTGATTCAAGGGTTGAGACAAGAGGCCTGACCAAGAAGAGTACCTGGAAGAAACTTGAGGAATGCTCCAAACTGTGCCAAGAGCCCTGAGCAATTTGAGACTCTATTCCTCAACTGTGCAATCTTCTACTTCCAGCCCCAGTGGCTTCAGTGGGAGGAGAGCGGGATATGTTGTTAAAGGAAAGAGTCTATAAAATCTGGGTCTCCAGGAGAAAAGGACCCCTCCCCAGCCATCCAAGGTTGTCTACTTTTAGGTCCTAAATGACGTCAGCAGAAAGTTACCTGTGAGTCAGTGTTGGGAACCCAGAGCGTACTTTGTGTGAACTCCCTGCTAACTGGTAGCCCAAAAGTGACAGCACAAGGAAGGGACCAGAAGGTTCAGCCTGAGTCTGTCCTTCTCCTTCTTCCTTGGTTCACCTCTCCCCAACTCTGCTTATATCTAGTTCTTCCTCCCTTTGTTTGTCATTTCCCCCTCAGACTCTTATCTACAGCCCTGTTCAGGCTATGGAGTCAGTGAGATACAACCTTACCCATATCCAACATCTGGTGCCTAACAATCACTCAATAAATCCACTTTGGATATGTGAATCTATGCAACTAACCATGTTCCCTCTCAGCAGAGACTGAATTTCTAATGGAGTCATCTCCAACTTTCAGAACCCTTCCTGAGGAAATGGGATGAATGAAGCATTGGGTCAAAAGGCACATACGAGTCTCAGGGTCCTCTTCATGGAGCACCCCCAGAGGTTTACAATCCTCATGCGACCTCTGGAATGTCAACATATTGACAGCACAAGCTCTCTCTCACTTAGGACACTCAGGATGTAACCCTATCCATCAAGCTAGGGACAGAGCCTTTATTCTCGATCTTCGCCAACACCCAGCCCTTCCATGGCCCCTTCTCCACTCGTGTTGCTGAAGTTAGCATATATGCAAGGCTCTTTGAATGCATCTTAAAATGAGGCAGACTTGGTCTTTCAAGTTTGTCAGAAGATTCTGGTGTTTAAACTTAGGGTCTCTGTCACAAAACAGGGTGTTTTGACATACTAAGTGACATTTTTTTTTTTTTAAATCTAGGATCATCCCTTTGGCCCTTCTTTTTCTTGGACTTTCTCTCAGAGATCTTGTAGAAAAACTAGACCTAACATTATCTTTGTTTATCACAGTGGAACCAGCCATTGTTCCTTCCCAACACCATCACCTTTTTTCTATTTCGAAGAATAATTATCCAGAGTCTTGGAAGCACCTTGATGTATATACTCCTTTAGTGACCTGTATGCAAACATGGCAGATGGAATTTTCCAAAAACAATCTCAAGAAAATTTCCAGTCCCACATTCTTTTAGAACCTAGTGTCTCTCCATAAAAGGCAGATTCTATTTCGTCTCCCCTGTGAACCTGAGTGGGACTTCAGGCTGCTTCAGTGAATAGAATGTGGTGGAAATAATGATGCATGACTTAGGAAGCTAGGGCATGGAAGGAGATAGCATTTCCTCCTGGCTCCCTCTCTTGGGACATTTGCCCTTAAGACTCAGCTGCCGTGTTGTGAGGAAGTCCAAACCAACTCGCACAGAGAAACCACATGGGAAAACTGCAGTGAAGATCTGGGACTCAGGCCAACAGCCAGCATCAACAGCTAGACATGGCTGTGAATAAGCCCTCAGAAGATTCTAGACCCCAGGTTTCAAGATCTACATCTGAGGCCACCAGACATTATGGAACATAGACAAGCTGTCCCTGCAGCACTCTTCAAAATTCCTGATGCATGGAACCCATGAGCATTATAAATGACTATTTCCACCACTCAATTTTAGGGTAATGTATTAGACAGCCATAGTAATTAGAACAGACAACCACGCGAGAAATGCGAAATTTTCCAAGGTCCCTTCAGTACCTTGGCATCTGCAGACTTCTATGCATCCTCACTGTGTCACAGCAGCAAGGTGCTGACACTGGAGGGGTAACCACAGGAATGGTTCTGCGGCCACAGCCAGCTCAGCCATTGGAGAAGCAAAGAAACGGGAAATGGGAAGAGACTTGCAGAAGCATAAGCATGATTGGGAAGTCACTGTGTAATGTATGGAATGTAATTTGCCCAACACTGACTATTTCTAACCCTTATGTTGTATCTGCTAGTACTCTGTTTTTGGCATTTCATAACCTTCCCTGATTTTTTTTTTTTTTAAGAAAGAAGACATGTGGGGAATGGGGGGTTTGAATCAGTACATTCTCCTGGGCCTTATCATCTCCAGCTTTCCGGCTTCCTTCAAGGCCTCTCTCCAGTTCAAACACCCCCACTCCTTACTACTTAGCTTCCTAAAACTCAGAATTTGTGGAATTGAATGAGCTGGATATCCAAAAGTAGTGGCGCCATCACCAATACCCCCTCCCCCCACAAATAATCTCAAATCAGCATAATTATTATCAATATTGTTGTCATCATAATCTCTGATATGACCAAGTGATTCTTAATCTTATAAAAATTGTAACTACAAACCACTGCAGAATACTCTGCTGCTTTTATGCATTTGTAGCTATCACACTCTAGGTTCCCCCAAGCAGAGCCCAGGACACAGGCCTATGTACAGGAGATCTATGAGGGAGGTGATCCCAGGGAGTCAGAAGGAGGGAGATGGAAGAAGGAGGCATGGAAGCTAAAAAACCAATATAAGGGAGCACTTTTGAGGTTGTGACTCTAGAGAGGGGAGGGTAATTCCATGGGACCTCTGCGATACAATACTGTTAGCTAGTATCTATTGGGCACTTTTTTTAAATTTATTTATTTTTAATTAGCTTCAGGTGTACAACACAGTGCAATAGTTATACTCTTTACCCCCCAAAGTGACAACCCCCCTCCCCCAATTCGCCACCCCACTCCTCCCCACCATATCATACATATCTGTTACACTTCCTCTGACTCCCTTCCACAGTATAATCCACATCCCGTAACTATCAATATATTCAATTACAGTTGGTATACAACCTCCTATTGGGCACTGATAGTGCTATATATTTCCAAACATTCATTTAATCGCCACCACAACGCTGTGAGGTCGGTTTTAATAAGGCCCCATTTTACAGATGACAAAGCTGAGGCTTAAAAAACTTAAACTGCCCAAGACTACAGAACTAAGCAGAGATAACCCCGCCCTCTAACTTCAAAATCTTATGGCCACTTTCTAACATCATCTACAGTGCAAAGAGGGCAGTTTTGGTAGTTTCTGTCAGAAGTCCTTGGAGAATACAAAAATTTGCATTTGCAAAAAAAAGCAAAAATCCTTTTGGCCTCAAATCAAAAGTCTCTGAGGGAAAAAGTCCCCAAAAGTACAATAGAGAACTGTTTGGCCAACTTCAACCCAGGGCTCCCAGCTGGAAACCTGTTTAACATGGAGCATTCTCCGGCCGGCCAAGTAGCGCGTTGGTTAAGAGCTGGCTTGAGACGCCAGCGGCCTGGGTTCGGATCCCACATATGAGGGCCAGTGCCACTGCACTCTGTGGCTAAGATGGTAAACAACAGCTCCACCTGGAGCTGGGCTGCTGTGAGTCCCTGGGGATGACATAGCTGCAGCCCCTGCTGCAGTGGGCTGCCATAGGCTACAGTGAGTGGCCGGCAGCCAGTGTGAGCTGCCAAGAGCCTCCGTGAGTGGCCTTCCAGAGGCCGGAGATCAATCTGCCTCACCCGGGAAGAGTGCAATGACGATACCAACATGGGCCAGCAAAGCAACGTCCTCTGCGGCTAGACTAAAGAACAAAAAGGACAGCAACCTGTCTGTTCCCCTTCCCCAGTTCCCCAACACTGTTCCCCTCCCCCAATTCCCCAATAAAATAAAATAAAATAAAATTTATTTTTTTTTAAAAAAAAGAAGGAGCATTCTCTGAGGCCCTTCATAAGCTTCTCCAGCCCATATTATTTGTGTGATTATGCAGCTGACCAGATTTCACAGGAACATAGGGAACCGCAAAACCACAGACCAATGGTAAACCTAGGAGCAGAGAACAAAACTGAGTTGTAGGTCTTTTAATGAAGGCCTAGTGGAGAACGGAGAATGGAGCTCCTCGTGGATTCACGGCTGTCGCCTTCCTTCATCCGTCAGAGTCCTATTCTTAGTTTGAGGTATCTCAGTTGTCACTGAACTCTCAACTGGCTGAATAATTACAGTGGCCCAGAATAGCACAGTTGAAGCAGGAAGAGCAAGCCGGCAGGCACTGCTAAATTGGTAAATGAAATAAATGGGCAGGTAGGAGATTCTGTGAACACTAAGGATCCCAGGGCCCGCCTGTACCAGGCCTCGCTTTTTACTTGGGGAAAAGGCCAGAACAGACCTTTTTGTTGCAAGAACAATGCTTCAGAGGGGAAGAAGCAAATTCAAAGTACAGAGCTGTTATAGGCACCCCCAAAAAGAGAATGTCTTTATCCATTTATTGCCTTCTATTCATTTTGCCAGATACAAAAAAATAGAAAGAACTTTGCTGTCTTGTGGTTATAAAATTAATATAGTCTGACTGTAAAAAATTCAGATATAAAGTACAAAAAAGAAAGTAAAAATCACCAGTAATTCCATTATCCAAAGCTCAGAGGCACAAACACTATTTACTTTTTGGTGTTTTTCTGTATGCAACAACTGGTCTTTGGTACACTGAACTTCCTCCTCGTCCTCTGTGAAAAGTTCCCCCAAACTGTCTTTGTGATATTTTCTCTCCCCCTAGTTTTCTTCTGAATTAGGGATTGCCTCCTCTCAGCTCCATTGCTGGGTACTCAGCAGCTCATACCAGCCATTATTAAAGTCCAACACCCTAGCCAAGGAATTTGGTTTAGGAATGGTCATGTGACCCAAGTCAGTCCAATGAGCCTAAAGTTCATGTCATTTTCTGGGACATTGAAAGAGCCTCTCAACTTCTTACCAGAATGAATGAGGAACCATATAGCCCTAGGAACTTTTGGCAGCCATCTAGGAATCATAAGAGATAAAGCAACTCCATAGAACGCAGAAGAAAGAGACAGAAAGAAACCAGACCCTTTGGGATATTACTGAGCCCCTTGAAATCCAGCCTGTTCACTTATAGAATCAATAACTTTATTATTAAATCAGCTTTGAGTCAGGTTTTTCGCTACTAGCAGCTCAGAGGGTCCTGGAACCAATTCTGTGGCTACTGAGGGGCAACTGTAGTTAAGTTTTGGGGGAGTCAAAAGTTATATGCAGATTTTTGATTGTGCAGGGGATGGGTGCCCCTAACTCCCGAGTTGTTCAAGGGTCAACTATATACGCCAGGTTCTGAGATGACTGCTCACCTATATTACAGGCTGTGACTCTCACAACCGACCCTTTCAGACAGGTGCAGTTTTTACACTAAGTTTATAGATGAGGAAACTAAGGTGATAGCAAAGAAGCTACAGAATTAGCCGAAGGCCACATAATCAGTAGTTTTCAGACAGGGGTTCAATCACAGGCAGTCTGCTCAGGGGCCAACATTTTCAATCCCTGTGCTTTGTTAATTCACTGCCTTCAGAGGAATTCTACTCCCTATGCTTTGTCAGAGAGGAAAGACGCTAACATGTATTAATGGTAGGGTTCGGCTAATATTTTTGTAATATCTACTCTGGGCCAGTCACTTATGTAGGTTCCTCATTTAATTCTCACAGCCACACTTTGCAAAAAGAACTACTGCTATCCTCCATTTTACAGCTGGGTAGTCTGAGGCTCAGGAAGGTTAGGGAATTTACCCCAGGTCACAGGACCAGTGAGTAACTGCAGCCAGGCCAGCTGAGATGCCAATCCTTGCTCCAAGCTAAAGATGGAGAAGACTAGCTCTATCCGAGCCGCTCAGGCTGTCTCTCACAGGACACTTTCCTTCAATTCGTTCAATCAACTGAGCTGCAAATTAGAAAGCTATGGATAGGGAGAGCACTCGCTTCCCCTTCCTGTCCCACAAACAAACACTGCCATCCTGCCATGTGACCCCCTTTCTACCCAGCTATTCCAATTGCAGAAGACTGTAGAGTTGGTTTCCTTTCCACGCTTGTCATGTGCGTATCTACTGATGGCTAAGTAATGACTAATTTATGAGATGTTAATTAATTTAGGCCTGAACAGGAATACAGGCACTGGGACAAGTCCTGCAACTGGGCCTAATACTGTTATCTAATCTGCTGTTAATGTACTAGACATTATGTTTCTTTAGAGAATTTTTCAGAATGCATTTCCCCAGACCAGGTTCACAATTCTGCCCTTTGCAATCATCTTGGTAACAAAGATGTATGGCCATCTCTCAGAAATCCCATTTGGTCCTTATTCAGCTGAGCTTTGGGAGGTAGTTTTCTAAGTTACAAAGCTATATCTGCCACCTTTCCCCAAATCTCTATGTCTTGTTCCAACCTATTCAAACTGTAGTAGCCACAGAGAAAAGGACATGAAAAGATATGCTCATTAGTTCCCTTTAGAGCCAGGTGAAATTTCTGGCCCATCACATAGAGTTAGTTGGAAATCTGCTAGACTGTCTCCTCCAGGTTCAGCATGCTGGCCTCCCTGGAAGCTGTGTGGATGCTACAACACTGAGTCTAGGAGGGCAATAGGGAAGCAGGGAAGAAGTGAGCAAGGTTTGCAAACCCGTGCCCTCAGTGACACGGAGGCCATGTTGGTAAGTGACTTGGGTGAGTGCTGTCTGTCTGAGGCAGCCTACAGTTGTCATGCAAAGATATGGGCCCAGAACCACCAAATCTACCATTTTTTTAAAGAAAAGCTCCAAGTCTGGACTTGTATATAAAATATGCCAATTTTTAAAATAAATTAAAAAAAATTTCATCGCTCTGTGCAGGCCAAACAAAACACGTTTGTGAACTAGATTAGTTCCATGGGTTCTGGCAATTTGCAGACTCAGTTCTAAAGTGAAGTGCTAATTTTTTTTATTAGTTTCAGGTGTACAAAACAACACAGTGATGAGATGTTTAGATACCTCACAAAGTGATATCCCTAATATGTCTATTACCGATCTGATACCGTACACAGTTATTACAATATTATTGACTGTATTCCCTATGCTGTACTTTACATCCCCTTGACTTTTTTGTAACTACCAATTTGTACTTCTTAATCTCTTCACCTTTCTCACCCAACCCCCAACCCCCCTCCCATCTAGTAACCATCAATTTGTTCTCTGTATGTATGAGTTTGTTTCTGTTTTGTTTGTTCTTTAATTTGTTCTTTAGATTCCACATATAAGTGAGATCATATGGTATTTGTATTTCTCAGTCTTATTTATTTCACTTAGCATAAAGTGCTATTTTTTTGTAATTGTAAATAGAAAAGTATACAACATGATCAACAAATTACTTCGAGAGATTTTCTAAAGGGGCCTTCTAGATAGAAGGCGAGGAAGACTGGACTTGAAGCAGAAAACTTTGCATTGCATTTAAACCATACTTGTGATTCATTAGCTGAAGGACTCTGAGTTAGTTGTATAAGTGAGTTATGGATTGCTAAGTGGTATAGCCACACCTGCCATTCTTATTATGCAGGGCTGTTACAAAGAACAAATTAGACTATCAAGTCAGGAAATTCTCATGCAAATAAAAGAATTCATAATTTACAGACTTTTGGAAGGCAGAGAATAGGTCATATTCAGCACACAGTGCCTGCGTTTATCTACACACGGACACATTCAATAAATATTTTTAATGGACTTAGCTTGCCAAAATGCCTGCTGTAATCCAAATTTAGAGAATTAATCTTTTTAATGATCTACAAAATAGTTTGTGTGACTATTAAGCATAATAATTCATGTAGTGGCTGATTGGTGCTAAAATTATTGATCGAAGTTTCCAGGCTTAGTGAAATCACATGATAATGAATAGATTTCTGTCTGGTAAAGATACAAATAATTTCTGTCTGGTGGAAAAGATATCTGCAAAGGTTATCATTTACTCTTCTGTAGGGTATGAACCAGTTATGTATTTAACTCAGAATTTTTATTCTAATATTCCTTAATTAATTGCTTCTATATACCTGGTTCCTGAAATGCTCTTTAAACCAGCCTTGACATCTTACTGGTTCCTTCATCTAAGGAATGGGCTGAATAAAATTGTCGACATGTATTCCTTTTATATTTGTGTAAGAATCATAATTTTATCCTTTTGCAAATTATCCTTTAATATAAGCCTGTTTTTCTCCAGCCAAACTAAGTTCTTAGCAGTTTTTCTCGACTTGTTTTACTAATCTTATCCAGTTTCTATCAGTGGTATCAATGTTGAATTTAAACAGGGCACAATGCCAGAAAATCATTATGTCACTGACCAGTTTTTGTGATAAGAGACAGACATTACATTTCAATTTATGTCTCCCTTCATTCATTCATCACATTTTCACACCAAATATCCCTGGAATACATTCAGGGCACTGAAGAGGATAAAAAGATAAGTAATAGACACACAAACACACACACTCCTAAGGAAAATTAGAAGTGAGTGGGGACAAGATCCGTACACTGATGACTAGAAATCAGAGAATACAGATGAAGGGTTAGGGAAGCTCACTGAAGGAGTCAGTGTTAAACTTGACTGGGGCCATCAAAGAAGGCCTGACAGAGAATGTGACATATTAGCTGGACCTAGAAGAGTGACTAGGGTTTTGAAAGATGGTGAAGAAAAGGGAAGGGTATTTCCAGTGATGGGAACAGCAGAGAATTCCAGAGAGGTATTGCAGATGAATTGTCCTATGGAATTGGAACATACATGGGATTTGCAGGACAGAGTTACCTGGAAAAGGATTTGGAGGTCCATTGCTGCATAACAAACTACCCCAAAACTTAAAACAACATTTGATTATCATTTCTCACTGACCTAGGCTAGACTTGGCTAGAATATTTCTGCCCCACATCTCTCTCATACTGCTCAGGGAGCAGCAGGTGGCTTGAGGAGTTTCCTCTCAGGATGGCACAGGTGCAAGAGAGCAAGTCCCACTGTCAATCCAGAGCCAAGGGTTGGGCAAATAGATTCAAACTCTTTGGTGGAAGGAACAGTAAAGTCATATGGCAAAGAATATATTTACTGAGAGGGGTAAAGAATTGAAGCCAATGATTGAAGCATTCTGTCACAGAAACAGTAGAAAAACTTGGATCGCCATGATACAGAATTAAACTTTGTTGCTAAGAGAATAGATCTTAATTGTTCTCACCACAAAAAAAGAAATGATAATGTTGTGATGTGATAGAGGTATTAGCTAAAGCCAATGTGGTAATCATATTGCAAGATACTCCTAAAAATATAATAAATCAACACATTGTATACCTCAAACTTATACAATGTTACATATCAATTATATCTCAATTAAATAATTAAGGTTTGTTCTAGGCAAGAGGGAGTCGTCACTGTCTTTTTAAGCAGCAGAGAGGGATTCTCAGATTAACGTTAGATGATTCTGCCTGCTACCTGGGTGGAGGATTAGAGAGCTTACAACCGTCTGAACTAGGATAGTGGCTGTGGGAAAAGGGACAGAGGGACAAATTAAAAATAGTTCTTTAGTAGAATAAAGTAGGTCATCATTTGGAGGAAGAGTAAGAAAATCAAAAACATCATTCAAGTTTCTAAATTGGTATAGTGAAACTATTGATAGTGATAACAGAAGCTACTTTACTGAGCATTTATTTTGTGCCAGTTACTTTTACAAATATTTCATGCATACCATCCTATAAAAGTGACAGCAAAAAAGTATGACATAGTATTAGTTTTCTACCCCTATTTTATAAATGAAAAACAGAAGAAAACAAAATAAAACTCTGAAGCTTAAAAAATTGGAGTAACTTGCCAAACATTCAAAGCTAACTGACAAAACTGGGGATTGAAAGTAAAATTGCTTTAATTCCAGAATCTGCGCTCATCACCCCTCTGGGCTGCCTTGGCAAGGTGGGGATAACAAGGACACCAGCTTCTGGTTAGTTCCAAGGGAAGAACTAACATTGGATTTGGAGTAGGGACTGCATTAGTGATTTTTATATTCTGGCCCACTATACTATTTTTAAGTAATAAATGCCAGTGTATTTATTGGCACAAAACATCATTTTGGTGTTTTTAAATACTTGATATTTGAATCATTTACATTTTGACCAAAGGCGCATTCATTTGGAAAGTGTTCAGAACCTGTCCTTCCTGTTTCAAACCCTTCCCAAGTATCTTGCTGTGGTTGCCATTTCCTGTGCTTCTTGATGAGGTGTATGTGGATTAATCAGTGATGTTTCCTGTAGGTCCTTTGGGTCCTTCTGTGCTTCCTATAGTCCCCAATGGAGTTGTTTCAGAGAGGAAGAAGCATGCAGGTGGGTAGGAAGAAAGGGGGAAGTTCCTGGCTCAGCTCCATCCCCTCCCTCTCATTTTTTTCCAGTTCCTCCTTCTCTCCACTCCTCTCTCCTCTTGACTTGAGACAGATCTGTTCTCATAAGTTCAACTCATCTCTCCCAGGATGATTTCTGTCAATCAGGATCTTACCCAACCATCCTTCCTAGAGACACTCATACACAGAAAGAGAAACCTGGGTTCTGGCCCTCCCTGAGGTGGAACAGCATCTGAGGACAATGTAGAAGCAGTGAAACCACATCTCACTTTCTATTGCACAAAATAAATACTGAAATACTGCTATTGCCATGCAGTCACTAGCTTGGGAAATGTAAATTGTGCCAATGTTACATCTATGTGTATATAAATTTATTTAAATCTCATGTATTTCAATGAATATTATTTTTAAATGTCAAATCGTTTACTTTTATTGGGATTTCTCAACTGTAGTATTTGAATCCTTATTCTTTTTGTTTTCTCTTAATTTTTAAGGCATTTCTATTCATTAAAATTAAATTTACTCTTCTTTATTTAAAACAAAATATAAATATATATGCGTATGTCAAGTATATAAATATATCATATAAAATCCATACATGTTGAGGGCCGTGTAGCCCAATATTGAGGGGCATGCAGTGTTGAGGACTGTGTAGCCCAATATTGAGGGGCATGCAGGCTGACTTTAGTGGGCTTGGTGAATCATAAACTTGTCTATCTGCTTCTTTTGTTCTTTGCTGCACCTGGAGGGTGCTTACTATTTACTAAGGAATGTGGTGAGGATGGCCAGATCCTTGGGACACAAAAGAAAGATGGCTCTCTGGGTTAATGGAAGAAAACGGCTTAAGAAACTAACCAAGGTTTCACTGACCTTTAGACTATTGGTAAACAGTTAATGATCTACTTTTCACTGAGGTAATGCATATTTTTCCTACACGTACCCTTGCACGTACCCCCCTACCTAAAAAATGTATATAAGCCTGCAACAAATAAACTGGAGATCTATCTCTCCATTTTCTGTCTTTTACTGCAACAAACAGTTTCTGTCTTTCATTAACCGCCGACGCAGTGTCCACCTTCTCGAACCCTGGTCAGCGGGGGCTGGTCCCCCGCACATACATGTGTAAACATATGTAATTCTCCCTTCTGGTTCACACATCCCTTCGTTTGTTCAGACTTTAACACTGGACAAACGCACAGCTGCAAGGGTGGCTTAGAAGGTAAAGGGAGTGGGGTGCTGTGATGGTTAATTGTTTGTGTCAACTTGGCTGGGGGGAGCTACGGGGAGCAGATTATTTGGTTAAAGGTTATTCTGGATGTTTCTAGAAGGGCGTTTTGGGGGATGAGATTAACATTGAAATCAGTGGATGTTGAGTAAATCAGATTGTCCTCCATAATGTGGGTGAGCCTCCTTCAATCAGCTAAAGGCCTGAATGTAGAACAAAGACGGACCTTCCCTGAGCCAAGGAGGAATTCTGCCACAGACAGCTTTTACACTCAGACGGAAAGCCTTCCCTGGGTCTCCGGCCTGCAGGCCTATCCTGCAGGTTGTATATTTACGAAGCTTCCATAATCATGCAAGCCAATTGCTTAAATCTCATTCTCTCTCTTTCTCTTTCTCTCTCTCTCTCCATATATATTAAAATAAATCTCAGTATCTCTTTCTCCATGTTTGTGGAGGCTTGGTTGGTTGTTTCTCTGGAGAACCCTAAGTAATACAGGTATGGAAGCTTTCCCACCCCTCTCCACGCGCCCTAGAGAATAACTCTCTAGGTCTCCTGTCTCTCCCAGCCTAAGACCCTATACAGAAAAACCTATCACCTGGAGTACTCTGTAGATTCACAGGCCAATTAGCATCAAGGCTCCTGTCCTCAGGTCTTGGATGGCTGGGGGCTCCGTCTTTCAACTGTCTGTCTACATTTCTTTGAAGAAGTGGGGTGAGCACACCCTCACCCCGATCAACATGGGCAGGCGGGCAGGTGAGCAGACAGGTGGGCAGACAGGAGGGCAGGCCAGCACACAGGCATGCGCAGAGCTGCCCTCAAAGTCTGAAGCCAATTAGTGAACAAATAGCCCAGCTCCCAGCCACCTGGGTGGGAAAACTGAGAGGCACGTTTCATCCCATTCACCTGTTCACCTGCATTTCTTGGTGAGATTAAGTCTGGGCTCCCACTGCGGAGTTTCCTTGTACTTCCCGAACAATTTACATTCAAAGCCTGGTCTTGGGGTTTGCTACCCAACTTTAAATGCAGCCCAACCCCCAAGTTACTGCTGTTCACTCACCAAAAATAACTGGGGGTGACAGAAACAGTAAACCGAGGGATGGACACAGTTATGCAACACTTCTCTAACCGGCAGAGACTGACCATGTTGCTTGTGAAGTATGACTGATAGTGCAGGCGTCTCCAGGAGGGAGGGTGGAGGATGTAGCCCAGAGAATGGCTGTGTGCAAAACCTCAAATGTACAATGTTTTATCTTACAAATTAGTGGGAGGTGGTGCATTCTGTTGGATGAGCTACCCTGTTTCAACACTTTCCTCCCCAAAATCTGAGTAAAGTGGATTTTTCAGGATGGTGGATGCATGGTTACCTTGGGGGTTCATGCCTGCTACTGCTATTTGGGAGGTGTTGGCCCTAGGGATTCCAGAGCTGATCTCTGGATTAGGCCAGAATGCAGAGTGGTGATTCTATGCTGCAGTTTCAGGTGCTTTCTCCAGAACTTTCCACTGAGTTGCCCTTGGAAGTGTGCAGTTGCTCTATGTGAAAGAACACAGTAAGAAAGAGACCTCCAAAATCACCCTTGAAAGTAAGTGGCCATGACTGCATGATGCAACCCAAGACCCCACAGAATAAAAAGAATGACGAAGGGGAGACAATGCCGAACAACTTGCTCCCTTAGGGACATTCTGAATCAGAGCGCGTACCAGTCACATCTTGTGCCTCACGCTGGCCTCCGGACAGCAGAGGAGCCCTGACAGCAGGTAGAGTGACCGCCACCCTCGCTCATGGCTTTATCTTCCCTATTTTGGTATTTTTCCCTTTCTTCATTGGCCCAGCACCTATTTTTTTTCTTAATTATACTATACACCTACATTGTAGGCAGCCTGAAATTCTTCCCTGAACAAAGCAGAATAGGAACTAACAGTGGGTAAGCAGATACTGGTGGTCCAACAGGTACACTATGGGACATGATGGGGACATCATGCACCACTTATCACAAAAAGGTGCTGGATCCAGATGACAGCCCAGCTTCTGCTGAAAAGCTTCCTCTCCTCCCCTCCTTACGTTTGCAAACAGGCTCATTCCTGTATTTGAAGGACATAAGCAAACTAAATTATATATTTAACCAATGTATTTTTTCCATCCATAAAAGGTGACTTTCATTTATGGAAATATGCAGATTTGAGTTAGTGCCTTGAGGACTGCTCAGAAATTCAAGGTTCTGCACTAAATGGTTCATGAAATTTCAGCACCCAGATTGATAGAGACACAACTGAGGATATACTTATAATGTAACAGTTTATGAGTAAGCGGAATTTCTAACTCAACTGAAACACAAGCCTAACACCTTTATAGGTTAATTCATATTATAAAGCACCCTTAATGGAGCCAAGATTCTTTTCCTTTCCTAAATTCAGTATAGTTTTTTATTCATACAAGCCTACATTCCTAGGCTGCCTTGCTTAAATTCTAAACATATTTTAGGCTTTAAAGAGTGAATGTGGGAGTATAAATTGATGCAACTTTTCTAGGAAGCAATCTGGCAATAAACATTAAGAGCCTTAAAACGGTTCCTATGCTTTTGCTCAGTAATTCCATTCCTGAGAACCCACCTGCAAGAAAGGACTGAAATGCATTGATATACAAAAATGGATTATATATAGAGGTATATTTCATATAAAAGAGGCAAAAAACTGGAAACGATACAAACAGCCACTAATAGCAGCAGTCTGCTTATGAAGCAGTTACACAGTGTATTATTCTAATTATTTGCAATGATGTTTGCATGAGTTTTAACTACCTGAGAGCAAGGTTCATGACAGAATGTTAAACAGAAAAGCTAAGAAACTGCAAACAGTTTACCCCAAATATAACACAGACATCCACAAATATACCAAGGGTGCCAAAAAAATGTATACACATTTTAAGAAAGGAAAAAACTGCATTAAAATGGTAATACTCAATATATACCAATAACAAAAGATGAATATGTCACATTTGACTTCAGCAATTACAAGAGGTGCTCAAAGTGGTTACCATCAGTGTAATTTTAATAGTTTTTTCCTTCTTAAAATGTGTATGGAGGGCCGGCCAAGTGGCGCTTTGGTTAAGAGTTGGCTTGGGACGCCAATTCTGAGCAGCAGGACCCCGGTTCAGATCCCACATATGAGGGCGCCGCCAATTCTGAGCAGCAGGACCCCGGTTCAGATCCCACATATGAGGGCCAGTGACACGGCCCTCTACAGCTAAGATGGTGAACAGCTCGACCTGGAGCTGGGCTGCCGGTGAGTCGCCGGTGATGGCGAAGGCTGCAATGGAGCTGCAGTGGGCTGCCACTGGCGACAGTGAGCAGATGGCAGCCAGCGTGAGCTGCCAAGAGCTTCCGTGAGCATCTGTCCAGAGGCCGGCAACCCATCTGCCTCACCCGGGAAGAGTGCAATGACAATAGCAACATGGGCAGTAAACAGACATCCTCCATAACTAGGCTGATGAACAAAAGGACAGCACTTTTCTGTTCCCCTTCTCCTACCCCAATAAAATCTCCTCAAAAAAATACATTTTTTTTGGCACCCTCTGTATAATTGGAGGAAATGCACCAAAATTATGAGGAATGGGATTATGGGTAGTTTTTATTTTGGTTTTCCTATGTCTCCACTTTCCAATGTTCAGCAATGGGCATGTTCTCACTTTTATGATGAGTAACTGAAATAGAAGTTGCATTTAAAAATAGGAATTAGTGTTGAAAGCCAACACAAAGCAAACTGATTGATTGCAATGTCCTCCTTTTTATTAAATTATAAAACTGTTGTCAATACACACACTTGGAAATAAAATGTAGTTTTTCTCGAGTATCTGCTTTTGTGGAGCACATAGTTTTATACAAACAAAATTTCTATACCAATATCTTGGTCTTCAAGCTGTTTAGCACTGGTAGCCAAACTACCAAGAATAGCTCTTATATACACAGTCAGAATTTGTGGGAAAATATTACAAAGACATATGCCTTGAAAAGATGACACAGTGCAGAGGAAACCATAGCTATTAAACTGTATAAAAATTTAGTCAAAAGGTTTTAGTCCATTATGGCTTTGCATAAAGCATCAAAAGAAGAAAATTTAAGACACTTCTCATCAAAGGCACTTCGAGTTGTAAGAAAATACTTCTTTGAATTTAGCTGGAGTCCGACAGTATTTTTATTCCTATTTTTTTTTTACATTCTGTCTCACATTGAAACAGTCCTTGAAGACAGCTATTAATGAGGAAAAATAGTTATTATTTCTTAATATACATGTTAAAAATATGCAAACAGAATTAATACAGATTTTGGTCCACTGAAGCAGGCAACAGTATCAAACTGTAGTGTTTCTCTGAATTCTGAGATAAAAACCATAATGTCCCCAGACCCAGTCCCACAAATAGAGCCTTCAGTTTGGAATTTGCATTGGCTGTCCCCTGGCCGGGGGCTCAGGTCCCACATTTCCACAGAAGGAACCATCCCGTGGCTCCGCGGCAGCGCTGCTCTGAGGTGGCGGCAGCAGTACATAAGAGTCAATTCTCAGATATCTATAATTCCGTGTCCCGGTACCGGGAAGACGGGCCATAATAACCGCGCTTTGAGTGTTCTGACAGCTGCTGGCGGTATTCTTCCTCCTCCGCGTCACTGCCGTAACTTCCTCTGGCATCTTGATAGAGTCTGGAAGGAACTCTCTGCGGCTCAGGGGGTCTGGAACTAAAAAAAAATGGAGAGGGCTAAATGCACAGTGGGCCATCACCCAAGATCGCTTACCCCTAAGCTACACTCTGCTCACAAACCAGGGATGCTCCTGGCCTTACTTCAGTTTCACAGAGTCATGGGAGAGCGGATGGGAGTAATAATAGTTCAAGGCTGATGCCCACCTGGGTAGTGAAGGGGGAGCCATCAGGGTGCTCCCTAACCTAAGAATTCCCTAGCTAGACTGGGGCGGGGAGGCCTATGTTCACCAGCACAAGTGCCACTGTTCAATTGGTAGAGAAAGTTGCCCCGAGTTTGCTGCTATTGCTGTAAAACGAGACTCTAGCTTCCAGTCAAGAAATGTGACTTATTTATTTATTTTTATCCCACTCTCGGAAGCAGGAAATGATCCAGTGTAAAACCTCAACAGGCAGATGCTGTGGTAATTCCTAGGGCTTATGTAGCCTTTTTTATTTTTAATGCAGCATCTTACCAATACAGTCAATGGATTGTCACCTTCCCTTTGGACCACAGTTCAGCACAAGTGGCCTGACTATGCTAAGTGATGGCAAGGAATGGAGGAGCTTGGCTAAGCGCCAGAAAACAGTAGCAACAAAACAGGTCTAGGCCCCAGGGATTTATGCGCCTGTGCTATCCTAACACAACTTAACATATCTGTGCTCCGATGTGTCAAAGAGGACTGACTTGAAATGTCAATGATTACACTTTGTCAGAGTTTTAGCCCACAAGCAAAACTACTAAGACATTTTGATTCTGTCATCTTTACAATGACATTTGTCTAAATAAATAAGGTTAATCAGGAATTTTAAAAAATCTTATTACTTTGAAATGCAGGTGAAAAAGATTCTTTCTTAGGACTCCAAGTCCTAGGTAAGCCCCTCTTATAGACCTATATCTGCCATGCAGCCCTTACCTTGTATACTGGGGCAGGCCAGGGTCTGGCTTGGGGGCTTTGATTGGAACTGCATAGATATCAGGATGCTTCTGGGCAATTTCAATCTGTGGAGATTAAGAAAAACATGAGGGAAAGAATGAACCATTGGATCGTGTGCTTGTTGATTTTCTAATGGTCCCATTTTCCAAAGGCATTTCAAGGAGAAGAAAAACTGAAGCAACTCTCTCGTTTCCATGCTGCTGTGTGATGCCCAGTGGTCCACGTCAAATAGGAAAAATTTAAGCAATGAAATTCTGACACATGCTACAAAATGGCTGAATCTTGAGGATATTACACTAAGTGAAAGAAGCCCATCACAAAAGGACAAATATTATGATTCCCCTTATGTGAGGTTACTAAGTAGTCAAAATCACACAGAAAAAAAAGAAAAAGAATGATTACCAGGGGCCAACGGAGGCAGGTTTGAAATGGGGAATGATTGTTTGTTTAATAGATACAGAGTTTCAGTTGGTGAGGATGAAAAAGTTCTGGAGATGGATGACGGAGATAGTTGCACAAGAATGTGAACGTCCTTAATGCCAATGAACACCGAAAAGTGGTTAAAATGGGAAATTTTATATTATGTCTATTTTACAACAATAAAAGAAAGAAAAATGCTAAGAAGCACTGCTGTTGTTGTAACAGACATAAATGACAAAAACTCCCATGCCACTGGGCACAATATGCTCCATAGACTTTTACCTAAACTCTCCTTTGGCTTTTGAAATGTTGTATCTGCACATGGTGCAAAAATACAAATAGTATCAAAAAGTACACTCTATGGGCCTATCAATTGTAGAACCCAAGTTTGGCTTGGTTTCTATGACAAATCTGGGAGATTAGAACTCCATGAACAAATGTAACAAATCTTTTAACAAACAATACCTTCTGAGAGGCACTGAATCGTTATACTGAAATGAAGCCCATTTAAAACACTTATTGTTGACACGCTGAGATCACCTAGTGGTGTAAAAACAATTACCCTTGCATTCTGGGCTTCTTGGAGCTCTTGCATTCTCTGTAATCTTGCCTTGTGATCCATCTTCTCAAATATTTTCACTTTGCCCAGGACAGACTTGGGGGCATTATCTTGCTCCTCGCTGCCCTCTCCCCCCTCCTCACTCTCTGGGGGAGGGACGGGAGTGGAAGGCTTCAGTATAGACCGGCCAAAAGAAGGTTTCGCTGCAATAGGAGGAGGCTGACCCTTGGCAAATGCCCCGGGAATTTCGTTCCCAACAACAGCTGGCGGGGAGCTTGGCTTGTATTCGTAGGATCTGGAATAGTCAAAGGATTCTTCTCTGTTCTGGGTTCTGGCCTGTAGAGAGCAATGACATATTTTTACCTTGGGCTTTCCGTTTATTTTCACATCTATATTAGTGATTTAATACACTCCATTTCCTGATCAGTTTCCAAAGGTGGTCAATAAATACCATTCCGACAAAGAATCAAATATGGCCGGGCAAACAGCCACGGGGCAGGTAGTGATCCCTACCTCGCTTCCTACAGGCGAGTGAGAGCTCTGGGGAAGGATGCCGGAGAAGTGCTGGGAGCCCTGCAAGTGCTGCAGGTAAACCAGAACTACATCACACTGGAGGAAACTAGAATTTGGAAGAAGACCTCAGAACAAGTCAGGCTTCAGGATGGAAGAGTGGGCTCCTGGGTTCACAGCACACTGAGGATATGTGCCCTGGCCTAAGGGTGAGGCCTATGTCCAGTCATGAATGAGACTGCGGTGGGGAGTGGGAGGGCATATCATGCTAATGGCCACTCTCCCTCCATCCTTCCATCCTAGGCCTGCTTGTAAATTTTCACTGATATATTGTATGAGGTCACTAATTACATCTGATAGCTCATACAATCAATTGTTACACTCTTCTCATCGAAAATACTGAGAGTTAAACAGAGAAATTTCATTGGGTTGTAAGGAAAAGCCTATAGTCATAGCTTTGATTCAAAGAAGCGATAACGAATCATATGACATACACCCATGTGTTCTGATAATTGATTCTGTTCTGGGTAAGGATTTATTTGAAAAAATAAATTAAGCTGCCATCATAAGAGGTATTGTAAACAATGGTGGTGATTGTTTTTTAGCCAATCATCAGTAAGGATTTTTCTGATGCATCTAAATCAGATTGTGGGCAGAAAACTCTGGACAGAAACAGAAAAACTGATCCTGAGATTGCTGATTCCGTGCACGCAGTATTTGCCAAACTTTTATCTTTCTATGTCAATTAATTAAAAAATACTGGGCTGGCTGAGTGGCTTAGTTGGTTAAGAGCTCGCTCAAGAGTGCAAGCTCTTTGAGCATCAGGGTCGCTGGTTTGATTCCCGGCCCGAGCTGAGAAGCCGCTGAGCTGCCAACAGGTAGCAGGATGGCTCAGCTAAAAAAACAAAACAAAACAAAACAAAAAAAAAACGAAAATATAAAACAAAATAAAAAATACAGCAATCCTAAAATGGTACACTCTCTTAAGCCTTCCTTTCCCTCCTTCCTATCTTTTCACTTTTCTCTAATTTTTGGGTTCACCCAATAGGCCAAAAGGCAGGTTCTAACAGAGAAATAGTCAACAACAGAATTCAACACCATCATATTCTGTGTGCTCTTCCCGGCTATGCAGGGGGCGTCATGGGCGTCTGTTTCCTTTTCCTTCCCATCCTGGGCTTCCCAGCCACGTACCTTGGGCGGCTCTGGTTTGAATGCCGGGGGCGGGCTATTGTCCCTAAGTTGATCTCTGCTAGTAGCCCTCCTCATCTGAGCTCGTGGCTCTGGGCTGGGTTTCCTTATGCTCTACAAGACATAAAGGTTCATGCACAACAAGAACATCCCAGCAGAGAGAAAAGAGCACTCGTCTGCTTTGCTGGAGTTCTGAGGACTTGCATTACGTTCAGAATCTGAGCTTTACAACTTGCATGAGCT
Source organism: Aselliscus stoliczkanus (assembly GCA_033961575.1). Taxonomy (NCBI): domain Eukaryota; kingdom Metazoa; phylum Chordata; class Mammalia; order Chiroptera; family Hipposideridae; genus Aselliscus; species Aselliscus stoliczkanus. The sequence goes on from CM066728.1 coordinate 162,676,723, forward strand.
GACATACTGACTCAGTGCTTCTTTACTGAAAAGGCAGATACCAGGCATATTTCCATTAGCAAATGCTTAAGACACACTTTTTAAAAAAAAACACAAAAAACTAGATGCATCCATTGTAGTAGTCTCTGCATTTAAAGTACAAAAAAAAAAGTCTAAAATAACTAAGTCTAAAATCTCTTTTGTCATGTATGGCTGTTAACATTTTTTAAGCATTAGCTCATCTATAGCTGTAGACATTGAGGAGTCCATTTATTCTTTATAAGTTGTCCAGTGGTATATACTACTTTTTTTGCCATGGTGGATTTCATCCTCACCTTCAACTTAATTTTGTTTCATAAAGCATAAAATCATTGAGTGAAAAGAGCTAAATCGCTAAAGGAAGTCCATAGCAATAATTATCCAATTATACGTATAATCTCACCTAGGAGGATCACTGCCAATGTTCTCTGAGGTGCCACTAATCATTGCTCTGGTTCTAACTTAGTACCTGTTGATGTGATTTCTAGGATCTCAGAAGCTGTGTATTCACTGGCCCGTGGATGCACAGTACATGTGATCAGGCGTATATTTGATTATGAATTCAATTCAAAAATTGAAATAAATACAAGACAGAAGGAAACTGATGGGGAAACACTCAGGAGCTTTGGCAAGATTAGAAAGGTTAAAGGTTGGATGGAGAAGAAATGGCAAGGGTACCTAAGAGTACAGAGAGAGAGAGAGAGAGAGAGACCTAATCAAAGGTTACAAGTAAATACAACAATATTGTATTTAAAAGATAACGTTCCACCTGTAATTTGGACGGTCGGCTCATGAGGCCGTTCAGTGTACCCTCATGCCCAAGGGCATCGGTGTGAGGAGAGCCGATCACTTGTCGCCCCCCAGCGCTTCGCTTCTGCCCCGCTCTCCCATGGAGCACTACTGCAATCGTGCAGGCATTCACTTGGAATGACATTCCCTAGAAGTCATCTGTTCCAACCCTTAGGAATACCTGCCACGGCACCCTGAATGAACAGTTGTCCAGAAGAACTCATGTGAAATACCAGAGCCTCCTTTGCTGGCCCGTGGCCTCGCAGCCCGCGGCGTCGCAGCCGGTGGCCTGCCTCGCCTCACCTCCTCATGCTGCACCGGCTCCGAGGAGCGGGTGATGGAAGACACCAGCGGCTCCTCAGCTGGCTCATCCAGCTCATTGTCAGTGTAGGCGCCTCCTTCACCGTCGGTGTCTTCAAAGTCACTGATGAGGCGGCTGTCGCAACTCAGATAGTCCGCGCCCATGGCGGTTAAGTAGGACATGCGGTCTTCGGGATCATCATCCATCCCTTCCATCTAGAGGAATTTGTTTCGGAGGGTCAGTGGTGTGTGCCATTGGCTCATGGGAGTGGGGACTCAAGAGAATTCCCAAGGGCACAGCCAAGTGACTGAAACCGTGACATGTTCTAGAAAGGGAAGTCACCTGCATTTTCCTGAAATCACTTGGCTTTAAACTACCATGTTAATTTGTGTGCAGGGACTCGAATTAGGACCCCTCCATCCTATCTATCCTTGCTACCACCATCCATCCTATACTACTGAGTCACGCCTCCTCATTCCTCTGACTGTTGTGCTTTTCTTCCAGAATCTGGCTTCTCTCAAGCTTCTTCTGCCGGTACTTGTCTCCTAGTCATAAATGCACACTGTCTTGTGCTGCACACCTCTTCGTTCAGCCACAAGATTCTCAAATCCTTGAGGGCAGCTCTGTCCTAGTCCACTTGTCACCACGGAGGCTAGCACAGAGCCTTAGCAGGCTAGCAGGGCTCAGGAGATACTAGACATCTTGACTACACATGCGGTTCCGAAGGGCAAGACTAGGACTCAACAATCTCACTGGATATTGACTCACTTCCACAATGAAGCTGTACCTCTAACGTCTCACCAGCTACCTCGATTCAGCTGGACTTCAGCAGACTAGCACCGAAGGCTCCTAAAACCACAGGAAATTACAAACTCTCTCTCTCTCTGCATCCTCCCTGCCATACAGCTGTGCGTAAACTATTCGGTTGTCGGAAAGTCATGAATGCATTTTTTCTATTTTTTGTTGCAAAAATGCGTCATTACTCTTTCAACAACCCAATACAATACATCCACAGATGAGAAGCTAGCCAGTTTTAGAAGCCTATTCGAGTTTCCTAACGCCCTCTTATCATCTACTCAAACGCCTAGGACACATTCTCTGCCAACCTTCTTTCTAAGCCAATGATTCCACCTTCATTTTTCTTCTGTCCATTAACTGTTACCCCTGTTCTCCAGGCCCCTCCACCTCACCTCTCACCTCCACTCTGAGTGCCCCCCGTCCTTAGTAAGCCGTGGAGCTCAGCTAGAGATCTTGTAAGCTCTGATTAGTGTGCTTGGAACACAATACTAGTTACTACGTTAAAAGTAAAAAGGAAGTGAATGTAGGGTTGCGTATATCACATTCTGCTTTTCTTTGAAAAGCCCCTTCATTTTATGACTTTTTCAGAGAATTTATAAAATTTCAAACGTGATTAGCACATATGTTGAAATCACTTCAAATGGGCATGGCTTTACTACATTCACTGCCCTCTTGAGAAGAGATGCAAAACGTGAACTCTCACCTCACAGCGGAGGATCTACGCCACATACCTTTCCTTCAGAGACCCACACTGCTTCTCCTTGCTGATGCTGTATCGTGTCCTTCAAGCTGCCAAACCAGCTATCATTGGCTGAATTTAGGTTGATGGTAGCTATAGAGGCATAGGCAAAAAGGTTTGCATCAATTTCCAGAATAATGTTTACCTAAAAACTTATTTGACATAATTTATACTCGTTTCTGTCATTTCTGAGTTAAGACTTTGGCAAATCAAGAGAAAAGTTCACACATATTTAAATACTCAATCCCTTTAGGTGAGTTTTCCATTACGTGTGGATGGTTCAAAGCCAAAACCGGATGAATTTCTTTTCCGAATGTCTATTTTTCAGAAAAGCTACCTTAAAAGAATATATGTTTTTTTTTGTTTTGTTTTGTTTTGTTTTTGAGGGCAGTGTCACTGGCCCTCATATGTGGGATCCGAACCGAGGCCGCTGGCCTCCCAAGCCAGCGCTTAACCACTGTGCCACTCGGCCGGCCCAAGAATATATGTTTTTAAAGAATATATTTTAAGGAGCAAACACATCTAAAACAAGCATAAAAGTACCATATTTAAAGATCATTCCATAGACATATATTACATAAATAAGAAAAATATTCACTAGTGTGCTGGATATCGCCAATAAAATACTGAAGGTAGCATTTAAATGTATATCATTTTGACAGTCTTAAACATTTTAGAATATACCTACAGCTCTATGGGTGTATATTTAACTAATATACAGTTTCTACTCAGGACAAAATATATCTTACAGAGTAGCACGTGCTACTGACTGACCAAGCACTTTTCCAAATACCTTCCATGGATTAGCTCATTTCACGCTCACACAAACCTTGTGAGGTAGGGATTGCCATCGTCCCCATGTTACAGACGAGAAACAGGCACAGTAGTGAAAGTAACCAGCTCAAAGCCTCCCACCAAATAACTGAAGACGCCTAGATGCAAACTCAGAAGTTTGCCTTTACAGCCTATGGCCTTTCCCACAGCACGACACAGCCCATCTAAAAAAATGAAGTTAGAGCACAAGTATAAAATATATGCCAAGTAAGACATATGCAAATCATCCATCAGCAATATGTATTTAGGGACCAAATGGGGATAAACCAGAGAAGCAAACTGGTCCAGAATAGCAAATTAATTTGGACCTAAAATGATCAAACAGCAGATAATTAGGATTTTTTAAAAACTACAATGCCAAGGTCTTTTATTAGAGGGTAAAGCATTCTCTGTAACACCCAAAAGAAAATTGGGGCTTGTTGATAAAAGTTGTTCAGCACCCTGCTCCCTCTCTCCTGAGGCCCACATAATTCTCTACAGATAGCTCAAAAAGAACCATGATGCCAATGTTTAGGCAACTATGCTTCAAGTTTTCTTCCTCATAACATACACCTTTCTTTCATTTAAGAAGTTCTAACACTGACCCTGGAAAATCCTGAATAAGCTTACAATTTCCCTGGTTATTAATTATTTAGAGCATTAAAATAAACTGATACACTGGACAACTCAAGGAAAATTCACCTTGATTCCTTGGACTTTTGCATCCTTACTATGGTTCTCTGCAAACACTTCTTTGTGCTCTTGGGTAAAACGTGATGCCATCATACTTACATGCAGAAATGAGATTGTACACCCCAGAGACAAAATGAGTAATTTGCATTCATTGTACACAGAACATTAAACTGCCTTTTTGAGTTTTCAGTTGGAGCTGTCTGAGATGAGTACACAGTCCATATTTATCATGAAGAAAACATAATGTTAAAAGGGCCGTTTATGAAAGCAGAAAATACGTTCATGCCCCCTGATAAAATGGAAAAGGTCATAAAACCTCTTGCTGAATTGACATTGAGTCAAGTATATGAAAAGAAAAAATAACTTCACTGTAGTTACTTTCCTAAGCTCCACATAAAGGTAATATCCGACTAGGTCGGTAACATCCAACTCATGCACTTAACCTCGCTTTAACCAGTAGGTGCACGACTACAATGCTACTTTCCTTGACTTGGAATCAATACCTTTGGTTTACTGTTGGCTTTTGCTTAATAGGTCTCAGTTGGGAGTCCTGAAACTTTGAGGAGATCCATTCCCAGTCCTGGTCACTACTCCCTCCCCAGCCAAGGAAGTTCGGAAGTGCCGAGATCAGCAGAAGGTGAGATGTAAGGCTGGACAGGGGAGAAACTGGAAATGCTAATGAGTATGGGGTTTCTTTTTAGGGTGATGAAAAAGTTCTAAAATTGATGGCTGTACAACTCTGAATATACTAAAACCCACTAAGTTGTAAATTTTCTTTTTGAGGGCAGTGTCACTGGCCCTCATATGTGGGACCTGAACCGGGGCCGCTGGCTTCCCAAGCCAGTGCTTAACCACCCGCGCCACTTGGCCGGCCCGAAGTTTTACATTTTAAATGGATGAATTGTCGGATATGTAAATCAAATCTCAATTAAGCTATTTATATGGCAAAGAAGCCCTCTAAACGAAATGGGCAAGTGTCAACCAAGGTGCCTGGCCTAACAGCTCAGCATCTTCCATCTACTTCCTGTGGTCACCAGTCTCTATATTCCCTTGGGAAACCAAGAATTACCTGCTGTAGTTTTGGTTCTTTCAGCTGGTAGAAAGAACAATTTTTTCCCCACAAGCTTTTTAAAAATTATGTAATGACAAGGAACTTTTTAAAAATAATATGTAACATTGAAAGACAATGAAATAGGTATAAAGTAATCTCACTAACAATAATCAGTAGTATTTGTTAGCACTTCCAAAGTCCCAGGACTCAACTGTACAAATTTCACACTCATAAAACCTGAGAAAGCTGATAAAAGTGTTAAAATATCCTGTGATACTTTAAAACTCCCACAATTTTACTCATAGAGTGGCCCTGCTTGGGTCTTTAAGTTCACAGTTCCATTTCCATGGTCTTTAAACCATGGAATTCCATGAAAACACGTAGTCCAAACTTTGTTTTAATAAATAACCTTTTTGACATGTACATGCAAATGTATTCTGTAACAAAATATTTTTAATTGGGGGGTGGGAGGTCAACCTAACATTTTAACTTAGGTTGACAAGTTAACTTGCTTTTGGGCAAATCTCAGAATAAAGCTTCTTTTCTTATCTCCACTTAATGGAGGAGAGTACCTTGGGTTTGCAAGGACAACCATTTTAACATTGTCACAATTAAATATTTATCTGTGGGAAATGGGATTTTCTTGTTACTGTGCAACAAGGGAAAAAGCATATTGAGTCTAGTGAGACTACAGGAAACATAACTCCTGATTTTGAATTATGTGTTCATCAAAGCAGCTCTATTATTCCTACTTATTAATTCATCAAAATGCCATAAATTTAAAATCATTAAAAAAAAACACAAAAAAACAAACCACACCTCTGACTCTGGAGCAACATAATTAATCACAACCTTGTCTGGCTGAGCGAGACATGGGGACCAGAAAGCATTTAGTGGGGCCATCCACGCAGCTTTGAAGAATCAAACTTAGCAGTTGAGAAGAACACTGTAAAAGGCCACTGGCAGAAAATCAGGGCTTGCTGGTAAATGTTATCCGGCTCCCTGCTCCATCTATCCTTGAAGGCTGCATAATTCCATAGCAGAGGCTGGCAACTTACGGTGAGAGAGAGTCACTTCAAAGTTCTAGCTCACGGTGTCTACATGTCCATTCCTGCCTCTGACTTTAATTATCATAAAAATGTCAACTTCTTGATTAGCTTAGGCAAGAAATGGTCTGGTGCACCAGAGGCAGTTCTAATTAAGTCACAGTTATGCCCTGCCCGCTGGCTAGGCAGCACACAGAGCTGGGTGATGCACAGTCCCTGTGTTCAAGGACCTCATATTCTATCAGTGGAGCCATGTCAGGAGTTGTTAAACCCTCTACATGGGCCCCTCTAGACCCTTGATCAGATCCAGCCAGCAACTGTGGCCTGTGCTCCAAATAACAAAGTATGCTGACTCAAAGCTAGATAAAGGGAGTGCCCCCGAGTCAATCGCTAGGCCTCTGCCCTACCCTCCCCCTCTTTACCCAACCTCCTTCAGCCTACTCCTTCCTCCACAGCCCATTATTTCCCCTCCTGGGGTCTCGTGTCCTCACATGAACCCCAAATTCAACTCTCTGAGAGGAGCCCCTAGCCATTCAATGGACTTAAGTGAAGGCGGGAGTGGAAGGTAACAAAGTAGACGTAGGCTTAATATGTCCCACTCACGTGGGCCTTAGATAAATGGACAAATTATCTGTTAAATGGAGGAACTGTACTATGTGACCCCTTTCAACATTAGAAAACTACGTCTGTGCTGTAACATACATAGAATATTGGACATATATTCAGAAACACCAGTTTCAGATTGGGCTTAACTATACACTAGATGTGTGACCTTGCAAAAGTAACCTGGCCTTTTTTATTGCCCAATAAGACAGGGCACAGGAAAGGCTGTACCACTGTTAGTTATTACTATAATAAAAAAATAAATAATGACCGTTATATTATTATTATTATTATTACTATTACTAGTGGCAGTATGAACAACAAGAGGAAAGACTATATGAATAAATCGCAAGCACAAGCTTTTATGACTCTACATTCACAAAACTCCCGTTTTTGATAGACCATTCCCTCCTTTGCGTTTGGCTGAATTACCTCAGTTACAGCATTTCTCCATAATGATAAGTAGTATATCTCACTCTAACAAGAAAAGCCAGGGGCAGTAGAACAAGAATCTAAAGTGGACATACATCAATCATTCAGCCTCCCCACTCTCCCAAGTGTCAGATATGCTAAATATGACACAGGTTGGCAACGACTGGTGATGAACTCAAAAGAGCTATTATTATCCTAAAGATATTACATCCGGACAGTCTCATGTGGCTCCCACAAACTTGTACGACCAAAAGCTTCAATAATCCTTTGAGCCCTCAATTATACCATATTCACAGAACCAGTCACTTATATCAGCAAGAGATATATTCAATTAATAAAACATGCCACATTCTTAAATCATTTTACTTTCATGAGTAGTGGTGGGTCTTCATTTCAGGAACTTTTAAAAATACTTTATTATGGAAAATGTAAACATGCATAAAAGTAGAGAGAACAGTTTCATGTACTCCTGTGTAGACATCACCCAGCCCAGCTTCAGCAACTCTCAGCAGCTCCTGGCCAGTCTTATCTTTAGCCCTACTCACTCTTCTCACAGAAGATTTCTTTTTTTTTTTTTTTTTAGCTGAGCCATCCTGCCACCTGTTGGCAGCTCAACGGCAACTCAGCTCGGGCTGGCCTCGAACAGCTGTTGCTCAGAGCTCAGCTCGCACTCTTGAGCGAGCTCTTAACCAACTGAGCCACTCGGCCGGCCCTCACAGAAGATTTCTTACGCAAACCCCAGGCATCAGATTACATCATCTGTACATCTATATTAGGTTTCCAAAACTATTTTATTTAGTAAACATTCCTAAAAGGACTCTTTAAAACACATAATCACAATATTATTATCAACCTAAAAACAGGAGTAATAAATCCTTAATATCATTCAATATCTACGGTGTTCAAGTTTCTATGTGAGGACATTTTTTAATAATGAGACCAAATTCCTAACACCTTGTAAATCAGTGCGTGCATGGATGGCAAGCAGAGAATAATGATAATCGATACAGAGATGTAGGTGCTAGGTGGTGCGCTCGGCTCAACCACCTCCCTTACAGTCCCATACTCATCAAAATGACCAATTAGTTCATGTCATGGATCTTTATGATCATTTTCAAAGAACAGTCAAAATTAAATATACAAACACCATGAGCCAAAAATACTCATTTTATAGGATTAGCTACTTTTCAAGGAGTCATGAATAGTATTTCAGATTACTATTCTCCATTCAGATTATTTTCTTGTTTCTTCTTTTTTTTTTTTTTTAGCTGAGCCATCCTGCCACCTATTGGCAGCTTAACGGCAGCTCAGCTTGGGTGGGGTATCGAACTGCTGTTGCTCAGAGCTCAGCTTGCATTCTTGAGCAAGCTCTTAACCAACTGAGCCACTCGGCCGGCCCTCTTGTTTCCTTCTTAATTTTTTAATTCTCTAACTTTCACCTTGGAGCAAAGAGACCACATTTTAAATTTCCCTTACCTGTAAAAAGATGTGCACATGTTTTTTTAAGCTTGTTTGCTTGATCATATAACTTTCGAGAACTTTTATTGGATGTCGGATTCAACCTCTGTCTCATGGTTTTGACACCTTGTCTAGAGTCTGGGTTGAAAAAAATCACAATCGGAAACCACTGAGTATAATTCAACAGGTCCACAGCTTTAGGAGTCACATCCAACAGTGCATGCTTATCCTGTTAGAAATGGGAAACCGTTATGGAAATGGTATGTAAAATCATACGGCACTGAAGAGTTTGTCTTAATGAGTAAAGGCTGCATCAAATAAATCTTGTCAATTTAACTCCAAAAGCAGAAAATATTTTCTTCACATTATGTCCAGTTATTATCACTTTTGAAAATTTCTGAGAAAATGAATTAACAGGTTATTTGGTATAATGCTGAAAACTCTGAAAAAACCAACACATCACTACCAGAACCTATCGACTAGTTTCCACACAATGAAACAGCTTGCATTTACATTCATTTTTTATCATTAATACTTAATGATTATTAAAACACAGATTCTATTCTAAAAAAGACTGCAGCAAACCATGACAACTCTTTCTGACAACATGGGCTTTGGAGGAATTTTCTCACCTGTTCAATAATTTGCCGCACGGTATTTAACCGCACCACCCCGCTGGATTTCTCAGATCCTGCATCTTTCGGCTCTGTTTCTACAAAAGCAAAAACAAGGGGCTAAATAATTTTTAGATGTCAATGACACCACAATACCCCAACCTAGCATGAGCAATAACTGATAAGGTGCCACCTAATGAGAGACAGTGGGAAGGACCCATACCAGCTGTTAAATCAAAATTTAATCATGAGGAAAAGAGAGGCAGTCTAATGCATAAGACAAGTGGCTTGGACTCTTCAAAATATCAGTCACCAAATAATTTAGAAAAACGAGGAGACTAGAAAGACATAAATCAAGTGTACTGCAGGACCCTTGGTTTTTTTTAAAAGCCATGAAGGACAAAATAGGGACAGCTGAGATAATTTGAAAAACTGAGTACATACTAAATAATATTATTATATCAGTGTTAAATTTCTTGGCTGTGCTTATAGTAAGTAATGTGGTTGTGTAGGAGGAGAATGTCTTTATTCTTAGGCGATTCACAGGGATAAAAGATATTATAATGCCTGCAACTCAAACTTTCCAATGGTTCAGAAATTTTATTTTTTATTTATTTTTTTAAAGATTTTTTATTAAAATATAGCTAACATACAACATTATATTCATTTCAGGTGTGTATCATAGTTATTCAGCAGCATACAGAGTCACTATACAGAGTCATTACCACATTATTGATTATATTCCCTATGCTAAAGAAGTGATCATCATGATAAGGCTAGCACAAATGGTTCAGAAATTTTAAAAAGTGTGTAAGCGTGTGTATCTATGGGGGGAAGAGTGTATATTGAAAAATGGGGACTCCAGGTAAAGTGTATGTGGGTGTTCATTTTTTCTGTATGTTAAATATTTTTCCAAACAAAAATTTTGTGAGAAAAAAAATATCACTGACAGACTTACTAGCAGTTTGGAACAGGTCAGGTAACTCATTTGCCAACTTTTCCAGTGCTATATCTGCTATGGGGCCAAATAAGACCACAGGTCTCTTGAAACCAGCTGCAATGATACAAGAAAGGCATTAAAACACATACACTTCCTTCACTGTTAAAATAAGAAGCAAAAATATTTTATAGGCTATTGATAACATGACTAAATGAAAGAAATTGTGTGGTCTGCCACCCCCAATTCAGCCCAGCTAGTTTCTGAAGAATATGCCTTCATTTCCCTAGTATTAAAGATAAACTTTGCTACAGATAATATATAAACACTTCTGAAAAAAAAAAATAACTGAAGTTGTAGAAATAGGCCTCCATTTACAAGTTTGCACAGCTCCCATTTCTGGAAGTCTTATTTCGTGTTTGAATATGATTTCAACTCTATAACCTGGCTTTGGTCTAAATGGTAAAGATAAGTTTCAACTTGACAGTTATAATCTGAAAATGAAGAAAGACAGGCTCGGGGCTCTGTCGGATCAGTTCCTGGTCCCACCTGAATTCCTCACCTTCTCGTAGCAAAACCCTCTCATAAGCCGGGAATTTGGTGCTAACTGACACAACAGCTGTGAGGTCTTCCCGGCTCTTCCTCAAGTTCTTCTTCACGCCGGATCTCTGGCCGCGCATTCGCCAGAAATCGGCCCTGTCCCCAGCGTTGTCTCTCTGGGCGTTCTGAACACTGGCCATCTGTTCAGCTCTGAGGAAAAGGAATCACAGGAAGTAAATCTCTAGAGTGAGAAAATGTGTGTGTCATTAACCAAATTCACTCGGTATTTCTTATGAACTTGGATAAGAGAAGGTACAGCTTGACAATGAAAAGGTTTCACAGTGTAGGAAATGTGGGGACTCTCTCTTCCTGAGAGAGGCAGATAAAGGCTGGCATCCCATAAAATCCACCAGAAGCTCAGTAATAAACCCACTAAATGTGACTGGTTCTGACAGGATGGTATACAGTAAACAGACCTGAAACCCGTGCCCAAGTACGAGTGTCTTTGCTATTCTCCACACTGCCAGCCAAGCAACAAATGTGCACTGGGTGTGAAGCTGAGGGCCAGGCACTGGACTAGGGCAGCATACCTGAGAGGTGCTGGTATGCTGCAGCCACTCCGTCTCTACTCACTATTTTGCCTCCAACACCAGCCAAGGGCAACAACCAACCAAGTGACGCTAAAATACTCACACAAACAAGCTGGTGGCTATTCCACAGTGCCAGGCTACTCTTCATAAATAAGGACATGATGGGAGAGGACATGAGGACGCATAATGAAGCTAGGTGGGGCTTCCTATTTGAGGGAAGTGGGATTGGGGTTTATCTGTGGGGAGAACGTGGAAGAGGGGCATGTGGGGTCAGATACCTGCTTTTGTTGGGGATTAATCCTTTCTCCAATTCATTTCCGATCCTCACGGCCAGCCAGTGGCCCAACTTGCCATCATACAGCGTGTCCACCACACGGAAGACCTCGCCCCTCGTGAAGGCCAGGCTCTGTGGAGTTTCCTTCTCACACTCAAAGTGGCTTCTTATAAAAAACGAATCCCCTCTGCCACAAGCCAGTATGTCTCTATACACTGCAAGACAAAAGTATCATCGGATACTGCCTTCTGCTTAGCCAGAGGTCTTTTTTCCCCCGATTACAGTTGACATTCAATATTATTTTGTTAATTTCAAGCATACAGCATAACTTAACCATTATGTTAGAGATTTATAAAATTTATGATGCAACGCCCCCCTCGATTAGTCTAGTACCCACCTGGCACACTATTAACTACAGTCCCTATGCTGTACTTTACAGCCCCATGATTATTTTGTAACTACCAGTTTGTGCTTCTTGATCCCTTCATCTTTTTCACTCAGTCCCCTCACCCCACCCTCCCATCTGGCAACCTACAGATCTTTACTTTCTTTTTTTAAATTTTTTTAAAGATTTTTTTTTTTATTGGGGAATCGGGGAAGGGGAACAGACAAGTTGCTGTCCTTTTGTTCCTGAGTCTAGTTGTGGAGGACGTTGCTTCACTGGCCCATGTTGGTATCGTCACCGCACTCTTCCCGGATGAGGCAGATCAGTCGTCGGCCTCTGGATGGTCGCTCACCACGGCTATTGGCAGCTCATGCTGGCTGCCGGCCGCTCACTGTAGCCAATGGCAGCCTACACCATTGCCGGGGCTCGCAGCCCAGCTCCAGGTGGAGCTGTGTTAGCTGCAGAGGGCAGTGTCACTGGCCCTCATATGTGGGACCCGAATGGGGGCCGCTGGCATCCCCAAACCAGCTCTTAACCAATGCGCCACTCGGCAGGCCCTAGGGATCTTTTGTTAAAGAGTTATCAGCTTCTCCTATTTCTGATTACCCTCTTTACCTTCTCTCCATTTAGTGAATTCAAGTGTACAGGCTCTACAGGAATCATGGCTTAAACAGGAAAAAGGATAAAAAACTATCTTTAGGAGTTGCTGTGATGGGTAATTTTATGTGTCAGCTTGACTGGGCCATGGGGTGCCCAGACATTTGGTCAAACATCATTCTGGGTGTTTTGGGATGAGATTAACATTTATATCGGTAGACTAGGTAAAGCAGACTGCACTCCCTGCTAGAGGTGAATCTCGGTCAATCAGTTGAAGGCATGAATAGAACAAAAAGGTGAATTCTCTCGCAAGTAGTTTCAGAAAACCAACTCTTCCTGCCTTTGAACTGAGACATCTGTTTTCTTTTTCCTGGCTTGAGACTCTAAAGGAAACATCAGTTCTTCCTAGATGTCAAGTCTGCCAGCCTTTGGACTCCAGCTACACCATCAGCCCTCCTGGTTCTCAGGCCTTTGTGCTTAGACAGAACCTAAATTATCAGCTCCCCTGCATCTCCAGCTTTCCGCTCACCCTGCAGATCTTGGGACTTGCCAGCCTCCATAATCATGTAGGCCAATTCCTTATAATCAAACAATCAATCAATCAATCTCTACACACACACACAGACACACACACACAACCCTACTGGTTCTGTTGCTCTGGAGAATTCTAATACAGCTGTCAACCAACCCTCTGAAGCAGACAGGGAAGATACTATCAGCCCCTATTCTACAGATGGGAACAATGAGGCCTGGAAAGGTGAAGCCACTTGTCTGGCTGATAAGGGTTAATGTGGAAACCAACCAGCGGTTTAATTCCAAATTGAAACAACTTGTGAAATTATTTCAGTGGGTGCACCGAAAACGTTTCTGCAGAAAAGTTAAATGTACCCAGATTGTCTCCAGAGATTGGATGTTAAGAGCTGTTTCAATTTTTTAATACCTAGATTTACCTCTTCCAATCCCAAAACTCCTCTCTCCTCCTCCCCACTATCCCTCCCCCCTGTTATTAAACTAGTGACCAAACGTGCTCACCATCAGCTCTGCTCTGGGCTAAAATGGTCACCATTTCACCTTTGGGGATTTCTAACAGGTAGAGAACAGCATCCTCTCGAACCAGCCCTCTGAAATCCTGTGTGTTCACCTGATAGGAAGGGCAAACAGGAAGAAAAAAAAAGTTGTTTATAAAAAGGTGCCATCTGAATTTTTTATTACCTGTTTTCATCAGGGCCTGCCCAATGCAAAATCCAGGTGTAAAGAAGACCTTTGTGAGGGCTGGCCGAGTGGCTCAGTTGGTTAAGAGCTCATTCAAGAGTGCAAGCTGAGCTCTGAGAAACAGCAGTTTGATGCCCAGCCTGAGCTGAGCTGCTGCTGAGCTGCCAACAGGTGGCAGGATGGCTCAGCTTTAAAAAAAAAAACAAAAAGAGAGAAAGACCTTTGTGTCTCTACACAAGCCCTTCCAGCGCCCTGCCACATAAATGGTGGGCGTGGGCATCTCCACACTTCCCTGCTTCCCCACACTGCCAACCACCCCTTAAAAACATATATTCCATCAAGAATTTGTCAGTGGGTCAGATGCGAACTTTTTTGTAGTTGTGTGTGTCTCCCTCTTTTCTTTGAGTCTCCCAGAGACGTGGCCAAGGAGGTAACAATTGTGAAACAGGTAACTGTCAAGCAATAGGGAGTGGTGGGGTCTTCAGTAAACAAGCACGCTGGCCCAGCTTAAGGCATTGCCCCTGCTTTTAAATTCGTTCAAAGACTGAAAATAAGCATTCTGACCAATTCTGCCTTTCTCCTATAGCTTCTATCACCTAAAAGGTGTTTAATATGAGTTTATGAAATTGAAGCGCATTAGCCTTCTATGGCAGACCATTAATCTAATATACAGGCTTATATATTTAAGCTTCTGACTCACACTTTTTTCTGGCAAGGAGCCCACATTTATTCCCCACTGACTGAGAAGGGGACACTGTAAATAGTTTTTAGAAGATACATTAGAAAGCAAGTAAAATTGAAATACGACACAAAGAAAAACACATTTTGACATCTTTCTTCTGTACCTTTAAAACCATTTTAAAAGAGAATAATCACAAATAAGTAAAATGCAAAAATTATTTTAAAGTACTCAGTATTTTAATAACGCATCACAGAAGTAAAAAGATACAAAATTCCTATGAAATACTTTCTTCATTGAGCACTGTGGAATTCTTGAATTGAAAGGTAATGCTTTATTACTGAAAAAAAGATCATTAATTGAGCCTAATTTAATGTAAAAATTTATGATCAAATAAAAATAGGCATTAGATTAAAACTTAATTGCAATCAGGTTAACTTTTTTTTGTTTGTTTTTTGATTTTTTGAGGGCAGTGTCACTGGCCCTCATATGTGGGACCGAACTGGGGCCGCTGGCTTCCCAAGCCAGCGCTAACCACTGCGCCACTCAGCCGGCCCCATGTTAACTTTTCCTTTGAAACAATATTTAGCATTTAAGACAATTTATTCCCATCATTCCCATCTCTCCATCCCCCAATCAGGAATCATTGCACTTTTGTATCTAATCCTTTCTTATGCCATTTGCAGATCTGTATCTGTGTTTATATATGGCCACATGTATGTTTTTATATGTACTGTATATGCTTATATTGACTGAAATAAGACAGGGCTACAGGGCTGGGAGAAAACCTGGAAGCTCCCTCAGTTCATGTCTATGGCCACAGGAGACTCTAATAGTAAAAATTAAAGCACACATGGTAGCTACATTAAAACATTCTACATGGTTAATAAGCAAACTTAGAGGAGTTTTCTCTTTTCCATCCCCTCAAAGTTTCTGAAAAGAGAAATGACAACCATACCAGGTAAATAGTAAGCAAAGCCAAGCACAAAAGCATGTCTACTTCTGTTACTTATAAGGCACATATTCTGCTACAGCACACTCATAGTTTCCTTCCCCATCTCAGGCTGTCACCTTGACAAAAGAATCGCACTTATAAAACCTGCGACAGAAAAAAAGGGGTTAATATATGTACACAGCTCCCAGATATATGCAACTTGGCCAGGAAAGAGTTAATTTGCTAAGGCAAATTAAAGTGACAAAGGCCAGGGCAGCACTTCGATACTTGAAGGTTAGGTTGTCCAGGCCTCTCCCATAAATATCCTCTTTCATTATCTACGTAGCTGTCTACAGGGTCTACCGTGTCTGCTGCGAGCCTGCAGCGGATTCTGTATCAGCTATGCTTATGACTGTGAGAAGCGTCTCTGCCCAGCCCATGAGCTTTATCATTTTCACCCCTTTGTAGACACAATGGCTCCCTTTGTAATCAACAGAAAATTTATTTACAACCAAGAATCGGGACCACTGCCTGACCTTCAGATGGGATTACGTATTGACAAAGAAGCCAGCTCCCCCAAGTTTCTTCCTTGTCACCAGGGGATAACAGGAAACAAGACATTTTCTTAAGTATAAAAACTGTGTACCATAACTTCTAGCCGTGGAGCAACTCTCCCCGTCTTTAACAACTTACAGACAGGTCAAGCTGTCAGTTCCCTAGGTGAATTCTCTACCTTTTTTTCATGGAAATTCAGCAAATCATGTTCCCCCAGGGTACAAAAGTATTTTATCCTTGAACTTTCATGAGCAAAGGCTTCCAAATTCCTACCTGATTTCCTATGGCCCCACACTCATTAGGAAACATGCTTTTTCTTCTTGGGCATCAGCCCAAGAGTAAATTGGTATGAGCTGGCAGTCAGATGGGATTCTTATCGGTGGCACTTGGTAAGTGGTGTTTCCTAGGATCATGTAGTACCATGAGGTTCACTCAGGTACACTTAGTCTTCTAGGATCCTGACCAGAGCCAAAGGAGGTCTAGAATGTCACTGCAAAGCTTCAGCAAAGCTCATGATCAGGGTTTGCCCTTCACCTGCTCTAGAAATGAAATCTGAACCACTGCAATGGGGCCCGGAGCCAGGAAGGAAGAGGGACGCCTGCTGTGCTCGGCTGCCTGCTTCTTCAGGAATTCTACAGCTTTTTATTCCCTTTCCTTTGAAAGTAGATGCTCTTACCAGACCTCCTAGTCATGCCTACATAAGAAATGCTAGTTCACAGAAGCAGAAATTCCAGGGTAGACATTTCCCTTGAGGTCTGTGTTCATACAGCCACAAGGAACCTGACATTCTTTACGTTTATTCTGAAGTCAATGGAAAATATGCTACATGTATTTCATAAAATGTCAAAGCTGAGTTGGTTATCATTTCTTTAAAACCAACAGATGATAGAAACATATATAAAGTAACTTTGGAAGTACCAATATTTGATTAACAATGATTTCCTCCTCTTGGACAATTTTAGATGTAAATAACATATTGAATGACAGTGAGTTATTCTGTTCCAGTGGGGAAAATAAAGGGACATTGACCTTCTACTCTGCTAGGCGCCTTGTGAGGGTTATCTATTCTAATCTTCCCAGGGTCCCTGCAAGGCGGGTATTCTTATCCCCAATGAACAGATATAGAAACCTGAGTCTCAGAGGTTTAGCCAGGGTCACAGAGCTAATGAGAGGCTGGGATGCGATCGAATCAGAAGGTCTGGTGCCAACATCCACCTTTGTTCAATTACAGTACACTGCCTTTGAGAGTGACAACCAGGCAGCGGAGCCCATGAAAAAACAAACATCAGCAAGATCTTCTGAAAGATCTTCCTCCGAGACCTTTAGTTAAAGCGTCTCAACTTTTTTGTTAATCAAACTAACAAACATCTTTGCAAGGGTGTTGAACATTACATCAATTCCCACAGACATAGCAGTGAGTTTTGGGTTCCCAAACTCAGGAGATAAGACCCCATTTCAGGGAAACAGAGACCTTGATGCTGGGCATCGACAAACCTGCAGCTGATCTATTTTCACAAGCTTCCCCATGTCCCCCATCCTTATGTAAGGCCCGCCAGGAGACCCCACTCTTTCCCAGTAACTTCTACAAAAAGGGCTAGGCTTTCCTTACCTTCAGAATCTGGTCCCCTTCTTGAAGGCCTTCTTGCTCTGCCGAGGTTCCCTCCTGAATGCCAGCCACAAATATCCCAACATCATTGCCACCGGCCAGTCGAAGACCCACGCTGTCGCCCTTCTTGAACCTCACCATTTTGGTATTGGGGCTGCAATGGTTTCAATTGCAGAAAAGAAACATGGAAGATTATTTTTGTCAACATTAGCAGAAGAGAGATTTAATTTCTTCTATCTATAGGATGATTTATAGTTCAAGACCCTCTCCTTTTTCTCGTGTAATCTATACTTTTATCCGCCTTGGGACTGTAAGATGAATATAATAGGTCCACTTTACCAGAGAAGAAGTAGAAATACAGAAAGTTTACATGTTTCATTCGAGATTAGAAAGCAAAGAAAGTGCAGGGTTAGGGCTAAGATCGAGGCCATCCGAGTCCCAGTTCGGGATTCTTCCAAAGGAAAGCCTGCTGCCACCCAGGGCTTTTGTCAAATGGACACACAACCTGGGTCCCCGGAAGCCAGAGACTAATCCAGGAGTCGCTGCTCTTGAACACCCCTGAACCAGAGATTGTTAGTATCAAGAGCAGGGCTGCGTCCCTTCCCTGCCCCCACTCACTGAGACCATCATGTCACGGCTGCCCTGGCAGAAACACCATACTTAAGCAGCACTTCACCTATCTGGGAGTTATTGGTCTGCAAACTCAAATATTCAGAATCACACTCTGGAGAAGAAGCCAGGTAAGTGACAAAGCAGACAAAGTTAACATCACAAACTATACCCATTTTAGTCTTCCTACAAATGATTTCTCTTTCTCATAAATACTTGTAATAAGGGTTGATTAAAGGTACACGATTATATGCAAATCACCATCTTTAGTTTTAAAACAAAACATCATTCTTCTGGATTTCAGTTAAGAAGATAGAGCTGTGTGGGAAAAGAAAGGAGGAAAAAAAGAGAGACTGAAACACATACCCATATATGGCTTCATCTTCAGGACTAGGACGAAGAAAAGTTCTCGGCACTGGTTTTGGTTGAGGAGCTGTGGATTAAAAAGCACCTATCATTATCAATGTGGACTAAAAGGAGTTTGCTTGTCTCAAAATATACATCTCACGAAACCCACCAAAAATTCAAGTCTGTACCTTACGCAACATAAATGTCATTACATCAAACGACAAAAGTAAGTCTTTAAATCGAAGTTTAATTTTAAGACATTAGCAGGTGCCAATGGTTTCTCAAAATAAGTGAGAGGAGAAATGAACCTCCAATAAGGTGCGTAATCATACATCTAAGAAGACAGAACTTTCTATACCTAAAAAAGCCACATAATAAGGCTATCTTTCCAAGGATAGCTACTTATGCATGCAAAGTCATGATGATAATTTTAGGGTGATAGGGGAACAGTTAGGGGATGGGGTTGCGATCAGAGATGGGAGATAAAAGGACCTCAGCTAGGGCCAGCCCAGTGGCGCGGTGGTTGTGCGCTGGCTTGGGAGGCCAGTGGCCCCGGTTCGGGTCCCACATGTGAGGACCAATGACACTGCCCTCAAAAAAAAAGGACCTCAACTAGTCAAATATGACTAAATGTGACTGTGCCATAAACAAAAATATATATTTGGTCTCTGCCCCCAGTTCCTGAAACAAAATTCCTAAAAATCCCCATAATTTCCGGGTGCCAGGAGGGCCAGGAGCATCTTTTGCTCTAATATTTGATTTCTGACACAGAGTTCCTATATCCCTTGGAATTTTCTAGATGAGAGGGGAGTCCTTTGTCCTAAAGAGATGACACCTGTGGGCTCTTGGATAGCCTCAGGGTGGGGGCTGGTCATCAGAATGAGCAAGCCATGATTAGAAACTTGGAATCTTCAGCCTACCTGCCCATCATCCAAGGAGGGGAGAGGGGCTGGAGATTGAGTAAATAATTAATCATGCACATGACAAAGCCTCCATAAAAATCCATAAACCTATGGGGTTCGATTGCTCTAGGGTTGGTGAACACATGGAGGTCCTAGAGGGGTGACATTCCAGGAGAGGGCATGGAAGCTCCAAGCTCCTTCCCCATACCTTGCCCTATACATCTTGGCTATTTCTGAGCTGTATTCTTTATACAAAAAAACTAGTCATAGTAAGTGAAGTGCTTTTCTCAGTTCTGTGAACCATTCTAGCAAATGGTTCAGGGCGGTGGTGGTAGGACATGGGAAGTCCCGGTTTAAAGCTAATTGGTCAGAAGTAAAGGTGATAGCCTGGGACGTGTGACTGGCATCTGAAGTGGGGGCATCTTCATGTGACAAAGGCCTTAACCTATGGAGTCTGCACCAACACCAGGGGGTCAGTGTCAAAACTGAATTGAATTGCGGGACATCCAGTTAGTGCTCTGGAGAATTCGAGAATTGGGGAGTTGGGTGACACACTTGGTATCAGAGTGTTGTGAGCAAAAACAGTTCCAGGGTGAGATGAAGTATGGGAGACGAAAGGACGACAGCTAATCAAATATAACAAAATGTGACCTATCTGTTAACATACAGAAAGGGCTATAATTCTTTATATGTATTCAATATGGAGAGAGAGAAACAGGAATTCCTCTTCCATATTTGAGAACGATTTTTTTTTTTTTTTTTGCAATTTCTCTCTCTCCTTCCAGCTACCCTCTGGATTTACCAAGCAGAAGCTTTGAATGCGATTGTTTAAAAGGAGCCTCACCTGGGGTTTCCTCGTGGTATCTGGGTTCCTTGCTGGTCTCTGTGCCCACCGCAGCTGCAATGTCCCCCGTGGACTTAAAGGGAGTGGGCGTGGCACCCATCCTGGACCATCTGCTCTGCACTTCCTCTCTTGAACTTAAGCACACGTCATGTTAATAGCTCATAAGGTAGCAGATCTGCAAATACGTATGTGTGTACACGCACAGTAGCGAGTGTGCAAGGGAAAATACACAGGGTCTTACTTTGGCCTTTCCTTCAGCTTTTCATTTGAGGAGTGATAATCATAATCGGAATACTGCTGCCGTCTCTCCTCTGGAGAAAACGATTGGTTTGACTCTATTTCCGAGATATCTGGTTTCAAAAATAAGAAAAGTCTTTTTAATGAAATAGTTAAGACCTGTACCAGAAAGTATCCTATTCTCTGGGTAGGAAACACGGGAAACGGAAGAGAGGCAGACAGTCAATGTGCTATTAGCCTAATAGTTTTCCTGAACTGAAAAAAATCTGATCGTTGGAAGAGCACATTATTAATTAATAAAGAGGAAGCCAAATACAGAAGAATTTTACATTCCTCTTTCATTACACTGCCCATCAATGCTGCTACTGAAGAGTCAAAATTCAATCACTGGGATATATATATACACACACACTTATTTCTACCACGCAGACCAGGGTTTCTCCGGCGTCAATGCACATACAAATTGCCTGGGCTCTTGCTAGAATGCAGTTGTTCTGGAGTGGGGCCTGAGACTCGGGGTTCTATCAAGTTCCCAGAAACTGCTGGTGAGCTGAGGACCACACTTTGAATAGCAAAGATATAAGTCGTAAGCACCTAGCCATGCTGGGATGACTTTCGTGCTCCTTTGGTTTTCCTGTACTGCACTCACGGCAATAACCCACGGCTTAGACTTTTGACATAATGGAAGTGAAACTGAGTTTTATAAAGCAATTCCTTTAAAAATCAATATCTGTTTTAAAACTTGAGAACTTAATATTTTGTTTCCTAAACTTTTCTGCACAAAGGCAATACTAGATGGTTAACTAGGAAATACCACGATCATTTCTATTGGTAATTTGTATATGGTTAAAATGTTATCCTATGGGGCCGGCCGAGTGGCGCGGTGATTAAGCACTGGCTTGGGACGCCAGTGGCCCTGGTTCGGCTCCCACATATGAGGGCCAGTGACACTGCCCTCAAAAAAAAAAAAAAGTGACATTGTAAAATGTTATCCTATGTATAATTCATATTCAAGAAATGAATAGTTTCATAAAAGAAAAGAGGTGGGGCCGGCCGAGTGGCTCAGTTGGTTAAGAGTTAGCTTAAGAGCGTGAGCTCTAAGCAACAGGGCTGCCAGCTCGATTCCCACATGGGCCAGTGATGCTGCGCCCGGAGCTGAGCTGTCAACAAGTGGCAGGATGGCTCAGTTGGTGAGAGCACGTGCTCCTAACAACAAGGTTGCCTGTTCGATGGTGGGCTAAGCCTGACTGTAACTAAGGCTGAACTCAGTAACATGAGATGAGCTGCCACCCGGATAGCTCAGTGGATAGGGCATGCGCTCTTAACAACAGGCTGCCGGTTCGACTCCCGCATGGGACGGTGGCTATGCCTACCCGCAACTAAGACTGAACACAGCAGCTTGAGCTTAGAGGCTATGAGCTGTCGAAAGGCAGCCAGATGGCAACTGGCGCCCTCCACAAAGAAGACTGAAGAACAACAACTTGGCTGGTC
The DNA here is from genome assembly GCA_033961575.1 of Aselliscus stoliczkanus. NCBI lineage: Eukaryota > Metazoa > Chordata > Mammalia > Chiroptera > Hipposideridae > Aselliscus > Aselliscus stoliczkanus. The sequence goes on from CM066728.1 coordinate 162,698,818, forward strand.
CCCTTCCCCAATTCCCCAACACTGTTACCCTCCCCCAATTCCCCAATTTTTTTTTTTAAAAAAAAGAGAGAAGAGGTAACATGGATTGCTAACCGATAAATACAATAAAAGCCATTCTAACTCTTTATTATAGCATCTACCTGTTCTTGCTCTCCTCCACATTGTGTTCTCTTTGTTGGAAATATTAATAGCTACTTTAAAAAAACCATAAGAAAGTGCAAAAATAAGCAATTTACCAATGTAATGTAGTTAGTTATTTGAACTGCTCATATGTACATTTTTTTACTAATAAGTTTTGTTTCCAGTGGTCCAATCAGAGTCCACTGGGAGTTCACAAGTGCTCCAGAATTTCAGATTGGAAACCTAATTTGAACAGACACTTTAATAAGAAAATAATGACCAAACACTTATCTTGTGAAATTCAAGTTTAAAAGGAGGCTTTCATTGGAAATTTAACTCTCAGCTGGTGGCTATGCTAAACAGAGACGAGAATGCAGAAGCAACAGGCTTCCTTGCTTCCAGCTAAGCTCACAGCCTCCTCTTCCTTTACCTTCTATTTCTGAGTCGCTGTCATTTAACGATGGGATGTTGATGAGTGTCTGCTTGCTGTCTCTCAACACCACTAGCTGGAGTTTTCCTCTTGACTTTTCTATCAGTTTTCGAGCATCGGTTAAAGACATGTTCTCAGTTACAGTTCCATTTATCTGCATTTGTAAAGAATAGTAATGTTATATGCAATACAACTATTCACAGTGAAACAGGAAATTTCCCATTTTCTGTTCTAAAAGTGTGAAGGCTTTGCTCAGCTATTCACACAAGACATGGGCTTTAGGATGACTGACTGAATAAAAATGGATTATCCTTTAAATTAAATATAACACTGCATGCCTGGATCCCAAATACAGGCATGAGAGAGCTGTAGTGTACTTAAGTTACTCTGCTAATTTATTTAACTTCCAAGCTCAAGACGATGGTTTGGTTTACTACTGGAACATGTTTCCTGACTGGAGAGGTTTACAAAAACTATTAAATATTCAGCATTCATATGCCACCAACTCTCCCTCTCATCTTTCCTTAGTTTAGGGAATAGGAGCTTAAACTTTAAATAAACAGAAAATAAGAAAGGTATTCTTTGAGACATTTTTTAAAGCTGACATTAACCCATAACAAACCTCCAAGTCTGGTTTTTCTGATAAAAATTATCTCAGTCTGCTGCTCTTCCCCGCCTCTGTCTTACTATTGATTCCCATTCCAACAAAGTTTCACTGTTGGCACTTGAATGTGAAAATGCAGACTGTGAGGCCAAGCACGAATCTGATTGTCCTCTACTCCTGTCCGCCCACCTTGAGAATAATGTCCCCTTCATGCAGGTTGCCATCTTTGGTTGCCAGGCCGGTACTAGTCATTTCCTTTATGAAGATCTGACTCCCGAGCCGGAGGCCATATTCTAGGAAACAAACACAGAAACATACATATATTTCATCAACTTGTTCAGAAAACTTCAGTTTGTTTTTTTACGACTATTTAAAAGATGTTTACGAAAAATCGATTTTGCATATGGGACATTCTGTAAGACAACTGGCCTGGAATCATAAAAAAAGTGAATGTCATTAAAAAAAAAAATACCAAAAGAGGTAAAGGGACTATTGTAGAGTAAGAGGCACAAAAACCAAATGCAATGCATGAAGCTTCATCCTTGATCCAATGTGGGGAAGAGGTGGGGGGTGTGGTGGGTCACACTATTTTGGAGCAACTTCAAAACGAACTGTACTACAAGGGATAGGAATGTTAATGGGATAAAGGCATGGTTATGTAAGAGCATGCGCTTACCCTCGGGAGGTACCTGCTGAGATATTGGGGTGGGGGGGGCATGTAAAGGGTCACACTGCCTGCAAATTACTTTCAAGTCTTCCAAACCACCACTGAGACACAGGGAAGTGGTGGGGAGAAAAAGAGAGGGAGAGGCTGGAGAAAGGGGAAAAAGGGAAGGAGAAAGAAAACAAATGTGGCAACTGGTAAAACTATGTAAAAGCTATATACGAGTGCTTCTTATAAAATTAACACTTTTCAAAATAAAACGTTGGGGAGAAAAAAACCTATTCAGTGATGCTGACAATGCACTTGTCTGAGGAAGGCGCTGCACACAGAACTGCCTTCATCTGTAACAATTTAGACTGTGTGGGGCTTGGCACTGAAAAGATTTCAGTGTGTGAAGAAAGCGGGTAAATAAGCCAAGCAAAGCAAAAAAGTATTTACCTAAAACCAGCACAGCTCTGTGGAGGTTTATGGGCTTTGAATTACTCAAAAACAAACAAAAAAAAACCCCCAAACCCACCGTATTTACTAAATATGTACATTTTAAAATATATTGAAGGGCCGGCCGAGTGGCTCAGTTGGTTAAGAGTTTGCTCAAGAGTGCAAGCTGAGCTCTGAGCAACAGCAGTTCGATGCCAGCCCAAGCTGAGTTGCCGTTCAGCTGCCAACAGGTGGCAGGATGGCTCAGCTAAAAAAGAAAAAGAAAAAATAAAATCAGCTGACCAGCTTCTAAGACATTTACCAGGAGGCTATTTGGTGCCCAGGAAATGCAATAATTGGCCATATAAATGGATCATATTTTTCTTAATCAAATGTAGGTCTAGCCTACTGCCATATTTCTTTAAAGATTAATTCGTATGCAACCCTAGCCAGTGATAGCTATGTTATTCTGTAATTTCAGCAAAAGGTGGCAAAAAAACAAACAAAAAACTTTTAAAAAGTAGACCTTTTCCTTTTTAAAATGAATTCTAAATTTGAGGAACAAAATGGCCCTGGAGTAAAATGCTGTATCAGCAAAGAAGCATAACCCCTTTGTTTCCTGGATAGTATCACTAAGACCAGGCATGACCTGGGCAGTCTCTTAGGACAATGTCTTTTTAAATTGTAGGTCCCAACCCCTTAGTAAGTCTTGAAATCAATTTAATGAGTTGTGACCAGCATTTTTAAATTTAATGTAATGGAACCTCTCAGAATGCATCACATAAAAGTACTATTCCAAAAACTTTTGTTGAAGTTTTTATTTGTAGATACATCCATGTCTGTTTGCAAGATGTGGTTCTAACTGTGGCAGAAGGAGGAGGGGAAAGAGAGAGCGGAAGAGGAGGAAGGGGAAGAGGGAAAGAGGAGGGGAGAAAGTTTGAAAAGCATTGCCTTAAGTAACTCAAGAACCTGGGGTGCAAGTCTTATAAATGTGCATCAGACCCTCTCCTCTGAAGGCGCTCTCGTGCCAAAGTCGCCTTTCTCAAAACTTCACTCCAGCCCACCTTTCAATCTGGGAGCAGAGTGCTTTTGCAATTCTTAGGGGTTGATGAATTAATATGGCATTATAAATGGTTATACAGATTCGAAAGAATCCTTCAACCTCCTAAGACACATTCCTCAGAGATAGACTATTTAAAGTGCACATCCCCAATCTAAAAAGCAGTAAGTCTTTCCCTTTGTATTCTGGGTCTGTTTCCTCTTAGAAGGAGAACATTAGGGAACAAAAGGAAATAAAAGATTTTCACAAGGAATTTAAAAAGTCATAAGCCAAGAACCAATGCAAGGAATATCTCAACACTGGGCTCTAGAGCCCTGCTCGTTCACCTATTTGTCTCCTATCATCTATTTCCAGGAGATAAGGAGTTTGAGTTCTAGTCCACCACTTACTGGCTTCAGGCTGTGTGGGCAAGGTGCTTCCCCTCTCTGAGTTCCAGGGCCCTTGCCTAAACTGCGGGTGCTAGGAGCTTCTCTGGCTGCTGCACAGGGCTTTAGTGAATTCGGGACGCTCCAGGAATGCAACGGCGGACAGGCAGGCTGAGCCAGAGTCCACCTTGCACATGGGCATAACCCCAAACTTCACTGCACTTTGATACTCCCACCTATAAAACAGTAATGGAGTCTCCTACTACCACACAGGGGGCTGGTGAGGATTAAATGAGACTATTTATTCTGCGTAGGCCCCAGCATAGAGCAAAAAAGTGATCAAGATTAGCTAGTGTATGGTCCTCTATTGTGGTTTTATTCATTTAAGCCGCACCAAGCTCACCAAGAGAGGCTAATACACAGATTCCAGGGGTCCCACCCCAGTGTTTCTGAGTCAGTGTGGCTGGGCGGGAGCCTCAGAATCTGCATTTCCAACAAGTGTCCAGGTCACACTTATGCTGTTTTGAGAGCCACTGGCCTAGCAGTTTAAAGCGGAATTTCTGCAGCCTCTGCAAGTTCATTGTGCAAGTCAACGAACTTTTCTGTGCCCCAGTTCCCTTGTCTATAAAATAAAGATACGAGTAACTACTACGTAAGGTGGTGGTAAGGATGACATGAGCTACTCTGTGCAAAGCATTTAGGTCAGTATTTGCATATAGTAAGTGCCATGTAAGACTTGGCTATTATTATTATACTAGTCCTTTTTCTTCATTAAGCATCACTACCTTCATGTGCTTTGCTTTTCGTCAAAAGGACCCCGATGGGCCTGTCCGTTTCTGGCTGGCCTGGGTGGTCTGGCCGCCCTCTCAGCTCGGGGCTGGGGCTGCGCGAGTGGAGGTGCTCGCGGCTGTGGCTCCGGGACACCTCGAACCAGGTATCTGGCTGGGCTCTGCGGCTGTACTCCCCTTCTGGGCTGTAGGTCCGGTCATAGGTCTGGTCAGCACTCCTGCCGCGGCTGCTCTCTCGGCCTCGGCCATAGTCGTGGTCCAGGCCGCGCTCCAGGCTCCGGCCGCGGCTCCGGTCTCGGCCATAGTCATCATGGTCCAGACCCCGCTCCAGGCTCCGGCCGCGGCTCCGGTCTCGGGCTCGGCCATAGTCGTCGTGGTCCAGGCCCCGCTCCAGGCTCCGGCCGCGGCTCCGGTCCCGCTCCCGGCTGCACGGCCGGTCGTGGGCACGCCCCCTCTCCAGGCTGTCCTCCCAGCTGCGGAGCTGACTCCTCTCGCTGTACCTCTCACTGTACCCACTGCGGGCACTTCTGCCGTCAAACTCGTCCATCACCTCAAAAGCCCGGTCATCCTCACTGAGAGGAGGGCCGCCCTGCAGTGGGGCCACCTGGACCTTGCGGGGCCTCTTGACCACCTGTTAACCAAAACACAGTGGGGACGCAGGACCATCACAATTACACTCAGAGAATGCAGTGGGTAAGAGCTCTGGTTCTCCTTCCAGTAAAATTTTGTGTCCCAACTCAGGGCCAGCAAAGACCTCATAGGGTTGAGAATAAAATCAGACAATGATTATAAAGCTCTCAACACAGTGCCTCCAAAATCTGCTTTTACTCAGTGGAAAAGCACCAAGGGGCTTTACATCACTAAGTTATAAAAATGAATATCCAGAAAGTGAGACAGTCTATATTCAACTGCCTAGATTATCCAAGTCAATGTCATTTTTAAAGGAGGAGTAGGGGAAGAGGCAGGGGAAAGAGGAACCCTCCCAGAAGAGACTGAAAGGGACTCAAAAGATAGGGACCAAATGCAACGAATGAACTTTGGAGCCTAGATGGGGAAGAAAATAAAATCTATCAAAGACATCCTAGGATATGGACTGGATAGTACATGATATTGTAGAGTTCTTAGTAATTTTCTTAGATAGGATAATAGTATTACAATTAAGTAGAAGAAAGTCTTTATTTAGGAGACACATGCTGAAGTAGGATTGAACTCTCATTCATTAAAAATGTGTTTACATACACATATGGAGAGAAAAATCAAGTAAATACGGCAGAATTAACAGATAGAAGATATAGGTGTTTATTATATTAGTCTTTGAACTTTTCTTTGAAATTTTTCATAATATAAAGTTGAAAAGAAAATGAAATACCACGTACTCGGTGCCACCCATCAGCACTGCCCTTAAACCCACTGTCTTCCAAATTCTCGCTTTGTGTGTCCACTTGCCCCACTGGAGTAAACACTCCTTGCAGCACAGACCTGCTCCAAAGCCAAGTAGCACCTGGCTCATAGTTGATTCTCAACCAAAGTTTGCTGAGTGAATGAGTAAGCAAATAAATGAATGAACGCTATAGACAGCCAATGTCTCCTAACAAACTCTAATTTATGAAGATATCACAGATCTCATTTGGGCCTTTACAAATGAGTTTTTGAGCTGACATTTATTGTCTAAATTAATGCTGTTTTACCATTGTTCTCAATCTAGCTAATTTTTCTAGGTAAAAAATGTCTGATCAGGCTTGTAAAGCAAAATTCACTCAGAGAAGAGAATCATTGGTCTTAAGAAGTTAGGAAAAAGAAAAGCAAGAGGCAGAAAAGAATTACATATACCTTTACATCAACCATTCCATCACCCTCCTAAAGTACTGAGGATATAAGAAGTAGCAGCCCCTAGATTGTGTAATTCTGTCAAGGGTTTAAAAGCAAGTGGTAATTTTCTTCTGTGCATTAAAAACAAAATGCTATGGGGACGAGCAGAAAACAAACCCCAACCCCAAACTTACAATGGAAGCGATCTTCCCACTTTTTCTCAGCTGCTGAACAGCAAATGAATGGAGCACGCCCTCCATGGGGGTGCCATTAACCATGACCACCCTATCGTTTTCTCTGCAAAGGAAACAAATTAAACCAGCATGTGAAAAACTCCCATGTTTCTTTAAGATCTCTGCAAATCGTTTCTTTAGGAACAAATACAGGTACCACATTGATCTGAAATGCTTATTAGAGGGCTCAGTGTGTGATAATTCCTAAGGCTTAATCAGCCAATTCAGTCTGAGATCTGAGGAAGGAACCCAGGAGCCACCCAGCCCACTTTTCCACACTTCTAGTGTCTACTAGAAACCGGCCGGGGAGAAGGACCCAAACCACAGGGTCCCTCCAGGAGCCACTTGACAGGGGTGAGGTCTGAGCACAAATGAACTCCTGCATCAGGCTCCCTTACCCACGGTGCACCTGGGCTTCAGCAAGTCTGCAAACACCCCACCTCCACCTCCCCGTTAAGATTTATATACACTGGTGTTTTGGACGGGAAAAAGTTAAGAGCTTGCCTCAGATTCTTAAAGAAATTTGGAAGTCTCAGAACCCTGACTCTTAACTATATCATCTCAAAAATTTTAAAGTTCTACTTTGGTCTCTGTATGAGAAACTACTAACTTTGATAGAATCATAGACTTGAAATGTCAACAGAACCTAAACTCTGGAGCTATCTGGCCAAGGCAGTCATGTGATCAACTTTAGACTCTGCCTTGAGCAATGAAGCTGAGGGAATCGGACATGCAAATTCTTTTTTTTTTTTCCAAATGGCATTCTCTCTTCAGGCCAGAAGGTCGGCAGTTGGAAAATTTGGGTTTTCGTGTCGTAAATTTTCCAAACGTCCACAGCCCTCTTACAAAATCAGACAATCATTAAGTTACAGTACCCTCATTAAATTCTTAATGAATATGAATTAAAAAAGTGTTGGGTAGGCATTAGGGAAAAACAAAAACATGCCAATGTTATAGTCCACATTCAGAAATGGTCCCGAAACCCAGCAATGATAGTTGTAACAGTTATTGGGTTGTCGGAAAAGTCAATAGAACAATTTTCCTGTGGAAAGAACTGCTCTCCTTCCTCCAAAATTTGGATGTTCCCAAAGGACTTGGGGCTGTTAAAACATCGTGTGTTATGGTCTCCATGCCCTCCTAAAGACATATACAGAAGGTGCCAAAAAAATTATACACGTTTTAAGAGACGAAAAAGAACTATATTAAAATCGCAATACTCAATATATACCGATAACAAAAGATGAATACAAGTCGTGTATACATTTTTTTGGTATCCCAGCACACACACACACACACACACGCACGCACGCACGCACGCACTCATGCGTGCGCTTTTTTTATATTTTAATTTCAAAAGTGTATGCCACCCAAAGCACCTTGACTAGGGCCAGCCAGTGGGGCTGGCAGGGGTGGGAAGCAAGGACACTCACTGAAGCAGGCCATCAGCAGGTCCACCCGGGAGCACGTCAGAAATGACGATTGATGTTTCGCCATTTTCAAAGTGGGGGTTGTCTCTGCCTCCAGACACTGCAATTCCAAATCCTCTTTTGGAATCCTGTTCATTGAAGTTGAGAAAAAAATTAAAAACAAAAAAAAGCAAAAAAACCCCACCAAAGCCTTCCATAAGTGGCTTTCAGGATTTATGACAAGCACTCCATAAAATAAAGGTTAAACCAATCACCACAGACAGCTTAGGAACAGTGGGCTTACAGAAACAAATGAGAAACAAAATAAAACAGCATCATGGTTAGCTGACAGGTTTACAGAGGGAAATTCCTTATCTAAAAGAAACAGCCTTGTGAAAGCTGGGAAAGATTGACAGCACTGACTGGAGTTACCACTAGAAGCTGGCAGGGGGTGGGAAATAACATCTTCTGTCCAAACAGGGCCGTGCTAATCAAATCACCAATCATATCTGTCCTCATATCCTGGCCTGAGCTGAAACACCTTCAGTTACAATTCAATTTGTATTTTTAAAGTATACCTTTAACTTCCAAATTAGGTGAGCTGGTGGTTTCATTTTAATATAGGGTGAAAAGAAGTAAATGGATTTAAAGATAAAATAAAATCTAAAGATAAACTTAGTTTGGGGATCTTATGAGACAGCAAAGTATTAAAGGCTTTTCTACATGCATATAAGATGAAAATACAGAGCAATTACAGCGTGATTGGTCTAGAAATGGATAACAAGTGAACCCAGATAATACATAATCCTAATTCGTTTCAGTGTTTAAAAAAGCTGAGCTCTTGGGTTTCATCCAGATGATAAGGATATCTGTGACTATAACCCTAAATCAGGGTTTGATTATGTAAAAATCTACTCAGAGAATAAAAGAAAAATTTCCCTCCAAGGAAAGTTCCCACATGGGGTCCACCATGTCCACTGATGACTATCCATAACCAACACAAAACAAGCTGGGTTGTTGTCCATTCATCGAATGGCTTTGAATGTGGAAGCACCATCACCTGGTACCTGGTTTTTTATGCAACGGTAACTCCATCTTCTATACCAGGCCTAAAATGTCTCTCACTTTTGCCAATTTGGGGCCCACGACTCAAAAGGTATGTGAAATGCTGGTGGAAAGGGCACAGGGAAAAGTCAGAAGATGACTAGAACTGGAAAATAAGACCTACGGGGGGGAACCCCTAACTGAAGAAACTGTGATTACTGCCCCAGAAGTTTCAGCACCTGAGCACTGATCTGTTTTTTTCTATCTGGATTAATTTAACAACTACTGGTTCAGAAACCAAATTTTCACTGAGAACACGGCCCAAAGTTGAAGAAGGAAGGTTCCATGTAAGGAACTTAAAATCCTTCTAGGAAGCGACATTGACCAGAGGGATTCAGAGCAGGAATAAGACCTCTTCAAGGCCCAGGAAAATCAGAGATGCTGACCAAGGCAGCTTGATGGAATAAAACTTGGGGACCATGAGTTCTAGCCCAGTTCAGCTGCATACAAATCACTCACACACTCAGTGGCTACACGTTTGGAGTGACATTCACACCCAGCATGCCTACCTCGAACTCTGCTGTCAGAATAAAAAGGCACCGGGTTAACATTTATTCAACGACTAAGTGCTGGACTCCCTGTACTGGAAGCTGTTTGTATTACCTCATTTGATCAAGAGGGGGCCATACCTGTGAAAAGGCTCTAAAAACACAAAGTAAAATACATTTATGTGTGGTGTTACTTCTACTTTCAATCCCACTGGGGGAGTATTTTTAGAAATCTGATTAACTCGACACCTCTTAATATAATCAGGAATGGGACAAAGAAAACAATCCATGTCACCTGATCGCTAAATCAAAGTTTTAAAATTTGGTTTGGATTTAAAACTCACTCAGGGGGTTATAAGTTGTAATATTACTTATAATGTATTCTCCATTCAGGGGGAAAAACACTGTGTCTGCGCAATAAGAAACGAGGTCCGTGATCTGGGAACTCAGGAACGTATTTGCAGCATATACAAAACGTGCAACACTCACCTTCTGTAGGGTCACAGTGTACTGTTCCCATACCAGTTCTTCCATGCCTGGGGCCTGTTTGAAAACAAGCAAAACCAACCTGATTAAAAACACAAACATTTCCATACTAGAAATAAAACTATAATTCAAAATATCTCAATATCTAAAGTCCAGCTTACACTTTGAATATACCAAAAAGAGTCGATGTTTTATAGGAACAGTATGATACCTATTTTCAAATGCACTCTCCTTCGGTGAAATGGCAAGTCTTAACTGGAAAACTAGTAAAATACGTAGTAAGAGATATACCCTAAAAAGAATAGAATACTAAGTGTTGGGCCTTTTCATTATCACCACTCCAAAATACTGTCATTATAAAATCCCTTAAAAAGAGAATTAGTTTCAAACAGACATTTTTTCTTTCTTTTTTTTTACCACTCCCCCCCTCCTCCTCCTCACAAAGGTAATCTCTTAGGCAAGTTTTCTGCATTTGCATTTGTATGTCTCAAGGAGCCTGTGGCCTTAATCACAGAGACCAACTGGGTAATCTGTGGGACACCTTTTTTCCATCAGTATTGCTGGATATGAAAGATGAAAATGCCTGCATAAACACAGCACTGGGCCTCAGTTTCTAACAATATTGCAAAACAGATGCTTAGAAAAACTAGAAAATGGTGGATATCATTTTAAAAATAATAATAATCCAATAACACAGGCTGCCTTTGAGGGGAAATCCTTGAAGGCTACAAATTCCAAAAAAGCTCAAAGCTGGAGAGATAAGCCTGTCCTGAAGCAGGCATTTAAACAGGAGGCTGGGAAGAGAGATAAACTGTAGGATCCAAACAGGGTGGAGAACAGATCAAAGTGGATATATTGGGGAGGGTGGGGGCTGGGAAACACCCAGGCAGTTGGAGATGGCAGGGACACTCGCAAGTCTCATCCTTGGCTCTGGATAGAGTAGAAAAAACTGGGGATATCAGGTCTGTTCTCACAAAGGTCTGGGACTGAAATTCATATTCTGGATGCGACCATGCACACCACCACCCCAAAACACTCCGAGCCCAAAGTGCTTCTGCACTAGTAGTACCCCCGTACACAGGGGCAGATGCAAATTCTCTCCAAGGAATCACTAATACACAGGCTTCAAAGAATCCCTGAGATAGGCAACTGAGGAACATGAGCTCACAATTTAAACACACAAGAGTCACCATGAGTGAGAGTTAAAAGACATTTAAAAAGTGCAGAATCAAAGATGGTTACTATTGGAAATATCTGTTACAGACCCAAAAGTATGTCAAACATATCATAGGTTTATCATTAAAAATTAAAAGGGGATAGTAAAAGTATAATGAAAGAACAAGGGACCATCAAAAATGACCAAGCAAATCTGACAAAAAAGCAAGTAAAATTTGTAGAAATGAAAAAAATGTGGTAATTAAAATGAGATAAACAATGGATTAAAACACATGCTACACATAGTTGAAGATGCTAATTAATGAACTGGAAGACAGATGTAAAGAAATTACCCATAATGCAGCATAAAGCATTAGAAAGTGGGACATACGAAATAAGAGTAAGATATGTCTTCTAATATGTCTGATCAGATTTCATGAAGATGATGAGAGAGTGTAGGAGAGATGCAATACTTGAAGACATAATGGCTCTTCCAGAATGAAAGATGCTTCAGGTTCAGGAAGCCTAGTACATGGCAAGCAGGGTAAATTTTTTGAAAGAAAAGAAAAACACTTTTTTTTTTTTTTTTTTAAGGGCAGTGTCACTGGCCCTCAGATGTGGGATCCAAACCCAGGCCGCTAGCGTCCCAAGACAGCACTTAACCACCGCGCCACTCGGCCGGCCGAAGAAAAACACTTTTAAACATGATAATCTCACTGTAGATCTAGTGACTCGAGAGCAGCTAGACAGAAGAGATTACTAATAAAAGAACATCAATGAGAGTAACAGCCAACTTCTAAATAGCAGTAATAGAAACCTGAAGTCAGTAGAACAATATCTTTAAAACAACATCTATTGAGCTGGCCGAGTGGCTCGTTGGTTAAAAGTTAGCTTGGATGCCGGCCGAGTGGCGCAGTGGTTAAGCGCTGGCTTGGGAAGCCAGCGGCCCCAGTTCAGGTCCCATATATGAGAGCCAGTGACACTGCCCTCAAAAAAAAAAAAAAAAAAAAAGTTAGCTTGAGAGCGTGAGTTATGAGTGGCAGGGCCGCTGGTTTGGATCCCACATGAGGGCCAGTGACGCTGTGCCTTCTACAGCTAAGATGGTGAACAACAGCTCCACCTGGAGCTGGCTGCCGTGAATCACCTGGAACGCGTAGACCGCAGTGGGGCTGGCCTGGCAGCTGGCATGCCCTTTTGTGAGCTGCTGTGAGCTGCCATGAGAGGCCATCCAATGGCCGGCAACCAACTGCCTCACCCAGGAAGAGCACAATGATCACAATACCAACATGGGCCAGTGAAGCGATGTCCTCCACAACTAGAATGAAGAACAAAAGGACAGCAACTTGTCTGTTCCCCTTCCCCGGATTCCCCCAATGCTGTTCCCTGCCCCAATTCCCCAATGAAACTAAAAAAATAAAAAAAAAATCTGTTGATTTAGAGGGCAGAAAAGACATTAAAAAAAAAAACAAAAACCACCACAAACCTGGGACAGATTATTACCATAGACCAGCAATTTTCAAAACATAAAATTAGAGGGCCGGCCGAGTGGCACATTGGTTAAGCGCTGGTTTTGGGATGCCAGCGGCCCCGGTTCGGATCCCACATGAGGGCCAGTGACACTGCCCTCTACAGCTAACAACAGCTCCACCTGGAGCTGGGCTGTGTGAGCCCCGGTGATGGTGTGGGCTGCAGCCCCTGCTGCAGTGGGCTGCCATAGGCTACAGTGAGTGGCCCGCAGCCAGCGTGAGCGGCCGGCAGCCAAGAGTGAGCTGCCAATAGCCGCCGTGAGCGACATCCAGAGGCCAGAGACCGATCTGCCTCATCCGGGAAGAGCGCAATGACGATACCAACAGTTGAAGCAACATCCTCCGCAACTAAACTGAAGAACAAAAAGACAGCAAACCTGAAGTCAGTAGAACAATATCTTTAAAACAACATCTATTGAGCTGGCCGAGTGGCTCGTTGGTTAAAAGTTAGCTTGGATGCCGGCCGAGTGGCGCAGTGGTTAAGCGCTGGCTTGGGAAGCCAGCGGCCCCAGTTCAGGTCCCATATATGAGGGCCAGTGGTGGAGGTGTTCCCCTCCACCAATTCCCCAATAAAATCTCAAAAAAAAAACAAAAAAAAAAAACACAAACAAACAAAAAAGATAAAATTAGAAAACTAATCCCAGAAGACCCAAACTTGAACACATATTGGCTCTATTCAACTATAGTAACAATGTACAATTTGTGACAGTTAAATAAGATAGAACTAAAGCACTGGGCAAAAATAGTATGCAAATCCAGAAAACTTGAACATGATTATTCTAAATATTTTATTTAGAAGCAGAGTTAAACTGTTGATTGATTTTAACTTTACTGAGTTGAACCTACATGTTAAAATTTCTGAGGTAACCACTATACAAACAGAGTACATAACTTCTAAAATAGCAAAGGGAAAAATACAATGAAAAAACAAAACAAACTCTTAGGTTTGGAGGGAAAGAAGCTTAGCACAAAAGGCAATTCTATCAGCTGACATACTGGAGCAGGTCTTTTGTTGCCTTTGGCAAAAGAGGGTTAGGAAAAGACAATTTCGTTAGTACAGCAGACGAATTGGGAGGAATTTATAATCCTGTATTTCTTCCCTTTCCCCTATGCACTCAGTTTTGGGACATTTCCATAGCTAATGCCATCTGGCTCTGGGAGATCAGAATTCTCTTTAACAATTAAACATTAAAAAACAGAATTCAAATCACCAAGAGGGTTTAAAAGAAAACATAAAATGGTGCCTAGCTGAGGCAAGAACTAGGATCTGTGCTACCAGCACACCTGGGACTGGGTGCTATGGTGGTGAGGGAGCATCACCAGCCAGGAAGGGGTGATGTTTAGGCTAAATTAAGGCACATCAACACAATGAAATATGTAAATATTCAAAAAGATCACAATCTAAATTATGTAAATGGCCCCAATTATTTTTGTTCATCATGACTATGTTTCTCAGTTTAAAAAAATTAAAGTGGGGGGCACCCCAATCGGGACCTCCTCTCATTTTGAGAGCTGTTACTTTCTACTCTATTAAACTATCCTCTGCTACAAACTTGACCTCTCTGGTCTGTCTCCATTCTTCGGCTTCACGAGACTACGATCCTAGCACAAGAGAAATATCCAACATCAATAGATCACGGAAAGGGGCCTTGGGGATACAGAGGGTACCTCAGCAAGACTGCCAGTCCCCCAAAGAAGCCAGTGCGGTCTTCCAGGTGAATCTTGAGACTCCTTCCTCTCAACTGAGATCAGATAGGGTGAGTTCCGTGAATACCCCAATAGGCGGGGACAGCTCTACACCCTTGCCCAGCAGGAAGCAGATACAGAAGGGAAGACCTCCTATCCCCCAGCTTCCTATACAGATTTTATGGGGATGATGTCTCTCAAGGGGAGAACAAGGCAGGCAATTAGAGGCAGGCATTGGGTCTCTGCATTCCTGCATGTCCTACAGAAAGCACTGCCCAAAATCCTCCCCTCTCCACCCGAAACTTCTCTTTCCTTCTATTGTAAAGAGATGAGACCAATCAGGTGGTCCCACACTCAGAGGGGAACAGCCCATTCTAGAGGAAGAAGGGATAAAAACTCCAGGTCATGGCCAGTCAACACCTTTTCAGCTTTCTTTGTTCAGCCCACTCCAAACCCCTTGGAGGGTACATTCTTGTCTAATAATGGCTTTTGAGCGATTCTCTACTGCTCAGGCCCACCTCTACTTCTTTGAAATGTATTTTCATTCTAATAAACTCATTTATGCAACTTAAAAAAAAAAATTAAAGTGGGTTTTCAGGTGACATGTTTATATCTCACTCCCTCACTTTGGTCCCATATCTCTGAGAACTGTCTTTGGCACACAGAGTAGGCACTCAAAAGGTTTTCTCTTCAATAAACTAAGAGATGGATACACTCTCCATTTAGCACTCAATTAAGATGAATGAATACACTGATTAAGGAAATTTCTGTTACACTGAGTGGCCCTATGTTTCTTCGATAGCACACCTGAGGTGGTCAGGCTGGAAGCTCAGGTGCCCCTGGTCTGGGGTCCCAGGCGTTCTTCCTAGCCATCGGCTCTGGAATTCTGTTGTCTATGTCTAAAAGAGTCTTTTCCAATGTGTGCCAATGTAACACACGTTTTCCAAGATTTTAATAAAGTTTTCTATTTTTAAAAAAAGAGTTTTCTTAAAGGGAAATAGTATGCAGAAGCCCAGTTAATCAGAGTTGATCATCCCCCAGAGAACACCTAACTCCTTGGCACCTTGGTTTCGATGCGGCCTTCGTAAAATCAATCCACTACCACCTGGAAATGACCTTACTAGCATGGGTGCTTCCCAAGTTCATCTTCTCAGCACTTTACTACGCCTTATAGCTGGCAAATGTCAACAAAATGAATTATTCTCGAAGGTGTTGTAGAATAAATACAGCTGCCAACTCTTCTTTAAATATAGTTATTTCTCGGGCCGGCCGAGTGGCGCGGTGGTTAAGAGCTGGCTTGGGAAGCCAGCGGCCCCGGTTCGGGTCCCACAGATGAGGGCCAGTGACACTGCCCTCAAAAAAAAAAAAAAAAAAAAAGTAAATAAATATAGTTATTTCTCCACACATTAAAAAAAAAAAAAATCACTCAGTACCCTCCCCAAAATATACTTACTTAAAAATCAGCAGGGAAAAACTAACCCCTAGGATTAAGCAAAGCTAGGGGGTTGAGGGGACCACAAGTATCCCAAAAGGGAGTGATATTTAGGTTAAATAAACCAATACAATGAAATATGTGAGGAATTAAAATAGTTATTTCAATTTCATTAATCTTTCAATATTTTAAAAAGTTTGTTCATCATGATGACCATGTCTTCCGTTAGAGTTAGTTTTTTTTAATATTTTCTGGTCTGTCCACCATGGGTGGAGGCAGTGGGAATATAAATTAGTATAAATCTTCCAGGGGGCAAATTGCCAATATGTATCAAAATGTAAAATCTGCATAATTTTAGTAATCAATTCCATTTCTAGAAATTTATTCTACAGAAATATTTGCACAAGTGCACAAAGACATATGTACAAATTTGTTTACAGCTGCTTATAATTTTTAAAATAGAAATGCCCAACAAAAGGAGATTGGTTGGTTGTGTGTGTGTGTGTGTGTGTGTGTGTGTGTGTGTGTGTCTGTTTATGGCAGGGGAGAATCAATACACAAAACATCATTGTTTTTATATATATATTTATACAAGCATATAGGGAAAAGACTGGAAGAATAAATACCAAAAAAGATTAAATTTCCCCAGGAGCTGCGGTATGGAAGAGAATATTTTTATATGAGCACATTACTTTTAGAAGACATTTTTATTTTAAAAATTAAAACAGAAAACTCCGTTTTCAAGGTTTAGAACTTAAATATTTTTATAATTTAGCCAGACAAATGAATTGCTACAATTTTTTTTTTTTTTTTTTTTAGAAGGCATTGTCACTGGCTCTCATATGTGGGACCCAAACTGGGGTCGCTGGCTTCCCAAGCCAGCGCTTAACCACCGCACCACTCGGCTGGCTCCCAAACCTGGCTTTTGAATTCACTGTTCTTCCATAATAAGATTATACTGTCTTTTAAGAACTCCTATGCAACCTACAGGGGTAATTTTAATTAAATTTGCTAGAGAGGATTAATCTCCAACAAGGCTACAATAGGACTGAAGCAAATTTTTAATCAAACTTTGCCAGGTGCCTTAAGACTTCACCAATTTGATATGACTCTGATTTAAGGGCTTCCTCCTTACCCAGGGTTAATACGTTGTGACATAAACCATCAACTACTTAAACATCATATTAAAAGAACATATATTGTTAAAATAAGTGATACATTTAAAATCTTAACTTTAAAGGAGAAGAAATTGGAGTACAATAAATTTTAATACCTCCTCTGAGCATTGAAAACATACCATAACTGTGCATTTAGTCCGCAGGGCTGTGACCTTTTGCAAAGGTCTCAGGGGAAACCCTTCATGCATTCATTCATTCACTCATTCATGCATTCATTCATTCATTCACTCACTCATTCAAAAATATTTATTGAGCACTCGCTAAGTGCCAAGCATACGGTTCATGGCACTTAGGAAACACCAGTGAATAAAAAAGCCAAAGCCTGTGTGGAGTTTACCAATCATGATGTGTCCCCAAAGCAAATCACTGAGTGTCTTCCCTGACTCTGTTATATACAGTATTATCTTTTCAGAAACACAGAGCACCCCACATAATCACATGTATTGCTCAGGGCATCAGCTCTGTACGCCTCCTTGGGGTCAGGCTGCCAGCATGCAGTAGCTTGGCTGAGAGCTGTGCTCACACCTTTCAAATTGAACCTCTGGGTTTGGGCCGCACCCAACCTGTGCTGGGCTGTGCACAGGTCAGAGAGCCCCTCTCAATAGTCAGACACCCTGTGTGAATACCAGCAGGCACCTGCTTAGCATTAGGGGAGCTTAATATGCAGAGTCATAGGAAGAACACACATATCTCAGAGTTAAAAGATATTCCATATTTTGGGCCGGCCGAATGGTGCGGTGGTCAAGCGCTGGCTTGGGAAGCCAGCAGTTCCGGTTCGGGTCCTACATATGAGGGGCTAGTGACACTGCCCTCAAAAAAAAAAAAAAAAAAAAAAAAAGATATTCCATATTCCACGACTCTGTGATTCCTCTCCTGGACATAGGCCTGGGAGAAATGTGTGAATATGTGCACAAGGATGCACACAGAGAGGATCCATAGCACCAGTGTCCTCAACAGACAAAACCTAGAAACAACCCAAATAGCAATCAAGAGCAAAATGGACAGCTGTATTATGATATATTATTAACATGCAATGTCAGACCTCCACAAAAGCAAACTAGGACCACACATACCACACATACGCATCTCAAACATCACAATCAGTGAAAAACATCCTAGAAGAGTTTGTAGAGTGATATATTTATATAGTTCAAAAAGCAAACAGTGTTGCCCAACAATGTGAACATACTTAGGCCTACTACTGCACTGTATACTAAAGAACGGTTAAGATCATAAATTTTAGGTTATGCAGTTTTTACCACAATGGGAAAAAAAAAAAGCCAACAAAGCTAATCTTTTATTTAGGAACGTTTGTATGTATGTAGGGATGTGTGTGTGTGGTAAAACTGTGAAGAAAAAACACAAAAATGAAAAACACAAAATTCAGTTTGAAGTGACCCAGGAAAGAGGTAGAATGTGATAGGGAAAGGTACAAAGATCTGTGTCCATCTTGGGGGGGCACGAAGGGGAGCCCATGGGTACGTGCGATGAGCTCATGGGGATTAACTTTATAATTATGCTTCATGATTTGGCTATGTAATACATTTTAATACTTTTATGTGCACCAAACATTTCATAAGTTAAAAACTATGGGGAGAGGGGCACATGAGTCAATATCAAAGGGGTACCTGCTTCCTGGGGAAAGACCTTACACCCAATATTTTTTAATGCAGTACAGATTTTGCAAAGTGAACGAGAAGCCAATGGGATCATTTCAGCTCCAGGAAAGGCAAGGCAGAGGATGGCAGCATTAATTTGAGAGAGGTGCATGGATGGCATGGAAGGGAAAGGAAGGTGGACAACCAGGTTAGCTTCGGGGGAGCAGCAAAATACAGGAGCATAAATCTCCTTTTCACCCACCCTGAGTGAAAATTCCAGGCACCAGGAGGGCTTTCCATGTGATTCTCACCAGTTTCTTCCCATGACTTTCACTTTTCATGTCAGTAAATAACAACCCCCTTAGTATCATAGTCATTCCTAGAGGACTTGGAAAATTAAGCGAGCTAATTTTTCTGCCATAAGTAAAAAAGCTTTGTGTTAACAGCTTGTGTAAGGTAGTTCTGTGAAAACTAAAGATAAATGGACCAAGACAAATAGTTATTTGATCTGTCCTTTTAAAATATCCTCTAGTTGTTATATAAAGTCATTTTCCTTTGAAAAGCTTTGGCCACATAGGTAAAGCCCTATATTTTACACAAAGACTATTTAGATGTGTTAAAAACCAACCAGAAGGCAGATACCAAAAGTCTCCAGTGCCGTAATTCCTCCTCCACAGGCAACTTTTAGTTTTTTTTATCCACAAACTGCTGCTTCCCAGTGATGGAGGCCAAAGCTAAAGCTAAAGATTAATTGAAACTGGGCAGGCGTGATAAAAATCCCAAGCCACAAAAGTAAACACACATTACAGTACCACATTTGTTCAAACTGTTAAGAAGGAAAAACGAACATGTGAAAAACTTTTTTCCTGTAACTTAGAAGCCTAGACACAATAAGAAGAAAGATTTCTGCAGCCTAAGGAAATAAAAGAGTTCTACCCCCAGCCAGAAATTCACAAACAAACATCTTATACAAGGCAGTCTATTAAGTTATTCCCAGGAAGCAACGCTGGCTTCCAGATTCCCAACACCTGGAAAACAGCAGTCTTTGATTCATAAATCCCATAAGCAGTGAATGGTTTCACATAAGTCTGCTAAAAATGAGGGAAGTATTGTTTTTAAAAAATGAAAAACCCATCACTGACTACAACCTGCAGCTTATAATTTGTTACGGAAAGCTGCCAGGAGCACAAGTAAACCAGAGGAGAAAGTAGTCACTGTGGCAGGAATTGTGCACCTCCCCTCTCTCCCCACTTCCTGACAGGAAAGGCTGGGAAAGAAAAGGGCTGGGAGAGCTTGCAGAGAGGGATGACTCACATGGCCTTTCAATCTCCCCAACTTTTTCACAGCCTGAGTCCACATCCTCTGCAGGACCTGAGCAGTCTTCATGGCCTTTGGGAAGCAATCGGCCATGCCATTGCCTACACCCTGGGATGCTCACCCATGGCCATCACTCCACGTGGTTAGGGTTCCGGAAGGCGGATACAATAGTGGCCCACATTCCCAGCAAATCCTGTTGTCATCCCGCAAAGCGGCATGTCCATACAGCAGGGACGCCAAACGCTTTGAAAAGCACCACTTGTGAGGGGGGGAAAAAAGAAAGCAGTCTGGGTGTGCATCACTTCCACAGTTTTTTGTTCCTCCCCCACTCCCGTGTGAGAGGACAGGAGAAGCAGAGTAAATATGCCTTTTAGACAGAGAAAATATTCAGTATCTAAAGAGAAATTAATTAGGACATTTTAGAGCAATACTATAGAAAGGAATGTTTGCAGGAGTAGTCTTTCTATAGACACACACACACATACACACACACAGGGTAAGCTGGCTGGAAATAAGCTGGTAGTATTTCAGGTGAACTGAATTACTAATGTTACATAGAAATTAAAAGGCATGAAGATAAGAGGTTTCACATCCTTGGAGATAGCTAGGCCTGTGCTCGAGGGGAAGATAAGACGTGGGGAGTTGGTGCAATTCCGAGCCAATTCAGGGAACAGAGTGCTCACTCAGCAGTCTTCCCTCCAACCTTTCTGTACATGTAGCAGATAAAAGAAAAACAAACAGGCCTGCTATCTGCTTCTTTCTTTGTACCACGTAGGGAGTGCTGGGAAGCACATTTTAGGTCTCGGAACATCTAGGCAAGCTTTTCAGGGCTGCCTGGTATTTGAGAATTGGGTGTGCGAGTTGGGAAGCATGGTCTCGGGGAGCTGGTGGTCATTCTCACTACAGCTCAGTATGGGATACACCAAGGGACAGGCTGAGTGGATTCCAAGTGAGGAGTGCACCATCTGATTTGTTTGAGGCTGAGAGATGCAATAAACTTGGACCACGAAGTGGACCGTATAGGGAGTGACTTGGAGCAGAGGCAAGAATGTGAGTTTTAATGGCAGAAGATCCGGGGTGCAACCTCTGTTCTGTCACTTAGCTGTGGGCCTTCGGTATCTGTCTCCTTCTTTATAAAATGGGGATAACAGCACAAAATGAGACCACCTCTATAACGTGCTTGTGCCGAAGGCATTCGAAATGTTCACGGCCTTCCCCTGGACTCGACAAGAGTAAGTTCTTCCTAAGCGTTCCAACAGCAAAACAGGATGGGAAAGGGAACGCAAGTTTTTCAAACGTTACCCTGAAGAGGCAGGAAGTACAAAGGAGCTCTGCTGAAGGAGGGAGGACCCTAGGAAGCTGAGCCGATGCCCAGGACTCAACCTGGGCTGTGTAGATGCAGGCAGGCTCCCTCCACATCAGCCAGACTCAGCCCAGGGTTCCTTAGCTCACTGGGCCCTGGTGCGAAGAATCCCGTGTGGGGGTGTGTGTGTGTGGGGGGGGGGGCGTGCTTAAGGCAGCTCAATCCTACACTCTGACAGTCCTGAGGAAATCACTTGAGCTTCCAGGGTGAGGAAATAAATAATTCTTTCCCTTATATTTATGCATACCGCTCAGCAATCTTAGGTATCCTACAATTTAAGAATTCCAGATTTCCAGAAATTAGTTTCTCCAAGCACGATTTCTTGTTTTTAATTGTGCTAAAAAAATACATAACAAAGTAATTTAACCATTTCTAACTGTGCTGCTCAGTAGCGTCAGGTCCATTCACATTGTTATGCAATCAATCTCCAGGACTCTTTGATCTTGCAAAACAGAAAACCTGTTACCAATTAAAGAATTCCCCATTTCCCCCTCCTCTCAGCCCCAGGCAACCATCATTCCACTTTCTGTTTCTATGAATTTGACTACTCTGAATACCTCATGTAAGTGGAATCATAAAGTATTTGTCTTCTTGTGTCTGGCTTATTTCACTTAGCATAATGTCTTTGAGGCTCATCCTTGTAACCTGTGTCAGAACTTCCTTCCTTTCTAAGGCTGAATAATATTCCATTGATATGTACACACCACATTTTTGTTTATCCATCCATCTGCTGATGGACACATGGGTTACTTTCACCTCCTGGCTATTATGGGTAATGCTGCTATGAACATGGGTGTACAAATACACTATCCCTGGGCCGGCCGAGTGGCGCATTGGTTAAGCGCTGGTTTTGGGATGCCAGCGGCCCCGGTTCGGATCCCACATGAGGGCCAGTGACACTGCCCTCTACAGCTAACAACAGCTCCACCTGGAGCTGGGCTGTGCGAGCCCTGGTGATGGTGTGGGCTGCAGCCCCTGCTGCAGTGGGCTGCCATAGGCTACAGTGAGTGGCCCGCAGCCAGCGTGAGCGGCTCGCAGCCAAGCGTGAGCTGCCAATAGCCGCGGTGAGCGACATCCAGAGGCCAGCGACCGATCTGCCTCATCCGGGAAGAGCGCAATGATGATACCAACAGTGAAGCAACATCCTCCGCAACTAAACTGAAGAACAAAAAGACAGCAACTTGTCTGTTCCCCTTCCCCGATTCCCCAACGCTGTTCCCCTCCGCCAATTCCCCAATAAAATCTTTAAAAAAAAAAAAAAAAAAAAAAAAAACAAATACACTATCCCTAATTCTTTACTCATTCATTCAACACATGTTTACCAGGTTCAACGTGCCAAGCTCTGAGGATCAAATGAAGGTCAATATATGTATAGCGCTGCCTTCAGGAAGCTTGGCAAGAGACAGCATCTGATTCCACCAGAGTGGGTGGGGAGTGCAGGATGTTTCCCAACCAGGGGACATTGAGAGAAGGTCTGAACAATGAATACAAGTGAGGGTGAGTGTGTGTGTGTGTGTGTGTGTGTGTGTGTAGCGGGGGAGAGGGGCTGTCAGGGCCCAAAGAACAGCACAGAGCAGAAACCTTGAAAAGGGAAAGGGGGAGGGGGAGGGGCCAGAGAGAACGGCCATCCATTGGAACCGCTGCAGCCTGTCCAGACTAGCAGTTGTTCTCTACCAGTGGCATCAAAGGGACATTTTGTGGTGGACAGCTGCCTCCATTAGAAGAATTTAGGGATTTACTTCTCAAAGAGGCCTCACTTCCATATTCACATATTCAAGAGACATTTATTTACTGAGCAGCAACTCACCCTGTGGACTGAAAGAAAAAGTACACTAAGTCATTACCCTAAGGCAGTCACAGTCCAGTGGGGAAGCGGGACACATAGACAATAATCCCAGCTCAGTGCAAGTATAACCTCAGACAATACACGAGGATCATTCAACAAACACTGCTGGAACACCTCTAAGGTACCAGGCCCTGTTCTAAGGGTTGGGGGATAAGACCCCAAATCTTGCCCTCACAGGGAGCATTTTAATAGAGGAAACAGATAATAAACAATTGAATATATATTATAATGTCAGGTAGCAGTAAGTGTCATGGGGTGTGACATTAGAAAGAACTAATCATAAGAAAATCTGGACAGATCTCCAAGGAGAGGGAACAGCATGTGCAAAGGCCCTGAGGTAAGAAAACAAGTTACTACATGGCATAGGTGGGAGTTGTTCAGGGTGGAAGGAATGTGCCCCCACTACAGAGAAGGCTCTCCCTCCCACAGAGCTCTACCATGAGCTCAGTGCTGAAGGTTGGCTGACCGGTTGGGTGGGTGGACATTCTAAAGACAGGGAACAGTATGGTCAGAGCCAGCAGGGATAACCAGCAAGGTGTGTTCAAAACACTGCAAGTACTCGGTGTGGCTGGGAGGTAAACTGTTTAATAACACACATGGTGCTCTACATCTCAGCATGCGCAGGCATGTCAAAACAACTTAATCTATAGCTTGGGAGTCTGAAAACACACCCACCCCGAAAACAGAAGACAAAATGGTTATGAGAACTGGAAAGAAAGGCAGTCATTAGCACTCAGCAGAGCGCCACACCAAGGACAGTTTTTCACTGAATGCCTACAACCCGGTGAGTTAGCGACGATTGGCCAAACGCTGGGAACAAGGGCAACACCAAATGCTAGTGAGGATGTGGTGCAACAGGAACTCTCATTCGCTGTTGGTGGAAATGCAAAAATGGTGCAGCCACTTTGCAAAACAGTTTGGTGGGTTCTTACAAAACTAAACATACAGTTACCATGGCACCCAGCAATTATGCTCCTTGGTATTCACCCAAAGGAGCTGAAAACTTATGTCCACACAAAAATCTGCACACGGAGGTTTGTAGCAGCTTTATTCATAACTGCCAAAACTTGAAATCTACCAAGATGTCCTTCAGTAGATGGATGGATAAATAAACTGTGGTGCAACTGGACAATGGAATACTATTCAATGCTAAAAAGAAATGAGCTATCAAGCCATGAAAAGACATGAAGGAAACTGAAAAGCATATGACTAAGTGAAAGACGCCAATCTGAAAAGGCTACAAATTCCAACTATGTGACATTCTGGAAAAGGCAAAACTAGGCAGACAATAAAAAGATGAGTGGTTGCCAGGGGTGAGAGGGAGGGAGAGATAAATAGGCAGAGTGCAAAAGATGTTTAGGGCAGCGAAAATACTCTGTATGATATCATAATGGTGGGAGACATGTCATTATACATTTGTCCAAATCTATATAATCAAGAGTGAACTGTACTGTACACTATAGACTTTGGGTTTATAATGACGTGTCAGTATAGGTTCCTCAACTGTAAGGAATGTACCGCTCCAGTGGAGAAAGGTGATAGTAGGGGAGGCTGTGCATATCTCTCTACCTTCCCCTCAGTCTTGCTGTGAACCTAAAACTTCTCTAGAAAAATAAAGTCATATAGATATTAAGGAACTTGAACATGGCCCTAACAGCTAGGAGGTGGCTAGTCTGACCTGAACCCATGCTTGCATGAGTCCAATTTTAACAAGCTATGAGGCAAAGAAGCATCAGCAGATAATTACATTTAACACCTCTATGTTCATAGTTCTGATACACTAAGCCAGGGGTCGGCAAACTACGGCTCGCCAGCCACAGGAGGCTCTTTGGGTACGTACACGTGGCTCTGAAGTAAAATTGAAAATGAAAATAAAACTATCATAGTTTCATTTATAAAACTCTTAAAGGATATTATTCACACACATAATGATGATTTCATTTGTTTTATAGGTCTCATAAAACTTCGAGGGACAGGATTGGCTCTTCCGTCTCAAAAGTTTGCCGGCCCCTGCACTAAGCTATAAGGAATAATTATAATTTAAACAGACCATTCTTATTTGTAATTACAAAGAAGCCATTAATAATAAACTAAAAAGGAAGGTGCTAATTTGGCAACACAGACACAGCCCTATCTACTCTATGATTTTAAGCCTAAGCCTATACAACATTAAAACACTGCTCACTTTAAAAAAACAAACAAAACAAACAAACATGCATACAAACCACCACCCCATGGCAGGCACCAAAAAAGAAAATTACAAACTGTCAAAAGGCAGGTTAGAAAACCAATTATTAAGAGTGCTCAACTAAATCCTGCCAGCAGGGTTGGCCCTGTAGGAAACACACGACGCAAACTGTCCCTCCCAGACCCAAGGCGGCTTCAGAGAATGGCTCACACAGAAAAGAACAACATGATGCTTCTGCCATATTATCACTGTGCCCCGTTCATCCCCAGGAAGCCAGGAAGCCTATATACGCCATCTTGAGCCTCAACGACATGCCTTTCCTATCAGAATCAGGCAGTAAGTGCGGAAATTTAAAGACCTTAACCTTTAGACACTGTGTGCCAGCACCTGGGAGCTTGTTAGAAATGCAACATGTCAAGGCTTACCTTAGAGCTGCTGGTAAGAATTTGCATTTTTTACCAAAAGCCTACATGGGACTCCTATGCCCATCAAAGTTGGAGAAGTATGGGTCTAGCAGTGCTCTCTAGCAGAACTCTGCACCCTGATGACAAGAGTCTGTGGCTGGGTGGTCCCAAATGGCAGCCACTAGCTACCTGTGGCTACTGAGCACTGGCAATGTGGCTACTGCAATTAAGGAACTGAATGTTTAACTTGATTTAAACTTGACACATCTGGTGTATATCACTTATTAACCATATCCCTAGCAGTCTTTTAAACTGTTTCCAATTTTTTGCTACTATAACTAAACCACGGCAAACACTCGTGTGCATGAGGCCCATATTTTGTAGTATTTCTGGATGAAAGAACATAAACATATGTACAGACCCATTACTTTTAAGAGAAGTTCTAGCAATATACAGGTCTGCACCGAGATGCATCAAATGCTGTGTTTTTCAAATGCCATTTTGAGAAGAAGAAAAAAAGAAAACTACTTATTTACAGAAACAGTGCTTGTGTCCATACTTTACGGCTCTTTTGGGTAATCTCTTAAAATTTTTCCTAGGCATGTTGATACAATTTAGGAAATGACACTTTGAGAACACTAATTTGACTAGCTCTCAGTAAAACATGCAATGATTTTACATCAAAACATGAATCTAGGATAAGGTTAAAGAGCTTACAATTTATGACTTCAACTGCATAAATATTTGTTACATATTTAAAATATCATAAACTTGGAAACTGAATGGGGCCCTGCACGGTATCTTTAGCACAAGAAGGGAATCTCCTGGAAATCGAGGGAGAAAAAAAAAGAACTCTGGGTGGCACTAGAACACATACCATTACGGGGAGGGGGCAGCGAGGGCCAGAGACAGGAAGGAGAAAGGCGGGACTTTGTGCATCCACCTCCTACCCAGATGACATGGGGGAACCCAGGACAAGCTATTAAAAATAATGAAAATGCAAATCAACAAGTCTTACTATAAAGACTTTGATTATTAATAAAACAGAGTAGGTAAAATTGAAGCAAGTTACACTAAAAGTTAGGGTTCTTCTAATTTTTTTTCCTCATGACAAAGTTTTAAAGAAAGAAACAGTTCAGATGTTGGAACAGCCTTGTTTGTAAACTTAGAAGAAACACCAAACCTCATTCTTTGGTCTGGTATACCATTATTATATAAACTGATTTAAACTGACAGTCTATAAGAACTGTATAGTACACACCCCTCCCCCAAATGTGCACTGTTTTCCTTTGTCAGTAACATGGAAAATTACAGATATGGGGCAACTTTTTTAAAATCTTAATTAAACAATGTTGGGCTCATCTCAAAAAAATCTGTTTCTGCCTAGTAACATGAACTAAGGGCAGACATTGGAATGTGACCTTAAAGCATAAAAAGGTACCCAGCATTTATTTCCCTTTTGTGGAATTTGTGATGAACAGGAAATTAGCAAAGGCCACTGCACAGTAACAGACATATAAGCCACTAGGTGGTGCACTAATACCAAAAAAAAAAAAAAAAAAAAAAAGCGGGGAGAAGATTGCTGTTTCCCTTCTAATTTAAAATTTCAAATGTAATCGAGAGGAAATTAGAATGGACTTTATTAATACAACAAAACCCCGCCACTATAGCTTTTATAAGAGGAATGGTAAGTTTGCAAATAGCGGGGGTGAAGGATGAGGGGGAGATCACTAAAAGTGTAAAATTACTAAAAGTGAAATTAGTTGTCGTTCACTAGCATTAAATGAAAACACAAAAGCATGTTCCAATCAATCAACATCCTACAATATGTATGTATGACCTTGTTCTGGATGCTGTGGGGTATTCAAAGGAATTTAAGTCATCTGGAAAGTAGAAGCAGCACTTTTGAACTGTTGATCTTTGGACCTAATTAGTATGGAAGAAGATAATTTCCAGGAAAAAGAGCTACAGGAGTTCAGGTTTCACGTAGAAGGTGGGATCCATTCATCGGTTCATACAATAAATATTTATTAAGCACCTCTTTGGTGCCCGGCTCTGTACTGAGTACTAGAGAACAAACAGCAAGGATAATAAATATGGTCCTATCTTTAGGGAGCTCACAGGCTGTAAAGCAAGGAGCCAGCCAGCAACTGTAGAAAAAACGATGAAGGGAAAAGCACAGACAGGTCTAGAATGGGAGCACCTGGCCTCTTCAGGGAGATCAGGGAAGGCTTTCTTCTCGGTGACCCTGTGGAAGTAGCGTAGGCAGCCCATTCCGGAAGGACAGATGACAGAGACCACCACAGCTGGGCACAGAGGGAGGCAGAGAGGGGAGCCTGGGTCTCAGGAAAGACCTCGGTTTTATTTACGAATACAATAAGTAAAAAGTCTTAAGTAGGTCAATGGAACAAGTGGGTTTGTATTTTTATTATTTGAGTCCCAATTCCTCCCGTTACTAAGAAGCAGGGAAGAAACGTACACTTAGGTGGACAGCCCAAGCAGAGCACAGAGGTGGGACCAAGCGATGGCTTTCTCAGGGCAGTTGAGGCCTAGGGGTCCATCCAAAGGTTTCAGCACCAGTCAAGACTCCCTTTTACTGTGAGGAAAGACCACAGCGAACTATAATTTC
The DNA here is from genome assembly GCA_033961575.1 of Aselliscus stoliczkanus. Taxonomy (NCBI): domain Eukaryota; kingdom Metazoa; phylum Chordata; class Mammalia; order Chiroptera; family Hipposideridae; genus Aselliscus; species Aselliscus stoliczkanus. The sequence goes on from CM066728.1 coordinate 162,727,114, forward strand.
TAAGCCGGGTTCCAAAGACACCTTTGTAGTACACTGTTTAAGGGTGGCCAAGAAATTGGTATCACAGCATGCAACAGAAATGTTTACGAGGCCTTCTAAGAAATGGATGCGCACACCAAAACACATCCAAGGACCAGGGGAACAAACTGCACTATTAAGAGTGTTCATCCAACAAAGAGTCACAGCAACAACCAAATCCCGTCTTTTGAAAGAAAATCCAGGGAAGGACTTCTGCATTTGCCCTGATGACTTAAGCTTTGGTTTCCCCTTGTGGGTTGAGGGGGCTGGGGAGGCAAACAATAACACAACACTTTAAGCTTTCTCCAACTGTTCTAGTCTGTCAGTGGTCCAAGTCCCTGGTTTGTCACTAACCAGCTACGTGACCCCTAAGTTCTCTGAGCATCTTGGGTGATGACAACACGCACCTCACAGAATAGAGCAAGAATTTTATGTGGAATTTTTATAAACACTGAAGAACCACAAAAAAGAGAGGTATAGAGTTTAATAACATGTTTTTCAAAAAGATTGTATTTAGTCATTCAATGTTTAAGTATCTACTGTGCACCAGGCTTTGGAAACAAAGGCCTACTAACAACAGAGTCCCCACCCTCAAGGATGCTTGTCTAGGGATGTAGAAAGGCTTGGCATCGTATATGCGAACTGAGCTAGGGTATTAGCCACGGAGAAGTCTGTTAGCCCAAAGCCTTTCCAGATGCCCTGAGCCACAGGAACATCCTCTTCTGAGCTACATTTCTTCAGGACTTTTAACCCATGGTGGCGTTTTTGAAGTTTTCTCTGACAGGAAAGAATGATTTAGAATTGAAAGTCAACAAAGTACAAATACAACAACAGCATCCCACAGAGATGTGTGACACGGAGTTGTCATGATTTACGGCACACTTTAAAACACCATTTCTCTCAACCGTAGCTCACACCTGACTGACTGCACCGAACAAGTTGAAACTTGTCACACACTGTTAAGAAGGTTTGATGTTCTGCTTCCCGTATTGAAGATCCCTCTGCCTTTCTTTTGGGTGGCACTTGGCAGCAGCATTCACTATATATATATTTTTTTTTATCATAACAGAAAAGCTCCGTGTCACAAATCGATTCTGGTATATAGAAATTTCTCAATTTCCGTCAAATAAAAACATCACGGTGTGTCCTCATCACCTTATTCACTGGATCTGGCAAAATGTGATTTCTGGCTCTTCCCCAAAGTCCAAATGACCATGAAAGGTAAATGTTTTAAATCGATTCAGGACATGGAGGCAGCCATGAAAGCTCAACTGAAGACACCCATGAAAGATGACTTCCAGAACTGCTTTAGAAACTGGCAAGAATGATGGGATAAGTTCGTTTAAAACAGGCGAAGGGGGGAGTATTTTGAGTGGGGTTAATGGCAATGTGTCTTTTACTGTAACAATTTTTTTTTTTTTAATTTAAACAGTCACTGTATTTTTGGACCACATCTCGTACCTACTTCCCTGATGGGAGAACAGGCAAGAAACATGGAATTCTGAACCAGGGTCCAGGAAACATGTTCTTAAAGGGTCACATAATATATATTTTAGGTTTTGCCAACATTATTTAGATACTTATATACAACCATTTTAAAAAGTAACAATTCTTAGCTAGTAGGCAGGAAAAAAAAAAAGAGCAACTAACCAAACAGGCAGCTGGCCTAAACTTATGCAAAATGTAGTGACCCACAGGCTGATGGGCAGGTGTCTGTTCATCAAGATGCCGTCTTTACCTGCAAGTGCTCACACTGGTACCGAGGCGGGTACGCACCCTTGATTCTTACTTTCCTTCACTTCGGTTTTCACTTCTCTCTTCAACAAGTCTTAGGACTGTCCTTAGCATCCAGTCACTATTTGGGGAGAACCCTGTTTTGTTTGCTTCTTTCTCTTTCTTTCTTTCTTTCTTTCTTTCTTTCTTTCTTTCTTTCTCTCTCTCACTCTTTCTTTCCTTTCTCTCTCTCCTTCCTTCCTTCCTTCCTTCCTTCCTTCCTTCCTTCCTTCCTTCCTTCCTTCCTTCCTTCCTTCCTTCCTTCTTTCTTTCTTTCTTTCTTTCTTTCTTTCTTTCTTTCTTTCTTTCGTTCTTTAAAATTAATAAGTGGTAAATTCTTAGTAGGTACATAATCCAAAAGTGAGGTCAATTCAAAGTGAACTACACTTGGTTTTGGTAGTCATGGAATTTCTCTGGTTATATTTTACCTTAACTAAAATCTGAACTTATTCACAATTTCCAATCACACTCCAAGCGGGGGAAGCTGGCCTGAGATCAAAATCTTGCTTCAGGTTTTCCAAAGTAGATAATTAACTACATGTGTTACTATTATCAACACATGTATTGGGCAAGGCACTGGGCGAAGAAATGTGTTGGACACAGAGACATAAAAGCCTTGGTTCCTGATCTCAAGCTGGGAAGCTGTCTGGGTACCCTCACAAAAAGCCAACGAGATATGGCACCCACGACCCAAGGCAAACACTGCTTTGGAAGAAATCTTTGAAAAAGAGTGGGTAAACACTGTACGTCTCTACTCCCCACCATGAAGTAAGAATCTGGTCAGAATTATATATCCAGCATTTGTCCTGGCTGAGCTCAAAACCAAGAAGCAATACTTCATGTAGTGTCAGCCTTCTTAGACCATCCATGGAAGTTCATTTAATTCATCAATTCTAGGTCCTGGGGAGAAGAAAGCCACATGTTGAGGCAGTGAGGAAGGAACAAAAGCACCCTTAACAGGATTCCAAGGGAAACAGGAAAGAAAGTTTATATTTGTAGATTTCCTGGCTCGTTCTACCCATTGTGCTGGTGGCTCAGGGTTTCAGTGTCCTCCTATTCTTCCCCACCTTGCCCAAAGGCAAACCCTGGCATTCCATAAGGGCTGCTCCATCACCAAAACTTCTGGCTCCAACCCCTCCTCTCTATCTTTATCTCCAATCAAAATTCTCACTCTATCCATGCAAATGGTCTCAGTTAGATATCAGCTGACCTACTCCACACTGAAGTCTCAGTGTCTGGGAGCCTAAACCTCTGGGAGGTACTGGATGTTGTAAAAGAAGTACTTGGACCCTCAGGAAACTTGGTGATGCAATTCTGACCCCTTAACAGACAAGTTCCCAAACACAGCATATCTAAGATGTTCTTTCTAATTCCACAACCCATATGCTTTGTAGCGACACTAGTTTTTCTTGACATAACAATTGTATTTTTTGAGGGGGGAAGGGTTGACGGAATAACACTGTCATTTCTAACTAGAAGCAGTGGACTTGAAGAAAGCAGACTCTCACTTGACAAGACATATTCTTAACATTTCTATAACAAAATTGTGATTTTAGCTCATTATCTATATAATCTACTTCCCCATAAGGCTGTGTCTTACTCATCTTAAGAGTCTTTGGGGCCTCATACAGTAATGGACATACAAAAAAATGAAAACATCTCTCAACAGCATTGATGTTATTGTTACTCATGATTCCCTCGGGCAAAAATTTATGGACACCTTCAGTGATCATGTTTTAACTCCTAACAATCAATGTTTTAACTCCTCACAATCAACAGAGGGCCTTCAGCTTCTCCCCCTATTTCTTCTCCCATCTGATTCTGAAAAGCAGAGGCTGGTCGAGTTGAAAAGAACCTGCAGGTTTCAAATTAGTCAAATGGATCTTGGCTCAAATTCTGAGCCTTAGTTTCCTCCCCTGTAAAACCAAGTGTTAACACCTATCCCCAAACAGTTGGGAGTATTCAGTGAGATCTGTACCAAGGGTCTAACGCTATATCAGCCACATGGCTTCCTTCCCTCACTTTAGGAGAAAAGCAAAGAGAAACTTTAGGGCACAGAGCAAAGCCAACTGCATCTGACTCTGAGTTCAGGCTCCCTCATGATTAGGCATCTGCTGAACACTTGGGAACTCAGCTGGAAGCCTGGCCCCCACACACACATAATATTTATAGAAATCAAGGACACGGCACAGAGCTGTTTTACAAGCTCCATGAATGCATATTTTATATAGATTTGTCAGTCTAATAATGCAGTTTTGCAAGTTCAAACAGTTTGTGAGCCACCTGCAAAGTGCTTTTTGGGGGGGAGGTAGGGAATCTAGTAAAAAGGGGAGAGAAAACACACTCATGCTGCCCACATTTCAGGCCTTTGGGAATCACCTACTCCTTTCACTTCCCTGCATCTGCTTTCATCTACTGAGCACCTATTCTCTGCCTGGCCTAAGAGTGCAAAAAGCCACACCTGCCCTCAGGAACTCACAAGCAATCCCCCAGCGTTAAAACTGATTCCCCTCCCCACATCAGGCAGAATCCAGGCCTCACTGGAAACACACTGCTCTTCTAAAAGGAGACATATGACTGAAGTTTAGGTCTCACTGAGCACATTTTTTGATTAAGCATTCGTTTTGATTAAGTCCATCCCAATAAAAAAGCTGACGTTGCTTCTCATGACGAGAATGGACCACACATACAGAGCCCGTATATCCAACTTGGAAGAGACGAGAGAGAGACACATGACCGCACCCCAGTTTCTATGACACTTCACTGCATAAATCATTATCCCAGATAGAAAAAGCCAAAAGAACAAGTCTGGTGTCTGTCTAAAAGTGATATGTTACTGTTTTTCGCAGGACAGTTCATTGCTGGGATAGACTCCAATCAGGTCAACATTTACATCTAATCATCCAATCACACTCAAAGACAACTCAGGACAACAATGCAATTGTTACTTGGAGCTGACTACTAAGCCCAGTGAGCCTTCACTCGCCCCCCCCCCAACCCCACCCCCTTACCCCTGCCAGTGACATGTGTACTCTCCTTTGCTCCTGTTCTATTTATAGGCCAGAGATAGTCTCTGAGGCAGTGCATGCACACGGCAAATATTCTGTGGTAACACACAGCAAACACATGGCCAATATGTCTTCTGGACAAAGTAAATCACAAACATGAAACTTAGAAATTCAGCAATGCCCGAGCTAAATATTTATTTTTAACCCAGTTCTGTTTCCCCACATTTCACAGAGGAAAGGTCCACAGATAATTTTATCTTTAGAAAGCAGGTGACTGATTCCTGAATGTGAGGAGGTTTCCGGGGCTGAGGAGAGTGACAATGTAATTTCAGCTGCTTTTTTTAGTTCCTTAACTTTTGAATATCAGTTCGGGTTAGAACTTAACTTATGCTTTAAAAAAAATTTTTTTAAAGGATACTGTCAAATAAAAATAAAGGCCGTACTTCACAAAAATACACAAAGCAGCATTGCTTGTCCTTTCTTCAGGCTGTAACACTACTAGCTAAAATATTTCTAGACAGACCAGAAATACATATATTGCCAAAAAATATATATACACGTTTTAGGAAAGAAAAAAACTATTAAAATTGTAATACTTAATATGTACCAATAACAAAAGATGAATAGAAGTCATGTTTTTGCTTCTGCAATTACAAGAAGTGCTCCAAGTGGTTACCATCAGTGTCCAGACACTTCTGATTATGGCGAACTACTTGAGCAAGTGTCCTCTTGTATACATTTTTTTTTGCACCCCATATGTATATATATTTAAAAGCAATCATTTTTGTCAAAGGAATGAATTAGGTCAATGCCCTTATGAAACTCCCCTTCAGCTCTATTTTCCACTCTCCCAACAGTGAAGCCCTTTGTCCATTGTATCAGCCACTGTAAACTGTTTGGACATCCATTGTTAGCCCTGGTCGACTGGGTAAGTCTGGTGAAAGAGAGATAAAACCATGGGATTCTGTCAATATATTTCTAGTACAAATTTAAGCAAACTTTACAAAGACCCAGCTCACTCCAGCTGCTAAACCAGTGGATGAAATGATGTTACTGGTCATACTTATCTTGGCCCTTAGGATATTTGCTTTCCTTATCGCTTCAAATTTCTCTGCATGGAGGCTTCAGAAATAGCACTATAGATATAAGCCCTAAAAAAAAAGTTAATCAATAAATTACTTGGCCAGTCTGTTTCTTGCTAACCACCTCAACAGTAAGGGCCCTAAAAAAATAAAACTGGTCAGGATTCCAGGGAAAATCATGTAATGAGAGAGAAGATTCACAGGCATTTTAAAGAAAAATCAGCTCTTTCCACATATGACATCATCACAGCGAGGATGTTGCCAGAATTGATTCAAGATTTTTAAATGTCTCGAGAGCAACACATTATAGCTCATATTTCATAATATAAGCTAGAAAGAGGATAGCCATGATTGCCAAATGTTTTGTTAGACGACAGCATGCTGTCAGGATGAGATTTGAAGCCCAAAATAGGATAAAAATCTCTCTTTCCACTTTGTCAAGAGATTAAGGAAGTTGAAGACGGAGGGAGAAAAAGGGAATACCCTCTTTAGCCTATCTATACATCAGATTTTTATGTCACCTTTTACTTTATTAAAAGCTACCAAATCAGATGACTTCAAAAAGAAAACACTCGTTAAGTTTCATAAAGATATACATCAAAGGAGTCCTTCTAATTAAGTCACCTTTCAGTTTCTGCATTAATTTGTAGGCTTGCAGATTACAATTTCTCAAGTGTGCTCATACAGAAAAGTCTCTAGAATCACAGAGTAGTAGACAAAGAAACTGAGGCCCTTCAGAGAAATAATGCCTTCTATGACAGGTAAGTCTTCCAGTATCCACACTCCAGCAGGTGGTCACGGCGAAATGACTGCCTATGGACATGCCTTATAGAAAGCAGTCTCATGGCTGCAGAGGCATCATCCTTTTCAGGAATGACGATGATATTAATTGTCACTACTGCCATTTAAGTTGCCATTGCAACCCCAGGGGGCAACTATGGCATTTCTTGTTTACTGGCACTCAGATTCGCTTACTCCCAGAAATCAGAACCCCACTCCCATCCCCCATTGCCAACCGGTACACGTATTTAAGATCTGGAAGGATGAAAGAAAGCAGGTGCCATTTGTTTTCCTTTTTCCTATAGCAACAGTCGCAGACAAACTGGATTTCCGGGACCTGAGGTTTGCAGCTGTCTCCAAGCTCCCTACCACATCAGCCGCAGTCCAAGATGGCAGAAAGGTTTTCTGAGTGCCTGGCTCTGGGTGGCAGCAGCTTTCTAACTTCCTAGCTTCCTGTGGGGCAAATCTGAAAGCTAGTTGTGAGCCCTGGGTTTTTCATCCCTCCAGCCTTTCTATTGCTCTGTAGGTGCTTCATTCTATTACATCTCTTTCTCTTTGAAATAGCTATAATGTCATCTGTTTTCTTCACTGGACCCTGACTGGTAGGCTATAGAATGTTCATTTTATAGCTAACCATGAGAAAAGTAAATTGCCTAAGGCCAACTTAAGTAATTGGCAAGACGAAAAGAATTCAATCCCAGGTCCATCTGACTTCCAAGTTATAGAATGAAAATTAAACCCATCTCCAATCCATGACCCAACAATTCTACTCTTAGACTTTACAGAGATGTGTGCATAAGTCCACAAAACAAGGTACAGGTGATTTTCATAGCAGCTTGATTCATAATAGAAAAAAAAAAAACAACTGACAACCCAAATATCCATCAATAAAAGAAAGGCTATATAATTTAATATATATATAGTCACAGGGTGTGGAGTATAGTGTGGGGAGTGGAATCAATGGAATTGTAATAGATATGTATGATATCGTGGGCAGGGGCGGTGAATTGGAGGAAGGGGGTTGTCACTTTGTGAGGGGTGAAAAGTATAACTAGCACATTGTTTTGTACACCTGAAACTAATTTTTAAAAATAGTTAAAATGATATATTTTTTTAAAAAAAAGCTAAACAAACAATGGTAAATTCGTATCAATGGAATACCACTCAGCAATGAAAAAGAACTGTCAAATCACCTACCAATGCAAATGAATTGAACAAATGTTAACACTGAGTGAAAGAAGCCAGGCGCAAAAATCTTGATTTCCTTTATATGGATCCTCTCAAAGTCAAGCAAAGCTATCCCACAGTGAAAGGAGTCAAAGAGAAGTACCCTTGTGGGTGGAATGGTAAGAGTCAGAAAAGTGACAAGAGAGGACCTTCTAGAGTGATGCAAAGTTCTATTTTTTTTTCTTGATGGCAGTGTCACTGGCCCTCATATATGGGACCCGAACCTGGGCCGCCAGCTTCCCAGGCCAGCGCTTAACCACCGCACCACTCGGCCGGCCCGAAAGTTCTATTTTTTGATTTAGGTGATAATCACACTGGTGAACGCATTCATGTTTAAGTTCATCCAGCTCTGGAACTAGATAGTGCTAGTGGTTGCACAACATTGTGAATATATTAAATGCCACTGAATTGCAGGCTTTAAAATGGCTGATTTTATGTCAAGTGTATTTTAGCACAATAAAAAAAATTTACCAGGCTCTCCACTTGAGATTTGTGTGTTTTACAGTATGTAAATTATACTTCAATGAAACATCATAAAAATAATAACATAGAAAAAGTTTCATGATGACTAAGCAGGCTTGGGAGGACAGACTCTGGATAACCAGTTTCTATGAGAAATTTCTTCTCAGTTTCGGGCAAATTTTTGTAACCTTAGTTCTGTAAATTGAGTCAACTTTTCCTGCCTCTTCCTGATGCTGCAGCAAAGACATCTGCGTTAAACGGTGCGTTTCAGCAGTTATCAGTAGACTCAATATTTCTCCCAGGCCTTCGATTAAAATTCAAATTTAGGTCCTCATAGAAAGAAGGCCACTGATATTCAAAATGAACTCAGAGCCTCTTCATTTCAGTGTGTCACCACTTGCCAGTTTTTAGACTCTAACAATAACACCAGAAGGAAAAGCACAATGTTTCCAGTTCCATTTCTGGAAAATTTCAATGGGTGTCTAAGATGCCACAAATCTCTCTCCCCTCTTAAAACTCACCCAGACACTAACCAGACCAGCCCAAGGGTATAGGCAAAGTGCTCTGCCTACGGTTAGGCTGAAAAACGCACAGTGCCTGAAGGGATGCTGAAACTCAGATGACAGAGACTGATTTTACAACAGCGAGCAGTGAGGTCTCACAAGAAAAACCAGTAGGCTTGCTCATCTTCGGTGCATTTGTGAAGAAAACATCAAGTAGGGCTCCTAGTTGCCGGGCTGCCTTATCTTCCAAGTTCGCGCTCTAGTAATGTGGTCCTCGGGAGAGAGGTCCATAGGAAAAGAAGGGGATGGTGGTGGCTCCCAATGTGCAGCTTTTACAGGGAAGGGTGGAAGGGAAAGGGATAGAGAAACGAATTCTCACGAAGCTCGGCAAGATGGTTTTGGTTGCTGGCTTGGGCTGCCCAGTAAGGAAGAGAATACAGCACACACCGTGCTGGTACATTATTTAAGCTCCAACTGAATAATAGATCTTTCCATCGCTTCATGAGCTAAACAACTATCGCCACTCGAGTTCTCAGTTTGTCTTGGAGGCAAGTGCCTTTCAGAGAGAATCCATTGGATCTCTTTTTAAAAGAAAACAATTTTTTTAAGAAAGAAAAGAAACACGAAAGTTGTTTAAGAAGCAGGAAAGCACTCTGAGATAACAAGAATCATCAGAAATTATTTAGAGTGTTCTCTAGGTTTTACACCAAAACACTTCGAACCCTCAGAAACTTAAGCACCACAAAAGATTTCAGAGACCAGCAACTATAACTATCCATTTCCATATTAAAAACAAAAACAAAACAAAACCAAAAAAAAACTGAGCTAGAATTACATGCCTTGGCTAAAATAAGCCAGACAATTAGTGGATCAGCTTATATACCACTACAGAAATGGACTATATATAATTCTATGCATTTTTTTCCCTCACTCACAAGCTATCATCCACTCACTAGGCATGTCAGGAATCCACTCTCCCAACTTCTCAATGCATCTTCAGTTCTTACTAGTTGATGCAATAAGCCTTCCCCAAATCAAGTCAGTTCGATGTGGTAAACAGTGATATGCTCGGTGCCCTGTCAGCTTCTGGGGTTACCAAGATGACTGAGACCAGGGAGGGGCCCCCAGCTGAAGGAAGTGATAAGGGCTCTAATAAATCCTGGCATGTGTCCACTAACCACTCACAGGCTAGAAGGAGGTTAGCTGCTTCAGTATGAATGAAGAAGGGTAAGGCAGGAACTGGGCTTCTAACAATGAACTCATCAGGAAGTTCCTTCTAAACAATTCGTTCTTTTCAAAAAACAGAAATGGTTGGTTTTACTAAATGAATCCCCTCAAATAATTGCATTCTGTTTTGCCAGATATATTTGGGGACAGTCTTCCAGGATTGGAAATGGCACTGTGACCCTTTCTCTCCAACATCGAGTGCTCCATCCACCAGGGGTGCATGCTGCCATATATATAAGGCACCCCACAACCTAGAACTGAGAAGACTGCCTTTCAGGCTGTGATAATAAATGACTCGCAAAGAACAGAAACATACAGCTACATTCGGAACCTTATTCCTCCTCTCAAGAACAAATGTCCTGGAAGCTGCAGGTCCTAGAGGAGTTCATTAATTCCTACTGATGACTCAAAAGCATTATCTCACTTGTTCACCTTCAACTCAAGTGCCAACATCTGGGATGACTATCTCTCATCTGTCTCAAAGCTTTCTTTAATACAACAACCAAGTTATATAACTGGCTTTTAATCATTATCTAATAATTACAACCTAATAACTGTTACCTACCAACAACTATCCCAGTAATTCTGTCCTACAATGTATTCTATACTATATTCCCTCCAAACACCTGACTTGTGACCATACTGTCATTAACTATAAATATATAACTACAGTATATATTTAGTCCCCTGCTTATATAGGGCACCTAACAGATGAGGCACGCTATAAGTTTCGAAAGATGATGCCATTCTTTGTGAACATAATGTTTATATTTTGTATGGCTGATTAAAGTCCACAATAGAAATAACTATCACATCAATTAATTGTAAATCCATGTTTACATATACATGTAGTAAACATTTGTATTCAAGGATGTGACATGAAATCTTCGCCATGATTAATGGTATGATTTGAAACTTTTCCAGACATCCAGCTTCCTAAAACACAAATACTTTATTCATGAAGGATCTATCAAGAGTACGTTTTCTCCACCACTGTCACTCTTACCAGTCTCAACACCCCCCCACCCCCACCCCCACACATAATGTTAGGAGACAAGAAACACAGAAACTATAATCCATGAATATTCTAATTAGGCTAACCATTAGTCTGAAAGTTAAAACAAACAAAAATGTATCTTGCTATCCTCTGCAACTTACAATGGTGTGTAAGTGATGAAGGAAAGGTAAACTATATTTTTAAAGTTAAAGACCTGATTAACTTTGACCTTCTGGCAGAGTCACTAAACAAATACCTGTGCTGATTTAAAATGACTGAAGCACAAGTTACTAATCGCAAGCTTGCTTAGGATTTCTCATAAATGCTGTGGGAAGGGTGCGGGCACACACACACACACTTAGGGATTTTGGTGACTGAAACAAGGTATTACCTATTTTGGTTTTCATTTACCTGCGTGAACTTCAATCGCTCAATTTTCTACGTCAAGGCCGGGTTGCTTTTTTTTCTACCTCAAGACTTTTAATTCCTAGGACAATCCTTGTTAAAGCCCATTTCACATCCCAATGGAAGCTACATTTTTAAACAGTTAAAAACATTTACACTGAGGCTGTTTGGCTCTCTCCATTCTTGAGCACTGATGGGAGCGCCTGGTAACAGAGCCATGTCCCTCAGTCACGCCAAAGTATGCCCTCTGGATCCTACAAATGTCTTACCAACAAACCGTAAAAGCTGCAGAGTGGCTTGTGAGAAGCAGAGAAAGGAGTGAGAATTAGGCAAGACAATCGCTTCACAAAGTCTGCAATAATAGATAAGAGAGCTCAGTGGACAAGAGCAAGAGGCACATATTAAAACAAAGTCTGTCAAATTCAACTTTTCTGGCTTTTCTGGGCCTTTCTGTGCCCCACTTTCCCAAAGGTGTGGTTGAGGCATACCCAGCTCTCAGTAACTCATATTTTAAGCAGTACGTCCCAGGTCTCAGATTTCAAGGGTTATCTTTACAACTTTTGACTTATGCCACTCACCCTGATAATTTAGTATTTTTCTTAAATTGAATTCATTATTTTACTTAATACTCATGTTTGCTTCATTCTAAGCGATCTATCCATGAAATAAATGAGTTTGGTGGCTGGCTCTATGCTTTTTATTATTATTCTTAACGTACAATATTCGTGCACAGTAATTGAACAACAAGATGTGCCCCTTGTAAGCCTGCCTGTATAGAACATTTGGGAAACACTGCCTATATAGAACATTTGGGACAGCAAAAGAGGCAGAGAAAATGCTTAATCAACCTCTTAGGTACTTTTTTCAATGACAGTCCTTAGTCTGTCTTCTGTGCTCACAGGTTATCTGGGCCCATGAAGCTTTGGGTAGAGTGGCCGGCTGGGTAATAGAGGCACTAGTCCTTTAAAAACCCAAATGAAACTGTCATCTTCATAGGAAGGCCCATGTAGGCCTGCTGGGACTCTTAACAGTCAGTCACCAAGTTATATTCTAAGAAGTACATTTCTGGGCCAGCCGAGTGGCGCAGTGGTTAAGTGGTGGCTTGGGAAGCCAGGGCCCCGGTTCGGGTCCCACATATGAGGGCCAGTGACACTGCCCTCAAAAAAAAAAAAAAAGCAAGAAGTACATTTCCTAATCGAAGTTAAGAAAGTAGGCGCAGGTACTTTCCAACTCAGAAAGTTGCTTCTCCCACAATAGTGTAGGTGGCATACAAGCCTCATCAACAGCTTTCTTAGGTAGCTTTCAAAACTGCAACTAGCTATGACCGCCAATACCAGATGCTGGGACTGAGTGCCTGATAATGATTTCCATTGCTGTTACATGGTCTTTTAAAAAATGTTTAATGGGACTACGCCATCTCAGGCCTTCACAAATTTGCTAGGTATATAGGGGTTTACTAACGAGAGGCATCATAAAATTCTTGTGGAGGTGAAGTAGGCCCTAAATTGTTTTAGGGGAGATTTCTTTTTCAGCCTTAAAAATATTCACATAAATATTGAAGTTTTTAAACCCACTATATACGTGTTAAAACTGACCTCTGAGTTGCTGTTTTTTCGTTGTTTTTTGTTTTTGGGGGTGTGTGTTTTTGTCTCTTGACTCTGACCCTTGGATTTAGGATCAAGAAACTTGCTCAGTAAACCACCTGAGATAATCATTCTGCCCCACCCACCCAATTTTCAGGGAAAATGCCTGCCTCTCAACTCCAGGGCCGACTGGCTCGAGGCCATTCTGACCAGCCCCTTGGAGTCTAATTAATCAATGAGGCATTTTCGTCAGCTCTCAACCTAGATAAAGTGATCTGTAGTCACACCTCCCTTACCAGGATTGGTTTTAGGCATCAGACAAAAAAAAAAAAAAAAAAAAAATCCTTGATGGCTCATATTCTTGGTAGAAAGTATGTTGAAAGTTTCAGCAGTGATTACTAACACTTCCTACTTCTTCACCCCACCCCAGGCACTCCCACACCTCATGCCACTCCCACACCAAATCTGCATGACTTTTTAAACTACAGTACACAGGACTAAAGTGACCCCGCCTAGTTTCAAGCACTTATCTGTCTCCTAAAAAGAAAACCTTCAGGAGAGAAAACCTTGCAAACTCAAAAGTCACTGTAGGAATTTTATCGTCTCCCTTGCATTCCCAGGCACTTCTGCAGAAGATAATGAGTGGCCAGAGACCTTTTGTCAAATGTACAAAAAACTACGTCCAAAGTTAAACAAATGTAGGCAGAAGTCCTCCCAAATGGAATTCCCCAGAAAGGGGGTGGGGCGGGGGGACAATGTAAAAATTCACTGGTGTTAAATTAAGCATATGAGTGCTTCAAAAGCAGTACTATTCCTTGTGTGGGGGTGGGGTGGAGTGTTTGCTGAGCAACTGGTTCATTTCTCTGTAGGAAAAGTCAAGTCATTAATACATTAGGGATTTCTAAGACCTTTTCACTCTCAAAGTTCTCTTACTGGCATTCAGGGTCTTTAAAAAGGGTGTGAGCAACTTTCTTTTTCCTTCAGCTCCTGCCTTTGACCCCTACCTGGCACCTCCTACTAGGACTCCTAGATCCCACCTCCCTTATCAACCCAGGAACCAGCATTAACATAGTTCCTTAGCTACTGTTTACTTAGCACCCACTACATGCCAGGCACCCTACATCATTCAGTCGTCACTCAGACCTATGAGGTAGGGGCATTAATAGCCCTATTTTCTATACTGGCTTATTTTCCCAGCAAAAATTCTGGGGTGCAGTACAGGACATTGGTACTGCACAGTCCCTCCCTCAGCCAGGTATCCCAACAGAGAGTTTGCAGAGCCTAAAACAGTGGTAGAACTTCCAGGTCTAACAGACCCTTGAAGGCAGGAACGGAGTCTTGCTCATCGGGACCCCCTCACAGTGACAGGGACAGGAGGTGCTCATTAAGTTATGAGCTGCCCAGTCCTGAAAAAGTTGCAGGCAGTATTTCGGGGGTGGGAGGGCGGGGAGGGTGAGAATTCCCCTTCATCAATCTCTGGCAGCTACTCTGAAAAAATTCAAGAAATACCTCAAAAGCCACAGTTGGCCTTACATTCTTGAATCTTCCCAGAGCTACAGCGAGCGTCCTATCCACATTTATAATTGAAACTCATCAGTCTTAATTATTTCCATGTTTGCCCAACAGGACTATGTAGCAGAGGCCCCTCTTATTGTATTCCCCATAGTGCAGTGACGCTGTTCATGAAAATGTATTGAATAATTGAATTTCATTCTCTTAGGCAGGATATTGAACGCCACTTTGCTACAAATGCAATTACTCCTACAAGCACGTCACTTAAAAACACCTTCTTCCCAGGTGTGCAGTAGACGTCACCCTGGGAGAGAGAGGTGTCTGTCCCAGGAATGATCCGACAAAGAGGGGCCTGTTCTCCCTCAGGGATGGTCAGCGTGCCCAGCACAGGTCACCTAAAACCTGAAGAAGGGGGCCTCTTTCTCTGCTAGGATTCCCAGGGAAGAGGGAGGGCGGGAGGGCGTGATCCCAGGGCAGTCTCTATGATGGGAAGCATCTCGGCTGGAAACTGCGGGGAAACCACAGCCATTACTCAGGGCAGACAGCTGCCAGGGAAGCGGCGCTGCCTAAGAACTGAAGCTAAAATAGAGGTGGGGAGGCTGTATTCCATTACTAAGCCCTGGAGTATTCACTCTCATGTTCGTCCCCACTTCAAGAATGTTAAAATCCTGTAGTCAAAACCCTGATTATTTATAACTTAAACTACTGTGTAAAAGCCGAAACTCGACAAATGAAGACATAAAAGAAAAGGAACTGGTGACAGGTAAGATAATACCAGAGTAGAAAGGCTTGATCACTCCCTTTTTGTGGTTTCTTACAGAACTCCACCTCCATTCCCCACTGACAACTTTTACTTACACATGGCAGAAGTAGGTGATTAAAAGGGAAAATGAAGATCCTGGTTTCCAAAGACATGTCACTTTGTTTCAAGCACACATGACTGTAACTTTGCGTCAAGTATAGAGTGTGGTTTGAAACGGAGAAAAAACACAAAGAAAGGCATACATACAGCAGGAGATACAGCAGACTCAAGCCTCCAAGGCAGCAGAGATACAGGGGTAGAGTTCAAGACAGTTTCCCCGACTCGCGTTCTAATCTGAAACTCAAGTGACTTTAGAGAGCAGAGAAAGAATCCAGGCGCCCTGGGGACCCGGAGCCTGCCCCCTGCCCTGAGCCCCTCATTCTGGTGGGAGATCCCAGCTCCCCAGAGCACATCAGGGAAGCCCACCGTGCGCTCCCACGCTCACTCCAGGCGACCCTTTTCCCAACCAAGTGGACACAAGAGGGCACTTACATAGAGCCAAGCTGACAGCTCCCGCCGGGGTGGAAACCCGCGATCTCCTCGCACCAGCATCTCGGGCACGGGTCCCGCGTGGGCCCCGGTCCTCCTCCTTCTCCGCGCGGTGGGTGAGTCCCAGGACCTGCTGCCTCGGTGCCCGCCTGAGGGGACCCACCCCTTTGTCCCTCCTCCCGCGGAGGCGGCGTAGGTCCGCCCTCCGCCTCAGCGCAACGCCTCTGCGCCCGCCGCAGGGCCCGGGAAACTCTCAAATAGGCCGCTACCACCCCCGCGGGGCCCGGGGGAGGGCTCCTCGGCGGGCGCCGCGCCCGGGAGGAGGCGTCCCGCAGGACTCCCCGCGAGGGGCGGCGGAAGGAGGCGGAGGCTAGGAGACCCCGTGGCTCAAGCGTCCCGCTGTCCCCACGGTCGCACCACTACCCTCCCCCCGGCATGTCCGATGGTTCACTCCGCGGCGCGCACTGGGGACAACAGGTCCCGCTCCAAACGCGCGCGCCCTGGGAAGCGCTGCAAGTGGTGAGTGATCCTGGGGGCTGGCCTGCTTGTCTGCGGTTTTTGCCTTGAGGTCGCGTGCATCCTGTACGAACACTTTTTGGAGAGCTCTGCAGAGACGCTTCAATTCTCTTCTGAAGGGAGGAACCGGGGAAACCCCAAAGTTTTCTGTTCTGCCTAGAGGCCTGCCAGGCGAGCCAACATACACGGCATTCATTGTGCCCCAGATTTCTCAGCACAGGAACTGATTACCCGAATTCCAAGGGTATATTAGTGTTCATAAAAGACGACTTTTGAGGAAACATACTCCAGGTTCTCTCTCTGACACATGCCCAACAACTCCAATAAAGAGACTGAAACGCCTCTCCCATCGTCAGCTTTCAGAAGGCTACCAGTGGGTCACAAATGCTTAGCCAGCAGGATTGATCTAATTCAAATCGGTACCTTTATCTTTAGAGTCCTCTGTGCACAAAGAATTGTGCAACATAAATAAAAGCTTCCTTATTTTAAGGACCATGCAAATTATTTGGAGAATCAAAACCGGTACGCTGATTAAAAATATGACTTTGGGTTTGAAATCTAAGGAAAGCACGTTGATAAAAGAAAAAGGTGCCACCCACC
Source organism: Aselliscus stoliczkanus (assembly GCA_033961575.1). Lineage (NCBI taxonomy): Eukaryota > Metazoa > Chordata > Mammalia > Chiroptera > Hipposideridae > Aselliscus > Aselliscus stoliczkanus. The sequence goes on from CM066728.1 coordinate 162,744,098, forward strand.
TTACTCTATCCTTAAATCGAAAAGCAAAATTCCACCTAGGCTCACTCAGAAGGTAAAAGGTCTGATGGGACCTGCTGACGAGATACAGATGTTGGGCTCTCTCCCTGAAAAGTTGCTTCACTTCCTGCCTAAGCAAAACAAATCTGGCAGTGCATGTGGAAAAACAAGTCCAGCAGATGCCTCTCTAAAAGTGTTAGGCTTCTAGCCTCCTTTGGAGTAGCTACGTGCATGCCTCTGAATAAAAAGCACTGTGAGTAACATTTCTCAGCTTCCTTCAGATCTCCAGACTTAGGCGTTTGGGTTGTATTCCTGATGTAAGTAAGGTGTTACTCTCCGGATCTAAGCACCTTTTAAAAAATGTTTCCCAAATTAGGTGGTGCTGACTAATAACAACAATGACAGCATTTGTGAACTGGTCACACCTTAGTGATGAGCTTACACCACTAGCATTTAAGAAGAAAGAAAGGAATCCAGAGTGTAGCAATTACATCTGCCCAATTATTCCTTTTTTCTCTCTCGAGTTGCGCTGTCCAACATGTCGGTATTTAATATATTTAAGTTTAAATTAACTAAAATTAAAGGAAATGAAAATTTCAGTTTTAGTCACATTAGACACATTTCCAGTATTGAGTCAGTAGTCATACGTGGCTAGTGACTACCATATTGGACAATGTAGATACAGAATGTTTTCTATCATTGCAAAAAATCCTAATGTACTACACCACTCCAAATAATGAAATACTCATATAGTAGAAAGACCAATATTCCAGCACAGTAAATAGTTCTGACTGAGATGGCTGTGGGAAAATGATTCAACTGATAGAGCAGCATTGCTGGTGGAGTATAAATCAATACAACTCTTTGGAGACGACATTTATAGTACATATTTTTCACATGTGGGTTTGCACATTTGGACCCCACTCCTAGAATTTGTTTCATGGAAAAACTTCTATCCAACAAGTAATTACTGAACAAAACACCCGTTGGGTCAGAGCCTCCTGATAAAAAGACAGGCTGTCACCTCACGGAGCTCAGTAGACAATCAGTCAGTAGTAAGAAACCATGTTTGGGGAGGGGAGGGGAGTGGAGGGAAGGGCAGGGACTATTTAAGTGCTGAGGTTCTTGGCAGGTTCAGGGTGGTCTGAGGGCTTTCAGGAGAGGTTCCTCGCCCATACTAGGGGGCTGGGGTTTAAAGAAGGCTTTCCAGAGATGGGGTTACTTATATGCACTCTAAAGGTCGGGTAAGCATGAGTTTGTGAGACAAAAAGAGGGGGAAACGCTTTCCAGGTGAAGAGAATAAATAACAAGTGAAGAAACAAGAAATGAAGAGACTATGGGCTTGCTCTTGAGGTGCCACGAAGTGAGGCTGCCCAGGCAAGCATGGACTGTGTTCTACTGTGAACACAGAAGTGGAATTAGACCCGCTGGCAGATCACTGTCAGCTCCTTAGAAGATGGATTTGTCAGATGGGGGATATGGAGGTGGGTGTCAGTAAGAATGACACAACCAGCAAAAGAAAGCATATTTGTGGGAATGCACGTGAGAGATGCCATGGCTATGAAGTTAGGCAGTGTTAAACAAAAGGGAACCGATTCAACAGAAATTAAGGAAGTATAATCAGCAGACAGGATGACTGCCTGATTAGATATGGAGTAAGGAAGAGGGAAGTGAGTCTAAGATGACTCTCCGGTTTCTGGCTTACCTAAGTTGATGGCAGTGCCCTTTACCGAAACAGAGGACAAGTAGTGGGTGCACATCTTGGGAGGGGCTTGAGGAAGGACTGTGAGTTTAACTAAGGACTGACTGAGTTTCGAGGGTTACAGGTCCTCGAGGAGGAGTTGTTCAGGGGTCTACGATTTGCTAGGCATTGATGAGTATTTCAGCAGAGAGGTCTGGGACAGAGGAAGAGATTTTGGGAATCATCAATGGATCATGACAGCTGAAGTCATTGACGGGAATGAGACCACAGGCATACCTCAGAGATGTTGCAGGTTCAGTTCCAGACCACGACATTAAAGAGAATATCGCAATAAAGCGAGTTGTAATCTTTTTGCTGGTGGAGGGTCTTGCTTTCAATTTGTAAAAAATGCAACATCCATGAAGCGCCATAAAGCAAAGCGCAATCAAACAAGGTAAGCCTATATTGAGACACACCGTAGACTAAGGCAGGAGAGAGGATTAAGGATACAGCCCATCCCTGGGAATGCCAATATTTAGGGGGGCAAGCTCAACTCCCCAGAACAGAGAACAAAGCTGAACTGCCAGGAAGGGAAGAAAAACATTCTCTGGAGCAGAGTGCCCAAATAGTCAAGGGAATAATGAATTTCAAGTCAAGGGAATAATGAATTTCAAGGAGGGGAGAAGAGCCAACTATAGGCAACACTGAGGTCAGTTAAGAACAGAAGATGTTAACCAAGAAGAGGACCACTGCTCATCTTGGCCATAGCTGTTTCGACAGAGTGGACCAGAGGTTACATTACAGTGGGTGGCTGGAAGGTGAGGCAGCCCTTCATTGTACGCCTATTTATAATAATCTAAGACAGAAACCATCAAAGCTACTAAATTACAGCAAATCAACTGACTTGGTAAAGCAAACCAGCATTTAAAATTGTAATAAGGAAGTCTATATAGCCACAGGAAGAATAACGGTATCATGAAAACTATCTAAAAGAATTGGAAAGTATGTGGAAACAGGATTCAATAAAAGGATAGGATTGTGTGCATTTTTCCTCTTTAAATTGGAGTTACTGTTTGTGCAATCGACAGTTTTTCTACACTTTTTTCAGCATGTATCACAATGTGTAAAGTTTCTGAAACAACTTGGTCAGAAGATCTCAAATAAATGTGATAAACTAAACACTTTGAAACACTTTTCCTCAAGCATGTTAAGATTTGGGGAGATACACACACATATACATACACATATTTGTGATACACCTATGTATATATTAACAATATGATTACAAAGTGTCAAATGAGAGCAACGGAATCTGATATTGAAAAGTTTACAGGTTCACTGAGCAATTCCGTTGGTACACTGAACAGCAGACTGGAATCAAAGACACTCTCCTTTAACAAACATTTCTTGAATGCCTACCATGTAACCTGAGGTAGGCATAGAGAAGAGAAAGGCAATATAAAATGGGGTGTGTGTGTGGGGGGTACTCACAGTTTGATAAAGACAAAGACATGTAAACAAATAAGGCAGAAGGGCTGCTCAAGTACAGGTATGACTGCAGTGCTGAGATGGCAGCTAAAACTCTGCCCAAGGGAGGGGCACTTTTCAAGAGAAAAGGCCTGGCAGTCCCTCATCTTCCCAGTGGCTGCCTCTTCTCTCCTGGTCTCTCTCAGCCTTCTCTGTCCAAACAACCATATCAATAACCATGCATATTCATTCACTTAACAGGATTCTTTCTCCCACAAGCAGCCACTCCACAGCTCCTACAAAATAACATCCAGTAGAGAGGCATTGAAAGTTCTGTTCTGTCCCTCATGCCTTCCCTTTTAATGAATTAATATTATTCTTGCTCACTTTCGAAGTTTAACTCCACATGCATGCACCTGGGAAAGGCCATGCAAGCACACAGCAAGAAAGTCGCTGTCTACAAGCCAGGAAAAAGGCCCTTACTAAGAATCAAACCTGCCAGCACCTGGATCTTGGACCTCTCAGCCTTCACAATGGTGGAGAAACAAATGTCTGTTGTTTAGGCCACCCAGTCTGTGGTCTTTTGTTACAGCAGCCCGTGGTAAGGCTGCCTCCAGGTCCTACATGAGTTGACCTTGCTGCCTTCTCTAACCTCAACTCATCCTGCAGGCTCCCAAGCTCACTTCCTGGAGCCGCCCTGGCCTTTCTTTGTGGCTGTTGCTCTTGAGACCCTGCCAAGTTCATTCCTGCCCCAGAGTCTTTGTTCAGGCGTCTCTGCCTGGACCACAGAGCCAGCTCCTGCTTAGATTTCTCTTTCCATCTCAAGTAGGCAGCATCACCTGAGGTGGCTACCAGGACGCAATGCTCTGGGGACAGAGCCAAGTTTAAGTTAAAGAAAGGAGGTGGAGTCCAGCTGAGGTTTTCACTAGTCGTGAAACAAGCATAAGAGAAGCCTAGAGAGGGGCTGTAGTAGAAAGGGAGAACAGCTCAAACAAACCAAGGAGCCTATTATCCATCTCCCTCTCTCTTTTTAACTTGAGTATTACGATTGGTAATACATTGGGCATGGCTGTTGTTATTACAATAAAAAGATGTCAGAGTAAGCGCCAAAGTTATGAAAACTTTTGTAGTCAGACTCAATGGGAGAGAAAGTTCTCAATTCTCAGTGGATAGTGCTTTTCATTCCCTGTCCTTTCCCGGCTGACGGCACAAATCCCAAACCCTGCATCCTCCCCACTGGTTGTTTCTGGGCATGATGGGTTTAGCGGGCCACAAAGTTCACAAAAGAATTAGCTGTGCAATTCAGAGTCACCTGTGGGCTGGATGGATGATGAGGCTAAGCAGCCCTGGATAGGTTTTGGGCAGGGTGCTGGCTGCAAGGAGCTGGCTGTAGCTCTGGGCTGACATCGTGGTGCCAGGCTGCCCACGTGCAGGCTCCTAGGGGACTTTTGGGGCTGGTCTAGGGGTGCTCAGGCTGGCAGGCAGAGGCCAAGGTCAGCCTGGTCAACCAGGGTTAAGGCGGAGCCTAATCCAAAGCCAAGCTTAGAGACCCTAGAAGCCCCTTTTGGGGCACAGCCTGGTCTAGGCAGATCCTGCCAGAGGGAGAGCTGTGCAGTGTGGAAAAGTCCTTCCCTCCTGGCACGGGGGCCTTGGGTCCTCAAATGCACTGTACTCTGCATTTTGACAGCTTCTATTATTTTACTACTGTTTACATTGCAGACTATATGTAATCCAACTCTTTCAGAGACAGAGCCACTTCTTCACCCTCCATTAAGAAAAAAAACAAACCAGAAACCAGGATAGACAATGATCGATTCAATGAACACTATGTGCCAGAAGCTTTCACACACTGTTCTAGCTCCGTTAATGTAAATCCTCACAGCACCCTCGCATTTTTGCATTTTTGGTATGACTGCCCCCCTTGAGAGATGAAGTAACTGTGCTTCAGAGAGGAAAAGCAGCTCTCCCAAGGTCAATCCCAGGGCAGACGGTGGGTGAAAAATCCAAACCGTCTGCTGATTTCAAACCTGCTTCCCATCCCTGCCCTCAGGCCCCTCCCTGTGTTCTCTGCCTCAGCTGCAGTGAGACAACTGCAAAGAGTGGGGGGCAGAGATAGGTTTTTGTTGTGATCGTGTCCCTTTTGGCTCTTTTGAACAGGATTCAAGAGGGCTTTTGCTGACGCAGCAACTGAATGAACAATGTTGGGGCATCATGTTTGTGAGACTCTTCCCATGCAATATTAAAAAGGTAAATGCCACACATGCCATTTGACTCCAGCCAATGAGTTAGTGAATTAGAATCCTTGATTCAAATGTGAGTCTGGTGTCTAACTGGATTTCAGAGCTCCCTCTCCCAAAACACGTACATTTACAATAACACACACATACACACTAACAAGTTAACATTTTCACTAAGGAAAAAGGCCCTCATCTCACAGGTAAGGAGGGAATCTAAGGTGAGAGAGGCCCAGGGGACAGTCCGCATGAGGCACACAAGTCCTCCAGGGAAACTAGAGGGGCCTTTGGCAACACCTGAATTGCTTTAAAAAAAAATTATCACCAGGATCCTCCAGCCCTAAGAATTCAGTATCCCTGATGGACACAGATTAAAGTTGTTGAAGAGTCTCCTAGATTTTCAAAGAATGCTCAGACCTGAAAGGGACCTTAGAAAAACACTGCCAATAGATAGTTTTCCAGGGCAGCTATGCAAATTAGCACAGGCCTCTTAAAACAAAGAAAGCTGGGCCTGGATAAGACACGTCCAGGAGGCGTTCAATAAAAATGGAAAATGTGGCTCTGAACATTTCTGGTTCTATAGGAAAGCGTCCTAAATTCCTCTAGTGATAAGAACCATGTGACACATCCAAGACCTGTCCCCTGAGACTCTGATTCAGTAGGTCTGAAAGGGGAACTGATGTTTTTAGCATGCACCCCCAGGTGAGTCTCATCATGAAGGAAGTTTGGTTGGGACAGTGGTAGGATTCTCTCCCACAAGACAGGAAGGTTACCATTCTGAAGGCAGGCAAAACATGTTGAAGGTTTGAAAATAATTCTCTACTTGCAAAGTGTTGTCTTTGGTTTACAAAAGAAAAGGTCTTAATCCTACAATCCTTTTTTTTAATGTTTATTTACATATATATTCTTATACATACATAATTTGATTTCAATCACTATATTTATATAAATGATACTTTACCAAATGATACTTGTTTATTTACCAAACCATACTGTAGATCATAAAGGAGTAGCAAACAGCAATTAAAATGTCACCATCCAGGACAAACTACTGTTAATAATTGGAGAAGTATCTTTCCAGGTACCTCTGTGCACAGGTAAGCGTGGAGGTGTATCGTATACAGCATTATACACCTGGGCTATACCAGACATGCTCTTCTGCCACCTGTTATCCTACATAAGAACATTGCTTGACTATTTTTTCATGACAATATAGAGCTATTTCATCCTTTTGCTAGCTGCATAATATTCCATTTGTATGAATATAGTACTATAATCCGCTAAATAAATTATTTTATTTAAAGTTCTTTTTAAAATTGGTGTTGAGCACATGGGGAAAAAAATCAGATGGATGAAACCCCGAAGATTTACTTCACAGTGAGTGATAATGAGGAAGCAAGTAGTTTATAAAACTCGGGCAGAATTCATAAGATGTGTGAAGTGTAGATGGTAAATTGGTAACCTATAAGATGTGTTACAGATAAAGAGACTAAATGGAGAATTTGTGTTTTAAATATAGATGAAAAGAATGAAACAAATGAGATTGTTACTTATAAATAGAAGGGAATAGAAGGACAAATTAAATCTTAACTAGTAATCAAATTTAGTAAAATATTAATAAATTTATTAAATCTCATTTATAATTATATTTTAGACATATATAATCTTGTAATATAAATTATATGACTTAATTTATATTGTTGATAATAAATATTTCCTATTTAATAAAATATTAATATATAATAAAGCCCAGTTCATGATATGTCCAGATTGACACCTATGTCATCCCCAAATTTATCACCTCTTGGTGACACCTATTATATCCAATACTGGACCACATATGCTCTGAACCAAAATGCAGATAAAACACAGATCACTGGTGAGCTAGAGGTAGTGGCCAAGCCTACTTGTGTTCCATTCCTCCAAAACAGCAAGCACCTGTTGGCTTCAGATACCTGATGATTCTCCTTGTTCCGCCTCCACTCTGGTCTTTGTGACCACAGCCTCCTCAGGGAAAGCTGACACCACAGAGGCAGGACACGTGAACACTGCAAGCACAAGGTTCCAGAGGTGTGGATCTTTTACGCTATTTGTATCCCAACCTAAGTATGTTAACGTGTTCTAATCTCTTTGCCTTTGCTTCTCGTTGCGTGTTTTTGAATTGAATTAACTGAATAAATGGTGTGAGTAGAATGCCTGATTTTGGTCTCTGAGCCTTTGTGTCCCATGATCTCTGGGAGAGCTTGCCTGGCAGTGTTCTTGGAGGCTATGACTACACAAGCTAATGCCCACCCCTCCTAGAGTAATGCAGAGAAGAGAGCAGAGCTGGGAGCCACAACAAATAAAATTAGGCTTACAGGAGGTACACCAAATTCTTTGCTAATCTGGGAGGTGAGCATAAGAATAATAACAGAAGAGTGAACTCTTTCATCCAATTTCAGGAATGTATGGGACTTTCAGCTTTTCCTGCCTCCAACACTGTCTGTTTTTTAACAAATCAATCAAGATTTATTTCCAAGAGATTTAGAGCTCCCTGAGCCTTACATTCTGCACAGTAATCACATAAACGAAATGTTTTTCTATTATTTTTTCCAGAAGCAATCCTAGCTATTATTCCCAATGACACAATTTTTTCCCTGTCTTTTCTCTCCCTGATCTAGTTCTGCCTCTGGTGGAATCATCCTCCAGTGGCTAAAGTATTTCAATTTTTGTTCTAAATCTTGGGAAAGCGAGATTTCTTACCGTATATATTCTTTATTACCATATGTATTCTGCTGAGCTAAAGTCATTATTAGAGACAAATTTACCTCTAACATTCTATGAAGCCTCTTTGAAAGTGGGTTGACAAAGTTATTTTAGGAACCAAATTTAAGAGCTGAAGTGAAAATAATCATATGTATATAATTATGTTGATTTTTTAAATATCAATAATTATATTACAAGTATCAATAACAAATATGAATAATTCTAACCAAATAATTGTTTTCAAACATCAATAAGTTTTTCAAGTATCAATATAATTATGATTAGGTGGGGATATTTTATCCAGAATGTTTTGTCTAACCAAACAGATTACAACCAGATTACCTCAACAAATCAAAAATTTGGCTGAACTGAAAACTTCTGTCACCAATTACTCCACTGATGCAAATTTGATGAAGTGCCAAAATCAGGGCTCCAATGATAACACCCCTCCCAACCAGAAGCTAGCTGCAAATTCTTCACCTCAATGTTATTAGCTTAAATGGGAATCATAAGGTAAGCTGCCTCCAGGCTTCCCTACACAAGCCACAGCAAGGGGGCCCAATACAGCCGCCATAAGGCACTGTGGCTGCTGACTGCAAATTAGACGCAACTCCCAGCCAGGGAAGGGCTGGATACAATGAAAATTTCCTAAGGCAGTGCATGCAGTGCCTAGCCCACAGGACACCTGAAACCAGTTAACCACAACCGGAAGTGGCTGGATGAGGTGGAGGAGAAAGTGCTGGAGAGAAGGGCAGGGGGTGGGTTAGGAAAATAAGCATGGAGAATCCTTTTAAGAAATGTGGCTGTGAAAAGTAAGAATGAGAGGGCTCTGGGTTTACAATCCCCGATCATCTTTTAATTCGTAGGCTCTGGATTCTCTTAAATGTGCAGGAGTATAATTATTACATTTATGTTTCAGAAGCTAGCTTTTGACTGTTACCGATATGTGTGCTATACTTAAAAATGTCCAGACATCTCAGATTTCCAGAGATAGGTCAGGTGGCCAACAATTTGTCTTCTTGATTTCAGGGGTAAACCATGCACTCTAATTTTTGTTTGGAAAACATGTTAGACTATAACTAAAACATTTGAAAGTAAGAATAAACCCATCTTATTTTTTTCTTCCACTTAAAGGGTATACCAATTTCTCACAATGAAAGTTTGCTGGAATTGCTAGAATGATAAAGTCTTTTGTAGGCAAGTGTTTACAGCAATGCTCTTTCATTTTAAATACTTAGAGAAGAAAATATGGAATTATTGTGTGGGTTCTTACAAAACTAGTCTGAAATCCCTATGGGTAGAAACCAAGTAGCTTGAATCCCTGAATGCTAAGAAAATTCCAAATAAACGTACTTATAACACAAGTAGAAGGGCTAACATGTTGTTTACAAACATTTAGGCTGTTTTGAGAAGGAAATTAAGAATAGGACATTTATACTCAGGTAACCTGTGTTACACGTATATTACATTTTAATAGCAAAACAGCACCCATCATCTTGAAACAGATAGCTCATTTCTTTCATGAATTTTTTTTTTTTTTTTTGAGGGCAGTGTTACTGGCCCTCATATGTGGGACCGAACCGGGGCCGCTGGCTTCCCAAGCCAGCGCTTAACCACCGTGCCACTCGGCCGGCCCTCTTTCATGAATTTTAAATACTTCATAATACTCTAATAATTTCTGTCTTAAACAGATTAAGATACAAAACTGAAATATAAGGTATCTTATTTAGAAAATCAACAACCGGAAACTAACAGGCTAACAGCTTGGTATCCTGATCTCCACAGCACTGCTTTTCCCAGAAATCCATGAGGACACATACCAAAAACAAAGAAAGCGCTAGAAGCCAGCCAAGCACTGGGTGAAAGACCACAACTATGAAGTCAGACCTGAGTTTCAACAAGTCCCAGCTCTGCCACATCTTAGGTTTAACCTATGACATTGTCTCTGTTGGGACTGTTTTTGGCCTATAGAAATTGCCATTTTACATGGTTCAGCCTAATGGCTGTGTGGCTTAGCAGCTTATCTAAACTCTCTATGCTTCCATTTCTTCATCTGTAAAATGATGTTCTGGGTACTACTGTGTCCCCTCAAAATGTCTATGTTGAAGCCCTAGCCCAAGGACCTCAGAGTGTGACCTTATTTGGAGAGAGGGCCTTTACAGAGGTAATCAAGTTCAAGGGAGGTCTTTAGGGTGGGCTCTAATCCATTATGACCAGTATCTTTATAAAAAGGGGAAATATAGCTGCAAAGACAGACACACAGGGCTAAGATGGCCATCTCCAAGCCAAGGAGAGAAGCCTGGAGCAGATCCTTCCCTCATAACCCTCAGAAGGAATCCACCCTGCCAACAGCTTGATTTCAGGCTTCTAGCCTCCAGAACCATTAGACAATGCACTTCTATTATTTAAGCCACTTAGTTTGAAGTACTTTTTCACTGCAGCCCTAGGAAACTAATACAAATTGGGATGATACTTGGACCTAAACCTCAAAAGGTGGGTATGAAAATTCAAACTCAGGTAAAACATTGAGCGCAATGCCAACCACACCATAATAGCACCCAAACAAACATAAAGCTTTCAATGTCATTACTCCTACAGTTGGATCCTTCCCTTTATACTGGAATTACATGGGAATTCTCACCACAAACACCATAACTTTTCTTCTAGCCTAGTGCAGCATCTCTGTCTCTGCTCCCCAGGCTTTCTTCTCCCTCTTTTCAAACCTGACCAACAACTTTTCATCCTCAAATTTCTTCTCAAATGTCACCTCCTCCAGAAGGCCTCCTCTCAGTCACTGCCTCAGGCCTTCAGCTCACATGGACTGTAAGGAGTGAGTGTGGCCCTTTTCACACAGCAATGCAATTAATTACTGATTCCAAATTAAAGTCCCATCCACATACCCCAGGACAAACCCTTATATGAGTATATTCCTCTAGATTTCCCTCAGGCTGTATGAGATGTTCATTAAATGTTTGAGGAAGAGTCCTTTCATCACAGGTAGGGAAAAAACTGGCCACAAACCCCATCTATAAATAAGCCCATGCTCTAAAGCAGCTGTTAGAAGTACTTTCCAGGTTAGTGGTTCTCCAAGTGTGGTCCAGAAACCGGAGGTATCAGCCTGGTTGGGGACTTGTCAGAAACGCGAATTCCTGGACCTCACGCCAGATTGATTGAGGCAGAAATTCGGGGGGAGGGGGAGAGTAGGACCCAGGAATCTGTTTAACAAGTTCTCCTGGTGATTCTGATGGGGAGGTAAAGTTTGAGAACTACTGCTCTGGGTCTATCCAATTCAATGAGGAGCTCTGGCTGCTGCTGTGAGCTCCCCAAGTATTCCTATAGACTGAGGAGCCCCTAGGAGAGAGGAGGCTGCAAAAGGGCTCCTTAAACTTTCACTTTCAACTCACTTTTCTAAGCCCATGTTACAGGGTGAGTCTGTGATGACACTAAGGTATCTAAATTACCTAACAATGAGAATCCATGTCTAGGAAGTGAGGCTCTGCATAGACTCTAAGCATCTTTTCTTCATGCAAAGACATGAAGATGGTTTTGCGATATCAGAAAAGTGATCATCAAAGCCCCCTTAAAGTATCAAGAAAGAGGGGAGGGCCGAGTGGCTCAAGTGGTTAAGAGTGCAAGCTCTGAGCAACAGGGTCACCGGTTCGATTCCCACATGGGTCAGTAAGCTGCAACCAAGCTGAGCTGCACTGAGTTCCCAACAGGTGGCAGGACGGCTGGTGAGAGCATGTGCTCCCAACAACGAGGTTTCCAGTTCAAAACCGGCATGAGATGGTGGGCTATGCCCACCTGCAAATAAGATTGAACATGGCACCTTGAGCTGAGAGGGCCTAGCGCTGCCAATGGGTGGCCGCCGGCTGGCTGGATAGTGACTGCACTTGGAGCTGAGCTAGCTGCACCCTCCACAACTAGGATTGAAGGACAAGAGCTTGGCTGTTCCCCTTCCCCAATTCCCCAATTAAAAAAAAAAAAAAAGTATCAAGAAAGAAGCATCAGGCAGACAGTGCTCTCTCCAGAGTCCAAGACTGTAAAGAGCAGAAAAGGTAGAGGCTGATGATGATCAAAACCTCAGGCCGAGGGCAGACTTTAAAGGCACACTCCTCTATGAGACATTGCTAATGTTTGTTGAACAAGATTGTTGAATAATTTTGTTCAACAAATGTGGACAGCACCTGTGCCCAGGGCTTGCTGTATGTTAACCCATTTAGCTTCATATTAACACTCCTTTTTACTAACCAAGAATCTAGGGCTCAGAGACATGAAGACATGTGCCTAAGATCACACAGTTAGAAGGAAGGAGCAGTGGGATTTGAACCACTGTGTGCTAGTCACACTCCACCGAACTCCAGCTCTGACAGGTAGCTGGACTCCACCCCAGCAGGAGGGGCTGTGAGCCTCAGCAGACAGGAATTATGAAACAAGCGAATGAAAAAAAAATTCCAATCCCATTCCAGCCAGCCATGGACTGGGCTATAATCAGGGGTTAAAGTGTAACTAAGAACAAATACATCCTGGCATCTGTCAAAATAAAATGTAATGCCTTGTAAATCTCATTTAATTCGCACTTAAAACTGAATCAGTAAATAGATAATACTCATGCTTAATCTTTAGCTAAAAGCTTGTACATAATTAATCTTTAGAAGTCAGTGTGTGACTGGTGTCTTTTATATAATTCTGCGACCTCAAAGATAATGGAAAAAGAGCCACCTACCATAATGACCTATAACCACAGACACCAAAAATACCTTGCTAGGCCTTTATTCTGAACCATGGGGTTAGACTTCCATGCTTTAGCCAGGATGAATCTCAATTAGCATTCACACCAAAGTTATACATAGCAATTTTGACCATAAACACAGGTAAGATGTGTCTGTTCTTTGGTAAATAGGATGTTACAATTAAATTTTCTTTGATAGTAAACAATTTCTCTGTCAGCTACAGTGAAAATGATGGTCTTGATGACCTCAAGGATGTGAATTAACTTATATCACACTTTTGGTGGAGAAGAACTAGTAACGAGTTTTGATGCGAGACCAAAAAAAAAAAAAAAAAACCAAGTACCTGATAAAGCAGGCTGTCCGCTGGCTCAAGTCTGTGTTTTGTGGAATACTTGTGCCAGGAGGTATAGCCGGGGTGCCAGTCCCACTCACAGGGGGATGATAATAATGTGGTACTCCGCACCCTGAAAGAGAAAGACAGTGTCATTAAAAATCCAACAGTCACGGGCCAGCTGAATGGCTCAGTTTGGTTAAGAGCTTGCTCAAGAATGCGAGCTCTGGGCCAACAGAGTGGCGCGTTGGTTAGGAGCTGGCTTGGGACACCAGCTCTGAGCGGCGGGGCCCCGGCTTGGATCCCACATATGAGGGCCAGTGACACTGCCCTCTACAGCTAAGGTGGTGAACAACAGCTCCACCTGGAGCTGGGCTGCTGCCAGTCCCCGGGGATGACATAGCTGCAGTCCCTGCTGCAGTGGGCTGCCATAAGCTACACAGTGAGTGGCCAGCAGCCAGTGTGAGCGGCTGGCAGCTGCTGTGAGCTGCCAAGAGCCGCCGTGAACGGCCGTCCAGAGGCCAGTGACTGATCTGCCTCACTCGGGAAGAGCGCAATGATAATACCAACATGGGCCAGTGAAGCAATGTCCTCTACAACTAGACTGAAGAACAGAAGGACAGCAACTTTTCTGTTCCCCATCCCCAATTCCCCAGCACTGTTTCCCTCCCCCAATTCCCCAATAAAAAAAATCTTTAAAAAAAAAAAAAAAGAGTGCAAGCTCTGAGCAACGGGTTGCTGGTTTGATTCCCAGCCCAGCATAGTGAGATCATGGGAAATGCACTGAAATTCACCTACTGTACAATTCACCCATGTATCATATGGCTTTCAGTATAGTCACAATCCACTTTAGAACATTTTCATTATTTCAAAAAAGAAACCCTGCACCCCTTAGATATCACCTGCTATCCACCAATTCCCTCCCTACATCACATTCTGGTCCTGGGCAATCACAAATCTAATTTTTGTCCCTATAGGTTAACCTGTTCTGGAGATTTCATATAAATGAACTCATACAATATATGGCCTTTCTGTGACTGGCTTCTTTCACTTATCATATTTTCAAGTCTAATGCATGTTGTAGCATGTATCAGAACTTCATTCCTTTTTATGGCCAAATAATATTCCATTGTATAAATATATCATACCACATTTATGTCTTTATCAGCTGATGGACAGTTGGGTTGTTTCCACTGTTTGGCTATTATAAACACACATGCACAAGTGATTATATGGACATAGTTTTCATTTTTCTCAGATCTATGTCTAGGAATGAAATTGTTGCCCCTAATATTTTCAGTCTTCAAAAATTGGAGAAAATGAGTAACCATGTAAAGTTTGGCATCATCGATTCACCTGAGGGTCATCCTGAGCAACAAGATCTTATAAGAAATTCAATTTTCAGATTAAAAAAAAAAAAACTCAGCAAGTGGGAAAATATTTATAGAAAACTTTTTTTAATGGTGGTAAAATACACTTACCATAAAACTTACCATTTTAAAGTATACAATAAACATTTTAAACTAAAAAGGAGGGCCAGCCAAGTGGCGCAGTGGTTAAGCGCTGGCTTGGGACGCCAGCGGCCCTGGTTCTGCTCCCACATATGAGGGCCAGTGACACTGCCCTCAAAAAAAAAAAAAAACTTAGCACAAAAAAAAGGCACTATAAACTAAAAGGGAATTCATTTTTCACAGCAATTATAATACTGGCTCACCTTTATTTTTGCATGTGTGGATTGCCCACAAGCAAAAAAGATTGCAAATACTTCTCCTTTTTACCCCTGATCCTAAGGAAATCCATGGAAGATCTTTTCTGACATTTTTATTAATTCTGCGTTTGCCTTTCAAACAGCACAAGCAGGCAAGCTCACTTCAGGGCCGGGCCTGAGCCCCAGCGGCTGAGAACAGGGCAGTCACAGAGAACTCTTCTAAGTGGGAGGAAGAATGTGGCTTCTCACCAGTTCTGGACATACTCTTCTGTTTGCTAGACAAAGTGATATTGTGGCATGTGTGCAAAACACTCCTTACACAATAAAAGAAAAATAGAAGATGGTGTCGATTTTATTTGTACAGGCAAGGGACACATTTCGCTTCTCCAAGGATCAGCTGGAAATATAGGCACTGGCTAATGCAAGGCCATCTGGACACCCTACAAAGCAAGCAACAGGATTAGAGCCCAGCCCATACATGGTTTCTATTATTACTTCCAAAGATAAGCAATTGGCCAGCAAATCAAGATGGGCTTGGTTATGCTTTGGGCCTTAATATGAAATTTTTCTACAGGTATCAGCTCTAAAGAGAGCTTGTTTCTTTTATTAAACTGGCTTGCCTGTTCATTAAATCAGTTTTCTGTATTTCAATGACACCCTGATTTTAATGTTCTTTTTATAATATTCCTGATGTTTTGGACATCTATGGGAACTACCAATAACAACCAGCCATTTCTAGTATACGCCATTATCAACTAAGGCCACCTTTCAGTTACGAAAAAACTTGGCAGAAAGAACTCAATTATATTCTTGGTTCTCAATAGTAGCGACAGATATATGTAAAATCATTGTCAGGTAACATGAATGAGTGCTGGAAAACTTGACAAAATTTTACAAGGAAAATCCATAGGCAGTTCAGTATTTGTATGTTTGGGTGTTAATTCCTTTTTAATATATTTTTCTTCATTTGTGGCTATGCTGAAACAGAGTAAAGAAGCATGTGCAAATATTTACTGAACACCTACTATGTGCCGGGTAGTGGGGTAAATATGCACAAGTATAAATCCTCTCATTTATGCTTCTATGAACTTGCAACATTCAACGAATAGATTGGTAGCTGGTGATTTGGGCCTCTGACTCTACAGGCCCATGTGACGGTACAGTTTGCAGAGTAGAAGGCCGAGCACAGTCCTACTCGCAGACAGCAAGAAAAAGTACTACAAGGTCAGGAGGGAGTTGGTGGTGAACGAATTCCAGGTTTTGAAAATGGAATCATGACCTGACTTTCAATTATGTTTTAAAATGAGAAAGCAGCTGCTTTTGAATACTATGCATATTACAAATACAGCAGGTCCTCAAACAATGTCATCCCTTTCAACATCAATTCATTACAATGTTGATAAGAAAGAAAAAAAAAATCAATTCCCAGTCGGGGCCACTCTCTTTGTGGAGTCCGCACGTCCTCACCATGTCTGCTTAGGTTTTTTCAGGGGACTTTGTTTCCTCCCATTTCCTCCCACATCCCACAGATGTGAACTGGCGTGTCTACATTGTCCCAGTCTGTATGAGTGTGGGTATGGGTGTGATGGCCCTGTGGTGGAAGGGCGCCCTGTCCAGGATGTGTCCCATCTTGCGCCCTGAGGGACCAGGAGAGTCTCTGCCACCCACGACCCTTAACTTTCTAGAAGCAGCAGGTTGGTTAAGAATAACCTTATGTAAATCTTTCTTAAAAGTATGTACAGCTCACATTTATTTCTATGTTTAATATTACAGGTGTATTTAGGTCTTTATTTAGAAGTTGGGGGCCGGCCGAGTGGCTCCGTTGGTAAAGAGCTCGCTCAAGAGTGCGAGCTGAGCTCTGAGCAACAGCAGTTCGATACCCAGCCCGAGCTGAGCTGCCGCTGAGCTGCCAACAGGTGGTAGGATGGCTCAGCTAAAAACAAACAAACAAACAAACAAAAAAAGAAGCTGAGTGATGTTTTTGTGACCAGAAATATGCCATAGGAACTTAACTCTTGTTTCTATCAATTAGCCTATAGAAAAATTGGTTTTGTCATACGTCGTTTCACTTAAAGCTGCAGTTTCCAAAAACCTATCAAAGACGTGAAGTGAGGACTTACTGTATATTGTACTGATTAGAATACTTCTTGAAAAGAATGAAAGGCTCAGTTGGTTAAGAGCATGAATTCTGGGCAACAGGGTCATCAGTTCGATTCCCCTATGGGCCAGTGAGCTGCAACCAAGCTGAGCTGCCAACAGGTGGCAGGATGGCTCAGCTGGTGAGAGTACCAGCTCCTAACAACAAGGTTGCCGGTTTGTCTCCCACATGGGATGGTGGCTATGCCCACCCACAACTAAGATTGAACACAGAACCTTGAGCTGAGTGACTGCAAGCTACCGCTGGGTGGCCAGATGACGACTGGTCTTGGAGCTCAGTGAGCTGCACTCTCCACAACTAAGATTGAAGGACAACAACTTGGCTGTTCCCCTTCCCCACTAAAATAGTTATCAAAAAAGAAAAAAAGAAAAAAAAAACAAAAAAGAATGAAAGGGCCAGAATTTTTTAGAAGAAATACCAGCTTCCCTATTTAGTCCACCAGCCTAGTAGAAATCTCTGGGCAAAATGCTCATGGGCAGAGTTCCCACCGCAGAAGCACAGCCAACCTCCTAACTTTTTAACACTGAGATCTGTCCACTGGGGTCTCTAGCAACTGCACAGAGGAGAGATATTGGGACTCAAAGTCCTTACGAAGATCAGAAAGTTCAATATCAAGAGAAAGCAAGCAGGCTATGATGAAAAAGCTCTTCTCTAGATGCTCTCTCCTCAGCATGTGGTTCATGAACTAAACCATTAACATCATCTGGACCATCCATTGAGTATCGGCTGGTCTGACCATATCACCTGGAAGCTTATTAAAAAGCAGACTCTCCGGCCGGCCAAGTGGCACATTGGTTAAGAGCTGGTTTGGGGATGCCAGCAGCCCCGGTTCGGATCCCACATATGGGGGCCAGTGACACTGCCCTCTACAGCTATCAACAGCTCCATCTGGAGCTGGGCTGCGAGCCCCAGCAACAGTGTAGGCTGCAGCCCTTGCTGGAGTGGGCTGCCATAGGTTACAGTGAGTGGCCGGCAGCCAGCGTGAGCTGCAATAGCCGTGGTGAGTGACCATCCAGAGGCCGGCAACCGATCTGCCTCATCCGGGAAGAACGCAATGATGATACCAACATGGGCCAGTGAAGCAACGTCCTCTGCAACTAGACTGAAGAACAAAAAAAGACAGCAACTTGTCTATTCCCCTTCCCCGATTCCCCAATATATATTAAAAAAAAAAAAAAGCAGACTCTCAGCCCCGCCAAACCTACAAAATTAAAATCTGCATTTTTTTTTAACAGAATGATTCATATGCCCATTAAACTTTGGGAAATAGGACATCAAGGTGCCTCTGAAAGATGTAGAATTAACAAAATTCATCAGTAGAAGATAACCCCTCCGAGCATACCCAGGAAGGAGAGCTTACTACAAGCTTTGTGAAGGATATTAGTATGTCCATATGAAGGCTGTGTCAGGTGACAAGGGAGTAGTAAAAAAAATAAATAAATAAAAAAATGGAGATCAGCAAACCCACATGTATTCAAAGTATTCCAGTTACAAAGATCTCCTTGTCCTGTGACGCAGTGCTACTTCATCAGGCTTAAGGGAATGTTCTCTTAAAAAACGACAACAACAAAAAAACCACAATATTCACCTTCCCTTACCAAGGATCATACTGGAATGAATAACTTAGCTTCTGTTTGGCTTGACTTTGGGAAATGGAGCAAAGCAGAGATGGTTCCACTTAGGGTACTCACTCATTCCAACTGCTGTACAAGGTTATCTCCAAAAAGAAATGAATAATTAGGCAATCAATTCACACATCTGAACCATGTGAGTTTGCTTAGGGTGAATCCCTTAATGAATGACCCTGAGCCCGAAACTAAGAACATCCAGTTGTTGTTTGAAGGCCAAGCCCTCAATCATGACTCAAATGAGGCTGAGTTGCACACTTGTAAAATTTGAAGACTTAATGAGAATTAAGGAATGGTAAATATATAGACCGCATGTTGCAGCTCCCCAGTTCTCCAACTGTATGTCCAGAACAAACATCCCTCATCCATCATGATATTCCTTGCCTGCTAAGCCCAAACTTGGCCTTGGGGGTCCTCCCTAACTTAACACTGGCTTTGGTGTGCCATATGCAACCTGTTTACCACCCAACAAAAGGTTCTTCCAGGGCCAGCTGAGTGGCGTGTTGGTTAGGAGATGGCTTGGGACGCCAGCTCTGAGCAGCAGGACCCTGGTTCGGATCCCACATATGAGGGTCAGTGGCGCTGCGCCCTCTACAGCTAAGATGGTGAACAACAGCTCGACCTGGAGCTGGGCTGCCCTGAGTCACTGGAGACGATGTAGACTGAGTGAAGCTGGCTGGCAGTGGGAGTGAGCTTTCGTGAGCCACCGTGAGTAGCCATCCAATGGCTGGCGAGCGACTGCCTCACCCATGAAGAGCGCAATGATGATACCAACATGGGCCAGTGAAGCAACGTCCTCCACAACTAGACTGAAGAACCAAAGGACAGCAACTTGTCTGTTCCTCTTCCCTGATTCCCCAACGCTGTTCCCCTCCCCCAATTCCCCAATAAAATCTTTAAAAAAAAAAAAAGAAGGTTCTTCCAGTTCTAAACTTCCATCATTCTAGGGCGTATGTCCAGGTTACAGTATGTCCAATCTCTAGGGGCTCCTTGAAGAATCACTCACCAATGTAATTTGGTCATTACAGCAGGTTTCCCAGAAACCCCAAGAAGAACATTAACTCACATGGACTGTCCTAGAGTCACCATATGCCCTTGCCCCCTCCACACATATAAACATTTCCTTTTATTTTTCAAGAGAATAGTAAAATAATAACAATAGTAATATTAATGCTATCTTAGGATTCCATTCTAAAGTATCTCTAAAGTTTCCAAAAGAAATACCTCATTTATTTCTAATGAAAACTACCTTTTACAGAGGGGAAGAAAATCTACCTAAATCATATCTCAATAGTGGCCCTACCGACATTTTGGGCTGGACAATTCTTTGCTGTGGAGGACTGCCCTTCCATTGTCACATGCTGGGCAGCATCTCTGGCCTCTGCCCACTACATACCAGTAGCAACTCCTCTCACTGCCCCTTCTAACAAAAATGTGTCCCGACTTTGCCAACTGTCCCCTGGGGGCAAGTCCCTCCAGACCTAAATAATTAGAGTAATTCTCTTAGGGAGATGGGACTATGGGTGATTTCCACCCCCCCCGACTTTTTTGTATTTTCTAAATCTTCCATAATGAATATAAATTGTTTATATGATTTTAAAAATAAAATCATATAAGTAGAAACTGACTTTCTATTTTTTAAAGAGAAATATTAGCTACGTAAGATGCCTTAAGTTGATCCTTGGGTGAGTGCCAATGTGTGGCTCATGCAGTTTAAAAATTAAATTCGTTCCTAAAAATACCGTCTGCCACACAAAAGCACCTTAAACTTCTCCTCAATGTGTAAAAGACACAAGAGGGAGACTTCAGAGAAAAAAGTCAGGATGGAAGCCTCTCGCATTCAGAAAACAACGTTTAAACCCTTCTTCAACTGGGGAAGGGAGTGGGGCTTTAGAAAAAGACGCAAAATAAAGACTGCTGTTTCAAGAAAAGTATTTTCCTGAAAAAGTCTGCATATATACTTTAATCACAAAAATACTTGCATTGTAGAAAAAAAAAATGAAGCACATTTACTTCATCTTTAAGCATTGCTACATTGCTAGACTATGTAAAAAAAATTCAAAATTAAAATATCTGGATATAAAAATTGGTTTAGAAGTTATCCTTTTAGTCTGTTAGGCCAGGAATTTTCTTAAGAGTATTATTACCAATTATTTCATTCCTGAATTTATACATCAGTATGAAAAGGCCATATCCGCCAAATTCTCAATGAAAAATTCCACATTTATTACCCTTACAACAGAGATGACGACCCTTTATTCCTTTCCAGGCTGCCAAACACCCGCCAAGCATCCTCTGCTTACCCGGGGTGCTGCCAAAGATTCACGTGCCTTCTGCTCTCAGGGAGAAGTTCTCTTTTGTTAAGAGGGGTGATACCAACAGCTGCTTCCAGAATAGCCATGTATTTCTTGTACCTCATCTTGTCTCTCCCTCAGTACAAGGTCATGCAAATTTCGGTCACTATTCAGATGAAGCAACTGAAGTAATCTGCAACACTGGAAGCTGGGAGCTGCTGTGCTTTTAGAGGCTCTGTGTATCCCTCGCCAGAGCTATTAAACTCTAGGTGGGGTGTAAGAGTGGGGCGGGGGGTGAGGCTGAGGCCAAACCACAAATAAATAAAGTAAAAGCTCCTTCTGATTTCCCTGCAATGCCAGGATTATATAAGGCTAAAGAATTTTGAATAAAGCACTAATATAAATGATTTGCAGGACAACCGTGGTTCTAAACACAGAGATCTAAGATACACAGTCCCCAATTAATCCGCATGTAAATCTTTGAGGCTGATAATCCTTCAAGTACTAATGGTGCAGGAGGTGATTTATCTCAAGGTCTGGTAACAATTGGTCCAAAAAACCTGCATGCCTCTGGATGTACTAAAATCAGAAGCAGATTTCCTCCTCCTACAAAAACCTCTCTAGAAAAGGCTGCACTTTGACAAATGAAGGAGATCCAGTTGTCATTTTATAGCATTTCTAAATGCTATAACCTCTTGCTTGAGTCCATAGCAAAAATTAATTAACTGAGAAGCAATTCCGTTTGGATTTTTGGTGGGTTTTTTTGAATATTGTTTTAAACATTTCCAGAACCCAACATGGGTAAGCTCTGCTAACAAGAAAATACATTGTTTGAAGATGTTCAGAATCTACCCCCTCCTCCTGTTTTGTAAGTGTCTCTCCTCAGCTTTCAGGACCTTTCCTGTCAACTTTTCTGGGGTGTGTGTGTGTTGTGGCGGGGGGGGGCGTGTAAGGTGGATCATCCATCACAGTTGTCCACCTAGTGGATCATGATACGTAAGACCCAGACTGGGTTGACCAGTATTTCCTGGGATGAAAATGTGACATTGAGCGCAACTCTCATTGGAGTGGCTAACCAGGGCTGATAGGAAGTTAGGGCTGTTGGCAGCCATGTTCCCCACCACACGGAAAGAGGGCTCATCACTTAGTAGTTGAGAAAAACAGTACTAACAAAACTATGTTGACATCATTTGAGCTTTGGATCCAGCTATGCCTACAGGCTGCTGTCATCCCAGGTACACTTTTTTTTTTTTTTTTTTTTTTTAGCTGAGCCATCCTGCTACCTGTTAGCAGCTCAGCTCAGGCTGGGCATCGAACTGCTGTTGCTCAGAGCTCAGCTCACACTCTTGAGCGAGCTCTTAACCAACAGAGCCACTTGGCTGGTCCCAGGTACACTTTTATTAGAGCTAATAAACTGACTTGTGACATTTAGTTTTTGTTGAATTTCTTCACTCTGAAGGAGTTCTGACTTTCATACCTCCTTGACCAACTTCTTCAAGTTATTTTTTTTCCCCCTATTTAATATGCTGTAAGAGCTGTGCTGCTCCTTGTCTAAACAAACTCATGTATAGAGGAACTAAAATAGAAGAGAAAGTCACTACATAATAATTCTGATTAACCCACATATCCACAGCCAGACCCTTCCCCAACACCCCAAATCTTGAACCTTCTTCTACAGGTTTTCTTCAATTGCAAGTTTTCCCTTTTCCTTCTTTCCCCTGAATGACCTAAACCAGTGGTCTTCAACATGGGGTACACACACCACAAGCTTTAGGGTGTGGGAAGAAACTATTAAACTATCTATATCCTTTTTTTCTCTCATCCATTAAAAATTTAGTTTGCGTATTTATGTTTTTCAATACTGATATTTACTTTGAGAACTAATATATTTTAAATTATATTAAGGTATATCATTTATAAATTAATGTGCTCATATGTATTATAGGGTATGCTTAAAAATAGAAGTGTATGAGCAAAAAAGTTTGAAAGTCAGTAACTTAAATAGCCCTTCCACTGCTCCCTAATCCTCCATTTCCCTATTTATAAGATGAGAGGCCTGAACAGATGAATGCTAAATCATTGTCCAACAACAACAAAAGACTAAGCGCTCCCACTTCACTTGGCCTGATTATACAAATAATCCGACCACAACAGAGCGGTGAAAACAAGGGATAAACCATTTGGACTTGGACTATTTCATTTCCATAGTATTTCGTGAACATTACTCCCAGGGGTTGCTCTGCAAACAATTAGTACCAGTTAGTCATAGGAATTCTTTTACAGGCTGAACTTGGTTGGCTACAGCTGCCACTGCTGAAAAAAGCTCCAATACAGCCCTCATTTAACCATACAGGAAGATGTAATTAGACTTACACAACAGTCTTTGTTCTAACAAATTGTATTTCTAATGACGCGTGATAAAAATTACTATACAACCCTCTCAAATAAGAAATGAAGCCCAAGCTTAAATTAAAAAAAAAAAAGAAAATCCAGTTAAACTTGCTACCTGTTGGAAGCTGTTTTACTACAATGAAAGTGACACAATACTCTATAAATGGCATGTTTTAATGTTCTATTTTCTATAGGAATTTTTGATGCATTTAATACACACTCTTACAAAGTGATTCTTATCTAGGATGATCTCATACAAAATTAAAATTGGGTCTTTCATTAGGAAAAGAAGTCTGCCTTAGAAAATAATTAGAAAGAATTTGCTTTTTTTCCATAAATGAGGTTGTTCAGTTTCCTAATTTATTTATTTATTCATTTTTTTTCAAATGGTCATCTTCGTGTGAACTCCCTCATAATAGTACATGAGGACAATAACAGAAAAATCTAGTCAAAATACCCCATCTAGATATGTAATTATATGGCATTTTCTTTATAATTCTAGAAATTCTTTAGAAATATGCATTTATTTGGCTAATTCCCTTAGTATTCTAGAAAGTCTTTACAACTGAAACTATCTGATTAAAAAATCACTTATCTATTTAAAAAATATTTAATATACATGATCCAAAACTATCTTTTAAGTCAGGATGCTTTAAGACCTGTTTGTGTGATTAAAATTGAACATAAAAATTCACAGAACAGACTGACATTTCCTTTGAACTGATTATTTCTACAGAGGAAAACAGTGGGCATCCTTTTTCACTGGGTAGTTTAACTGTTCCTGTGCTTCAGAAGTATAAAAATGGAAATGAACTAATGCCACAAACAGGCTGTTTTACTGGGTGTGGTCTGCTTTTCAAGGAGCTGGAAAAAGCTTTACTGAAAGTAGAAGAGTCAGGGAAACAGCTACCTTTCATTTTTTTTAAGCTCTACAACAAGTGAATCAGATGACTTTATGCAAGTCATTTCATTCCTCCCCTAATATCTTCATATGTAAAATATATGTTTCCATATGCGCTACTCAGGTGAACCACCAGAAGTCTAGAAAAACAGACTACATGATGTGAAAGAGTTATGAAAGAGTTGCAGAGCCTTCGTTGTGGCTCCTGGATTCAGCCCCTCAGCCCAAACTAGCTCTCTCTTCAGTCATCCTCAGAATTCACTCACTACTGGCTTTATACTATTACCTTCAACTGGATGTCACCAACTTTGTCATTCCAATCCTGTCCTCCCACCCAGACCAACAGGTTCTGAAATAACCCACTGCTCAGCGCCCAGGAGCAACCACCTCTCGCCTTCTCCCGTTTCTTACACCCCCTTCCTGGTTCTTGGCATAAACCTTGAAGCCCTCCTCAGCTGTTTCTGTGGTACCGTCATACCAACCACGACACAGGGGACGAGAGCTGCGGGTAAGTGGGAAGGCTTGATTTGGATCGCACCTTGAGTTGCTGTTTAACACCTTGTGACCTTAAACAAGGTACTTGACCCGTCGAACTTATTTCACCATCTGTACAACTGGTATAATACCATAACACAGGGGTGGCTTTATTAATAAATGAGGGGGTGGGGCTGGCCGAGTGGCGCGGTGGTTAAGCGCTGGTTTGGGAAGCCAGCGGCCCCGGTTCGGTCCCACATATGAGGGCCAGTGACACTGCCCTCAAAAAAAATAAATAAATAAAATAAATAAGGGGGTGGCCAGTTAGCTCAGGTGGTTAGAATGCAGGCTCATAACACCAAGGTTGCTGGTTTGATTCCCACATGGGCCAAGGAGCTGTGCCCTCCACAACTAGATTGAAAACAACTATTTGACTTGGAGCTGATGGGTCCTGGAAAAACACACTGTTCCTCAGTAAAATTTCTAAAATAATAATAATAATAATAATAATAATAAATGAGATGATGTACATGCATTCCATGGATATCATCTCCTCTCTCCCTCCCTACTTTCCACCTCTCCCATCTGTCCTTTTTCCATTCCCAGCACCTCTTCAAAAAACCCTTCCTCAATCCTCATTTCTCCGCAGGCAAGAACAAGGTGCATTTACAAACCTCTGACCCTCTCCTGCAGCTACAACGTCCTTCAACACGCTGTGAAAGAACCAGAGAAGCCCAAGGCTGAGTGGTTTTGTGGGAAAAACAGAGACTGAAAAACAACAGGCTGCCTGAAAGATATAGGAACAAGGGGACTGGAGTGAGGGTTGGAAACCCTTAAAAAGAGGGGAACATAGGGTCTTGGGGCCCAGCTCACGTGGTACCCACCCACTGGGGAGGTTCTCCCTTACAATTTCCCCAGATTTTTAGCCTCTGCTACTGAATAATTAAAAGTCAAAATTAAAATCACATAACTGACTGACCCTCCCAAATAACTTGCATAAGAATTCATAGATTCTTTAAGTACCCTTATTCCTAAGAAATAAAACCTTTCAACTCTTTATGTGAGGGAAATCCACTCCCTATTTCTATTGGTAGAAACTGTGTTCATGTTACGTTTCTACGCTGAACCTAGAGCTGTAGGGTTCTGGCAGGTCTCTTGCCTGAGAGCAGGTGAGTGATGAGGCATTTCAGAGAACTTAGACAGTTGACAGAAGCTGGTTTAAGTCGAGAAGGGGTTGGTCATTCGTGGGGTTAGAGAGGTATCAGTCCCCTCTGCTCTGCAATTTTAGAAAAGGGACAGGGTCTCGGGAACTTGGTAGGCACTACCAGGTGCGAAGTGCTGAGGCACAGCCCTCTGAGGTCAACAGCTGGAGACAGCAGTTCACATAATCCCATGTTCCACCTGCTGACACTCCGCACCCCACTCCCCAGCATGAACTGAGGCACCATAATACCTGGGATTGAAACTCCACCACTAGTCCAGGGTCACCCTGGACAAGTCATTTAATCTCTTTGCTTTGGTTTCTTTGTTTGTAAAGTGGGGTTAATAACAGCATTGACAGGCCGGCCGAGTGGCACGGTGGTTAAGCGCTGGCTTGGGAAGCCAGTGGCCCCGGTTCAGTCCCACATATGAGGGCCAGTAACACTGTCCTCAAAAAAAAAAAAAATATAGCACTGACCTCATAGGGTTGTTTTAAAAACTAAATCAGTTACTATATGTAAAGTAATTAGCACGTGTAATGGCCAGCATATAATATAACTTAAGTGGGTGTTATTTTCTTTTCCTTGCTAACTAGCTGTGGCTTCATTCCTTCCAGGAAGCTCTCTTTGGTTGAACCCCCTTGATAGTATTATATATTTTGTTACCTGTTACCATCATTTAGTTATTCTCATATATTATAAACTCTAGCAAAAACAGTAAATTTTAATTTGATGAGTCAGCCCACTATTCCCTAAACAATATGTTTTTTGTGAGTTCAACCATTAGACATTGGAAATAGCAAAACACTTCCCTCTGCCAATGATTCAACGTACCTCAGTTAAAAGAGAAAGGTAAAGGAAGTTTCTTGCTAGTCTCTGTAAATTTTAGTTGACTTCAAAAAAATCATGGTTTTACGAGTCTATCTCCCTCAGCATTCTGTGGCCTAAATGGTAGGTACAATGTCATAGTCATCTTTGTATATGTCTCTAGTGTCTCTTGTTCAGGAACTAACATAAAACAGATTCTCAATAACACTAGCGTTTACTTTCTAATTAAGCAACAGCAAGGTGTAATGGTTAAGACCCTACATTCTAGAAGCAGATTACCTAGTTTGAATCCCAGCTTCAAACTTACTTAGCTGTGTGACCTGGGCAAGTCTTTGAATCTCTCCAGGGCCTTTGCTTCCTCATCTAAATAACAGGGGACAACGATAATAGCACTTTCTAGTTAAGGTTGTGTGAGAATCAAATTCAATTAATATATGCAAAACACCTTGGGTCTAGATCATCCAAAGAGCTAAGTCCTAGTCATGATTATTATTTACAAAGCAAATATTGATTGGCCCAGGTTATTATGGACTGAATGTGTTCCTCCCCAGATTTACATCAAAGTCCTAACCCCTGGTGTGATGGTATTTGGGTGGGACCTTTGGGAGGTAATTAGGCTTAGATGGGGTCAGGAGAGCAGGACACTCACTCAACCTTATAAGAAGAGGAAGAGAGAAATCTCGCTCTCTCTCCACGTGCATGTAGCTAAGAAAAGCCATATGAGAAGGTGGAAGCCAGGAAGAGGACCCTCGCCAAGAACCTGACCACACCGGGCCAGCCCCTTGATCTTGGAC
Organism: Aselliscus stoliczkanus; assembly: GCA_033961575.1. Classification (NCBI taxonomy): domain Eukaryota; kingdom Metazoa; phylum Chordata; class Mammalia; order Chiroptera; family Hipposideridae; genus Aselliscus; species Aselliscus stoliczkanus. The sequence goes on from CM066728.1 coordinate 162,771,661, forward strand.
TTCCAGTGTCCAGAACTGTCAGAGATAAATGTCTGTTGTTTAAGCCACACAGTCTGTGATATCTTGTTAAGGAGCCTGAGCAGACTAAGGTCCTAGATCCAGCTCAGACAAGTCTTTCAGCTCACAGGGTACCACTTCCTCAATCGATCCTGGGTTTCTCACCCCAGCTTTCCGTGCTTTCCACCAAGCATCCATTTGGATCTCCTTGTGGTACTGCCTTTTGGCAGCTGAGGTGCTGGTAACCTTTATCTGCCTATTTAGCCCCAACTGGAGGACTCCTGGTGTGGCTCCTGTCTGACCGGTCCCTCCAGCCTCCAGAAGACAACCACACACTGCCCAGGGCATCGATTATGTGGCACTCCCATTTCTCCCTGTTCCAGTGCCCCTGGCACCTGCTGCTGGTCCCAACTTTGTCTTCCTTGAGTCATTTCCCAGTCTCTAATGACATATTTGTGTTCACCTGTTTACCACCTGTCTCCTCTAGACTGCAAGCTCTGTTCTAAAGGCAGAAACCTATTTTGCTGATATCCATTTCCTGTTGAGTCTTCTAGTTCACCCTAACATTCATTCATTCACTTCCTGGACAACCACTGAGCTGCTCTCTCCCAATCAAATCCTGTGATTGACATCAGACCCACAAATACCAAACCATTCCTGCCCTCAAGAATCGCCCCCTCTAATGGAGGGGGGCAAGTGACACAACCCAGCATGCTGAAATAGAGATGTGAGTAACTGTGGAAGAGGGGCGCAACAAAGGGACAGTGGATAATTCTGTCTGAGGATCTTAGCATGGGAAAACCTTCACAAAGAAGGTACGTGAGTTAGGTCTTAATAATATATGAGTAGACATTCCTTTGGCTGACAGAGGATCTGAGGTATCCCAGACAGAGAGAAAAGTATTGCAAAGAGCCAAAAAATGCAAAGAGTGTTCTTGGACCAGCAGGCAGAGTGAGCTGGCAGGAATGCAGCCTGCAGTGCACCTCTGAGCCCAGGGCTGGAGGGAGGCAAGGAGGCCTTCTGGTCTTAGGCTCTGCACAGAACAAGGGTAGGGCAGATGTTCCCTTTGGCTAACACAGCCTTTTCCTTGCCTAGATGTCACGAAACGACTCATTGGTGAACATATCCACTGTGCCAGTCACTGAGATAAGCACTCTACATGCATCACCTTGTTTACTTCTCACAAAAGCCTTAAGAAGTGCATGTAAACTCTCCCTGTTTTCAGATGCACAAACTCAGACACCAAATGACTAAGTTACCTGCCCGGGGCCACACAGATAATAAGTAGTGGAAGTGTGATTCCTACCCAGGTTACAAAATTCATGCCTTCTGACACCCATGAGCCTGCGTAGGTGCTCTGGGGCCCTTCGTATGTCCCTGTCATAATGAAATGTAATTGCCTCTTATTTGTCTCCCTGTAGGAGTGGGCCTCATGAGGGCAGAGACTCTGCTGTGCTCACCATTGTATCCCCAGCACCTGGCACAGCACCTGGCAGGGTACAGGCATCAACAGTGCATGTTAAGAAAGAATGAATGCATGAAGGAACAGGGCTTTGAACTCTGCCTATGTGGACTCTCGCCCTTCTTCTCTGTCCCTGTAGTAAAGGAATCCCACTTATCATCCGGAAAGCAAGATCTGAGTATAAAACCCAAGTTCTTTCTGGCCCTCTCCCATTTTGGTCAGATGAATAAAAGGTCCTGCAGCACCAGCCTCGGAAGCTGCATGAATAGACCCCTTCACCAAGTGCTGGGGTGCCTGCCACCACCCTCACTTTCCATCCTCATCCCCATCTGTGCACAAGAGTTAACATCCTTTGAAAGGTCTGCTTATAAGGTTGCCCTTGGCTGGCCGGCATCTGGGAACTTGAATTTCGGGAAGGTTCCTACCACTCCCAGGGCTGAAAGTGGCTCACTGTCCCGAAACTGTTTGCACAAACAATGTAACTTATGGAAACCACCTGCTTTCCTTCAGGGAATCTGAACTTCTTGGAAAATGTTATGCAGAGGATGCCCACATGGCAAGTCCCCAGAACCGCCCTGGGCACTGTTTCATGACCTTCCCCGGTTGGCAACATTTCACATATTGTCGCAACTCCTTGCTGTTGGAATTCAGCATATTCTACGGGACTCCACTGGGACAGGATGCTGGAAGCTTGCTCCTGGCTTCCTGGGACTTCGCTCAGTGCATCTTTTCTCTTTGCTGACTTTGCTGTGCATCCTTCCACTGTAATAATCGTAGTGGTGAGTACACTTCTAAGTCCTGTGGGTCCTCCTAGCGAATCATAGAAGCAGGGTGCTGTTAGGGCCCCCGAGACACTATCTCCCCACAGAAGGAGGATTGTGAAATACTTCCTGTCCAGTCCTGCCCACAGAGGAATCATACAACCAGGGCCCGCAGGGGGCAGGCAGGTGTGGAAAAATGTGGGTTTGGGGAACACCAGGGGAGTCTAAAGTAGGCAGCTGTTCCTCAGCTCCTGACCACACCAGCAAGCCCCAGGCAGAGCTGGGCAGTGAGTTGACCATCTCTGATTAAACCCTTTCCCTCTGCTAACAGGTGCCTCCCAACGATAACACAGAACACCCTGAGGACAGGCTTCGACCTTTTTCCGAAACCCAAAAGAAATGCTGACATTCTTAGACACAATGAGGATTCCCTGAAGATAAAATATACAATAAAATTAGGAGATATTTGTCTGGATTTTGTGAAACCAGAAGGAAGGGTGGGACATAACTTATTTTCAGAGGACCCAACGGCCATGGGCAGCCACCCTTCTCAGGTTTCTTTTCTGGAGCAAACCTGACCTTCAGAACATGGATTGTCAGCACCCACTCTCAGAATCGGCTTATACCAAGTCATCTTAAGGAGACTAGACACATGGTAGCACAGATATTAAAGCTATTAAGCTGGGCAGGCAAATGTGGGACAGGAGGAAAACTAAAACTCAAGGACTGCTACTTGCACAAAGGACTCTTGCTTCGGGTTTACAAAGCTCACATTCGTTCGAGGTTGATGATGATTAAGTGACAGGCAAGAGGAGGGAGTGGCCAGTTATGACTCTGGGACTGAGGCCCCTGGCCTGTCTTATGAAGGAAAGTCCACATTTCAGCCTGTGGACCCAAGCAGCACATCCAACTACCAGGTAATGCGGGACTTCCTGAAAGTGGTGGAAAGGCAAGACCTGCACTGGTGACAGCCCAGTCCTTTCTCTGCAACCAACATTCCAGACAACCCCCCACTCCCTGTTTACTCAGTTTGTGGCTTTGGTGTCCTCATAGCCCTCTGCTCATTCCTTCTCTATCTCAGAGGCTTTTCTTCTTCCAGCCACTGCTCCCCCCACCATCCCTACAGTTCAGTCCTCAGCACTTGTCTATGCCCTCCCTGATGATACCCGCTTCCCTGGCTCCACCAAGCACCTGTGTGCACCGGATGCCCAGTCCAACCTGGAGCCTCACCCCTGTTCTCACTCTTGCTCTGGTCCTACACTCCCAAAGGCCTCCAAGCCACTGATCATCAGAGTGTGGTCCCTAGCCCAGCAGCAGCGCCTTCACCCAGAGACGCATCAGAGATTTGGAAGGGCAGATTCTCAGGCCCTAACCCCAGACCTACCTGAATAGAAAACTCTTTAAGACCTCAGGAGAGGGCCCGGCGATGTGTGTTTTAACAAGCTTTCCAGGCAATTCAGACACAGGCTAACGTTTGAGAACCACTGCACCACACACGTCCACTTGCCTATCCCATGGCTGTCCCAAACAATTCTCAAATGGAAATAACTTTCTTTCTCTAAATCCCAATGCTTTCCTTATTTCTCTTCATGCTACCTACATTTACCAGCAATACAAGATCAAAACAGCACAACCCAAGTTCAGTATACTGGGCATCCAAAATGCAACAATTCTTTTAACAAAATTCATGAATGATTTGTAATTGTTGAGCATAAAGTTAATTCTCTGCATGGCTAGAGAGAGAAAAAAACACTGCCATGCAGCTTGGGAAAGAAAGAACAAAAGTATACTAACGCCTACAAAAATGTCCATCAAGTCTACCTCCTTTTGGGAGCACATGAAAATTTTAAAAAGTACCCTAATAAAATAATCAATTTATTAATATTTTTTAATTATTGATTTGTATATTATTATATATCAATATTTTTAAATGTTTGAAATGTCTACCACTGTATCAATGCATTTTTTATTGTGTTATTAATGTTTGAGAGGCACATGGTTTTTCAGTGGGCATTCAATCACCATGTAGAATAACATGTCCCTGGTACTGACTCCCTTTCACCTCAAGAGGTTCTTTACTTCTTTACTCAAATCCTTTGAAACATCAGGTACTACATGCCCTATGCCCTAAAGTAAATAAAAAGATGGGCCAATGGCCAAGTGGCTCAGTTGGTTAAGAGCTCGCTCAAGAGTGTGAGCTGAGCTCTGAGCAACAGCAGTTCAATGCCCAGCCCGAGCTGAGCTGCCGTAAAACTGCCAACAGGTGGCAGGATGGCTCAGCTAAGGAAAAAAAAAAAAAAAAAAGGATGTGCCAAAACTGAAATACATTTCAAAAGAGCAATGGACTCAATTTACATTTTCAGTATTCTTCTAAAGCATTGCAACTAGAGAATCTATCCAAAATTGATTTTCTTCTTTATCTAGTTTTCCCTTGGAAAAGGATTAAAAAAAAAAATCAAGAAAGAATGGCCTAATAAATAAGCACACAAAGAGGTGTTCTATTATACATCATTAGGCATCAAGGAAATGTGAATCAAAACTACTTCACATTGGGCCAGCTGAGTGGAGCATTGGTTAAGAGTTGGCTTGGGCCTTCTCCCCGGCGGTTAGTGCTGAGAGTGCGGAGTGTGTGCTCCGGGCTCGGAACACACATTTATTATTAAAAAAACCAAAAATATCTAAAAAAATCTTTTAAAAAACCCCAAAAAAAATTTACAAAAAATCTGCGTCTCCCCTGCTGGAGACTTTTTTTTTTTCTTCCTCTTTTATAAAATAACCCGGTGAAGCACCTGAGACCGACCTGCCCGTCCGTGGCCCCACAGCAGCTCCAAGAAGGAACCAAGACTCGCCAGTCACTTCATTGGACTCTGTCGTTGGAGCTGCTACTCTTTGTGCACAGTGAAGTCAGTGTCACGCTGCGCCATTGCCATCCCTGAGAAAGTGTAGCATGATGGGAGACCGCTCTTCCTCAAGGCCGAGTGGCGCATTGGTTAAGAGCTGGTTTTGGGATGCCAGCGACCTGGTTCGGATCCCACATATGAGGGCCAGTGACACTGCCCTCTACAGCTAACAACAGCTCCACCTGGAGTTGGGTTGTGCAAGCCTCGGCGATGGTGGGAGCTGCAGCCCCTCCTGCAGTGGGCTGCCATAGACTACAGTGAGTGGCCGGCAGCCAGCGTGAGCTGCCAATAGGCATGGTGAGCGACCATCCAGAGGCCGGCGACCGATCTGCCACATCTGGGAAGAGCGTAATCATGATACCAACATGAGCCAGTGAAGCAACAGCCTCTGCAACTAGACTGAAGAACAAAAGGACAGCAACTTGTCTGTTCCCCTTTCCCGATTCCCCAACACTGTTCCCCTCCCGCTATTCCCCAATAAAAAAAAATCTTTAAAAAAAAAAAAAAAAAAGGAGCATTCAACCCTGGAGGTCCCCGGAACACTAGATGAACAGAACCACTAAATGAAGAACTTAAAGAGGAGGCCGCGTCGGGTCTGGTAGGACAGGAGGAGACAAGAGAGGGTGAACCCCGTAAGGGAAGCCCCAGCTGTGGGGAGGCTTCTCCGATTGGGGGAGAGACCCTCCGGCAGCACACCAAGCTCACCAGCCCAGAGTTCCTTTGCTGGGAAAAGGAGTTCTAAGATAGCCGGCAATAAATTAGTGAGGACTCTCTTTGCCCAGCTCGGTGAGGCTATGAACGGCTGGAGAATCAGTGGAGCCGGCGCCCGGGCTTGCTCGCCGGTGAGCACTTACCTGGTTCCTGGTGGAGGGAGTGGCTGTGTGAGCCGGGAGCCTGTGGGGACGCACTGAACTGAGCACCTTTGGTGCAAAGGCTGGAGGTGTTTGGACTGTTGTTCCCGTAGTGTGGAGCCTGCACGCGAGTGGTGTAAGGAGGGTGCCATTTTGTTGGGCTTGGGCCCTCCCACAGAAGATCAGGTCCGAGACCTCATTGGTCTGGTGGAATTGGCACAGAAGTGCGTGTGCGCGTGTGCGGGCGCATGCGGCCTTGGATCCCCACCCTCTGCACGGCTTATACTGCGTTGCCAGGGAAATGCGGGGCGGGTGCCCTCCGGCTCCAACAGGCTGCTCACTGAGACCCGGGAGTGCGAGCCGCCTCAGATCCCCACCCTCTGCACAGCTTGTGCTGCGTTGCCAGGGAAACGCCTGGTGGGCATGCTCGGCTCCAACAGGCTGCTCACTGAGACACGGGAGTGCACAAGCCGCCTCAGGTCCCCGCTCTCCGCACTACGCTTACAAGAGTTGCCAGGCTGGTAATTGGTTGTCGGGCTGCTCGGCCTGATCTGCAAGCGGCTGATTGGGACAGGCTGAGACTGGGAGTTTTCCTGGGAGTGTTGGGCTGTGAGCTGTGTGCCTGCGTGATCCAACCTGGCCTCTCCTGGTGATCTATCTAATACATCAAAGCAATCCCAGAGTGACAACCAGAATGGGGAAACAAAGAAACATGTCACAAGTAAAAGATCAGAAGAAACCTCTAGAAATGGAACTAAATGAAACAGAGGGATCCAACCTTTCAGAGACACAGTTTAGAACACTGATGATAAGAATATTTAACAAACTTAGTAAGAACATAAGGAAGGATAGAGAAATCATAAAAAACAACCAGTTAGAACTAAAAAATACAATAACTGAAATGAAGAACACACTCGAAGGAATCACCAGTAGAGTAGATGAAGCAGAGGAGTAGATCAGCAATTTGGAAGATAAAATAGCAGAAATCACCCAGTGGGCACAACAAAAAGACCAAAGAATAAAAAAGAATGAAAATAGTTTAAAAGCCCTATGGGACAAGGTGAAGCACAACCACCTTCAACTCAGGAATACCAGAAGGAGAAGAGAGGAAGCAAGGTGTTGAGAATGTATTTGAAAAAATAATGACTGAAAACTTCCCTATCCTGGTGAAGGAAATCAACATACATGCCCAGGAAGTGCAGAGGGTTCCAAACAAGCTGAACCCAAACAGGTCCACACCAAGACACATCATAGTTAAAATGGCAAAGGTTAAAGACAGAGACAGAATCCTAAAAGCAGCAAGAGAAAGACAGCAGGTTACATACAAAAGAATTCCTATTAGACTAACAGCTGACTTCTCTACAGAAACTCTGCAGGCCAGAAGGGAGTGGCAGGAGATATTCAAAGTGACACAAAATAAAGGCCTACAACCAAGATTGCTCTACCCAGCACGGCTATCACTTCAAATTGAAGGAGAAATAAAGAGCTTCTCAGAAAAGAATAAGCTTAAGGAATTCATTACCACCAAGCCAGCATTGCAACCAATGTTAAAAGGGCTTTTTTAAACAAAAGAAAGGGGTAAACAAGCTAACCCAGGAAGATCAGGAATACAAATAACAAAATGGCAATACATATGCACCTATCAATAAACATTTTAAATGTGAATGGGCTAAATGCTCTAATCAAAAGGCAGAGAGTGGCTGAGTGGATAAGAAAATAGGACCCATGTATATGTTGTTTACAGATGGAATAAGGTATTTCATGCAAATGGAAATGAGAAAAAAAAAAAGCTGGAGTACCAATACTTATTTTGGACAAAACAGACTTTAAAATGACTACAATAAAAGACAAAGAAGAGCACTATAACCCTAATAAACATCTATGCACCCAACATAGGAATTCCTAATTACATATAATAGATTTTGACAGACATAAAGACAGAGATCAACAGTAACACTATCATAGTAGGGGGACTTCAACATCCCATTGTCACCAATGGACAGACCCTTTAGACAGAAAATCAACACAGAAAGAGGGGCCTTAAATGACACTTCAGACCAGCTGGACTTTGTTGACATTTTTAGAGCATTTCACCCTAAAAAAACAGAATATACATTCTTGTCAAGTACATATGGGACATTTTCCAAGATAGACCATGTTAGGCCAAAAACAAGTCTCAGTAAATTTAAGAAGATTGAAGTCATATCAAGCAGATATAATGGAAAAACTGATGGTTGCTGGCTGGGAGGAAGTTGGGGAGAAGGAGAGGGGAAAGGTTTTGGGCAGCATAGGTGGGACTACAATGTTGCCGCAGGGATATGGGGGCAGTTCTGGGAATGTAATTGATAATGTTGAGAAGAGACTATTATGTTAAGTGAAATAAGTCAGTCGGAGAAGGACAAGTACCATGTGATCTCACTTATATGTGGAATCTGAAAAACTGAATGAATGATCAAAGTAAACAGACTCATAGATATAGAGCAAAAACTGAGGGTTGCTAGTTGGGAGGGGAGTGGGGATTGGGGGGAGGGGGAAGGGATTAGATGGCATGGATGGACAACTGCAATATTGCCACGGGGATATGAAACACAGTTCGGGGAATATAATAATGTTGTAAAAATTTTGGATGGCGTAGAGGCTTGATCGCTGCACTGTACACCTGAAACTGATGCTGTGTAGTATTGTATGCCAACTGTGACTGAATGTGTGGATAGTCACGGGATGTGGAGTATACTGTGGAGGGGAGTCAATGGAATTGTGGTGGATGTGTATGGGGGGGGCGAGCTGGGGGAGGGGAGTTGTCACTTTGGGGGCTGAAGAGTATAACTATTGCATTGTGTTGTACACCTGAAACTAATAAAACAAAAAAAAGGAAGAAAAAAAAAAAAACACTGTAGTTTATCCTCAGCTGTGATTGGTCTGTTTTGGGCTCTGACCTCATAAAGCACCAGTGTGATGTAACTACAAACATTCGTATATAAGGTCCTAGCTGGGCTGAGGGTTTAGTCCGTATAAGCCCAGGAAGCTAATTTTCAGTGACCTGTTGGACTTGGACTAGCTAGTTTGTTTTCTCCTTTTATCCCCCATTTATAAATTTATAATAGTATAGTTATTGTTTATTATCACAGTTAATAATTTTGTTGATATAGTTAGTATATTTAGTCAGCTAGTTAGTACAGTTATTATTGTTTATTAGCATAGCTAGTATTGTGAGTGTGGTGTCAGCTGGCAACCATGGCACATGAACATCCAACCACTTCTGATGACCAGGTGCTCCTTATTGGGTGTTATAAGCTCCTGGAGACCACTGGCAAGGGAAACTATGCCAAGGTGAAGTTGGCTGAGCATCTTCCCACTGGGACCCACGTGGCTATAAAAATTGTAAGTGTAAAGAACGCTGTCGGTCCCCATAGATTTCTCATGAGAGAAATTCAGTGTATGAGAGCTCTGCAGCACCCAAACATCATGCAGCTGTATGACGCTATTGAAACCAAAGAGTCCTTCTTCCTTGTAACGGAATATTTGGGCGGGGGAAGTATGATGGACCATCTAACAGCTCATGGACGAATGCAGGCGAGGGAGGCCCGCGTCAGTTTTCGGCAGCTTTTATCAGCCGTTTACTATTTTCATCAGCGAGGAATCGCGCACCGGGATATAAAGCCCGAGAACATTTTATTCGACCAGAAAGGGAATGTTAAAATCGCCGATTTCGGAATTAGCATGGAATTTATGGACAGAAAATTAAACACAATGTGTTGCACCCCGGCCTATGCAGCTCCAGAACTATTTCTACGTGAACCTTATGAAGGACCAGCAGTTGATGTAGGGAGCCTGGGCGTAACATTATACAGAATAGTGGCAGGAACCCTCCCGTTCAAGGCACAGAATTTGAAGGAACTGGGACAACAGGTGATAAAGGGGATGTACACCATACCCTTTTTCTCGTTTCATCTAGACAGTTTGCTAAAGAAAATGCTCAAGGTGAACCCCATGGAAAGAAGAGATTTATCCGATTTCATGTCACATCCTTGGCTCAGTCAGGATGAGGAGGACCTCATGCCCTGTAGCGAGCCAGTCAACGAAAACATAGCCCATGGGTCAGGACGGAGATGGCACTGCTGGGCTTCCGGTATGTCGACATCCAGGACACAATGACCAATAGGACTTTTAACAACACGATGGCCACCTACCTCATCCTGCAGAACAAAAAGCCTAAATTCCATCATCGCATTGTTCGTGTCAAGGCCTACAATCCCACTGAGCAGAGTCCTGCTCCAGATCGGGAGGAGCAGCCAGGGACCTCTGCTATGTCACCCGTGGAGCAGCACCACAACGACTACGAGTTGGGGCAGAGGAGCAAAAAGCCTGCGACTCCCCCAGCCCTCCAGAAGGTGGGCACCATCAAGCCTGAGTCCAGCCAGGAGCTGAGCAGCATCAACTCCAGGACCATCCCAGAGGTCAGCATGGGCACTTCTGGATCCAGCGCCATCATCCCTAGATCCAGCCCAGAGACCGGCACCCCCACTTCAAGTTCCATCCTGGATTTCAGGCCCGTCAGCCACAGAAGCAGGAACCATGGCCCTGTCGGCACCCCCACTTCAAGTTCCATCCTGGATTTCAGGCCCGTCAGCCACAGAAGCAGGCCACGGTGGAGGAACTATGGCCCTGTCGGCACCCCCCACTTCGAGTTCCATCCTGGATTTCAGGCCCGTCAGCCACAGAAGCAGGCCACGGTGGAGGAACCATGGCCCTATCACAGGCCACCAGAGTAGTGGCTCTGAGACCTCCCTTGAGAACAACTACGTCTCCAGCAGCCCCTGCAGCAGCACCACAAGCAGCAGATCATCAGGGGAAAACAACCACGGATGTTGGAGGGTGGTTAGGAGGTGTTGCAACTGCCTCACAATGCTCTGCCATAGGCTGTCGAAAAATAGGCTGTTCAGGAACAACAAAGTCAAGCTCCTTTAGCTATACTAATATACTACATGTCAATGTTAATTTAAAAAGAAATTATTAAAAAATAGAAAATATGAAAAAAAAATAAATCTCTTATTTTTAAGAGGGAAAAAAAAAAAAAAAGATGTTCTCCTCTCCCAAGCCTTTCTCCTGAGCCAGGTCACTATCCCCCACCACAATCAAGTATTAATATGCAGATGTCTGCATTGAGGGTTGATAGTATTTGTATAATGTTTTGCCAGCTTTAAATACAAAATATTTTTTGATCAAATGATAAAGACGAATTTGGTTGTCTCACTTGAAAATTAATGTGTATTTCAATCAACCGTCGTTAAATTCTGAGTGCTAAAAGGAATATTATGACCTAAAAGTAGAAATAAGATACTTATATTGAACAGGTGATGAGATTTTGTTTTATTTATGTTTTGCTATGAAGTGGCATGAGAAAGTCAGTCACAGATATTTGGCAAAGGGAAGCAATAAAGAATCCTGCTGTAACTGTTGCTGCAAAAAAAAAAAAAAAGAGTTGGCTTGGGACGCCAGCTCTGAGCAGCAGAGCCCTGGTTCGGATCCCACATGAGAGCCAGTGATGCTGCGCCCTCTACAGCTAAGATGGTGAACAACAGTTCAACCTGGAGCTGGGCCCAGCTGGGCTCGTGAATCGCAGGCAATGGCGTAGGCTGCAGCCCCTGCTGCAGTGTGCTGCCAGGAGCTACAGTGAGGGGCTGGCAGTCAGCGTGAGTGGCCAGCAGTCAGCGTGAGCAGCCATCCAATGACCAGAGACCCACTGCCTCAGCTGAGAAGAGCACAATGATCACAATATAAGCATGGGCCAGTGAAGTGACGTCCTCCACAACTAGACTGAAGAACAAAAGGACAGCGACTTGTCTGTTCCCCTTCCCTGATTCCCCAATAAAAAATTAAAAAAATGTAAAAAAACAAACAAACTACTTCACACCAACTAGGATGACTAAAATAAAAACAGGCAGACAGTAAGTGCAGATGAGAATGTGGAGAAATTGAAGCCCTCATACAATGCTGGTGAGACTGTAAACTAGTGAAGCCACTTTGGAAAATAGTAGCAGTACCTAAAAATGTTAAATACAGAGTTTTCTCCATATGTTTTCCACTTGCAGGTATGCACCCAAAAGAAGTGAAAATATATGTCCATATAACCTGTGCATAATTGTTCATAGCAGCATTATTCTTAATAGCCAAAAAGTAGAAACAACACAAATGTCCATCAACAGATGGATGGATAAAATGTGGTATATACATACAATAGAGTATTATTTGGCAATAAAAGAATAAAGCACTGACACCTGCTGTATAATATAAACCTTGAAAACATGCTGAGTGAAAAAAGCCAGACATACAAGACCACATGGAATTACATAAGTCCATTTATATGAAATGTCCAAAATAGGCAAGTCTACAGGCAGAAAGTATTACTAGATTAGTGGTGGCTTAGGGTGGGGGACACAGAGGACTGGGAGTTGTCAGCTAAAGAGTGGAAGGGGTTCATGGAGGTGAGGTGTGCTTTTTATGTGCAATTAAAAAAATGTCCAAAAACTGATTGTGGTAATGGTTGCACAACTCTGTAAATATGCTCAAAACCAATGAATTGTACACTTTAAATAAACTGTATGGCATGTGAATCACATCTCAATACAATTGCTTATTTTAAAAAATGGCCTAAAGCTAGAACTATAAACAGACTCAGTTAACTAAAACGTGTTAGGTGCCTCAAATGTGAGATTTTTTTTTCTGTCTCCTTTGCATGTAAATTTCTCCTCAAAGAAGGTATGAGATAGTTTTTTATTATCATTTGACAGTTTACAAGCACCTTTACATATATGGTCCTTTTGAGTCCTCACTATAATCTTAGAGGAAGATAATTATTCCCCTAATTTCATATTCTGGGATGTGGCAGCTTGCCTGTTTCAATATCTTCATTCATTTTTTTCAATCAAAAGAAGCTGTAAATTTGAGGTTTACTCCTGCTCAGTCAGCTGGTCAGGGTAGATGCCAGTTCTTCCACACCTAAATCCTACGCCAATCATAGGGTACCTTGTAGACACATGCAGAGATGGCGCAGCTAACCAATCTCAATAAGGAGAATACCTGTGACTTGACTTTTCTAATGCTACATTCAAGCCAAGAATCATCTTCACTGATCACTCATCAGGGATCTTGTGGCACCAGGGAAAGAACCCTGTGTGCTTCTGGAATGTATTTCAGTTTTGGCTCATCTTCTTATTTGCCTCAGAGCCTAGTAGTAACCTGATGTTCCAAAAGATATTAATGAATACATAGATTCTGAAGGTGATGGGGAGTTAGCAAGCAGAGATGTATTATTCTACATGGAACTACTATGGACAGAACCACGGTCTAGAGTAGGGAGACCCAGGTTGCCTTCAGTTTTCTCAGCTGTAAAACTGAAGAAAAAAAGAAATACCTTGCTCAATGTTATTGTAAAGATTTACAGAGAATATATCTGAAAATACTTGATTCACAACAGGCACTACACGAAATGCTCGTTAACACTAAATCAAATGGCCCAATACCTTGATCTCTCCTATGGAGACCCGTGGCTTCTTCTGGACGTTCAGAATTCTTAACCTCAGATCTTTAGAATGATGATCAACATCAAAATTTGTTGATTAGATTTGCCAAACCTGAAACAATGACTACCTAAATTCAAAGTAGAATTCATTTAGATTTGCCAAACCTGAAACAATGACTACCTAAATTCAAAGTAGAATTCATTTTTTATTTTATATCATATTTGATATAAAATTGTATTCTCTGGTACCTTCAGATTAATTTTCCAATATCTTAGTTCACATGCATGCATGTGTTTATTCTACCAATTCCCAGACTTAATTATATATCAAAATCACCCAAGGTGTGATTAAACCTACAGATTCCAATGCAGAGATTCCCACTCAGGTCTGGAGTAGCTGGGAGTTTCAGATTTTACTCAATTCCCCAAGTGATTCTCCAGCCATTACTGAATCACTGAAAAAACCATTCATTGGACACTTTCTGAGGAATTTTTTTCTCATGTGTGGACTACAAAATCAAATTTGTTCACCAAATAAAACACTGAACTATACTGCAATTTCAGAAGAGAATATACTGGAGGAAGGGATAACCTGTTCTCTTTTGCCTTACTAGAATGAAAAGGAAATAACAATCAGAAATTCTGTCAATGCAAGAATCTACTAAAATGAGAGAAATTTTCTGCCAAATCTTGACCATTTGAATGATCTTCATTCATCATTTCAAAAGACTTTTCAATCAAAGGATACTGTAAATTCCTTCCTACAAGCTGATAGCCTCATTATGAGGCAAGTCATAATACAAGTCAAGGGTCTTAGAATGAGAAAAATAATCTGGGAGGAATTTGAAGAATCTGCTATTATTTGGCTATTTGTTCAATCTTCCCAATATCCCTGAATGCTTATGTATTCTGAACCATAACCATATTCTTGATCTATAACAATGACTTTCTTAGATCAAGAATGAAACCACTTTTACTAGTTTACCAATTCATACTCATGTTCTCACCAAAAAGCATGCCCTCAAACCACAAGTTGGACCATTTTAAGCAGATGCAAGCAGATGACTTTTCATTATTACAAGGTTTCCCTGAATTATACAAGCATTTTTCCAACTAGAAATAATGTTGTTGGACCATGAGATTCATTTAACATCAAAGCAGAAACAAAATACTCCGGGGTATTTTACAAAAATTATTTCAAATCTTCTTTCTGAAGTCTTTGCGTGACCTCCTCCATATACATATATATACAACAAACAACAACTTTTTTTCTTAAGGTTTATTTCAGCTACTTTCAAAAATGAATTTGAATCAGTATAAAAAAAACCAACTAAAACTAAACTCAATATAAACAGGACATCTAACATAAAACCAGGTAACCGCACAGAGAGAGTTTACCAGGCATTTACACTTAGCTAATTAGTGCAGTGTGAGCCCTGGGTAGCACCATTCTTTTCCAGCCAAAGCAAAAAAGGAACCCTCATGCGTTAGTGTTGTCTCTATTAAAAGAAAGCACGTGTACTCTTAAGAACCTGGAACTACAGTGCCTTGTTCACCAGGCCAGTGACCAAGGAATTTCCAAATGTTTATTCATATTTGGGGCACATGATTTTACTTTTACTTTACATTTCTAATCAAACTTTTCTGTACCCTACAAAAAATATCACTAACCATCTCCAGAAGTTCAGGGGTTGGGGAAAGGAGGGAATGGAGTGTTGTTTAATGGATACTGTTTCCATTTGGATGGATGAAAAAGTACTGGAAATGAATAGTGGTGATGATTGGACAACACTGAACGTACTTAATACCTCTGAATTGTATACTTGAAAATCGTTAAAAAGGTCAATTTTATATTGTATATGTTTTATCATAACAGTAAAAGAATAAAAGTTGTTGTTTTTTTAATTTTATTGGGGAACATCCATGGTCATTGGTTGCACATTGCTTTCATGCTACAATGGCACAGTTGACTCTTTTAGTGGCCCATGTGGGATCGAACCGGCAACCTTGGTGTTTTCAGCACAGTGTTCTAACCAACTAAGCTAACCAGTCACCCCAAGAATAATAGTTTTGAGAAACAAAAAACTCACAAGCTAGTATGCTACATGTTGAAATCTTACTAGGGAGCCTGCCTGCCACCCTGGGGTGGAAGGAAGGGCTTTGACCCACCAGCTGTCATATGTTTGTCCTGGTCTGGCAAAAACGTTTAAACGTAGGACTGGATGGAAATGTGTATCACTTCTTTACACAGGACAGAAAACCAGGCTGGTGCTTCTCAAACATAAACATGCAAATGATCCCCTGGGGATCTTGATTCAGCAGGTGAACAAAGGGCCTAAGATCCTGTACTTTTAACAGGTCCCCAGTGATGCCACTACTGGATCCTGGGACTCATCTGAAGCACCAAGTCCCTAGGGCACTTGAAAATTGGGGTGACCAGTTAGCTCAGTTGGTTAGAGCATGGTGCTGATGACACCAAGGTTGCTGGTTCAATCCCTACATGGGGTCACTGTGAGCTGTGGCCTCCTTAAATGAGTCAACTATGCCATTGTAGCATGAAAGCAATGTGTAACCAATGACCATGGCTGTTCCCCAATAAAATTTTTGTTTAAAAGAAAGTAAACAGAATGTTACCCTATCAGCCTAACCATCTAGAACCAGGTCCCCTCACCAGGAAACACTTAGGGTTGATCTTATCTTTCAAGCGAATTTGTGATTAAGGACTTAACTCACCTCCCAACCACCATTTGTATAAGCGCGTTGAGAAACTTGGACAGAATGCCTGACTGAAGGGGCTCCCACGAGTACCCACCCGCCTTGGGGAGTAAGAGGCAGCTACAGATGATGAGGGTAATTGACATAGAGGCAGTTTCGCAGAAAGCTCTCATACAGGCTTCAAAACAAACTTGAAAATACCCTTCTCAAGCTCGAAGAATGCCTGGAATTCAGTGGCCTTTATCCAACATAAAGATTCGCAACTCAGTTTTGACTGGGTTCCCTATAGAAGAACCTTGCAATGCAGCCCTAGAACACTGACTACGCCCAGCATGTTGACAAGCTCGCCTCCTAACCCCTTACAGACGGGTCAGAAAGTGCAAAAAAGAAAAGAAAAGAAAGGTTCTCCAAGGCTCTGCCGCACTGGAGTGCACAGAGGCCGGCTGTGCGCGGCCCGGGGAGCACCTCAGGTGTGCGGAGAATTTGCAAGGCCCGCAGCTGAAACTCCGCTGGCAGCGCAGGCAGCTCCACCTGCTTTCAACTAACCCTCGACCCGCGTATACCCAAGGCACCAGCTCCTGCCCCCTCCAGACTGGACTGCAAACAAGCGCTGTGCCAACAGAAACTCAGAGGCCCTTTAACTCTGGTTCAGGAGAACCTCACCAGGAAGTGAACCAGTTCCCATCCCTTGGGGGAGATGGCGCGAGGCCAGGTAGAAAAAGAAAGTGACTCTCCAGTCTCTGTAGTTGCCCCAGGTGCGTGCTCGAACCCACGTCCAGACGATTCCCCAAGAGAAACCCTATGAAGCGCTGTTACCCTGCCAGGGGCGAGCGAGGGGGGTCGGGGAGTAAAAGTCGGCTAAGCATCCCACGGAGAGGGGGAAAAAAATCAATACCCAAAAAAGCAGACCCCAAGGAGATCTGGAGGCGAGGCATCAACTTGCGTTTACTCGCGCTGCCCCTCACCTCCGTCGGCCCGACAGAGCCAGGGTGCAGGCGCTCTGCCACACCCCGGGAATCCCTCCCTCGCCCAAGTCGGGACAGTAGGGAAGTCTCCTGGCGACGCCCGGGCTGCCGCGCCCGGGGTGGCTCTCCTCCCGCCGCGCGGCTGGCAGCGCCGGGACGCCCTGCCGGCGCTCCCGGGCCGGGCAGGGAGAGGGCGGTGGGTGCAATACTCGCCTGGAGGCGGGTGGCGGCCGCGGTCGGCGGAGACGGGCGCGGGGTGAAGGCAGCTCTCGGCGACGCTTGCGCGCGCTCCGGCGCGGCGCTGCCTGCTGCTGGGCCGCGGTCGCCTGCGCTCCCCGCGCGCGTCTCTGGCGGCGCCTGGTCGGAGCTGCCGTGCGGGAGGCTGCCCCGGGAATGGGCGGGCGCGAGTGGCCTCAGCGGCCGCTCCTGTGTATTATTGTGACTCAACCTATTTCCTGTTTGGAGATTTGGGAGAAAGAAAAAAAAAATCCAAGGTGGGGGCAGGGGCGAACCAGAAAGCGGCGTCCCGGAGGGGACGGGGGGTGCACAGCGGCTGTCACCTGCTGCCTCGGGACCCTGCGGGTGCCAGGTGCGCGAGCCCGCGCCAGAAGACGCAGCTTATTGCTAACTTGGGGGTGTCCGGAAGGACGGAGAGGGGGCCTCGCCCTCGCCACCCAGCGGTGGGGTAAGGGCTGCGGCCGCAGGGACCGCCTCGTCACTCCAGCCAACGCGCCCACTGACCTGCCTCTTCCCTTCTTTGCAAAACTGCGCTGAGCTTTCTTCCCGCCCAAGGCAAGCGGAACGGGCAGTGCTGCTGCCTGTACTCCTGCCTCTTCTAACCCTCTCCAGGGCTATGCGCAAGGAACGGGTAGCTCCGCCGCTCTTCAAAACACCGCTGCGGGGAGGGTGGTGGGCCCTGATGTGTTTGGTGGTGTTGGGGGTCTTTGTTTTGGGGGCAGGGATGGGAAGCCGGTTAAGGATTTTGACGGAAAGTTTTGAGATCAGCTTCCGTTCCCCTCCCCCACCAACCTCTCTCGTAGCCGGGATCACAGGGTCTGAGGCCCCAATCCGGAAATACCGGTTCCTCCCGCTGGGACAATAGGTGAGGGCGGGAGTGCTAACCCCAGAGCCAGCTTAGTCACAGCCGGAATCCCTGCTCAGCCGGGCTCGCAGAATCTTCCTAGTGCCCAACCGCACCTGGCAAGCAGGTGAACCTTTCCTCCAGTCTGGTTTAAAATCCTGGGGAGGTCGTGGGGAGTTTGTTGAATGCGTGTAGTTTCAGTTTAGGGTGAGGAAAAAGTTCTGGAGATGGATGGGGGTGTTGGTTGCACAACAGTGTGAATGCGCTTAATGCCACTGAACTGTATGGTTAAAATGGTCAGTTTTTATGTTATGCATATTTTACCATAAAGGAAAAAT
The DNA here is from genome assembly GCA_033961575.1 of Aselliscus stoliczkanus. Lineage (NCBI taxonomy): Eukaryota > Metazoa > Chordata > Mammalia > Chiroptera > Hipposideridae > Aselliscus > Aselliscus stoliczkanus. The sequence continues at coordinate 162,790,253 of CM066728.1, forward strand.
TCCTGGGAAGGTCATGCCCTCGTTTTTTTCTAGACAGCTTATGACTGCCAAACCCTCCTTCCCTCCCTACACAAATCTTTGCCTGTAAGGGAATGACTAACAGGGCTTCTTAGACAACCCAAGTTCACTTGCATTAGACCTCTGGAGGTACCTATCAACAGTTTATTCCAAGAAGTGGGTAGTTGGAGCCTAGAGAACAGTAAGTGCAGTTTTTTAAAAGATAAAGAGTAGTTTGTCAGAAACAGTGTTAGCAAGATGAATAAAAGCGTATATGGTATACCACTATATATCTAAGAAAGAAGAAATATAAACGTACGTGCATTTCCTTATGTGTTTTTAATGGAAGGAGAAATTAGTAAGATGGTTACCTATTTGGAGAGAGGGAAAAGATGCAAAATACAAGGCTAGAAACTAGACTTCTCTGACTATGTCTTGTCTTGTAGGCTTGACTTTGGCATAATAAATTTTACATAATTATGAAAAAAATTAAATCAAAACTTTAAAAAGCAAAATGCAACAAATGAATATGGATATCAACTTGATGGCTTAACCATGTAAAGGGAAATTGTGTCCAGTGACTTTAAAACACAGTTATCTGACTCTACGGATGAAGAGAATGTTAAAACAAAACAAAAACAAAAAAACCCTGCTTTTCAGTAATCATAATGTTAGTAAGTAATTATGTTAATGTCTTTAAGAATCAAGATTTCTTTTTCAGTATAAAAGATAAATATAAAATCAAAGAAGTTAAGCAATATTAAATTTGAATTGGAATTATCATTTAGAACGCATATATATTTTTCTTTAAAAAAAATAATTCCAAGGTCTGTTTTACTCAAAATGCCTACCAAACAGTGACCAACCTGGTAGGTGGTCACTGCAACAAGTGCTCAGTGGCCTCTATCGAGCTTCATGAAGAAATAACGTGAAAGAGCCACATCTTGTATCTCCCACCCCAGCTTCTCTGTGAATGCCAGTGTGGAGGCTCCAGGGAAACTTGGTGCCCATGCATACACCATCCCAAAGGGTGGCTGAATTAATGTTTCATGGTCTAACCTTCCACCAGTGGGGCATAGAAGCCGATAAATAGATATTCCTCCCTTTTCCCCTAGGATGAACTACCCTGAGACTCAGTCTATATCACTTCTCAAAAATCAAGCCACACAGAATCAACCAATCAGGTGCCTGAAGCTGCAGCCTGCTACTGGGTGAGGCTCCCTAGAATTGGCTCTCTCTGCTTCCCAAGCCCTCATTCCTTTCCCTAGGACCATGCTCCCCAATAAAGCCCACATTTCAAAGCTCTGCTTCCTGGGAAGCCCAGGCTAACAAATGTACAAACTGTATCTCGAGGTAACTAAATAGTTGGTGAGGAAATTATTCCACTCCATAAATAAGCGATGACAAAATTTGAACACCAGCATTTTCCAAAACCCTAATAAAGTAATGGACCAAGGCAGTGGTCATCAGTGGCCACTAACATCACAGAAAACATCACCAGACATCATGTGCCATCTGATGGGAGTACTCAACACTATGGATGACACAGTCTTGCCCAAAAAAGCAAATCTAAGTCTGATCAAGCTTCTAGATCAGGGGTCAGCAAACTTTTGAGACGGAAGAGCCAATCCTGTCCCTCACAACAATTTAAAAATTACTTGAGAGCCATAAAATAAATGAAATCACCATTATGTGAATAATACACTTTAAAAATTTCATAAATGAAACTATGATAGTTTTATTTTCATTTTCAATTTTACTTCAGAGCCACATGTACGTACCCAAACAGCCATAAGTGGCTCGCAAGCTGCAGTTTGCCAACCCCTGTTCTAGATCCAACTGCCAATTTATAGGAATTAGTGGAAGAGAGGAATGTGTTAACTACTACCACTGGCGTTTGATCAACCAAATCCAGAATATGGGAAACACAAAAAGACAAATGACCCACTTTCCTCAAGTAGCAAGGCATTTAAAATGAAGCGGGGAGAAACCTATGGATTAACAGGCTTAAGTAATGTCAGTGAAACATAATTTGTATTTCTTGTTTGGGTCCCGATTCAAGCCAACCAGCCACTAAAAAAAAGAACGAGATAATTGGAGAAACGTGATATTCCCTAAATTAGTAAAACATTAGGAAAATTTTTTGAATGTTTTAATCCATGCAATTGATCTAATCTAGTGTATGGTGTAGATGTTGCTACCACATGTGTTTGGGTGGTATATTTATTTTATATACACATATATGCATACACATGAAATAAAACACCTGTTTAATTTATTTCTGTAGCTGAAATGAACATTTCAAAGAAGAGTCGGATTTTGGATTTTGTTTGAATGTACTCAGGTAGGAAGAAAGGGACTCTGGCTGGCATATCTGGTAACTGACATTATCTTTGTTTTTCCCACCCACTCTTTTCAATCTGGGTACATGCTGTATGTATTCCTTTATCTATGATTTCCTGTAACCAGCAAAATAGCATTTTCAGTAATAAACACTTCCACTCTGAAGACTAAACATTTCAAAATCTTCACAACGAAATGAGGAGACGCCTCCATGGGCCACAGGGGCAGTTTTGTGAAAAATGGGGCAAGAACTCTGGGTTCTTACTCAGAGCTCAGCCGAGGCTCCTTCCCTGCCACTGGCACCAGCGCAGTCCCATAGAAACCATCTTGCCTCCCTGGAGACAAAGCCCTATTCTGCTGCCTCCTGTGACAGGGAGCTCTTGTGTTCTGTGTCCTGAGGTTCTGAAATTGATCCTGTGCTTCACCTGCAGGCTGGGTAGACAGGATGGGGAAAGGGTCAAATCACAGCCCAAAGTGGGACACTGCCTTGATAAGACAGGTGTTCTCTTTACTGGTGATATGTGCACCCCAGAGCCCCAGAAAAAGTTCCTGGCCTTGACTTTGTTCCTATCTGCTGCCTGTGTGACCCTGAGTTTTGCATTTAACTTCTCTGTGTCTGAACTTCAATCTCCTCACTCTGACGCAGCAGCTCCATTTCTTGGTATCTATCCCCCCATCCTCAGTACCCACACAGCACTGAAAGAAATAGATTTAAGAATGCTTATTCCTGTGTTGGAATAGCAAAAAAGATAAAATTTAAATTAAATGCCATCAAAAGAATGTCTGGATAAACAATTGTACATCCGTACAATGTGCTAAATATATTTAACGGTCCCTTTCAGGATCGTTTTCTGCGCGGACGATTCAGAGGTTTGCTTTGTTTCCACAATGAATATTCGATTAATTAAAGTTACAAATCTCAAACTCTGGTTGTTCTTCAGGTTTAACTTTACATGTTTTGTTATTCTGTTTTGTAAGTCTAGCTTTCATTTGCACGTATAACATTTTATTATGTATTTTTTGATACATACAAAATAATGTATGTAACATCTATATAAGCTTGGGAGCATAAATAAAATGAATACGTGAAACCGCCACACAATTAATTGAATTACCAGTGCTTATGACACACCACATGCTTCCAAATCCAATCCCACCTCTGCCTCTTCCCCATCCATTTCAAGGTAATCACTATATTAAATTATGTAGTAATTAAAAAGAAAGTTTTACCAAAACATGTAATCTTCCTAGACAACGTGTTGTTTGAATTTGCTTCTTTTGAGCTTTTTAAAAATAGAATCACTCTGTATTTAGTTTTCTGCAACCAGTTCGTTTCATTGCAAATTATATATATATCTAAGGTTTATTCACATTGCTAAGTATAGCGATATTTCATCCAATTTTATTGCTGTGTAATATTCCATTTCTATATTTGATTTTAAATTTTCCTTTGTGTTAAAAGAAGCCCACCCTCTTAGGCAGACAATTATTTTCTTGGTGAACTTTGGAGAAAAGATGTCAGATCATTGCAATATCAGAATTGGTAGACAACAAGAGTGATTCTTCTTTTCACCCACCATAGAAATACATATATCGGCCCATGTTATTTGGGGGTTTTGTCTCCTAAGTACATCTGAAGTTTTTCACTGTACTAGTCTTTCCACTGTTTTGTATGTTTGAAATTTTTCCTATATAAAAATGGTGGATGTCTTTCTTGGTTTTGTCTGATTGGTGGCCACAACTTTCTAAGGTATATCTGCCAACTGACTAAGGAATGCTCTCCATCAGTTAAGAACAGCATATATGAACAGTTTATATGAACCAATAAGCAAAATCTCCAAGATGCATTGCTAAGGAAAGAGGCAAGTTGCAGAACAATACATATGGTATGAACATGTTTACACATTAAATACATGCATTCATATGCAAATGAATAGAAAAAGGGCTGGATCAATGCTCAGCATCAGTGGTTAATGGGAAAGGTGAGTGGGAGAGGCTGTGATTTAGGGGGATGGGAGAATGGTGGTGAAGACTCACCTACACATTTTGGGCTCTGTTTTGAGTTTAATTGAAAGCAAAAGTAAAACAAATGTATGGGTGGACTAGAATATCTGTCAGGTATCTTCGGGTGGACATGTGCAGTGATCCTAATGGGATGGAGGACATCTGTTTTGATGGGGACTTGGTGAGAGGTCTTGGTCACAGTGTCTTGGTGATTCCTGAGGATTGAATGGGGACAGCTGCAGCTCTCAGAAACAGGTTGGCCATGATGGCCTGGGTCACATGACTGCTTAATGCTCTTTCAACACTGAACCCTGACCTCATCCCCAGTCACACGTGTCCGGCCTGAGGGTGGGGCTGCTCCTGGGCCTGGAGATACCCCAGTAAGCTTGCTAGTTGATTAAGGGACACTTCCACTGAAATCTCAGGTCCCTCCTCCATGGGGCCAAGGCAGGCAGTGGACCCACCATCTCCCCAAGCAGGGGCAGAAATGGGGCAGGTAAACAGCGCACGTGTAGCTACCAGTCATGGTGTTGAGAAGAAAGGCAAGAGCAGTAGCCAAAGTTGTTCCCTTCTCCATGCTCAGCAATCACTGGGTTCATTACTTTGATCCCCTGTAACATTATAGTCCACCTACATTGGTGTGATACCTTAGGTTGGGCACTTTATAGAGCCAGGGGGTACCTCTGGATTCATTGTTTCTATGGCCAAAGCTTTGGACATTTTTCTAAGAAAAGTATCAGTTCAAGTAAGTGCACATTGCCAACGTTACTTATTTGGACTTTGACAAACGACTCATAAAGAAATAGTACTTTGTGTTGACAGGCCAAAGATCACGGTAGTTTTAGTTAAGCCTCTGGTGACCAGTAATTTTAAACACACATGATAAGCAGAGTTTCACTGCAGCTGGGATTGCCTCTGAATTTCCAGGGAGAAAGATGGAGACAGAGAGAGAGGGATGGATAGAGATACATTCATTGAACGACTTTGCAGAAAACAAGGATATGATTATTTAGTGTAATGTAAAAATCATCTTTCTCATTAAGAGGCTCAAAAAGCTCTAAACAACCAAATAATAGTGCTGTAATCATTACAACGAACATTGTATAGGCCAGGTGTATAGGCCACTCATAGAAATTAGAGACTGAGATACAGCTGAGCTGCTTAATATGTATTAGGTAATAGTGGGGGTAGTGGTGACATGACCAAAATTATGGGCTCAGATTTTAATGGGTGCTTGTTTGGCATAATATGCCTGTGATACTAAACTGAGCTTGCTAATTGATGAAGGGATTCTTCCATTTAAATCAATAGCAACAATTTGAAAACAACAAAAACCAGGGCAAGTGAGGGCGTTGTAAACTACTCCAGTAGTAAACTACTACATTGTTATTGCCATTGTAAACTGCGCCTGCCTTTCAGAAACCATTTTCATAAAATGCATCAAGGATTTGTAAAAAAAAAAAAAAAAAATGCCCAGGTCATTTGGCCCTGTCATTTTACCCTCGGCCTCTATCTTAAGGCAGTAGTACAAATGCAGAGAAAACTATGTGCACAAAACTTTCCATCAAAACATTATTCAGGGGCCGGCCAAGTGGGCGCTGGTTAACAACTGGCTTGGGATGCCGGCTCTGAGCATCAGGGCCCCCACATTTGAGGGCCGGTGACACTGCCTTCTACAGCTAAGGTGGTGAACAACAGCTCCACCTGGAGCCGGGCTGCTGTGAGTCCCATGGACGGCATAGCTGTAGCCCCTGCTGTAGTGGGCTGCCATAGGCTACAGTGAGTGGGCAGCAGCCAGCGTGAGCAGCAGGCAGCCGGTGTGAGCTGCCAAGAGCCGCTGTGAGCCATCCAGAAGACATTGACTGATCTACTTCACCCAGGAAGAGCGCAATGACGATACCAACATGGGCCAGTGAAGCAACGTCCTCCACAACTAGACTGAAGAAAAACAAAAAAGGAGAGCACCTTGTCTGTTCCCCTCCCCCAATTCCCCAATAAAAACTTAAATAAAAAGCAACAACATTATTCAGGAGCGGGCCGAGTGATGCGTTGGTTAGGAGTTGGCTTGAGACACCAGCTCTGCGCAGCAGGGCCCCATTTCGGATCCCACATGAGGACCAGTGACGCCACACCCTCTACAGCTAAGATGGTGAACAACAGCTCAACCTGGAGCTGGGCTGCTGTGAGTCGCCAGCGACGGCATAGGCTGCAGCGGGCATGAGCGTTCATGAGGGACCGTTCAATAGCCGGCGAGCAACTGCCTCAGTCAGGAAGAGCAAAATGATCACAATACCATGGGCCAGTGAAGCAACATCCTCCACAACTACTCTGAAAAACCAAAGGACAGCAACTTGTCTGTTCCCCTTCCTCAATTCCCCAACACTGTTCCCCTCCCCCAATTCCCCAATAAAATCTTTTTAAAAAACCAAAAAGTACATTATTCAAGGGTGCCCGGTTAGCTCTGTTGGTTAGAGTGTGATGCTGATAACACCAGGGTTGCCGGTTCACGACCCCCGCACCGCATGTGCCACTTTGAGTGGCGCCCTCCTTAAACAAATAAACAAACAAAAACATTTTTCACAAGGACAAAAAGTTGAGAACAATGGAAATATCCAACAATAAAGGGAAAGTTAAATTAAGTCATATTCATGACAAGGAACATTATGTGGGCACATGTATTTTAACTAAGAAGTATGTAGCAATATTTACTCAGTCAAAAAGTACATATTGAACCAGCTTTAGTATTATATTGTGCTAAACACAGGTGACACAATGATGAACAAAAAAAACAGAGGTTTTGGAGCCGGCTGAGTGGTGTGGTGGTTAAGCACTGGCTTGGGAAGCCAGCAGCCTCGGTTTGGGTCCCACATATGAGGGCCAGTGACACTGCCCTCAAAACAAAACAAAACAAAAAAAAAACAGAGGTTTTGTCCTCATGGAGCTTGTGGATAATGCTTATGATGTAATATTCAGTGTAAATGACATAATACGGAATTCACATACTTTGATTATCATGACGCAAAAATGAAATGCATTGGCCAAAGGACAGGAACAAAAATAAAACAAAATGCAAACTAAGTTTTATGTGGGGTACTTATGGCACAGATGGATCCCTCCCTCCCTCCCTTTTCTCACTTTACAGATTGCATTCAGTATATTTTTTTAAGTTAAAATGTCGTGAGACATATAGAAACATGAAGAAATACTATTGCTGGGTGAAAAAAAGCAGAATAATAAGTAGTATGTACAGCATAGTGGCAGTTCTGCATACAGATGCACAGGGCCTGAAAACCATCGTGCTAAAAGGAAAAGCATTATGAAAAGCCCTAGGATCTGAGCTAGCGCATTTTTCCTTTCCTTTTAAACAAATGCTTGTTAATGTTGTTGGTTCAAAGTCTTATAACAATGTGTACTTTTAAAAGAGACTTGGAGGAGTCTCTTCCTCTGCCAAGTCTAAGAACTCTAGAGAGAGGCACGCGGTACAGGAGAGAGGGCCTGGGCACTGGAGTCCCACAGACCTGGGCATACATGCCAGGCCAGTCACTTTCTGGTTGTGTGACAGGCACGTTCGCTGGACCTGCTTGAACCTGTTTTCCCTTTTAAAACTGCGGATAATATTACCTGCCTCATAGATTGTTGTTAGTGTTAGAAATTATATATCTATACACAGAGAAAAAACTCTAAAAGAGGAGAGTGTATCAGGATAATGACTAGTTACAAATAACAGAATCTCAATCACAGCAGCCAAACAAGAGAGGCCTTCACTTTATTTCATGTCACAAAATATTTGGGAGCAGACAGTCCAGTTTTGGTATAGCAACCCTAAGATTAAAACGGGACAACACGGGGGCAGCCGGTTAGCTCAGTTGGTTAGAGTGCAGTGTTCATAACACCAAGGTCGCTGGTTTGATCCCCGCATGGGCCACTGAGCTGTGCCCTCCATAACTAGATTGAAACAACTACTTGACTTGGAGCTGATGGGTCCCGGAAAAACACACTGTTTCGCAATAAAAACAAACAAACAAACAGGGGACAAGGCTCTGCCAATCTTTCTGCCCTGCCATCTTTGCCTCTGCTTTTGATCCTTATAGATCCAAGATGGTGGCTCTGCCTTCAGACATCTACTGCATAGTGTAGGCAAAAGCCCGTGCCAGCTGAATTTGCCTATAAGCTTTCCTGTAAGCTTTTTTGCTGACATTGCATTAGTCAAAATTGGGTCCTCAGGCTATTCCTAGTTACACACTCAACATATACCCACACACATACTCTAGCCTCTAAACTCTTTTTTGCAGATAGAGCTTACATCTGGCACAGTGACACAAACTATATGCTCAATAAACAACATGTGTTGAATTGTAACATTGAATTGTCTCATCAAAGTATGATTTCCTCTATGAATAACAAGTCAAAAGTAAAATACTAACTTCCTGACTCGATATGACTAAAGGCTCCTGTCAAGAAAGTTCTATATGTTCGTTCACTAGTGCAGAAAGAAAAACAAAACACACAAAAAACGCCCATCGTGCAGAAAAAAAACCAAAAAGCTACTTACCTGGCTCCCAAGCCATCTTACAAACCACATTGTCCAGGTTGCTTTGCCTTGCACTTGCTAGTCTGAAACCCAGGAGATGGAAAGCGGAGGTCGTCCCGTGTGTGGCCTGTTTGGGGAGCATGGTCCACGGGCTCCCTCAGAAATGGAGGGGTCCCAGGTGCCACGTTAAACTTCCAGAAGCAATATGTCTTGAGTGTGGTTCTGGCAACTGTTAGGCAGCCATGTCTGTGTGAGAAATCGTATCATGAACTGAAGAGTCACTAAAATGGGGAGCTGAGTTAATTATCTTTACCTGTGGTTCCCAAGGCAACAAGGCAACAACCCCCTTAGGATCCTGGGTAATAAGATCCTTTCAAACTCACTTGGGAGATATCGGCTGTCTGTGCCCTACACCTGCCTTGCTGGATATGATTCATAGGTGAGCCAGACAAAAAAACACCCTGCATATTAGTTCTTACTTGTCTGTTTTCAGGTCCCACTGCTCTGAATATCCCCAAACAAAGGACCTCTGGTTACAGACACTGGCTGTGTGTGTGGAAGGATGTCATATTGAGCAATTCAGGTGCGGGGTCTTGATTCACAGCATTGTAGCCACTTAGGAGACTGGTTCGAGCAATTCCTCACTTTTTTGGAATTACGCAGAAAAAGGTAATATAGCACCACAATTCCTTAGCCACAATTCTGAAATTTCAGAACTTTGTCTCAGATACGAAACGTTTCATGCTTAAAATAATTGGGCAGCAAAATCTGACCTGAGCTGATGATGTAAGTCTATTTATGGTCCTTACTTATTCCACTTGGTATCAATAATCATACATTTCCCTGGGGACATATCCATGGATTTAATTATGGGGTACCACCCTGACTCTGCTGGAAGTATTATGTCATGCTATGTGCATACAATATGAATGCCATATTTCTGAAAAACTCTGAATTCCAAAACATATGGCCCAAAGGTTTCAGATAGAAGATTGTGGACCTATAAAACCAAACCTCAGTTACTGATGGGTTATTCATCATGTCAAATTGGACTTGTAGCACCATTATATACTGTAGATTCTCGACTTACCCTGCGCAAATATACAGTATATCTAACCCTGACTATTGCATGCTGTATCAGACTTGCAGAAAATTCTTCAGACTCATTATGTTATCGGAGAGTGGGCCCTTCTTGGCGCAAAGTCCAGGCCCTTGGCAACTCGAGCAAAGAATTGAACAAGATACCAGAGTAAAGCAGTAAAATAAGTAGTTTATTAGAAGAGATAGTACATTTAGAAGTAAAACTAGACCTGAGCACTAGAGGATGGCTCAAGGGCCCATTACTAGAAGTTACGTACCAAAAAAGTGTGGAGTGGGCCACACGCAAAGGCGAGGCTCAAAGGGAAAAGCGGTCAGGAGCAGGGAAGAAGCAGCAGCAGCAGCCCGGGCTTCCCAGGACTTGGGGTTTTTATCCCTTCTTCTCTAGAATGGGCTGTTCTCCTCTGAGCATGGGACCACTTGATTGGCACCTGTGATTGACAAGAGATACTGCACAGGTGCGAGTGACTGGTCTGATCTAGTTGGATAATTTGTGCCCATTTGCTTTTCCCACAGGGGTAGGTAATTACAATACAAAGGGGAGTTTTGGGTGGAGAGGGGATTTCCCCCAGTTGGTCGCAGTCTGTGGGACGTGTAGGAATGCAGAAACCCAATGCCTGCCTCTAACTACCTGCCTAGTTTTCCCCTTGAGAGATGTGATCCCCATAAAATCTCTACAGGAAGCTGAGGGACAGGAAGTCTCTTCTTCTTTATCTGCTTCCTGCTGGGCAGGGGCATAGAGCTGTCCCTGCGTATTGGGGGATTCACAGAACTCTCACCCTAACTGATCTCAGATGAGAGGAAGGGGTCTCAAGCTCCGCCTGGAAGGCTGTGCTGGCTTCTTTGGTTGTGACTGGCAATCTTGCTAGGGTGTCCCCTGTATCCCCAAGCCTCCTGAATGAGGAAAAATAGATTTTAATTAATAAACCTGTTAGTTCTTATCAAACTTGTGGCTATTCAATCCATCACTCAGGTGGCGTCAGTTGTCTGGACACAGAAAATGGGTTTGACATTTAGCTTACTGGCCTGGGGAATATTAGGAAGTCACAGGCTTTCAAATAGCTATCTGAAGCAGGGGTAGGAGACTTCTATTGGTTAGGATTCAGAAACTGATTTATAAAGCAATTAAGAAGCAAGGGCATCTTCAGTCCAAGATTCACAAACTGGTTAGAAGAGCAATCAAAGCCTAAAAGCTAAGAAACTAAAGAACTAGGGAGGAGACTTAACATTTTTTTTTTTTGAGGGCAGTGTCACTGGCCCTCACATGTGGGACCCGAACCAGGGCCTCTGGCTTCCCAAGCCAGCGCTTAACCGCGGCGCCACTCGGCAGGCCCAACATTTTTATACTTAACATTTCTATAGGAAAGAAAACTTAAACGTTTTTCAGTGGTGGGGGTGTGCTGCTCAGTTGGCCGGTAACAATTATACACACCCCAAAATTACTACGAATTTGCATGGGCTCTGCCTATATTTACAAGGGCTGCCCCTCCTTACAGGCAGAACCACTCCATTTACTTTTCATATCAATAAGAAAACAAGCATCCACCTAGGGCAAATATACTCAAGTTTCTTTGCAAGTTTCCAGGGGAAGCGAATTAGAGGAACAACTAAAAGGAGGAGAATGCATTCCTTTTCTTTTGGGTATTGCCTAATAGCCTTTATGTGGCTGTGGCACAGGACTTGGTTTTGTGACTCCTGTACATATTACCACAGCAAGGGCAGTTTTCAAATATCCAGATAAGTCAGAAATCGTGATTTACATCTTTCATTGAACAGGAAATCAGGTACAGAATGCAGAACACACAAAGGTTTCATGGATGACAAAAATTATTAAATTGGATGAATGGATCAAGGTCTAAAGGATCTTTATTAAGGCTGAATAATATTTCTCTCTCTCTCTCATATATATATATATATACACACATTTCCTTGTCCTCTGTACCCAGAAAAATGGAGTGTACTCAGTAATGTATGACTAATTGCTCCTGTCACAGACAAAACACATACCAACAGGCCAAAGGACATTCCAAATATACTCATGACTCCTTACTCATATCTCATGGAAGGAAGTCCGAGAACCCAAAAAGGAAACTCAGTAGACTTCGCAGCCTCATGAATTTGCATTCGCAGCCACCACGTACTCTCCGACACAGGGTCCCAGGACGAGTATGAAATCCTCTCCAAAACAGTTGTGCTTGGCACTGAACTGTCTCTTCATGGATCCAGATTGGCTTCTTTGCTAAATGAATTACTGCCTAGAGAAAGTAAATCTCCTTTGTGCTCTGGAGGTGGGGTTCCAGTGACACCAAACATTATCGTATCAGCTCTTACCTAGGCTATTGTAATAGTCTACCAGTTTCCAGGGCCTAGACCATGCTTCCCTGAGCTCAGAACCTGTTCTCTCTTCATTCAGGCTTCTGCTCAGTCTGCTGTGTTAGAAAAGCCTTCAGGCCCTCTATCAAAAGGAGCTTCACCCAAACAAGTGCTGGAGATAGATAGTGGTCATGGCTGTATAACAAGGTGAATGTACTTAGTGTCACTTCATTGTACACTGCAAAATGGTTAACATGGTAAATTTTATGTAATGTATGCTTTATCACAATTGTTAAAAAAAGGAAAAAAAAAACGAAAAACAAAAACTCCACCCAGCAAGTTCCATCTTTCTCACCTGCTTCCTTTCCCTTCTTAGCACTTAGTACCTGGCACTGTGGGCGCATATGTCTGTTGTCTATATTCCCCAAGAAGGAAGCTCCAGGAGACCAGGTGTTCCATTTGTTTTCTTTCTTTCTTTTTTTTTTTTTTAAAGATTTTATTGGGGAATTGGGGGAGGCGAACAGTGTTGGGGAATTGGGGAAAGGGACCAGCCAATTTGTTGTCCTTAAGTCTTCTTTGTGGAGGGCGCCAGTAGCCATCTGGCTGCCCATTGGTAGCTCGTGGCCTCTAAGCTCAAGGTGCTGTGTTCAATCTTAGTTGCAGGTGGGTGTAGCCACCATCCCACACGGGAGTCGAACCAGCAGCCTTGTTGTTAAGAGTGCACGTCCTATGCACTGAGCCATCCGGGCAGCAGCTCAGCTCAAGGTGCTGAGTTCAGTCTTAGTTGCAGGTGGGCATAGCCACCATCCCATGTGGGAGTTGAACCCGGCAGCCTTGTTGTTAAGAGCACATGCTCTATCCACTGAGCCATCCGGGCAGCAGCTCAGCTCAAGGTGCTAAGTACAGTCTTAGTTGCGGATGGGCATAGCCACCATCCCATGTGGGAGTTGAACCCGGCAGCCTTGTTGTTAAGAGCGCACGCTCTATCCACTGAGCCATCCAGGCAGTAGTTCAGCTCAAGCTGCCGAGTTCAGTCTTAGTTGCAGGTGGGCATAGCCCACCATCAAACTGGCAATCTTGTTGTTACACCAGCTGAGCCATCCTACTACCTGTGAGCTGCTCAGCGACACCTCAGCTCAGGTACAGCGTTCACTGGCCCATGTGGGAACCAAAACCGCGGCCCTGTTGTTCAGAGCTCATGCTCTAAGCCAATTCTTAACCAACTGAGCCACTCAGCAGCCCCCCACCCCATTTGTTTTCTTCACTCTGATATTTCTGATGCCTAGAACAATGCCTGGCACACTGTAAATACTCCTAAAGATTTTCTGAAGGAATAAATGAAAGCAAGCAAGTAAGCTAGGTCTCAAACTACAATAGTATTCCCACCTCTAGTTTCTCGCCATCTAATCTAATTCATCATAAACATTGACCCTAGAGTTATCTGAGCTATCTTTTTTTTTTTTTTTTAAAGATTTTATTGGGTTGTTGGGGAAGGGGAAGAGACATGTTGCTGTCCTTTTGTTCTTCAGTCTGGTTGTGGAGGACATTGCTTCACTGGCCCATGTTGGTATCATCATTGCACTCTTCTCGGGTGAGGCAGATTGGTCGCCGGCCTCTGGACAGCTGCTCACAGCGGCTCTTGGCAGCTCACACTGGCTGCCAGCCGCTCTCTGTAGCCTATAGCAGCCCACTGCAGCAGGGGCTGCAGCCTACACCATTGCCGGGGCTTGCACAGCCCAGCTCCAGGTGGAGCTGTTGATTACCTTAGCTGTAGAGGGCAGTCACTGGCCCTCATATGTGGGATCCGAACTCGGGCCGCTGGCGTCCCAAGCCAGCTCTTAACCAATGAGCCACCCGGCTGGCCCTGAGCTATCTTTTTAAAACATAGATCTGATATTATTTCCATTCTCCCAAATTCTTCGTGTTTAGAAGAGAAACACACCTATTTTTAAAAAGAGAAGAAACAGTAAGTGCTAACTAACCATAGATTGTTATATATATAGATCGACTCTGGGAAATAACTTCCAATTTTCTCTGCATGCCAAAGTCCCATGAAAGACTTAATAAAAATATTAAGTCATAAGCAATCCAACACCATGAATAACAGTAACAAAAAAATTCTTCAAAATAGCTGTGGCATAAAGTCCAAGTTTAATGGATGTCTTGACATCTTAATTTCTTTGAATGAATGTAACGGTTCCAGTACAATAATTAACAAAGCCATGTAATTTACAAGCATGTCTACTCCTTCCCCAAATAACTATGGAGCAGGAATATAGGAATGTAATCCAACTCCTTATCTACAGCTTCATGGTCTCTACAATCTAGCCCCTATCTTTTCCATTCCGTCTACCCAATGCTCCCACACTCCAGCAACAGTTCTCTACTCACTTTATCCAACCCACGTTCTTACCCCGCTCACCTCTGCTCAAATCTCTCCCCTCCCTAGAATGCCCCCACTTCTCTGTCCAGCTGATCCCTTTCATGGAGTGCCTTTATCCTCCACCCCTCTCCACCTGCCACAATTGTACTCATCCTTCATGGCCTTTTCCTCCAATCCTGCCCTAAATCAAAAGCAATTGCTAGTTTCCTTGAGCTCATATGGTATTTTATTTTAAGCTTCTCTTTGAGCACTACGTGTTGGATCTCTTCCTAACTGTCAATTTTGAGAGGGGTGTGGCACTGTACACAATAGGTGCTCAAGGCAATTCTTGCTATGTGTGCCTCCAGGACGTTACACTCTCCACGTCTAGACACTCTGAAAACTTTTGTTTATCAGCTCTAGGTATGGGTGCTGGCGGCTGTGTCCAGAACACAATGGTGCCAAGTGTAACTCCCTGGCACGTGCCCATTGGCAGAGGGAAGAGACAGCCCTGTCTGTTTTCACCTCATTGATCCCTAGGCCCGCTGGAATTTCAAGGAGGGAGTCAAGAAGGCAGATATTTACTGTGTGTCATCACAGGAAAAAGCAGGCTTCTGGTAAGTGGATCCTGAAACTGGGGAAGGCAGAGCTTTGTCAGTTTTTGGCTTTGAGTCAGTGTGGAGAGAGAAATCAGTTTTGACACACGTTGTCTGGTCCCCATCACCACAGACATATATGTCTCTCATGGGAGGGTCCTATCAGTGGCCGGTGGAAGATTAGGTGGAGATACAGACTCCATCTGGCAAACATCAATTTGTTCTCTGTATCTTTGAGTTTGTTTCTATTTTGTTCATTTATTTTGTTTCTTAGATTCCACATACAAGTGAAATTATATGGTATTTGTCTTTCTCTGCCTGACTTACTTCACTTAGCATAATGCCTCTAGATCCATCCATGTTGTTGAAAATGGCAGGATTTCATTCTTTTTTATGGCTGAGTAATATTCTATTGTATATATGTACCACATCTTCTTTCTCCATTTGTCTACCAATGGACACTTAAGTTGCTTCCATATCCTAACTATTGTAAAGAATGCTGCAATGAGTATAGATAGGGTGCATATATTTTTTAAATTAATGTTTTAGATTGCTTTGGACAAATACCCAGAAGTGGAATTGTTGGGTAATACAGTAGTTCAATTTTTAATTTTTTGAGGAACCTCCATACTGTCTTCCACAGAGGCTGAACCAATTTACAATCCCACCAACAGTGCATGAGGGTTCCCTTTTCTCCACATCCTGGCCAATGCTTGTTTGTTGATTTATTGATGATAGCCATTCTGAGAGGTGTGAGGTGATATCTCATTGAGGTTTTGATTTGCATTTCCCTGATGATTAGTGATGTTAAGCATATTTTCATATATCTATTGGCCATCTGTATTTCTTCTTTAGAGAAATGCCTGTTCTGGTCCTCTGTCCGTTTTTTAATTATATATATTTTTTCTTTTGGTATTAGTTGTATGAGTTCTTTATGTATTTTGAATATTAACCGTTTACCAAATGTATCATTGGAAAATATTTTCTCCCATTCAGTAGGTTTTCTTTTCATTTGATGGTTTCCTTCGCTGTGCAAAAACATTTTAGTTTGGCAGTCCCATTTTTTAATTTTTTCTTTTGTTTCCCTTGTCCAAGGAGACATATTAAAAAAAAAATGCTAAGAGTGATGTCAAAGTGTTTGCTGCCTATGCTTTTTTCTAGGAGTTTTATGGCTTCAGGTCTTACAGTTAAGTCTTTAATCCATTTTGAGTTTCTTTTTGTATATGGCATAAGGAGGTGGTCTAGTTTCCTTTGTTTGCATGTATCTGTCCAGTTTTCCCAACACCATTTATCGAAGAGACTATCTTCACTCATTGTATATTCTTGCCTCTTTTGTCACAGATTAACTGACTATGTAGACATGAATTTATTTCTCAGCTCTATTCTCTTCCATTGATTTATGTGTCTGTTTTTATGCTGGTACCATACCAAGGCCAGTACCAACTATAGCCTTGTAGTATAGTTTGATATCAGGTAGTGTGATGCCTCCAGCTTTGTTCTTCTTTCTCAAGATTGCTATGGCTTTTTGGGGTCTTTTATGTCCCATATAAATTTTAGGATTATTTGTTCTAGTTCTGTGAAAAATGTCATTGGTATTTTTATAGGGATTCCATTAAATCTGTAGATTGCTAACAAAACATTTATGTGTGTGTGTGTGTGTGTGTGTGTGTGTGTGTGTGTGTGTATATATTTTTTTTTTTTTTAGTTGAGCCATTCTTCCACCTGTTGGCAGCTCAGCTCAGCGGCAGCTCCACTTGGGCTGGGCATCGAACTGCTGTTGCTCAGAGCTCAGCTCGCATTCTTGAGCAAGCTCTTAACCAACTGAGCCACTCTGCCAGCCCTAACAAAACATTTTTAATGGAGTCAGAGGATTCTACAATTGGCACATCTCAAGTATGTACTGTATACATGTATGTATGTGTATGTATGTAAGTATGTATGTCTTCAGTTACAAATGTACATGGCAAAATATTTCAAACAGTTATTGGGACTGCAAACTGGTGCAGCCATTATGGAAATCAGTATGGAGGTATCTCAGAAAACTGGAAATGGAACTACCTTATGACCCAGCAATTCCACTCTTAAGTATCTATCCAGAGAAACCCAAGACACTAATTTGAAAAAAATATATGCACCCCTATGTTTATTGCAGTGCTATTTACAATAGGCAAGACTTGGAAACAACCAAAATGCCCATTGGTAGATGACTGGATTAAGAAACTGTGGTACATTTACACAATGGAGTATTACACAGCTATAAAGAAGAAAGAAATCATATCATTTGCAACGATATGGATGGACCTAGAGACAGTATGCTAAATGAAATAAGTCAGTCAGAGAAAGACAAATACCATATCATCTCACTTATATGTGGAATCTGAATAAATGAGTAATGTAAACAGAAATAGGCTCAGAGACATAGAGGAAAAACTGATGGTTGCCAGATGGGAGGAGGGTGGGGATGATGGAGGTGAAGGGATTTGAAAGCATAAATTGGTAACTACAATATTGTCACTGGGATATGAGACAGTTTGGGGAGTATAATCAATAATGATGTAAATATTTTTAGGGGGTCAGATGGACACATTTCTTGTTAGGGAGACCACTTGGTGGACGGTGTAGAGGCTTGATCACTGCACTGTATACCTCAAGCTGATGTTGTATAATATTGTATGTCAACTATAATCTAATGTATATATAGTCACGGGATGTGGAGTATAGTGTGAGGAGTGGAGTCAATGGAATTATAATAGATATGTATGATATTGGGGGCAGGGGAGAGGAGCAGTTGATTGGGGGAGGGAGGTTGTCACTTTGTGAGGGGTGAAAAGTATAACTATTGCATTATTTTGTACACCTGAAACTAATACAA
This sequence comes from Aselliscus stoliczkanus, assembly GCA_033961575.1. Lineage (NCBI taxonomy): Eukaryota > Metazoa > Chordata > Mammalia > Chiroptera > Hipposideridae > Aselliscus > Aselliscus stoliczkanus. Next base: position 162,808,369 of record CM066728.1, read on the forward strand.
AAAATTTAAAACAAATTGAAGTTTAAGAACTCCTAAATTTCTAAAACATTGGGTCAAGACCTAGTAATTAGGGTCATCGTAATATTGGTAGTGGGAGTTGTTATGGGTTAAAGTGTGTTCCCCCAAAATAAAGGTATGTCGCATTCCTTCCTATAGTACATCAGAATGTGAACTTATTTGAACATATAGTCATTGCAGAGGTAATTAATCACATTAAGATAAGGTCCTATTGGAGTAGAAACATGGGTACTTAATCCAATATGACTGGTGTCCTTTTAAAAAGATGGCCATGTGAAGACAAAGAGACATAAAGGGAAGAATGCCATGTGACAATGGAGGTAGGAATTGGAGTTATGCAGCTACAAGTCAAGGAATGATACTAGAAGGTAAGAGAAGGTCATGAAACAGATTCTCCCTTAGAGCCATCCAAAGAGCACCTTGCCTACATTTGACTTTTGGAATTCTGGCCTCCAGAACCGTGAGAAAAGCAATTTCTGTGCTTAAAGCCACCCAGTTTGTGATACTTTCTGATGGCAGCCCTAGGAAACCAATACAGGGGTGGTCATAAGCTGAGGGACGATATGAACAACAACCTGGCCATGCTAATACCCCTCTAATAGGCCAACCCCCCCACCCCCACCCCAGGCAGTGGTGTGTTGGGGGCTGTCCCTCAAGATGTGCCCACACGATGGGCACATCGATTCCGGACTCCATGTTCAGTGAGGTCATGTTGGCAGCTTGAAACCAGCCATTTAGGTGAACAACCATCCTGTTTCCTGGGAAATGAGGGTTTTCCTGGGATTCAGGACATTCAGTGCTAAAGCTGGGAAAGTTCCAAGCAAACTAGAACAAATTGGTTACCCTACCAGCTACGGGAGGGGTATTTAAGCCATGGAAATGGGTAAACTCTACAAATCAGGGCACTGCCCCCTTGGAGACCTGCTTGTTAAATGTTTCAGTCACCACTCTGCCCAGGTTGGGTTCCCCAGCACTGCCACATTTTATTTGCCTAGTGAACCCAGCTTACTGTTGCCTAAAACTTTTCCTCCAGCTCTTCATCAAATTGATAGGATTGCATAGCAGATACTGGCAGGGATAAAGACCTGGGACATTATCCTTTCAATGAGAAAAGGCAAGCCTTTGCTAGGTAAGTATAACAGTTCAGCAATAACCCCAGGATAATGATTCACATGGACAAGGCACTTTAAAATTTAAAGCTAAGAGATGCCCTCTCCCCAAATTTTATGCTCTCTTCCAAATCAACAGTTTTATCTTTGCTGATTGTTTTTTTGTTTGTTTACTTATTTATTTTATTACCAAAATCAAAGTTGTTCCCAAATGAACACATAGAATTATACACACAGAGTTGAACACAAGCTGGGTAATGCTAAGCATGACAATTTTTAAGGTCTTAAAAATAAACTTTTTTTTTCTAAGAATGTCACAATGGAAGTACAGTTGCTTCCCATTCTCTTATGGACGTACACACCTATATTTTCAGCCTTACAATAAATTGTATTTATTGCAATATTTAGTGGACAATCAGCAGTAACTTAGAACATCAGGACTTAGCCTACCATATGTATGGTATAAATAAAATTAAAAAGCTTCTGGGTTTTGCCCTAGCAGTGTAGCGTCACCGCTTCTCTCTTCTACAAGCGAAACAGTAGAGAAATGCAAGAGGGTGAGTAAAATCTCCACTAGATGGATGGAGCACCAACCTGGGGGCCTCTCACCCCCACCCAGGCATCAAACCATGAAAATGCTGCAACAGGACAGCCCCTCGCTAACTCTGCTCTCTCACTCACTCTCTACTGTTCTAATCCCTCCTACCCACCACTTGCCTATGACAGAGGCTCTATTTAAAATGCACAGGTACTAGGTAGAATGGCCTCCAAGGTATACTGTACAGGAAAAAAACAACATAAAACAGAGCCTGAGATGCATAACAGTTTGTACACTGTACTACCTTTTATCATTTAAAAAGCCGTCATGGGGCCAGACGAGTGGCGTGGTGGTTAACAGCTGGCTTGGTACGCCAGTGGCCCTGGTTCGGGTCCCACATATGAGGGCCAGTGACACTGCCCTCAAAGACAAACAAATACAAAAAGCCATCCTGGGCCAGCTGAGTGGCTCAGTTGGTTAAGAGCTCGCTCAAGAGTGCGAACTGAGCTCTGAGCAACAGCAGTTCGATGCCCAGCCCGAGCTGAGCTGCCAACAGGTGGCAGGATGACTCAGCAAAAAAAAAAAAAATCAAACAAACAAATAAATAAAAAGCCGTCCTACACATGCTTGCATAAATACGAGGTGGTCTCTGTGAGCCTATAGTACACCCTCTTTCCACAATGCATTTTATTCGTTGATCTTTCCACTTCTTTCTGGAGACCCTGACTTCCTTGGGAAGAAGGAATGCCTTTGTTCACCTTTGTTATTCTAGCATTTGGCTTGGATCACATAGGCAATCAATAAAAGTCAGCTGAATAAATGAATATTAAATACAGGTATAACCACCGCCCTTAACAGTTTCCTTGTCTCAGTTAAATTTACCAAGCCAGGGCCGGCCGAGTGGCGCATTGGTTAAGCGCTGGTTTTGGGATGCCAGCGGCCCCGGGTTCGGATCCCACATGAGGGCCAGTGACACTGCCCTCTACAGCTAACAACAGCTCCACCTGGAGCTGGGCTGTGCGAGCCCAGGTGATGGTGTGGGCTGCAGCCCCTGCTGCAGTGGGCTGCCATAGGCTACAGTGAGTGGCCCGCAGCCAGCGTGAGCAGCTGGCAGCCAAGCGTGAGCTGCCAGTAGCCGCGGTGAGCGACATCCAGAGGCCGGCGACCGATCTGCCTCATCTGGGAAGAGCGCAATGACGATACCAACAGTGAAGCAACATCCTCGGCAACTAAAACTGAAGAACAAAAAGACAGCAACTTGTCTGTTCCCCTCCGCCAATTCCCCAATAAAAAAATAAAAAAAATCTTAAAAAAAACATTTACCAAGCCAATTTTTTAAAACATAAACAAACACCAATCAAAGGGTGTTTGTCACTTCCTACCTCTTCAGAGTTTTTTTCTTTTTTAAATCAGGAAGAGCCAGAGGCAAAATAAGTCATGAAATTAAACACACACACACACACACACACACACACACACACACACACACACAAACACATCTAATTAGAAAGACCAAAACAAAAGCAATTTACAAGGCCCAGCTCATCATCTCACTAGCTTTGTGCACTTATCCTATAATTTGTGGCTACTAAACACTGTTATTTTCCTTCTCTGGGCATTAGGCAACTCAGGACAGGGTTCCAGAAAAATGTCAACACTACTGACACTCACGATGATTACTATTATTAATACTGTTTATTTTTTTTAATGGCCCATCTTCTAAACCGGTGTATCCAACCTTAGAGAAGAATCTATTTGTAGATTGCAGCCAAATGCAGCCCTGAAGTTTCCGGCCTTCTCATCATTGACTTGCTTTCTGAGAATCTCCACTCCTTTTCAAGCTGCCCTAGCCATTTCTCTGCCTTCAGGGTCTCCATGTCACAGACACACCCCTGGAGCCTGCAGCGGAAGTGTCTGCCTGTGTAGCTTCCCACCTCTGGGGTTTTTCTTGGTTCCAGGGCCAGTTTGTGGGGCGGGGAGTGAAAAGTGGGTGAGGGGTGAGGCAGGGGATATTAGTAATGCCTAGTTCCAACTTCCTTTATGTCCTCCCTGCAGAGACCACTTCCCTCCACCAGGGGTGGCTACTGGCTCCTGGAAATAATTGCTCTCGTCAGCCCCCTCTCTGAGCAGGAAGAAAGGAAGGGTCTGGATTCTCTTCCTTTTGGGAAGGAATCCACCCACCCTCTTCTATGGTTTTCCAAATAAGCTTTCATAGTATCTTTAAGGCCCTTGATTTCCTTCCTGCTGCAGGCAGGGCAGCTTGAAAAGGAGGAGGCAAGAAAAATTGTTCTAGGGAATCAGAATCTATCACCAACGTCACAAATGAGCACTTTGACTAAGTTTGAGGTTAATTGAGGATGTCATAAATAACACTGTGGGGAGAAAACTCCAAATTTGAATATGAAATTATGCTGCACATGTGATAACAATATTTGTCATGTACTGAGTGCTCTGCATGGGGGCCAAGGCACAAGTTAGATGTCTCCATTTTACAGATGAGGAAATTGAGGCTAGTGTCACCAAACAAGTGGCCAAGTTTGGATTAAATTTTTAAAATCCTGATTAAAAAAACTCAGGTTCTGTTTTATACAACCCAGTGATTCTCCGTATCTTCAGACAGAGGTAAATAAGTCATTCTGGAAAGTTTATTTTCTAGTGGCTAAGGATCTATCCACTCAGGAAGCTACACATAAGTGAAAGCTTTCTAAAATTGTTACACATTTCCTTGCGTCTTTTGTTATACTGAAATGTTTACAACATTTTCCTGAAAACCCATCCTTAACATGGGTGATACCTTCAAAGTGTTGCTTCCAGGGTCTGAGGTGTGTGGGGCTGCCCACGGTGGTGCTTTTCCAGTTTGTGAGAGGAGGATTTTTATTTGCCCCTCCCCTACCAATCCCCATGGCTGTTCCTATGCTTGCAGTCCTTTCACTGCCTTAACAGGAATCTCCCAGGGCCTTAGAAACTAAATAAACCAGTTAGAATTGTATGTAAAGTAAAAGTAAATAGGCCTGAAAGGCTGACCCACTAGGAAAGTATCAAGAGCACAGACACCCTAACTTCCATTTTCACGTTACAGCCGCCTGATTAGGTACCTGTTTTAGGATGTCCCAGACAGATGAGCGTGCCATGTCACGGAGTTCCAAGTGAGGTACCATGAAACTTTCTCTCTCTCTCTCTCACACACACACACACACACACACACACACACGATTTTCACACTGATCCTGACCTACCACACATAAAAGTTCCACCAGACTAAAAAATTTTATTTCTAACGAAAGGAAATATTTGAAATACCCGTTAACATTTGTTTATGCTGCCTTAGTTTTTTCTATAATGGAATGTTTTTGGTTCACCCTCTGCAAACGTCTTTGCGACACATTTGCATAGACTTGTAAAAAAGATTAATAACAGGAGTGTAACTTTGGATGAGTTTTAATGTACCTGCCAGTGAATACGTATTAAAATGAGGTCATACGGTGTAGCGCGCTGTTAGTCCATTCAGGCTGCTGTAACAGAATACTATAGATAGGATGGTTTAAAACAACAAAAATTTATTCCTCAATTCTGGAGGCTGGGAAGTCCAAGATCCAGGCCCCAGCAGATTCAGTGTCCAGTGAGGACCCCTGCCTGGTTCACAGACAGCAGAGTGCTCACACGGTGGAAGGGCTTGGGGGCTTTTTGGGGTCGCTTATAAGGAGACTGATTCCATTCATGAGGGCTCAGCCCTTAAGGCCTCATCACCTCCCAAAGACCCCACCTTCTAATATCATCACTTTGGGGGTTAGGATTCAACGTCTGAACTCTGGAGGAACATAAACATTCAGTCTATAGCATAAACAGCACAGTATGGGAACAATAAAGGGTGGTTATTATTTGAACATGAATTCAACAGAAATCTGAGTAATTCCGATAATAACCATGTATTTACTTCTACAGGTTAAAAAATTTGTTCACTGTTATCTCTCATCTACCAGAGGGAATTAAAGCTAGCCTGTTAAGTTGCCTGACAGGAAAACTCAATGTCTGAATTGGGAATCAATGATACTCTCTCCAGTTCAACTCTCTCATTTAACACATGGGAAAACAGAGGTCCAGGGAGTTCGTGAAATTTGCCCAGAGACAGAAAGCACTCTGGGCTGAGCCAAGTGTAGACCAGGGTTCTTTGCCTTAACACACGTACACACACGTCTTTCATTTATGTGGCTCTTCACAATTTACAAAGCACCCCCTCAGCTCCATTACTGAGTTTATTATACAACATCCACAAGCTCATGGAGATGCCTTTTTCCCCCTCATCGTCTTTGGGAGACTTTTGCATTGCCAGACCCATGTTGCAGTAGCTAATTCTATACTAACCTTTAAATTTAAAAAAGTATGTGTATATATATATATATATATATATATATATGTATATGTACAAACACCCACACAACATTTAAATGCATATGTGTATATATGTGCGTATATATGGGAGAAACAGCTCCACATCTCCAGTCAGCCCTTGCAGGCTACAACCTGGCAGACACAAAGCACAAAGAGAATGGCCATTGGTTTCAGAATTCCTGAGTTGCCACTGACTCTTCACTACTAAAGGGCTTAGAAGTATTTACATTTTCAAGAGGTGTGGGAACATTTCTAGACTACTCTTTAATGAGTCTCATTCTGAGACAGAATGGTGATTATCGGCTGGCTGCTCTTCATGCAATTTTTCCGTAAGTCTTTCAAAGAATGAACAGTGAAGCCTTTTTCCTTCTTATTTTTCTTTGTTGTAAGGTTATATAAAAAGGTATGGATATACAGACATTATAAAGATAAGGGGTATCATGTGAAGCGGGCAACCAAACAATAAATCAAAAAACACTATGGAAATTAAAAATCTGAAGTCAGGGGTAGCGTGGGAGGCGACGTATTCTTTGCACGGAGCTGTCACACACAATGTAACTGTCTCTCGAGCAGGAATAGAACGAACTAGACATTCTGCTGCAGAAAGAAACTGAGGTCTTCATGGTTTGTAATGTCGTTAGATTTAGGCTGGGCATCAAGTGTCTTTTCCAGAGTAGGCCAGAGAAGATAAATCCAGTTTGGTTTTCAAGGCTTTCGTCATCTCCGTGGACAGCAGCTCGTGGAGGGACATGCCGTCATGGGAGTACACCCAGTTTTTTCCAGTCCAATCATAGCGTTTGGGTCCACTGCAAGACAAAACAAACAGTGCGCAGAGCACAACCCTTTGGAAGAAATGCTGGTTCCACAGATGTTACCGCCGAGAACTAACTGGTGCAGCTCTGGACAGTAATACTTAACGAGGCATACATCTGACTTCTTATCTTAGGGTCTTTCTGTTTCAGAATAATTGCACGTTTTATCTTCTGGAACAATTCACAGTACAATTCTCAAGACCTGAAAACATCTGAACTCTATTGATGAGGTTGAGGACAACAGTTTGAGGCAGAGAGCACAGGCTGAATGGCCCATGTAGGGTAAAACCCCTCAAATAAACTGAGTCTAAAAAGCAATACAATTTGTGAATAAGGGCCTTGCTAGAAATGACAGTGATTTCTGGAGCTGTTTTTGTTGAATTCTAACATACTTCCTAGAAGAGGTTGGGATGAAGAAAGCATACGGCTTTATTTATTTGACAAACAGTATAATATTAACTATTGGGGCAGGGGAAGAGTTACATGTTTTGAAAATGCATACACCCTCAGGCTTACAAAGAATTCTAGGGGTAGTTAGTTATATTTGGGCCTTTCCAATGCCTAATCAACATGTTCTCTTTGAAAGTGCTAGTGAATGACCCACAAAAGTTGACCTAAGCTTTTTGTGGGCATCTCTCTTACTTCCTTAGAACCACTTCAACAGCAGCCTAAAGGATGAGGGACTCTCTCTCCCTGCATGTCCTCAGGCCTGGAAATGCAACACAGGCGATCTCCAACAAAATCTATTCTACCAAACTAAAAGCACATCAATGGAAAAGACAGGAGGAATTAAATATGGAATAATAGCAGCCTAAACACCCTCACCTCCACAGAGCACACAGTCCAACTCACTCTGCAAATGGAATTTAACTAACCTTTAACTGAAATGCTCAAAACAAACTAGGGGTCAAACTTTAACTTGCTTTGAAGACAAAGTGCAGCTTGTTCAGATGCCGTTAATATTAAAAGTGTCTTTTTAAAAAGCAGGGCAGGGGCCAGCCAAGTGGCTCAGTTGGTTAGGAGTTGGCTTGGGAGCGTGAGCTCTGAGCAACAGGGCTGCAGGTTCAGTTCCCACATGGGCCAGTGACATGCCCTCTACAGCTAAGATGGTGAACAACAGCTCGACCTGGATCTGGGCTGCCGTGAGTGGCCAGCAGCCAGCGTGAGCTGCCGTGAGCCACCATAAGCGACTGTCCAGAGACCGGCGACCAACTGCCTCACCCAGGAAGAGCGCAATGACAATACCAACATGGGCCAGTGAAGCGACGTCCTCCACAACTAGACTGAAGAACAAAAGGACAGAACTTGTCTGTTCCCCTTCCCCGATTCCCCAACGCTGTTTCCTTTCCCCAATTCCCCAATAAAATCTTTAAAAAAAAAAATACAATAAAAGGCAGGCCAATGATTTAATAGAGAAAAACTGTCTAGGCCAGGTTGTGAAAAGTTGTACACTTTTCACTTCAGATCTTTTTAACAACCCGATATCTGCTTATAGCAGCCAAATGATTATCAGACAGAAGTTACGTAAACAGAGTCAACTTTCCTACTGAAAATGAGACACGCTGTCAAACGCTAGGAAAGTGTCATTTACATAGATGCTAACATATGAGGTGGACACTTCTTAAGTGCTCCACAATGTTATGCTTCAAACAAGCTTAACAATGAGAACTTTTGATTTCTGAACATACCTGGATGGCGAAGACAACCAGATTTGCTTGTTTGGGGTCTGCTTGTTGATCACATAGGTTCCTAGATCGCCACCTAGTTTAATTGTTAAAACACCACTCTAGTGGAGCAGGGGGGAAAAAGCATGAGATAAATAAAGTAAGACAAAGTTCATCACTTCATCATAATTGCTTCATATTTTGTTGTATGTCAACACTTTGCATTTATACAAGTATACAACATACGTCATAAGGAAACGTCTTTACTTTAGTGGTTAGACGTAGATCACGCAGAAGGAACACGGCCCTGAGGATCAGACTATGATTAATCACAATACTTATATCTCATAGTGCTGTCCCTCGTTCCCTGAGGGGCGGCTGGCAAGATAAGAATGATCCTTTTCCTCTCTAGAGATGAGGAAACAGAAGCACAGTGCTAAGTGGCTCGTTTGAGGCATTCCAGCTGGAAAATGGGAGGATCCCCATCCTGACTGCTGCCTTTTTTTTTTTTTAATTGGAGAATTGGGGGAGAGGAACAGCGTTGGGGAATCGGGGAAGGGGAACAGACAAGTTGCTGTCTTTTTGTTCTTCAGTCTAGTTGCGGAGGACGTTGCTTCACTGGCCCATGTTGGTATCGTCATTGCGCTCTTCCCGGATGAGGCAGATTGGTCACTGGCCTCTGGATGGTCGCTCACAGCGGCTATTGGCAGCTCACGTTGGCTGCCAGCCTCTCACGCTGGCTGCTGGCCACTCTCTGTAGCCTATGGCAGCCCACTGCAGCAGGGGCTGCAGCCTACACCGTCGCCGGGGCTCTCACAGCCCAGCTCCAGGTGGAGCTGTTGTTAGCTGTAGAGGGCAGTGTCACTGGCCCTCAAATGTGGGATCCAAACTGGGGCCGCTGGCATCCCAAAACCAGCTCTTAACCAGTATGCCACTCGGCCGGCTGGACTGCTGCCTTTTTTAATCATAAAAAAACCATCCCCACCCCGCCCATGCCTATCTGTTATACTAGTGTTGGTACTTTCTCCACATTTTCAGTAGCTCCTTGTGAACTACCAGCCAGAACATGCTAGAGGACATTGACAAACACAGACACCAACTCTCCTGGAGTACCACATCGGCCCAGACATCGGACAGCGCAAGTTTATTACCAAAAAAAAAAATAAGGCAAGAAAGAAGTAATCAAACCACCTGCTTTGTCTGTCTTAGCAGAGCAGTAGCCTCAGCTCTGCTCATGGAAGACAGACACTTCACACTGGGGTGTTTATTTCCAGACCCTTCCCACCCTGCTCATAAGCTCCCCAGATGCTCCCCTCCAGCTTTATTTTCCTCTACAGGAGCCTTGAATTCTTTAAAAGAGCAGTTGGTCCAACTTTGCTTGATAGTTCATTTAAATTTGAAAACACTCTTTCAACAAAGGAGTCCTTTACTCTCAAGGCCTGAGGTCTCTTTAGAGTGTGCAGGGTAAGCAAGCAGCAGCTACCCAGCTCAGTTCCCTTTATGGGAGCTGGTGAACAGTGAAGCCTCTCTCGTTCCCCAGGTTCCCCGGGCGGGGCAGGACCGGCTGGGACACACGGTGGCCTCCTTCGTGCCTTCTACAGCCTCTCCAATAAGGGGCCTCGAATGGTTTGGAGAACATTTGGTGTTGGGTCCAAGAACACAAGGGGCTATTGAAAATGCAGAGAAAGTACCAATAATAATATGAGTAATAGGCATGGGATGGGGAGGACCCATGGGTCACTGTAATAACCTTTTTTTCTGATTAAAAAAAGAAACAGAGAAATTGTAGAGACATTGGATATACAGATGGTTTAAATAATGTGAAAACATCAATAAATATTTGCCGGGGGCCGACAGTCTCCCGGTGTCTGACAAGGCCACAATGAAATAAAGATCCACGCTCAGCACTGGATGTCTGGGATGCTGCCTTATGGTTGGTTATGTAATATCTCCTGTCTCTATGAACCCATGTGCCTTTAGAAGACAATATACTCGCTGCATTTGTGACAAGTTCTTGTGGTACCCTGATGATAGCTGGCTGTGTAAGTCAAAGATGGGGCAAGATTTCCTAAGGAAAATGAAACTGCCTAAAACAGGCTACAGCCCGAGGGGACCCCTGAGCTGAGATATTGGGGACTCAAGCCCCTTGGCCTATGCAGCTGTGAAAGGTTTCCTTGGAGATCAGGAGACCAAGGTCTCTCGGCCATGAGAGTTCTGATAAGAGACAACTTACTGACCATGAGGTATTTTAATTAACAGCCTTGTTTAACTCTTTGCTTTGTACATTGCTGTAGGAACAAAAACTGAAGCTTTGACTGAGAAACAGATTTCCCCTCTATTGCAATGATATGCAGCTCTTTGTAGGATAGGAAAAGTTTGAGACTCCTTTTGCTACTAAGTTTAAGTATACCCCCTGTAAGGTACTCATGGTAACCGGTGTACCCTGGAAAGGTACAATTACAAAAAGGTAAAAGCTCTGGAAAACAGAAAAACATCCTGATCATGTGAAACATAACTTGCAGTTGAGGTAATGGTCAAACGTCCCTATAAAAGGGGCCAGGCTTTAATAATAAAGTGTGTGTGACGCTCCTGTGAACCTCTTTCCAGTGTCTCCCTCCTTTCTCCTCGCCGACTCCGTCCCACCAGAGGGAACGCCTGGTCCTCACAGGGGCTGCCTCCCTGCAAATATTAACCACTATTCAGTTCCCACTGTGTGCCAGGCACTCTTTACACTTTGCATAAAATTGATTTTACCTTAACTATAACCATTGAAAATGGGAATTATCATTCCAATTTTACAGATGAGGACAACTGAGGGGCAGGGTAATAAAGAATACTTAGTAACTGGCTGAGATGATCTTAAATCCTGGTCTGTTTGATTCAAAAAATGCTCTTCTTTCCATAAAACAAAGTGTTCTCTGCAATCCCACTCACTAATCAGTGATACGATCGGTTTACTCTCAAGTATTGGCTGCCAGTTTTTATTTTATTTTTTTAAACATCATGAACAGGTTTTATTTGTCACCATGAGAGGTCTGAATTTTAAACAGGTTCTTAGACTGGGGACTCATCTCCATCCGCTGGCTCAGCTTTAGCACCTGTCTCATTCCCAGTAGCTTGTCCAGAACTGCTACCTTCACTGTGAAGCTCCATGAGTTTTCCCAATTCAAACTTGGGCTTCAGTTTTTTGACTTTTCTAATAAAGACATCATGGAGTGGATAAATTGATTGGCAAGCCTTTTCTATGTCTTTTCCAATGCTATCTGGAATCAATTTATTGATCACTTCAAATCATGTTTTTTGAAATTATTGGGGAACAGCGTATTTCTCCATGATCCATCATCTCCAAGTCAAGTAGTTGTTTCAGTCTAGTTGTGGCAGGATCAGCTCAGTGGCCCATGAGAGGATCAAACCAGCAACGTTGGTGTTATGAACACTGAGCAAACTGGCCGACCCTTCTTTCAAGTAGTTTGTCTGCACCTCTCGGGTCATGATTTCCATCATCTTCTTCTGTATTTGGCTGACCTGTTGATGCTGAGCATAAGAGGTCTTCCGAATCTGATTGGTTTTTTTTTGGTGAAACCAACACAGAATAGACGAAGCAAATAACCATTGGCAGTCTTGACATCCACATGAGATTCAGTCATGGTCTGCCATTTTTTGACCATGGAGCACATTTTGTCACAGGTGAGATCCATGCCACGGAAACTAGTCAGGCAGTTTCTGCCTTGAACATCCTCAGTAATTAGCTTGACTTTTCTAAACGCAACTTTGTCATTTTGCAGATCAGCTAGGCTCACTCCAAATACATGACCCTTGAGACCATCAGATGCGATTTTGGTTCCTTGAGTTCTCGTGACTAGTGTTTTCCCAATATTTCTTATACTGAACAGAGCTGGTAGCAATCACACCAATCTTTCTTAGAAAATGGGTCAACCACTCTTTTCTTGGCTCCCTTCTTGCCGCCTTTCGTAAGGTGCTTATTCTTGCCGACCTCCATGGTGCTATTAGAGAGCCAAAAGGCTCGGCTGCCAGTTTTTAAATGCATTTTTTATTTTATTTTATTTTATTTATTTATTTATTTTTTTGAGGGCAGTGTCACTGGCCCTCACATGTGGGACCGAACCGGGGTCGCTGGCTTCCCAAGCCAGCGCTTAACCACCACACCACTCGGCCGGCCCTAAATGCATTTTTTTAAAAGGGCTAGGATCATACTGTACGTAAGATTTCTGTTTTCTTTTCTTAAATTTTCCTGAAATCCCATCTTTATTATTTTGGTAGGAATACATTTCATTTCTTTAAAATTTTCTTAAAATTGTGTAATTCAGGGCCGGCTGAGTGGTGCATTCGTTAAGAGCTGGTTTGGGGATGCCAGCTGCCCCGGTTCGGATCCCACATGAGGGCCAGTAACACTGCCCTCTACAGCTAACAACAGCTCCACCTGGAGCTGGGCTGTGCGAGCCCCGGCGATGGTGCAGGCTGCAGCCCATGCTGCAGTGGGCTGCCATAGGCTACAGTGAGTGGCCGGCAGCCAGTGTGAGCAGCTGGCAGCCAGTGTGAGCTGCCAATAGCCGCCGTGACTATCCAGAGGCCGGTGACCGATCTGCCTCATCCAGGAAGAGTGCAATGATGATACCAACATGGGCCAGTGAAGCAACGTCCTCTGCAACTAGACAGAAGAACAAAAAGACAGCAACTTGTCTGTTCCCCTTCCCCGATTCCCCAACACTGTTCCCCTCCCCTAATTCCCCAATAAAATCTTTAAAAAAAAAAAATTGTGTAATTCAGTAGTTTTTGGTATTTCACAGTATTTGCATAAAGAGTGCAAACATTGTCACTATCTAATTCTGGACTATTTCTGTCATCCCAAAAATAAACCCTGCGCCCAATTAGTAGTCGCTCCGCATTCGTTAGTTCGCATACATACAGTAGTTTAGCTTATTTTTCCCAGCCGGAATCAGGACATAATTGTTTCTAATCTGCCCTATTTGTGGCCCTTCCTTGCCCATTGTACGCTGCCCCCTATACTCGGGGAGGTGCGTCCTGCAGCAGGAAAGGCAGGGGGCCGGGTCTCAGATTGCAGGTTCTAAGTCTCATCAACCAGCCTGCTCCCTCAGGACATCTGTCCTGCTCCTTCAGAGACTCAGTGCAAGGATGGAGTGGCTGATGGGTGCTCAGGGTCCCACACAGGCTCCTGGTAACCATCATGCCTTAGAACATGAGCCGAAATCAGGGGACGGCAGATACAATCAGTGAAATCCAAAATCTAATCTTTCCAACCCCAAATCTGAGTGACTCCAGGGAACAGGTCACGCATTAACAAAAAGCATAATAAGACCACCACAAGAATCCTTCTAGATGCTGCTTCCTCCACCTCGCATTTTCTCCATGGTCCACTCCCTCCCTGCACAAGACCAGCTTTCCCTCTAGCTCTAGGTGCCACCTGAGGGGCCTCTAGGAAGGGTACCCTGACGTCCCTCAGTGGCGGCCAGGGCCTGAGCATGTCCCCACAGCCTTTCATGCTTTCTTCGCCGCATCTGTGCTGCTGGCTTGTTGGCTGGTCACCTGTCCCCTACTCTCCATTACTTTAAGCATTGGAGAGCAGATCTGTCTGTTCACCCTATCATCATCAGTGTCTGGCACACCCGTTCTTTGTGCAAAATACTGGATGGATACAAAATACGCTTGTGGAGGAATGAACGGAGCAGATGATAACCAGGCACTGGCGTAACAAGTGCCAAACTTAAGGGCAAGGTTACACAAGGCAGAAAGTCTCAACACTCACTCCCTGCTGGCTTCCTGTTCATTGTGTAATTAGATTTTTCCCCCCATGGAGCTTGAAGCTGTTTCCAAAGGAAAGTGGCAAGAGGTGGAAGGAAACGAGCTGCCTTACTGCTTTTGGAACTGTCTGCAATAGACCAGCTGAAGAGGGCGTTTTGTTCATCATTAGTATTCGTTACGTGGCAGTCTGAGTCTATTTTGGAAGTGAGGACAGACTTCAGTGCAGGGGAGGTGGGTGGGAGGGTGGCGATAGTCAAAATATTTAGCGGCTGCTGAGACATGGGCACTAATCAGAATAGAACTGGTGAGGCTTATTAATTCCCGCCAATCGATATCAGCCCTACAGACACAGAAGCAAAAATAGCAGTTTCTGTAGTCACCAGCTGATCTGTATAAACAGACATATGGGTGGCATATTAAATTATGGGATTTCACGTATACGTGGCTTCCCACATATAGACACCAACTTCCCCTTAAGGAATAAGAATAATGAATATGAAGCACTTTTTTTTGTCATTTTTGTTTGTTTGTTTTGTTTAGTTTTTTGAGGGCAGTGTCACTGGCCTTCATATGTGGGACCCGAACTGGGGCCACTGGCTTCCCAAACCAGCGCTTAACCACCATGCCACTCAGCCGGCCCTTTTTTGTCATTTTTAATCCTAACAGAATACCAGAATAGAGGAATGTCACAGCTGAAGAACCTGCCACTCACAGAAGTTAGATTATCACTTAAGGGCTCTTGGAAAGAACATACACACCCAGGATGCTAAGCCAGACGCTCTGTCTCCATCTCCGATAAATACTGTCTCCGAGCAAGTGTCCATAACCTGAGGCCCAGAGGTGGTTTTCAGGGGTCTGCAAACAGCCCCTACCCTGAGGCTGAAACTATACTCGCGGATGTGTGGGGAATTTTTTCTTGGGAGGATCTAGAGTGGTCAGGATCTTACAGGGGGTCGTGACCCCAAAAAGGTTAAAAACCTGTGCTGTATAGCAGTAATACACCAACAACTTAGTGAACGGACATCAAGGTAACAAGCAAATCTCTCTTAAAAAACAACAACAACAAATGTGTTCCTGGGTGTATCTGGATTACTGCTTTCGTTGGCTGATGTGGTCAGTGGTTAACTTGGTAAAACAACTATAAATGCTGAGTAGCATCAATGAAAATGTGATTTAGAAAAGTAGTGGGCCCCATTTTATTTACACAGTGAATCAACATTGAGTGCTTGGCAATGTCCCAGGCACTGGGAACACCGAGCAAGAATGGACAGTGTCCCTGCTGCCAAGAAACTCAGTCTGGCCATGGGAGCTGGTGTGTAAACAGACAATTACAACACAGGGTGGTCAGTGCTGCAGTCATCCTCTGAGTGCTGGGCAAGGAAGGCCTGGTGGGGTTTGCCTGGAGGATCCAGGCCTTCACACAGGAGGTAACATCTAACTGGACCCTGCAGGGGTTCAGAACAGGCCTCTCCCCAAAAAGTGCCGCTTTGGCATGTGATTTATTTTGAGCTGAAGGCGATGGAGGCCCTGCAAGCCCACAGAGGCACTTTTACCTCTTCCTTAAAGAATTTAAATTTGGGGCCTTGCCCACAATCAAAGTTATTACTAGAGATAACTTTTTATGATCTACCTGTATGGCAGGGCAAATTCTGATCACTCAACATTTGCTCTTCTTACTGTCTTGCAATGACCTTTCTCCCCTCTGAAACTCCAAGACATCTTATCTCATCTTCAGTTCAGAATGCCATATATACCTCTTTTTAACTTTCTGTCTCTGAATCTCTAACGTATGTGGGGTTCCCCTAAGTACAAATGTAATTAAATTTGGTCATTGCCTCTTGTTAATCTGTCTTATATTGATTTAACTATTAAACCTAGCAGGGTAAAATTTCTTCCTCTCCTACAACCCTGAGGGCAGGGAAAACCTGCCCTCTGGACAAAGCTCAAGTAAAGTACCTGAGGGACTCTAATCAGGAATTCACACCCCAGGGTAGACGCTTAACATTTCTAAGTATTTAATCAGAAGTCCAAACTAGAGACAGGTACTGCAGGCCTTCAGTTTTCTACATCTACACTAGAGAATTTCCTAATTAGCAAGTGACTTGCGAGAAATAATTTTTTGCCGGTGAGTAGAACGATACTCAAGGTGTATGGATTGACTTAGGAAAGAAACAGGTGCCCCTTCCCTTGCAGGAATGTGTGTTCCAGGATCTAGAAAGCCCAGCAGCCGCATCACTCTTCAGAGAGACACCAGAGGTCGGATTCAGCTAAGGTCCTGTGACCCACCACTGAGCGAAAGCTTTTGTTGCTGGATTCAGTAAGGTACACAGAATCCAGGTGCTAGAATTCTGGCACAACTGCTTCTTGGGTCAAGGTGGAGCTTCGCCAATCCTATAAGAACAGGTGGGGTGACTGTTTTTGTGGCATGACTGCATGTGTGGCACAGTTTAGCCTGAGACTTGGCTTCCCTCTAGCTATAGCCTCTGGTAGGGGGGCAGTCAGAGGGGAGACCTGTAACTTCCCCAGCTGTAATCATCTCACAGATGGTCAAGTTGGCCAGGCCAGTTGGCAACGGTTCCCAGGGAACTCTGTGCTCTGAGGCTGGCTGCATAAGCGCTTCTAAAACTCTGCCCGGACAATGCTGCATTTTCTGCTGCTGACAGCAATCACTGAAGCCACCTGGAAGGCATTCATTCCTTTCTTGCCTGTTATCTCTAGTTTTACCAAATTCCTCATGGCCCTTATGACCAGGCGTGACACCTCCAAGGCCCTGCTCCCTGCTCCATCTGAGCGAGTCCTTCTCTAGCCAGCACCCCAATAGCAACATCCAACAGCATTTCTATTACTTTAGCCTGACAGCTGGTTGTCCTAAATAATTCCACAGTTTCATCAAAAATGCACACTTCATGACACTTCCTGGTATTAATTAATTGTTGTCTAGAAGATTAACCTCCGCAGGGGATTTTCTTCCCCTGGCAAAAAAGAACTGCTCCCTATGGCCAAGGCATTAATTCTGAATCCAAAGGTGGCCTGTTGCTCAGGTCTGCCACCCAGTGGCCATAAGACCAGCACTCGCTTGGCTTCCAGAATCAGAGACTCAAGATTCATCTGGATGAGAGGTTCTCACCTAAGCTGCATATTAGCAGCACCTGGGGTGGGGATTTTAAAAACTGAAAAAACCCCAACGCCTCGCTTGGGCCACACCCCAGACCCATTAAATAAAACTTCCCGGGGTGGGACCCAGGGATGCACATTAGAATTATAGGTGAGCATTTCAAAGGTATGCTTCCCCCCCAGGCCTGCTCGATAAGACACACGCATGCTGGGTCCCTTTCTGATTTACCTTCATGGGTGTTGAGTGAAGCTTAAAATCTGTATTTTGAAGCAAAAATGAGGCTCAAAGAGGCTGAGTGACTTGCGTAAAGTCACAGACCTGGTGGCACAGGGCTGGCCTTTGGGTCTCATACATAACCGCATGCTGCTGGAAGCTTAACTGTGCTGGAGGGGACTTCTTCAGTGAGCTAAAATTCTTAAGGAGGGAACATAAAAATAAGGGACGACGTACCGCAAAGGAGACATCATAGTCTTCAAACGTGTAAGGTTTGTCTGCAAGATCTTCAAAAAATTCTGCCAAGGAGTCCAGTGTCTCCTCTGCCAGTCTTTCATAGGTGGTCTCATCTAGAGCACTGCAGGGAAGCACAACCACCAAAAGCATACGGTTACTAAACCACTCCACTTCATCAACATCAAATCACCACATTTATTTCTCATTTAGATTTTTAAAATTGATGGAAAATAGCTAAAATGTAGAGTAAAAATTTAAACAGCATGCTAGGGTTAACAGAAAAGTAAGACTTTCTTCCCAAATAGGCAGCTGCCATCTGCAGAGTCAACTGGGATGACAGTCTTTTCTGTATCCTTCCAGAAAATTTATATTCTTTTTAGTATACAAATGAAGCACCTTATAGTTTTCATTTACTATGTCTTGCAAATTGCTTCATATTAGCACATATGGATGTTCACATTTTTTTTAATAGTAATTAAAACAGACATTTTTTTATTGGGGGAAAGTGTATTTTTCCAGGACCCATCAGCTCCAAGTCAAGTAGTTGTTTCATTCTATTTAGTTGTGGAGGGCGCACCTCAGTGGCTCATGTGGGAATTGAACCGGCAACCTTGGTGTTATGAAACACTGCGCCCTGTGTTCTAACCACCTGAGCTAACTGACCATCCCCATGGTATTTTATTTTGTTCTTAATTCAACCTGTCCCCTTCAGCTGGACGTTGAGTTGTTTCCATTGCTTTTATGATTAACATTTTTGTTCAGCAAACCACAAAGTGGGAGTAAACATGTGCATTACATATACCTGAAAAAGGACTTATTTCTAGAACATATAAAGAACTACAAGTCAATCAGAAAAAGAAAACCCAATAGAAAAATGGCTAAAATACTTGAACAGATCTCATTAAAAAAAGATATCTAAGTGCTTAATGAACATACAAAAGATGTACAACTTTGTTAATCTTTAGGAAAATAAATTTAAAAATCACAATGAGATACCAGCAGGATGGTTAAAATGAAAGGGACAGATGATATCAAGAGTTGGCCAGGAAGTACAGCAACCAGAGCTTTCAGATACTACCGATGGGCCAGTAAATGGGACAATCACTTTGAAAAACTGTTGGGCAGTATCTCCTAAAATTGAATACATTCATATGCCATCAATTCTACTCTTGGGTATATACAATAGAAATGCATACCTAGTAGAAACAGACCCTAGATTTAAGAGCAAAGTGATGGTTGCCAGAGGGGCGGGGCTGGGAGATAGGCAAAATAGGTGACGGGAATTAAGGTACAAACTTCCAGTTATAAAATAAGTCACAGAGATGCAGTGTACAGCACAGGGCATATGATTAATAACATCGTAATAACTTTGTAGGATGACAGATGGTTACTAGACATATCGAGGTGATCATTTCATAAGGTATATAAATGTCAAATCACTATGTTGTACTGACACTAATATAATATTGTCTGTCAACTATACTTTAAAAAAAAAAAAGAAATGCATACCTCGGTTCACCAAAAGACATGCACTATACTACAATGTTCATAGCAGAAGTACCCAATAGCCTCAAACTGCAAACTGCCCAAGTACCCATATGTAATACAATAGAAAAATTGTGGTATATTCATACAATGCAATACTGTATAGCAAATCAGAACTGCCTATAAATGTAACAATATGGACAAATTTCATAAATATAATGACAACTGAAAGAAGCCACACACAAACATATCAGAGTTTCCTAGAGGAATGTCTCCCTTAGTCAGGGCAGAAGTTGTCCCAGTGCTGTTCAGAAGGACTCTGTCGCTGCCGTGGACCAGGGACACGTCTCTTTTCTGAATGGGAGTTGTGGTAATTACCTAGCTCTTCTCCATGTAAGCAGAGAAGCCATTCCTATTCTTAGAGAGATGACTGCATAGCACCAAGAAATCTTGGTCTTTGAGGTGGATGAGTGACCACATGGGCCGTGGCTGCAGCCTCGGGGAAGGAGGCAGTGTGTGTGGTGTGTGGAAAGAGGGTCCATGTAGGTATCAGTGGCAGAGGGTAGATTGGAGCAGTGCCTGGCAGCTTTCCACCAGAGCCCACCACCTCTTCCAGGTCACCTACTACCCTAGACCAAATTTCCCAGCCTCCCCTGCAGCTAGCTGGGGCCATGTGACCAGGTCCTTACCCCCAAAATGTGAGTGAGGGACAAGTGCCACTTCCAGGCCTTCCAGGCTCTTGTCTGTTTCTGACGAGAAACAGAACTTGGACAGGATGACCTGGCCTTGACAATGCAGAGGACAGTAAAGTACTGACAGGTGATAGAAAGGTGGAAGGAGCCTGGCTTCCTGAACCATTTCAGAGAGGCATGTCCATGCTGGGCAATCCGGAGAGGGGGACACAAAGCACTCCTGGTCTGAATGATTACAGTTTAGGCCTATTTGCTACAGAAGCTTGGCCGACCTATCTTAATGACTAAGATATCAAAGAGAACAACAAAACTCTGGAAACTACCTAAATGTCCAACAATAGGGGACGGGTTCAATGGTACATCCATAACAGTTAATACTATTTAATTTAAAATAGTGTGGTACATCGTGCCGTGGAAAGATGCTTATGAGTGCTGCTGCTAAGGGAGAAAACAGGTTCCGTATGCGATGGTCTTTTGTTGTTGTTGTTTTTAAAGGAAAGAGAAAAAGAAACAAGATAATAGAAGTGTGTATATGTGTACATATGTTGTGTATTAAGAAAGAGAGAAGGAAGAGCTCTCTGATGTGGAAGGTGTTTATCTTACCCTGGGTCGCCCAAAGTTCCTGTTGTCCTCAAGTTCATCAAACAGACACTCTGCTTTTTGACATTCAGTATCTGGTTGAGGCAGTGGAGGCTCAAACTCTAAAAGGTTTTTAGAACATTATCATTTTTCAGTATATTACAGTCCATTAATACATGGTTTAAATATTGCCACGTCTACATTTGAGAGTAACCGTTGTTAGCGTTTTTCAAGAGTATATCTTAGACATTTTTTTCACCTTCTTTTAATGCATTACACGAGTTCTCCCAGTCTCTCTCTCTAAGCCTGTGCTATCCAGCATGGTAGCCAAGAGCCACATGCAGCATTCAAATGTAAATGTATTTAAATAAAATTTAAAAAGTCAGTTCCTCAGTCGCACCATCCACATTTCGAGTGTCCTGTGGCATCATGGCTAGCGGCACAGGCAGAACAAGTTCATCATCACGGCAAGTTCTACTGAGCAGCGCTGCCCTAGGCTGCACAGGTGATGCGGGGAAGCATCAGCATCGCTCCTTGCATTTCACGGAAACAAAGCAACCCCAAAGAGCCAGAGGCAGAAGTCTGCTGCCGTCCAGAAAAGAGGTTCCGACTGCCCACAGCTGTCTGACATCTGAGTAACAGGATCTGCAGGAGACACGTGACCTGTTGATTTCTTTCAATACAAAAGTGCATGCAAGGGGCCAGCTCGGAGGCGGGTATCTCGATTATGTGCAGCTACTGAGCAGCGGGAGAGACTGAGAACTAAGTGGGGGAGGCTGGGAGCAGGGGCCCTCCCTCGCAGAGGGTCGTACCAGTGCGGGAGGGAACCAAGTCTGTGAAAGGAGAGGAAAGTGGCACAGCCAGAGTGGCGACAGCAAGGGAGGCGACGGAGAGTGGCGGCGGTCACGGCCTGGACTCCATCCTGGGAAGGCAACGGAGGGGCTCTAAGAGACGGGCGAGGAATGACATTATCCAAAGGTCACTCTGGTGGCCACTATGAGAAGGGGTCAGAGGCTGTCGCTGATGACTCTTGCACCATCAGTGCCCTGAGCAAGAAGAGAGAAGGCAGAGGGTGCGGGGCTGAGAGGTGAGCAGAGGAGCAAACGGGGTGCAGGGCGTAGACAGGATATTTGAGGGAGAGAGAAGTTAGAGCAGCTGTGACAACAACCACAGTTATAGCTACTGGACACTCCAGACCCTGCACAACCTGCTGGGCACTGCTCCCCAGTCCGGACAGAAACAGACTAGCTCGGGGAGCCTGCACACGGCTGCCCAGCGCCATCACTCCGGGAGCGCGCCTGCGCGAAGCGCCACCCCAGGCGCGGCCTCCCTCCGCCGGCGCATACTCACGGCAGGCCGGGGCGCGCAGGCCGCGGGGCTCCCCGCGCGTAGGTCCCGGCGGCCGCAGGCTGGGGTGTTCTTCGCTGGCCCTGGGGCCCCAGCGCGGGGCTTGGCCGAGCCCGGGGGCGCCCAGCGGGCCAGGAGGCCGGTCGCCGAGCGCCGTCCGAGCGTCCACATGTTCCGGGCGATCTGCAGCCGCTCCGTCCTCTGGCTCCGGGGCGCCGCGGCGACACCCGGTGGCTACGGGCTGCAAGCGCGGCCGCGTAGGCTGTGTGAAACGGCCAGAAGTTAGACCTCAGGAAGAACTTCCCAACATTGCATGTTTGTGTGTGTCTGGAACAGATGTCTGTATAACATAAAAATGGAGAGCCTACTTTGTTCAAAGCATGGAGCATCCCTCTGGGGCAACTTAGTGAATGAGCAACCAAGGTTCCTGACCTCGGAGACCTTAGCCTAGTGAACCGCTGCTGCCGAAATTCTGTACAGGAGGAATTTGGGAGCTGCAGGCTTGCTGGGAACGGGTTGGGGTGCAGACCTTGAAGCTGCTTGGCCGCTGCTGTAGGTGACAGCAGTTTAAATCAGAGTGTGCAGGCAGGACATGGACTGTCTGGTTTAAATCCGGACAGTGCGTACTTGCGAGCTCTGCGACCAGTAGGCAAGTTAATTAACCTCTCTGTGATTCATCTGTAAAATGGGGTCTATAGAACTTTCTACTTCATGGGGTTTTAAGGATAAAATGAAGTAATCATGTAATGTGTTGTTGTTGGACAGGCCCTGGACCCTGATAAGTGCACAATAAATAAAGTTGTTAATACATTTTATTAATAAAAGAACATTTTACGTAGGTTGTATACATTGCAAAGGTATACAAATTGTGAAGGTTTCCTTCATGTTTTATTTTATATTTTTAGCTGAGCCATCTTGCCACCTGTTGGCAGCTCAGTGGCAGCTCAGCTCGAGCTGGGCATCGAACTGCTGTTGCTCAGAGCTCAGCTCTCACTCTTGAGCGAGCTCTTAACCAACTGAGCCAGTCGGCCGGCCTTCCTTCATATTTTATATGTGCTTTAGAAAATGTCAAATTTATATACCTGACAATATAATTTTTATAGGGAAGGTAGTGGGCAGAGGAGATGGCTAAGCTCCCTGTTGTGTCCTGTCTGAATTCCAGACCCCCAGATTCTGTAAGCATAAAGGATGTTGGCTTGGGATTCAGCCAATATGTTTTGGGGTAATCTGTTACACAGCCATAACAACTGGAACACATGGCCATCTCCTCCTCATCCTCTAGGAAACACCGATGTCAGATGTGACCTCCTCCAGTGTCTTTTCTGAAACGAACCTCTCTAACTCCACAAGAATGTTTTAGGCACTCCCCGCCCCCATGTGTTTCAATAGCCTGCAATGTAATTGTGAGTTTTCTTATTTAGCTAGTATTTCAGACACATAATGGACACTATTGATGGGTGAATGAATGAAAGAAAAAACGAATGATGTTCTTCTTTGGTGGTCTCCCACTTCTTCAATGTGACTTTATTGTCTTGTGGCCCACTACCAATAGTGTGGAATAACATACTGGCCATTAATGGGTTATAGAGTAAAAGCCCCTTTGAGATATTTATTTGCATTTTACTTAGAGCCTTAAAACTTTCAAGACCCAATGAATGGATTTTAAAATTTTTACCCCAGATCTGAAATTTCTCCAGTCTATGCCATCTCAGTAAATAATATCTTTAGTCACCAAATGGTTCTTTCCAGGAACCTGGCATCACCCTCTCTACCTTCCTTTTCCTCACTCCCACACCCAGCCCACCAATGAATTTTGTCAATTCTACCTCTGAAACACCCAACCCCAGCCAGTCATTTCTTCATGCTGTGATTTCTTTTTCGAAAGTAATGACTTAGTTTTAGTGTTTTGCACAAAAGATCTATGCTTTATAAAAATTCAGGAAATTACAAAAAAAAATTCTATTCAAAACAAAGCAAGAAATCACCCCTCAGAAATAACCACAGCAAACACGTAAACAACTTTTTAGAACTTCAATAGGTATATGTATTTTGTTTGTTGAACAAGCTGGTCATGGAAGAATGCAAGGCTAAATCAGTCTTATTCTTTTTTCAATGCATGACTTTACCTAACTAGAGTCATGTAACTAGAATACAAATTACATGAGAGGAGGAGCTCCTCTGTCTTTGTTCCCTGAAATGACCCCAGAGCCAGGTAAGTGTCTGGTATATACTAGCATAGCTTGGTATATTGCGCTTCACTTTATTGCACTTCACAGATGTTTTTCACAAATTGAAGGCAAAGACCTGCCACCAGCAAAAAGATTGTGACTTGTTTTATTGAGATACCCACTTTATTGTGGTTGTCTGGAACTAAACAAATTCCCACTCATTCTTGTTTGGCCTTGGGCTTCAGCTCAGTGCTCTGACTCAGAGCCTAACACTTCACATCTTGCCTGGAGGTGACTTCAGCTACGGGGAAAAGCAAGCCCATTGCATTTGCCTGGATTGATTAGTAAGAAAAATTGCTGGGGATGTTCTTCTCTGACATTTGCTAAGGGCAAATTTTTCTATAACGAGGGATGAGAAATAGCAGTGTGTCCCAGGAGACTGATTATGGGACCAACATCTGAATCCTGGCTCTGGAATGCAATTTGATAGATGATCTTGACCTTAATATAGTTTAAATTCATAAGCTAGTCATCAAAATTAATCGATCAATAATTCCAGAATGTTTTTGACAATAAACATGAAACGTGAATTATTTAAATAATGTGCTAATTATTGAGACTGTCAGTGGCCAGAAAAAAGGAGGTTTGGATTTATTGACTGAGAAAGGGTCCCTGCAGGGTCCCTTGAGGCCATGTGTGATAGTGTTTGATCCTTGATTTGACAGATTAAGAAAGCTTCAGGCAAAGAACTCTCACTGTACACCCTTAATGGAGGCTGGTTGAGAAGACAAGAGAAAACAAGCAAATAAGACATCTGAAATATCACTTTAGAGAGTCATTTTTTTTCTTGTTGGATTTGCCTTAGTATACCAATAGCCCTCAAGGAAGCAGCCTGGTGTAGTAGAAACATGTAGACTTTGTGAACTCAGACAAGATATATTTGCAAAGCATAATTTTCAAAAAGTTAAAAACATAATTCTCATACAAATATATACTGAGCATGTGTCAAAGGTGAACTAATTAGAGAGATGTTATCGGCTGAATTGTGCTCCCTCCAAATTCATATGATGAAATCCTAACCTCCAGTACTTCAGAATGTGACTATATTTGGAGATAGAGCTTTTAAAAAGGTAACTGAGGTTAAATAAAGTCATAAAGCTGGGGCCCTAATCCAACATAACTGGTGTCTTTACAAGAAGAGGGAGAGACATCAGGGGTGTCCATGCACAGAAAAAAGGACCATGTGACAAGGCAGCAAGAGGGTGGCCCACTGCAAGCAAGGAGACAGGACTCAGAGGAAACCATGCGTCTTGATCTTGAACTTCCAGCCTCCAGAATGAGAGAAAATAAATTTCTGTTGTTTGGTCTACCCGATCTGTGGTACTTTGTTTTGGAGGTTCTAGGGAAGTAGAGAGAACCAGCAGGAAGGCAAAGCTGGTTTCAGAGAGGGTGGCAGAGACCTATCGATATAGTCAGTGATAATGAGAAGGCTGGAGTAAGAGTGCTCAGCTAGATACATAACTAGTTAGTGCCCTTCCTGTCTGTATAACTATAACCTTCAGGTCTACCTTCTTAGCCATCGTTTGCATCTTACCAGTTTTTTACAAGTTGACATTCTGGAGGCCTAATTAATAGCAAATAACAAGTCAAACAAAGTCACATCATCGTAGAGCAGAGTTTCTCAATAGTGCACTATTGTCATTGTAGACGGAACAATTCTTTGTTAGGGGGTCTGTCACAGGCATTGTAGATGTTCGGCAGCATCCCTGGCCATTACCCACTAGATGGCAGTAGTATCGGCTCCTCCATGCACTTGTGACAATGAACAATGTTTCTAGATGTTGTCAAATGTCCCTTGTGGGGTGGGCAAAATCGTCCCCAGTTGAGAACCACTTTCCTAGTATAACTTTGAATTAAAGACCCAAAGCCATCTTTGGGCCTTACTTCCAAGATTTACATAAATGTTATTAACAGTGTGCAAATCCCTGCCCTGCCCCTTGCTGTATGGCCGTATTTTTTTAACCTCTCTGAGTTTTAGTTTTTTCACCTATAAAACCAAGCAAATACGCTTTTACATCAGAGGTTTCCCTAAAGATAAAGTGAAGTTATCTGTGCAAGATACAGACATCAGCAAACTCAAGTCACACACTTGGCCTTGTGGTTGGCTGCACTGCCTTTTGAGAGGCATGTTCATATATTTGTGGCCCTGGAGGGCAGAAAGCCCCTTGGGACAGCTTTGACAGGTGGGTCACAGACATCCAGGTCTGTGCGTCAGGGACTGCAGCCAGGTTCCTACCACTGTGGAGCTAGGTGCCTGCAACTGATCTGGCCATTTCCCTACACCACGCCTGGCAGGGCGGAGTGGGTGTCCTTACAAGAGTTAGGTGAAGGGAGGAGGGAGGGTTATCCTTCCTTTACCCTTGGCCATCACAGCATGCCAGCTCTCTCCTCTCCCATAACCGGATACAGTTGTCAACCGCCCCCCCGCCCCCCCCTGCTTCCTGCCAGCACTAAGGACCTTCTTTCTTTCTCTCCCCTGCCTTAGACACTTAAGAGTGACAGAGTGTATAGACTTCCACATGAAAGTGTAACTGGCATCTTTGTTGCTGTTTTTCTACTTCTGATTTTCTTTTCTTTTTTTTTTTTTTTTAAAGATTTTATTGGGGAATTGGCGGAGGAGAACAGCGTTGGGGAATCGGGGAAGGGGAACAGACAAGTTGCTGTCTCCTTGCTCTTCAGTCCAGCTGCGGAGGATGTTGCTTCACTGTTGGTATAGTCATTGCGCTCCTCCCGGATGAGGCAGACGGGTCGCTGGGCCCTGGATGTCGCTCACCGCGGCCATTGGCAGCTCACGCTTGGCTGCCAGCCGCGCACACCGGCTGCGGGCCACTCACTGTAGCCTATGGCAGCCCACTGCAGCAGGGACCGCAGCCCACACCATCACCGGGGCTCGCATAGCCCAGCTCCAGGTGGAGCCGTTGTCAGCTGCAGAGGGCAGTGTCAATGGCCCTCATGTGGGATCCGAACCGGGGCCGCTGGCATCCCAAAACCAGCGCTTAACCAATGCGCCACTCGGCCGGCCCTCTACTTCTGATTTTCAGAGGTGAGCTTGCTTGTTGCTCAACTGAATTAAATTTACATGCATATTGTAGTTGAGGGAAAAGGAGCTTTCCGGGGTCTCCAGACTCTACCCTAAAGGAAACAATGGGGTTACTTAGGGAACCACTTGAAGGCCAGCCCAGATATCTCCATGGGACTCCATTGTCCAGCAGGGGTCCTGGGGTTGGATTTGGGACTTAGGAAGGGGTTATATTGGGCTTTTAGTTTTTAAGCTGCTAAATTTGTGGTGATTTGTTTTTTATTGGAGGGAGTGTTCAGAGCTGGTTCAGCCTAGGGTGCTACAGCCCTCTGCTGTTCTATAGGGACAATTGCTCCCCATTCCCTGCTTATAGAACCCCAACTGAGGCAGCCTGTGCTGGAGGCTCTGGGCTAGACCCACTGCAGAGTGAAATGAAACTGCCTTCAGACAATGGAGAACTGTGTGGGAGCATTCCCATGGTGCCTTGTCTGCAGGCTTCTCAGCTCCCCCTTTCATTCCAGCAATGCCTGGCTTGCCTGAGTGAAAGCCATGTGAACTAATACGACCTATTAATTGCA